>OW052229.1:4294589-5588133 GCA_932527175.1 Operophtera brumata
ATTTTGAAGAAATTACGTTGCCGTGCAACTTATTTATTCAAAGTGTGCATGCAAGCCGTGCTTGTTTCTCATTTAATTTCGTAAATTTAATCATACTTATACATATTTCGGTTATTAAATAACCTTCCCGTCAAAATGTCTAATTCAGACGACAAAGCTCCATCCAAAAGGGAGTTACAAACTGAGCGAAATATAACCAAATGCCTTGCTAAAAAGCAACGTATTTATTCGCAACTGCAACAAATATTTGATCTTTCGAATATAATAGATCCCACAGTAAAAGATATGTTCCTTTTGCGTGCCTCAGAGATAACCACACTACGTGAATCATTCGAATGTATTTGCATGGAAATCTTCGAATTGCAATTAACGTTAGATGCCGATACGCAGTTCTCAGATAACGATCTCAAAAGCTTCGATGAATTATTCTTTCGCGTGAAGTTGTGTGCTTCAAAATACATTTCCAACATGGCGGACGTTCCTCCATGCACAAAAGATAAAAATCCTAGCTTTGATAGTCGACCGCGATTACCTAAACTCGAGTTGTTCACATTTGATGGGAATATTGAGAATTTCACAACGTTTTACGAAACATTTTGCTCTTTGGTGCACAATCATACGGGTATCTCAAACATAGACAAATTTCATTATTTGTTGTCATGCACAAAAGGTTCCGCACTCAGTATTATTAAAAGTGTGCCCATAACTTCAAGTAACTACGAAGTAGTATGGCAGTCATTGCTTGATAAATATCAAGACAATAGAATGCTTGTAGGTAAATACCTAGATAGGATGCTTAACTTTCCCGCGCTCAAATCGGAGTCTTCTGCCAATTTAAATCAATTTATTGAGACTTTCGATCATTCATATCGCGCAATAAACGCGTTAAATATCGAGCACCTATCTAGCTATGTAATGTGTCATATAGCATTGCGGGGACTAGACCCCAACACAAGAAAGTCGTTCGAACAAGGTGTCGATCAAACTACCATACCAACCTATGATCAGTTAATGTCCCACGTACATAATCAAATAAAGATTCTGGAACATTCGCAGTCACAAGCTAGTTCTACCGTTTCGCAAGTAAGTAATCCTACACCTTACAACTCTAACAAAAAGACGAATGAAAATAACAATAGGAAGGCATTTTCCTCACAGACGCAATCGAAGAGTCATAGTAATTCTTCTAGCAACTTTACTTGTTTACATTGTGCTAAAAACCATATGATTTTTCGTTGTGTACAATTCCGTGAATTGACTCCTGCACAACGAGTCAGCCGTGCTGACCATTTGAAATTATGTCACAACTGTCTCAAACAAAATCACTCAACTGTCGATTGTCGAAGTGAATTTAAATGCTTTACATGTAATCAGCGACATCATGCGTTATTGCACCTAGACTCTGAAATAAAACCTGCAACGCGAGCCGTGCCCGCGCACAATAGCAGTGCAGAGCCGACAGCTATAGGTGTCACTACGCACGCTAATACGTCACATTCGTCGAGCGTAAACAACTTTAAGACCCATGTCGTTTTAATAGGTACGGCTATAGTCAATGTAATTGACTCGTTCGGTAATTCGCAAGCTTGCCGTGTTCTCATCGACTCAGGCGCTCAATCTAACTTCATAACTTTGAATTGTTTAGAACGCCTAGGGTTGTCGCGTCGAAAATGTCCTTTCAATATTTTCGGTTTAGCCGGAAATAGTGTAAAGAACTTTGGCATGACGTCATGCACTATTACACCAAGACATTGCGATAATCCAACATTCAAAATAGATGCTATTATTTTGCAAAAGATTACTTCCGATTTACCTACTGTAGAAATTCCCGTAGAAGTTGCTATGCAGTATAAAAACCTATTATTAGCGGATCCTTACTTTTATAAAAAATCCCCTGTGGACATCATTCTTGCAGGTGACATATTCCCTGATATTTACGACGGGAATAAAATGTTTGTGAGCCCCACACTACCCGCTGCGCTCAGTAGTGTTTTCGGGTTCGTATTGTGTGGGAAGATAGAAGTACCGTGTACTTCCGATGATGTCACTAACATTGCAACGTCTTGCAATTTGGTGTCGTACACAAATGATAGTGACACCATCAACACTTACCTCAAATCATTTTGGGAAATAGAGGAGTCGCCGTGCGACAACCCTAACCTCAGCCCACATGATAAGCTTGCCGAGGAGATTTATTCCGAGCAGCACTATAGGGACGATAGCGGTAGGTATGTATCACCTATCTTACTGGACCCTAATCGCGCCGCCCTCGGCCAGTCTTATAGCCACGCCGTGCGTAGGTTACATCACCTGGAGCGACGCTTCGCTCGTTCACCTGAGTTACAAACGCCGTATGTAGAATTCATGCACGAGTATGAACAGCTAGGTCATATGCAACCCTACGTCGGCTCAGAACCGAGCAAAAATGTCATCCCACACCATTGTGTAGTGAAAACATCCAGCACTACTACACCTATGCGTGTCGTATTTGACGGCTCAGCTGCCACTTCGAATGGCGTGTCACTGAATGACACATTGCTTACAGGTAGAAAGCTCCATCATGATATTTTGAAAATAATTTTCAACTTTCGCCTGTATGACATATGCTTTACAGCTGACATCGCCAAATTTTATAGAATGGTACATATACATCCTGAAGACCGCTGTTATCAGCACATACTTTGGAGGGACTCGCCTTCGGACGAAATAAAAACCTACGAACTTATCACAAATACCTACGGGTTACGTTCGTCAGGTTTTGTAGCTGTTCGCACGTTGCAACAGTTAGCGAGTGACGAAGGCAAGCAATACCCTCGTGCTTCTGACATCCTTACTCAGGGATTTTTTGTAGATGACCTGTTATGGTCTACACAGGACCTAGCAGAAGCCTGTACGTTACAGGACGAGCTCGTAGCTCTATTGAAACTTGGCGGCTTTGATCTCCGTAAATGGGCGAGTAATTCCCCTGAGTTACTCTCCAGGATCGGTGCCGACCAAGCAGTCGCTATAAATTTCAGTGATGACACCGTGTGTTCATCACTGAAGGTTTTAGGTTTAAAGTGGCTGCCCACTGGAGATTGTTTTTCGTTTGATTACAACATGACGGACAATACCTACACTAAACGGTCAGTGCTAAAACTGCTTGCTAGCATTTTTGACCCCGTCGGATTCTTATCTCCGTGCACATTTCTTGCAAAGTGTATAATGCAGGACCTGTGGAAGCTCAGTCTCGGCTGGGACGAGCCAATTCCAGCTGATTTGCGTGACAAATGGTCGACATTCATCAGGTCATTGTCGAGTCTGTCGTCAATTAAAATTGACCGACACCTGCTTATACCTAAATTCTGCGGGATACATTTAATTGCATTTTGTGACGCATCAACCCGTGGTTATGCGGCATGCATTTATGCCCGCAGTGTCGACTCAAACAATGACGTGAAGACCCGGCTGCTTATCAGTAAAAGCAAGGTCGCACCAATCAAGCCTCTTTCGATCCCGAGACTCGAGCTTATGGCCGCCGTGTTGTTATCCAAACTGGTTGATTTTATACAAAAATCTATAAATTTAAAATATCAATTAACTGCCCTGACGGATTCCAGTGTCGCGCTCGCCTGGTTGCAAACCCCTCCATACAAACTTAAAACTTTTGTATCGAGTCGAGTCGCTCAGGTAGTAGAAGTGGTTCCGTCAAATAGCTGGTACCACGTGAGAAGCGAAAACAACGCCGCCGATGTGTGTTCGCGCGGCGCCCTGCCTACTCAGCTCGTAGCAGAGTATGAGCGCTGGCTTCACGGGCCAGTTTGGTTATCTGATGACGTTCATCAGTGGCCAATTAGTACGTTTTACGTAAACGATAAGACGGAAATCCAGGAATTAAAAACAAATGTAGATACATTTTCCTTTCCGTCTCAAAATATAAAGGACGATTTTTCAGAAACGTTTTTTGAAAAATACTCGTCGTTTAAGAAACTGCAGCGCATTATCGCATGGTGTCTGCGATTTTCAAAAAACTGTAGGCTTCCGAAACACGAGCGTTCGATTGGTCCGATCTCAACTCACGAATTAAACACGTCCCATGACGTTGTACTTAAGAGTACACAAAATACCTACTTTGGTAGTGAAATAGGTCAGATTAAAACTAATAAATTTGTCCCGTGTTTACGGAAACTGTCACCCTTCGTAGACCCCCAAGGTTTCCTCAGGGTGGGGGGTAGAATCTCCCAAGCAGATTTACCCTACAATAGCAAGCATCCCTTGCTATTACCTAAAAAATGCCACATAACAACTTTGATAATCGAACATTTTCATAAAATGTACCTACATGTAGGACCTCGTTCCTTGCAAGGAATTTTGTGCAAACGATATTGGATCGTATCTGCTCGCAGTATGATTCGGAGCGTGTTGTCGAAATGCATCGTATGCTTTAAATGCAGCCCTACGTCTATTCAACCATACATGGGTACGTTACCCGCTGAAAGATTAAAACCTAACAAGGTTTTTGATCATGTTGGTTGCGATTTAGGTGGTCCATTTTACATAAAAGCAAGTTTAAATCGTAACGCAAAAATCCAAAAATGTTACATGTGCCTTTTTGTGTGTTTTTCTACAAAGGCTGTACACATTGAAGTTCTTAGCGACTTAACAGCTGATTGTTTTCTAGCTACGCTAGACCGGTTCGTAGCGCGACGCGGCCTGTGCTCGTGCCTACACTCCGATAATGGGACGAACTTCTTCGCAGCCGCGAAACATTTAAAAGAAGTTTTTAGTTTTTTTAATAAAAATAGCGTTTCGATCGCTGAAGGCTGCGCATCTCGTTCTGTGAAATGGAACAATATTCCGGCTACAGCTGCCTCCATGGGCGGGCTATGGGAGGCTGGTATCAAATCAGCCAAGCGTCATCTCATTCGCGCAGTAGGTGAAAGGGCACTTACGTTTGAAGAGCTCACCACTGTCTTCTGTAAGATCGAAGCGGTATTAAACTCGCGTCCGTTATGCCCGCTATCCAATAATCCTAATGAATTTGAGACTTTAACGCCTGGACATTTCTTGATAGGTCAAAGCTTACTCGCCGTGCCTGAGTACAGCCTTGACGATGTAGGTTTAAATCGACTGTCACGTTGGCAATGTGTGCAAAGAATCTCCCAAACGTTTTGGAAGAAATGGTCTGATGACTACCTGCATACGCTGCAGCAAAGAGCAAAATGGTTCACATCACCACCTAATATTAAGGTCGGTGACTTAGTTCTCATCAAGTCTGAGCTAACTCGTTCACTTAACTGGGTCCGGGCCAAGGTGGAACGTCTTCATGAAGGCCCCGATAAAATTGTTCGTGTGGTTACCTTGAGGACGCAAAGAGGAATAATAAAGAGGCCAGTGAATAAGCTGAGCCCTCTTCCTTATACCATTTAAATAATAGCTCTAACCCTTACAACTTAATTGACAATATATTATTTCATACTTAATTCTCTTGCATTATGCATTATTTTTCTAATAACTTTACTTGAAATTATCATAATAATTTCGGTGGGCGGTATGTTCAATCTTTGCTCATAGAAAATGTAGGGTAGATAAATTTCGTTTGCGCCTGCTTTTTTGGCAACTACCTTCGCTTCAAAAATGAGTGGATGGAAGCTTATGGAACTGCCGCTGCCCGCGAGTTGTCTTGTGCGATAGTTACTACACGGTCGCGTCCAAACGTTTTGGACAAAAGCTGTTCCGTGAACAGCCAAGATTAACTCTTTTTCGTGTGAAGACGTTCTTCTCCTGTGCTGTGCAATTTTTGATTGTGTTTTGAAACTTTTGAACAATAGAAGGAGATATACATGCTCGAAAACACCGGTGCTGAGTGAATCCACTAGAAGAGAGGCACGAGTAGGTGTGGAAGAGGTAGGTACAGACCTAATTTATCTGCCTTTTTCATGAGCAAAGATCTTCCTCCAAATTCAGATTAATTGTTATTTTTTCTATATATTTATTTTAAAAGGTCCTTCGATATTTCATAAAACTAAATTACCAGCGCCATACACCCCACAGTAACGTTACATCACGACACGTCACCTTAACTGTGACGCGCCCGAGCGGAACGATCGCTTCTCCCGTGTATGAATGGAACTTGTTACCATCGGAAATTGTAGGTAAATAAGATAGATGTTTATCATAGAACGACTTACTGACCGCCGATATCCTGCTGCCTGTATCTATTTCAAATAACACTTTTGTATTTTCAATTGAGAGTGTATAGTTATACGGACCATCTTTAGAATCACTATTGACCGAAACTAATTTATACAATCCATCACTCGAATCGGGATCTGAACTTGAATCTTTGTTTATAAAGTTTTGTTACCTTGATTCGGGCGGGTCCTTCCTATTTTTGGAACACATCACAGCTAAATGACCTTCGACGTTACACTTGTCAGACACGAACGACTTATATCTACACTTGTTAGGCACGTGACGAGTCTTCCCACAGCGCCAGCAAGCGCCCCTCGGCCCGGTCGCTGCTGGCGGCCCCTGCGCCACCCGATGCAGCCCGGCCACGGCGGCGCCCTGCCCGAGTCCCGAGGCGCCGGCGGTCGCCCACAGCGCGGCGCCGGCCACGGCCTCCGCCGCGTGCCGTTCTGCCGCCTCCAGCGCGAGCGCCAGCTCCGCAGCTTTCTTGTAGTCCAGCGACGACTCGGCGAAGAGGCGCGAGCGCATGTCCTCGCTCCGCAGCCCAGACACTAACTGGTCACGGAGGTCCACTTCCAGAGTAGCTCCGAAGTTGCAATGTGTTGCTAGGTGCTTCAGGCTCTGTAGGACAGTGCTAATCGACTCGCCCTCCTCCTGACGTCGCTGACGAAACATGTGTCTTTCCGCTATCTCTGATCGCTTGGGTTCTAGGTGGCCAGCCACGAGCACGACGAGCTGATCGAAGGTCTTGTCTTCAGGATGATTAGGAGCACACAGGTCGCACAATAACTGGTATGTCCGCGCGCCTACGTGCGTCACCAATGTGGCCACGCGCAGTTCGGTTTTTATTTCGTTCAACAAAATGAATTGTCGCACTAAACGAACGT
Organism: Operophtera brumata; assembly: GCA_932527175.1. Lineage (NCBI taxonomy): Eukaryota > Metazoa > Arthropoda > Insecta > Lepidoptera > Geometridae > Operophtera > Operophtera brumata. Next base: position 4,301,648 of record OW052229.1, read on the forward strand.
ACGATGACCAATTTCTGCCACCCTCCAGCTCAAACTCGGGTAATTTACCGAAAGGCATGATTAAATCCCGTAAATCGTCGCCAATGAAGGATATGAGATGTGGAATTAAACACAATAGAAACGAGACTGATTATATATTCTTACTGACGGTAGGCATGCAGTACAGACAGCGGTTTGCGAGTACCTACCCACTTTATTATACTAAATACATTACAGTAAGAGCAGACGCATTTTGGACTTTGTACACAAATACACATGCCGTGGTATGTCCGGCCTTTCCTCCCGTGGATGTCGTTGGAGCCGACTTAGGGATACAGGGGGTGGGCAGCAGTATCCACCTGAGTACTCAACACCAATACTGCAATCACCATTCCGCCTGTAACGCGTGGTGATTATGGCCAGTGAATTGCATTCTTTGGGGGAGGCATCGTCCAGTATGGACGTGTATGATGATGATACATATAGGCTCACTGAAATCCCATAGAGGATATCATCAGGTCTCCTCACGATCCAATACTCAATATGTACATTTATTGCTTTCAAATGTGTAGTGTTGTACACCACAATATAAGTAGTTCCTGGTACTCCTCGTAAGTGGTACATGGTAGACCCACACTGTTCACCACTTTACAGAACACTCCCGCCCGGCAGCCATCACACAATGCTCCACAGACTATCGTATCTGTTGTCACACCGTCTTACCCAGAAACAGGCAGCTTACAGGTTAATCATTCCGCCAGACTCACACTGATAGTAGTATATACACTACAACATGGTTACAATTAGTTGTTACATAGTCAGCGTCATAGGTGGCATTGCACTGCTCCCGCCACCCTGAGACAAAGATGAAAGGCTCATGTGCCTGTAATTTCACCGGCACCCTTTAAACCCGAACAGAGCAATGCGAAGAAATGCTTTACGGCAGAAATAGGTATGGTGGTAGTACTTCCCCGAACGAACGCTTCCACAAATAACATATAAAAAAAAAACATGCTAGTAATTAATTTCGTGAAATTAAAAAAACCCAACGCAATGAAACGGATAAACCGATTTTCATCAAACAAAGCTAAGAACACTCCCTACAAATACACCTTTCAAACAAAAAAAATAACTAAATCGGTTCATCCGTTCGGGAACAACGATGAGACAGATAGACACACACACACACACACACAGACACGTCAAACTTATAACATCCCTTCGTTTTTCGTCGGGGGTTAAAAAGCTCCTACTACTAAAAAACTAGGTATCTCACTATCTCTATCCCTCAACAAAGCTAGGTATCTCACTATCTCTATCCCTCAACATAGCTAGGTATCTCACTATCTCTATCCCTCAACAAAGCTAGGTATCTCACTATCTCTATCCCTCAACAAAGCTAGGTACCTCACTATCTCTATCCCTCAACAAAGCTAGGTATCTCACTATCTCTATCCCTCAACAAAGCTAGGTATCTCACTATCTCTATCCCTCAACAAAGCTAGGTATCTCACTATCTCTATCCCTCAACAAAGCTAGGTATCTCACTATCTCTATCCCTCAACAAAGCTAGGTATCTCACTATCTCTATCCCTCAACAAAGCTAGGTATCTCACTATCTCTATCCCTCAACAAAGCTAGGTATCTCACTATCTCTATCCCTCAACAAAGCTAGGTATCTCACTATCTCTATCTCTCAACAAACCATGCGTTGTTTTGTTGTATTAGTTACCTGAAAATCGGCGACCATGTCACGTCGAGCTGATATTTTGCTGGAGCCGTCTAAACGCATGTACTTGTGCTTGCGATGGCACATATACTCCTGAAAAATACAAAAATAAATCACTAACAACACTAGTTCTACTGGACGGATTTGAAAACGGTTTACAACGTAAGAATTTACCATATCGTATCGTAGAAGGGCATATAGAGGAAAATTTAAGGCTGAGATAAAAAGATCTTACTTAGCACATACTAATGCTTAGCGTTACCTTGTCACTTTCACGCACATGTCAAATCACGCGTGCTAGAGAGGGACAGAGTTAATGCTAAGCATTAGTACATGCTAAGTAACGCCTATTTATTATTATTATTTAAAAATATAGACGAGCAGCTTTTGCTGATGTGCCTAGTTCAGAGTGTTGAAATGTCTTCTGCTGTTTCTCTTGCTGCACTGATTACACTTTGATGTATTTTAATGTTAACAGTTGTTGTAAATTTAAATGTTTATTTTTAAAGAATTTTTAAAGGTAATTTGGTTTAAAATGCTGATTGAATGAATTTGCCAGCGCCATCTAGAAATAGCCTGGAAATGACCTTTTTTGAGTCACGTTTTCTTGTATGAGATTAGCAGTCTATTGTGTTTAGTTAGTCTATGGTACGGCTCACTCAAGTCCCCGCTGCGCATAAATTACCAACACTACACTCACTAACTACTATGAAGCAATCAAACAAAAATTTAACATTTAATAACATTTTATTTATTCTCTTCTACTTATATCGTCAGATTTCCTACTTAAAATATCACTAACTTAACTAACAACTCTACGATTTACAAAAATAAATAACAAAGTTCTACTTCTAGTTATGCATAGGTACAATAGTACATTATAGAACTAGTGTGTAATGTTGGTGATTACCGCTCCGTCTGGTGAGGGTCTTAAGAGAGCTTTGGACGGTAATCATCAATACACGCGTGTATCATACGACGTTTTTTCAACACACTTGTGAAGAAAATATTAATAAAACAGAAATACACACTCTGTGTAAATTTTCAAATGTTCAAATAAAAAATGAAAAAAAAAAAAAAAAAAAAAAGTGAGTTATTGAAAAATTTCAATAACTCACTAGTGAATAATAGCAATGAAAAATTCACAGTTTGATTACAGGTGTCATTATGTGCCTAATTGCGGTGAAATTAGAGCCACTTTATGAGCAAGTGTGTTGAAAAGATAGTTATTCTTTTCTCCGCCTCGCTAGGATATATCGAAATTATTTGCAAAACAGGTAATCAATCAACAATCGCTAGCACTCATAGTAGTAGTATCTATGAATAGCTACTACTCGGCCGAAAAGTGCTTGCTCCTCGACGGTCATATACTGTTATTGCACAACTTAAAAGTACTATACAGGATGTCCCAAGATTATGCGACATCAAGTGAAAGTACCTTAAATATTGTAAATAGGATGTTTTGCTGGAAGGAGACTTTATTTTATTTTTAAAACTTAGTAATACTGCATTCAAAGATTTTCTAAAAATTACTTGCTTTGTCTGGGAATCCCTCCTTGAGAGGACCTTAATGTTGCATAGTCTTGGGACGGCCTGTATACATAGTCGAACTAATTGCTAGATAGCATTCTCTGCCAGCTAACCTTTGTGTATTGTGATAACAATTACACATATTAATACATACATAATATGGTAGAGGTATTTGTACAACATACATAATTATATTGTATAAAACATTATCACGTGGCATAAAAACTAATAGAACTTTTTTTTTCTTTATAATCGGCGTCGCACGGCTTGTACATTTGCCATTTTCAATATGATTTGCAACGTTACACTCCTTCCAAGTCGTCAAAGTAACAGTTAGTAGACTACTTTCATCAAATTGAAAAGTCACGCATTACACTTCCATTTCATTTCACTTCAATCATTTCCGCCTTTTCAATTTGTGCTGGAACACCGGTCAAGTACCAAGGGATTGGAGCAAAGCTGTCATCGTACCTCTTTACAAGGGAAAAGGTTCACAGCAAGACTGTAAGAACTACAGAGGTACTACTCAGCATCGTCGGCAAACTCTATGCAAAGGTGTTGATTGAAAGAGTTGTGAAAGAAACCGATGAGAAAATATGGGACGTACAAGCGGGATTTCGAAAGGGTATGGGATGTACGGATCAGGTCTTTTCCTTGCGATGCATAACCGAAAATTTTTTGCCTATGGGTCAAAAAGTCTATTGCGCTTTCGTGGATTTGGAAAAGGCCTACGATAAAGTGATGAGGAATGAACTATGGTCGGTACTGTCGATGTATGGGGTAGACAGGAACCTCATTCGAGCTCTGAAATCTCTCTACGAGGATTCCAGTGCTTGCGTAAGAATACACGGGTCATACACTGAATGGTTTAGCATCGAAAAGGGTGTTAGACAGGGATGTGTAGCGTCACCGTGGCTGTTTAACCTATTCATGGAAAGTTGTTTGCGAGATTTGAAAGATAGTGAATGTGGGTTAAGAATGAATGAGTTACTCGTCAAATGTGTTCTCTACGCCGACGACCAAGTAATACTTGCGCCGTCCGCGGATGAGTTACAAGAGATGGTAACAATTGCGCATAAATGTTTTGAGAGGAAAGGAATGAAAGTAAATGTAAGTAAGACGAAAATAATGGTTTTTGAAAGAGATGAACTAATGACGAAATGTGATGTTTTGATTGGTGGAGAAAGAGTGGAACAAGTAAAAAAGTTTGTATATTTGGGAACTTTGTTCACAAGAGACGGCAAGCATGAAGATGATATTGAAAGGAGAGTAAATGCTGGAAACCAAGTGAATGGGGCACTTCACGCCTTTATGAGCAGTCGGAATGTGTCCAAGAAGGCACGACTGGCCGTGCATAGAGGGGTGTTAGTACCGACACTAATATATGGAAGCGAAAGTTGGGTATGGCAGAAGAAACATGAAAGTAGAATAAATGCAGTGGAGATGAGAGCTTTGAGAAGTATGTGTGGTGTGACTTTGAGAGATAGAATAAGGAATAGTGTGATAAGAGAGCGTTGTGAAATTAAAGAAGACGTAGTGACTAGGATTGAGAAAGGTATGCTTAGATGGTTTGGGCATTTAGAAAGGATGGACGACAGTAGATTGACGAAACGGGTACACAAGACGAGCGTGAATGGGACAGTGGGAAGGGGAAGATCTCGGCGAACGTATTCAGACCAGATCGGACACGTTCTGGAAAAAGGCCAGGTCAAGAGTACCCTTAACCGACGAGCATGTATGAAGAATGTGATGAGAGTGAATGAAGCAAAAGAGGTGTGTCAGGATCGTAGCAAGTGGAAATCCGTGGTCTCTGCCTACCCCTCCGGGAAACAGGCGTGAGTTTATGTATGTATGTATGTTCATTTCACTACACTTGTGCTCTATAGACGAGCTACATTGGTTAAAATGCCACCAAAATTAATAACTCAAGAAAAAAACTAGGAAAAAAAATAGACGACGTCTCTTTTCAAAAATGCTGAAATGAGTAGAGGTTTATATTTTTCGAGTGTATGTATGAATGTATATTTCTTTGACACGCTTTGATGAATTTTAGCTTAAGGTGAATGCTCATGTTTGCCGACAATTTGGTGAATCTCATAAATACCATCAGTTTAGCTATGATACCCCTAAACACATTTTTGTTTAGAGGTATCCATCGAGCAACGCAGGCCTCCTTACCGGAGGGGAGACGCCTTAGAGCTGTCAACCGATACATATTTATTCAGAAATTTTTGGGGGGGGCTTCACGCACTCACTTACAGTTTAATGCACACTTTTGTAACCAGTCGTTCTATCGCTATAAACGCACACATCTATAAACAGCAACACATCAAAAATCTTTATACACACATAGATGCTTTCTGTGTACAAACATCAAGTTATGTCACAAAATTGACAGTAACACCCGTTCTAGGGACTTCCAGCACTCAAGTCGATAAATTAATAGTATCGATAACTTTTTGGTAGGAACTTACTTTGCCTACTGTATATATTCTGTGCTACCATCAAGGGTCATTGAAGGGATTTAAGGGCGGCTAGGTATGGGGGGAAGGGTTGAACGCTCTCTGTGAAGGAGGAGTTCCGGAGTTGTTATCGAGGATAACATACAGATCATTTTGTGGATCACTATGAAATTTTAGATTAGTAAAAGGTAGTAGTAGGCTGGAGAGAGAGGGGGTAAACGCGGAAACTTAGAGTATAGAGAAAAAATCAAGAAAATTTTGAGTACCCCAGGTACAACCACTAGCTCATGGGATGATTAGTTCTTGGGAAAATTTAATTAGAATTTTGTTCAAAGCATACAATAATTTCATAAAACTATGGGTCGGCAAGTCAAAAGAGACGAAAGGAAAGGAAAGGAAAAAACGCTTTACTTAGCTGCCGTCATCCTTCTAACCTACATAATCCATGTCGGTTCTGGCCACGAAATATACGATGTATTATATCTGTCAGTCACTGTTATTGTCAAAAACCAAAAATCATGATCCTAAGTGCCAAAAAACTACATTAGTCATTAAAATGTAAAATAGTTTTTTTTTTACATTTCAGGCATAATTATCCCACGTCACATGGGATCCTAGTGTGGGATCACAACTATGTAGGTATGTGTTGGGTGTGTTAAGTTATGTTAATGTTAAACAATGGTAGGTAAAGTAATACTTAGCGCTTTACCTAGTGAACAGAATATCGCGTTGAAAAAATTATACCTAGCAATTTTTTTTTAAATTCTTTGGTCAATCAAAGAATAGGATTTGAATAGGAAAATCCCACGACACAGTACGGACACTCATGACACGACTTTTCTTGAAAATGAGTAAATGAGTTCAAACTGGGAAATGCTTTTGTTAATTTATCGTGATCACGTATCCCACAACCTAGGTAGGCATGCAACTTTTTACGAAAAACTATCACACCTCTAGATTTGTAATATCACATAGTAATTTAAATTCATGTCAAGATGTCGTTCCCCTCTGGCTATGCACAATTTAATTTGGGCATACGCGTTAGTAAAACTGTTTTCGCCCGATCATTAGGGCGAGCGAAGCGAGTCCTCTACTATCCCATGCAATTTTGTGGTACACTTAACGAAAAAATTATCCGTTGTAATTTAGCATAGTAATTTAAATTCATGTCTTTGTTTAAATATAAATAATCACGGAAAAAAAGCTTGCTAGCCCTCACCAAGCATGTTTTGCTTTTGCTAGTAATAAAATTGTATCATGATGGGCCGATTGCTCTGTCAGACTGAACCGATCGTGTGACGCATAGAGTAAAACAGTGTGACAGTGCTACAAATACTGAAATGACGAATCGTTACATTTTAACAGCTCTAAATCAAGGTCTGGAACATCGAATTTACGAAAAGATGGTGTTTTCTTTCACATTGTACCTAAGTGAATTTCATTATATATATAAGTATATTTATTTTTATTTTATTTTTTGATGCTGGACACAGTTCACACAAGATTATCCAGCCCCAAGCCAAGCACAGCTTGTGATATGGACTAGATAACTGATATCCCTAGTACAGTACATTACATAGATATTTATTTTGCATTAACATAGAAAATACCCAGAACACCCTGAACAAATATCTGAAGATCGTACAAATATTTGTTCTGAGGCGGGAATCAAACCCGCAACCTCCTGCGTCACAGGCGAACCTTCGTCCACCGCGCCACAGAGGTCGTCAACTTATGGTATAAAATGAATAATTTCAAATTAAAATCATAACAGTTACCTACCTTGTTACATACCAATACCTTCATGGTGATTGGATTAACGGTTAGAAAGTTAGGTTAGGCTAGGCTATGGCTCCCGAATAATATAAATCAAATTTCAATAGCTTGTAAAACATATTAAACGAGCATTTATTTTATCGATAAATAATCTACTTTATTATTGAGGCACATCACTAATTTAGTTGTATAAAAGAAAACACGGGCAACTCACATACAGAAATTTTTGGGAAATAAAAAAAACTGTTAAATGAGCACAAAGCTGTTTCAGTGTGCATTGAGGCAGTTATTGTTAACAGTTGCTTATTTAATATAAAAAAAAATAGGTTTACCAACAGTCTACACATGTATGTCGGAGAGAGAAGTCATATGATGAATCTGGAGAATAGATCTACTGAGATTGAAGGCTTATAAACACCATGTGTACGGCTGCGAACAATCGTATTCTGTCGTGTCGCGCCACCCAAACGAATGCGCCCGAGTCTTGTTTACGCAAAGACGCAAAGCGATCGAAGCTCGGATATTATATTATATTATATTTATTATAAGGAAAACCAGCAGCACATGCATACAAAATAAATAAAAGAAGTTAAAGCAGAAGGCTATTAAAAGGTTTTCACGTTTAGAAATAATAATAGATACATAAAAAGAGAGAACAGGCTGAGTGGACTAAAAACTACTATAAACTACAATCTGGTATACAAAACACATAGCAGAAAAATAGAATAAAAAATAAAAAATGAGAGATACAAATGATGAATACATACAAAACAGAAAACAACAGTATAACTATAACAGTAAAAGTAAAACAAACAGTATAAATGAAGGAAACAGATATAAATAATAGTAAACAAAAAAAAAATAAGAACAAGAACCAAAAAAGTAAACCACACCTATCTCATGACGAAATTTCATCATCCTCCGCGGAGGGCGAGAAAAAGTCAGAACTGAGCCGCCGCCTCACGAAACCGACACTGGAGTAGAATAGGTCTAGACCTATTTGCTTAGATAATTTATTAAATTGGTTACCAACTCGCCATAAATAGGAGTTTTGGCGATAATTCGTTCTAACTATTGGTACATGAATAATCTCGTTATATCTAATTATTGTACGGGGAACAACAAGTGTTATTTTACTAAGAAGTTCGGGGCAATTAATATGATTATTAGTGATTTTGAGCAAGAAAAGCAGGTCACCAATTTCACGCCTTTTTTTGAGTGGCAGAAGGTGGAATTTACGACAAAGGTCAACATAGTTAGCAGAATTATACGGAACCTTAAGGCGAAAGCAAATAAACTTAATAAATTTGGTTTGAATACGCTCAATTCTGTTGATATAGGTATCATAACGTGGACTCCAAATTTGAGAAGCATATTCAAGTATGCTGCGCACGTAAGTGCAATATAAAATTTTAAATGTTTTACATCTACTAAAACTAACGGAGCTTCTCATTATAAAGACTAAAGCTTTGGACGCTTTAGCAATGATGGAATCGATATGAGAGTCAAAGAGAAGTTTAGAATCATGCAGCACGCCTAGATCTCTCATAACCGTGCAATCCTGCAACCTCTGATTTTTTAATAGATAAACTGATTTGACTACAGTTTTTTTGCGAGTATATGTAATAGTAAAGCATTTAGACGGATTGAGATCTAGTTTATTACTAGCACAGTACGTGTCAAGTCGATATAAATCAGCCTGCAAGTCAAGCACATCCCGAGGAGTAACTATAGTCTTAAAAATCTTCATATCATCAGCAAATGAAAGCAGGTTACTGTTGACAAAACAGGAAGAGATATCATTAATAAATATCAGGAAGAGCAAGGGTCCGAGCAGTGATCCTTGGGGGACTCCACTAGGAATAAGAACCCAGCTGGACATATAATTATTAACAACAACAGCCTGCGACCTATTGCAGATGTACGACGAGAACCAACGGAGCAGATCCCCTCTAATACCCATACTAAATAACTTAAGCAACAGAAGGCTATGGTCAATCCTATCAAAGGCCTTGCTGTAATCAGTATAGATTACGTCAACCTGACGACCATTATCCATTGACTCACTCAAGAACTCATTGAAAATAATAAGGTTAGACACAGTCGACCGCCCTTTAAGGAACCCATGCTGGAAGGGGGAGAAGTGCTGATGAAGCGCTGAATAAATCTGATTGTACACTATCCTTTCAAATAGCTTAGCAACTAAGCATAGCTTGGAGATAGGCCTATAGTTGATAATCTCACATTTAGAGCCCTTTTTATAAATTGGCGATACAAATGCTGCTTTCCAGAGCTTAGGTACGGCACTCAAAGATATTGATTTCTTAAATAAAAATGAAACAGGAATGTAAATTGACTTAGCACACGACTTGAGGAAGACAGGGCTAACGTGGTCTGGGCCAGCAGACTTGGATAAATCAAGGTTAGAGATCAATTTAAACACCTCATCAGGATCGATCTCAATACTGCCAATATCGCATTTCACAGTCTCTGAAGGGACTAATGAGTCAACGTTATAAGAACAGATGCCAGAGGGGACAAGGAAAGTAGCTACTGAAGCGTCTAAATAATTTAGATGTGAAGGTATACCATTTGATTTCGAGCGACTTTTTATGTAGGACCAAAACTTTTTTGGATTTTGTTCAATACTATTCTCAATGGATGACATATAATCGGCGAAGCATTTCTTTTCCAAGAGTTGGATTCGATTACGTAAAAGTTTGTAAGTGGCTAAGTCTGTAAGTCCACCATAAGTTTTATATTTCCTATAATGCCTATATTTTTCCTTAATTAATCTAATGAGTGCCCGGCTAAACCACTTAGGGTAAGAGCTGTCACTGACCAACCTAGACGGGACATATTGGTGTTTAAGCTGATCTAAAATCGAATAAAAAAACTCAACTGCTTCCTCGAGCGAACGCGAATCAAATTCAGCATTCCAGTCCATGTCCGCGATCTTGTTGTTAATAGATAAATAATCACCTTTGTTATAAGAATATTTTAAATAGGACTGAGATTTAAGGCAAGATACATTCAGAAAAGAGGCTCTGAGAAGAAGAGGTTTGTGGTGTGGTTTGTGGATATAAAAGGAGCGTACGAAAGCGCCAGAGCTCATTATTACATCGGCGTTGGCAGAGTGCACACGATTTAATCAATAAAATACAAAATCAAGTTCAAAGTCAGTTTGAATAAAATCTTAGTGAAACCTCTTTTGAATTTTCCTCATTTGCACGAGACCCACTGGAAAGCCCCTAAGTTGCCTTTTGCCGCTCGGAGGGATCTTGAGGATCCGACATGCATATATGAACTATATACCTATCTTTAGCTACAGAAGAAACCAATGGGGGCTTTTCATTTTAGTTTTTTTTTTTAATTCAATTTGGCTCAATTGATGGCCCTGACTCAACTGTGGTTGTCAAAATCAACAAATCCATCGTACCTCTGTTATTTTGTGTGATAGTAACAAAATACCACGAAAATATATCACTTCGTTGTTGACTTTTACATTTCACTTTATTTTTACAGTTAAGTACACAGCAGCGACATCTATTTTCAAGGGTTTATAGATGATTTGGTATGGCCGTGAAAACCCCTCATTATAGGCAAACACAACGTGCATAGATTGTACAGTAACCTCACAATGGGCGATCAACGATTTTTTTAAAGCATCTTTATTTACTTTTAACTGAAAAGAGTAAAGTTATTTAAGTATGATCAATATTGCCAATTTTGATAAAATTAACCACGTAGTTTTATTCTTATTATAAACTAGAAGCAACCCGCGATTTCACTCGCATAAGTTTTGATCCTATGGGAACATCTAAATAAAATTTAAAACTATTCCAGTGGTCCAGCTATCGCCGTTCTAAATTTCATCCAATCCTTAGAAAATTTAGCATTTATAATATTACAAACATACACACATACTCACGCCTGTTTCCCAGAGAAGTAGGCAGAGACCATGAATTTCCACTTGCTACGATCCTGGCATACCTGTTTCGCTTCATTCACTCACATCACATTCTTCATATATGCTCATTGGTTAAGGGCGCTCTTAGCCTGGCCATTCTCCAGATCGACCCTGATCTATTCTGAATACCTTCACCGAGGTCTCCCCCTTCCAACTGTCCTATTCATGCTCATCTTATGAACTAGTTTCGTCAATCTACTATCATTCATCCTTTAACCAATAACCCAAACCATCCAAGCATATCTTTCTCAATCCTTGTCACTATACACGTGCTCTTTCATTTTACAATGCTTTCTTAACACACAGTTTCTTATTCTATCTCTCAAAGTCCACCATACATACTTCTCAAACCTCTCATCTTCAGTGCATTTATTTTACTGTCATGTTCATTCTGCCTTAGCAACTTTCGCAACCACCATACATTAGTTTTGGCACTTACACTCCTCTATGCACATCCAGTCATGCCTTTTTGAATACGTTCCGGCTGATAATAAGGCGTTAAGTTCACCTGGTTTCCAGAATTTACTCTCATTTAAATATCATCTTCATGCTTGCCATCTCTTGTAATCAAAGTTCCCAAATGTACAAACTTTTTCATGTTACACTTGTTGTTAATAGTAGTGTGATTTAATTCTATTTCTTTAAATATAGTTACACATGACATTTACGTTGACATATCATCATACACCTCTGCGAGGCACAATTAATCCTTTTACCATACTGGTTCTTTCACCATTGGTCACTAGGCCCCTTTCAGGGACACTATATCTCAAGCTGGTTAGTGAACCAAGAAAGAGCCCGTGACACGAAGTAGTAGTAGTTAGTAGTTACCGGTTAGTTAGTGGTTACATAGCCATCAAATACAAATACACGTTATTCCACATGTCACATTTTGTCGAACGTGTTTAATGAATTGTATTTAGTAATCAAGGATATTAAGTAATCATCCACATCTTGGCTTACTGACATTACACGTTATATACATGTTTACGTCAGCAGAATAAATCCTGAAATGCACATTGATGATTGATTATACACATTTATATCTACGCTTTTGGTCACTTTTATGTCGCCCCTGTGTCACACGATTAAGTGGAGCTCGATTGACGAGCGAGCAGGGCAGTCGTAAGGGAATTGGCTTTCATTGCGAATAAATCACGTAACTTGGCAGTGATTTTAGAGTAATGAATGACCAGTGTACTGAAGTGCAGTCGCAGTGAAGAGTGAACCAGTGTTATTGAATAAAGTATTCACGGTTTGTTTTGTTAAACCGTTCAGTTTTATTATTTTATCCCGAACACGAACTCAAAAATTACAAAATCTGAGATGGCCACTTTTGTTTTTATACGGCTTAATTTTACTTGGTCAATTTTCATGCAATAAGTTATAATAATTTAATTGAAATTCAGGTACATGTGAAAGGAAACACTATCTTTTTGTAAATTTGATGATCCAATCATTTTTTTACAGCATAAAACTGAACAATTCGGCATTTTTCTTAGAGCACTATCTCCCACGCGAGTCGATTCAGTCTGACAGAGCGATCGGCGACAGCTAGTTTTTTATAAGCTGTATGCCCTCGAGGGCATTCAATTTAGAGGGGAACTACAGCGGGGAATGCCTTTGATGGCGTCTCCATTCCGTGTTGCTCGATGGAGGTATCATAGCTAAACTGATGATATTTATGAGATACCATCAATTAAAACATGTGTGTTAAGTCTCCTAGTTCTCGCGAACTCAAATTTCGCTAACTGAAGAAGTGTTGATGAGCTGTAATGGGCAAAAAACACCAAAAAAAATTGAATTTCGCGCCGCAAGCGTGCGCATCCTCCTTAAGAGGGGTCGTTAGGGTGGTTGCTTTCGTTTGTTCCGAAATTCTTTTTATGTCGTGTTTTTGCACATCACTGCTCGTCAACACTTCTTCAGATAGCGAAAACTGATTTGCCGGTAATTATATGACCTAACAAACAAGTTTCAATTTATAGTATCACATAAATATATTTAGTCTAGATTGTGCTTCATTGGTTTTTACAGTGTTTTTTTGTTTCAAGCACATTCATAGCCAAATAATGATATTTATGTGATACTATGAATTAAACCTTGTGTGTTAGGTCATATAATTATCGCCAAATTAGTTTTCGCTATCCGAAGAAGTGTTGATGAGCTGTGATGAGAAAAAAACAAGAAAAAAATTAAATTTCGCGGCACAAGCGAAAGCAACCCCCGTATAAAGTTTCAAAATTTTAAATTTTATTGTTTTTTGTTTGTTTTTCCTTTTTTTATGTTGCCTGTTTTTACCTCCATACCTATTTCTGCCGCAAAGCAGTAGTGCTCGCATTGCTGTGTTCCTGTTTGAAGAGTATGGTTGCCGGTGAAATTACAGGCACATGAGACTTCATCTTTATGTCTCATGAGGGTGGCAGGCGCATTGCACACCACATAGGGCGCTTCCTAGGTGGACGTGGCCTATGAGGTAATGCATTGTTAAACATCAGGTGGGTCATCTGCCAGTTCCGTCATTAACGTAGTAAAAAAAAATCGCTAGCTTGCTTTGAAGATATATCTGATCGACACCCAGAGGGCGACCTGTCCGGCCTGCTTCCTGTCGGTAACTCCTCGGAAGCTGTCGACCTAACTCAGTCGTGTACACAATACGTGGCTTTCTTATCAGGTACGTCGCATCGTCTTCTGTTTATTCTGGTGGCGGCGCCAGCGGCACCAGTAGCGGCTCGCGGGGCCGTCGCGGGCGGCGCGAGGGGGCGGCGCGGGGAGTGGCGCTGCGGGGCCGCCCCCGCCCCCGCCGCCCCCGCAGCACGGGCTCCGCGGGCGGGGGGGATTCTAGAGGCTCGTTGGACTCCAGGAGGGCCGCACCTGCAACGTACAGATGTAGATACCAGGGGACAAAACAAGTACAAAAGATTATATAGTATTAATAACAGGTACAGCTTAAATGCAGTGGAGATGAGAGCTTTGAGAAGTATGTGTGGTGTGACTTTGAAAGATAGTGTGAAGAATAGTGTGATGAGAGTGTTGTGAAATTCAAAAAGACGTAGTGACTTATTTAATACATAAATAATGCTCGACACAACATTATCTAGCCCCAAGCTAAGCAGAGCTTGTGTTATGGGTACTATATAAGGCGGGTGAGGACGGTGACTAGTTACCTGCAGCGACTGCGCTCGCGTTCTCCGCCGGGAGTGGCTCGTGGCGCCGCGTGACGGCGTGTCGCGAGCCCCGGGGCCGGCCGCGTCGCGAGCTCCGGCCTCCTCTACTCATGTTCCACGAGTTACTGCGAGCTGCGGGTGAGGACGGTGACTAGTTACCTGCGGCGACTGCGCTCGCGTTCTCCGCCGGGAGTGGCTCGTGGCGCCCCGTGACGGCGTGTCGCGAGCCCCGGGGCCGGCCGCGTCGCGTGCCCCGGCCTCCTCTACTCATGTTCCACGAGTTACTGCGAGCGGTGGGTGAGGACGGTGACTAGTTACCTGCGGCGACTGCGCTCGCGTTCTCCGCCGGGAGTGGCTCGTGGCGCCGCGTGACGGCGTGTCGCGAGCCCCGGGGCCGGCCGCGTCGCGAGCTCCGGCCTCCTCTACTCATGTTCCACGAGTTACTTCGAACGGCGGGTGAGGACGGTGACTAGTTACCTGCGGCGACTGCGCTCGCGTTCTCCGCCGGGAGTGGCTCGTGGCGCCGCGTGACGGCGTGTCGCGAGCCCCGGGGCCGGCCGCGTCGCGAGCTCCGGCCTCCTCTACTCATGTTCCACGAGTTACTTCGAACGGCGGGTGAGAACGCTGCGAAAGAGAACATAAAGGTTTGTAGATACAATATTGAAGCCGCATACAACAGCCAAACTCCGTCTCTTTCTAACTCATTAATGTTCAGGTAAGTGACAGAATAGCGCTCGCGTAACGAAAAGTAAGTGATAAAACAATTATTTTCCACGTGAAAAACCGTCCCATCGCAGAATCATACGTTCAACTTGAAGATAGTCTTTGCCGACATTTATAGGTGAAAGAAAAAAATACAACATTTTAAGTCATTTAGAAATTGAATCAAATTTTCAGTCGAAAACAGCTGCACTTTGTTATTTTTTTTCACTTGGTTATTGAACAGGTAGAACATTTTTGTACGTTCCTTTTACAAAAAAAGGTCACAATGGAGGACATATTATTATTTTCAGCACATAACATTGACTCTCCCATGAGGAGAAAGCCTCCAAATTTGGAGAGAAATCAGCTGCTGTATGCGCCTTAAGGCGTATACAGCTTATTTGAAGGCTTTCTCCTCATAGACGAATCAATATTATGTGCTCAAAAAAATATATGTCATTCATTTCCCTTTTATCTGTAAAGAGAACGTACAACAATGTTCTGCCTGTTCAATAACCATGTGAAAAAAAATAACAAAGTGCAGCTGTTTTCGAATGAAAATTTGATTCAACTTCAAAATGACTTAGAATATTGTACTTTTTCTTTCACCGAAATGTCGGAAAAGACTTTATCTTCAAGTTGAAAGTATGATTCTGTGATGCGACGACTTTTCACATGGCAAATCATTGTTTTACGTGATTTTCACTTACTTTTCGTTCCGCGTGCGCTGTTCTGTCACTATCTAACTTACCTGAACTTTAGTGAGTTAGAAAGAGATTGAATTTGGATCTGGTATGCGCCTTAACTGATAGTTATCCCGCTATGGGCCCGCTCGCCGCGGATACTGTAATGTCGACTTACGGCGCGGCGCGGGCGCGTCCACGACAACGTCGTCGTCTTCATCGTCGACTTGCAGCGGGCTGGCCAGCTCCGAGGCCGAGTCGCGCGACCGCTTCGAGTACTGTAATGTCGACTTACGGCGCGGCGCGGGCGCGTCCACGACAACGTCGTCGTCTTCATCGTCGACTTGCAGCGGGCTGGCCGGCTCCGAGGCCGAGTCGCGCAACCGCTTCGAGTACTGTAATGTCGACTTACGGCGCGGCGCGGGCGCGTCCACGACAACGTCGTCGTCTTCATCGTCAACTTGCAGCGGGCTGGCCGGCTCCGAGGCCGAGTCGCGCAACCGCTTCGAGTACTGTAATGTCGACTTACGGCGCGGCGCCGGCGCGTCCACGACAACGTCGTCGTCTTCACCGTCAACTTGCAGCGGGCTGGCCGGCTCCGAGGCCGAGTCGCGCAACCGCTTCGAGTACTGTAATGTCGACTTACGGCGCTGCGCCGGCGCGTCCACGACAACGTCGTCGTCTTCATCGTCAACTTGCAGCGGGCTGGCCGGCTCCGAGGCCGAGTCGCGCAACCGCTTCGAGTACTGTAATGTCGACTTACGGCGCGGCGCCGGCGCGTCCACGACAACGTCGTCGTCTTCATCGTCGACTTGCGGCGGGCTGGCCGGCTCCGAGGCCGAGTCGCGCAACCGCTTCGAGTACTGTAATGTCGACTTACGGCGCGGCGCGGGCGCGTCCACGACAACGTCGTCGTCTTCATCGTCGACTTGCAGCGTGCTGGCCGGCTCCGAGGCCGAGTCGCGCAACCGCTTCGAGTACTGTAATGTCGACTTACGGCGCGGCGCCGGCGCGTCCTCGACAACGTCGTCGTCTTCATCGTCGACTTGCAGCGGGCTGGCCGGCTCCGAGGCCGAGTCGCGCGACCGCTTCGAGTACTGTAATGTCGACTTACGGCGCGGCGCGGGCGCGTCCACGACAACGTCGTCGTCTTCATGGTCGACTTGCAGCGGGCTGGCCGGCTCCGAGGCCGAGTCGCGCGACCGCTTCGAGTACTGTAATGTCGACTTACGGCGCGGCGCCGGCGCGTCCACGACAACGACGTCGTCTTCATCGTCGACTTGCAGCGGGCTGGCCGGCTCCGAGGCCGAGTCGCGCGACCGCTTCGAGTACTGTAATGTCGACTTACGGCGCGGCGCGGGCGCGTCCACGACAACGTCGTTGTCTTCATCGTCGACTTGCAGCGGGCTGGCCGGCTCCGAGGCCGAGTCGCGCGACCGCTTCGAGTACTGTAATGTCGACTTACGGCGCGGCGCGGGCGCGTCCACGACAACGTCGTCGTCTTCATCGTCGACTTGCAGCGGGCTGGCTCCGAGGCCGAGTCGCGCGACCGCTTCGAGTACTGTAATGTCGACTTACGGCGCGGCGCCGGCGCGTCCACGACAACGTCGTCGTCTTCATCGTCGACTTGCAGCGGGCTGGCTCCAAGGCCGAGACGCGCGACCACTTCGAGTACTGTAATGTCGACTTACGGCTTGGCGTGGGCGCGTCCACGACAACATCGTCGTCTTCATCGTCGACTTGCAGCGGGCTGGCCGGCTCCGAGGCCGAGTCGCGCGACCGCTTCGAGTACTGTAATGTCGACTTACGGCGCGGCGCCGGCGCGTCCACGACAACGTCGTCGTCTTCATCGTCGACTTGCAGCGGGCTGGCTCCGAGGCCGAGACGCGCGACCGCTTCGAGTACTGTAATGTCGACTTACGGCGCGGCGCGGGCGCGTCCACGACAACGTCGTCGTCTTCATCGTCGACTTGCAGCGGGCTGACCGGCTCCGAGGCCGAGTCGCGCGACCTTTTTGAGTACTGTAATGTCGACTTACGGCGCTGCGCCAGCGCGTCCACGACAACGTCGTCGTCTTCATCGTCGACTTGCAGCGGGCTGGCCGGCTCCGAGGCCGAGTCGCGCGACCGCTTCGAGTACTGTAATGTCGACTTACGGCGCGGCGCGGGCGCGTCCACGACAACGTCGTCGTCTTCATCGTCGACTTGCAGCGGGCTGGCCGGCTCCGAGGCCGAGTCGCGCGACCGCTTCGACTCCGGCGTCGCGACCGCTTCCGGCTGCTGGAAAATAGCAATTACACAATATAGTTTTTTTTTTGACGACCTCTGTGGCGCGTCGGGCGAAGCTTGGGCTGCGACGCAGGAGGTTGCGGGTTCGATTCCCGTCTCGGAACAAATATTTGTGCGATCGCAGATATTTGTTCAGGGTGTTCTGGGTATTTTCTATGTATAATAAAAAAATACTATCTATGTATTATATTGTATTAAGTATATCAGTTACCTAGTACCCATAACACGAGCTCTGCTTAGCTTGGGGCTAGATAATGTTGTGTGAACTGCCCAGCATTATTTATTTATTTATTTATAGATTTTGGATATTATTGGAGTTTAGGTAATTCCTTAAGAATCGATTTTCATATAAGACCCACGGAACGCAAATAGACGGGGAGTCAAATCGTAAAATCAATAGCAAAAAGTGAAGTCAAAGTCAAAAGTATTTTATTCATATAAGGGTAAGGGTGCCGGTGAAATTACAGGCACATGAGACTTTTCATCTTTGTCTCAGTGTGGCCATTGAATGAGTGACATTTTTGTTTTCACCTACTCGTTTTTCATAGAAAATGTATGGGAATGTTTTTTTTTAATTATTGCCAAAACTTACGATTTTATTTGGTAAGTATGTCACTTTGGGAAAAGTGTTCCTGGTTGCAAATAGAGTCGATTAAGACCAACTAGTTTTTTTTTACAAGTGTCATTTTTAGGGTGAACCGTACTTTTTTTCATAAATATAAAAATGCCAATATTTTTTTCTTCAAAATAAAACAGAAGGTTTTTAAGAACAAAACCTTCTTACTACAAAAGAAAAGGTTTAACCCTTAAGGGGCCAAAAGTTTGCCCCAACCTGTATACACATAAATAGTTTAAACTTAGAACCATGGGTTAAACTGAAAAGGTTACAGGTAAAACTGCTAAAAATGGTTATGGTTAAACTGAGATTATGGTTATGGTTAACTCTATTATGGTTCAATAGAGTGTTTGTTGACTTACCGGCGCAGGTAAACCAATCTTCCTCTTTCGTTCTCTTTCCTCGCGTTTCTTTTCTTCAGATTTCTGCCGATCTGTGAACACGTCGCATAATTCAATCAATACCGACCCTAGAGAAGGAAAAATAAACGGAGAAGTGCGAGTGAGACTCGCGCCCTGAGGGTTCCGAACCGTAAAGTATTCTCTCAAAAAAAGTATTCTCGTAAAGTATTCTAAGTAGTAGTTTTTATAGTTGTATTATTAGTATTCTGTATTTTTTTTATACTACTTTGAATGGCGGATCAAGCAGATGGCCCACCTGATGTTAAGTGTTACCCCCTGCATATGAACAGTGCATTATCACTTAGGTCACGTCCACCTAGGACGCACCCTATGTGGCATTGCACTGCGCCCGCCACCCTGAGACATAAAGATGAAAGTCTCATGTGCATGTAATTTCAATGGTAACCATACCCCTCCAACTTGAACACAGCAGTGCGAGCACTACTGCTTTGCGGCAGAAATAGGTATGGTGGTAATACTTCCCCGGGCGAACTCTTTCATAAAAAAGCTCTACTACATCTAAAAAAAGGTAATTCTGAAAGGGCTCCGACGATTTCCATATCTTCAGGGCCCTTTTAGAATTTCAGACATTTTTCCCTACAAACATCACCAAGTCATTTTAAGGTGGTTGCTTTTTCATACTGTTTTTCCAAATACGGACAAAGAGAGTATAACATTACACTGAAATTACTGTTGTTGGCTTTCATTGGTCTTTCATTTGCGGTAAAACATATTTGGTTAAAGAAAGAAGTGGATTAATAGCGAAAATAACATCGAAATGGTTCATAAGTAATTTTATGTTATTTTCACTATTAATCCACTGTTTTCGTAAACTAAATATGATTTACCAATATAACAGCCAACAACAGTCATTTCAGTGTAAAATAACACTCTCTTCGTGGAAGAATACATTAGTATGAAAAAGCAATCACCTTATGAGTAAAAATGTCCAAATTCTGCAATTTCTGTATTTTTTCTTTTTTCCAATCCAATTTTCAGAATTTTTACGTTACAAGAGGCTATAGGTTTTACGATCATTAGTCATATATTTTAATGCGTAGAGTTAGAAAATGAATTTCTAGGGCACTATAAGCTAAAAAAAAAACGGCCAAGTGCGAGTCGGACTCGCCCATGAAGGGTTCCGTAGCAGCAAGTAACATAATATAAAAGTTCTTGGATGGATTACGACTTATGACGTATTAAAAAAAAACTACTTGCTAGATCTCGTTTAAACCAATTTTGGTTGGAAGTTTACATGGTAATTGTACATCATATTTTTTTTTTGTTTTATAATTCTCTTATTTTAGAAGTTATGGGGGGGGGGGGGGGGGGGGGGGGGGGACACTTTTTACCACTTTGGAAGTGTCTCTCGCGCAAACTATTCAGTTTAGAAAAAAATTATATTGGAAACGTCAATATCATTTTTGAAGACCTATCCATAGATACTCCACACGTATAGGTTTGATGTTTTTTTTTTTTTAATTTCAGTTCTAAGTATGGGGAAACCCCAAAAATAATTTTCAATTTTTGTGTAAAAATCTTAATGCGGTTTACAGAATACATCTACCTACCAAGTTTCAACAGTATAGCTCTTATAGTTTCGGAAAAAAAAGGCTGTGACATTCACGGACAGACAGACAGACAGACTTGACAAATCCATAAGGGTTCCTTGTCTTTGACTACGGAACCCTAAAAAATAGGCAACAAAGTGATTCTATAATGGTTCCGTTTTTACATTTTCACGTATGGAACCCTAATAATGAAGCCGGTAGAAAAACAGCTTTTTTGTGAAAGATTCCGTCCGGGGAAGTACTGCCACCATACCTATTTCTGCCGCAAAGCAGTAGTGCTCGCATTGCTGTGTTTCGGTTTTGATGGTTGCCGGTGAAATTACAGGCACACGAGAATTTTCATCTATATGTCTCAGGGTGGCGGGCGCAGTGCAATGCCACATAGGGTGCGTCCTAGGTGGACGTGACCTATGTTATAATGCATTGTTTCTAGGCAGTGGGTACAGCTTAACATCAGGTGGGCCATCTGCTTGAACCGTCATGAATTTATTTATATAAAAATAAATAAAAAACTTCTTTTTTTTTTACATTGATAGACCTTTGTTTGACCACGATCTCACCTGTTGGTAAGTGACGATGTGGCCGAAGATGGAGCACAAAGGTCTAGAAGGCACCTAATCACTCTAGACTTGAAGAGACCCAGATTATAGTTTTCAGGAAAGACAGACGACGGTAGTGTATTCCACTCCTTAGCAGTTCGCATTATAAAGAACCGAAACGTTTTGTGCGAATAGAACATTAATACTAACATTTCAGCTCAATCTCCTCATCATCCAAAAGCAATGAGACGACTTCTTTAGGCTTCAACGAGTCCGGCTTGAAGTTGCCGCCGCTTATCACCATCCTTTGAATCTGTGGGAGTTGAAAACAATATTTTAAGGCGGTTGCTTTTTCGCTTGTGGCGCGTTTTTTTTTGTGTTTTTTTGCTCATCACCGCTCATCAACATTTCTTCAGATAGCAAAAACTAATTTGACGCTTATTTGATATTTATTTGATCTTATAAATTAAAACTTGGGTATTAGGTCATATAATTACCGGCAAATTAGTTTTCGCTATCTGAAGAAGTGTTGATGAGCTGCGATGAGCAAAAAACACGAAAAAAAAAAAAAAAAAAAAACGTGCCACAAGCTAAAGCCACCACCTTAAACTACAAACACAGGTTGTAAGCAGGTGGGTAAAAATCGGGAACAATCAAAACTAAAACATCATAAATATCCCGTTTCTAGTGAAAAGTATAATATTTTAGACATTTACACTTGGAGGTATCTCGGCGTGAGAGATGACCCCTCTATCCCCTTTTTTATTTTAATGAAAAATATAGGCAAACTAGCGTACGGCCCACCTGATGTGAAGTGGTCACCGTCGCTTATAGACACCGGCAACACCCAGGGTATTGTCTGGGAACCTATAGCAACAATTGGACCGGCGATATCGCTATGCTTGGGCGTGTGTTGGGCGAGAGGGGTCTCACACCCTTACCCAAGCGCTCACACACGCCCAAGCCCAAGCATAGTGATATTGCCGGTCCAAACGGGGAGACACACTGGTTATTTATCACGCTAGGTGGCACATAATCGCTGGTGTTGTTTCGTAGAAAAACAAAGGTATATCAATGTTTAAAAAAAAACTGTCAAAAGTGTCAAATATAAATGGATAATTTTAGTAAATAAACATTAAATAATAGTCTGGTATAAAACATGCCTCTGTTTAGTGCATTTCAGTGTAAAAATAAAGGTACACACCGTTTCTCTTCTGATGAGAAAAAAGACAAGACCACTAAATGACAAGCACCAGCGATGGTGGCGCCATCTGAGATTAGTTTTGCCTGTGGCTCCTCATTGTTGCCATAAGTTCCCTCCTGGGGAGGAGAGGGGAGGAGGGAACCTATAGCAACAATTGGACCGGCGATATCACTATGCTTGGGCGTGTGTTGGGCGAGAGGGGTCTCACACCCTTACCCAAACGCTCACACACGCCCAAGCATAGTGATATCGCCGGTCCAATTTTTGCCATAATTTCCCTCCACCCCCTCTCACACCCTTACCCAAACGCTCACAGACGCTCAAGCATAGTGAAACCAAATATTTGTTTTCTTTGTACATATTAGATATTAATTAAGTAATTTTGTTTTATAATTGTATTTTCAAAAATAACGAAAAGAGTTGCCGGCGCCATCACCGTAGCTCATTAACACTGTTTTGTTCCGATTGGACTCTAGTGGCTCGTAATGGTCAGATTGTCCTCAGGGAAAACCAGCATTGGCGGATACAGGGATGCCACATGTCCCATTTTGCTCAGATTCAATTTGTTCATATATAGATTACGAGCTGGGCTAGAACCGTGGGTGAATGCTATTTTACAATCATTCAATGCATTAAATTTTGCTGATAATTTGCTATTTAGGTTTTTATCGAAAACGGTATCTTATCTATCTTATCCGGTCACTAACATTTTGATAAATATTTTACTTCAATGCATATCAATGAAGAGATCACTATTGTTGTTGCAACTATAATATTCTGGAAGTAAATTGGTTTTGAACTTCATAAAAAATGCAAATAATAGAAAAACTTTAATAATTAAACTGATGTGTGACAATTCATACACTAGCGATCTTTGAAACCGTGAGTATGACACGCACTGTATCTATATCATAGACTAACAAAACACAATAGACCGCTAAAATAGAACAAAATTTTGTGACTCAAAATAGGTAAAATTCCAGGCTATTTCTAGATGGCGCTGGCAAATAGCCTGGGAATCATTCAATCAGCATTTCAAACCAATTAGGTACCTAATCTCTTTCAATTCTTTAAAAGTAAACATTTAAATTTACAATTAATTTTTTAATTATGAAAATATGGTCGCAAAACATGTTTTATCGATATATTCGAATACATGTAAAAAGCATTAAAATAGTTTATAGCAGATTTACACACTCAGCAACATCTAGCGTCATTAGAGGCCAACATTTATCGATGCACGTTTTGTGTATGAGATTGGCAGTCTATTGTGTTTTGTTAGTACATTGATAGTGATGAATGATTCACACGTAAACACATATAAATTATTTTTTATATTTAGAACAAACAGCCAAAAAAAAATGCATTCACGGTTAAGTTTACGGTTGTTTTTAATTTGCATTTATTTGAAATTCCTTTAAAATTATATCAATGATTTATTGTTATCATAATATAACATGATAACAATCCAGCACGTTATATCTATAAAAACACTCACACTCAAACAATCACAACAATGGCTAACATTAGCCAAACAATTCCAGTATCTTAGCCCCACAAAAAAGAATCGTATTTATTTTCAGAAAAACATCATATTGAAAATATACTATAGGAAAAATAGAAATGTGAGCAGAGTTATAAATAAATAAGTTATTTCATAAACAAAATAATGGAACCAGCAAACTTGGACGCAGAAGAAAAGCTGATGATCAATGCATTACTATTCTACGAGTTGCGTGGGCGAGCAACTACTGATAAGAAACTGAGGAATGTTGAGAAGCATCTCGCAGAAGGCGCGGACGTCAATGCATCTGATGCTAATGATAGCAATAATACTCCGCTGCATATTGCCGCCACGAAGGATCAGCCAGATATTGTAACAATTCTCTTAAAAAATGGGGCAAATCCATATGCGAAGAATAAGAAAAAACAGTCACCCTTAGATCTCGCAAGGTTATCTACTAACAGAAATAAAAATACTGTAATCAAGATACTGGAAGCTTCAACAAACTTAAATCATGAAACGAACCTGTGCCCTGAGGTAGTTTTGTCCGAGAAAAAAATACAGGCGTCTTCCAATTCTAAGAACAAATCTGAAGACAAGATTAAGACAAAGGATGTGACTAACGAAAGCCGGTCTGGAACAGCAGGTAACAGTGGACAACTTTATGAAACTAAATTATTAGGATTGCTTTTACTTAGGGCTCTTAGTGATAAGGACATTGATAAATTTTACATTGGAACAAACATTACAGAAATAGGCGATTTCGATGATATTGTATTCAAGTATTATTTAAGCAATGAAAATAATCCCAAGATTTTTTTCGTTCAAGCTAAGCACCGAGATGATCCGACAAAAGATAAAGTTACCGTTAACAGTGTATTAAAGACTAATCACGATTTTAGTTTACACAAATATTTTGACAGTTACTTGAAAATTGCAAAAAAAGTTAAACAAAAAAGTAAAAATGTAATGTTCCAATTTGAAAACGATTTTCGAACGTTAGATTGTAGTTTTATAATTTATACGCCAGCAATTGAAGATTTTCAAAAAAAGAAATTGATTGAAATCCCAGGCAAAGAGACTTTGCTATCTACTTGCAAAGATGGAAAAACGTTCATGTATGACTATGGAGATTATGATGTAGAAGTTTTATTGAAAAACACATTATTGTTAAAAGCTTCATTGCTGGCAAAAGCCTTTGCCAAGAACATTGTTAGAGGCAATTACAAAAATATAATGTTGGACGAGTTAGTTAAAGTGTATCATGTATTTTTAGCACAAAATATTTTGTTGATCAGTAGTACAGAATCGGACCCTTTTCTCAAATGTAGGTTTCGTAAAAGTTTTCTCGAAAGTAATAATGAACTTTTTATCCTACTAAAAATAACCATGTTCAAGATATTGAAATTGAATGAATCCGTAGACTCTAGTGAAGTTGATTATGAATTCAAATTGCCAAACGGCTTTGGAAATATTAAAGTGACACTCAATGAGGATGAATACATTCGCGTGTGTAAGGTTATCAAAAGACTAATAAAAAAAGCAGAACAATCAGATAATATACTAGCGATAGTACTTGATGATAGTATGATATATCCTGACAAAGAAATTAAAGATGAATCTGATTTTAAATTTGGTAAGAGTGAAATGATTCTACTAGGAAAATTAGTAGGAGATACGCTTATTTACGATGAAGAAACTGGATTATTAAAGTTAAACTCAGAAAAATCGTCTGAAAAAACAAGACGAATTTTTGCAATTTTAGGGCCAAGTTTTAGTATCGATTATTATTTCCATAGTATTAAGTTTGACATCAATGTTCAAAATTTTCCGCAAATGTTGTGTAATGGGAAGCACCAGAAAGAAGAAGTAAAGGATTTTCTTAACAAATTGAAATTTCACACAGACCAAGCTAGAGAAGACCGAGTAGAAAATATTTTAGAAACAGAAATAAGCAACCGCTATAATAGTGAAAACAAAACTAATGATACTCTGTATCACATCAAAGCTGATGCTATGTATGTTAAATATCATGACAAAATACAAAAGTGGTGGAAACACCATAATAAACATTATTTGGACGAGTCTTGTACATTTTACGAAGAAGCTAAAAACGATATTCTAGATAGCCCTTTAATTAATATCTTTAGTTATATTTACATGAAAAAAATTAACTGTTTTCAAATAAATTTTGTTGACAAGGCTGTCGATATTCTAAAATTAAAAGATTTTGTGATAATTTCAAAGGCAAGAGTTTTTCACATCATCACCAGAGATTATATGTTGACTAGTAAAAAGGTAATTCAATATTTCAAGAAACATTTGGACCTAGCTAATTTTAAATTTATTAATTTAGATCTTGTTACTTCAGAAGATCAGAGTAAAATCATACTATCCGAACTATCTGAAGCAAAAATAGATATAATTATTATTGTTCTGACGCATGGTAGTACTGTAACCGATTTGTATATGACAGCTGTTGTTAATCAATTCAAAAAGAAAATAATTGTTATATCTCACTCAACATTATTCCTCAAAATTCTTGAAACGAAAGTTGAATGTTTGGAACAAATAGATAAAAACACGAGTTTAAGCGACCTTGATACTAACACCAAACGCATAATCATTAACCAGAAAAAAATCTTATTTGAAGGTACAGAAGTTCCTTTTGTTTCTATTATAGAAGAAAACATGCAACATTTAGTGAAAGAAAAAGTACTTCATAAAATTATGAATAATGAAGTGGTTAAAATAGGAAAAAAACC
The DNA here is from genome assembly GCA_932527175.1 of Operophtera brumata. NCBI lineage: Eukaryota > Metazoa > Arthropoda > Insecta > Lepidoptera > Geometridae > Operophtera > Operophtera brumata. The sequence continues at coordinate 4,328,531 of OW052229.1, forward strand.
CACAAATATCGAAGACTATAATGAAAACAAAGAGCTGTACATTAATCGACATTTATGTCGATGCTTGAAGTTGAGTGGAGAACAATATCGTATTGATTTTAATGTTGTAGACGATAATAACATACCAACTGTACATAACAATAACAAAGACATATTGATAATTTCCAATGATTACACGGCGTTTGAAGAAACTTGCAGAAAGCTAAGTAATCACAATATACATTGGTTTCGAAGAGATAAAGGTGACAAAGATATTTTATTATGGAAAAATAGTTATGGCAGCTTACAAAACATTATTCCATTAGTCGTCAGATGTGAAGAATTTAATTGTTCCGGTTCGATTCAACCAAAAACACTGAATGATCTAAACGATAGAGTCGTTGTGATAAGTGCAGAGCCTGGTATGGGTAAATCTACTCTCCTCACACATTTAATGGTGCAAACCAAAAACATAGACAAATCCGTGTGCATTATAAAGTTAAACTTGCTAGATCTGAAGAATGAATTCAGTTCATGGCAGGAGTGTCATGTTCGATTAAGGATACAGTGGTTGTTATTGGTTATATACAAATCATTTTCCACATACGAAACGGATTTATTTACTTCAGCTATTGCAACAACGGACGAAGTTTTAGGTAGTATTTTTGTGGATACTAATAATTTTCGAGTTGATTTTAAATGCGACGTGACGGTAAACAAAGAACAAGAAATGGCTCTTTTTGAATTCCAGTCTTTTTTACACCTATATAATAATGGCAAAATTATTCTTCTTTTTGATGGTTTTGATGAAATATGTCCAGATTTCAAGAAGGAAGCAATCGAGTTTTTTGTTTTATTGATAAATTCTAGGGTTCAGCGTTTGTGGATTACTTCTCGGTCCTATATAATTTTAAATGAATTAGAAAGTGAACTAAGTACGTTCTCCTATAAACTAAAAGGTTTCACAAATAAGGAGCAAATGGATTTCTTAAATAAGTTTTGGATGAAACATTCTCGTACTTCGCATCATATACCATCATCACCAACCGACAGAAGTCCAGCGCTGGACATAGGCCTTCCGCATGATATACCACGACAAATGGTCTCGAGCGGCTACTATACACCGACTTCCTGCGACCGTTACATTAAACTTGGCCCATGGATCATCTATAGGCCGTACTACAATGCGTCGTCCGGTTCGTGGTCGACATTGCCATTCCTAATTGATAATTATGACTTTAATTCTCCTATGGATATTCTACAGTGGGATTTTGTCTCTCCTGTTGATAGTCAATCAAATCGTCGGCGAAGGAGTGTACTCGACAACTTGATGCTATACGTAAGTTTTACCAGAAAAATTAGGGACCACAGAAATGAATTCACGGGTACACCACTGCATTTACGCATGATCGCGGAAATTTGTGACGAATATATCAACAATCAACATTCAAGAAAAATCACCTCAATCGAAGATCTAGATGAAGCGTTCAATTTGATAGTAATGTATGAAAAATTTATAGATATAAAATTTTATAAAATACGGTTTGGCGAAAAAAAGAATGATTTGTCCTCTAAAGATCCAGACATTAAAATGATGATAGAAACAGAACGCTATTTGTTTATAGAAAATCATAAGAAGCTGGCTGCTCACTCTTTACTAGAAGGCAGTAACGAGGCTGGGGTAATTACTGAAGACGATTTGAGACTTATCAAAGATTTAATTCAAAGATTCAATGAAGGAAAAGAAAAGACTGGCATCATCGAAAAGATTATTCAAAATAAGGCAAAGTTTGTGCATTTTACATACGCCGAGTATTTCGCATGTGAATATCTTTGTGATAAGCTAAAACAAAATATTTGTAGTGATCCCATTTGTAAATATCTGATTAACAATGTGCTAGTCATGAGTAATGGAGGTATCAGAGGTTTTATTGACGCCAAATTGGAAAAAGACGAAACTCTTTCCAATTTGACTTCCAAGAGCATATGCGATGCTTTGCTAATGCAAAAGAGGTCCGCAATATTTGAAGCAATCATTGAAAAGAGGTACAATATATCTCTTTTTTTACTGAAAAATATTAAAACTTACATAAACACAAATAGTTTGGATGATTTCATAGATTTGGTATCAGAACAATTTGTTACTTCCACTTTATGTCAGGAATATCACAACAAACAAAATCAAATATTGATGAAACATATTATTGAAATAATTAAGAGATTTGATTGTAATAAGTTGGTGAAACTCTTTTTCCATAAGGATATACCAATGTATAACATGTTTATGGTCACTTTTCTCCACCGCGACATTAAAGGCGAAAAATGTGAGCTGAACCCGTTGTTGCAACATTTGGGGGGTGATGATCTCACTAAATTATTCATTACCCCTCTTCTAGGGGGTACACGTACAATTTTACACATATTACTGCAGCAGAATAAGGATTTGTCCGCTTTAAAATATTTGGAGAAGCTAAATCATGATCAGTTAATGGCGGTTTTTACTGCTAAAGATGATGATATGAGAGTGCCGGCACATTACGCTGCTGATGCAGATAATCATGTTTTTTTTGAACTAATGGAGTCTCTTGTAGGGAATGACAGATTTAGGATAATTTGTAGAATCACAGATAAATTTAACCTGCAATCTTTGCTTGGTTTTAACGGTCTTGATAGATTTCAGCCATTATTTACTAAAGCAGGATTCGAGTTCCGTATAAGAGATATAGCGGAAGGAGGTGGGTGGTCTTTGTATGATACAGAAAACGAGACGTGTGTTGCCTCATTTTACCACTTCCTTCCTTACTGAGCGGGTCAGAGACTACTGACTACGGATTCCGAGTTATCGAAACGTGAATAATGTAGTCCGACCTATGAACAGCTCCTAAATCGGTCCTAAGTAGATTATACACTACATTTTGTAATAAATAGGAACAATAAATACTTAATAATCCAACTATTCCCTAATACTCTTTTTAATCTTCAATATACTATTTGAATTTAACTTGTTGTTTTATTTAGCACTATTGTCCGCCCGCAGCTTCGCCCGCGTTTTACCAGGATAAAAAGTAGCCTACACCCAATCTAGGTCATAATCTATCTGTGTATCGAATTTCATCGAAATCGGTTCAACTGTTTCGGCGTGATTGAGTAACAAACATCTTAACTTTGACATTTATGATATGAGTGGGATTTCTATTCCAAGGTGCCTCTACCCTTCTTCGTTTATCTTAACAAAGAGAATAGTTCGTGGAGACTTGCCCCCTTGAGCGGAGGCTAAGGGGGGCGCGAGGGGCAAGTAGCACACCTTTCCTAGCGCATAATATTGACGACCACTGTGGCGCGGCGGGCGAAGCTTGGCCTGCGATGCAGGAGGTTGCGGGTTCGATTCCCGCCTCGGAACAAATATTTGTGCGATCGCAGATATTTGTTCAGGGTGTTCTGGGTATTTTTAAAAAATAAATCATAGGGGTCCTAAAGGAGTCCAGCAAATGTCACATCGATAACATGAATATGATAAGTGAGAACATCTCTTCTATCAAAGAACAATTAAATGAAATAAAATCTACAACAGAACACCTAATGACAGAAAACAGCAGTTTTAAATCACAGATTATAACATTAACCGAGACTATTAGGGCAAATGAAGGAAAAATTGCATCTCTACAAAATGAAGTTCTACAGCTCAAATCTGACTCGGCTGTAACATCAAATTTACCAACTTTCTATGATGAGCTCATAGTAGAGGTGCAGGAGCGTGCTGATCGAAGCCGAAACATAGTTGTGGTCGGCATTTCTGAGAAACACTCTGATAGTGTGGAAGATAGACAGGAAGTTGACAGACATGAGGTACAGAAAATAATAGAAACCATTTTTCCTGATTATCCACGACCAGTAAGGGTTTTACGACTTCGCATGTATAATACCATGAAAACGAGGCCACTGAAAGTCTGTTTTGCTTCCCAAGATACGGCGAAAGCTGTCCTGCGAAACAAAGGCAATATGAAGATTGAAGGCATCCGAATTTATTTTGACCAGAGACCCCAACAACAAAAGTCCAAAAGTTCCTAAAATTATCAAGCAGTCAAAAAACTAAATTATAAAGAAAATACAGAGGAAGAAAAACTTACTATAACACACGAAATAACTAAAAACTACACAGATATAACAACTACAACGAAATCAATACATTTTCTATATTATGCTAATGTCAGAAGTGTAATGTCGCCTGGCAGATTTGATGAGCTGAGGTGTGTAGTAGAAACATTCCAAACTAATTTGCATGTCAGCGTGCTGACAAAGACCTGGATAAAAGATGAAGAAGAAGCCCAAAGACTAAAAATACCAAACTATACACACTATTACAGCTTTAGGACTACATCCAAAGGCGGTGGAGCGTCAATATATGTACACAATGACTTAAAACATCACTTTCTTAATGATGAATGCGAAGATGGCAATCAGTACTTGTGAATTCACCTGGACAAGCTTTCTCTGGACATCGGAGCTATATACAAGCCACCAGTATCAAATGTAAAAAAGTTTCTAGAGACATATGCTACCCACTTGGCGAAGAGGAAGCGAGCTCTTGTATTCAGAGACTTAAATTTAGACTTACTCGATAAAAAGAAAACTAAGGACTATAAGATCCTACTTAAAGAAAATGGATTCAGATTACTAAATAAAGTTGACACCGAGCACAGTACACGTATAACTGAATCCACCCAAACTATACTGGATCATGTGTGTACAACACTGCAAGATACTACCTTCTGTTTGATTTCGAGTCAAATTCCATGGGGCTCGCCGCCGTATAACTATGGAGCCGAGAGATTTGTTCTCTGTGGTTTTTGACTTTGACAGATACACTCTCTATGAGTTTTTGGTAATAAAAAAATACACTATTCATCTTGGTTTGGGTCGTGTAATTACGCGTTGGATCTTGATTTTGGAAAATAATTGGAATCGGAGTGTGTCCGCCTCATCTAGTGAGAGATTTGGACCTTTGCTGGCCTCACGGGAGGCGTAGGTTGTGATACCATCTTGGAAGGGATAATTTGTGATATTCGTGTGATTTTGTGGTTACCGGCTGCCACGAGCTGAGGCCTATTAAGGCTTTTGGAACCCTAACCCGTTTCGTTTCAGCTCAGCGAAAGGTACCAAGTAGCTAGCTGGACGAATACCTGGACGCCTGGAGGAGAACTGTGAGTAAACTTTCTACCACATTACTAACCTCTGAAATCAATACCAGAAGGCGATTGGATCAACCCAAGTGGTTGTTTTGGGCATATACGGCTGCGTAACGCGGCCTACACCCTCCACGCAGCACCACCGGGGGGCTTGTCAGCTCGTGGAGGGAACATTTGGTAGCAAAGAGCGTTGGTTCCACCTAAGTGGTGGTTTTGGTTTATGCGCCGTGTATCACGGCCTAACACCCTCCACGCAGCCCTACTCGAGGGCTGGTCAGCTCGTGGAGGGTACACCTTCCATATGGCTATAGTCGAAAGTGTCATGGCAGACCATAAACAAATATACTTTGAGTTGAGAAGAATCAAACTGGAACGACCAAAAAGAGTACAATATGATGAAATTAACTACGATAACTTATACAAAACAATTGAGAAGAAAATATCGTCTAACCTACAGAACGAATATTTAGTATTGGAGACCTTCTTGCTGCAAGCAATTTCTGATAACAAGGTAACAAAGACTAAACAACTTAATCCACTTAAAACAGATTGGATCAAGAAAAACTTGCTTATATCTATAAATAAAAGGAAAACACTATGGCATAACCTAAAGCAAGCACCAAAAGACAAAGATCTAAGAGAGGAGTTTATGCTACAAAAAAGCACAGTGCACAAAGAAATTCAGAGTACTAAAAACCAATACCTTTTTACCTCCTTGTCTAATTTGATAAATGAGCAACATACTGAGATATTTCAGTTAAAAACATGTATAGCTAAATCTAATGTCGGGTTAGCTGATTGGGCAACACCCGGTATCTATAGATGTAGGAATAAATTATATGATCTCTATGCGGCTAGGGAATCAATGTTGCATGACCCAAAGTTTATTTTGTATGTAAAGAACTATTCAAATACTTTTAAAAAAGTTTGTCGTGCAGCTAAATCATTACATTTGAGAAAAAAAATAGAAAAATCATCGAATAAAATTAAGACAACTTGGAAATTAATTAATAATGAAACAGGTAAATCTAAGCCACGCAATAAGCAGATCAAATTAAACATAAACAATACAATATTGACAAAAAAGATTGATGTCGCGAATGACTTTGACAATTTTTTCTCTAATATACCAGTTATTGTAACCCAGTCATTACAATCATCTGCCTCTGGAGCATCTACTTTATTGGAACTAAGTGTTGCTAAATGTGAGATCGCGTTTAGCTTTAGATACGTAAATGCCGATAGTATTGTTAAGACATTTAAGTCACTTAATATTAAAAATACTGAAGATCTTTGGGGAATATCCACAAAGGTGTTAGGTATTATAATTATTGATATTGCTCCATGCTTAGCCTACATTTTTAATAGATGTGTTGACGACGGAATTTTTCCAGATCTTATGAAACATAGAAATTAATTCCTTTGTTCAAGTCTGGAAATGCAAAAGATCCAGCTAATTATAGGCCGATTTCTATATTGCCCGCGTTAAGTAAAATCTTTGAAAAACTTATTCTTACTCAATTATTGTCACACTTTAACTTCCACAGACTACTTCATAGTCATCAATTTGGATTTACCAAGGGTCGATCAACAGCTGATGCTGGTACCATGCTTTTGGAACACATATTTCAAGCATGGGAAAACTCGCAAGACGCGATCGGAGTATTCTGCGAACTATCCAAAGCATTCGACTGCGTGAGTCATGCTACTCTAATTTCGAAGTTAAAACATTATGGCATCCAAAATCAGGCAATTAACCTTGTAAATTCTTACTTATCCAACATACATACATACATATACTCACGCCTGTTTCCCGGAGGGGTAGGCAGAGACCACGGATTTCCACTTGCTACGATCCTGACACACCTCTTTTGCTTCATTCACTCTCATCACATTCTTCATACATGCTCGTCGGTTAAGGGTACTCTTGACCTGGCCTTTTTCCAGAACGTCTCCGATCTGGTCTGAATACGTTCGCCGAGGTTTTCCCCTTCCCACTGTCCCATTCACGCTCGTCTTGTGTACCCGTTTCGTCAATCTACTATCGTCCATCCTTTCTAAATGCCCAAACCATCTAAGCATACCTTTCTCAATCCTAGTCACTACATCTTCTTTAATTTCACAACGCTCTCTTATCACACTATTCCTTATTCTATCTCTCAAAGTCACACCACACATACTTCTCAAAGCTCTCATCTCCACTGCATTTATTCTACTTTCATGTTTCTTCCGCCATACCCAACTTTCGCTACCATACATTAGTGTCGGTACTAACACCCCTCTATGCACGGCCAGTCGTGCCTTCTTGGACACATTCCGACTACTCATAAAGGCGTGAAGTGCCCCATTCACTTGGTTTCCAGCATTTACTCTCCTTTCAATATCATCTTCATGCTTGCCGTCTCTTGTGAACAAAGTTCCCAAATATACAAACTTTTTTACTTGTTCCACTCTTTCTCCACCAATCAAAACATCACATTTCGTCATTAGTTCATCTCTTTCAAAAACCATTACTTTCGTCTTACTTACGTTTACTTTCATTCCTTTCCTCTCAAAACATTCATGCGCAATTGTTACCATCTCTTGTAACTCATCCGCGGACGGCGCAAGTATTACTTGGTCGTCGGCGTAGAGAAGACATTTGACGAGTAACTCATTCATTCTTAACCCACATTCACTATCTTTCAAATCTCGCAAACAACTGTCCATGAATAGGTTAAACAGCCACGGTGACGCTACACATCCCTGTCTAACACCCTTTTCGATGCTAAACCATTCAGTGTATGACCCGTGTATTCTTACGCAAGCACTGGAATCCTCGTAGAGAGATTTCAGAGCTCGAATGAGGTTCCTGTCTACCCCATACATCGACAGTACCGACCATAGTTCATTCCTCATCACTTTATCGTAGGCCTTTTCCAAATCCACGAAAGCGCAATAGACTTTTCGACCCTTAGCCAAAAAAAAATCGGTTATGCATCGCAAGGAAAAGACCTGATCCGTACATCCCATACCCTTTCGAAATCCCGCTTGTACGTCCCATATTTTCTCATCGGTTTCTTTCACAACTCTTTCAATCAACACCTTTGCATACAGTTTGCCGACGATGCTGAGTAGGCTAATACCTCTGTAGTTCTTACAGTCTTGCTGTGAACCTTTTCCCTTGTAAAAAGGTACGATGACAGCTTTGCTCCAATCCCTTGGTACTTGACCGGTGTTCCAGCACAAATTGAAAAGGCGGTACAGCTGACTCGCTACGATACCATGTCCAGCCTTCAGCATCTCAACTGTTATCTTATCATACCCTGCAGACTTCCCTGATTTCATACTTCGCAATGCTTTCACGATTTCATCCATGCTTATACTACTTTCATTATGGTTATCGCTTACATTCATAACTGAGGTAGGTGCCTGACAATCCTCTCTTTCAAACAAACTTTCAAAATACTCTTTCCATCTACTTAATACGCATTCTTCTCCTTTCACTATACTTCCATTCTGATCTCTGATCGAGTTCAGCTCAGAGCCTTGAGTTTTACCTCTAACTAAACGAACAGATTTCCAGAAAAACTTTATGTTCGTTCGGAAATCTTCAGATAACCTTTTATCAAACTCATCTTCCTGCGCATTCTTCTTTCTTTTAACCAATTCTTTCACTCTGCCTTTCAGTCTCTTAAACTCTTTCTTAGCTTCATCTACATCCGCATTCGTTGCCTTCTGCATTCTTTCGTTAGCTCTGACAGCTAGCCAATCCATCCACGCTTTCTTCTTCTCTCTTACTACCTTCTGTACATCTTTATCCCACCACACATTCTTCACCTTTTTTCCTTTCCTCCTCTTAATCACCCCACATACTTCAATAGCAACACTCACTACTTCTTCTTTAAATGACTTCCACAATTCTTCAATCTCAGAAATGTCATCGAACCTATCAAACCTTTCAATCAACTTATTTTTATACTCATCTATCACTTCTTCCTCTTGCAAGTTTTCTACTTTTATTCTTTCTAAAACACTTGTAGGCTCACGCACCCGATGTCGCCATCCTTGAAACAGACCACTTATTCGGCTCATTACCAGGAATTACTTTTCCAATAGAGTACAAAAAGTTGACGTTGGTGGTGAAAGGTCTTCAGGATCGTCTATTGTTATGGGAGTGCCCCAGGGTCCAATACTAGGCCCATTTCTATTTTTAGTATACATTAACGATCTCCCTTTTTATGTAAAAGACATATGTGATATAGTTTTATTTGCTGACGATACGTCTTTATTTTCAAAGTTGATAGGTCAAAAGCTAATTACGATGATGTAAATAAATCACTATCGCGAGTTCTTGATTGGTTCACTGTAAATAATCCGTTGCTTAATGCTAAAAAAACTAAATTCATTAAATTCACTTTGCCAAATGTAAAACATTACCCAACTAATATTAAAGTAAATGGCGAGACACTCAATCTTGTAAACTCTACTGTTTTCTTAGGACTTAATATTGATGCAAGTTTGCAGTGGGGACCACAAATTGAGGCACTTGCGGGTAGACTTAGTTTCGCTGCATATGCAGTTCGTATGATAAGGCAGCTTACTGATGAAGCTACAGCTACGCTAGTTTATTTTGGCTACTTCCATAGTGTTATGTCATATGGCATCATTCTGTGGGGGAAAGCAGCAGACATCCAAACAATATTTGTTTTACAAAAACGGGCAATACGTGCCATTTATAAAATGAAGCCACGTGACTCCTTGAGGGAGCGTTTTAAGGAAATTAACATTCTCACGGTAATATCGCAATACATCTACGAAACCTTATTATATACACATAAACACTTAGATAGATTTATGAAAAAAAGTGACGTACATTGTTTTAACACGAGAAATAAAAATAAACTGAGTATTCCCAAATTTAGATTTAAAAAAGTAAGTGGGTCTTTTATGGGGAATTCTGTTCGGTTCTATAATAAACTTCCAGAAAGTGCTTCTAAACTTTCGATTCGAAGATTTAAATCTTACATAAAGAATAATTTAATTAAGAAAGCGTATTAAACACTACATGACTATGTTAATGATAAAGCCGCGTGGCCTGATGTCGCTCTGCCCCTCGACACCTAATTTGTCAATTTGCAATGTCTGTACCTGCATATAATTTATTACTGATGTGTTATTTATGAGTATATCAAGCGTAGTGTGTGCTGCCTTATGAACTTTTGCTGATTCTCTCTATCATCTTACTTTTGACTGCCTACCTAAGTGAGGCTTTTAATTTGGTTTTCCTTTTTTCCTTGAATCAGCTTCCACTTGTTCTCGAGGCACCACACAGGCGCTCCACACCTAGTCGTAAGAAGGATCATCAAAAGAAAAACAGACCGTGTTTGTTTCCTGATTCTTCTAGGTCTGGTTGCGTTGGAACAGGAGTAAATGTAAATTTATTTTTTAAGACGATTCAAAATGATCCTTGTGATTTCAATGAATAAAATACTTTTGACTTTGACTTTGACTTTGAATACTACTACAAAGCTTTTCGAAATTATGAGAACAATGCTTTGAAAATGTGGCGGCTTTTTAATGATCTGGCTTGAAACAAAATAAAGCAAAAGTATATTCCTATGAAACTATATGCTCCATCTGGTTTAGTCACAGATGCTGAGGAAATTTGTGAATGTTTTAACTCTTATTTCTCTAGTATCTGGTTTCAACTTGCTAATAAAATACCAAAAAAGTATCATGATTACCAAACTGTCACAACATCAGAAAACAAGGAAAAAAACACACGAACATGGCACTTTTGAAACCAGTCACCATGGAAGAAATTATCAAAATAATCAAAAACTTAGATGTAAATACTGGCATAGACGGAATAAGTACTAAAGTGATCAAAAGAGTTAAAAACTTACTAGCTGGAAATTTAACCCAATGCTTATGCACTTAGACACCTATTTATATAGGTGTCTAAGTGAAGGTCACTTTCCGGATTCCTTTAAGTAGCTAAAGTTAGTCCTATTTTCAAAAAAGGCAGCAAAGTAGATCCGGGAAACTATCGGCCTATATTTGTACTACCTACGCTATCAAAAGTATTCGAAAAAGTATTACATAAAAAAGAGTATAAAAGAACTGCCGGCGCCATCACCGTAGCTCATCAACACTGTTTTGTTCCGATTGGACTCTAGTGGCTGGTAATGGTCAGATTGTCCTCAGGGGAAACCAGCATAGGCGGATACAGGGATGCCACATGTCCCATTTTGCTCAGATTCGATTTGTTCATATATAGATTATGAGCTGGGCTAGAACCGTGGGTGAATGCTATTTTACAATCATTCAATGCATTCAATTTTGCTGATTATTTGCTATTCAGGTTGTTATCGAAAACGGTATCTTATCTATCTTATCCGGTCACTGGCATTTTGGTGAATATTTTACTTCATTGCATATCAATGAAGAGATCACGATTGTTGTTGCAGCTATAATATTCTGGTAGTAAATTGGTTTTTACACTTCACAATAATTGCAAATAATAGCAAAGCTTTAATAATAAAAACCGATGTGTGACAATTCTTACATTGGCCATCTTTGAAACCGTGAGTATGACACGCACTGTATCTATATCATAGACTAACAAAACACAATAGACCGCTAATATCATCGAGCAACACGGAATGGAGACGCCATCAAAGGCATTCCCCGCTGTAGTTCCCCTCTAAATTGAATGCCCTCGAGGGCATACAGCTTATAAAAAACTAGCTGTCGCCGATTGCTCTGTCAGACTGAATCGACTCGCGTGGGAGATAGTGCTCCAAGAAAAATGCCGAGTTGTTCAGTTTTATGCTGTAAAAAAATGGTTGGATCATCAAATTTACAAGAAGATGGTGTTTCCTTTCACATGTACCTGAATTTCAATTAAATTATTATAATTTATTGCATAAAAATTGACCAAGTCAAATTAAGCCGTATAAAAACAAAAGTGGCCATCTTAGATTTTGTAATTTTTGAGTTAGTGTTCGAGGTAAAATAATAAAACTGAACGGTTTAACAAAAAAAACCGTGAATATTTTATTCAATAACACTGATTCACTCTTCACTACGACTGCACTTCAGTACACTAGTCATTCATTACTCTAAAATCACTCCCAAGTTACTTGATTTATTCGTACTGAAAGCCAATTCCCTTACGACTACCCTGCCCACTCTTAAACCGAGCTCCACTTAAGCGTGTGATAGAGGGGCGACATAAAAGTGACCAAAAGAATAGATATAAATGTGTATAATACATCAATGTGCATGTCAGGATGTATTCTGCTGACGTAAACATGTATATAACGTGTAATGTCAGTAAGCCAAGAGGTGGATGATTACTTAATATCCTTGATTACTAAATACCATTTATTAAACACGTTCGACATCATGTGACATGTGGCATTAACGAGTATCGTATTTGACGGCTATGTAACCACTAACTAACCGGTAACTACTAACTACTACTACTTCGTGTCACAGGCTCTTTCTTGGTTCAGTGACCAACTTGAGATATAGTGTCCCTGAAAGTGGCCTGTGACCAATGGTGAAAGAACCAGTGTGGTAAAAGGTAGAGGTGTATTATATGATATGTCAACGTAAGTGTCATGTGAAACTATATTTAAAGAAATAAAATTAAATCACACTACTATTAACAACAAGTGTAACATCAAAAAGTTTGTACATTTGAGAACTTTGATTACAAGAGATGGCAAGCATGAAGATGATATTTAAATGAGTGTAAATTCTGGAAATCAAGTGAACTTAACGCCTTATTATCAGCCGGAACGTATCCAAAAAGGCACGACGACTGGATGTGCATAGAGGGGTGTTAGTGCCAACACTAATGTATCTGGTGGTAGCGAAAGTTGCTAAGGCAGAATAAACATGAAAGTAGAATAAATGCAGTGAAGATGAGGTTTGAGAAGTATGTATGGTGGACTTTGAGAGAGAATAAGAAACTGTGTGTTAAGAGAGCATTGTAAAATGAAAGAGCACTTGTATAGTGACAAGGATTGAGAAAGGTATGCTTGGATGGTTTGGGTATATATAAAGGATGAATGATAGTAGATTAACGAAACTAGTTCATAAGATGAGCATGAATGGGACAGTTGGAAGGGGGAGACCTCGGTGAAGGTATTCAGAATAGATCAGGGTCGATCTGGAGAATGGCCAGGCTAAGAGCGCCCTTAACCAATGAGCATATATGAAGAATGTGATGTGAGTGAATGAAGCGAAACAGGTATGCCAGGATCGTAGTAAGTGGAAATTCATGGTCTCTGCCTACTTCTCTGGGAAACAGGCGTGAGTATGTGTGTATGTCTGTAATATTATAAATGCTAAATTTTCTAAGGATTGGATGAAATTTAGAACGGCGATAGCTGGACCACTGGAATAGTTTTAAATTTTATTTAGATGTTCCCATAGGATCAAAACTTATGCGAGTGAAATCGCGGGTTGCTTCTAGTTTATAATAAGAATAAAACTACGTGGTTAATTTTATCAAAATCGGCAATATTGATCATACTTAAATAACTTTACTCTTTTCAGTTAAATGTAAATAAAGATGCTTTAAAAAAATCGTTGATCGCCCATTGTGAGGTTACTGTACAATCTTTGCACGTTGTGTTTGCCTATAATGAGGGGTTTTCACGGCCATACCAAATCATCTTTAAACCCTTGAAAATAGATGTCGCTGCTGTGTACTTAACTGTAAAAATAAAGTGAAATGTAAAAGTCAACAACGAAGTGATATATTTTCGTGGTATTTTGTTACTATCACACAAAATAACATAGGTACGATGCATTTGTTGATTTTGACAACCACAGTTGAGTCAGGGCCATCAATTGAGCCAAATTGAATTAAAAAAAAACGAAAATGAAAAGCCCCCATTGGTTTCTTCTGTAGCTAAAGATAGGTATATAGTTTGTACCTCTTCATATATGCATGTCGGATCCTCAAGATCCCTCCGAGCGGCAAAAGGCAACTCAGGGGCTTTCCAGTGGGTCTCGTGCAAATGACTTTGAACTTGATTTTGTATTTTGTTGATTAAATCGTGTGCACTCTGCCAACGCCGATGTAATAATGAGCTCTGGCGCTTTCGTACGCTCTTTTTATATCTGAGCGTCGATTGCTTTGCGTCTTTGCGTAAACAAGACTCGGGCGCATTCGTTTGGGTGGCGCGACACGACAGAATACGATTGTTCGCAGCCGTACACGTGATGTTTATAAGCCTTCAATCTCAGTAGATCTATTCTCCAGATTCATGATATGACTTCTCTCTCTGACATACATGTGTAGACTGTTGGTAAACCTAATATTTTTTTTTATTAAATAAGCAACTGCTAACAATAACAGCCTCAATGCACACTGAAGTAGCTTTGTGCTCATTTAACAGTTTTTTTTATTTCTCAAAAATTCCTGTATGTGAGTTGCCCGTGTTTTCTTTTATACTACTAAATTAGTGATGTGCCTCAATAATAAAGTAGATTTTTTATCGATAAAATAAATGCTCGTTTAATATGTTTTACAAGCTATTGAAATTTGATTTATATTATTCGGGAGCCAATAGCCTAGCCTAACCTAACTTTCTAACCGTTAATCCAATCACCATGAAGGTATGTAACAAGGTAGGTAACAGTTATGATTTTAATTTGAAATTATTCATTTTATGCCATAAGTTGACGACCTCTGTGGCGCGGTGGACGAAGGTTCACCTGTGACGCAGGAGGTTGCGGGTTTGATTCCCGCCTCAGAACAAATATTTGTACGATCTTCAGATATTTGCTCAGGGTGTTCTGGGTATTTTCTATGTTAATGCAAAATAAATATCTATGTAATGTACTATACTAGGGATATCAGTTATCTAGTCCATATCACAAGCTGTGCTTGGCTTGGGGCTGGATAATCTTGTGTGAACTGTGTCCAGCATCAAAAAATAAAATAAAAATAAATATATATATATATATATAATGAAATTCACTTAGGTACAATGTGAAAGAAAACACCATCTTTTCGTAAATTCGATGTTCCAGACCTTGATTTACAGCTGAAAATGTAACGATTCGGCATTTCAGTATTTGTAGCACTGTCACACTGTTTTACTCTATGCGTCACACGATCGGTTCAGTCTGACAGTGCAATCGGCCCATCATGATACAATTTTATTACTAGCAAAAGCAAAACATGCTTGGTGAGGGCTAGCAAGCTTTTTTTCCGTGATTATTTATATTTAAACAAAGAAATGAATTTAAATTACTATGCTAAATTACAACGGATAGTTTTTTCGTTAAGTGTTCCACAAAATTGCATGGGATAGTAGAGGACTCGCTTCGCTCGCCCTAATGATCGGGCGAAAACAGTTTTACTAACGCGTATGCCCAAATGAAATTGTGCATAGCCAGAGGGGAACGACATCTTGACATGAATTTAAATTACTATGTGATATTACAAATCTAGAGGTGTGATAGTTTTTCGTAAAAAGTTGCATGCCTACCTAGGTTGTGGGATACGTGATCACGATAAATTAACAAAAGCATTTCCCAGTTTGAACTCATTTACTCATTTTCAAGAAAAGTCGTGAGTCCGTACTGTGTCGTGGGATTTTCCTATTCAAATCCTATTCTTTGATTGATCAAAGAATTAAAAAAAAAATTGCTAGGTATAATTTTTTCAACGCGATATTCTGTTCACTAGATAAAGCGCTAAGTATTACTTTACCTACCATTGTTTAACATTAACATAACTTAACACACCCAACACATACCTACATAGTTGTGATCCCACACTAGGATCCCATGTGACGTGGGATAATTATGCCTGAAATTTTAAATAAAAACTATTTTACATTTTAATGACTAATGTAGTTTTTTGGCACTTAGGATCATGATTTTTGGTTTTTGACAATAACAGTGACTGACAGATATAATACATCGTATATTTCGTGGCCAGAACCGACATGGATTATGTAGGTTAGAAGGATGACGGCAGCTAAGTAAAGCGTTTTTTCCTTTCCTTTCCTTTCGTCTCTTTTGACTTGCCGACCCATAGCTTTATGAAATTATTGTAGGCTTTGAACAAAATTCTAATTAAATTTTCCCAAGAACTAATCATCTCATGAGCTAGTGGTTGTACCTGGGGTACCTACTCAAAATTTTCTTGATTTTTTCTCTATACTCTAAGTTTCCGCGTTTACCCCCTCTCTCTCCAGCCTACTACTACCTTTTACTAATCTAAAATTTCATAGTGATCCACAAAATGATCTGTATGTTATCCTCGATAACAACTCCGGAACTCCTCCTTCACAGAGAGCGTTCAACCCTTCCCCCCATACCTAGCCGCCCTTAAATCCCTTCAATGACCCTTGATGGTAGTACAGAATATATACAGTAGGCAAAGTAAGTTCCTACCAAAAAGTTATCGATACTATTAATTTATCGACTTGAGTGCTGGAAGTCCCTAGAACGCGTGTTACTGTCAATTTTGTGACATAACATGATGTTTGTACACAGAAAGCATCTATGTGTGTATAAAGATTTTTGATGTGTTGCTGTTTATAGATGTGTGCGTTTATAGCGATAGAACGACTGGTTACAAAAGTGTGCATTAAACTGTAAGTGAGTGAGTGAAGCCCCCCCCAAAAATTTCTGAATAAATATGTATCGGTTGACAGCTCTAAGGCGTCTCCCCTCCGGTACGGAGGCCTGCGTTGCTCGATGGCTAATATAGAACAAAATTTTGTGACTCAAAATAGGTAAAATTCCAGGCTATTTCTAGATGGCGCTGGCAAATAGCCTGGGAATCATTCAATCAGCATTTCAAACCAATTAGGTACCTAATCTCTTTTAATTCTTTAAAAGTAAACATTTAAATTTACATTTTTTTTTTATTATGAAAGTATGTTCGCAAAACTTGTTTTATCGATATATTCGAATACATGTAAAAAGCATTAAAATAGTTTATAGCAGATTTAAAACACTCAGCAACATCTAGCGTCATTAGAGGCAAACATTTATCGATGCACGTTTTGTGTATGAGATTGGCAGTCTATTGTGTTTTGTTAGTACATTGATAGTGGTGAATGATTCACACGTATACACATTGAAATTATTTTTAATATTTAGAACGAACAGCCAAAAAAAACTGCATTCACGGTTAAGTTTACGGTTGTTTTTAATTTGTATTAATTTGAAATTCCTTTAAAATTATTTCAATGATTTATTGTTATCATAATATATTATGATAACAATCCAGCACGTTATATCTATAAAAACACTCACACTCAAACAATCACAACAAGGGCAACATTAGCCTAACAATTCCAGTATCTAGCCCCACAAAAAAAAAAACGTATTTATTTTCAGAAAAACATCAAGATATACAATCGGATAAATATAAATGTGAGCAGAGTTATAAATAAATAAGTTATTTCATAAACAAAATAATGGAACCAGCAAACTTGGACGCAGAAGAAAAGCTGATGATCAATGCATTACTATTCTACGAGTTGCGTGGGCGAGCAACTACTGATAAGAAACTGAGGAATGTTGAGAAGCATCTCGCAGAAGGCGCGGACGTCAATGCATCTGATGCTAATGATAGCAATAATACTCCGCTGCATATTGCCGCCACGAAGGATCAGCCAGATATTGTAACAATTCTCTTAAAAAATGGGGCAAATCCATTTGCGAAGAATAATAAAAAACAGTCACCCTTAGATCTCGCAAGGTTATCTACTAAGAGGAATAAAATTACTGTTATCAAGATACTGGAAGCTTCAACAAACTTAAATACAAAACTAAATAGAAATAGTGTCAGTAGTACCAGACGAATACTTTCACTTCGTTCTCGTTTGGTTTCCAAATGCGCCGAAATATATTCCAATATTTTTCTTTTCGTTTGGTATATATTACTGTTTTGTAAGGATATTGTGCTTCGATTCCGGAAACATAAAAAAAACGAAACGGACCTGTGCCCTAAGGTAGTTTTGCCCAAGAAAAAAATACAGGCGTCTTCCAATTCAAAGAACAAATCTGAAGGCAAGATTAAGACAAAGGATGTGACTAACGAAAGCCGGTCTGGAACAGCAGGTAACAGTGGACAACTTTATGAAACTAAATTATTAGGATTGCTTTTACTGAGGGCTCTTAGTGATAAGGATATCGATAAATTTTACATTGGGACAAACATACCAGGAATAGGCGCTTTCGATGATATTGTATTCAAGTATTATTTAAGCAATGAAAATAATCCCAAGATTTTTTTCGTTCAAGCTAAGCACAAAGAATATCCAACAAAAAATAAAGTTACCGTTAACAGTGTATTAATGACTAAACACGATTTTAGTTTAGCCAAACTTTTTGACAGTTACTTGAAAATTGCAAAAATTGTTAAACAAAAAATAAAAGATAAAAGTGTAATGTTCCAATTTCAAAGCGACTTTCACACATTAGATTGTAGTTTCATAATTTATACGCCAGCAATTGAAGATTTTCAAAAAAAGAAATTGATTGAAATCCCAGGCAAAGAGACTTTGCTATCTACTTGCAAAGATGGAAAAACGTTCATGTATGATTATAAAGATTATGATGTACAAGTTTTATTGAAAAACACATTATATTCAAAAGCTTCATTGCTGGCAAAAGCCTTTGCCAAGAACATTTTAAGAAAAAATCACAAAAATATAATGTTTGACGAGTTAGTTAAAGTGTATCATGTATTTTTAGCACAAAATATTTTGTTGATTAGTGGTACAGAATCGGACCCTTTTCTCAAATGTACGTTTCGTAAAAGTTTTCTCGAAAGTAAAAACGAAATTTTTATCCAACTAAAAATAACCATGTTCAACTTATTGAAATTACATGAATATGTGAACTCAAGTGAAGTTGATTATGAATTCAAATTGCCAAACGGCTTTGGAAATTTTAAAGTGACACTCAATGAGGATGAATACATTAGCGTGTGTAAGGTTATCACAAGACTAATAAAAAAAGCAGAACAATCAGATAATATACTAGCGATAGTACTTGATGATAGTATGATATATCCTGACAAGAAAATTAAAGATGAATGTAATTTTAAATTTGGTAAGCGTGAAATAACTCTACTAGGAAAATTAGTAGGAGATACGCTTATTTACGATGAAGAAACTGGATTATTAAAGTTCAACGAAGAAAAATCGCCAGCTTCTAAAAAAATTTTTGAAATTTTAAGGAAAAGTTTTGATGTTGATGATTATTTCCATAGTATTCAGTTTGACATCAAAGTTAAAAATTTCCCGCAAATGCTGTGTAATGGGAAGCACCAGAAAGAAGAAGTAAAGGATTTTCTTAACAAATTGAAATTTCACACTGACCAAGCTCAAGAAGACGGTGTAGAAAATATTTTAGAAACAGAAATAAGCAACCGCTATAAAAGTGAAAACAAAACTAATGATACTCTGTATCACATCAAAGGTAATGTTATGTATGTTAAATATCATGACAAAATACAAAAGTGGTGGAAAAACCGTGATAAAGATTATTTGGACGAGTCTTGTACATATTACGAAGAAACTAAAAACGATATTCTAGATAGCCCTTTAATTAATATCTTTAGTTATATTTACATTAAAAAAATTAACTGTTTTCAAATAAATTTTGTTGACAAGGCTATCGATATTCTAAAATTAAAAGAATTTGTGATAAGTTCAAAGGCAAGAGTTTTTCACATCATCACCAGAGATTATATGTTGACTAGTATAAAGGTAATTCAATATTTCAAGAAACATTTGGACCTAGCTAATTTTAAATTTATTAATTTGGATCTTGTTACTTCAGAAGATCAGAGTAAAATCATACTATCCGAACTATCTGAAGCAAAAATGGATATAATTATTATTGTTCTGACGCATGGTAGTTCTGTAACCGATTTGTATATGACAGCTGTTGTTAATCAATTCAAAAAGAAAATAATTGTTATATCTCACTCAACATTATTGCTCAAAGTTCTTGAAACGAAAGTTGAATGTTTGGAACAAATAGATAAAAACACGAGTTTAAGCGACCTTGATACTAACACCAAACGCATAATCATTAACCAGAAAAAAATCTTATTTGAAGGTACAGAAGTTCCTTTTGTTTCTATTATAGAAGAAAACATGCAACATTTAGTGAAAGAAAAAGTACTTCATAAAATTATGAATAATGAAGTGGTTAAAATTGGAAAAAAACCCACAAATATCGAAGACTATAATGAAAACAAAGAGCTGTACATTAATCGACATTTATGTCGATGCTTGAGTTTGAGTGGAGAACAATATCGTATTGATTTTAATGTTGTAGACGATAATAACATACCAACTGTACATAACAATAACAAAGACATATTGATAATTTCGAATGATTACACGGCGTTTGAAGAAACTTGCAGAAAGCTAAGTAATAACAATATACATTGGTTTCGAAGAGATAAAGGTGACAAAGATATTTTATTATGGAAAAATAGTTATGGCAGCTTACAAAACATTATTCCATTAGTCGTCAGATGTGAAGAATTTAATTGTTCCGGTTCGATTGAACCAAAATCACTGAATGATCTAAACGATAGAGTCGTTGTGATAAATGCAGAGCCTGGAATGGGTAAATCTACTCTTCTCGCACATTTAATGGTGCAAACCAAAAACATAGACAAATCCATATGTATTATAAAGATAAACTTACTAGATCTAAAGAATGAATTCAGTTCATGGAAGGAGTGTCATGTTCGATTTAGGATACAGTGGTTGTTGCTGATTATATACAAATCATTTTCCACGTACGAAACTGATTTATTTACTTCAGCTATTGCAACAATGGTCGAAGTTTTAGGTAGTATTTTTGTGGATACTAATAATTTTCGAGTTGATTTTAAATGCGACGTGACGGTAAACGAGGAATATGAAATGGCTCTTTTTGAATTCCAGTCTTTTTTACACCTATATAATAATGGCAAAATTATTCTTCTCTTTGATGGTTTTGATGAAATATGTCCAGATTACAAGAAGGAAGCAATCGAGTTTTTTGTTTTATTGATAAATTCTAGGGTTCAGCGTTTGTGGATTACTTCTCGGTCCTATATAATTTTAAATGAATTAGAAAGTGAACTAAGTATTTTTTCCTATAAACTAAAAGATTTTACATATAAAGAGCAAATGGATTTCTTAAATAAGTTTTGGATGAAACAGTCTCGTACTTCGCATCATATACCATCATCACCAACCGACAGAAGTCCAGCGCTGGACATAGGCCTTCCGCATGATATACCACGACGTTTATACGAAAGTTTTACCAGAAAAATTAGGGACCACAGAAATGAATTCACGGGTACACCACTGCATTTACGCATGATCGCGGAAATTTGTGACGAATATATCAACAATCAACATTCAAGAAAAATCACCACAATTGAAGATCTAGGTGAAGCGTTCAATTTGATAATAATGTATGAAAAATTTATAGATATAAAATTTTATAAAATACGGTTTGGCGAAAAAAAGAATGATTTGTTCTCTAAAGATCCAGACATTAAAATGATGATAGAAACAGAACGCCATTTGTTTATAGAAAATCATAAGAAGCTGGCTGCTCACTCTTTACTAAAAGGGAGTGACGAGGCTGGGGTAATTACTGAAGACGATTTGAGACTTATCAAAGATTTAATTCAAAGATTCAATGAAGGAAAAGAAAAGACTGGCATCATCGAAAAGATTATTCAAAATAAGGCAAAGTTTGTGCATTTTACATACGCCGAGTATTTCGCATGTGAATATCTTTGTGATAAGCTAAAACAAAATATTTGTAGTGATCCCATTTGTAAGTATCTGATTAACAATGTGCTAGTCATGAGTAATGTAGGTATCAGAGGTTTTATTGACGCCAAATTGGAAATAGACAAAACCCTTTCCAATTTGACTTCCAAGAGCATATGCGATGCTTTGCTAAAGCAAAAGGAGGGTAGGTCCGCAATATGTGATGCAATCGTTGAAAAGAGGTACAATATATCTCTTTTTTTACTGAAAAATATTAACACTCACATAAACGCAAATAGTTTAGATGATTTCATAGATTTGCTATCAGAACAATTTGTTACTTCCACTTTATGTCAGGAATATCACAAAAAACAAAATCAAATATTGATGACACACATTATTGAAATAATTAAGAGATTTGATTGTAATAAGTTGGTGAAACTCTTTTTCCGTAAGGCTAAAGCAATATATAACATGATTACGATCACTTTTCTCAACCCCGGCATGAATGGCAAAAAATGTGGGCTGAACCCATTGTTGCAACATTTGGGGGGTGATGATCTCACTAAATTATTCATTACCCCTCTTCTTCTTCTCTCTTCACGTACAATTTTACACATATTACTGCAGCGGAATAAGGATTTGTCCGCTTTAAAATATTTGGAGAAGCTGAATCATGATCAGTTAATGGCGGTTTTTACTGCTAAAGATGATGATATGAGAGTGCCGGCACATTACGCTGCTGATGCAGATAATTATGTTTTTTTTGAACTAATGGAGTCTCTTGTAGGGAATGACAGATTTAGGATAATTTGTAGAATCACAGATAAATTTAACCGGCAATCTTTGCTTGGTTTTAACGGTCTTGATAGATTTCAGCCATTATTTACTAAAGCAGGATTCGAGTTCCGTACAAGAGATATGGCGGAAGGTGGTGGGTGGTCATTGTGGGATACACAAAACGAGACGTGTGTTTTTAGACATTTTACCACTTCCTTGAGCGGATCAGAGACTACTTGACTACGGATTCCGAGTTATCGAAACGTGAATAATGTAGTCCGAGCTATGAACAGCTCCTAAATCGGTCCTAAGTAGATTGTAAACTACATTTTGTAATAAATAGGAGCAATAAATACTTAATAATCCAACTATTCCCTAATACTCTTTTTAATCTTCAATATACTATTTGAATTTAATTTGTTGTTTTATTTAGCACTATTGTCCGCCCGCAGCTTCGCCCGCGTTTTACCAGGATAAAAAGTAGCCCACCACCCAATCTAGGTCATAATCTATCTGTGTATCAAATTTCATCGAAATCGGTTCAACTGTTTCGTCGTGATTGAGTAACAAACATCTGAACTTTGACATTTATGATATGAGTGGAATTTCTATTCCGATGTGCCTCTACCCTTCTTCGTTTATCTTAACAAATATAATAGTTTGTGGAGACAGATTTCCGTACAAGAGATTTCCGTACTCCCCTTGAGCGGAGGCTAAGGGGGTGAAAGGGGCTAGTAGCACACCTTTCCAAGCGCATAATATGGATCCTATCGGACTCTTCAAGAGGGGTAAGTTACGTAACTGTATTGTAGATGACGACCGGTCGCGCGCCGTCAGAAAGCATAAATACCGGCGCGTACCAGCAGACAGTCCTTACTTTTGCGGCAGCCATCGTTGAAGAAACATTGACTCGTAGCGACAGTCATTTTTATATTTCTATTGTTCGGTTATTTTTATCACAGATAAGATAATTTATTTGCAAGAACATTGTACAAAGTTCTTAAACTAGGTGAAGTCCACTTATGTTCTACCTTATAACTAGGCATGTAAATTTTCACATAGTATGTAACAATAAAATGAGTAGGTACACATTTTGGTGTTTAGAGGTTAAATTCATTTACTTTTGTGATGTTCTGTATTTTGTTAATTAAATTATTATCAAATTCACAAGAGTATTTTGATCAGATATATCTTCAATCTAAGATAATCTTCAGGCAGGGCCTCAATGGACCACTTTTCAAATTCAATTTTTTTTTTCAAATTCAATTTTTTTATTTCACTTAATAGGTACATTACTGTGTTAACTAGCCCTACCAACCAAATTAAGTTAAGAAAACTTGTGTCTTGGTTAGTAGTACTTTCCCTTTTTTTTACATGGAAATATGTACATGCTCATGTGCAATTTCTTAAAAAATAAAAAAATGAATACTACAAATAAAACAGAAATTAAAATAACTCTAAGCATTTTCACAGTGGGTTGCACCATCGTGGGATATAGACGTGACAATTGGTGAGCTCATCGCTGCCATTGCTCCCCACGACTGACACGGCTAACGCATTCATCCAGTAATAACACATTCCATAATAAGCTAGCAGCCAGGACAAGTCTTATCAACAAGACTTATTTACATAATTAAGTAAATTGCAGTGTATTAAAAAAAAAACGACAAACGGTCTTGCACGTCTTATTAAAAAAAGCTTACTACAAAGTAAAAGATTATTTAGATGACAAACGGGCCTAGTAGCTCAGCACATGATTGTTAAGACTATTTTTTTTAATTGTACGACCTGCTTGATGGCTACCTAGGTACTTTATTTTATTATGTACTAGCGATTCGCCCCGGCTTCGCACGGGTAGCCCCCGGTGAACCCCCCCCTATGTGCTTCTCCTGGTTCTAAGCTACCCCACCAATTTTCAGCCAAATCGGTTCACCCGTTCTTGAGTTATAAGTGGTGTAACTAACACGACTTTGTTTTATATATATATAGATTTGTGCACTCCTACTATTGTTTTTTTTTTTTTTAATTCATGTCACTGTAAAAATTTGTTAAATTTGCTATATTTGTAAATAACTTACTTACAAGAAATAATTGAATTGAATTGACACGACGAGATAGAGAAACGTCGGACCAACCTCGCTCTTCTCCCTCGCTCGCTCCATAATCCTCTCTTCGATAGTCCCTTGGCAGATGAGACGGTAGACGGTGACTTGCTTCGTTTGGCCGAGGCGATGCGCGCGGTCCATGGCTTGCTGGTCCACTGTCGGGTTCCAGTCCGAGTCGTAGAATATCACCTTCGCAAGATAATAGTGCATTACTGTCGAGGCCTGACACTGTGTGTATTCTCGTACAGAAAATAGCTAATTGAATTAATTAACGACCTGTGTACATAATGTGGATTTAAATTGGTTTCAGAATAGCATATAGTGTATAGCTTATAAGTAACTATAAGATAACTGTAAATCCTGGATTAATAAAATAAAATAAATAAAATATAAATAAATAAAATAAATTAATTAAATATCTATCTATGTACCTAATGTATTCTATTAAGTATATCAGTTAACTAGTACCCATAACACAAGCTCTGGCTTAGCTTGGGGCTAGATAATGTTGTGTGAACTTGTCCAGCATTATTTATTTTTATTTTTTATTTAATTATTTATTTATAATACACAGGCATATCTTAGTCAGTGTATATCTTAGTCCTTATCAGTGCACTTTAAATGTTTGTCAAGTCTATTTTTGAAAGAATTCACTGAGGGGGCACTGATCACTGAGATTGGTAGTTATTGTTGGTTGGTCAAATTAGGGCGTTTTATATCGAAGGTCCTCGAAAAAGTTTAAGATAACAAACAATAAAATCATAACATAACCCAACAGTCGCAAACATAAGGAGTCCTGCTAAGGAGTGGAATACACTAACGTCGTCTGCCTTCAAAAAAACTTAAAATAAAACAATTAATTTTACCAACAGGTGAGATCGTGGTGTCTAACAAAGGTGGTTACAAAGGTCTATCAAAGATTTAAAAAAAAAAAAACATGGTCCTGATCCCACACCAAGATCCCCTGTCGTGGGTATCAGGATCTACGAACACCATGGTACCACAACACCCGTCCGGGTGTCATGGTGGAACCTTTCTTCCCTAACGGTTCCCAATCAACAGTAAGTAAAATTCCATCTGAATCAATTAACGGTAAGTGGAACAAAATTTGATTACTAGAGTAGTTATGACAACTTATGGCTATTTTTTTATTTTTTTAAGTTTTTCTTTGAAACCTGTTCATTAGATATGCGTGAAGTGTCCCGTAAAATAAGAATTGGTTGGTGAAAATGAGAATGAATCTTCAAAATATAAGTTAAAACTTACAGTATCTGCAGCTGTCAAGTTGATGCCCAGCCCGCCTGCTCGGGTTGACAGTAGGAACACAAATATATCCGTGCGAGCCTGAAATAACAAGAAATTACATGCTCAAATAATATATAATACAACACACAGATCCTGACACAGATGTATCCTGTCATAAATACTTTTAAACTATGGAGGGACTCCAACCTCCCATGGCCCTACAAACCCTGCGGTTATACGGACCGAATGAATTGCCATTTTTTTTATAGACCTTTGTTTGACCACCATCTGACCTGTTGGTAAGAGACGATGTGGCCGAAGATGAAGCACAAAGATCTCCTATTCCCTCTAGCCTTGAAGAGTCCCAGATTATAGTTTTCAGGAAAGACAGACGACGGTAGTGTATTCCACTCCTTAGCAGTTCGCTTTATAAAGGTAGAACTGCAACGTTGAGTACGCATAGAGAGTATACTAATGAGGTAACGATGGTATAGAGCCGTGCGTCTGCTCGTCCTATGGTGAAAAGGAGTCATTCCCCCCCTTCTGGGGCTGGTCTACACAGAAACAGTCTACTCGTCGCTGGGCTACTCAACTCTAGTTCTATCCCAATTTCATCCTGTCTATTGGTTAGGTTAGGTTAGTCCGTATGACTGTCAGAGTCATGTCATGTAAAAAAGAAAAACGGACAGTGACTTGACTTCGGAAGCCTACTCTATGCCTAGTTCAAGAGCAGACGCATTTTGGACTTTGTACACAAATACACATGCCGTGGTATGTCCGGCCTTTCCTCCCGTGGATGTCGTAGAACCCGACTTAGGGATACAGGGGGTGGGCAGCAGTATCCACCTGAGTACTCAACACCAATACTGCAATCACCATTCCGCCTGCAAAGCGTGGTGATTATGGCCCGTGAATTGCATTCTTTGGGGGAGGCATCGTCCAGTATGGACGTGTATGATGATGATACATATAGGCTCACTGAAATCCCATAGAGGATATCATCAGGTCTCCTCACGATCCAATACTCAATATGTACATTTATTGCTTTCAAATGTGTAGTGTTGTACACCACAATGTAAGTAAGTAGTTCCTGGTTCTCCTCGTAAGTGGTACATGGTAGCCCCACACTGTTCACCACTTTACAGAACACTCCCGTCCGGCAGCCATCACACAATGCTCCACAGACTATCGTATCTGTTGTCACACCGTCTTACCCAGAAACAGGCAGCTTACAGTTTAATCATTCCGCCAGACTCACACTGATAGTAGTACATACACTACAACATGGTTACAATTAGTTATTACATAGCCCGCGTCATAGGTGGCATTGCACTGCTCCCGCCACCCTGAGACAAAGATGAAAGGCTCATGTGCCTGTAATTTCACCGGCACCCTTTAAACCCGAACAGAGTAATGCGAAGAAATGCTTTACGGCAGAAATAGGTATGGTGGTAGTACTTCACCGAACGAACGCTTCCACAAATAACATATAAAAAATATAAAAACATACAAGTAATTAATTTTGTAAAAATTAAAAAATCCCAACGCAATGAAACGGATGAACCGATTTTCATCAAACAAAGCTAAGAACACTCCCTACAAATACACCTTTCAAACAAAAAAAATAACTAAATCGGTTCATCCGTTCGGGAACAACGATGAGACAGACAGAGAGAGAGACACACACACACACACACACACACACACACACACACACACACAGACACGTCAAACTTATAACACCCCTTCGTTTTTCGTCGGGGGTTAAAAAGCTCCTACTACTAAAAAACTAGGTATCTCACTATCCCTCAACAAAGCTAGGTATCTCACTATCTCTATCCCTCAACAAAGCTAGGTATCTCATTATCTCTATCCCTCAACAAAGCTAGGTATCTCACTATCTCTATCTCTCAACAAACCATGGTAAGCGATGGTAGCCTAACGGTTCAATAGTGCAACTTAGAATCCAACGATACCGGGTTCGATCCTAGGCTCCGCACCAATGACTTTTCTAAGTTATGTGCGGATTTCCATCGCTCTGTGCTTCGGAGGGCACGTTAAGCTGTCGGTCCCGGCTGTTATTGATTAATAGCAGTCGATAAGCCATGTCAGAGGCCCTCGGGCGGCTTGACAAACTCTGACACCAGAGGCCAGCACTAACTACCTCATACGAAACGAAACGAACAAACCATGCGTTATTTTGTTGTATTTGTTACCTGAAAATCGGCGACCATGTCACGTCGAGCAGATATTTTGCTGGAGCCGTCTAAACGCATGTACTTGTGCTTGCGATGGCACATGTACTCCTGAAAAATACAAAAAACCTTCAAAATTATAACAATAACATTATGTACGCTAACAACACGAGTTCTATACGAGTAATCATTACCGCATATCATGCGTATGTGTCCTCCATCCTTCGATATGGAATAATTTTATGGGGAAACAGTACTGATAGGGAACGGGTGTTTATAGCCCAAAAACTTTGTATTCGGTCAGTAGCTAGGCTTCAACCAATGGACTCATGTAAACCCACGTATATACAGCATAAAATATTGACATTCCCTTGTATTAACATTTTTGAAATTGCATTATTTGTGGGAAAACATATTAATGAATTTGAAGTAATGCAAAGTAGACGTTTTGAGAACAGAATAAAGATACCACCTCATAAATCAGCGCTGCTTCACCAAAGTGTATTCTGTATGGCTCCCATAATATATAATAAGCTGCCTAGAGAAATTAAAGAACAAGCGAGTTTTCAAATGTTTAAGAATAAATTGAAGTTTTTCTTGACTTCTAAGGCTTATTACTCGATTAACCAATATTTGGCAGACAAATTCTAATAATATAATCAAATTAATGTTTAATTTACTGCTACTTTATAATGATATTGCATGAATTTAATTAATTACTTCCTGACCTTCTCATTGTGATAAAATAAAAAGTTGTATTTAAAAAAAAAAAGCCTTGACAAGACGAAACATGGTGATACTTTATCTTTTATAACATCTGTATGTGAACCTGTGTTTCGGAGAAATAAATTATCTTATCTTATCTTATCTACTGGACGGATTTGAAAACGGATCTCAACGTAAGAATTTACCGTATCGTATCGTAGAAGGGCATATCGAGGAAAGTTTAAGGCTGAGATAAATAGATCTTACTTAGCACATACACATACACACATGTCAAATCATGCGTGCTAGAGAGGGACAGAGATAATGCTAAGCATTAGTATATGCTCAGTAACGTTTATTTACGTCTATTTGTCTATTTACGTCGACGCAGGAGGTTGCGGGTTCGATTCCCACCTCAGAACAAATATTTGTGCGATCTGTAGATATTTGTACAGGGTGTTCTGGGTATTTAATAAAAAATATCTGTGCAAGCTCCCACGTACTTGGGATCGTGCGTGCGTGTTCGTACGTGTTTGCACGAGTAAAATTCGTACCAAAACGTATCCAAACTGCTCACGGCCTTAGTGTTTCAAGCAGTGCAGACTGTTCGCTAGTGCGTAATACCGTGTCGTACGAACTGACCTCTAGTAGATCTATCATCTTAGTCATCTGGCTGTATATGAGAACCCTGTGGCCGCGTATCTTCAGTTTCTTGAGTAGAGAGTCCAACACTGTCAGTTTTCCCGCGTCGCTGACCAACTGGTTCTTATCTGAAAATAATAAACAGAAAATATATAATACTTCATCATCGTCCAAATGCAATGGTGGCATTTGCCGTAATCACCACGCTTGGTAGGAGGCTTAATTGGTGATCGCAGTAGATAGATAGATGGATAGATAGATAAATAGATAGATAGATAAAACGTTTATTTGTATCTCCAATCAATCCAAGCCGATAATCCCTTACACCAGGGGATAGGCCAGCTAGCAGCATCCAAGACTCAATAAAAATTATGCGATCAAAACAAATAGGTAATGCTGGACAGTTCACACAACATTATCTAGCCCCAAGCTACGCAGAGTTTGTGTTATGGGTACTAGATAACTGATATACTTAATACAATACATTACATAGACAGATATTTTTTTATTATACATAGAAAATACCCAGAACACCATGAACAAGTATCTGCGAACGCACAAATATTTGTACGCTGTGGCCGCGAACGGCGCTCTGGTTTTTTTTATTTTTTTTATTTTTTTATTTGGTTCACAACTCGAGTTGTACACATAAAAACTTCATACAGTACTACGTTTTACTGGCATTTCCGGTGTAAACTCTAATACTAGTGAACACAACATGCAATCATGTGTGGACATGGCAATTATAACTCTACAAAGAAAAAGGAAACTAATATCATTATATAACTTTTGAAACTATCATGGTTATGTACATAATATTTTTTTTTTTTTTTTTTTTTTTATCATTATCATTATATATAATAAAACTAAGTTGATAAAATGTGCGGCCCGATAAAACTCAAAAACGAACCAATGCAGCCCAAAAAAGGTTTAACCGTAGGGTAGCCCCAGCCCTCCCATCGATCAAGAGGGTTCGGGTTTTGGGCTGCGCGGTTAAGGTTTAGAGAAAAACGGTTTAGAAGGTTTGGGCGTAGTAACTATTAAGTAATCTATGGTTTGAGTTTTGGGCTGCGCGGTTAAGGTTTAGAGAAAAACGGTTTAGAATGAGGTCAACTTGAACTGAAACTCAACCAAAACTTCTAGAAGGTTCGAGGAAGTTCGGAAACTTCGGGGAGGTTCTGGAAAGTTCAAGAACCTCCAGAAAGGTTTGAAAAAGTTCAAGAACTTTCAAGAAATTTCCAAAAGTTGTAGAACTTTCGAGAAATTTCCGAAAGTTCTAGAACCTTTGAAAAGTTCCAAAATTGCAATAACTTCGAAAAAAAAAAAACGAGAACCTTCGGGAAATTTCTAAAAGATCCAGTTCCTGCGCGAAGCGCGGGGCCCCAGCTAGTACAAAAATAAAAATAAACACTAAGTAACTAAAAATTATTAAGTAAACATTATTCAGTAAATAATTTATAAATGTTCACTTTTGCGGAGGCCAGAGAACCAGATAAAATATCATAGGATATTTGAGGTATTATTAACATAGGTATGAGCACTTGTAATGATATGTTACCTGGCACTTGTATGGCCGCCCAGCCGCATGGCGGCCTGGCGCTCGCCACCAGCCTGCGCAACGTGGCGCCGCCCCGGCCGCGCTCTCGGCGAGCTGGTGTCGGGTCACGTAGTACGCGAAGGTGATATGATACCTGGCACTTGTATGGCCGCCCAGCCGCATGGCGGCCTGGCGCTCGCCACCAGCCTGCGCAGCGTGGCGCCGCCCCGGCCGCGCTCTCGGCGTGCTGGTGTCGGGTCACGTGGTACGCGAAGGTGATATGTTACCTAGCACTTGTATGGCCGCACAGCCGCATGGCGGCCTGGCGCTCGCCACCAGCCTGCGCAGCGTGGCGCCGTCGGCCACGCTCTCGGCGTGCTGGTGTCGGGTCACGTGGTACGCGAAGGTGATATGTTACCTGGCACTTGTATGGCCGCCCAGCCGCATGGCGGCCTGGCGCTCGCCACCAGCCTGCGCAGCGTGGCGCCGTCGGCCGCGCTCTCGGCGTGCTGGTGTCGGGTCACGTGGTACGCGAAGGTGATATGTTACCTGGCACTTGTATGGCCGCCCAGCCGCATGGCGGCCTGGCGCTCGCCACCAGCCTGCGCAGCGTGGCGCCGTCGGCCGCGCTCTCGGCGTGCTGGTGTCGGGTCACGTGGTACGCGAAGGTGATATGTTACCTGGCACTTGTATGGCCGCCCAGCCGCATGGCGGCCTGGCGCTCGCCACCAGCCTGCGCAGCGTGGCGCCGCCGGCCGCGCTCTCGGCGTGCTGGTGCCGGGTCACGTGGTACGCGAAAGCGCGGGATACAGCGAACGGCGCTCTGGTATGAGCGCTTGCCTGGAAAACGACATTACGGTATATTTAGGTTCCTTTTTTTTGTTTTTATTACGGAACAAGCTTATAATGTTAAGCAGTAACCTCTGCCTTTAATGATGCATTACCTCATAGGTCACGTCCACCTAGGACGCACCCTATGTGACATTGCACTGCGCCCGCCACCCTGAGACATAAAGATGAAAAGTCTCATGTGCCTATTCAATTAACTTGGAATGTTTGTTTGTTTGTTCATTATTATTATTATTATTTAAAATTATAGACGAGCAGCTTTCGCTGATGTGCCTATTTCAGAGTGTTGAAATGTCTTAGTTTCACTCGCTGCACTGATTACACTTTAGTGTCTTTTAATGTTAAAAGTTTGTTCGTTCGCAACCAGTTACGTCAAATATCTCAAGCTGAATTAGAACCACTTCATGATTTTTGATTGCGATAAAATTTTGCATACCTGTCAAGCTCCAATGACAATACAATATGATGGTGGCACAGAAGCCATTACCTAAGATAAGAAGAAGAAGATGATGATGACAGCAAGCTGATCGGATGATGGAGACGGTAGGTGGACAACTGAACTCCTCGATGGATGATAGTAGACCGTGTTAAACCCAACTTAATAAAAAAAGCCTTGGTCCAAACTTAAATAAGCAACTGATAAAAGGTGACAAAGATCTTTGTCAAAAACAATTAAATTATGGTCTTTTATACAGCAGACAGCAGCAGAGTATTTGGAAACGGTAATTATGTGCTCGCAACATGCTGGGGTAATTACTTTGATAACTGACGTATATTTAAATTCAGACATTGTACGATAGTTAAAAAATAAAACAAAATGCTGGACAGTTCACCAAACATTATCTAGCCCCAAGCTGAGCAGAGCTTGTGTTATGGGTACTAGATGAATGATATACTTAATACTATACATTACATCTTTTTTTTTTTATTATGCCCAAAACACCCTGAACAAATATCTGCAGATCGTACAAATACTTGTTCCGAGGCGGGAATCGAACCCGCAATCTCCTGCGTCGCAGGCGAACCTCCGACCGCCGTGCCAGAGAGGTCGTTAATCTAATCAAGTTCATCTATCATGCTACTTCATAGATCGTTGGTCTTGATCTCGGTGAAATCTGGTTTTGGCTGAAAATCAGCGCTGGATATTTTACTTTTAGCAACCTATCCAGCACGACGCTGAGCTGAAACCAATTTTCTGCAGTGATCTGAGACGCGCAGAGGGTATTTTCTAAAACAATAGTTATTTTTTACTTTACTTCCTATATTTTATTTAGTA
The DNA here is from genome assembly GCA_932527175.1 of Operophtera brumata. Taxonomy (NCBI): domain Eukaryota; kingdom Metazoa; phylum Arthropoda; class Insecta; order Lepidoptera; family Geometridae; genus Operophtera; species Operophtera brumata. The sequence goes on from OW052229.1 coordinate 4,361,799, forward strand.
CTAGCGACTCGCCCCGGCTTCGCACGGGTAGCCCCCGGTGACCCCCCCCCCCCCCCTTACCCCTTCCTCCCCCCCTATCTCCTGGTTCTAAGCTACCTCCTCACCAATTTTCAGCCAAATCGATTCACCCGTTCTTGAGTGGTGTAACTAACACGACTTTGTTTTATAAATTTTATAGATTAATTTTGTCTTTTTGATGTGCAAGGTGTTAGATATATTGTCTACCTTTTGTGCCCCCGTGATTTTTTGTAGCAAATAAATATATTTATCTTATCTTATCTACTTCACGCGAGCTAAGCCTCAGGCGAATACTAGTTACAAATAATGAAGTACCTTAGGTTGTGCCGCATACAGGAATTGTGGTAGCGGTGTCGGCATTAACGGGTAGACGACAGGGTCCCGCTCCACGTGTGGGAACTCCTCCAGCGGCTCGGCAGTAACTTGAAGCACGTCTTCTGTGAAGTTAACAGCTGCGCTCGTACTTGGCTGGGGCTCACTGCCGAGCGGCCAGATCTGTTCAGTGATATTAATGGCTTATTACTTTTCAAGAAAAAAAGACCACTGTTTCTTTTTTTTTTTTTTAACAATGATAGACCTTTGTTTGACCACGATCTCACCTGTTGGTAAGTGACTTTGTGGCCGAAGATGGAGCACAAAGGTCTAGAAGGCACCTATTCACTCTAGACTTGAAAAGACCCAGATTATAGTTTTCAGGGAAGACAGACGACGGTAGTGTATTCCACTCCTTAGCAGTTCGCATTATTAGTTATGAGAAAGCCTTTTTTTTATCATTGATAGACCTTTGTTTCACCACGATCTCACCTGTTGGTAAGTGACGATGTGGCCGAAGATGGAGCACAAAGGTCTAGAAGGCACCTATTCACTCTAGCCTTGAAGAGACCCAGATTATAGTTTTCAGGAAAGACAGACGACGGTAGTGTTTCCAAACGCCTGAAGCTATTTTAATTTTTGAGGCAACAAGTAAGGTTTCTTACCTGCCCCTCTGTCAGTTTGAGGTGTTTGTATCTCATCAGACGATGCTCCATCGTTTCCGCCATGTACTGTAGTGTAACGTCAGCATATGTGTAGAATGGACCACCTGGAATTAGACAAGATTTTTCTTTAATAAAACTTTTTTTTTCTTAACCTAGTTTGTCTCACTGCTGGGCGAAGGTCTCCCCCAAATTTTTCCACTTGTCCCTGTCTTTGGCAGTCTCCCACCACTCCTTCTCAAAATTATCAAGATCGTCCCACCAACGCTTTCTCGGCCGACCCCTTGGTCGCCGTCCCTCAGGTATTAGAGTAGTAGAGCTTTTCTGTGAAAGAGTTCGTCCGGGGAAGAACTACCACCATACCTATTGCTGTGTTCCGGTTTGGGTAAGGGTGCCGGTGAAATTACAGGCACATGAGACTTTTCATCTTTATGTCTCAGGGTGGCGGGCGCAGTGTAATGCCACATAGGACGCGTCCTAGGTGGACGTGACCTATGAGGTAATGCACTGTTCATAGGCAGAGGTTACCGCTTAACATCAGGTGAGCCAACTGCTTGAACCGTCATTCAAGAAGTTAAAAAAAAAAAGTTATCCAGGTTAGGCTGATGTTCGCCCACCTGTTGGGAAGCATTCGACTGACATGCCCCGCCCAGTCCCATTTGAGCCTGGCTGTTTTGTCACCTACGTCGGCAATACCAGTCAGGGAACGCAGCGAGGTGTTCCGAACATGGTTAAAACATACAGATTAATATTAAATAGATTAAATAAATAAACCTAGAGTTATGTTTAATTCAAATACTAGTTGTCCACCCGCGGAGTCGCTCTCGTTTTTTCGGGATAAAAAGTAGCCTATACCTCAATCCGGGTCATAATCTATCTGTATAACAAATTTTAACAAAATCAATTCAGCCGTTTCGGCGTGATTGAGTAGCAAAAATGTAAACATCGTAACTTTGCCATGATATTGGATGCAGATTTGCCATTTCGCTATCGTTTTTGATCTATTTTTATGTTTTGCAAAGAAATATTCTTTCTTTATTCTTTATTGTACACACAAACAGAGAAGAAAACAACTTACATATAGGACATGTACAAAGGGGGGCTTAACCCTAAAAGAATTTTCTTCCAGCAAACCTTTGATGATAGGGATAAAACCAAAATATCATTGGTGAATACCCTTCTAATCCCCATTATTGATTATGCTGATGTGGCCTACTTCGATCTCTCAGCCGAACATCTCAACAAGTTAGATCGCCTGATCAACTGTTGTATCCGGTTCGTTTTTGGGTTGCGTAAATACGACCATGTGTCTGAGTTTCGGCGAAAATTGAAGTGGCTTCCAATCAGGGAAAGGAGAAATTTGAGAATTATGAGTCTTCTATTCTCAATTCTGAATGACCCAAATACCCCTCAATACCTGAAGTCTAAATTTGAATTTTTATCTGACACTCACGAATTTAATCTGAGGTCCACTGATTCACTCCGCCTCGCAACTCCCGTTCATTCTTCTGCCTTTCGTGGTGACTCTTTCGAAGTGGTAGCTGTGGGTCTTTGGAATTCTCTCCCTCTTAATATAAAGAAGTCATCTTCTAAACCCGCCTTTAAACGCCTTGTTCATAGTTAGTTATTTTTATATTTATATTCCTACCTACTTTCTTAGTTACACATTATGCATATATTAGATACTTATTATATGTGATATATATATATATATTATTATACTTTTTTTATTTTGTTTATCTATCTATTAATATTTTTTTATTTTTTTAGTTGGAATGATTATTTATTCATTTAAATGATAAGTATGTTGTTTGTTATATGTATGTATTTATTTTAAGGCAAATTAGTTTCTAACCTATATTATATTATCTTTCTTTTGTAATTAGTTTTAGCACGCCAACCTTTATGTATCATCCTCATGGATGACTGGCAGAAAATGCTGCTTAGCATTAAGTCCTCCGTTTGTACAATTTCCTTGTGTTTTGTGCAATAAAGAATTAATAATAATAGGGAGAACTGATTAATTGTGGTGGGTACGTGTGCAGAATATACCATAATTACCTGCTGTAATGTGTCCCACATAAGAATATACCTCGCCGTCTCCTCCAGTGGATGTCGTAAACGCTGACTAAGGTATGGCCAATGGATGCTGACCAGTGGATGGGCAGCAGCATCCACCTGACTGGATGATCGTGATGAGCTGGATTAGGCCTCCGCCGTAGAATGCAATAGGGGCCGGGGCAGAGGAATTTGTCATAATCTCTCCACGCTTGGCAGGTGGATTGGTGATTGCAGTATTGGTGTTAGTTCTCAGATGGATGCTGCTGGCCATCCCCTTGTGTCCCTTAATCGGACATAACGAGATCCATGGTAGGAGACGGAGAAGTCCATTTTGACACCGGACACAGCAAAAACTAACTCATTAAAAGCTTAACTAACTAATAAAAGTTTGTGTAAACTCACCATTAATCCACAACGGATCGGTAAACAATAGGTCCCTCCACATAAGCCCATCTTCCTTCCTCTGCTTCAGCACATCACCATCGGGGCATATCAGCAGCATGTCTTTGCATCTCACTCCGTCGTACTGCTTCGAGTATTTCTCTCTCTTCTTGCCTTTCGCCGAGGAATGTTTGTACCACCAGTATTGTCGGTGTCGAAGGCGGTCGTATTTCCGAAGAGATTCTTCTATGTGATGTATCCTATGTAAAAATATACATTACATACATATCATTAATATATATATATATATATATATAAAACAAAGTCGTGTCAGTTACACCACTTTTTTTTTTTACTTATAACTCAAGAACGGGTAAACATATTTGGCTAAAAATTGGTGGGGTACAGCTTAGAACCAGGAGATTGACATAGGGGGAGGAGTAGGAGGGGGATAGGAGGGGGGGATAGGAGGGGGGGTTCACCGGGGGCTACCCGTGCGAAGCCGGGGCGAGTCGCTAGTATAACATAAACATAACAACACACATATTCCTGATCCCACGTAGGCCCCCTGTGTCGTGGGTATCAAGAAATTACTCTAAAATGTAAGTTTTAGAGACCTCAAATTTGGAGAGTATGTTCCTTTTGTGGTCTAGGGGTGCACTAAGAAAGGAATTCCCGAAATTAATCCTCTAAGGGGTGCAGGGGTGTTGAAGTTTGTATAAAAAAACACAACGGGATAAAGTCGTGGAAATAAAATAAATAATGCTGAACTTTTCACACAACAGTATCCAGCCCCAAGCTAAGCAGAGCTTGTGTTATGGGTACTAGATAACTGATATACTTAATACAATACGTTACATAGATAGATATTTTAATTATACATAGAAACTACCCAGAACACCCTGAACAAATATCTGCAGATCGTACAAATATTTGTTTCGAGGCGGGAATTGAACCCGCAACCTCCTGCGTCGCATGCGAACCTTCACCCGCCGCGCCACAGAGGTCGTCAACTATAAGTAATCTCCGGTCTGATTCCGAAAATTAAGCTTTCAAATGTAAGATCTCTAAAACGTCGTCCTTATTGGCTAACGATTGTACGAGTAAACGATGCGATGGACTCTTCCCGCAATTTTCGAAAAGAGACGTTGTCTGCTTTTATTTTATTTCTTTTCCTAGTGTTTTCTTGAGTTATTTTGTGTTATTTTGGTGGCATTTTAACTAATGTAGCTCGTTTAAAAAGCACAAGTGTAGTGAAATGAAATGGAAGTAAATTGCGTGACTTTTGAAATTGGTGGAAATTGTCTACCAAAGTTTTAGTAAAATTGGCCACCGTTTTACTAAAACATGACTCGACTGTTACTTTGAAAACTTGGAAGGAGTGTAACGTTGCAAAATATATTGAAAATACAGATACTTACTTGAAAATGGCAAATGCACAAGCAGTGCGGCGCCAATTAATATCTATCTATTTATTGTATTATATTAAGTATATCAGTTATTCTAGTACCCATAACACAAGCTCTGGCTTAGCTTGGGGCTAGATAATGTTGTGTGAACCGTCCAGCATTATTTATTTATTTATTTTATTTAATTATAAAGAAAAAAAAAAAAGATGCGATTTCGTGAGAAAGATTGTGCGGTGTTTCGCTTTGAAAGGTATGCGTGCTGGTGAAATTACAGGCATATGAGACTTCATCTTTATGTCTCAGGGAGACGGGCGCAGTGCAATGCCACATAGGGTGCGTCCTAGGTGGACGTGACCTATGAGGTAATGCACTGTTAAAGGCAGAGGCTACCGCTTAACATCAGGTGGGCTATCAGCTTGTTCCGTCATTCAGGCAGTAAAAAAACTACGTCTTTATAATACTAGTATAGATTAGAGGAGATAACAGACAAGTAATTAATTTTGAAAAAATTAAAAAAAACCCTCAACGCAATGAAACGGCTGCACCGATTTTGATCAAACATAGCTAAAAACAATCCCGAGTAATAAACCGATCAAACAAAAAAAAACGATTCATCCTTTCGGGACCTACGATGCCACAGACAGACACACAGACACGTCAAACTTATAAGACCCCGTCGTTTTTGCATCGGGGTTTAAAAATACCTCTTTATAATACTAGTATAGATTAGAGGAGATAATAGAAAATACTCACGCGTACAACCATCCACACAACATAACTCTATACAATTCCATCGGTGACAAATCCATGAACCTCGTGAACGCGAAGCATCTATCCACCCCCTCATTTTGACCCCCTTTCAGACTCTCCTGGATATAATCAGGGGTGAGAATAGAGAGCTTGTTGTACAACAAGTGTCGTTTGGATGGAATGCAGCGCAGTAGTATACAGTCCTCTGCTATTATTTTCGGGATGTGATAGTCGTCCACATGCATTGAGAATGGAGATCTGACATCCCGTCGCTCGAAGAGTTCTGGATGGTTGCAGACCTGGAAAATTAAATAATTATTATTTATAATCATATTTATATTAAATTTATAAAATAGGGATTTTTTCTCGTACCGTTATAAAGGTGTCATAATTAAACTAAATACATACTCTAAATAACTAGATACATAAATACCTAACATACTATAATATATAAAAATAACTCTATAAATAACATAAGCGCTCAATTTTGTTGGACATTCTGCAATGACAAAAAGTATTGGTACAGTTTGTACTTGAAGACTCCCATGGAAGCGAATTCTCTGATATCTACTGGAAGAGAGTTCCAGAAGCGGATCGAAGTGACCGTAAAAGAGTGGGAGTAAAAAGAGGTCTTATGGGCAGGGGGCATGAGTAGAAGATGTTGAGAGAATCGAGATGGATAGTCAGGAAAAAAACGGCGAGGGAAACGTTATTTTAAATAGTTTGGAGAAAGACCATGGTGGAGGATATTGTAAAGGAGGCAGAGTAAGTGAGTATCCCGACAGTATCGAATTTTGAGCCATTTTAACTATAAATAAAATAAATAAATAAATAATGCTGGACAGCTCACACAACATTATCTAGCCCCAAGCTAAGCAGAGTTTGTGTTATGGGTACTAGATAACTGATATACTTAATACAATATACTACATACATAGATATTTTTCATTATACATAGAAAATACCCAGAACACCCTGAACAAATATCTGCGATCGCACAAATATTTGTTCCGAGGCGGGAATCGAACCCGCAACCTCCTGCGTCGCAGGCCAAGCTTCGCCCGCCGCGGCACTGAGGTCGTCAACTATGAAAAAAGATTATAGAATTCTAGGATTATAGAAGAATAATCAAAGATTTTTAATATCAAGATGCCATCGATCTTAAGCTAGGGCCAAACCAGCGCGTTCAGCCTGCGTCCGCGGTGGCGTGCACGGGGACGCGGGCTGGTCGCGCCGGTTTGGCCCTAGCTTCACACTAGAGTATTTTAGCTGTAAATATGATGAGTTCACCTTCCTAAACTGCATCACCAAGTTCATCAGATTGGACGTGAAGTTTTTGTCAACGTTGTGTCCGGTCTCCGCGCCGACGGAGACATGGAGCAGATCTTCTATCCTGATCTTCTTCTTCAGCGCTACAACATATAAACAAAACATTTTTTTTTTATACTACTAGGATTTCGGAACAAGCAAGAGGCCCACCTGATGTTAAGCGGTAACCTCTGCCTATGAGCAGTGCATTACCACATAGGTCACGTCCACCTAGGACGCACCCTATGTGGCATTGCACTGCGCCCGCCACCCTGAGACATAAAGATGAAAAGTCTCATGTGCCTGTAATTTAACCGGCACCCTTACCCTTCAAACCGGAACACAGCAATGCAAGCACTACTGCTTTGCGGCAGAAATAGATATGGTGGTAGTACTTCCCCGGACGAACTCTTTCACAAAAAGCTTACTACTATTTAGTTAGTTCTCCCGTGATCATGGCGCATTCAACTGTGACTTGATTGATTGGTGTTCATCTATAGAAGACCAACACTTTGGAACACAAATAAACCAGCACACACAACAAGCACAAGCAAACACAGCACCAACACAAATAACCAATATAGATCCTAAACTCACCAATATAAAGCAGCTTTTGCCTTATCGTCAGTGGACAGTGCACCATAATCTCGATCTTGTCAGAGAGCTCGTTTTCCACATCCTTCTTAACTCGCCGCAGCATGAACGGTTTCAGAATCATGTGCAGTCTTGATAAATGCTCTGAAATATATACCAATAACTTATTGCAGTTGAACGTTGTTTATAGAAGTTAGTTGCCTTGGAGACAGTTTTCAGAGTTTTTTCAAAGGTGAAAAGTCTCATGTGCCTGTAATTTCGCCGGCACCCATACCTTTCAAACCGGAACACGGCAATGCGAGCTTTGCGGCACAAATAAGGAGTGCTGGTAGTACTTCCCCAGACGAACTCTTTCACAAAAAAAGCTCTACTACTAACACCATGTCTGCCGCGAAGCAGTAGTGTTCGCATTGCTGTGTTCCGGTTTGAAGGGTATGGTTGCCGGTGAAATTACAGGCACATAAGACTTTTTATCTTTATGTTTCAGCCCTAGTAAGTGCACCATGGTTCACAACCAACAATGAGATCCATGAGTACCTAGAAGTCCCCACAGTTGACCAGGAAATTAAACTCCGAGGAAACAGTTATTTGGACCGCCTTAAAACACACTCTAATCCGCTGGCAAGAGCGTTAGTTGAAAACCCAAGCGACACAAAGAGGTTGAAGAGAAGCCATATTCTGGACAACCTACTATAATGAGGGAAGAAGGTCTGATGAGTCCGGATCCCAAACGACAAGAAACCATCCACCTCATCCGCCTATAGTCCACCAACTGATTGCGGATAAACACAAACAAAAAAAAAAAAAAAAATGTTTCAGCGTGACGGGCGCAGTGCAATGCCACATTAGGCGCGTCCTAGGAGGTGGACGTGACTTATGCGATAATGCACTGTTCATGGGCAGAGGGCACCGCTTAACATCAGGTAAACTTAAACTTATTTTATAAAAACGGGAAATTAGAGATAAGGTATTTCCCGTTTTTATAAAATAATTGATATGATTCACGAAAGTTTTTATAGTAAAACTTAAACTTGTTATTGTGGGGTGTAAAGGGCCCCCATACACGGTACGATTTGTCTGTACGATCGATCTGATGAAAATAGTGACGATTGATCGCATCGCAAATGACGCTCATACACGAAACGATTGGTCGTAACGATCGATCATTAATTTATTTGAAACTGAAGTATAAACACGTGTTCTAATAATTCAATACGTGCCTAATAAAATGGAAAATGAACTTCTTTTCCTTACCTATGTGGCGGTAACTTTGATTCGGCTACAAAACAAAAAAGAAAGCCTAGAAAAATGTGGGTTAAAAAATGGCTATTAAAGAGAAACCAGTATTCGCATATAAATATTTTAAGGGCATTAAGGTTCCATCCAGAAGATTGTCAAAATCGAATCGTTGAAGAGCCACACACTGTCGATTCATCGTTACGATATTCATGATTGCATGGGTTTTTGTTGCGATTTCCGATATCGTCTTCGATGAAGTAAATCGTTAACGATCTTGATATACACTATCGATTCGTCGTTTCGATCGGTCTGAAGCGACGGATCGTACAGACAAATCGTACCGTATATGGGGCCCTTTAGGTCAAAGAAGGTAAATGTGTCAGGCCAAAAATATAGCAAGCGTAGGTACTTACTTTCATCCATAGTAGTCTTATTCTCAGCATGGCTCTCAATGTCCTTGGAGAACCATTCGTTGAACTCTTCGTGTGAATCGAAGAGCGTCGGCATTATGAAGTGGAGGAGAGCCCATAGTTCCGCCATACTGTTTTGTATGGGTGTACCTACAAATTATATACAATTTATATTTAACTAGCAGCGCCCCGCGGTTTCACCCGCGTATGTCTCAAACCCGTGGGAATATCGGGATAAAAATGTGCCTATGTGTTATTCCGGGAATCCAGTTATCTCCATTCCAAATTTCATGCAAATCCGTCCAGCCGTTTCAGCGTGAAGAAGTAACAAACACACACACAAACTTTCGCATTTATAATATAGTAGGATAGTTGATCTAACGGCCATCCAAGACATCTCTAATGGTGTCTCTGTAGCGCGTCGGGCGAATAGCCGGCTGAGATGCGAAAGGTTGCGGTTTCGATTCCCGCTGCGGGACAAATGTTTGTTGACCTCTGTAGCGCGTCGGGCGAATAGCAGGCTGAGATGCGAAAGGTTGCGGGTTCGATTCCCGCTGCGGGACAAATGTTTGTATGATCTGCAAATATTTGTTCCTGGTCTGGGTGTTATAGTACTATGGTACTCATAGTTTCTGATACCCACGACACAGGGAATCCTAGTGCACAACTGCACTGTGTGCTGCTGCGTCACATACATAGTCCTGAGACTATGGATGTGACTGTTGGGTGTTATGTTATGTTACACACTCACCAGAGAGCTGCAATCTATTCCTGCAGCTGAAGCGGAGCAGCTGCTTCCAGCGCATGCTGTGCGAACTCTTGATGGCTGCGCCTCGTCCATCACGTACTGCCACGCACTAGAGAGACACTACACACTCACCAGAGAGCAGCAATCTGTTCCTGCAGCTGAAGCCGAGCAGCTGCTTCCAGCGCATGCTGTGCGAACTCTTGATGGCTGCGCCTCGTCCATTACGTACTGCCACGCACTAGAGAGACACTACACACTCACCAGAGAGCAGCAATCTGTTCATGCAGCTGAAGCCGAGCAGCTGCTTCCAGCGCATGGTGTGCGAGCTCTTGATGGCTGCGCCTCGTCCATCACGTACTGCCACGACGCACTAGAGCGACACTACACACTTACCAGAGAGCAGCAATCTGTTCCTGCAGCTGAAGCCGAGCAGCTGCTTCCAGCGCATGGTGTGCGAGCTCTTGATGGCTGCGCCTCGTCCATCACGTACTGACACGCACTAGAGCGACACTACACACTCACCAGAGAGCAGCAATCTGTTCCTGCAGCTGAAGCCGAGCAGCTGCTTCCAGCGCATGCTGTGCGAGCTCTTGATGGCTGCGCCACGTCCATCACGTACTGACACGCACTAGAGCGACACTACACACTCACCAGAGAGCAGCAATCTGTTCCTGCAGCTGAAGCCGAGCAGCTGCTTCCAGCGCATGCTGTGCGAGCTCTTGATGGCCTGCGCCTCGTCCAGGATCACGTACTGCCAGGAGACGCGGTTCAGGTACTTCAGGTCGGACACTATGATCTGGTACGAGGTGATGCACACGTGGAAGGCGGCTTGCTGCGTGTGCAGGTCGCGCCGCTCCCAGAACTGGCGCAGGATCTTGCGCTCGGATGGACTACCCCAGTATGGCACCTGGGAAAATTATTACGTTTCATCATCAGTTGCCTTTAGACGTCTGCTGGACGAGGCTTATGGACAGGTACAGGCATGTTATTTAAGTTTCATATTATTTGTTTGTACTTTTTATTATTATTTTTTGACATTTCTTAATAAATTTTGTTTTTTGCTTGTATAAAATGTTGTAGGCCAGACATGGCAGACTAGAGATGCACATTAAGACCTTAACACCAACAAATGTTACCACCTAGATCTAACAGCAATAAATCATTTATCATTTATCATTTATCATTATCATTTATAATTTATCAGCTCTTAGTAAGTCAAGATTCATGCACAACAACTCCACAGTAAAATCGATTAATGAGCAATATTAGTAGTATTAATTTTCGTAGTAGTAGAGCTTTTTTGTGAAAGAATTCGTCCGGGGAAGTACTACCACCATACCTATTTCAGCCGCAAAGCAGTAGTGCTCGCAATGCTGTGTTCCGGTTTGAAGGGTAAGGGTGCCGGTGAAATTACAGGCACATGAGTCTTTTCATCTTTGTCTCAGGGTGGCGGGCGCAGTGCAATGCCACATAGGGTGCGTCCTAGGTGGACGTGACCTATGAGGTAATGCACTGTTCACAGGCAGAGGTTACCGCTTAACATCAGGTGGGCCAACTGCTTGTTCCGTCATTCAAGTAGTATAAAATAATATGAGTTCATTGTATACATCTCATTTTAGAATTATATTAAAGGTTATCTGGTAGGTAATCTGGTGTAATCTCTTAGTCGATTTTTAAGACATCCACGGGAAGACACGGAGGGTCTATTCTTAAGCCGGACAGACCACGGCTTGCATAATCAGCTTATAATAATATTCCGGGTAGACGTTGAATGTCTAATGCGGCATGCATTATTGAATGTCCACTACAGACATCGCAGTAGGAAGGCAATGCGCCGACAACTTAATGGTTGGTGGAATTAGGTGGATTATACCGGCTCGAGACCGTGCGTCGTGATAAATTAATATACGTTATCTGTGCTACTACTCATCATCATAATCATCGCCATCGTCATCATCAGTCTGTATAAGTCAACAACAACACTACTAAGACAACCAGTCTTGAACCATCTTCATCCACCGATATCCTACGATCTTTAAAACGTAGTCAGTCCATGGAGAAGGCTTTCCTTTCCTACACTGCGTCGCCTGGTTCTTAAATAAAATATAAATAAATAATGCTGGACAGTTCACACAACATTACCTAGCCCCAAGCTAAGCATAGCTTGTGTTATGGGTACTAGATAACTGATATACTTTTATAAAAAACAAAAATATATATTTACACTATACATAGAAAATACCCAGAACACCCTGAACAAATATTTGCGATCGCACAAATAATATTTGTTCCGAGGCGGGAATCGAACCCACAACGTCCTGCGTCGCAGGCCAACTTCCGCCCGCCGCGCCACTGAGGTCGTCGTCTTGGTCGCCGGTTGTCGTTCTGCGAGCTATATGGCCTGCCCATTGCCACTACTACTAGAACTTAATGTTATAACTGACCACTTTGAAATGCGGCGCGAATCTCTCCACCTCCTGCTGCCAGTTGTGCAGCGTGGAGGCGGGAGAAACCACCAGGAAGGGACCCCACACGCCGAGCTTCTCGGCCACGTGGCACAGGAACGCGATGCATTGCACCGTCTTGCCCAGACCCATCTCGTCGGCTAGTATTCCGCTTATACCCTACAACAACAAATATTACACTAAGTCTAGTAATAAAACACTAGTGAAAGAGTTGGAGAATCCTATCCTATCCTATTCCTACTTTTGTCCACCTTTGTGTACAGAGGGAATGTGGCATGTGGACGACACCTAAAGGGTTGCAGTTGTGATTTAAAAAACACCACCAAAATACAGCAAAACTATTGGTGGGATAACACTCACCTTGGCTGGACATGTCTGTCGCATGCCTGATGAGCTGTGGGCCAAATTAACCACTATGTGGAGTCCTGAGTCCTGACCCAGCGAGACGGCGTCGCGGCAGACCACGCAGGAGATGGCGCGATGAAATAACCACTATGTGGAGACCTGACACAGCGATACGGCGTCGCGGCAGACCACGCAGGAGATGGCGCGATGATATAACCACTATGTGGAGCCCTGACACAGCGATACGGCGTCGCGGCACACCACGCAGGAGATGGCGCGATGAAATAACCACTATGTGGAGCCCTGACACAGCGAGACGGCGTCGCGGCAGACCACTCAGGAGATGGCGCGATGAAATAACCACTATGTGGAGCCCTGACACAGCGATACGGCGTCGCGGCACACCACGCAGGAGATGGCGCGATGAAATAACCACTATGTGGAGCCCTGACACAGCGAGACGGCGTCGCGGCAGACCACTCAGGAGATGGCGCGATGAAATAACCACTATGTGGAGCCCTGACACAGCGAGACGGCGTCGCGGCAGAACACGCAGGAGATGGCGCGATGAAATAACCACTATGTGGAGCCCTGACACAGCGAGACGGCGTCGCGGCAGACCACGCAGGAGATGGCGCGATGAAATAACCACTATGTGGAGCCCTGACACAGCGATACGGCGTCGCGGCAGACCACGCAGGAGATGGCGCGATGAAATAACCACTATGTGGAGCCCTGACACAGCGAGACGGCGTCGTGGCAGACCACGCAGGAGATGGCGCGATGAAATAACCACTATGTGGAGCCCTGACACAGCGATACGGCGTCGCGGCAGACCACGCAGGAGATGGCGCGATGAAAATAGACACTTTTAACACAGATTGGCAAACAATAGCACAAGATCGCAGGTACTGGAGGATATGTGGAGAGGCCTTTCAAATTGAAATTCAATTATTTCAGGCTTACTGAGAAATGCACTAAACACTAAGCCCATATCAACATAAATACCTTAGGAACTAACATACACATAAAAACATTTATAACTTAATCTAACATACGTGTGATCGCCGACGTGTCGCGGCCCGGGGGACCACGTGACAGGCGGCCCTTGAACCGCCGGAACTTCACCCCTTTCGGCCTTTTGCCCAACAATCGGACCATTCAGGCTAACAGTAACAGTAACACTCACCTGATCATAGAGGGTAGCGAGCCAGTTCATGCCTTTCAGCTGGTAGCCCTTGAGCGTGCCTCGGAAGATGGAAGGTTGGTCGTGCTCGTCTCCTTTCTGGGGCTCCGGGACCTCCTCTTCGATTTCCACTTCACCTTCGACCTACAAATTATATGGTAAATTAAACCTACTAAAAATATTAACAAACAATCCATCAGCGAAAAAATTAAATAAATTGAGTTTGATTTAAAATCGCTTTCTTTCTCATAGTAATTTATTGATAACGAAAACTGTTACAAGTATTAAAAAAACATATAAGTACAGACAATGTACATTCAGCTTGTGATTGGTTGAATACTGTGGCGCGGCGGGCGAAGGTTCACCTGCGACGCATGAGTTTGCGGGTTCGATTCCCGCCTCGCAGCACCTTATATTTTATTTGCTTTTAAGCAAATAAGCAAATAAATCAATAAATATATAGTACCTATATCAGTTATCTAGTACCCATAACACAAGCTCTGCTTAGCTTGGGGCTAGATAATGTTGTGTGAACTGTCCACCATTATTTATTTATCCATCGAGGTCAGGGTACTGCTGGACGAGGCGTCTATAGAATGTAATGGGGGATTTATATTTAAATAATCATCACGCGGATTGGTGATCGGAATATTTGTGTTGAGTACTCAGGTGGATGCTGCTGCTCACCCCTGGTGTAATCCATTAGTCGGCTTTGACGACATCCACGGGAGGAGATAGACCGGGTATATTCTTAGACCAGAGGCCGTAGACAAAGTAACATTCTAATAGCGATGTCGCTAGTAGAAAAGCCAACAATTTATGAGATTGACGTAAGCTATCGAAATATCACGTGGTATATTGTATTGTATTACGACTGTAGAAATGGAATCGCTTCGAGGCGAATGGCACTTGGCTAGGCCGGCTGCTGCTATATCTAAGGCGTGAGCCAGATAGAAGAGACGTAAGGCGAGGACGTGTCGCGGACAGGGCGGAGACGAGACACGGACGCGACTTTTGAAATTATATAGAAGAGACGGGGCACGGACGCGACGGTACTCGTTGACTGTGCGAGCGAGCGAGACCCGCCCGGCAGGCATGCCACCCCGCGCCGTCGCGTCTGCATCCCGTGTCTCCTGTGTGTTTTGAACACAAGTAATAATTTTGTAAAAATTAAAAAAACCCCCAACGCTGAACGGCTGAACCGATTTTGATCAAACAAAGCCAAGAACACCCCCGACAAATACACCATTCAAACAAACAAAAAACTAAATCGGGTCAGCCGTTTGGGAGCTACGTTGGGACAGACAGACACACACACACAGACACGTCAAACTTATAACACCCCTTCGTTTTTCGTCGGGGGTTAAAAAGGCGCGGACGTAAAAGCATTGCGCCCGCGCCCCGTCTATTCGTTATGTTTTGCGTCGCGACGCTTCTATACATTTTAGTAGTAGTAGAGCTTTTTTGTAAAAGAGTTCGTCCGGGGAAGAACTACCACCATACCTATTTCCGCCGCAAACCAGTAGTGCTCGCATTGCTGTGTTCCGGTTTGAAGGGTAAGGGTGCCGGTGAAATTACAGGTACATGAGACTTTTCATCTTTATGTCTCTGGGTGGCGGGCGCAGTGCAATGCAACATAGGGTGCGTCCTAGGTGGACGTGACCTATGAGGTAATGCACTGTTCATAGGCAGAGGTTACCGCTTAACATCAGGTGGGCCATCTGCTTGTTCCGTCATACAGTAGTATAAAAAAAAAAAAAAACATTTTGTATGAATGGGACGCGGAAGAGACAAATGTCCGCGACGCGTCCTCGCCTTACGTCTCTTCTATCTGGCTCGCGCCTAATTTAGTTACCTCGACGTCGCCGACGCCGGCTAGCGAGTCGAACAGCTGTGTGCGCGCGCGCTCCGCTCGGAACGCCTCGCGCGCGTTGCGCGACGCCTGCGCCTTCATCGCCTCGCTATTACAATACATTTCACATTCATTAATATGTAATGTTACTGACAAAACCCGATTTCAGGCAAAACTAGTTTATCCTGTCATGCGTAGGAGAAACCTCGGACAAACATACATACATACATCCAAACGCCGATTCTTCCAAGTTGTCTAAGAGAACTCTTATCTTCTCTTAGTCTTCCATTCTTATCAGAAGTAGAGAGAGTCGTAGTAGAGAGTTTAGTAGTAGTAGTAGAGCTTTTTTTGAGAAAGGGTTCGTGCGGGGTAGTACTACTTCCATACATTTCTGCCGCAAAGCAGTAGTGCTCGCATTGCTGTGTTCCGGTTTTAAGGGTGCCGGTGAAATTAGAGGCACATAATAGTTTTCATCTTTATGTCACAGGGCGGGGTCGCAGTGCAATGCCGCATAGGGCGCGTCCTAGACGGACGTTCACCGTGAGGTAATGCTTTGTTATAGGCAGAGGTTACCGGCTTTCATCAGGTAGGCCAGATAATAATTCTGTTATAGATACAAATGAGATGGGCAACCGCTGACTCAGGTCAAAAATAAATGAACCAGGGCCCCTTCATGGAAGTAATTAGTACGGTTCTAAATGTTGTTTTTTGTCCAATTTTTCTAAAGAACTTGTATATTTTTAGAAGTTGGGAAGCAAAAGTTGTATTTCTAAATAATTAGATAAATCAACTCATTGCATATGTCCAGCAGTGGACTTCTACAGGCTGATGATGATGATGGACTGGCTGGAGACAATGCACAATAAACCTGAATGCGGGAGGGACGTCAGAGTAGAATTGGGTTAGGCTGCAGCTTGGCGGTAGAATGTCATGTTTCCACTGTCACATACATGAGCACATCCTCCTTATCCTCCTTGCGTCGATAGTCGATACCCTCGTTATAGTCCAATCGACAGGTAGTTCCAGATAGAAAAAGGTCAAAAGTTGATTAAACTTTGGGAGGTTGTTGAGTATAGTTAATTAATATTTTCTCAAGTTTAGGACCTCGAGGACCCTGTGCGAAAAGAAGAGGGTCTGCAAAAGTTTCGACCTTCTTCTGGTTTTTCATCAATAACTTTTTTCCCTTACATCCTACGGCAAAAGTAATTGTATACTTTTTTGGTAAACGTTAAATTTCCTATAATTTTGACTATTCAAACATGTTTGCATGACAATTCATTAAAGAGATACGGCACTTCGTTTTTTCTTTTTTAGATATTCTGGAAAATGTCTAAAAATGCTTACCTTATTTCTTTTGTTTTAATAATGATGATGAAATGTTGTAATTATGATTCCTGATTACAATTACCAACTTTGGAAACCCCCCGGTCCCCCTCCCAACTATAGGGTTGGGTGGTTGTTGTCACTCGAAGTCCAAAACTAGTGAAAATGTTAATTTACCATCCCTGACCAACAAAAAGTTTCATTAAAATTCGACCTTTTTCCACCTGTCGACTGCACTATTACTGAGGATCGTGACTTTTATGAAGGACTTTGCTCCCATTGTGTCTCCATCGGGGTCTGTGCTCTGCGGAGCGGATGGGTTCGTAGTCCAGAGCTGAGCGAATCTGGTCGCACCAACACAAGACACATACCTGTCATACATATCAATGCTGGCCAGCCTCGGATCCACGTCCTCATCCAAATGCCTCAGGATATGTTCAGCTCCGTTGTCCCCTTCGTTGTGCGTCTTGCGTTGCATGAAATGCGCGTACAATTCAGTTTGTGTTATCAGGAAGTTCAGTTTACGACGTTGCCGTTTCGCTTCCATTAACTCGACGTCCATCTGCAAAGATAATTAGTTCAACTTCAAAAATAAGATATTTTTGGACTTACTTTAAAAACAGTTTGTTTTTTTATACAACTTGGTGGTGACGGATCAAGCAGATGGCCCACCTGATGTTAAGCGGTACCCTCTGCGTATGAACTGTGCATTACCTCATAGGTCACGTCCACCTAGGACGCACCCTATGTGGCATTGCACTGCGCCCGCCACCCTGAGACATAAAGATGAAAGTCTCATGTGCCTGTAATTTCACCGGCAACCATACCCTTCAAACCGGAACACAGCAATGCTGAGTAGAAATAGGCAGAAATAGGTATGGTGGTAGTACTTCCCCGGGCGAACTCTTTCACAAAAAAGCTCTACTACTAACAAAAGTACAAATACAAATACAAATACAAATATATTTATTTCGTCAGAATTTTAGGTAGGTACAAGACAGTTCTTATTTCATATTTATCTATTCGTTGGCTTTGTGTTTTTTTGTGTACACCAATTATTTACTCCTTGTTGGCTGGTCAGATTTAATAACATTTTCTTTGTTGTAGGGAATGCCGTCTTAGAATAGACCCCTCCGTCTCCTACCGTGGATGTCGTAAAACCCGACTATGAGATTACACCAGGGGATGGGCAGCAGCATCCACCGAGGACTCAACAACACTGCGATCTCCAATCCGCCTGACAAGCGTAGTGAGTATGGCGAAAGTGGTAGAAAGTGGATGGGAAGAGCTGGAAATCGGTCTAAATGGCGCGCATTGGGAGAAGCCTATGTCCGGCAGTGGACTGATAATAGGCTGATGATGATGATGATATACCTTTCTCTGTTCCTCTGCCTCCTTCTCCATGCGTCTCCGCGCGTCCTTCTCCGCGCGGTCGTATCTCTTCCAATACGTTTGCATTTCACGGCTCAATCTTTTGCAACGCCACACCGTCTCTTTCATGTTCTTTTGAGACTGGAAAAAAAAGAAAAAAAACAACCTTTTAATTTATTTTTGTATTTATTCAGGGACAAGAAACAGCACGTGCAACAAACAGACTGACTGGGCTTTGCTATTTTCATTTTTAAATTAATAATTTAATTGTGGCCCAATTCTGCTAGTTTTATAGAAAATCAATTCTTACACTATGCAATTAGAATTCAATTACAATTGTCATTAAAAATGGGAGTCTGCAAAATTTTTTTTTTTTTTTTTTTTTATTCTACTTGGATGACTGAACAAGCAAGAGGCCCGCCTGATGTTAAGCGGTAACCTCTGCCTATGAACAGTGCATTACCTCATAGGTCACGTCCACCTAGGACGCACCCTATGTGGCATTGCACTGCGCCCGCCACCCTGAGACATAGATGGAATGTCTCCATGTGCCTGTAATTTCACCGGCACCCTTACCCTTCAAACCGGAACACAGCAATGCGAGCACTACTGCTTTGCGGCAGAAATAGGTATGGTGGTAGTACTTCCCCGGACGAACTCTTTCACATAAAAAGCTCTACTACTACTAAAGATTACTTCAAATTTTTATTCAATGATTACTTCAATCTTACTACTACAAATTTATGATTTCATGAATTTTTACGCAGAAAGATTTTACGATTATTTCTAAATGATCACAATTATAATGCAATTGAAAAACCATTGAAGTTAGTAGAATACCAAAAGTGCCAAAAGTGACAAGTATGAGACAATTCATTAACAATTTAAATACAATTGGTTAAGGGTCGATTTTTCAATTTCTAGATAAAATTATCGGTCAGCTAAAAATATCACCATCTTTTTCTTAAGTCATATGAAAGAAAAAGACAGCGCTATTTATCTGACAGCTAATTTTATCTGTAAATTTAAAAACTGGGCCTTAGTAGAATTGGGCCCCTACATGCCTTTATAAGTTCTCACCTGGCTGGCCACATTCCGCCAATGCTTGGCACAAGCTGTGGCCAATCTTTTCCTTTGCAGGATCGCTTCTTTGTGAGTATTCGCGCGTGCTCTTTGCACCTTCCCAAGGTCCTTCTTCACAACCAGCTGCCAATGGCGTCTTCTGAGAGCGGTTAGGGCTTCCGGCGTGTTTTGTTCAGACAACTTCTTGCGACCCCTGTAATAATGAACAAACCAACAATACAACATGCAAAGTCCAAAGATAAAAATAAAAGATAAAGATAATTTATTTGCTTAAAACATATGTACAAATTGATGGTAAAAATGGGAGCAAGACACAATATGTTTGGCCGCTGCCGGCGTGCAAATGGAGAGGATGGCATGCTAATTTAGTTAGTTTAACATAGAAAATTTAAAAACAGAGCCAATTAATATCATTCAAATGCCATTATTAATTACAATTATTATGAGTTAATGTTACATTAAATTAAAATTAAAATTTAACAAATTACTAAAAATACATTAAAAAAACAAACATTAATTAGGTTCATTAAATTAAAATTAAAAGAAGCCAAATTCACTTTACGCTAATATTATAAACGCGAAAGTGTGTGTGTATGTGTGACGGACAGACAGACGAAATGCGGAGCCTTAGTAATAGGGTCCCGTTTTACCCTTTAGGTACGGACCCTAAAAATGCCTAATTGCGCCATATTGAACTGTAAAAATTCTTGGAAATCAGCTGGCCATACTAATAGAGATATTTTGTACCGAAGAAAGGTGCAAAATAAATCGACACGCTTGGTTTCATACAAATTTACGAGTTTACGTGTATCTTGATTTACGGTCTGTGGCGTAAATTTACGTAAACTCGTAAATTTACGGTCTGTGGCGTAAATTTACGTAAACTCGTAAATTTACGGTCTGTGGCGTAAATTATCGCATAATTTCAAATAAATAGCTTTGAAACCAATAACAACAGAGTTACATGGCGCCACTGTTCTTACCTAATTCCTGGAAGTTTTTCGGGTTTTTCATTCGACATGGCATTGAACAGGAAACTTCCATCATCTTCTTCGACTTTTATAGTTCGAAGTTGCTCCTCCCAATCGAGCAAGCCATCTTGTATAGTCTGCAAGCAAAACAGAACATAACATAACACCCAACAGTCACATACATATTCCTGATCCCACACTAGGTTTCCCTGTGTCTTGGGTATCAGGAACTACGAGTACCGTGGTACCATAACCACAACATACATTTTGGTATATCCCAAATTTAAGATCCAGGGTCCCGAACACCGCCGTAAAGTTGCATATCTTTCCATATTCTATACTATAGAACATATAGTTTACATTTCGGATCTGTGCCCAGGAACTACATTAATTGATCCCACCATGTCCTAGGACATCATAGGACGAGCAGACGCATGGCTCAGTACCATCTTTACCACATTAATACCCTCAATTCGTAAGTACAGTTCCACCTTTATAGTACAAACTGCTAAGGAGTGGAAATTGCTGCCGTCGCCGGTCTTTGCTGAAAACTATAATAAGAGTGGATAGGTGCCTTCTAGACCGTGCTCCCGCGTGTACGCCGCTTTAGACTGCAAACCTCTGTCCTCTGTCGCCCCTACGCCCTCTATCCGCAACATAATACAACGTAGTTTATTATTTTTCAAGTGTAAACCACACTTTATGGATAACATTAAATTTGAATGTAACCCAAAAATGATGATGATATAGCAGTGGTGTCATCTCTTGTCAATGTTTCGAACTAATTTCGGACTTTGAACAGAAGGTTTCTAATGAAACACCTGTAGATGGCTCCCATCGGCGCTATAGCCGAGTTGATAGTGCCCACAAATTTCGTCTTCAGCGTCATAGCTCGTTCTATGGCCGAATTGGTAAAGGCATCGCCGATCACAGGCGAGGTTGCGGGTTCGAGTCCCGCTTGAACGGAATTTTTGGGTTACATTTTAATTTAATAATACAACGTTCCTCAGCGTCCATGTAGCTGACTCACCGTATCTACGCTGCTAGTAGTTGGTCCATCTCTAACGCGGCCTCTTCTCGGTTTGTACGGTCCTCTAGTTTTCCGCTCCGATCTGGCCCCTCTTTCAGACTTCGCCCCTCTCTCGGACCTAGCCCCTCTCTCAGACCTAGCTCCTCTCTCAGACGTGGGACGCCCCCTGCGGCCCCTCGCGCTCGAAGTCAGAGGCTTGATGGAGCGTTCTGGGTGGATGTAGCGGTCTACAGTGGACAACAGTCCAGCACTGTAGTACATGTAGTTGCGTTTCTAGAACAGAGAAAGACACTTATTACTATTATTTAAAATTATAGACGAGTAGCTTTTGCTGATGTGCCTATTTCAGAGTGTTGAAATGTCTTAGTTCCACTCGCTGCACTGATTACACTTTAATGTATTTTTATGTTAACAGTTTGTTTGTTCGCAACCAGTTATCCAATTTGTTTTTGAAAGCGTTTATTGATGGGGCAGTAACATCTTCTGGTAAATCATTCCAATTATGGACCACTCTGTTACTAAGGAAGTGCTGTGCAGTCTTTGTGTTGGGTGGTCCACGGGATATTTTACGACTATGGACTATGGACTTGTGGACTTGTAAACAGCTTCAGACAGAGAGAATCGGAGAGAGATACATAACTAAACACGTTTTAGTAGTAGTAGTAGAGCTTTTTTGTGAAAGAGTTCGTCCGGGGAAGTATTTCCTCCATACCTATTTCTGCCTTAAAGCAGTAGTGCTCGCATTGCTGTGTTCCGGTTTGAAGGGTATGGGAGCTGGTGAAATTACAGGCACATGAGACTTTTCGTCTTTACGTCTCAGGGTGGCGGGCGCAGTGCAATGCCACATAGCGTGTCCTAGGTGGACATGACCTATGAGGCAATGCATTGTTAAAGGCAGAGGTTACCGCTTAACATCAGGTAGGCCACATGCTTGATCAGTCATTCAAGGAGTAAAAAAAACAAAAAAACAAACACAGTCTTACCGTTTTCTTCATTCTGTATCGCTTTACATATTTAAGCTCGAGCCTCCGCTGTTTGAGTATAGTTTTTATACGGCGGTCCTTGCCCTCTGGAGTCGATTCATCCTCGGATGACTCAGACGAGTTGAGGAGGACATCTTTTAACCATTCACGTTCTTTACCAACATTTGAAAAGTTAAAGGCACGAGCTCTGTCCTTTCTGCGGTCTGTAAAAATAATTCAAGAGCTTGTTTTATATTAAAAGATAAACGGCTAATTACCACTATTATTCGTCACTTTGCTGACGTTTCGAGACTGAGTTCAGAAGCCTCTTCATCATGAGCACCGCCCGCGCTGTTGCTGCTGTTTTATGTTCAAATTATGTCATAAATCACTTTCAATGAATAAGAGATTAAATTGTGGCTTATTTATTCAGCGGCGGAAATAGAACCAGCAACCTGCGTCGCAGGCGAACCTTCGCCCGCCGCGCCACCATGCTTCTCTTCATTAGATTGCAGGTTTTGATAACAGTGCCCCCCCCCCCCCCCCCCCAGTATTAAGTATATCAGTACCCATAACACAAGCTCTGCTTAGCTTGAGGCTAGACAATGTTGTGTGAACTGTCCAGCATTATTTAAGTATATCAGTTATCTAGTACCCATAACACAAGCTCTGCTTAGCTTGGGGCTAGATAATGTTGTGTGAACTGTCCAGCATTATTTTTATTTATTTTTTCGCGGCTTGCTCTGCTCTCCATTATATGTTCTGTTAATGGCTATCTTTATTAAAACCCTCCTCGAGCTTTAATACAGAAAAAATTGTGGCCACTCCAATTTCATAGCTGCCAGTTCTTTTTATTCTGTCTTAGTTTCACTTGCTGCACTGATAACACTTTAATGTCTTTTAATGTTAACAGTTTGTTTGTTTGCAACCAGTTATCCAATTTGTTCTTGAAAGCGTTTATTGATGTGGCAGTAACAACATCTTCAGGTAAATCATTCCAATTATGGACCACTCTGTTACTAAGGAAGTGCTGTGCAGTGTTTGTGTTGGATGGTCCACATGACATTTTACGACTATGCCCTCTAACGACATTGAGCTTTCTTTTAAAATGTAGATTTCATGAAACTCAGGCAAATTGTAAGTGCCAGAGAGGATCTTGAAGGTCTCAATGAGGTTGCCACGCAGACGTCTTTCCTCTAGGGTAGTGAGGCGTAATGCGCGGAGTCTCTCTGTGTATGACATACGACGCAGGGCTTATAGAAACTTCCTCCAGACTCGAAAACCATACTCCAGCAAGGGCCTTATATACATTTTGTATATTCTTCGAAAGACTTCTACCGTCATAGTTTGAAACGATCTTCAAATGACATAAATAAAAGAGTTGGCTCGTTTAACTATATGTTAGTGTTAGCTAAAGATGATTGGCTAAAAACCTCATTTAAAATAAATAAATAAATAAAAGGATCTTACCTTCCTTAGTTGTCATAACTCCATTGATGAGGCGGTCTCCTTTCGATTTCCTCACATTACACATGGATTCATCTTCAGAATCAGAATCATCACTATCACTTGATGATGATTTCATTACCCTTTCCATTTCAGCCAAAAAAGGTCTCATATCAGTGGCTCGTTCCACTTGTTGTAGATACAGAGACTTCGCAACTTCATCTGGGTTCAGCGCTGCTCTGCCTGCCAAGTTCTCAGACATTCTGGCAGTTCCTGAAGACATAAACATCTGGTGACTGATGGACTGGACCATAACAAGGAAGTTCAAATGTGGCTAGAAATAGTAGGTACGGGTGGAAAATGTTACATGATAGCGACGATGATAGAGTAACCGTGAAAAAAATAAGCCTACCATACAATAAATGTGGATATTTCTAATGTTATGCAAAGTTACTAGAATTATAGTTGCAACTTACTGAGTTGATGTTTTCCGTGGGTGGATTACTCACTCAACTCAACAGAAAATAGAATCTTATTCACAAAATGGCGCACGAGAATATTCCACACATCGCTACGTCAACGTCGCGGCCGCCGGAGCGTCGAAAATAACCAATATTTTCGTATGGTAAATTCAAAAACAAACACCCGCCATGTTTTGATTGTCAAATCGTCTATCTGTTTGTCTGTGGTCAAATCAATTTCGATTTGATCAATGATTTCATTAAATTTTGCTATTCGCGTTTTTTAATAAGGTAAATAAATAACTACCAATTACAAGGCATCGTAAATCACATTGCACCAATCATGATTGTCACTAACAAGATCCCCAAGTTCGGTAATGAGAACAGACATAGTTCTATCCATAGCTTCCATAGATTTTATCTCTGAAAAGCTTTCTTCTATTCTCTATGCATTGCGCACTGCTTTGCTTTGACTGCCTAGAGGGAGTAAACACTCTAACGCTATGAATGCTTTGTCTCTGGTTTTATCCCAGGGTCACAGTACAGTCCTACTAGGATCATTTGGCACTTGGCACGTTTTGTGGCCGGCGTACCGTTGTGGCGTTGTTTGGTATTTACCTACTTTTTAAATTTTAACATGGCAGTGGAGAACTTCTTTCAGCCAAACGTTAGTAAGATGGTACAAACCTTTACAATAGATGAGAGGTTTTTTTTCTGACATCTTGAAGGGTCATGTCATTCCCAGAAACCCCACCGGAAAACCCCACTGGTGGGTTTTTTGGCAAAATTAACTCTTTACCTCTTTCCTACTAGCCGGTGGCGTCTGTCGTTTTTGTTTCATTTTAGCCAACATTACAACTCTAATTTCTCAAACTTCTTTTCTTCTATCCTGTAAAAATTACAACTTTTTATAAGTTATATAGGTTTCCAAAATAGTAATGTAGATCAATTTAATTATAAAATTAATTTTATGATTTAATTAATTGTAGATTTTTACACATTAAGACTTTAACCCACAGCAGTATTTTGGCATAGTAGTTGATTCCAAAATGGTGGTCGTTTGTTGTGCTTTCAAGTGATTTGTACCTTGTAAGTGGAAATAATTCGCTTTTTTACTTTGTCTCTAGTTGTTGATATTACTGGTGTATTCTGTTTAATAAATAGATCGTGAAAGTGTTTGGTGACGTAACATCAAAAAAGTGTCAGTCGATATATTTATACAAAGAAACCCTGACTGACGAAATAATCAACAAAAATACACATATTAAAGAAGATTAGGGTGTCCCCTGTAGCGGAAAACATTATTTTTCTCAGATAAACTTTAAAAAGAGAAAAAATACACGGAACCCATGAAAAACCCCAAAAACAAAATTAGCGCGGGATGTGAGGCTTGCTTGCATTTACTTGGCGTCACAAGCAATAAAATTAGTCTCAGTAAAATTGCTGTATTGGCCAGGTTACTTGCATACCCAATACTATAAATACGTTAATCTGGGAGTCGTAATTGTAAATATTCATTTTTGATCCTATTTTTGCTCAACGGCTTGGATCCTGCAGTAGCATAACCTAAAAGTTATATCGCCGGGTGTACCGCAAAGCCCATAACAGGTTTCAGTTACATGAACAACGAATGTTATTTCAGATGTGCCCTTTACGTTGATGTGAAGGGAGGTTCCAATTGGGAAAATGGACGAAAAGGATGGTGTCTCGGAGGACCCGAGTAGAGACGGGGGTGGGTCCGCGGCAAAGGAAGCATCTGACAGTGGACCCAGTTCTAGTGGACTGCAGAATCATGTGGACAATGATATGAGTGTTGAGGACAGTTTTAGTGTGGTTAAGAATGTCAGTACAATGGAAGTGGACAGCCAAGGTGACAAAAACAGTAAGTGCCTCTTATCAACTTTTAATTCATAGCTTTTCTTAGAACTGATTCATGAAAATAAAATTGTAAACAATGTTTATTTTTGTTTACGTATTTTGTATGCAATAATCTGTGTCAAACTGAATCTGAGTGTAATGAGCACAGACCACTGTCGCTAAAGCAAATGGTTATACTGTTCCAAGGAATTCGTTTATTTATCAATAATGACAGCATCCCCTGAACTGAAAATGCCTGGAGGAGCTATTGGGCCATCGGAGATCTAATGAAAGGTCCAAACTTCCCGCTATCCCTAAAGCGAAAATTAATGGGCACATGCATTCTCCCTGTCTTAACATATGGCTTGAACTTGGTCCTAGACGCAGATTCAGTAGTTCAAACTCAAGGTCTGCCAGTGTGCGATGGAGTGCAGTATCCTGGGTGTGAGGCTCATGGATAGAATTCGAAACACTGCATTGCTTTCACAAACCCAAATTGAGGATGTAGCTACGAAAGCTGGGAAGCTGAAGTGGGATTGGGCTGGTCACGTCTGTCGCATGCCAAGCGAGTTGTGGGCGAAGTTAGCCACCGAGTGGCGTCATGACCCAACGAAAAGGCGACGCGGCACCAAAACGGAGATGGCGAGACGACATTGATAAGTTTCTGGGTGACTGGGCAAACATAGCTCAGGATTGTGATGTCTGGAAGGAGTGGGGGATGCCTTTGTCCAGCAGTGGGACACAAAGGGCTAGAAATAGAACGCACCACATCCCGGACTTGTTTTTGAGTGTGAGTAAAAAAACAACTGAACTGCATATTCATTTTAGTATTTTAGAAAATCAAACCAACTAGATGGCCTTTCTTCACTTTATAATGCAAGTAAAATTAAATGTAACCTTTTTCCAGATGAATCAAATATAGATGATAAGCTAAAAGCAGAATCAGTTGATCAGAATAGTCAAGAATCATCAAGTCAGGATACTCAAGCTAGCAGTGAGAAGACGGTAGAAAAAGAGGATGATGTTGGCCAGCCCAATTTTGAGTCGGCGCCTAATATTTCTATTGAAGAACAACAAGAGGACCAATCAGAGGTAAATGAACAATCAAAGGGGTTTCCCTTCTATCAAAAACCTTTCAAAACAAGTATTTTGACTAATTTGAATCAACTTAAAAATAAAGGAGGTTCTCAATTTGGTTTTTCTTCTTTCTATTTCTTAGGCCCTAGATCCAGTACGCACTACCTGTCCATTTAAAGGCTGGTTCATAAAGATGTGTGACTTGGGAGAGAGAACAATGAAACTGACATAGTCGACAATAGACAACAGTTACAAAAAAAAAAACATAAAACTGCCAAAATAATTATTTTCTTTAGTGTTGCATAAGCATTAATTGATTAATGTATTTAGACTATGTTTTCAATTTGTCAGGCCCTAGATCCCTTTGACGCACTACTGAAAGAAACCACGGAGACTCCAGCACCGGTCACAACACAGAAAAGTACACAAAGTACATCCACTATCAGCCTGGATGATGATGATGCTGTTGATAATGAAGTTGCACATGATGATGATCGTACAGGTAACCTTCTTATCTTTCACAGCGGGGTTGATTCTCTTCTTCTTCTTCTTCTTTTTTTTGGCGTGTTCAGCGGACCGGTAGTGGTGCCACAAGAGTTTGCCAATGACAGGTGATTAACTTGACATAAAACCAAAAAAGTGCTGGAGTTTGTCTACTCATCACACGTTGATTATTACAATGGGTTATCGGCTCTATGTTGTCTTCATCGGCCTATAAAAGCTCACTGCTGCACATAAGTCTCCCCCATAAAATTTCAAGACAAATGGTTTATGCCGCCTCTATCTACCGACTGCTTGCAACCTTTAAATATCGATGTTTATCTGTCCATCACCTTCATACTCTGCTCTTCTAGATTCTGTTCCGTTATTCCCCAGTGGTAGACGGTTCTGTGAGCTATATGACCTGCCCATTGCTGTCCTCTTAATGGCAAGGTATCTTTAACTTTTGAAGGTAGTTCATCCCACATTGGTTGTGACTTTTTTTTTTTTTTTTTTTAACATTGATAGACCTTTGTTTGACCACGATCTCACCTGTTGGTAAGTGACGATGTGGCCGAAGATGGAGCACAAAGGTCTAGAAGGCACCTATTCACTCTAGACTTGAAGAGACCCAGATTATAGTTTTCAGGAAAGACAGACGACGGCAGTGTATTCCACTCCTTAGCAGTTCGCATCACTAGTACTAATGGAAAAAGCCGTAAATTTTGTATGTATATTGTTTGTCTATTAAGTAAGTTGAGACGACTTTCCTAATTTACAGAAGAAACACCAGCAGAAGAGACAAGTGTCACCGAAACACTGGATGAGCCTGGGGCTGACGAAGAGGTGTGCCTCTTGCCTGACACGGAGCGTGAAATCTCTGAGGCAGACAAAGCTGAAGCCGCCAAGGTCCTGGCTGAGAAGAGGAAAAAGGCAGAGGAAGGTATGATTAGTTGATCACCAATATTACATTTTATTCATGTTTATTTTCTGTTTAAGTTTTGGAATATGGGCTTTTTATCAGAGAACTTTACTTCCACTTTTAGCTAAACAACAGTGACTAGCACCGTCTTCAATAATCGTCATTGAAATGGAATACCAAATTTCCTTGAGTGCGATTGAGTGGAGTGGAGGATTGTTTGAGGGGGTTCACATTTTAATGCAGAATCTTTACTGTAGTCATGGTTCCTTCCTGAAACGATTCATAAACGACGCTCATGTCTTGATATGAGATAATGTATACCATAAAAAAAAAAAACCTAGCACGTTCTGGTACTGGCACCTTCCAGAATGAATTATGCTATTGTGTAGTTCAAAATAAACCCCATGTATGCCTTCCATGCATCCATTGCAAACTAGAATCATCCTAAGAGCTGCGTAAACTTATTTTTTTCATATTTGTGTCGTTTTTCTATGAGGTTAGTTCCATCACACTCATCACTCATCACATACATTAATGTGGTGGTCCATCTAAAAGTTAGTTTTCTTTTCAGCAGCAGAAACTACTATACCAAAAGAGGAAAATGTAGCGATGGACACGGATTCGACCAGAGAGGACACCAACGAAGCTTCGCACATTGATTCCCATGCGCACGTCGACGGGACTTCGCAAGAAAATGGGGCTGGTACGATATTTTATGTTACTCTTTATTTCTACTGCGCGCTAAATTGCGTGTATCAGGAGCCTATGTCCGTCCAACAAAGGCGTAGTACAGGCTGGATAATGATGATTATTTTATCTTTACTCCTATGTTTTTTTTTGTTTTTTTTATCAATCAATCAATCAATCATTTATTTCTCGTAAGTAAGTGATTTACAAATAAAAGGTAAATGCACATTTTTACAATGTCAAGAAGTTAATTTTATAACAAATAGAAAATAGACACAATGGTAGTTACAAAATAAAATACAGTACCCACCTAGGTTAGGTACACAAACCACAAGTAGGTTGAACAATAAAAAATATAGCAGTCTTAAGAATCATGTGCTGAGCTCCCAGGCACAGAATAAATATTAGTACAGTCCCAGGCTCTTTTGTCATCTATGTAATATTTTACTTTGTAGTAAGCCTTTTTTAATAAAACAGTCTTCACAATTTTCTTAAATTTATTCTCAGACAAATTAACAATATGGTCAGGTAGTTTATTAAAGAACTTAGAGCTTTGTCCTATGAACGACTTACGAACTCTAGCCAATCTAGTTGTATGACTTGCAATCTTATTCCTGTTTCTAGTATTGTGTGTATGCCTGTCTCCAACTTTGTCCAAATGACCTAAATTTTTCCTAACATGCATTATATTCATATAAATATACAAGGATGGCATTGTTAATATATTAATTGTTTTAAATAGTTCTCTTAGGGAAACTTCTTGAATTACGGAACAATCAGGTGGCCCACCTGATGTTAAGCGGTAACCTCTGCCTATGAACAGTGCATTACCTCATAGGTCGTCCACCTAGGACGCGCCCTATGTGGCATTGCACTGCGCCCGCCACCCTGAGAAATAAAGATGAAAAGTCTCATGTGCCTGTAATTTCACCGGCACCCTTACCCTTCAAACCGGAACACAGCAATGCGAGCACTACTGCTTTGCGGCAGAAATAGGTATGGTGGTAGTACTTAACCGGGCGAACTCTTTCACAAAAAAGCTCTACTACTACTACTACTATGTGTGTGAGAGAGAGGGGTTCTAGGACTAGAATTAACCCCCACCCACTTTTGGTTCTAGTACACTTACTGCAACCAAACTTGCAATGTGCTAGAGCAAATGTTGAGTAGTGTATGTTCAATTTGTCGAAGTTGACGACCTCTGTGACGCGGCGGGTGAAGTTTCGCCTGCGACGCAGGAGGTTGCGGGTTCGATTCCCGCCTCGGAACAAATATTTGTACGATGTGCAGATGTTTGTTCAGGGTATTTTCTATGTATAATAAAAAAATATTTATCTATGTAATGTATTGTATTAAGTACCTATATCAGTTATCTAGTACCCATAACACAAGCTCTGCTTAGCTTAGGGCTAGATAATTTAATTTAAACTTGTTTTAAAATGTTTGGTTTTCCCTTCGCCTTAACCCTACGCATATTTGGTTCTAGAGAATGCAATTCAACCTGACACACATTGAGTTCTAGGATGAACAATTCAGTCCCATTCACTAGGTTCTAAAGTATGCAATTTAGACACATGCGCATTTGCTTCTAGGACGCGATATTCACCGCTACTCACTTTTATTTCAAGGACGTGCTGTTCACCCCCACACACATTTGTTTCTACGACGTGCACTTCGCACGTTTGGTTCTTGGACGTGGAATTTACCACCACACACATTTGTTTCTACGACGTGCAATTCGCACGTTTGGTTCTAGAACGTGGAATTGACCACCACACACATTTGTTTCTACGACGTGCAATTCGCACATTTGGTTCTAGGACGTGGAATTTACCGCCACACACATTTGTTTCTACGACGTGCAATTCGCACATTTGGTTCTAGAATGTGCAATTCACCCCCTATACACATTTGGTTGTAGGACATGCAATTAGCACATTTGGTTCTAGAATGTGCAATTCACCCCCTATACACATTGGGTTGTAGGACGTGCAATTAGCACATTTGGTTCTAGAATGTGCAATTCACCCCCTATACACATTGGGTTGTAGGACGTGCAATTCGCACATTTGGTTCTAGGACGTGGAATTTACCGCCACACACATTTGTTTCTACGACGTGCAATTCGCACATTTGGTTCTAGAATGTGCAATTCACACCCTATACACATTGGGTTGTAGGACGTGCAATTAGCACATTTGGTTCTAGAATGTGCAATTCACCCCCTATACACATTGGGTTGTAGGACGTGCAATTCGCACATTTGGTTCTAGAATGTGCAATTCACCCCCTATACACATTGGGTTGTAGGACGTGCAATTCGCACATTTGGTTCTAGAATGTGCATTTCACTCCCTATACACATTGGGTTGTAGGACGTGCAATTCACACATTTGGTGTTAGTACATGAAAGTTAGTTCTCATAATGTTTTCCTTTATTATTTTTAATGTATTGTACATAAATACATACATGTCATAACTCAGTATTGCTTTTACGCCCCCAGCTACGAATTTGAACCCACAATCATTAGATCCAACAAATGAAAAGCGATGTCATATCAGTATCCCATAAAAAATATTGTCTGTTGTACTAAGCATTGATAATGTGTTAATCCTTACAGGCGAAAGTGAAAACGATCACGAAGAACCGGTCGAAATAGACGAGAATTCAGTACCCGGCGTCATCCAGGAGATCTGTCCCGTCGACGGCCCCTGCGTGCAGTGCGAGATCGAGCAGCCATGCTCCTTCCGGTTCACGAAGGATGGGGAGGTTCTCTACGTATGCAACGAACCTTGTATCAAAGCCTACCAAGCCGAGTTCCCCGGGAAGTACACTGTCACGCGCAAAAAGTATCTGATCGAAGAAATAGCTGCCAAAAAACTTCTCTGCTCAGAATGTGAAGAGAACAAAATGTGCTACTTCTACTACAATTTCGACGGCGACGATACATATTACTGCTCGCTCAGCTGTCTCGAAGGCATGATGGCTGACGAAAAAGACAAATACGCATTCAAAAGAATCCGGGTCACCATCGATCAAATAAAGTCAAAAGAAGCCCAGTGTCTGATATGTGGCTCTGTCAAACCTTGCTTGTACTCAGTCGTCAGGTACGGAGAGCAACACTACTTGTGCGATCAGGCTTGTATCAAAGTACTGAACGGTCGGGAGAACGGACGATACTTTATCAAAAAGCTGAGGCCCAAGAAAACTGTTGTACCACCTCCGCCCAAACCCCCAATGCTGAAGCTAAAGGTTATAAGCAACGCAACAGATAAGTATTTAGATGAGGGATATAAAATACAGGCGAAAAGTCCTGCAATGGTGCAAGCAGCCAGAGAAGAACGGGAACGCTCCTTCCTAAGAAGATGTAGTCAATGCATCTTGATATTAACAATGGATGAGAAGGTCCTCACATGGGAAACGATGGATTTCTGCAACGAAATGTGCCTAGGACGGTTTCAGAACAAAATCGGCTCCAGATGCGCCAACTGTAAAAACCTTGTTCAACACACAAGTTTAGGGAAGTACTGCGTGCGGTTTGGATATGATATACGACAGTTTTGTAACTCGGGTTGCTTGGAGGAGTTCAAGAAAGGGCTTAAAATATGTTGCTACTGTCAAAGAGATATATCTGCCGGGGCGCAAGGGTTCCTAGCCCCTGTGGGCGATAAAGGGCAGTTCAAAGACTTCTGCGCGCAACCCTGTATGGAGAAGTTCGATCAGATGAGCAAGAACCCCATTCCCCAAGCGGTGTGGGCGAAGTGCGCTGTCTGCTCGCTGGAGAAGGCTACGACTATTGAGATGGAGGTGACAGAAACGGCGTCGCAGAGACTGTGCTCTGACCCGTGCTTTGCTGCCTTCAAGTTCGTGAATAACATCTTCCCAGGTAATTATTATATTGTTTAGTTTTCTTGTAGAGGGAGGCCAACCGCGAATCGGTTGACCACTGAAGGAAGGCCTGTAATCTCGATGGACCAACTTCATTTTAAAAATCGTTGGATGGAGGCGGCTCGAGAGCGTTCGTCATAGCGTTCTATGGGCAGGTTTATGTCCACGCGATGTCGTAAGCTCAGCGGCTAACCGAAAACTTGTTGCTAGTTGTTACGTATGGCGTAAAGACGATAGAGAATTTATTGTTAAAGAAGGAATACATAATAATACCCTTTTCATTACAGTTGATCGTAAAGTGTACTTTAAGGACAGTAAACATAGCTTGACAGCTAACTTTACCGCACTAGTGCAATTTCTTTATTGCAGTCCTATAAAACTTTTACTAACAAAGAGATAAACATGACCGTAAAATTATGACCTTTGAAAAAAATATTTTTGTAACAAACAAAGCAATTCAATAAAACAAGCGGGTATCTGTGTATGTAATTATTATAATCTGTATAATTTAAATGTATCAAAAAAAAAATTATAATAAAAAACTTAAAGGCTAATTTTCGAAGCTCTGCCTATTTTCTTACAATTAAAAACTTCTTCATAATTTATTTAGCAGTTAATTTTTTCAGACCTATAAAAAGTAATCTACAGAGGAGTTTTAAAAAATGAGAATAAAATTATGAAACTTAATTCAAAGAAAAATGATCCTTGAGATAGGTATTTGGCGGGATATTATTTACCTTTTGCCTCGCAAGTTTGTTGAAAAACGCGTGAGGATTGATAATTAACTCATTACAGCTCTCGGCTCCATTACTTTTGCAATCCCACCTCAACTGTAATGACCAACTTAGCTGGCTTGTATCATAATATACTGTAGAATGCTTATAAAATAAATCTTTATTCCACAGATCAGTGCAAATGGTGCAAAAAGTACTTCGAGCGGAAACAAGCAAAGAACTTCACGATCTACGATGACACAAACCCTCACTGCTTCTGCTCAAAGTCCTGTATGAACGTGTACATCAGCAACACGCGCCATATAGTGCCTTGCAACTGGTGTAAGGTGAAGAAGTACAACTTCGATATGATACGACGCGTGCAGGCGAACGGACAGCCAGTTATGATGTGCTCTCTGAACTGTTTGAATCTCTACCAGGTGTCTGTGAACGCTGTGTCTTCTAGAAAGTAAGTTGTTTCTTTATTAGTCTTTTACTAATCGAATAGGAGATATTTTGGAGAAAGGCGATACTGAGATAAAGTTTTCTTGCGCAAGTGCGCAAAAAGAGAGCGACAAACTCGCCATCTTTTTCTTGCCCGATATGATACGACGCGTGCAGGCGAACAGGCAGCCAGTTATGATGTGCTCTCTGAACTGTTTGAATCTCTACCAGGTGTCTGTGAACGCTGTGTCTTCTAGAAAGTGAGTTGTTTACTAGTATTTTTCTGATCAAATAGGAGACATTCTGACCTCCTCATTTCAGACATTTTGACGACCTTTGTGGCGTGGCGGGCGAAGCTTGGCCTTCAACGCAGGAGGTTGCGGGTTCGATTCCCGCCTCGGAACAAATATTTGTGCGATCGCAGATATTTGTTCATGGTGTTCTGGGTATTTTCTATGTATAATAAAAAATATCTATCCATGTAATGTATTGTATTAAGTATATCAGTTATCTAGTGCCCATAACACAAGCTCTGCTTAGCTTGGGGCTAGATAATGTTGTGTGAGCTGTCCAGCATTTTTTTATTTTATTTTTATTCTGGAGAAAGGCGATACCCCTAGACAAAATATCCATGCGCAAGTTAGCGAAACGCGAAACCGTTAACTAACGTATACATATGCGATCGTCAAACTCGCCATCCTTTTCTTGCCCGAACAAGCCGTCGCTTTGTTTCGTTAGTTAGCGCCTAACTTATATTTGGTTTAATGAACGATCGTCTGCCAAGAGTACCCTAAACTGAAGCCAGGATTGTAGCAAGTGGAAATCCGTGGTTTCTACCTAGGGCTACCCTTCGGGGCTATTTCTTCTCGTCACAGATAGCGCAATGCCTCAATACAAAGACTTAATCGGTGCAGTCAGTGATGACTGACGGCAATGAGACGTGGCTGCTCACTATTGGCTGGATAGGATAGCACAGAGGGCTATTTTTTTTTTTACTACTTGAATGACGGAACATGCAGATGGCCCACCTGATGTTAAGCGGTAACCTCTGCCTATGAAGAGTGTATTGCCTCATAGGTCACGTTCACCTAGGACGCACCCTATGTGGCATTGCACTGCGCCCGCCACCCTGAGACATAAAGATCAAAGTCTCATGTGCCTGTAATTTCA
Organism: Operophtera brumata; assembly: GCA_932527175.1. Taxonomy (NCBI): domain Eukaryota; kingdom Metazoa; phylum Arthropoda; class Insecta; order Lepidoptera; family Geometridae; genus Operophtera; species Operophtera brumata. The sequence continues at coordinate 4,397,425 of OW052229.1, forward strand.
CCCGCACCCTTACCCTTAAAACCGGAACACAGCAATGCGAGCACTACTGCTTTGCGGCAGAAATAGGTATGGTGGTAGTACTTCCCCGGACGAACTCTTTCACAAAAAAGCTCTACTACTACTACTAGCCATGCTCGGAGTTTAACTACGTGAACCAAGGTCACCTACATAGCTCTCGGGATTATCAAGTTGAAGTGGCAATGGGCAGGCCATATAGCTCGCAGAACTGATAACCGATGGGGAAGGAGGGTTCTCGATTGGCGACCACAAACCAGACGACGCAAAAGAGGAATGCCCGCCTGTCGATGGGCCAAAGACATTATAGAGGTAGCAGGAAGGCGGTGGATAGAGGCGGCTCAATACCGTGGCATTCTATGGGGGAGGCCTATGTCCATCAGTGGACTGATGATGATGATGATGATAATAATGAGTACTCAAGTGGATGCTTTTGAAGTTTGTTTCCGGAAAAAAAACTGGTGTTGGCGATTGATATTTTTTTCTAAATTGATATTGATTTAGTATCAAAATGAGAATTCGTAGACTTTTAAGATAAATAGGTGATATAAATATGCATAAAAAATACCGAACACTTTAAGCTAAGGCCAAACCAACGCGTTCAGCCCACGTGCACGGTGGCGATCGCCATTGATTGAGCACCATTGATCGCCTCCGTGCACGCCACTGAGTACGCGGGCTGAACGCGTTGGTTTGGCCTTAGCTTTATTGAGAAATTAGCACTGAACAAAAGTAATGTTTTCCTATTTTTAGATCGGGACATTGATAAAACATAATGTGTACTTTCAGAACAAAATGCGACATGTGCAAGAGGACGTCCCTGGCGCAGTATCACTTGACGATGTCAGACGCAACCGTCAGGAACTTCTGCACCTACCAGTGCGTTATGTCATTCCAAGTAAGTGTATTACTAAATGCGACATGTGCAAGAGGACGTCCCTGGCGCAATATCACTTGACGATGTCAGACGCAACCGTCAGGAACTTCTGCACCTACCAGTGCGTTATGTCATTCCAAGTAAGTGTATTACTAAATGCGACATGTGCAAGAGGACGTCTCTGGCGCAGTATCACTTGACGATGTCAGACGCAACCGTCAGGAACTTCTGCACCTACCAGTGCGTTTGTCATTCAAAGTAAGTGTATTACTAAGTGCGACATGTGCAAGAGGACGTCCCTGGCGCAGTATCACTTGACGATGTCAGATGCAACCGTCAGGAATTTCTGCACCTACCAGTGCGTTATGTCATTCCAAGTAAGTTTATTGAATTGCTATTTTTAAACTAGCTGAACCCGCGACTTCGTTCGCTATTGCCATCCCTGCAGACTGATATTAGACTACTGTTTGTCGCATATTACGCAATGGTCTGCGGTGAAGCACTCTGATTAAGAAAGGAGCTTTTTACTTTGGATTTTAAATCTCCTAGGTTGTATTTCTCAGAAGACAGTAACTCAGGTTACGTATTTGAAGCAAAATTTAGAATATAAAGGGTGCCGGTGAAATTACAGGCACATGAGACTTTTCATCTTTATGTCTCAGGGTGGCGGGCGCAGTGCAATGCCACATAGGGCGCGTCCTAGGTGGACGTGACCTATGGGGTAATGCACTGTTCATAGGCAGAGGTTACCGCTTAACATCAGGTGGGCCATCTGCTTGTTCCGCCATTCAAGTAGTATAAAAAAAAAAGAGAGTTCCTTCACAAAAGTAGTAAAAAAAACAACAATACCATACAAACTGGTACAAATAACATAATTTAGATACTAAGTTAGGTACAAATAACAAAATTTAGATACTAAGTTAGGTACAAATAACATAATTTAGATACTAAGTTAGGTACAAATAACATAATTTTGATACCTAAAATGCAAATAAATATCCAAATTATGTTATTTGTACCTAAAATGTGTTATCAAAAAATTTTATGTTTGTGCTGCAGAAACAGTTTTTTTTTCTACTTTTGTCCTTCTGTCTTCCGTGTCGTCTGTTTGTTCTGTTTCTATGCCAAATAAATGTTTTTCATTTAATTTCAAATAGTCCGCGGTTACCTCAAACCTATAACAAGGCATTACCTCGCAGCTTACGTCCACCGAAGACGCTCTCTATGTGGATTGCACAAAGACAAAGATGAAAAGACTCTGTGCCTGTAATTTCACTGGCAAAATTTTGGTCTATTGAGTAAGGGGTTGTTCAGTACGTGGTCACCACTTAGCTGTTAGAGAATGCTGTTCGCATAAGTGCATTTTTTGTTTTGTGCAATAAGTAATATTATATGATATGAAGTCTCTTTTCAATAATGGCGGGTGGCGAGCCTCGACAATCATTGTTGGTCCTGTTCAAACGCACATACACTACCTTGATAGTTGCATGTTCTGAATGTGTGTATATTCCAGGGTCAATATTCTAAACACCCGCCACTAATGCCGGGAGAGGCGATCGACCAACAGAAAGCAGTGCCGACCGGAGCCCCACGACGCACTTACACCGCTTCTACAGCTAAAAACAATGGTATGTTCACACTATGGTATATTAAAGAAAAAGTTTTTATTACAGCAAAATACATCACATCCAACAAACAATATAACAGTTAAAGAGGTAGGTATGCATAAATTGGACACAAGTATTTCGCAGACAACTATTTAATCCTAGGTGGTAATATCTATCGGTTTCCTCATTAGGCGAGGCCTGTATCGAGGAAACCCGAACACGAGGAAATCATTATTTTATTAAAATCGCTCAGTTGACAGAATCAGACTTTGCCATTTGATGTGCAAATTATGTATGATGAATAAATTGCCTAAATAAATCGCCCCGATGTACTTGCGCCGTAGACCAATTTCTATAGCGCGGGAACCTTCTTTCTAAAAATAGCAATCGCGTGCTAAAATCTTGCGCTGTTATTGGTTGCTTACATTAAGGAGTTTACAGTTTTACCCAAAATATAAGTCGCCCCGATATACCTGCGCCGTAGACCAATTTCTATAGCGCGGGAACCTTCTTTCTACCAATAGCAATCGCGCGCTAAAATCTTGCGCTGTTATTGGTTAATCGATTTCGCGGCTAAATAGCGGCCGTTAATCAGTCGACTCTTAGATGTGAGCGGGACAGATCTATATAGCGGCACAGAGCTATACTATACGTTCGGCTACTGTCGGATATCAGTCTGCGCTTTTCTGCGCAAACGAAAACGGTCGATCGGACTTATATTTTGGGTAAAACTGTACCTCTAGGGCGCTTGATTCCTCTGCACACAAACTATGTGTACCCTTATTTTGGGTAGTCTCTCCATGAAGCTAACTAAGGTATGTGTTATCACGGGAAGGAAGCGTTATCCGAGCCAGTCGTGGGAATGGTAGCGATGAGCTCACCACTTGTCATGTCTATATTCCCACGATGATGCAACCCATGGTGAAGAGGCCCATTTTGGCTGTGCCTACCCTTTCGGAGAAAAAGTTTTGTATCTATGTATGTATACGCCATGAAATTTTCTACAAATGACATATGAATAGACCCTCGGTCTCCTCACGTGGATGTCGCAAAAGCCGACTAAGGGGATGGGCAGCAGCATTCACCAGAGAACTCGACACCAATACCGCAATCACCAAAGGAGGCCTCGTCCAGCAGTGGACGTCTAAAGGCTGATGATGATGATGATGAATGAGCTGGGAGAGACTAACCGAGGAAGAACTTGGCGCACCCGGTCATCATTTTAGTAGTAGTAGAGCTTTTTTGTGAAAGAGTTCGTCCGGGGAAGTACTATCACCAAACCTATTTCTGTCGCAAAGCAGTAGTGCTCGCATTGCTGTGTTCTTGTTTGAAGGGTACGGGTGCCGGTGAAATTACAGGCACACGAGACTTCATCTTTATGTCTCAAGGTGGCGGGTGCAATGCAATGCCACATAGGGCGCGTCCTAGGTTGACGTGACCTATTTTATAATGCATTGTTCATAGGCAGATGGTACCGCTTAACATCAGGTGGGCCATCTGCTTGATCCGTCATTCCAAGTTGTATAAAAAAAAAACCACCATTGTTTTATCATTAGTAGCCATTTTTAACCCCCGACGAAAAACGAAGGGGTGTTATAAGTTTGATGTGTCTGTGTGTGTGTTTTTGTTTGAAAGGTGTATTTGTCGGGAGTGTTCTTAGCTTTGTTTGGTCAAAATCGGATCAGCCGTTAAGCGTTGGGGTTTATTTTTATTTTGAAAAAAAATTACTTGTTCAATACCAATTTTACCAATAACTTTAATTTTGATCTTGCTTCTTTGTTATCTTTACAGTGGCCATACAACCGAAAACAAACCAGCGTTCAACTGGGATGGGAGCCGGCATGCCAGTCATCTCAAACATCCACTCCCTCGCCGCCCCTCCCCCCCTAATGCCCACCATCACCCGCGGGAAATCAAAACGGCTCACACAACTAACACAGCTCACCCAGCTCGCACAGCAGCCACCTCCGCCCCCCGAACCGGAACCCCCAGCTGCACCTAAAACGCCCCCGCCCCCTCCGAAACCTCCAACACCCCCTCCACCGCCTCCCCCTAAAATCTACAACCATGTCATCGTCAAAACCCTGCCCCCTCAAGAGGTTGCCAACAAGGGAACAATGTCCAAACCTATGATGGTATCTAAAGGGGTTTCTTGCCGGCCCCATCCTTGTACAAAGGAATGCCAAACTGACTCCAGCTTAGAACGGAGAGTCCTAATCCCCGTTCCTGTGCCTATCTACGTACCGGTCCCTTGTGCTATGTGGTCACTTCCCTTCCCTGTCCCCATACCTATCCCCATCCCAATACCAACTCCAGTGTTTATACCTACAACGAGGAATTCAGCAAAGGGTATCTTGAAGGAGATAAACAAGATCCATGATAAGATGCCGACGGATCCGTTCGAGGCCGAACTGCTGATGATGGCAGAAATGGTGGCCGGTGATAAGAAGAAGGACCAGAGTGATTCTGATACGGATGATGATAATAACGGTGAGCATATTTTGCATCAACTCTAATACTCTAATAAAGAAGTTCAGGCAGAACACAGCACACAATATAAGTGAAGCCTAAAAACGATGCTTATGCAGAATAACTAATAGTATTGCAATCAAATACACGATTAAGGTAAGCGTCCACAGGCCTGCATCGCACGTATCGGACGCATCGCACGTAACGGATTTTAGTTTGCCTTGTATAAAAACTCATACAACAGCGTCCACTGATCCACACCATACGGACCGATGATGCAATGCAACCGTTTGATGCTATGCATCCTTTACGTGCGATGCGGGCCTGTGGACGCTTACCTTAATGCATCAAAATCATGCTCATCATTTCTGAGACGGTGTGTAAAGTGGTGTGACATAAATAAATAACCATAAATAACTGGCTTCAATCTGCTAGAGGGCAATGTTCCATCTTAACTTCTTTATTTGTCTGAGCTCTAATACTAGTTACCAAACTTGATATAATGTGGAAGGTTGTGTGTGAGTTTGTGTGTGTGAGAGAGAGAGTGTTTGTGTACGTGTGTGTTGTCCACAGTGATAAAACCATATTTATAACATCTGTATGTGAACCTGTGTTTCGGACAAATAAATTATCTTATCTTACCCATACAAGATTACCATTTTTAATCTTACCATAACAAAAATTGTTTGTTAGTCATGCTTTCATAATAAAACGGCTAGGCTAACTTTGATGAAGTTTGGTACACAGGTAAAAACATAGTAGGTATACTTTATCCCGAAATTCAGTTCCCTCCCTCATGAGATTAAAACGGATGAAACTGCGTGCGATTTCTGTGTATGATTATTGATTCTGTTATTTTATAATAATAATAAAATGTTTCAGCTGAGGAAGGCTTCAGCCCCGTGCCCGGTATTGACGGGAACAACGCATTCGGCGAGGATATGCTCCAAATGGCACTTAAGATGGCCACGGAGTACGAAGACCAGCCGGTCGACCTGGAGTCAGCCATGACTGCTAATACTATCACACCCAGCTCACATCCTGGAATGCCCGGTAAGTTATGATATGTATGAGTGCAGTTACCTACAGATACAAGTTTTGTGCTGCAATCATTATTTGTTAACCCATAGTTATGGGAAATCACAAGATTTTAGAATATCCTAAAAGATACCCACCTATCTATGAATATCTAATTATTAATTAAAATTTATTGTTTTCGCAGGTCTCGAAGGCGAGGGTATGCACCATCACCACATGATGGTGCTGGAGCAGCAGCGCGCCGTGGCGGCGCTGCGCGCGTCGTCGGCCGCCGCGCCGCGGAAGCGCGCCGCGCCGCCGCCGCCTGTCGCCACGCGCGCCTCCAGCCGCACCAAGCGGCGCCGCGCCGAGCCGCCCGCGCCGCAACCCGAGCCGCCCCGCGAGCCCGCGGAGAAACCTGACGCCAACATGTGTCTCAAGGTCACTACACTATCATCTATACTAGCTCTTCGAACAGTACATCTCGCGACCACAAACTAAACATCTGACGACCTTTCGATTCCCGCCTCGTAACAAATATTTGTTCAGGGTGTTCTGGGTATTTTCTATGTATAATACAAAATATATATCAATTTATTGTATTGTATTAAGTATATCAGTTATCAAGTACAAATAATACAAGCTTTGCTTAGCTTGGGGCTAGATAATGCTGTGTGGACTGTCCAGCATTATTTATTTTATTAACATCAAAAGTTACCGGTAGAACCTTTTCCGTGCACCAGAGCTGACCAACCTTCTTTGGCCAAACACGAACATACCCGAAATTATTGGAAAATAGATGACCTAGACTATTTTTTTTTTAACTTCATGTATGATATTACGGTACAGCCAGAAGGCCCACCTGATGTTAAGCGGTAACCTCTGCCTTTAACAATGCATTACCTCATAGGTCACGTCCACCTAGGACGCGCCCTATGTGGCATTGTACTTGCGCCCGCCACCCTGAGACATAAAGATGAAAAGTCTCATGTGCCTGTAAATTTCACCGGAACACATCAATGCGAGCGCTACTGCTTTGCGGCAGAAATTGGTATGGAGGTAGGACTTCCCGGACAAACTCATTCACAAAAAAGCTCTACTACTACTACTATATAAAAAAGTCCCAAGTATTGACATAAATTTAGGACTAGCTTGCTAACACATGCTTAAAAGTATGTTTTGATCTAGCCTTTGCGCATTTCTAGTTAAGGTGAATTAGCTACGATACCCCTAAACAAACAAAAACACTGTAAAAATGTGTTTAGGGGTATCATAGATAAACTGATGATATTTATGAGATACTATCAATAAAAACATTTGTGTTAAGTCTCCTAGTTGTCGCGAACTCAACTTTCGTTATCTGAAGAAGTGTTGATGAGCTGTAATGAGCAAAAAACACCAAAAAATTTGAATTTCGCGCCGCAAGCGTGCGCATCCACCTTAAGTTTGACTATAAAAGGCGCAACGCACGAGCATCTTGCTTCACTCTCCAGAAACACATGAGTGTTTGCAAGTATTCCTCTCATGCTGCATAGGAGCACTCGCTCACTCGCCGGTAGCGTCTTATTGACTTATGATCATTTCAAAATGATCCTTGTGGTTTCAATGAATAAAATACCTTTGACTGACTTCTTTATCGCTTTGCTTCACACACCTAACTTGAGCTCACAAATAAAGCCAGTGTCATTTTGCAGGACTTCGCTCTTCTCACACGAGTTTGAATAATAATAAGAATATAATAATGCTGGACAGTTCACACAACATTATCTAGCCCCAAGCTAAGCAGAGCTTGTGTTATGGGTACTAGATAACTGATATACTTAATACAATACATTAGATATTTTTTATTATGCATAGAAAATACCCAGAACACCCTGAACAAATATCTGCAGATCGCACAAATATTTGTTCCCAGGCGGGAATCGAACCCGCAACCTCCTGCGTCGCAGGCGAACCTTCGCCCGACGCACCACAGAGGTCGTCAAATAGCTCGCTTTGCCCGCCAGTAAAAACGAATTGAAGGGCTTTAGATTTCTCTTACATATTTCTTAGTACCATGAGTTGTGTAAAGCAATATTTTTTTAATGATTCCTTCCTAATTTATACATTTATAATAATTTCAGTATACATTCGGCGTGAACGCGTGGAAGCAATGGGTCATGACTAAAAACGCAGAAATAGAGAAGAGTTCGATACGACGGAAACCGTTCAAGTCGGAGATACTCCAGCTAACGGCTGACGAGCTCAACTACTCGCTGTGCCTGTTCGTCAAAGAGGTCCGGAAGCCGAACGGGAGCGAATACGCACCGGACACTATTTATTATTTGGTTTTAGGTGAGTTATTCTTACCCCAACAACTAAACCATACCATGCAACTGCTTGTATTTGTGCGGTTAACACTGAAGTCGCAGGTTTCTTGCGTCTATCGAGACGGCTATATAGGCTAGGTCTGTAAATATTGAATAGTGTAATTTCAGCGTTATTGTACGAGTATTGTATTGTATTGTATTACAGATTTTAGATACAGTTAATTTCGGAAGATGTCAAAACTCAAAAGTTTTGACACCTTCCGCCTGGTTGGGCAAATATCTAGCTGAGGCGCTAAAAGTGCGGGTTCGATTCTCGCCCCAGTACAAATGTGCATGAACTGCAAATACTTGTTCTATTTTGTTACCACAAAATAGAACAAGTATTTGCATTGCATGCATTGTATAACATGCATTTATAATCAGAAACCTCGACTACCAGGTACCAGGACTACTGGTAGTCGAGGTTCTTGATTCTCACGACACAGGGAATCCTTGAGTGGAGTCAGGGCTATGAATAGATAGATAGATAGAAAATTCTTTATTGCACAAGACAAAAAGCAGTACATAGGCGAACTTAATGCTAATTAGCACTTTCTTCCAGCTAACCTTTGTGTAATGTAGAGTGGGTGGTAGTGCTATTAAAATTAATTATAGGTTGAGATTAAATGATAAACATAACTAAATACCTACTCTAAATAACTAGCTATATAAATACCTAACATAATATAATATATATAAATAATTCAATAAATAACATAAGCTCAATTTTGTTGGACATTTTGCAATGACAAAAAGTATTGGTACAGTTTGGACTTGAAGACTCCCATGGAAGCGGCTTTCCTAACTGATGTGAATGAATGTGTCTGTTGGGTGTTATTATATGTGTATATCTTTTTCGAAAGATCCATAAATAACATACGTACATACATAGACACACGCCTCTTTCCTCGAAGGGGTAGGCAATTCAATGGGCCTCTTTTCGCAGTGGGTTGCACCATCGTGGAATATAGACGTGACAAGTGGTAAGCTCGCCGCCACCATTACTGACTCGGCTGACGCTTTCTTCCAGTAATAACACATTCTATAATAAGCTAGAAACCAGGACAAATCTTAACGAATCTTATCAACAAGTCCGGGTATCCCTTACTCAGTCCATAAATAACACCTTCAAATATCTCATCATCATTGGTTTCATCATCATCAACCGGTAGACGGTACACATCCACTTAAGGATAACGTTCTTTAGCCGCCTCCATCCACCAACTTCCTGCAACTGTTACAATTTCTTTGTTTCGTATTTAAACTCATTGCTATAAAATTACGCCGCTTCTGTTTCAGGTATACAGCAATATCTGTTCGAGAATGGCAGGATAGACAATATATTCACGGACCCATATTACGAGAAGTTCACAGACTGCTTGGACGAAGTAGCGAGGAAGTTCTCGGTTTTATATAACGATTCACGTGAGTAAACCCTTATTGATTTGTACATATACAAGCTTTTATTTATTTTCCCAGTTGTCTAATTAACTGTGAAACAAGTTTTGTATCGAATTTTAATCAGTTATGAGTCTTAAAAAGATCCTGACTATTAATTTTGTGTCGCCCGACCCACGCCACCAACGACTACAAGCTAAGCGGCTATGAGCTACTAATGAGTGATTGATTATCTTCTTATTATATAAAAGGCAAAGTCCTAACTGACTGACTTACTGGCTGACCGAGTGACAACACACGCACTGCCTAGCCCCCTTGTCGTAGAGACTTTCCACTAGTCCTATATAGGTATACATGTGGATCAGTCATTGATTCACAGATTTCGCTGTGGTCAACCAAGGGTCAACCCCCTTTATTTCCCAACGGTTGTCTGTTTTGATTCCTTTTTTTTTATTCTGTGGCCAAAATACGGCGCGGCAGTTACGGACTATACAAATTGTTTCTGCAATGATTGATCACCTATGTATATATTAAACAGTGGAGCTACCTAAAGACGATCTAAAGATCATCTGATCCAGGTCACTACCTGATACTGGAACCGTCCCTAAGATGCTGGATGCATTTTCATGTTTTTTTTTTTTTTTTATGCTACTTTGATGACGGATCAAGCAAGAGGCCCACCTGATGTTGAATGTATTTGATTGGGATGTTGTTTTTGCAGAGTACATAGTGACGCGAGTGGAAGAGGAGCATCTGTGGGAGAGCAAGCAGCTTGGCGCGCATTCCCCGCACGTTCTGCTCTCTACTCTCATGTTCTTTAATACTAAACATTTTAATTTAGTGGTAAGTTTACATCATATCAATATCAACATTATTTTAAACATACATACATAGACACCTCAATAGCCCTGTTTTTCACCGTGGGTTGAACCATCGTGGAATATAACATAACACCCAACCGTCACATACATAGTCCTGATCCCACATTAGGATCCCCTGTGTTGTGGGTATCAGGAACTACTAGTACCATGGTACCACAACACCCAGACCCGGGACAAATATTTGCAGATCATACAAACATTTGTCCCCCAGCGGAAATCGAACCGGCAACCTCTCGTATCTCAGGCAGCCACAGAGGTCGTCATATACAGACTAATATAGATGTGACAAGTGGTGACCTCATCGCCGCCATTGCTTCCCGCGACTGACTTAACTAAAGCTTTCTTCCAGTAATAATACATTCTATAATAAGCTTGCAGCCAGGACAAATCTTATACCAACGAATTTTATCTACAAGTAAGGCTTCTTAGTCGGTCTTTACGACATCCACTGGTGGAGACGGAGGGGGTCTATTCTTTGGCCGGACGCAACTTTATTTTAAAACTAACAATAAATCGAGGAGTAATCACCCCCGGATATTAAAATAGTAAAATTTTAAATTATCCTTGCGATTTCCACTTTTACTGTCGCCGATTAGATTCAGTCTCATTTGAAAGTTGCCTCATTTGTCGAATACTGCTCAATTGCTGCCACAACACTACAGATAATATAAATTTAACTCTTTTTAGGCTTATTAAATCACAGAATGCTTTGCGTGTCCCTGCTCTGTCACACAGATTGCACTGGGCATAATAACTGGTCTGTAAGCCGGTGTGACCTTAGGGCTTAGAGTAATTCCCAGCACATTCAGAATAATAATAATAATAGTGCCGGTTTGCCCGTTGCCCTGGCTAAACCGAGGGCAAGCTGCATCTCGGCATTCTGCATTTTAAAAACAGTTTTAACCTTTCAGACGGTAGAAGAGCACATGCAGCTATCCTTCTCGCACATAATGAAGCATTGGAAGCGGAATCCGAACCAGCCGGGACAGGCGAAGATACCTGGTTCAAGGAATGTGCTACTGCGATTTTATCCACCACAATCTGCCCTCGGTGAGCTACCTTCATTTTGTGTGCTTCGTACCCTTGTTACTCTTTTATCTACCACAATCTGCCCTCGGTGAGCTACCTTCATTTTGTGTGCTTCGTACCCTTGTTACTCTTTTATCTACCACAATCTGCCCTCGGTGAGCTACCTTCATTTTGTGTGCTTTGTACCCTTGTTACTCTTTTATCTACCACAATCTGCCCTCGGTGAGCTACCTTCATTTTGTGTGCTTCGTACCCTTGTTACTCTTTTATCTACCACAATCTGCCCTCGCTGAGCTTTCTTCATTTTGTGTGCTTCGTACCCTTGTTACTCTTTTATCTACCACAATCTGCCCTCGGTGAGCTACCTTCATTTTGTGTGCTTCATACCCTTGTTACTCTTTTATCTACCACAATCTGCCCTCGGTGAGCTACCTTCATTTTGTGTGCTTCGTACCCTTGTTACTCTTTTATCTACCACAATCTGCCCTCGGTGAGCTACCTTCATTTTGTGTGCTTCGTACCCTTGTTACTCTTTTATCTACCACAATCTGCCCTCGGTGAGCTACCTTCATTTTGTGTGCTTCGTACCCTTGTTACTCTTTTATCTACCACAATCTGCCCTCGGTGAGCTACCTTCATTTTGTGTGCTTCGTACCCTTGTTACTCTTTTATCTACCACAATCTGCCCTCGGTGAGCTACCTTCATTTTGTGTGCTTCGTACCCTTGTTACTCTTTTATCTACCACAATCTGCCCTCGGTGAGCTACCTTCATTTTGTGTGCTTCGTACCCTTGTTACTCTTTTATCTACCACAATCTGCCCTCGGTGAGCTACCTTCATTTTGTGTGCTTCGTACCCTTGTTACTCTTTTATCTACCACAATCTGCCCTCGGTGAGCTACCTTCATTTTGTGTGCTTCGTCCCTTGTTACTCTCTTATCTACCACAATCTGCCCTCGGTGGGCTACCTTCATTTTGTGTGCTTCGTACCCTTGTTACTCTTTTATCTACCACAATCTGCCCTCGGTGAGCTACCTTCATTTTGTGTGCTTCGTACCCTTGTTACTCTTTTATCTACCACAATCTGCCCTCGGTGAGCTACCTTCATTTTGTGTGCTTCGTACCCTTGTTACTCTTTTATCTACCACAATCTGCCCTCGGTGAGCTACCTTCATTTTGTGTGCTTCGTACCCTTGTTACTCTTTTATCTACCACAATCTGCCCTCGGTGAGCTACCTTCATTTTGTGTGCTTCGTACCCTTGTTACTCTTTTATCTACCACAATCTGCCCTCGCTGAGCTTTCTTCATTTTGTGTGCTTCGTACCCTTGTTACTCTTTTATCTACCACAATCTGCCCTCGGTGAGCTACCTTCATTTTGTGTGCTTCATACCCTTGTTACTCTTTTATCTACCACAATCTGCCCTCGGTGAGCTACCTTCATTTTGTGTGCTTCGTACCCTTGTTACTCTTTTATCTACCACAATCTGCCCTCGGTGAGCTACCTTCATTTTGTGTGCTTCGTACCCTTGTTACTCTTTTATCTACCACAATCTGCCCTCGGTGAGCTACCTTCATTTTGTGTGCTTCGTACCCTTGTTACTCTTTTATCTACCACAATCTGCCCTCGGTGAGCTACCTTCATTTTGTGTGCTTCATACCCTTGTTACTCTTTTATCTACCACAATCTGCCCTCGGTGAGCTACCTTCATTTTGTGTGCTTCGTACCCTTGTTACTCTTTTATCTACCACAATCTGCCCTCGGTGAGCTACCTTCATTTTGTGTGCTTCGTCCCTTGTTACTCTCTTATCTACCACAATCTGCCCTCGGTGGGCTACCTTCATTTTGTGTGCTTCGTACCCTTGTTACTCTTTTATCTACCACAATCTGCCCTCGGTGAGCTACCTTCATTTTGTGTGCTTCGTACCCTTGTTACTCTTTTATCTACCACAATCTGCCCTCGGTGAGCTACCTTCATTTTGTGTGCTTCGTACCCTTGTAACTCTTTTATCTACCACAATCTGCCCTCGGTGAGCTACCTTCATTTTGTGTGCTTCGTACCCTTGTTACTCTTTTATCTACCACAATCTGCCCTCGCTGAGCTTTCTTCATTTTGTGTGCTTCGTACCCTTGTAACTCTTTTATCTACCACAATCTGCCCTCGGTGGGCTACCTTCATTTTGTGTGCTTCGTACCCTTGTTACTCTTTTATCTACCACAATCTGCCCTCGGTGAGCTACCTTCATTTTGTGTGCTTCGTACCCTTGTTACTCTTTTATCTACCACAATCTGCCCTCGGTGAGCTACCTTCATTTTGTGTGCTTCGTACCCTTGTTACTCTTTTATCTACCACAATCTGCCCTCGGTGGGCTACCTTCATTTTGTGTGCTTCGTACCCTTGTTACTCTTTTATCTACCACAATCTGCCCTCGGTGAGCTACCTTCATTTTGTGTGCTTCGTACCCTTGTTACTCTTTTATCTACCACAATCTGCCCTCGGTGAGCTACCTTCATTTTGTGTGCTTCGTACCCTTGTTACTCTTTTATCTACCACAATCTGCCCTCGGTGAGCTACCTTCATTTTGTGTGCTTCGTACCCTTGTTACTCTTTTATCTACCACAATCTGCCCTCGGTGAGCTACCTTCATTTTGTGTGCTTCGTACCCTTGTTACTCTTTTATCTACCACAATCTGCCCTCGGTGAGCTACCTTCATTTTGTGTGCTTCGTACCCTTGTTACTCTTTTATCTACCACAATCTGCCCTCGGTGAGCTACCTTCATTTTGTGTGCTTCGTACCCTTGTTACTCTTTTATCTACCACAATCTGCCCTCGGTGAGCTACCTTCATTTTGTGTGCTTCGTACCCTTGTTACTCTTTTATCTACCACAATCTGCCCTCGGTGAGCTACCTTCATTTTGTGTGCTTCGTACCCTTGTTACTCTTTTATGTTGTTAATTTTAGTCTACGGTATTTAGAATACTTGTCTGTAAAACAATGTCTATACCTTGTTACCTGTTGTGACGAGTCGTAGTATGTAGCACTTAATTTAGTTCTTATAACCTTATAACCTTTTTTTTTTTTTTATTTATTAGAAGGACTTTGTCGCTTAGCGACAACATCGTCCCGTGAATACAACATAAAATCAAACTACAAAAAACAAAAAACTAAAATTATTCTAACGCTAAATCAGCCAGTTTATACAATAATTTTGCTACCTCTGACGAAGAACTTTATAAATCTTGTTAATGTGTTACAGGCACATGAGACTTTTCATCTTTATGTCTCAGGGTGGCGGGTGCAGTGCAATGCCACATAGGGTGCGTCCTAGGTGGACGTGACCTATGAGGTAATGCACTGTTCATAGGCAGAGGTTACCGCTTAACATCAGGTGGGCCATCTGCTTGATCCGTCATTCAGTAGTATAAAAAAAAAAAAAAAAAAACATTACCAGCAATGTACAAGGAATAAATATTCTTCGCACAGAACCGGGTAATGTATTAGGAAATATTTGTTCTTTGTATATTACCGATAACATCTCCAGTTTTGTATGAGGATGTAAATTTATATTGTTGAACAAGCAAGGTGACGTCTCAAGAGTCTAATTGCAGGATGCGGCGTTTGTTAGTATGTGTGTTTGTCGGAAGATTATTACGTAGAAGATTACTGCGAACTTAAAAGGTTCGAACATGAGCTTGGTCGGTACAGTTTTACCAAAATATAAGTCCGCTCGACTGTTTTCGTTTGCGCAAAAACGCGCAGACTGATATCCGACAGTAGTCGAACGTAGAGCTCTGTGCCGCTCCGACAGTAGTCGAACGTATAGTATAGCTCCGTCCCGCTCACATCTAAGAGTCGACTCATGAACGACCGGCCGCGATTTTGCCGCGAAATCGATTAACCAATAACAGAGCAAGATTTCAGCGCGCGATTGCTATTGGTAGAAAGAAGGTTCCCGCGCTATATAAGTTGGTCTACGGCGCATGTACATCGGTGCAACTTATATTTTGGGTAAAACTGTACAGGGGTTTTCGGAGATTCAAGTGGTCCCCCAAAATAGGTGTCAACTCATACTAATTTATCGATAAACGATACATTGGACAAACTACTAGTTCAACTAGTAGTTTCAACTGTTGGTTAAAGATGATGGATGTTGGTTCGTAATAGGTACTTCAAAACATCGCAAGATCACTATTCCCTTGTAATTTATGTTTATTACCTATCCCTGCAGCAAAGCAGCAGTGCTCGCATTGCTGTGTTCCGGTTTGAAGGGTATGGGTGCCGGTGAAATTTCAGGCACGTGAGACTTTTCATCTTTATGTCTCAGGGGGGCTGATTATGCTGAATGAGTTGATACATCACACGACCGGTGCCAGATTCCAACTATTGTCGTAATTCTATCAGGGTTTAAAATGGTTTACTTTATTTTGTTTGCAGAAGCGAACTCGAGAAAAAAGAAAGTGTATGAGCAACAAGAAAATGAAGAGAACCCTCTCCGGTGTCCTGTAAAACTTTACGAATTTTATATATCAAAATGGTGAGTTTTTGATTTAGGACCTCTAAAATAATCAGTTGAATTAAATATCATCCATCCCTAACAGTTCTACGTATTGCTTACGCGTTACGAAAAACTTGGTGACAAACGTCATTGAACTATAAATCTATTTGGGTGACGAATGCCATCGAATTACAAATTGATCTGTGTTTCAAACTCCTTTGAACCATGAAACTTTGAACACATAGTTTAATTTAATTTTGTGGTTATATTTTAGTTGTAGGTATGTTTTGTAGATTGAATTTGGTAGGTATGTTGCTCTCTTATTACAGCTACTTTATTTTTTTAAATTAGCTCGCTGTCCATTTTTCATACGTTGAAATCTCCTTCGTGCAAAAGCTGAACTTGTTTAAAGTAACGTGACATTGGCGAAATTGTGGTTTACTTCGCAAAAGCCATTTATTCAAGAACTGAATTGAACTGAACCATAAATCTATCTCGGTGACAAACAATATTGATCCACAAATATTTCTGGGAGCCAAACTATAAATCTTTCCAGATGGGAAACGCCATTGAACCATAATAAATCTATCTGGGTGACAAACGCCCTACTATTTCTGATACTCATTGAACCATAATAAATCTATCTGGGTGACAAACGCCCTACTATTTCTGATACTCATTGAACCATAATAAATCTATCTGGGTGACAAACGCCCTACTATTTCTGATACTCTATGAACCATAATAAATCTATCTGGGTGACAAACGCCCTACTATTTCTGATACTCATTGAACCATAATAAATCTATCTGGGTGACAAACGCCCTACTATTTCTGATACTCATTGAACCATAATAAATCTATGTGGGTGACAAACGCCCCACTATTGCTGATACTCATTGTACCATAATAAATATATCTGGGTGACATACACCCCACTATTTCTGATACTCATTGAACCATAATAAATCTATCTGGGTGACAAACACCCCACTATTTCTGATACTCATTGAACCATAATAAATCTATCTGGGTGACAAACGCCCTACTATTTCTGATACTCTATGAACCATAATAAATCTATCTGGGTGACAAACGCCCTACTATTTCTGATACTCATTGAACCATAATAATATACAGTCGAACCCGCTTCTGTCAAAAGCTGTCCACCTGACACTAAGCTACATATGTTCCATTGAGTAGCGCTAATAAGATGTTCTGTGCATTTACAGTCCAGAATCGGTACGCACGCGTAACGACGTGTTCTACCTGCAACCGGAGCGGTCTTGCGTGCCCGACTCGCCCGTCTGGTACTCGACGCAGCCGCTCAGCCGCGTCGCGCTCGCCAAGATGCTGCATCGCGTCAAGATGGTCAAGGAGATCAACATAGCGCTGCTCACCAGCTAAGGTAACGGCGTGTTCTACCTCCAACCGGAGCGGTCTTGCGTGCCCGACTCGCACGTCTGGTACTCGACGCAGCCGCGTCGCGCTCGCCAAGATGCTGCATCGCGTCAAGATGCTCAAGGAGATCAACATAGCGCTGCTCACCAGCTAAGGTAACGACGTGTTCTACCTGCAACCGGAGCGGTCTTGCGTGCCCGACTCGCACGTCTGGTACTCGACGTGAATGACGGAACTAGCAGGTGACCCACCTTATGTTAATCGGTAACGTCTGTCTTTAACAGTGCATTACCTCAGAGGTCACGTCCACCTACAAGGCAACCTATGTGGTATTGCAATGTGCTCGCCACTCTGAAACAAAGAGTCAAAATGAAGCGTGGCTTCATACATACATACATACATAGACACACGCCTTTTTCCCCGAAGGGGTAGGCAGAGCCACAATAGGCCTCTTTTCACAGTGGGTTGCACCATCACCAGCGTGGCTTCATGTCATCTGATAATTTGAGAGACGAAAACACCCCTCCCGTACCGCTCCCATACCTCAGGAACTGACTCAGTTAAATGTAGTAGTTTGGTAAAATTTACTATAAAGCTGTTTTACTGGCCTTGTATTTACTTTTCCGCAACTGTATTGAAAAGAATATACACTCAATTCTATCAACTGGCACAGCGAATCAATAAGTCCAAAAAAAAAAAAAAAAAAAAAATGTTAAGATGTCCTATTACAAAATAACTGAATAGCCGATAGATAACACATCATGGAACTCATCAGAACATGATGCACAGAAATGGAGAAAAGGTCGCTGGACCACTTCTCTTACAAGCCCGTCTATCCACACCAAACCTGCTCATAGTCTGAAGACTGATCGCAGATAAAAACAGAAAAAAAATAACCTTTTTCTGAACTTTGATCTGAATAGTTTGCGGTTTGGTTTAAGTAAAAGTAATGTGTAGAATGTTGTTTAATAATGGTACCTATTGTGTGTTTCAGATTAATTGGGCAGCCTGCATGAGAGCCAGCTCAGTGTCGCGATGGGTGCGTCGCGCCATGATCCGAACACAGTGGGCATCGAGCAACAAACGGTGTGAACCCTGGAACAATCACGGTAGATGTATCCATTCTTCCGTGGTGACAATGTATATTTTTTCTACTCTGTATATCTGTCAGGGCAGCAGACTATTGATCATTAATTATAAAGTAGGTTCTATTAGTTTTATTTTTAATGTTGCAATTTTTAGATCTAAGTATTCTGTGCGGGACTGTTATATGTACAGATTGTATGGTATAGATTTCTCATTGAGTTTCACAAAATATTTTCACAGATGAATTGCTTTATGTTATTCTATTATGAATTTGGAAATTGATTTCATGGAATTATATCCGTTTGGTGTTTCTTTAGTTAGTTTCGAAATAAATGTAAATACATTTGACATGAAAAAATCATGACGAAGCTCGTACAATTCGTCGTAAATAGTAATCTAATTAATATACTTAATTTGGCGTCATAGTTCCATGCTAGTATGCCAGATCTATGAATAAATAATGTATTACATAATGTAATAACTTAATATTTACGAATAATATAGATTAAGTGAAATTCCAAGTTTTTTTTGAATAGGCACTTCGTAGCGTTCAATTTTATATTGAGGGAATAATAATATTCTCAGTTTAATTTTATTTGTTTGAAAAAGTTATCTATAGTTTAGTGAGAGTCAGATTCGTATTATATTATAAGTACAGCTTTACTGATCCAACCAGAGCGCCTATGGGCAAGCCGTGTGCACCATACAATAGGAACTAAACTTGTGTAATGCTATGCGGCTAACTTCATGGCGGCCTAGTTGTATCGGCCGTGCTGTATAGGTATCGGCGCGTCGGATGTAATGTAAGGTTTAGGATATTGCTGTGTATAAAGAACACTGATTCTAAACCAACTTGTTTCATTTCACTCTTCATTGGATAGCCTGTCGCTTGTGCAAAAGAACATCGGCAACTCCCCATACGAACATTGACGACCTCTGTGGCGCGGCTGGCGATGGTTCGCCTGCGTCGCAGGAGGTTGCGGGTTCGATTCCCGCCTTGGAACAAATAATTTGTGCGATCTGCAGATATTTGTTCCGGGTGTTCTGGGTGTTTTCTATGTATAATAAAAAATATCTATCTATGTAATGTATTGTATTATGTATATCAGTTACCTAGTACCCATAACACAAGCTCTGGCTTAGCTTGGGGCTAGATAATGTTGTGTTAACTTGTCCAGCATTATTTATTATTATTTATACATTGTTTTACCCAAGTTTTTTGACTAATTTACAATGTTCAATTGAGATACTTTTGGTTATTGATAATATATGTTAAAATAATGAAAAAGTCAACTGAATTTCTCGCGTAGAAGTTGGGGGGAAAGCCAAGAGAATCGAATACATCTATGTTCCTATTTAAAAATAAATTAAGAGATTAAATAGATAAACTATATAAACTATCTATAATAGTAGTTTATGCAACTGTCATGTAAGAAGGGGTATTAAAACACGAGAGTCTGTTTATCGCATGAGGCGAAGCCTGATAATAGGTTGAGTCGAGTGTTTTAATACCTAAGTTATATGCAGTTTCATACACTACTTTATCTTCACTCATAGGAAAAATTGAAATTAAACAAAGTAGGTACCTACTTACAAGGAAGTAATTTATTTGGTATAGTAATATGGGAAGCGCGGGAAATTAAGTTCAAACTACGCATGCGTGCGCCATTTTTTCACAGTTCGAACTGCGCATGCGTGCGCCTTTTTAGGGTTCCGTAGTCAAAGACAAGGAACCCTGGATTCCTCATGTATGTCTGTCTGTCTGTCCGTGTATGTTACAGCCTTTTTTTTCCGAAACTATAAGAGGTATAGGTCACACTGTTCATAGGCAGAGGTTACCGCTTAACATCAGGTGGGCCTCTTGCTTGTTCCGTGATCCAAGTAGTATAAAAAAAAAAAAAAAAAAAAAAAAAACTATTCTGTTGAAACTTGGTAGGTAGATGTATTCTGTGAACCGCATTAAGATTTTTACACAAAAAATTAAAAAAAGCGGCCAAGTGCTTGTCGGACTCGCCCATGAAGGGTTCCGTAACAGCAAGTGACATAATATAAAATTTCTTGATTGGATTACGATTAATGACGTATTAAAAAAAACTACTTACTAGATCTCGTTCAAACCAATTTTGAGTGAAAGTTTACATGGTAATGTACATTATATTTTTTTTTTAGTTTTATCATTAATTTTTTAATTTTTGTGTAAAATTCTTAATGCGGTTCACAGAATACATCTACCAATACCTACCAAGTTTCAACAGTATAGCTCTTATAGTTTCGGAAAAAAAAGGCTGTGACATACACGGACAGACAGACATGACGAATCCATAAGGGTTCCTTGTCTTTGACTACGGAACCCTAAAAAACAATTACTTATGGGCATCGATATATTATACAGGTCAGCGCAAAAAATACGTCTCGGTGAATTACAGCTCACTTGAAAATCGAGCTCTTATTTTATTTAGTTCGCTTGCAGCCCAGCCAATGTAAACACGTGTCAAATACTTGTTTAGGATCACTGAATTTTATATATTTTGTAAGCAAATACATGTTTTTTGATGTAAGATGGTCGACGACTGACAATTCCCGTAATGTTGCCATATACATGAAGAAATGGTATTATTATTGCCAGCTTATCTGCCAATACTAAACTTATTCTATTTTATGTCTGTAACATAAGTTGGGGCGGCCTAAATACTTCTTTATTTTAAGCATGCCTATAATAAATTCTTAAGTTTTAATTTAATAACAAAGTTTTTAATTAATATTACAGTTTTCTTAATTCCTAAACTAATAATTGAGGTAACTGATGATTAATCCTCGATGGGCAAAATTACAACTTTGGAGACAGCTCTTGTATGAAACTTTCCATCAGCTGTTCTTACCTCTATGACACGAACTTTCGCATCTAATCCTGGAAATACCTTTGAGACTCTACCTATAGGCCATTTAAAAGGTGGTGTGTTTAGATTACGCAGTAGGACCAACATACCTTCTTTAAGATTAGGATATTCCTTTTGCCACTTAGTACGCTTATTTAGAAGTGATAGATATTCATTTGACCATGCTTTCCAGAAATGCTGTCGTACTTGTTCACAACGCCTCCATAGGTGAAGTCTATTAGTAGGAATGTCTATACAATTTTGTTCTGGATAAGAGGTTGGCGCGCAACCAATGAGGAAATGCGCTGGCGTCAGGTACGAGTAGTCAGTGGTATTTAGAGACAATGGAACCAATGGTCTTGAATTAAGTATGGACTCTATTTGACATAAGACTGTATGATATTGTTCGTAGGTACTATCTTGGAACCAGTGACTCTCTTAAGGTGGAATTTTGCAGATTTCACAGCTGATTCCCAGAGCCTGCCATGATTTGGGCTAAACGCTGGAATAAATATGAACTTAATTGCCTTAGAAGCTGCGAAACACTGAACCTTATCCTGCAAAATTTTCACTAGAAACGGGATAATTACCATGATTTTTGAGTTTTATATGTTCCCGATATTTCGGCACAGTTGCATGCGCCATGATCACGGGAGAACTGACTAAAGTCTTTGCGAGTAGATGTTATTGGCAGATATATCGATCTACCCTCTTTCTCACTCTTTTATTACGAACGATACCACTACCATCGGTTTCATTGTCACAATTCACACCAACTCGACACACAACACTAACGGTGTCCGGACGTGTAGCAGGTACCACACTTTTTTGATTCTTACACATTCTTACCACAGGCTTCCATACTCCAGATAATTGAAAACCATCTTCTCTATTGAAGTTTCTGTACTTAGTAATCTCAATTGCCTCTTGTACCATTCTCGGTATGTAATGTCGCTCTGTCGAGATTACCTGCGGACTGTGTAGCTCGATCCAATGATTTGAGCCAGATTCCAAAAGGTGTTCTGCTATGGCTGACTTATGTATGTCCCTGTTCTTGACCGCTCGTATGTGCTCCTTAACCCGACACGCTATCGTACGTTTCGTTTGGCCAATGTACGAACTCCCACAGCTACAATCAATTTTATACACCCCTGGCTTTTCAAGTGGAAAACTGTCTTTTGGTGAACGCAAGTAGTGCGATATCTTCTTTAAGGGAGTGAAGATGGTCTTTACGGAAAACTTTTGCAGGACTTTCGCAATTTTGTCCGTCACCCCCTTAACATATGGCAGAAACGCTGGCCTACGTTCTACTCTACATCTGCGGGGTCTTGGCCTAGGTCGGGATGGTAATGACCGAAGCTTATATCCATTCTTACGCAACACATGCTGGACATGAGCTAGCTCACTTTCAATGTGATTCTCATCACACAGGTCAACTGCTCGGTTGGTGAGAGATGTTACCACTGAATTGAGCTGCCGAGGGTGGTGGTGCGAATCAGCATGAAGATATCGGTCCGTGTGTGTAGGTTTTCTGTAAACAGAGTGGCCTAACCCACCATCTTCTCGGACCTGTACCAATACGTCTAGGAAAGCCAAACGTCGATCACATTCCATCTCATACGTAAACCTCATCTTCGTATGTACTCCATTAAGATGTGCCAAAAGTAGTTCTATTTCTTCATTCCTTCCTTCCAAAATACAGAAAATGTCATCAACATACCTCTTCCACAATTTAATCGGTAAGGGGGCAGTCGAGATAGCCATATTCTCGAAATACTCCATCCAAATATTTGCCACTACGGGAGCAACTGGACTTCCCATAGCTACCCCATCTATTTGGAGATAGTAATTTCCCTTGTATACAAAATAATTTGTGGAGAGTATATGATCATGAGTCATGGTAAATATCCCGTTTCTAGTGAAAATTATGTACATAACCACGATAGTTTCAAAAGTTATATCTTATCCTGCAAGTTTGAATGATTATGTAATTGGTAGAGCTCGCGTAATTTATTGTTGGCTCCTTTAAATGTTGAAGCATTGTCACAATGTATAGTAGAAGGTAAGCCTCTACGAGAAATAAATCTTTTTAGAGCGGCTAGAAAAGCCTCCGTGGTTAGGTCTGAAACAATTTCTAAGTGTATCGCCTTGGTAGTGAAGCAAACAAATACGAGGACATATCCTTTCGACACTACGCTTTGTCTTAACGTTGATTGTTTGACTTCAAATGGTCCGCAATAATCCAAACCAACTCTTTCAAAGGCTCTAGCAGGTGTGACTATCACGGGGCAGAGAGCCCATAAGCTGTTTAGCTCCTTCTGTTTTGTGCCTATAACAGACCATGCATTTATGTATAACACCTTTTATTTGACGTATACCATTTACAATGTGGTACCTTTGAGACAAATTACTAAACAAAAGTTTAAGTCCACCATGTAATAATGACATATGTTCATTGTGTATAATTATTCTAGTTAAATGACATTTATTGGGCAATATAACTGGAAACTTTCTTGCAAATAAAAGGGTAGAGTTTTGGAGTCTACCCCCTACGCGTACGAGCCCTTCAGCATCGATGAAGGGATGTAGTGATTTTAGATTAGAATTTATTTGTTTGTTTTGGGTTAAAAGATTTATTTCTTCGCTAAAGTGGAAAGTTTGAACACCTTTAATTGCAATATTTAGCGCATATTTTAATTCTTTCGCAGTAAAATTTCCAGAGTCGGCCACGATACCCTTGCATTTATTAATAAATCTTATAACATAGCAAATAACTCTTTGCATTTTGTACACACTCGAGTACTTAGTAAATAGTGGTGAGACATTCTCGACTTCACTATCAACGGTGTGACATACATTTTCAATAAAATAAAATTGAATTGGATATTCAATGTCTGCAGTGAAATAGTTACAATTACTTTCACAGTGCAAATAATCGGGGCCCTGCCACCATAGTTTATTTTTATGTAAGTCATATGGACTTACACCCCTAGACAAAATATCTGCTGGGTTGAACACACCCGGAGTGTGATACCACTTCATGCCCACTGTGTTACCAGAAATCTCCTTTACTCTATTGGCAATATAGGCCGGTAAATTATGTAAGTTTGAGTTTAACCAACCTAAGACAATTTTTGAGTCTGAAAATAAGTTGATCATTTGTATGTTAGGTAATACTTTAGAGACCTTGATTATTAATTTGGCAAGAAGTAATGCACCATTTAGTTCTAGTTTTGGAATTGTTAATTTTGAATTCAAAGGGGCAACCCTTGATTTAGAGCACAGTAGGCGTGCGTGTTATTCACCAGCTATTTTAATTTTAACATAAATACAGCATCCATAGGCTTCCGTGGAAGCGTCGCAGTAACCAAACAAAGCACATTCATCTGCTTCTGAAAGCTGCAAGTTACGCGGAATTATGAGATCGGGTATACTCGAAATCTCATTTTGAAATACTGACCATACCTTGTTTAATGCAATAGGCAACGGAGTATCCCACTCTAGGATACATTGCCAAATCTGTTGAAGTATCAACTTTGCCCTGACTATAATAGGGCCAGCGAATCCTAGTGGGTCAAAGAATTTACTGATTGAGCTAAGGAAACCTCTTTTCGTAGGCATTTCAGGGGAGGTCATCATGCCCCCACTCATTTTGAATACATCATCTCGTGTGTTGTAAGAAAGTCCTAATGTTTTGACTACAGGCTTGTCATGATCCAGATCACGCTGTGAAAAACCTAGTTTTTCTTTTGGGATGTCTGATAGCAACTGAATATCATTTGAACACCACTTATGCAGCTGAAAGCCTCCCAGACCCATTAACTGAACAAGCTCATTTTTTATTTGTAAGGTTAACTCATAACTAGAAGCACCACATATTATGTCATCGCAGTAGCTCGATGAGATAATAGCTTGACTTGCTAAGGGGAATTCAGTTTCATACCTCTTAGCTAACTCGACTAAACATCTTGTCGCTAAAAAGGCTGAACTTTTTAATCCATAAGTTATGGTTTGAAGTTGGAGACATTGTATAGGGTGATCCGGTCTGTCTCTCCGCAAAATGTTTTGGAGAACCCTGTATTGTGGGTTTAGCAAAATCTGTCTGTACATATGGCGAACGTCGCACATGAGAATGAATTTAAAGGTACGAAACTGTATCAAGATATCCAATAATTGATTTTGTACAACGGGGCCGTTACATTGTATGTCATTCAGACTAGGATAATCATGCCCCTTGGCGCCAGCATCGAATACTACACGCAGTTTGTTTGTGATTTTGTCATTGCGTATGACTGCATGATGTGAAAGAAAATATAATGGTTGAATATTGGGTGAGTCATTATCATCCATGTTGATTATTTTTGCATGACCCAATTTTAAATATTCATGTATGAATTCAACATATAATTGATAGTATAATGGATCCTTAGAAAAACGTTTTTCTAAGTTGTAAAATCGCTGCAAAGCAATAGCAAACGAACTTGATGTATTAATGTCACTCTGACTCATTTTGAGTGGTAAGCCTACTTCAAAACGATTATTTTGTAGAGTGACAGACTCTTGAAACACCCTCTCACTTTGAGCATGTTCAGGTAATGACTCCAGGAAAACCTCACGAACTTTTTCGGTTTCCCAGAATTTTTTAACAACATGATCCAAATCAGTCTCTACTGCATGCAAACTAGTCGCTACGTTACAACAAGGAAAAGTGTCACCTGAGATGATGTATCCAAACCTCGTGTTGAGCATGACTGGATCTGAAGGGCCTCCTTCGATCTTTCCATCCTGAATTACTCGAAAGAAGCACATCGATTACTCCTGGAATTTTATATTCATTATCAGCTAATGTAATGTTTTTAGGTATCATGAAGCTGGAAAATTCAAATTTTCTTTGTGGCATTGGTGCTGTGATTTGATTGACAATGGAGCAGGTGATATCTGCCTTGAAGTTCTGATTTAAGGAATAAATAGTGATATTTATAGCTTTATTTATTTTATTTAACCGATCACCTAACGTCAATATATTCTTTTCATGATTGAAGGGCTGGATACCTAGTCTGTCAGCTAGTCTGCTGGTGCAAAGCGATGTTTGACTGCCAGAGTCAAGTAACCCCCGCACAACAACCCGATAACCACTTGCATCGGACACCAAAAACTTTACTGTAGGCAATAGAACCTTTGTTTGAGGCGCTTTGTAAGAGTGTAAACTCACCGAATGATTTTCCTTGTGCTCATCTGGTTTACCTTCTACATGAAGCAAAGTATTGTGGTCTATTGATTTACAAATGTTGCATTTGAATTGATAGCGAGTAGCGACACTTCTGTGGATGCAGACCCAAACATATTACACAATGTTTATTTTTATTGACATGTTCAAGTTTTTTGTCAATTGACATGAGGACAAATTTAGGGCATTTGTACAAACAAACGATGTGACTCATTACAGGCGGTGCAATGTGCAGAAGCAGCTGTTCTTTGGGTCAATAGTCCCAGCCAAAGTTACACTCTTCGGCTTGGATTTACCATTGTACATAGGACTGACCTCGATTGAAACTGCACGCTTGTCTAAAAACTCTAACAATTCATTTAACGTTGGCATCACAGTTGCATAATCCTTTTCAGAGTGAAACAGACGAACAGTTAAAGGTTCCAGCTTGCGTGTCACAATACACATCAAGATAGCATCCCATTTATCAGTGGGCTGGTTAAGGGTTTTAAGCGCAGATAGCTGCTGCCTTATTTTTGATGTTATTTCCCTCAGCTGTTGGGCCGTTCCACGCTGAATAGATGGCATGTCTAGTAAAGTGTTAATATGCGTTGAAATTACTAAATGTGGATTACAGTACCTCTTAGTTAACAACTGAAGCGCAGGCTTGTATGACTCATTGCTAACAGCCAATCCCTCGATTATTTGCAGGGGCTCACCCTTGAGCAGAGTCTTTAAATAATTCATCTTTTCTATGTCGCTTAGCTTGACATCCTTATCTATTATGGCAGTAAATAGATCCATAAATGGCTGGAAACCGCTAATTTCACGTCCGTCATTCGGTTGTATGTTTATTCTAGGCAATTTTATGCACCTACAATCACTATTGTATGCATCACTGAATTTAACACTTTTATCACCTTGTGCGGCCTGTTTACACCTCTTGATTACGGCGCAGAGGCGAAAGTATCGGTCGTCCAGTGGTCCCGACTCATCGTCTTTCTCGTCCAGGCAGAGTAGCTGCAGCTGTATTTATGAAATCGTTTGTAATTTTCATGAAGTTGAAGTTCTCTTGATTCGACCTCATCCTGGTCGAGCTCTTGTTTTTCCACAAAGAGAGCTTCCAATCTAGTAATAAACGATTTGCATTGCCCTCGCGCCACTCTCAGTCGTTTTATTTCCTCTGTGTTTGTCATGATTTCCGTGTCGACTGTATCTTGCCCGTCTTCTTCGGTGTCTTTATAGGATTCTGAATCACTTGAGCTTGTTGATATTAAATTTATTTTCCAGGGCACTTGAAGTGTAAATCGAATCGAAACGAGAAAATATCCAAAATATCGATCGGGTCAACGAACGAAGATCAAAGATGGCTTTCCTTTTGTGAGCGCGCAGTACGTTTTGTTGACAGCTTGAATGTGAGCAAGTGCGAAGTATATTGGATCCTTGCGTGAATGAAAGGGACGCAGCACACGCTGCCTCGTGCCGTTTTTGTGGTTGTAATTTTTATGATGGCGTCGATCCGATGCCGGCAAAATGATGCAATTTTTTGGTTATATATTCTTGATTTTGTATAATTTGTTGGTTGAGTCGCCTTCCTAATGTATTTGTACTTGCTCGAAACGTCGATATATGATTGTTGTACGCGTGGATGAACTCGTCGCGATACGTGAAGCACGCGGCCGGCACAATGATTACTTGGATAATTTGTTGTATAAACTGCACTCAGACCACTTTTAATATTTTACGTAGACTGCTCTGATTTTCGGCACCATTGGTCCTTCGAACCAGATATGAACCAGCGACCTATGGATAAAAAAAAAGGTCCCTGGTTTCGGCACCATTTTGGTGTGATCACGAATGAAATACTTGTTTAGGATCACTGAATTTTATTTATTTTGTAAGCAAATACATGTTTTTTGATGTAAGATGGTCGACGACTGACAATTCCCGTAATGCTGCCATATGCATGAAGAAATGGTATTATTATTGCCAGCTTATCTGCCAATACTAAACTTATTCTATTTTATGTCTGTAACATACCTACAGGCAGATATTTGTACCAGCAACTGTTTACAGAATGCATAACGAGTAGGTAGGTACTACCTAATCTACGCGCGGACGAAGTCGCGAGCGGGTCAGCTAGTATTAGATAAAATTTTAATAAAATTGACTGCTATAGATACCTTCGTACGCCGGGAGATCGTACGACGCCGGAAGGCCGAAAGTCGTGATTTCGATTCGATTCGATTAGTAGAAGTAGCACTACAAAGTTTAATTCTACTGGCAACACTTGCTCGCTCGTGATTGGTGAAAAATTGTGCACCAATCTCAAGCGGCCCAATCAAATTCATTCGCGATACGAGGCAGAAGGGTGGGAGGTAGCTTGGCTACGTAGGTTTTGAGAGCAGTCAGTTCGTCTGGAACATAGAGGAATTTTTTATATATAGAAATAAAGATAAATCTCCCGCCAAATGACGGGAGGAGCTCATGCGCGCCTTCTATATTCGACTAAATGAACTTTTGCCGCAGTAACTATTATTTATTCTGTGCTTTAGCTCTATTCTACATACCTATATATATATATATATATACCTATAGCTTGCATTTTTCATACAATGTATATAGATAGCTACCTACCTATCGCTATATATGTATGCCTCTATAGCAAATAGGCATACTTTTATAGCGATAGATAGGTGCTTGGCTATTGTTAGTAAAACAACGTTTTCAAACACAATATGCACCTTTTTATTACTAAACATACAATAATCATTATTCATTAGATCTACCTATACACATAATAATTACTTATTTCGTCTCACATGAGGGGCGAAATTATTATTTTTTTGGTGTGTTTTGCTCATTAGGTACAGCAAATCAACACTTCTTCAGATAGAGAAAGTTGAATTCGCGAGCGCTAAGAGACATAACACACATGTTTTAATTGATAGTATCTCATAAATATGATCAGTTTTGCTAATTTGACCGTAAACAAACTTTTTTTTTGTTTACGGTTAAAAAATACCTATAGGTAAACCTAGTAAACTTATTTTGCAGTTTTTCCACCATGCTTATGTACTTATTATTTTTTTGTATAGGTACTACTTGAATGACGGATCAAGCAGATGGCCCACCTGATGTTAAGTGGTAACCTCTGCCTATGAACAGTGCATTACCTCACAGGTCACGTCCACCTAGGACGCGCCCTATGTGGCATTGCACTGCGCCCGCCACCCTGAGACATAAAGATGAAAAGTATCATGTGCCTGTAATTTCACCGGCACCCTTACCCTTCAAACCGGAACACAGCAATACGAGCACTGCTGCGGCATAAATAGGTATGGTGGTAGTACTTCCCCGGACGAACTCTTTCACAAAAAAGCTATACTCCTACTTACTTACTTACGTACTTTTTAAATGGGGATTCCGTATCATATCTCTACTTTCCAATCTACTCCTCACCCAGTCATTATACAATGGGCGTGATTTGCCAAAAAAAATCGCGTTTCTCTATGCCATCAGTCACAAACCCGTTTACGTTGTCCCTTCTCTCATTGTATGACACGTTTCCTTGAAGCGACATTTCGTCATACAATAAAATACACAACTTTTTCGTTCGTCTCATTGTTGTTGCTTTTGCTTTCAACTGAGCAAAAATCTTATTGACTCCTGGTTGTACATTGGCCTTAGACAATAACTTGACTAGGGTTTGTAGGGTGGGAAGACATATATTTTCCTTAAAAATCTGTAGGCCTTAGGGCTTTGCTTCAATATGGTCAGGGCTATTATTTTTTCCTTGATGTGAAAACGTCTTCCTTTTTCTTTTTTCGTATGTTCTCTAAACTGCAACACTTTCGCTGAATTTGTCATATCTTCCATCAGTTTCACTAGGCTGGATTGGAAAATATATTTTTAGCTGTTTTAAGTTCTCGAGATTGTTTTGTGCTTTTGTTTTTTTACTTAGACAGCCTTGTTTTTGCAATAACTAATTTTGTGTAAAGTTCTCTTTCTACATCGGTCATCCTCGCTCTTTTGGTACAGATTGTAAAAAAAACACATTTTCCTTTCCTAACTTTTGCCAGAGACGGCCGACTCGAAGCTAAATTTTCAATTCTCTGTTTTTTCTGTGTTGGTAAGCGAATATTTTCTTTTTGGTTGCTTGGCATGTTGACAGTAGGCTCGGCTATGTTGCTAATTCTATTGAATCGTCAACAATATTTTACTTCAAAGTGCTTGCAATACACTCACCAGTTTTTTAAATAAACTCATTGTAAGATTTCTCCACCAATATTGTACACCCAAGAATGTAAATCTTTCCAAATCCACTACAGGATTCGGAAAATTATGCATATAATTTTTTCAACCTGCAAAATAATAACATGGATTTAAAACTCGGTCACAATCACAAATAGTCACAATCTTGTCTTCATAAAAAACCGGCCAAGTGCGAGTCGGACTCGCGCACGAAGGGGTCCGTACCATTATGTATAAAAACGGCAAAAAACAAGTTTTTTGTATGGGAGCCCCCATAAATATTTATTTTATTCTGTTTTTTAGAATTTGTTGTTATAGCGCGGCAACAGAAGTATTTCTGTGAACATTTCAACTGTCTAACTATCACGGTTCATGAGATACAGCCTGGTGACAGACAGACAGACGGACAGCGAAGCCTTAGTAATAGGGTCCCGTTTTACCCTTTGGGTACGGAACTCAAAAATGGGAAACTCAGGCAACGGTCCTGAGCGGGGGAAGTCCTTGCAATAAATGGCATTTGCTTTCATCTGTCCATCCGGATGTATGTTAGTACTCGTGTACTTTCATCTGTCCATCCGGATGTATGTTAGTACTCGTGTACCTACAGGTCGTAGGTAGTTTTCAACCATTCTTAACGAAACTTGATATAGGTAGTACTTACAGGTTCTACAATTTCTATCGAGCAAAAATAGTTATGCTCGTGAGGTCAAACTGTTCCCGGAGCTCGACGTCGTTGTCGTAACAGCCTTTAGGCGTGCATAGTTGTACGAGGCTTCCCCATAGAATGAATGGAATCAATCACCACGCTTGGCAGGCTGATTATTGGGAGCGGGTGATCGCAGTATTCGTGTTGAGCACTCAGTTGGATGCTGCTGCCGATTCCCTGGTGTAACTACTTATTAAATTAGCATTCAATATAAGTACACACCTGTTGCATTAGTTTCCGAACAGCCTGGGACACAGCATTTCATAGAAGACATGATTTTTATTTACTCGGCCGGTCGTGGCAAGCTATGGCGGTGATGAGCTCACCACTTGTCACGTCTATATTCCACGATGGTGGAAATTATGCAAATTATTGACCTCTGTGGTGCGTCGGGCGAAGGTTCGCCTGCGACGCAGGAGGTTGCGGGTTCGATTCCCGCCTCAGAACAAATATTTGTGCGATCGCAGATATTTGTTCAGGGTGTTCTGGGTATTTTCTATGTATAATAAAAAATATCTATCTATGTAATATATTGTATTAAGTATATCAGTTATCTAGTACCCATAACACAAGCTCTGCTTAGCTCGGGGCTAGATAATGCTGTGTGAACTGTCCAGCATTATTATTTATTTATTTATTTATTTTTATCTCAATTATCAATGCAAAATTTTTAATTAAAATACAAAATATGTGACATATGCTATGAGTGCTGCCAACTCAATTTTTAAAAGACAGCCAGGTCACTACTAAAAATAGCGAAATCCTCCTTATGAAATTCATGTTCTTAAAGCAACCCTTGTCTGAACTTGTTAGATATAGTTGTTAAGTAGTGCATTATAGCACCCTTACAGCAAAAACTGTTTTAGCCTACTTTTGAATATACTTGGTCTATCAATTGTTTTTATGAATAACCACAGTTATTGTAGATAGAAGAACCTTTTTATTTTTTTTGTTAGTTTACGCAGTTACGTAGTACGTTTAGGTAGTTTAGTAGTACGCCAACCACTAGCTGTCACAAACCAGGTTTGGCTGGTAGTTAATGGTTTTAGCATTAAGCTCACCTTTTTGTTACATAATTTTATGTGCAATAATGTATAAATAAATAAATAAATTGATTGTACATATACAATAATTTTATGACGTTTTCTGTTGGATTACGATTTTTAAAATATTATTTCGAACAAACAACCATATTTGTATCATGTTGCTAATTTACAGTAAACATACGCCCTTACTTTCTCAAGATATGTCTAGCGGGACTTCTTCTCTACAGACAGACTGACTTATTTTATTACATTTTCTTATTTTTCTTTGGCTATAGATGTTTTTTTTTGTAGCTGATGATGTTGGTTTACAGCTAGATCTAGCTATAACATTTCTGAATTGGCATCACTGGCGTCTAATCTGATACTTTCTGATTGGATGAACTGTAGAAACAAGATGGCTGATGTTGTTTTTTTATAATGGCCTGGATACTGGTCCGTGTTGACAAGAAGCTTATTTTTTAAAATAGCGAAATTTATAATGTACTTATTTAAACTCTGAGTACTCAATGAATTGGTAGTTGTACCATGGTACCTGTTAAAACATTGACGACTGGTCTGGAATAGCCGACGAATAAACTACTGTGAATATTATCCTGGTGTATTTGCTTCAATTACTTAGTTTCTGGAATGTCCATTGTAATTAGCCGACGAATAAACTACTGTGATTAATATCCTGACTTATTTACTTCAGTACTATATAGGTACCTAACCTACCTACTATAATACCTACTAGTGGTTCGCCCCGAACTGAGACCTCGCGAATACACGCGATGTAGGTAGGCTATCTACTTTATTTACTTTTCTAACCGACTTCTAAAAAAACATTGAATGAGATCTAAACTTCACGGGTCCACCTCAAGATAATTTCCTACACATCTTCGAAATAACCGACATTATCAAGCTTTTTTGAAGTGCCTTTGTTGCTATGGACTATTTTGTTTGCGTCGTATGATATTCTATATTTGATACGCATATTTGATACCTACCTAAGGGGCGTAGCTACCGCCGTATTTGCCGTATCAATTATCCACTCAGGCGATCTGGGCGCAAATCGCGTCCGACGGACTGCTCTGAATTACGATTCGGGTACCTATTGCAGCCCGCAGCAGTTCTAGCGACTAGTGACGTTAAAATGACTATTGATAACATTTTGTCTATTTTACTCGAATAAAATCGATTAAATTTGTTGAAAGTTGAACAGTACTATTGAATGAATGGAAAATATAAGTGCAGATAGAAGAAAAAAAAAAAAAAATTGTCCGTTGAAATTCAAGATGTGGGAAGTGGTATGCTTCGAAGTTTATCGATGAATATAAAATGAAGTGAGTATTTTTTATTTTAATTTGCTAGTTATTTAATAAGAAAAACTTCGTTTTGGTTTAGTGTAATACTTTGTTTGCATGAATTCATATCGAATATGCTAAAAAATATTTTTATAAAAGACAGAAAAGAATTGATGTATTGTAAAATGGTCGGTAAATGTATTTTTGTTGGATAAAATAGTGTTTCCTAGCAAAAACCATGTGTAAACAAATTTTTGGTATTAAGAATAATTAACTTTATCATTCAATAATTGCGTTTTCATACAGAATAAAACGTTATTTCGATTTTTTGGTAAGTTAATATCTATATCGCGCTAGGCACACATCGGAGCCCCGACGCAGCCATAAATATAAAGGTGTGTATACTGGTAATCCACATGTCAAGGAAGTATACTGATATTCAAAGCCCATGTAAGTAATAGATACTAACTGTGGTGTTGTTGATATGGTTTCATTGAACCAGTTGATTTGGGCATGGCATGGGTTGTTTGCATAATAAAATGTTAGCATTCCTAATTTAATCTCTATTACCGAAGGGTTAAGGCTTATTTTCCAGCACATACAGCTCGTTTATTTTTTTAATAAGTTTGAGTTGCGATGAGTTTTGTATGAATGTTTTTTACCTTTGAATGTTTTTTAGGATTCCGTACCAACGGACTCATAAAACTTTTGGTTTTGTTTCTTTGGGCAACAAACGCGGTATCCGTTGAAGGAGGTTTCTACTGAAGTTTAGTCATGTTTTAGGATTCCGTACCTCAAAAGGTATACTGATTAACCTGTATTCATATCACGCCTCCCCCTTAATATCTGAGATATATAGTGTACACCCATTCACCGGTGGGGGAAGCGTCTAGAGAATATCAAAGATGTAAAAAAAAATGTCGCATGAAAATATTCGAGTGCGTCAGATATAGATAGTGTATAATATGTCCCACGTGTCTCTGATATCGCGATTGGGTAAACTCCTACGGGGCGTATCCTACATATGATACTACGTGATCCTACGTTTTTTCAACAAATGTAAGAAAATGAAGACAAACTCATACAATGAAAACTTAATTTCATGCGAAGAGTCTAATTTAAATTTTACAGAATTAAACAGCAAAAATTTTTTAATGAATAGGTTGTAAAAATTATGGACGTTAATCGTATATAAACAAATTTTCCCGCGTTTAGAGTCCAGCCGTTATTTGTACATGAGCCTTAATTAAAATATAGCAAAACCAGGCAAAACAGCCTACAGAGAAATATTTAATTATAAATTATAATGATTCTGTTACAGCCCAAATTCGTCTCAAATTCCAGCGTCGTGTGTGGGTGGATGTTTCTTCGAAGCCCGTACCGTGGAGAGTACGAACTCCCAGTAGGTGGGTTTATTTCATAATTATTTGGTAAGGGGGATTTATTTGAACGCTAGCGATACGGAGTGGACGAAGGAGCCTCAAACCGTTCGCCGAGGTATTCTATGTGGGAAGCATAGATCCAGCGGAGGACTTCTGTGGGCTGATGATGATGATGAAAACCGGTTATAATTGTTATGTTTTGTTTTGTTATGTTGGGTGATAATTGCTTATGAGATAAAAACAATATTATGCTTGTACAGTGGTGGCAGCATGGCGAGCGTCCTGGAAGTAGAGTCATTGTCGCCATACTACTGGAAGAAGGGTATTGAATATTCCATTGATATTCAAAATGATGAATAAAATATTGAATTCGTCGTACCTGAAAGCCTCAAAGACATCGTACCTGAAAGCCCGGGGGTATCACCTATAAAAATAAGTAAGTATTTTAAAAAGTATGCTGAGTCTTGGCTAAGCAAACACTAGTAACTATTCTTTAATACGTTTTTCTTCACTTTCAGATAAATATTACTGTGATGTTTGTAACGTTTGAGGGTAGCATCATTTGCTGCACTCACTTCTTACTATATGTAATGTGTGCATACCCACAATAAATCATTAAGCGATAGTCTGTCTTTCATTGAACACTACATGTGGCGCAGCCGAATATAATTTTACCTAATTTGCTCTCATTCCGTGTTTTACAATGCCTATCGGTAAAATAGAGACATTTGAGGTCGGTACTCATAATTGGGACGCCTATTGCAGGCGAGTTAAACAGTTTGTGGTGCTAAATAACATCGGGGAAAGTTTGCATGTGGCGGTGTTAGTGACTCATGTCGGCGTGGTTTGTTACGAGCTGATGTGTGATTTGTGTGCACCAGATTTACCTGAAAGTAAAAAGTTTGATGAACTCGAGAAAATAGTAAAGGACCATCTCGAGCCACAAAGGTCGGAGATCGCTGAACGTCATATTTTTCGGCAACGAAAGCAAGCGGCGGGGGAGACTGTCAACGAATACTTGCAAAGTTTAAAGCATTTAGCTAAAACTTGCAATTTCAGCAACACATTGGAAGTGAACATCCGGGATCAATTTGTGTCCGGTCTCCAGTCCGAGGATATGAGATCCAGGCTTTTTGCTGAACGTGAGCTTGACTACAAGCGGGCTATCGAGCTCGCATTGTCATTGGAGGCGGCGGACAGGCATGCGGCAACGTCGGCGGCGAGCGGCGGCAGCACGAGCGGCGCGGTGGAGCGCGCGCCCGACGGCTTGCACCGCGCGGCCGCGGCGTGCGCCCCGCGCCGCCAGCAGCAGCAGCGCGCCGCGCCTGCGGCGAGCGGCTCGGCGCCGGCACCCGCACCGTGCGCGAGGTGCGGCCGGGAGGGACACGCGGCTGCTAGGTGTCGCTTTAAGTATCACAGCTGTGATATATGTGGTGAAAAAGGGCATTTAAAGGTGATGTGTCGTAAGTACGAAAGTGGTCCCGGAGCGGATTCTTCGGGAAAGTCGAAAGGTCAGTTCTTTTTAGTTGACTCTGATTCTGATACCGAAGAAGTGAACTTTTATAACCTCTCCTCTGACAGAGGAGATGATCCTTATTACGTCAAGTTGAAAGTCGAAAGTCATTCCTTACGCTTTGAAGTGGACACTGGGTGTAAATTTTCGGCAATTTCCAAATCTTGTTATGACGAGCGATTCAGTGATTTCGAACTTAATAAAAAATCATTAATTTTAAAATCTTACACCGGCGGTGTAATTAAACCAATAGGTTTTATCACTGTGAACGTTACGTACGGGTTAGAATCGCAGAAATTGCAACTTTACATCATCGAGAACGGTGGCCCACCGTTAATGGGACGTATGTGGATCAGAATATTAAAGTTAAAAATTAATGATTGTTATAATTTAGCAGGTGTGAAATATGATCCTACTGTTGAATCATTACGGAATGAATTTCCAGAGGTTTTTGCTGATGGGCTTGGGACTTGTAAAATTCGCATGCAGTTACATTTGTCAGATAAAACTCCGATTTATGTGAAAGCCCGCCCGCTGCCGCTCGCGCTACGCGCGCCAGTCGAGCGGGAACTTGAACGTTTGCAACGCGATGACGTCATTTATAAAGTGGACCGTTCAGACTATGGAACTCCCATTGTTCCAGTTGTGAAAAAGAATGGTGATATTCGCATATGTGGCGATTATAAGACCACCATAAATCCGCGACTTAAGAATTTTCATTATCCTCTACCACGCATCGAAGAGATATTTTCGACGCTAGCTGGAGGTATGGTTTTTTCAAAGTTGGACTTGTCCCATGCTTATCAGCAATTTTGTTTGACTGAGGAGTCACAGGCAATGACTGCCATCACGACTCATGTAGGTACTTGGGTTTATAAAAGGGTACCATTTGGTATTAAATGTATACCAGAAAACTTTCAAAAAGTTATAGAAGAAATCCTCAGTGGTTTGCCATCCACTGTAGTATTTTGTGATGACATTTGCATAAGTGGTCTAAATGCTAAGAATAACTTGGACAATTTGCAAGCGGTTTTAAGTAGATTAAGAGATGCCGGGTTACGCGTTAATTGGTCTAAATGTGAGTTTTTTAAAGAAAGTGTCACCTATTTGGGTTATCGAATTGATAAACATGGTCTTCATGCAGACGAAAAAAAGATTGAAGCTATTGTTTCTGCTCCTGTACCAAAAGACGTTTCACAGTTGAAAAGTTTTTTGGGGCTCGTAAATTTCTATGCAAAATTCTGCAATAATATAAGTGATACATTAAAACCAATGTATGAGCTCCTTAAGAAAGATGTTAAATGGTTCTGGAGTAAACAATGTGAAATAGCTTTTAATAATATTAAAAGCGTACTGAGCAGTAGTCTGGTGTTGGCGCATTATGATGCGACGTTGCCGCTCATCCTCTCGGTAGATAGCAGCTCGTACGGGCTGGGCGCCGTGCTGGCGCACCGCTACCCAGACGGCTCGGAGCGCGCAGTCAGCTGTGCCTCGCGTACTCTCAACGTTCACGAACAAAATTATTCACAACTTGATAAAGAGGCCTTAGCGATCATATTCGGAGTGACTAAACATCACCAATATTTGTATGGAAGACATTTTTTGTTACGAAGTGACCATCGAGCGCTTAGCTATATTTTTGGTAAAAATAAAGGCATTCCGCTGACGGCTGCCAGCCGTCTGCAAAGATATGCAGTTCGATTAGCCGCCTATAATTACGATATAGATTTTATTCCATCATCGAGAAATTGTTTTGCCGACGCCTTATCTCGTTTACCGCTAGATCGTACAGTCAAGCATAACTACGATGAAAACATTTTAGAGGGAAGTTATTTGAACTTTGTTAAAGATGTTTTGCCAGTAACTTTTTATGAAGTCAAAATGGAAACAAAAAAAGATCCACAGTTGAATAAGATCATGGGGTATGTAAAGTTCGGTTGGCCGGAACGATTAGAATGCGAAAAAGACAGGGCGGTTTATCTTAAAAGAGATAATTTATTTATAGAACATGGATGCTTAGTTTGGGGCTATCGTGTAGTCATTCCGATTAGCTTACGGGAGACCGTTCTAAGGGAATTGCATAGCGGGCATATCGGCATCGTCAAGATGAAACAAGGGGCGCGGAATTACCTTTGGTGGGAGGGTTTAGACGCAGACATAGAACGAATGTGTCGTGAATGTAGTGCGTGCGTGTCGCAGCGCGACCAGCCCCCGCCCGTACCGTTGCACTCGTGGCCGTGGCCGGCAGAGCCGTGGTCGCGACTAAACGTTGATTTTTTAGGTCCCTATCGAAATAAATACTATTTTGTTTTGATCGATGCTCACACAAAATGGTTAGAGGTTGCGTGCGTTTCGAGTACGTCAGCACCGGTTGTGATATCATGCCTTCGTAAAATTTTTGCACGATTCGGTTTGCCAAAATCTATTGTCAGCGATAACGGACCGCCTTTTTCTTCGAAAGAGTATCTTTCTTACTTAGAAAGTAACGGAGTAAAGAGAGTCCTAGTGGCGCCGTACCACCCAGCCAGTAACGGAGCGGCCGAAAACGCTGTGCGTTCGGTCAAACAGGTATTAAAGAAAGCGACAGTCGAAGGAGTCGATTATGATGTCGCTTTATGCAGATTTTTATTTACGTATAGGAACACCGAACACTGCACGACACAAAAGGAGCCCGCGGTAGCTATGTTAGGACGACGTTTGCGTGGTAGACTAGACCTCCTGCGCCCTAGCACTGCCGACGTGGTGCGCACGGCGCAGAGCGCGGCAGAGGAACGGCGCGGCGGCGCCATGCGCGAGCTGGCACCTGGCGACGCCGTGCTAGTGCGTGACTATGTTAACAAGGACGTTAAGTGGAAAGAAGGAGTAATCGTCGAAAAAACTGGGCCAGTATCGTTTCAAGTTAAAGCTCAAGATAATCGAATAAGTAAACGACATATTGATCAGCTTCTCACAAAGAGATCTAGGAAATCGCGTTATTCGATCGTGAGTCCTGAAATATCTAACGACGTTATTGAGTCTAAAGATTCTGGTCAGGGAGGCAATGAAGGCAAGTCTGTGCCTTTGACACAATCTCCATATTCGAGTAGTAAATCGGTGCAGGGTAACAGCGATGAGGAAGCCGGCGGAAGTGGTGTTTGGTCAGACGCGGTAGATTTAAATGAACCAGCTAATAGCGAACAAGCTCATGAACCCCAGCAACAAGCTAATAAACGCCAGCACCGAA
Source organism: Operophtera brumata (assembly GCA_932527175.1). Classification (NCBI taxonomy): domain Eukaryota; kingdom Metazoa; phylum Arthropoda; class Insecta; order Lepidoptera; family Geometridae; genus Operophtera; species Operophtera brumata. The sequence goes on from OW052229.1 coordinate 4,437,538, forward strand.
CTTACTCTCCTAACAAAATGATTTTGAGACCTCGTGTACCTAAATAATATAAAAACATCTTGATGTTAACGAGATGTAGGTACTTATTGTAAGTAGTTCCGTTTGGTTTCTACAATGTATTTTAACTATGATGTTTGCTTATAATGTTGTGTAGGCAGCTATAGTTGATTTCATATAGTTTGTGTTTTCTTTCAATTACCTGTCCAGTTACAATAAGACAGTACAATATAACAGTTATAATAAGGCGAAAGAAACAGAAGGACAGCGGAGGAACGAAGCAAAAAAAAACATATAATTTCCAGTTAGTATTGAATAATACTTATTGGCACAGTAAACTTCTGTTCAAACTAGAAAAATAAACACCTAAAATATGTTTTCTTAAGAACTCATAGCACCCGCTGTGACACCCGCAGCATCACTCACTGTAGATGGGTTGATAGATCCTTCGACATCAACACCAGGTTAGTTTTTATCATTTTATCCACATAGTAAACTACAGCGTCTAGAACTAATTAACCATGGTTGTGTCATTACAGCGCTTATCTACTGCTGCTGCTGCTACTCATTATGAATGTTATGATACAGGTTTTTTACGCAATACTACAATTAAATTAATTTATTAAAATATATTTTTGATAAAATACTTGTATTATTTTATATTTCAGATACCACCACTACTACATGTCAATTTACCAAGCCTACGTCACCCATCGTTATTGTGGTTCCTGGTGCCACAACAGACACAGTCACAGGTTGGTGCCCTCACTAATTTCTATTAAAACCTTAACCAATGTACTTTAAGGGAAAAATATTGCTGGACACCAAAGTTAAAAATGATAATACCAACTCGTATACACTTGACACATTCCCGATATAGACCTTTTATTTTTCATTCATTATGGATTCTTAAGAAGAAGATAAAGAAGAAGATGGAGAAGGAATGTTGGTTTCTGATGACTCCAAAGCTGAAGAACTGGATATGGCGTCTCAGGCCTCTGCAGTTTTGCCTGATAATTTGGGAGGAGCCCGATCTCGAAATACCCATATGGCTGCATTAAGTTCGCCTTTGTACTTCTTTGTTTTATGTGCAATAAAGAATTTTATATCTATCTATCTATCTGATGTACGGGACGACAGGTCCCTGCGTTATAGGTTTTTATGTATAATATTTTTTCAGTTTTTGTATTATTTTATTTGTACGGTGTTGGATCAAATTCAGTCTCAAGTATGATTATCATCTGGATAACCTGAGATTTTATAGTAGGTTTTCGTTACGTTACGTTAAGGTTACGTTTAATTAGGTTTTTAAATTTGTTAATCGATAATTTTAGCACATTACTTGGGTCTTTGTTATAGAAGCGCACAGATTGCCCTGTAAATGATTTACTAATTTTATGGAGCCTAATAGTGGGAATAGCGAGTTTATCTTTGTGTCTATTATTCACATTATGACTGTCGCATTTTTATTAAATAAGTTTATATTTTTGTGAACATACATCAGGTTTTCATAAATATACTGACATGAAAATTTCATGATGTTTATTTCTTTAAACTTCATTCGAAATGATTATCTGGGGTCCATAATATAAATTGCACGAACAGCCCTCTCCTGCAGCACAAATATGGTGTTTACATCTGCAGCACATCTCAACAACAATATGCTGTGAAAGTAGCAGAAGTAAATCAGTCTAGCTGTATCAACGTTTGTAAGGAAACGGATTTTTTTAACTGCATATGCCGCAAAACTAAGTCTTTTTGTGAATTTATCTATGTGTGGGCTCCTTTGAAGCTTATTATTATTATCTAAGGTCATGCCTAATTCAGTAGATTTGAATACTAGCTTTCACCTGTGTAACATAAGGTAGTATAAATCGAATGCACTTTGTTTTCTTTTCGTTAAGCAATAAGTGGTTTACATAGAACCATTTCGTAACTTTAGAGATTGCATTGTTTACATAGTCAAAAACAGCCTGTCGTCGCTTCAATTTGAATAAAAGTGACGTGTCATCTGCAAACAATACAATCTCGTGATCATCTCTTACAAGATAGGGTAGATCATTCGTGTAAATTAAAAATAGGAATGGTCCAAGGATAGATCCTTGTGTTACACCGATTGTAACCACTGACCCCGGAGAACACTTCCTTAACTCTTTGTATTCTGCCACTTAAGTAAGAAGCGAGCATATCTAGAGCAACACCCGTAATACCATAGTGATGTAGTTTCCTGATTAATGATTCATGATGTAGGTACGTACACAATCAAACGCCTTAGATAAATTACTAAACACCTAAGCATTGAAAATATGTGATATCTTGTAACATGTAGTAACTTAACACCTGCATCAGTAGTAGAGCGATCCCTTGTAAATCAGAATTGTTTGTCATTAAGCAAGTTAAAAGCAAACATTAAAATTTCTTTCACATTAAACCAATAAAAAATTGAGATTTATGACCCACTCAAAAAGGGTCTTAGGTTTAGATTAAATACCATACCGAGAACACGTTTCGAGTGCTTTGCATAAATTTGTGTTTTGAAATTGGGTACGGGCACTCGTCGCTTATAATGTGAAATTATCTGAAGTTAATCAGTCCAGCTGTATCCAATTCTGTAAAATAAAGTTATATTTATTTGATTAAACTTAATGTGATAATTTATTTTATTTTTATTTTGGTTGTTTACACGCACAAAACACATTACAACCTAATATAAAAATAAGAACTTAAAGATTACAGTTTTGATTGAAGTCTTTGATGGTTTTTATCAATTCCGATAGGACCAGGTACCAGCTAGGAATAGGTAGGTACACAATTTTTGTGGTCTGGTCTGTTGTAATTATTCGTCCATATCTTTGTTAGCACAAGGTAGGATCAGCGACCTCCGGCCTTTTGAACCCAGAAATATAAAATATCACAAAAAAAAATATTTGAATCAGTGACTTCAATCGCGAGGTGAGTACATTCATGTCTTCTGAACCGAAAAGATACAGCCCGGCAAGGCAGAACCCAGGTATCATAGAACAATTGAGAAAACTATTCTTTATTTTATCTGATTCGAACAGACTCTGGTAGTGCAACCGTCACCTCAGAGTTCAACTTCAGGGCACACAGAGGAGGATTACTTTTATTTATCTCCTCCTCTGCTATTAATATGTGCATTCTGCACCTTTTAGCTCTGTCTGAACTGCTGCCAGTATTCCAGTATTGCAATATTGAATCAACCCTGAATTTAATTAATAAAATAGATAAATAATGCTGGACAGTTCACAAAACATTATCTAGCCCCAAGCTAAGCAGAGCTTGTGTTATGGGTACTAGATAACAAATATATTTAATACAATACATTACATAGATAGATATTTTTATTATACATAGAAAATACCCAGATCACCCTGAACATATATCTGCAAAGCGCACAAATATTTGTTCTGAGGTGGCCATCGAACCCGCAACCTCCTGCGACGCAGGCGAACTTGCACCCGACGCTGGACACAGAGGTTGTCATGGCAATTATGAGATGCATGATGCATTTTAGGACTTCATTATGCAGAAACCAAGAAGTTCGCTAATAAACCTGTCTGATCATGTTCGCCCCAGCATGATGGCCCTAGATCAGGGGTTCCCAAAGTGGGCGATAACGCCCTGTTGTGGGCACTGCAGGCCTAAAGGGGGGTGGTAAGAGACCGAGAAAAAAACCCGGGGCGTCAAATCAGACACACTTTTGCATTTTAATAGTTATTAGTATACTTAAATAGGTAATTTTCGTAGACAATCATCCGCGGCAATCATGTTTTAACAAGTTTTTGTTAAATAACCCGATTTGTGCATGTTTAATCTCCGCTAATATAGCTCACAATAATTAATTTTATAGTGGTTTTTAAGTCTGTAGGTGAAAAAATAGGGATGCTAGAAAATAATTATGGGGGCGCTAAAAATAATTTATTCTCAAAGTGGGTAGTAGACAAAAACCCCTGCCCTAGATCATTGTTGTTGTTGTGTAAAAGTGGACACAAGTTAAATATATGATTTAGGAAATGCCTTAAATAAGTAGGTAAGTTTAAATTATTTTATACCTTGTCTTGCATGCAAATCAATACAATGTCTGTTCGCTTAGATCTTTTAAACTACTAAACGGATATAATGCAGTTTCAGTAATAAATAGAGTGATTAAAGAGCAAGGTTTATATGTATACTAGAGACTCGCCCCGACTTCATATGGGCAGTAACGTCACATTTTTTTCCGTACAAAGTCGGGGGGCGGTTTGCTCGTTTCAAAACAAAAAAGAATGTCAAAATTAAAAAGAAAATTGGCTGTACTTATATTTTATCTTTCTCCAGTACCACGCAAGCGAAGCCTTGGGCGGAATCAAGTTGTGACATTAGCACATACGTAACCTTCTTAAAAATCCAGTACCGCGGGTGGAATCTGGTTGTAAAATGATCACTTATGCAACATCCTTATAAATCCAGTAACACGCGAGCGAGTAGTCGTTAGACTAGCACATTATGATATCTAGGTACTAATATATTCGTATTTTTGCCATCTAGGATAAAACAAAAAATAAAATCATTCTATGATACGGAACCCTCTATGCGAAGGTCAGATTTGCACGGGGCTCTATTCAAAACGTACCTACCTACCTAGTACTTGCATACATTTTTCCGTCTACCGACTAGGAAAAATAGTTAATGTATAATTTTTCGAAGGTACGGAACCATTTGTGTGAGAACCCACAACTCGTCCCAACGGTCGGCCACAGTCGGGCGCGAATCTGTGCCTACCTCGCCATAGAGTGTTCCGTTCGTTTCATTCATTCCGTGTCATCACCACCCACCGTGAAACAGACCTTAGCCTAAGGAAGACAAAGCGAGTTGGGCGCGGATTAGCGCACCGGGCGATCGCGTTTTGACTACTTTGCAAGTCAAATTAAATATAGTTTCTTTCGTTTTTGCTAGTAGTGTACTAATTCAACATGTTTGAAAATTTATGCAGTTTACTATGTGATAATAATCTTTCTGCGATAGTGTTTAAAAAGCTACAAAACATCAAAACTGTGAATGGTGTACTTTGCGCTGTTTGCAATGGAGGTTACAGTATTCAACGATTTATAGCCAGGTATTTACTGAATATTATTTATTAAAAAAAAATACAGCTCATAAAGGTAAAGTGTATTCACGTTTTTCATAAACAGTTCCATAAAATAGTACATAGTTTTTACGCAATATTTTTGTTTGTTTACGTTTCATGCGGCGATGTCCAAACAAAAAAACGTAACCAGATAGCGGAAGTTTATGATATTATTTCTATGTTTTATTGTATGAGAAGGCAAGTTTGTTAATTATTCGTTGATTACATAGAATATTTACGGTCTGAAATCATACAGAAGAAACGTACTTTTCAGTTCTATTCTGAAACAATAAATAAATTATTCCAAAGTGAACAAAAAAATTACAAATCAAGTTTCTTTACGTGATTTAATTACATTTACTATATGTTATTCGTACAAAAATGTATGTTTTTTTAAAGCCTTATATGTAGTCATTTAGTAGCCAGTTTTAAAATTTTATTACACTTGTTTAATTTCAAATAAAAACTATAAACCCGCAAAACCATAACGCGCTATTTGCGGTTGGTAATTTATTCAAACGCGCATCGCTTTAGGGGAAGGACGGCGGGCAGCGGCAGCGCCTGAGTGGTTATACGGGGCCCCCGGGCCACGGGGGCCCCCAAAGTGTGTAAGGAAAAAGAATAAAAACTTTCTAATTTATTTTATTTTACAAATGACAAAATTCTATAAAGCAATTCCTTTTTTTCCCGCCTTAAGCGTGCGTTCAAAAGTTGGCAACACTACATCGTTATGGCGGGCTGCGGGACTTCCCCGTTTTACTTACTTCATCTTCAACTCAGCGGGGAATCCCCGGGAATCCTTCATCGATATCGCGATGTACGTGTACGTTGTTGTACTTTGCATTGGATGTTAAACCACGGAGTGCAGTGCACTGTTTATTTACGCGCTTTATATAAATGTGCATTACATTGTAATTCAGTACAAACAATATTGTTCTTCTGGTTTAGCAGTATTAGTAACGATTTGTAAAAGAAATGAGTGAAAGGAAAAGAGATTATCCCAGCGGCGCTGAGAAAAGAAAAATTAAACAGAAAAGGGACGAGGTTATAAAAAAAGTGCCCAAAATTTCTTCATTTTTTCAGAGACAAGATACTGTGAGTGATTTAGATTGGAAAGGTAAGTACTACACTACTACCCAACCCATTTATTAGGGGCCCGTAGTGATAATCAAGGAAATCTTTTAATTTCGGTCTGTCCATCTGTCCGTCACAAAAAGTTGTCTCCCCCCTCGATTTCCACAATTATACTGTTTTTAGGGTTCCGTGCCTTGATTAAAAAAAACAAAATTCTAACTTATCTATAGGATCGATTTGTTTTGTTGTTTGTTTATCAGTCCGTATCGTATCGTTAATTGCGTGTTGAGAACTTCAGATGTGCAGACTCGCTTTCGGGTTCTCGTTTTGTATGGCCACTACACTACGCGCTGCGTTTAAATAGCACGCAGGTGTATAGTAATGCACGGACGGGCTGCAGGTGATTTTGTATCTACTAATAGGTACGAGCACAATCCGCGTAGAATCTGTGTGCGTCTGAACTGAACACTCTCTAACTGTGACCCTTAGTAACGTTATTTATTTATATATAACTCTTTTTAGTTTAGCATCAAAGCATTCGTATTTATTTTTTAACAATTACTCGTTTATTTTTAGATTCTTCTGAAGCATGTTCTTCGTCACATATCCATCCGGAAATAGAAGAAAGCCAAGCACATACTTTATCGGATGTCCATCCAGAAATCGAGGAACCCCAAGTCAACGATTCTGATATATCTGCAGATAATGCAGATTGTAATATAATTTCATCAGATAGAGGAAATTTTGGTGACAATTTAACTGAATGCGAACGAAAAATAATTTTTAAATTGGGTCCATTTAAGGGCGTACTATTCGCCAAAGTGAGGTTTTCTCCACGTAACTCTTCCTCGAGGAGTGAATATAAATTAACAAAAAAAATATATGTTGCTTATTAGACATTAATCTACAAAAACAACATTTGAAAAAATTCTAAGTATATTATAACTATATTTAAAAAAATAACAAAGTGAAGCTGTTTTCATTTTTAAATTTGTAACTACTTCTAAACGGCATCGAATGTTAGTATTTTTCTTTCACACAAATATTTGTAAAGGTTTTTTTCATAAACTGAACATTCGGCGAGTCAAACAAATGATTCATCTGGCTACAAATAATTATTGTTTGTTTTCGATATGAAATTTACTCAGCGGGTCCGTGCACGGGCGACGGGCGGCAGTGTAACTCAGACTGTCGGACGTGGAGGTTGTGTCGCTTGTTGCTCCGAAATGGAATTTTTGATACAGCTCACATTTATTAGTAGTACCTACTTGTAGGATACCTGCTATAATCGTTATTAGAGAGCCACAGTTCACGCATGGACGCTGGAGTGTTAGTTATTATTTTAGTTTTATTGTTACGGGATTTGTAGAAAGGTAGTTAGGTTAGAAGACCTATAAAGCGCGTCGGGCGAGTAGCCGGCTGAGATGCGAATGGTTGCCGGTTCGATTCCCGCTGCGGGACAAATGTTTGTATGATCTGCAAATATTTGTTCCGGGTCTGGGTGTTATGGTACCACGGTACTCGTAGTTTCTGATACCAACGACACACAGGGGATCCTAGTGTGGGATCAGGACTAAGTATGCGACTGTTGGGTGTTATGTTATATTTTTTTATGTAGGTATTTTATCGCGCTTGACGCTTATTTATTTGTGACTATACAGTTCAGTGAGTATAAGGTTGTTATATTGTAAATAGTGTTGTGTAGTTTATAGGTAGGTAGTGAAAAATACCGAAGATAATTATTTAGAAAAAAAAAACGACTTCAATTCTAGAAATTTATCCCCAATACCTACAAGATTTTATAAAATAATAAAGTACCGCGTAGAAAAGGAACCAAAATGAGCCTAAACACAGTCCACTATGATCCATCAAGTAATTCCGCTGTCTACCTTCCGTCTCCATCATCAGATCAACTCGCTGTAAAATTAGTGATCGGAACCGTGTGCTGATCAAAATGAGCGCAAACACGGCCAGTCTACTATGATCCATCGAGTAGTTCCGTTGTTCATCTTCCGTCTCCATCATCAGATCAGCTCGCAGTCATCATCATATTGTATTTTCATCGGAACTAGACATGTTTGCCAAATTTCAGCTCTATCGGATATCGGAAAGTGGCCACCCGTGAAATACTTATTATTACTATTATTTTATTATACTTACTACTTAGAATGACCACCTGATGATAAGCGTTACCCTGTGCCTATGAACAGTTCATTATCACATAGGTCACGTCCACCTAGGACGCGCCCTATGTGGCATTGCACTGTGCCCGCCACCCTGAGACATAAAGCTGTAATTTCACCGGCACCCTTACCCTTCAAACCGGAACACAGCAATGCGAGCACTATTACTGCTTTGCGGCAGAAATAGGTATGGTGGTAGTACTTCCCCGGACGAACTCTTTCACAAAAAAGCTCTACTACTACTAAAAGGAGAGTGGAGTTCCAATGGCCAAATATGGTCTTCTTCATCAGTTCCACCACATCACCAAATGATACTTTCCGAGTGCACATGCTTGATTTGTTGCTGAAAATACCGAAATCGCTATGTGGGTACTGTAACTGTACCAATAATATTTGAGGAGTTCTCTCAATTCCTCATGGATCCCATCATCAGAACCAGATTTCGATGCAACTGGCACCAATCTGTAAGTATACCGTGTCAACAAAAAGAAAAAAAAAACAAATCGGTTCATAAATGTTAATGAGGTAACAAGTTATGAGGTTACAAACATAAAATAAACACACGAATTGAGAAACACCTCCTTTTTTTTGAAGTCGGTTATAAAGTCACATTGGTCCTCCTGACCACACCAAACTTTACTAAGCACATAAATACCACACACCTATAGGTACCTAGTGTAAAATAGTCACATTAGTCCTTCTGACCACACCTATATTTACTAAACAAATAAATACCACACACGTAGATACCTAGTGTAAGAAAGAAGCATTGTTCCTCCTGACCATACCTACCTTTACTAAACAAATAAATACGACAAGCCTAGAAACCTAGAGTAAAAAAATCACATTGTTCCTCCTGACCACACCTACTTATACTAAACAAATAAATACGACATAGATCATATAAACATTGTCCCACCTCGGCAAATGAACCCGCCACCTCTCACTTCTTAGCGAAGCACTCAACAACGCTTGTCCACCTTATATTTATAGGTCTTTATGCATAGGTAGATAGTAGGTTCCTACTTATATACAGAGTATTGCAAGATATTGGGACTCTCAGGATAAGTACATTGTCTGGTGTAGTTAGAGAGGTTGGTTCTTAGAAAACAATTGTCACAACATGCTTACCTTGGTAAGTACTTACCTACCTAACACATGCGCAACTCTGTTTCTTATAAGAGTTGCGACCGAATATGTTTCATCCTAAGTATCTAGCCTATAGATAAAATAACCATCTCTAAGTATCTAGTACTTTACCATTTGATAACATTTTTGTGACTTTCATGTTAGTATATTATTTTAGAAAGTCATGGAAACAGAATTTACATCAAGGAAATAATATAGCCATAGAAGTTCTAAAAACAAAAGATTTCAAGGAATTACCTACCTTCTCTCTTACAAAGCAAACGAAATCCTTGCTCATTCCGGCACCTTTTCTGCACGAACGAAATAGTGAGCAACAGCGTGGGTATAGTTTTGCGTGAAATATGTAGTTTGAAAGGACTTTCAAAATTCCAAATATCTCGAATGAAAAATCACGAAGGAAAAATCTGGAAAATCTCGAACGTAAAAATGTTTCCTTCGTGATTTTTAATTCAAGGAAAACTTTCGAGATTTTGCGTTCCTGATTTTTCATTCGAGATTTTTGGAACTTTGAAAGTCCTTTCAAACGACATATTTCATGACAAAAAAAAGTCGTGCCACTTCTAGATACGCACGGCTGCCATATTGTGTTTTTAAAAATATAAAAACAAATACCATCTCATGGTAAAGATGAAGCAATTGACACTTCATTTGTCAAAATCGCTATGCCTCACTAAAGTAGCCAGAAAAAAAAACATATTATCACGACATTTTCCCCACCGTGGATATCTTCAGATTTTGTCCGTACGCATAAACTATACCTACAAGCCCACTTTTTCGTTCATCCAGAACAGGTGCCGGAATGAGCTCAGATTTGGTTTGCGTGGTAAGATAGGTATGTACCTACCGAAGTATGCAGGTTGTGGCAATTGTTATCTAAGAATCAACCTCTCTAATAACATCAGAAAATGTTCATACCCTGAGAGTTTCCATATCTTGATACACTCTGTATATAAATAGGTACCTATCTATGCAGACAGGCCTATAAACATGTTGTGGTGCAGCGTCGGCGGACTAATGTGTGAATTTTACACTAGGTACCTAGGTGCGTAGTATTTATTTATTTGGTAAAGATGGGTGTGGTCAGGCGGACCAATGTGACTTTTTTACTCTGGGTTCCTAGGCGTGTCGTATTTATTCGTTTACTAAAGGTAGGTGTGGTCAGGAAAATATATGTGACTTTTTTTACTGTAGGTTCCTATGCGTGTCGTATTTATTTGTTTAGTAAAGGTAGGTGTGGTTAGGAGAAACATTGCTACTTTTTTTGGTGAAAAACCAGATTTTGGTGAAATGGCACAAATCTGTAAGTATACATAGTCAACTAAAATAAAAAAATTACAAATCGGTTCATAAATTATATATGAGGTAACAAGATATGAGGTTACAGACATAAAATAAAAACATGAATTGAGAAAGTCCTCCTTTTTTTGAAGTCGGTTATATAATCACATTGGTCATCCTGACCACACCAACCTTTACTAAGCACATAAATACCACACACCTAGGTACCTAGTGTAAAATAGTCACATTAGTCCTCCTGACCACACCTTTATTTACTCAACAAATAAATACCACACACCTAGGTACCTAGTGTAAAATAGTCACATTAGTCCTCCTAACCACACCTTTATTTACTCAACAAATAAATACCACACACCTAGGTACCTAGTCTAAAAAAGTAACAATGGTCCGCCTGACCACACCCATCTTTACCAAATAAATAAATACTACACACCTAAGTAACTAGTGTAAAATAGTCATATAGGTCCTCCTTACCACACCTATTGTTACCAAATATATAAATACCACACACATAGATACCTAGTGTAAGAAAGTAGCATTGTTCGTCCTGACCACACCTACCTTTACTAAACAAATAAATATGACACGCCTAGGAACCTAGAGCAAAAAAGTCACATTGTTTTCCTGACCAACCTACCTTAACTAAAAAAATAAATAAGAAGCACCTAGGTACCTACTGTAAAAAAGTCACATGGTCCTCCTGAGCACATCTACCTTTACTAAACAAATAAATATGACACACCTAGGAACCTAGAGCAAAAAAGTCACATTGTTTTCCTGACCAACCTACCTTTACTAAACAAATAAATAAGACGCACTTAGGTACCTAGTGTAAAAAAATCACATTGTTTGCCTGACCACACCTACCTTTACTAAACAAATAAATAAGACGCACCTAGGTACCTAGTGTAAGAAAGTCGCAATGTTCCTCATGACCACACTTACTTTTACTAAACAAATAAATACGACATAGATCATACAAACATTGTCCCACCTCGGAAAATGAACCCGCGACCTCTTACTTCTTAGCGAAGCACTCACCAACGCTGCACCACCTTATATTTATAGGTCTGTCTGCATAGGTAGGTACCTACCTAATACCTATGTACTGAGTGTGGCAAGATATTAGGACTCTCAGGATAAGTACATTGTCTGGTGTAGTTAGAGAGGTTGGTAGGGAACAATTGTCACAACATGCTTACTTCGGTAGGTACTTACCTACCTAACACATGCGCAACTCTGTTTCTTATAAGAGTTGCGAGAGAAAATATTTATCCTTAGTATCTTATATTTTATACTACTTTGAATGACGGAACAAGCAGATAGCCCACCTGATGATAAGCGGTACCCTCTGCCTATGTATCTAGCCTATAGATAAAATAACCATCTCTAAGTATCTAGTACCTTACCTTGTGATAACTTTTTTGTGACTGTCATGTTAGTATATTATTTTAGAAAGTCAAGGAAATATAGTCTACAACAAGGAAATAATATAGCCATAGAAGTACTAAAAACAAAACATTTTGAGGAATTACCTACCTACTCTTACAATGCAAACCAAATCCTTGCTAATGCCGGCACCTTTTCTGCACCAACGAAAAAGTGAGCAAAAGTGTAGGTAAAGATTTGCGTACAGACCAATATCTGAAGATATCCACGGGGAAGAAGTCAAGAAGTCATTATGTGATATTTGTTGTTTTTTTTCCTGACTACTTTAGTGAGGCATAGCAATTAGAGGTGTCAATCGCTTCATATTTACAGTGAAGTGGTTTTTGAATTTATATTTTCAAAAACGTGGCGTTACTAGAAGGGGCACGACTTTTTTTGTCGTGAGCGTTTTTTGTTGATGTTTTGATACCGTTTGAAAGCTCTTTCAAAATGAAGTTTCAATAAAGATTAGAGAGGTTCGAGGGAATAACAAAATTTCGAAAAAAGGTGTCTTCATATTATTGCATTTTTTTTTTTTTTTTATTACATTATATGAAGACACTATTTTTATTAAAAACGCATGAAGTATTTGTAATGGAAAATGTAAATGAAAAATTACGAACGTAAAGGCAGAGGGTACAGATTTTTCATTCGAAATTTTTCTTTCGTGATTTTTCATTCGAGATTTACAAAATCGAATTTTTTTTTAATTCAAGGGTTTTCTTTCGAGATTTCCCGTTCGTGATTTTTTATTCGGCATTTTCCATTCAAAATTTTTCATAAGTATATATTACGATAATATATTATTATGAAGACCCTTTTTTCTAAATTTAGTTTTTCCCTCGAATCCCTCTAATCTTTATTGAAACCTCATTTTGAAAGACCCTTGAAGGGTCTTGACATATTTCACGACAAAAAAAGTCGTGCACCTTCTAATCACGCACGGCCGCGTTTTTGAAAATATAAATTCAAAAACCACCTCATGATAAAGATGAAGCGATTGACACCTCATTTGTCAAAATTGCTATGCCTCACTAAAGTAGTCAGGAAACAAGTAATTAATTTTGTAAAAATTAAAAACCCTCAACGCAATGAAACGGCTGAACCGATTTTGATGACACAGCTAAGAACACTCCCGTCAAATTGACCTAACAAACAAAAAAAAACGAAATCGGTTCATACGTTATCTAGTACCCATAACACAAGCTCTGCTTAGCTTGGGGCTAGATAATGTTGTGTGAAATGTCGTGTATTATTTATTTATCTGTTCGGGAGCTATGAGGCGACAGACAGATACACACACAGACACGTCAAACTTATAACTCCACGTCGTTTTTGCGTCGAAAAATAAACAACAAATATTATTAATTTGGTAAAGATGGGTGTGGTCAGGCAGACCAATGTGACTTTTCTAGACTAGGTAGGTATGTGTGTGGTATTTATTTGTTGAGTAAATATAGGTGTGGTCAGGAGGACTAATGTGACTATTTTACACTAGGTTCCTAGGCGTGTCGTATTTATTTGTTTAGTAAAGGTAGGTGTGGTCAGGAAAAAAAATAGACTTTTTTACTCTAGGTTCCTAGGCGTCTCGTATTTATTTGTTTAGTAAAGGTAGGTGTGTTCAGGAGGAACAATGCTTCTTTCTTTCACTGGGTACCTAGGTGTGTGGTATTTATTTGTTTAGTAAAGGTAGGTGTGGTCAGGAAAGCAATGTGACTTTTTACACTATGTACCTAGGTGCGTCTTATATATTTGTTTAGTAAATGTAGGTGTGGTCAGGAAAACAATGTGACTTTTTTACTCTAGTTTCCTAGGCGTGTCGTATTTATTTGTTTGGTAAAAGTAGGTGTGGTCAGGTGGAACAGTGCTTCTTTCTTACACTAGGTACCTAGGTGTGTGGTATTTATTTGTTTAGTAAGTATAGGTGTGGTCAGAAGGACTTATGTGACTATTTTACACTAGCTACCTATAGGTGTGGTATTTATGTGCTTAATAAAGGTAGGTGTGGTCAGGAGCACCAATGTGACTTTTTTAGACTTGGTACCTAGTTTTATCGTATTTATTTGTTTAGTGAAGGTAGGTGTGGTCAGGAGGACCAATGTGACTTTTTTAGACTTGGTACCTAGGTGCGTCTTATATATTTGTTTAGTAAAGGTAGGTGTGGTCAGGAAAACAATGTGACTTTTTTACTCTAGTTTCCTAGGCGTGTCGTATTTATTTGTTTAGTAAAGCTAGGTGTGGTCAGGAGGAACAGTGCTTCTTTCTTACACTAGGTACCTAGGTGTGTGGTATTTATTTGTTTAGTAAATATAGGTGTGGTCAGAAGGACTAATGTGACTTTTTTACACAAGGTACCTATAGGTATGTGATATTTATGTGCTTAGTAAAGGTAGGTGTGGTCAGGAGGACCAATGTGTCTTTTTTAGACTTGGTACCTAGGCGTGTCGTATTTATACCTATCACTCCAATCATACTAATAAAGAAGTATATTTTTGTAGTCAACTTAGTTCATACGTGGGGAAACCAGCGCTACTCCTCTAAAATAAAAATCTAAAATTTGTGAACCAAGTTTTGCGACGCGGCGCGACGCGGCCGGCTGCATTGAGTGAGCACGGGCCGAGCTCTGCGCGCGTAAATATGTTACGAGGAAATGTGGCTGGTGCGGGGAAAATATCTGACTCCGCCCAGATCGTCAAAGCCGTTGGCAGGTACCACCACCTTAAACCACAATGACCATTTCCAAAAGTTTCAGAAAATAACCGACCTTTTTCAGCTTATTATTATTCATATTTCAATCAGGCAGGCATAAAAATTATAAGACCATGGTTATGTTATTCTAACGTTTTAAACAAACCGTACTGTCACTTCTGTTGGTTATTAGCAGATCGTCAAAACAAATCGTACTCCTCTGCTTGGGTTAACGGTGTTTCGGTTAGAAGCAATTTCACACAAACTATTCTTGACCATGAAAAGTCACAGCAGCATATTAGTGCCTCACTCTCTTATAATAATTGGTTGCAAGGAAATACCATCGATACTCTATTGAAAAGTGAAATCGATAGTAAAATTACATTCTGGAGAGATGTACTGCATCGTATAATTAATGTTATAATTACTTTAGTATCTTGTAATCTACCTTTGAGGGGGCATGATTCTGATTCTGGCAATTTTATGGCAATTTCACGTCTGCTATCTAACTATGATGCAACTTTAAAAGAACTTTTTCTAAAACCGAAAGGTGAAATAAATTATTTGAGCCCTACGATTCAAAACGAAATTATTAGTTTGCTTGGTACTAACGTTAGGAACAGTATTATCTCAGAAATTAAAAAAGCTCCATTTCTGACAATAATTCTGGATACAACACAAGACTTGTCAAAAATTGACCAACTATCTGTAGTTTTTCGATATATCTCGGTTACAGAAAATGATGCTAATGTGCCTAAAGAAATAAAAATCTGTGAGTCCTTTTTAGGATTCATAGCAGTAACCGATTGCAGTGCTGCAGGTCTGAAAACTGTCATTTTAAATTTGACTAAAGAATATGGAATTGATTTGACTAAATGTAGAGGACAGGGATACGATGGAGCAAATGTTATGTCGGGTGTGTATGGAGGATTACAAACCCTAATAAAAGAGCATGCTCCAAATGCCGATTATGTTCATTGTGCTGCGCACGCTTTAAACTTGGTTTTGAACGATGCTGCGAGACATGTTCGTGAAGTATCGACTTTTTTCGATAATTTAGAAAAAATATATACTTTTTTTGGCAATAGTATAAAACGCTGGGCTATGCTAAGTGACGATTCATCTGAAAAATATTTGATTACCCTTAAAAAGGTATGTCCTACCAGATGGTCTTCTAGGAACGACGCTTTATTAGCAGTAAAGTTTTTTTTTTTACTAATCATGAAAACTTTGTACCAACTAAATTTAATTTCAAATAAAAAAGATGAACGTGAAGAATGTAAAAGTATAATTAATATTTTAGAGAGTTTTGATTTTTTAGTGCTCGTTACATTTTTTTCTTCACTATTTGAAATTATTAATCCTGTTTCTAAAGCTCTACAGCATGAAAATAATGACTTACAGAAATCTAGTATTTTATTAAGTAATCTTTTAAATAGACTGTGCCAATTAAGAAATCAGAATTCATTTAATAGTTTGCTAAATGAATCCAAAGATTTAGCAAAAAAGTGGGGGGTAACAACTGTTTTTAAAAACAGTAGGCGAAAGATAACGAAGCGTTTTTTTGATGAGTTATCACAAGATGAGAGAATTTCCGACCCGGAATCCTATTTCAAAGTCAATGTATACTATTGCTGTTTAGATATATTAATTTCTCAAACTAAAGAAAGATTTCAGAGCCTTTGCAACCTGAGTAGTATATTCGAAATATTACAACCGGAGAAACTCCTATCTTCTTCAAGCGAAGAGATATTAAACGCTTCCGGAAAACTGTCTGCTAAATACAGTAAAGACATCTCACTTAATCTTTGTGACCAATTAAAGGCTCTAAAAACATGCTTAAATTCTGAAATTAAAAAAATTTATTCCATTAAAGAACTCATTGAATTATTGCTAGTAAAATTCAATAGTCTTGCATCCAGTTTTCCCGAGGTAATCACAGCATGCTTTTTATTCTTGACCCTTCCAGTTACAACCGCAACGGCAGAAAGAAGTTTTTCAAAATTAAAACTAATAAAAAATTACTTAAGAACTTCGATGGGACAAGAACGGCTGTCAGACATCTCACTATTGTCCATAGAGGCAGAAACTTTAGAAAAACTAAAATCATCATCAGCCATAAATGATTTAATAAATCAGTTTGCCGATAAAAAGGCAAGGAGAGTGAATATTTAAAATTCGATTTTTATTTGTAAAATGGGTAAATTATGTGATAAATAAATATTACTTCTCACAATATTTTTTTCTTTTGTGAAAAATCTTTACCTCCATATAAGGGCCTCCAAAAAAATTTTTATACGGGGCCCCGACAAGGCACGCTACGCCACTGCTACCTAACCTACACATAAAAGAGATATTTTAGTTTGACAAGGTACAGACTAACGTACCTATGCCATTAGATAAGTTATAGTAAGCGACTAGTCGTCAACCTTTACGAACCGCGTCACTCTGCGCCAGACAGCGACAGAGTTACGCGTTAGAAGAGAGCGGGAATGTTTAGGTAACATAGAGCGATAGGCATTGAGCGCTAATGCGAGCTGAATTGCACTTTGTTGCGTCCCGGCAAGAGTCGCTATTAATATAAATTTGTTCGTGAAGTGAGCCTTCTGTACTTCTACTATTATAATATTCTGTGACGATAACAGATTACCGTTTTAAGCGGACGGACGCGCCATTTTAATAAGTAATTATTCGGTGTTCAGTCGTCTACTTGTTTACACATTTATTTATTTTCCGATTAAAGTACAGTTTTTGTTACTACATAAAGTAATTGAGTTTTGTCCGTTTGAATATCAGTTTAATTCCGCTTCTTGTGTCTAAAGGTAAGATTTGTTTAACACTTATTTATTTTTTTGCACTAACCGTGTTCAGTGTTCCGTACCCAAAGGGTAAAACGGGACCCTATTATAATGCTTGACGACCTCTGTGGCGCGTCGGGCGAAGGTTGGCCTGCGACGCAGGAGGTTGCGGGTTTAATTCCCGCCTTGGAACAAATATTTGTTCAGGGTGGTCTGGGTATATTTTCTAGGTACCTAATAATAAGAAAATATCTATCTATGTAATATATTGTATTAATTATATCAGATAACTAGTACCCATAACACAAGCTCTGGGGTGCGTTCAATGGGTACACTCCAAGGGTGTAGTTGTTTTTTTAACCACGCTCTGAGGCTCTGAACGACTTGGATTGACACGGAATGTCAATGCCACTGTACATTTTTGATCTAAACAAACGCTTTTTCACCCGGTGTTGCCAATTTAGCTCTTTTAGAGCTAAATTCAGCTCTATTTCAACATTGTCAGCTCCACTTTTTTTCAAAGAAGTTAGTAGATAGTATGAATGAATGAACGACAAAACCAAAGCCTTATTGTTATTGTATCTGTGTAGTGAATTAGAATGATTTGTTGAATCTTATTACCTGCATTGTTTATTTAGCTCCTCTTTACTGAAACAATTAGCCTTATTTGAACTCTTTTTTTCCCATTGACTTTTTTTTTCATGTGGTTTATCATTTTTGGATCTCATGAAATAGAGTTTATATTTATTTTCAATAGCTATAAAAAATAAAGCCGCCAAAGTCAGTTTTTTTCCAAATTTTTGTTACCAAGTTTTTTTATTTTGCATTTGACCTAGGAACTTGTTTTGTAAATATGGTACTTGTTATGTATTTAGATCGATATAACTACTAACACCCTATTGTACCTACACCAAGAATTAAACGTAATATAAAAAAAACAGTAAAACGTGCGGCATTATCGCTGAAAGCATATTTAAGTGTGTATTTATATTTTACCAATATATACAAAAAACTTTCAAAACATTTCTAGCATTTTCTGGTACATTTGGTACGGAACCCAACGGTGCGTGTGATCCAACGTGCACTTGACAACAAAGATCCTTCCAGCCTTGATAGGTACTGACAAATTTGACAAAAGCTAGCCTTGATATTTCACAGAAAAAATATTGGCTATGTTTGCAACATCATCATCAATCAGCCAACATAAACCGCTACTGGACATCTGAACATATCTGTGGATGTAATTTCATTAATATCGGTACAGCGTGATTGATTAACAAAGTCTTAGAGCATTTAATAGCAAAGTAATTCAGGAGCTGATAACAAGTCCTGTTTCACTTTATAAAAAAATCCTCTCGTGGAGTCTGGAACTTTCGCAGTTACTATATTACTTGTTGGGCTTACATAAAATATTTCTCGCATCTATGGATGGAACAGGATTTTTGGGGAGGAAGGGTGGGATCGACTTGACTTTGACAGCAATCTAACGTCAAAATCGTAACAACCGAACACCCACCCAAAACGGTGGTTGTTCAGTTAGGATCACGTGACGCTAACCGAACGCTCTAACCGAGCCTCCGAACGAAACAACCCATACGCTTTGGTGACAAGCACATGATTTGACTTTGACAGACGTCAGAATTGTCAGAGGTGGTTGTTCGGTTAGGGTCACGTGACGCTAACCGAACGCTCTAACCAAGCCTGTGAACGGAACAACCGTACACTCTGGTGACAACCAACACTCAGAGTGTACCCACTGAACGCACCCCTGCTTAGCTTGGGGCTAGATAACGTTGTGTTGAACTGTCCAGCATTATTTTTATTTATACCACCGTTGTCCGTCCGTCTGGGACCAGGCTGTATCTTATGAACCGTAATAGTAAGACAGTTTCACGAAAGGTGCACCTAAAAAATGAAAAAAAAAAAAAAAAAAAAATAGTAACAATCAAATAACAATTTAGGTACAATAAAAACGTTTACCTAATAAATATTGATTGATATAATTCATTAATGTAATTATAATTTTTTTTGACGACCTCTGTGGCGCGGCTGGCGATGGTTCGCCTGCGACGCAGGAGGTTGCGGGTTCGATTCCCACCTCGGAACAAATATTTGTTCAGGGTGTTCTGGGTGTTTTCTATGTATAATAAAAAATATCTATCTATGTATTGTATTATATTAAGTATATCAGTTATCTAGTACCCATAACACAAGCTCTGGCTTAGCTTGGGGCTAGATAATGTTGTGTGAACTTGTCCAGCATTATTTATTTTATTTATTTATAAATAATGAATAATAAAACATTTTTAAATTGTAATTCATAGTATTTTTGTTTGCCCACTTACACCTACCTTTGAGGTATGGTATTGTGGGAATGGTAGGGGGTGGCCTTTTCGATTATAAATAACACGCTTCCTCGTTATCCACTGGCGACGCTGCTTCTCCATAAAGGCAAGTAAATATGCTCTCGATATGGTATATAAAGTAAAATGAAAGATACATAGGTACTTACACATTAAAATTGTATTGTGCGTAGATACCTACCTAGTTACTGAATGTTTTTATTTGATTTGGAATGTAATTAAAACCATGTTCAACCAATAAAAAATCCAGTTTTATGACCTACCTTTTAGATTTCTATCGTTTGAAACAAACATTTAGGTATATGTACTTGTTTCTATTGCAATAGGTTGTGTTGCGATCAAATGCTGTCATTATTCATTGAAACAGCGGTACATGATCGCTACTTCATACTATCGATAGAAACACTTCATGTCAAAAGGCTTTTTGTTGAAATCAAGCATTTTTAGCAACAGGGTGAGTTGCATGATCGTTAAAACGTTATTTTCAATAGAAACAGCATTTAAACAGCGCATGCTGATAGCAACTGGAGATAGCTAATCGCTCGGCTGATTGTAACACATCGATAGAAATCGGAGCAAGAAAAGATAGCTGATTGGAAACCATCGATAGAAATATTATTTTGTTAGCATCAAGCGGATGATAGAAATCGTTTGCATCATATTTAGCTGAACGGGCCACTGTTGCCGCTATAACAACAAATACTAAAAAAGTGGCCAAGTGCGAGTCGTACTCACCCATGAAGGGTTCCGTAGCAGAAAGTAACATAATATAAAAGTTCTTGTAGTTCGTTGTAACTTTGATCGATGTTTTAATAATAGTGTATTAAAAAAAACTACTTACTAGATCTCGTTCAACCCAATTTTCGGTGGAAGTTTATACATGGTACATATTTTTTTTTTTTAGTTTTATCATTCTCTTATTTTAGAAGTTACAGGGGGGGACACATTTCACCACTGTGGAAACCTCAATATCATATTCGAAAACATACACAAATAAAGGGCTTGACAATAGTAGATTGTATCATAAGGGAGCAACATAATATTTTTACGGCGAGGGCGCTTTTTTGAATCCAGAGCGAAGTGAGGGATTCTAGAGTAGAATCCCGAGCGTAGCGAGGGATTCTTTAGTAGAATCCTGAACGTAGCGAGGGATTCAAAGTACGTCGCCCGAGCCAAAAATATATGTTGCGCCCGTGTGATACACTCTGCTTTTCATCACCCACTATGAGAAAATAAAAGGCGCCTCATATGTTATTGTAATATTATTATTTAATAAAACAAATGGTTGTTTTTGTGTTTTTGTGTTTTTTTTGGGTGTTTTTTTGTGTTTTTTGTGTTTTTTGCTTTTTTGTGTTTTTTTGTGTTTTTTTTTGTGTTTTTTGTGTGTATTGTGCACTTTTGTGTTTTTTTTTGTATTGTGTTTTTTGTGTTGTGGTTTTTGTGTTTTTTTTTGGTGTTTTTTTTTTATTTTTTTGTGTTTCGTGTTTTTTGTGTGTTTTGTATTTTTGTGTTTTTTTTTGTTTTTGTGTTTTTTTTGTGTTTTGTGTTTTGTGTTTTTTGTGTGTATTGTGTTTTTTTTTGTGTTTTTGTGTTTTGTGATTTTTTGTGATTTTGTGTTTTTTTTTGTGTTTTGTGTTTTTTGTGTGTTTTGGATTTTTTTGTTTTGGGTTTTGGGCTGTCGTACCATTCAGTATTTATTCAAACAATATTTGCGTTCGAATTATTTGGCGCTGGTTCCAAATTCAATAAGTGCGCCGCAATTATCTTTGCCGCGCACTTTTTGAATTAGGAACTCAATAAGTGCGCCGCAAAACTCATTACTGCCCGCTAAAAGTTTCTCATAGAAAACACCACCGTTGGGTGCACTTAAAGGCGAACCCAGTCGTCCTTTTCGAATAGATGGGATGAAAACAAAATTGAGTTTCAGTTCTAAGTATGGGGAACTCGCACGACGGTGTTGAGGTTAGGAATGCGTTTTCCTATCTTCAATACTAGTGTTACGTGGAGGAAGTTTTCTTCATAACCATCACACACCAGTGTGACAGAGCGGTGTGAAGGTGAGTCGTTTGCGCATAATTTATAGTTCTTTTTTCTATTTTTGTGTGAAAATCTTAATGCGGTCACAGAATACGTCTACTTACCAAGTATCAACAGCATAGTTCTTATAGTTTTGGAAAAAAGTGGCTGTGACATACGGACGGACAGACAGCCAGGCAATATATGTATATATAATTATATATATTATATGTATTATTGTATATGTGTGTAACTTCTAAAATAAGAGAATGATAAAACAAAAAAGAAAATATGATGTACCTACACTACCATGTAAACTTCCACCGAAAATTGGTTTGAACGAGATCACTGTAAATAATCTGTTGCTTAATGCTAAAAAAACTAAATGCATTTAATTCACTTTGCCAAAATATGTAAAACATTACCCAACTATATTAAAGTAAATGGCGAGACACTCAATCTTGTAAACTCTACTGTTTTCTTAGGACTTAATATTGATGCAAGTTTGCAGTGGGGACCACAAATTGAGGCACTTGCGGGTAGACTTAGTTCCGCTGCATATGCAGTTCATACGATAAGGCAGCTTACTGATGAAGCTAGGCTAGTTTATTTTGGCTACTTCCATATTATTTTGTGTCATATGGCATCATTCATAAGCAATATTTGTTTTACAAAAACGGGCAATACGTGCCATTTATAAAATGAAGCCACGTGTCTCCTTGAATTAACATTCTCACGGTAGTATCGCAATACATCTACGAAACCTTATTATACAGGGTGTCCCATATTTAATGGATAATCCAGCAAGTGCATAAAGGGGGGGAAAACGCCGCTCAGAAAATAAAATAAAAAATAAAAAATCTTTAACAGTCCTGGAAATACGACACTTTAAAAAAAAAAAAAAATTTGCTGCCTATACGCACATTATTGGACACTACAACCACAAATGGAGGTTTTTTTTTATTTTTTTTTTCTTTGAAATATTCCTGAATGTTGGGCCTTGCTAACGTCTTACCCAATTCATGACCAGCTATTGCTGTTTTTTTTTACAAAAGGTTTTAAAAAACCAGAATAGCAAATGTCTGTTTTTAATGTCTAAGTTTGAGCACCTCTGGTGAAAAAAAAACGTATGGTGACCTGGGTGGCCAACAATTTTGAAAACATGCCTACTTTATGCGGTTTCTAAAACGGTATTACACGCGATATTTTTATTTGAAAATTATTAAGATATTGCTATGTGACACACTAAAAACGTATTTTTCATAAATTTAATATTTTTAAAAGTTGCAAATAATATCAATAATAGCTACCTAAATACGTTTTAAAACGTGCAGAGGATCAGACGGACCTGGCTGATAGACCATTACTTGCTACCTGACTTGAGACAGGTAATAACAGGTGGTAATAATAATGGTCGAAATTCTTCCTGGGTGCATGACGCACACACAAGTGCTTGTGTGAGAGAGATAACACTATTTGGCCGCATGCGAGTAAGAGGGATAAACAGGTACGCTTCCCTATCCCTTTGTGTGTTTAGGATTTGTTACGTGGTTGACTGATATTTAGATAAGTGATTTTAGTGCGTATCTTGATTCTCCCGACATCACATGTGCATTTTCGGTTCTCACGGCTTACTTTCGATATCACGACTACTCGGCATTCTTTCGGACTTTGTTTTGTGCATTACGGTTGGACTATTTTCTGTGCTGTTTACAACGACTCTGCATTCAACTGGACTGGTTTTGGTGCTTCAGTATTATATCTTGTTTGGCGCTACTCAAGAGACTGCTATGCCTCGTGTACAGTACTCAGCTCAGGAGTATTGCAATATGCATTTCCTTTATGGGGAGTGTGGTGGAAACGCCAGTGCAGCCGTAGCACTTTATCGGGAGAGATACCCAAATGCACGCCACCCTGATTACCGCGTATTTATTAGAGTGCACAGCTGCTATTTAGAAGGAAGGATTCCTGGTCGTGGCTTAGGTGGTACAAGTGAAGGAAGACCCCAGTTAATTGACGCCCAGGACATTGTGCTCAATAAAGTCGCAGAAGACTCTACAATTTCTGTTCGAGATATAGCAAGACGCAAAGGCATTGCAAAGTCGACAGTGCATAGAATATTGAAACGGCGTAAATTTCACTCATACCATGTCACCCGTGTGCAAACTCTGCAGCCAAGGGACTTTGCTGCAAGAGTAACTTTTTGTCGCCTAATGTTAGACAAAATTGAAGAAGATTCGGAGTTTTTTGATAGAATTTTGTGGAGCGATGAATCTTCGGCCAAAAGAGACGGCTTTTTGAACCTGCACAACCTTCATAGCTGGCAGTTGACAAATCCTCATCTGATACGTGAGGATAAATCACAATACCAGTTCAAAATTAACTACTGGACAGGGATACTAAATGGCAAAATTATAGGCCCATACGAAATGCCAGGCAACTTAAATGGGCAGGGCTATTTAATTTTTTTGCAAAATGTTCTGCCCGGATTATTAGAAGAAGTGCCTTTAGCGATCCGACAAATAATATGGTTACAGAATGATGGGTGTCCAGCACATTACGCTGTGTCTGTAAGAAGATACCTGGACGAAACATACCCCAACAGGTGGATCGGCCGTTTGGGACCAATTTTATGGCCACCACGGTCGCCTGACCTAAACCCCTTGGACTTTTTTTATTGGGGCTGCCTTAAGGAAAAAGTGTACAAAAAAGCAATCACAACAATCGAAGAACTGCGTCAGCGCGTTCAGGAAGCGGCTCAAGAGATTGAACAGCGCAGGTACACGCGACTGCTGAAAAGATCTTTTGTCCGACGGTGCAGAGCTTGTATTAGAGTAGGGGGTAGGCAATTCGAACACCTATTGTAATAAAAAAAATAAAGATTACATCATGCTCAAATTGTGGTTTCAATTATTACATACCAAAAGAAACATTTAAATACATTTATATTTTATTTTTAACTTTTATGTTCTAGCAAAGAAGGGCTCTTGATACATAACTAGCAATAACTTAATAATTTTCAAATAAAAATATCGCGTGTAATACCGTTTTAGAAATCGCATAAAGTAGGCATGTTTTCAAAATTGTTGGCCACCCAGGTCACTATACGTTTTTTTTTTCACCAGAGGTGCTCAAACTTAGCCATTAAAAACAGACATTTGCTATTCTGGTTTTTTAAAACCTTTTGTAAAAAAAACAGCAATAGCTGGTCATGAATTGGGTAGGACGTTAGCAAGGCCCAACATTCAGGAATATTTCACAGAAAAAAAAATAAGAAAAAAAGCCTCCATTTGTGGTTGTAGTGTCCAATAATGTGCGTATAGGCAGCAAATTTTGTTTTTTTTTAAAGTGTCGTATTTTTTTTTTTTTTTTATACTACTGGAAAGGCGGAGCAAGCAGATGGTCCACCTGATGTTAAGCGGTAACCTCTGCCTATTTCCAGGACTGTTAAAGATTTTTTTTTTTTAATTTTTTTTCTGAGCGGCGTTTTCCCCCCCTTTATGCACTTGCTGGATTATCCATTAAATATGGGACACCCTGTATACACATAAACACTTAGATAGGTTTATGAAAAAAAGTGACGTGCATTGTTTTAACACGAGAAATTAAAATAAACTGAATATTCCCAAATTTAGATTAAAAAAAGTAAGTGGGTTTTTTATGGGGAATTCTGTTCAGTTCTATAATAAACTTCCAGAAAGTGCTTCTAAACTTTCGATTCGAAGATTTAAATCCTACATAAAGAATAGTTTAATTAAGAAAGCGTATTACACACTACATGACTATGTTAATGATAAAGCCGCGTGGCCTGATGTCGCTCTGCCCCTCGACACCTAATTTGTCAATTTGCAATGTCTGTACCTGCATATAATTTATTACTGATGTGTTATTTATGAGTATATCAAGCGTTGTGTGTGCTGCCTTATGAACTTTTGCTGATTCTCTCTATCATCTTACTTTTGACTGCCTACCTAAGTAAAACTTTTAATTTGGTTTTCCTTTTTTCCTTGAATCAGCTTCCACTTGTTCTCGAGGCACCACACAGGCGCTCCCCAACTAGTAGTAAATAAATAAATAAATAAATAATGCTGGACAGTTCACACAACATTATCTAGCCCCAAGCTAAGCAGAGCTTGTGTTATGGGTACTAGATAACTGATATACTTGATACAATATATTACATAGATAGATATTTTTTATTATACATAGAAAATACCCAGAACACCCTGAACAAATATCTGCGATCGCACAAATATTTGTTCCGAGGCGGGAATCGAACCCGCAACCTCCTGCGTCGCAGGCCAACCGTCGCCCGCCGCGCCACAGAGGTCGTCGAGGAGTAAGAAGGATCATCAAAAGAAAAACAGACCGTGTTTGTTGCCTGATTCTTCTAGGTCTGGTTTCGTTGGAACTGGAGTAAATGTAAATTTATTTTTTAAGACGATTCAAAATGATCCTTGTGATTTCAATTAATAAAATACTTTTGACTTTGACTTTGACTTTGATCTAGTAAGTAGTTTTTTTTAATACACTATTATTAAAACTTCGATCAAAGTTACAACGAACTACAAGAACTTTTATATTATGTTACTTTCTGCTACGGAACCCTTCATGGGCGAGTCCGACTCGCACTTGGCCGCTTTTTTATAGATATTGGTGTCACCAGGCTGTACTTCATGAACCGTGATAGTTAGACAGTTGAAATTTTCACAGATTATGTATTTCTGATGCCACTTTATCAAATACTAAAAAACAGAATAAAATAAATCTTTAAGGTAGCTCCCATACAAAAAAAGCGGCCAGAGTCGGACTCGCCCATGAAGGGTTCCTTAGCAGCAATCCAATTCTATTTTTGTGTGAAAATCTTAATGTGGTTCACAGAATACATATACTTACCAAGTTTCATCAGCATAGCTCTCATAGTGCTTGTGCGAAATGTTAAGTGGACTGTTTTTCTTTTTACTGGTGGCTTCCAAATGGATGCTGGGTCGTTAATCTTGAACAGTTTGATATTTCAGAGATAATGCGGGATATGGGTATAGGTAGAATGCACTGGGTACCTTGTTTTCCAAATATATCACTGCAATCCAGATTTAGTGTTGACGGCTCGCGATCGCGTCACAAGGGTAACTGTTGTGTGCGGTTCTTTCTTCTTGAGTGCAATTTTTGTGGGTAGGGATGTATGGAAGAAAGGATATCTCTGTTTTGGATATATATATCTTATAGATGGCGCCACCATACCCCCCAGCTTGAAGGAATCTCTTCAAAGAAAGAAGGGAGAGCAAACTAATAGAGTCTACTCTATTTGTATATATGTGACTATGTTAAAATTATATTTGCGGAGTGATTTTACTAGATTAAATATGAGTGCTTATTACCTAACCTAAACAAACTTAATTAGACAAAGATATAGTGATTATAGAGTTGCGCGGAATTACTGATTAGGAAGTTTTGCCAGTCGAACAAATGGTCTGAGATAAGTCTGTCCATTCGCGCAACGAACTTTCGCTATCCGAGTTTTACCATCCCCAGAAGAAGGGAATGTTTCCTCTACAATACCTAATGGCCAGTGAAGGGTAGGAACATTGTCGGTTATTATAACTACTACGGTTCCGACAGTAATAGGTTCAGACTCAGTATTCCACTTCGGCCTTGATTGCAGTGTGTACAGATATTCAGCTCTCCAACGGCGCCAGAATGATTGTACAAGCTTATCAAGAAGCTCATGTCGCGGGAGAAGATGAAGTTTATCTTCTGTTATGTTATATGCAGGTAAATACTTTAACGGTGTTAAAGTAAGAAAATGCGCGGGAGTTAAGGCAAGCGCTTCTGACGGATCAGAAGAGAGCGTCCTACATAAGGGACGAGAGTTCATAACTGCCTCAATTTGTGTGAGGACAGTTGTCATTTCTTCGATTGAAAGTATTTGTTCGCCAATGACACGAAACAAATGAGTTTTTAAACTTTTAATATTGGACTCCCAGTTTCCTCCATGGTGTGGAGCAGTTGGACAATTGAGACTCCACTTCAGTCGGTTTTCGGACACAATATTACCGAATTCCGTTTGAAAATGTTGCGAAATTAGAAATGAGTACAACTCGTTAAGTTTGCGCTTAGCGCCTATGAAATTTGTTCCGTTGTCCGAATATAAATTGGACACGGGACCACGTCTTGAAAGAAATCTTTTAAAGGCAGATATAAAACTAGAAGTGCTGAGATCGCCTACCAGCTCTATATGCACTGCGCGCGTAGTGAGACATACGAATAAACAAACGTATGCTTTTATTGAACGAACACCACGTTTGCGTATTGGTGTTACATTCAGAGGACCGGCATAATCTATTCCAGTGTGAATGAATGGTTTTACTGTCTCTACGACACGACAAGGTCGATGATTAGCCATTTCTGGAAATACTGGTTTTGGTCGTAGCTTGAAGCAAGCTAAGCATTTGTGAACTCTACTTCTTATGATATTTCTAGCCGAAAATATCCAGTACTTCTGCCGAAGAATAGACATCAATAAAGCAGGACCTGCGTGGCAGTTAGTTTTGTGATGATAATCGATAAGAAGATCTAAGACGTGATCTTTTCGCGGTAAGAGTAGAGGGTGTTTATGTTCATAAGCGAGATCAGAACTTTGCAGACGACCACCAACACGTAGTAGGCCGTCCAATATAAACGGTTTCAAAGTTTGAAAAGCGGGTTTGTTTATTTTTCCTGTTTTGATTTTATTAATTTCTTCAGAAAAATAAGCGTTTTGGATAGCTTGAAGAAGGCGCTCTTCAGCACGTTCCAAGTCTGTCGCGTTGATGTTTTTGTTACGAGGCAAGACCTTTAAAAATCGTAAAACGAATACTATGGACCGAAGCAATTTCGGCCATGAAGAGAAGCGTGAAGCTAGCTCTATCAGAACTGATGGTTCTGGTTTTGCGGTTGAAATTAAAGAAGTATGCTTTTCTTCTGGCGGGTCAGATAAATTTGATGGGTTGAAAGGAATTGCAGGCCAATCTGCTATATCCTTTGATATCCACGATGGACCGGTGAACCACAGTGGATGGTTATGTATTTGCGATGGCGTTAGACCACGTGATAAACAATCAGCGGGATTGTTTACCCCTTCAATATGGTAAAAGTTTTGCGGTGGAACTTCAGTCTGTAACTTGGCTACTCTGTTAGCAACGAAGGTACCCCAGCGGTGGGGAGAGGAGTGTATCCAACAGAGAGCGACCGTAGAGTCGGAAAATGCATAGATGTTACTTATTTTATGTCTTACGGAACAGGCGTCTACGATGACTCGAATGAGCTTGGCTAGCAATAGCGCTGCGCAAAGTTCTAAGCGGGCGATAGATACCACCTTAACAGGAGATACCTTGGATTTTGCGCTTATCAAGTGAACGGAATTGGAGCCGTTGTTGGATACATGAAAATATACAACAGCGCCAAAAGCCTTTTCGCTAGCGTCAGCAAAGCCAACGACAGTGACCGTGCTGTTCGTACTTATATCGACATGGCGGGGAATCGAAACTTCGTCAAGAGTTGAGAGTTCATTTGTAAAATGGTTCCAGGCTTTAACAATGTTATCTGGAGGTGTGTCGTCCCAGTCGCATTTGCACAACCAAAGTTCCTTTACAAGAAGCTTAGCGTACAATGTGACGGGTGCGAGGAACCCTAAAACGTCCCAAATCTTAGCGACGCAGGATAGAATAGTGCGTTTTGTACAACTTTCCGTAGGTACAGAAATTTTGAAGCTAAAGTTGTCTGAAGTTTGTGACCAACAAAGTCCCAAGACCTTGTGGGAAGTTGAATCATCAAATTCTTTTATTGCCGACAAGCGGTGCGATTGTGGAATGGCATCAAGCACTGCTTTAGAGTTGCTTGCCCATTTTATTAAATCGAATTGACCTTTCTTAAATAGGTTTATAGTAGAGGTTGCTGCTTCGACTGCGCAGTCAGCAGGAAGGCTATAAACGACGTCATCCATAAATAATCCGACGTCTATAATTTTGCGAGCTATTGGATGATCATCACCTTCGTCAGAAGCCAGTTGGTGCATGGTGCGTAGAGCGTGAAAAGGCGATGATTTAATAACGAAAGGGACTCGACAATAGTTATAAACTTGTAATTTTTCGTCTGGTGAAAAGCGATATAGAATGCGGGTGAACCTCCAATCGGATTCTCGTAGACCAATACAAAAAAACATCTGACGGACATCAGCTGAAATGGCCACTTCGAATAATCGAAAGTTTATTAGAATTGAAAATATATTGCCTTGCAAATTTTCACCAGCGTATAGAATATCATTTAATGATAAAGATGTAGTTGTTTTAGCGCTAGCATCCGTGACGATGCGCACCTTTGTTGTTAAAGAATTTTGACGACAGACAGGTTGATGAGGAATATAATAAGAAGGCAAGTCCTTAGTTAACTCTGTCTCCGGGGCTGCGAGAGATAGATATCCCTTATCTAAATGGTCTCGAATATTTTCGTCATAAGCCTTTTTCAAAGCAGGCGAAGATTGAAGCTTTCGTTCTAATGAAAGAAAGCGCTTGTGAGCGGATTGGTATGAGTCACCGAGAGAAGTGACGTCATTTTTAAACGGCAGGGCTACAACGTACCTACCATCGGCTTCGCGTGTCGTAGTGTGTTGATATATTTCTTCACATTCGCGGTCTTCTGGGCTTAGAATGGGAGGCGCTTGAACCTCCTCCATCTCCCAGAATCTGTTAAGAATCTTGTCCATGCTGTCCAAAGAAGTACAACAGCACAGAACAGAAGAAGCATGACTGTTCATTGCGGGTGCTTCACCCATGATTACATAACCTAGGGTGAACTCGATCGCATAAGGCGTGCCAGCACTTGCCTGTATCTTATGCGAGCCTAACATTTGCGGAAAAAGGGAGGCACCAATCAATAGGTCGATGTCCCCAGGAGTAGCGTAAGTATCATCAGCTAAGAGTAGCTGATTAAACTCTGGTATAGCGGAAGTGTCAATATTAGCGGTTGGGAGCTTATAAGTTACGCGGTCGGTAACTAAAGTCCTCATATCATAAAATATATTGCGGTCTAAACATGAGTGAAATCGCAGGTTCAACGAGCCATTAATATTAGTAGGTACGCCACCAAATCCAATGATCGTTTCTTGGTAAGCGTCAGGCGTTAAACCTAATTTATTTAAGCATTTGCGCGTGATAAAATTACTATGAGACGCACTATCGATAATACATCTGCATACTCGAGCATTACCGTGTGAGTCATAAATTATAATTTTAGCCGTACCTAATAGGACAGAGGTCCCGTTAGATGCACACAAAGTAACCTCCTCCTTTCGCTTGTCAGTTGCTACCGGTGCATCCATTACCTGACTGGACGTCGAGGCGGGCGGCTGAGCGTGGACCCGTCGCTCAGGAATAGATTCGCTATCAGTTCGCGCTGAGCTTACGAAATGCAAATACGTATGATGTCGCTTACTACAATTTCTACAGGTCGATGAAGATTTACAATTAAATGTTCTATGTGATTCGCTTAGGCAATTAACACATAGATCATTCTCTTTTACAAACTTGAAGCGGTCGGTCACTGATAGCTTAAAGAATTCAGAACATTTGTATAAATGTCCCGATGTTGCGGGATTTTGACATAATTTGCAGTTATGTGTCGAGTTATTTACTGTACTGACGTACGCGTGCGATGTTTTTTGTCGAGAATCACTTTCTTGTTTTCGATCATTGGGTTTCTTTGCTGTAGTAGGTAGTCTGTTCAATATTTTAGCGCGATCGCGTAGGTATTGAACCAAGCTATCAAAAGTAGGTAAGTCAGAACCGCGTTGATCTACTTCAAAGGCACGAGCGGTTTCCAAATCTAATTTTCTAAGCGCGATTTGCAAGAAAATAAAATCGGATATGTCATTTATATTGATATGTTTGAGAGCTGAGACAGCTGACGCGTAGGTATCGACAAAGCGTTCTAAGCTATCCGATGTAGCTGAAGTAATCGACTTGTAATCTATTATTTGGTCTAAGTAAGACGTGGCTAGAACCCTTTTGTCTTCGTACCTGTCTACGAGTGCCTTGAAAATGATCTGATAATTTTCGTCAGTTGGCTGAATGCCATTTGCAATGGATTTCGCCTTTCCAGTAAGTTTCCCTATTAAATAATACAGCTTTTCGGACTCAGTGAGGTATTCATTGCGGTGTACCATGTTTAAGAAAGTCGAGTAGAACAATGTCCAATTTTTGACATCTCCATTAAACTCGGGTATCGTTATAGCGGGTAGCTTCGGCCTATCGGGTCTTATACCTAAAGTAGGTTTCTCAGCTGTAGACGATGACGTCATTAATTTATTGTACTTGCGTTTTACGTAACCATAAATTTCTTCAAAGGAAATCCAAGCTTGAAAATTGGGAACATATTCTGGGTCCGATTCCAATTTTAATACATTTATTTCTTCGACTATTTCTTGGAACTTTTCTCGAACACTGTCCATTGTTTCCGAAGTGGCTAGGAATTTCTCTTGCGATTGATCATCAATAATATTTAATGATAAGTTATAAGCTATCTGCAGGCGCTCAAAATAAGCTGACCTTTGCCCTTCTAGCAATGCGAGCCTTTTCTCGCTCTTGGTAGGAGGCATATTTGCTATCTACACTTATAGGTATGTAGTAAAGACAATAGGTAGGTATAGCGGGAAGTTATGTTAATTGCGGAAATTATAGAATTGAATAAAGTTTGTATGAACACTAATTCGTAGGAATAGTGCTATTGTATAGCGATAAATGCGGTATATTATATAAGTATGTACTTATAGCGGTTTTATAGCGGAATTAGATACCTACGCCACACAATGGGTGTATATAGGTACTAATAACTTTGCGGATGGTAAACCTAGGACACGATTCGCTAAACTTTGAACTTCGTAAAGCAAGCTGCGTAGTAAGTAATAGCGTATGTAATTTTATACAAACGATTAGACACAATCTTTGACCATATGAATCTATATGGCAAATTCCTAAACGTAACTAAATATAATTATTGTTTACCTATAGAAATAGGTATGTTGCGTTGCGGATGAATAAGTTTGTCAACGTTTGGTATATAAGCACTCATAGAAAATATTAAATATGGCGGATGCCTAATGGGCGTAAATGTATGTTGTGGAATGTTAACTAAATCTTGGAAATCAGTTACTGGAATGTAGATTACTTTCCATAAATTGGAAGCGATAATATCTGAGCTGATATGGAACAAGTAAAATTAGCGAAATATCAGAACAATTCTGAGATTAAATTGGATTAACCAAACCAATCGATTCGGTTCGTTATAGGACCATTATATGCTTGTGCGAAATGTTAAGTGGACTGTTTTTCTTTTTACTGGTGGCTTCCAAATGGATGCTGGGTCGTTAATCTTGAACAGTTTGATATTTCAGAGATAATGCGGGATATGGGTATAGGTAGAATGCACTGGGTACCTTGTTTTCCAAATATATCACTGCAATCCAGATTTAGTGTTGACGGCTCGCGATCGCGTCACAAGGGTAACTGTTGTGTGCGGTTCTTTCTTCTTGAGTGCAATTTTTGTGGGTAGGGATGTATGGAAGAAAGGATATCTCTGTTTTGGATATATATATCTTATAGATGGCGCCACCACATAGTTTGTGAAAAAAGTGGCCGTGACATACGGACGGACAGACAGACAGACATGACGAATCCATAAGGGTTCCGTTTTTTTGCCATTTGGCTACGGAACCCTAAGAACAGAATAAAATTAATATTTAAGGGGGCTCCCATACAACAAACGTGTTTTTTTGCCGTTTTTATAGATAATGGCACAGAATAAATAATAGTACAAATAATGGTAAGGAACCCTTCGTGCGCGAGTCTGACTTGCACTTGGCCGGTTTTATAGATATTGGTGTCACCAGGATGTATCTCATGAAACGTGATAGTCAGACAGTTTAAATTTTCACAGATGATGTATTTCTGCCGCCGCTAAGTATTTGTATCTGTAAATATTTAAACAATTTTTCTTTAATTTTCAGATGGAAATAGGAAACAACAACCGGTTTTATGTAGTTGAATTTTTGGATCCGCCATACAGAGGCTTCGATCAATACGTTTGTATTCCAAGATCTTGGGTAAAAATGCACGATGAATCGAAAGAATTAGTTGTTACTAAATATCCTGTTGAGAAATCATCAGAAACAGAAGAGCGTGTTAAAAAGGGCGATGATTCTTCGATCGAATGGTCATTTTATGTGGCTAATTTTAAATATTGCACTGGTAAGTTGTAACACCCCCCCTACTATCTTCTCTCTATTATACCTAATAATCTAACTACCTATTATACCGCGCGCACTCACCGACTTCCTACTTTACTCTGTGGAGTTACGATATCTTTAATCTTACCTACTTCTTTAAACACTATAAATTGGCCATATGATCGTCTAGATATATACCTACGTTGTGTCTTGTAATAACTCGAGTTCTTTATTTGTTAATATTGTCGAGCCTTAACGTATCCTAACTACATAAAATATTTTACCTTTTTATCGATATTCTCGTAATAGTTGCTACTAATTCTAATAGGAAAGATACCTATTTAAATTTTATTTTACTTCAGTACACATCGGAACAATTAATTAAAAGATTACTCCAGAGATTTATTTCCATTATAGTTTGTTATTCCTTTGTAAAAGAATAAGCTACAATTAAAGTTCCTAGTAATATTTTGAACATTCTGATTTTACAATTTCTGAGGTTTATTGATTTTGACTCTAGGGCTTCAATACAGACATGTTTGTATTGTGCTATTTCAAGATACTTTTACGTGACAGGTTTGCATCTGTAAAAGATCCATTAGGGAAATGACAAGGAAATTACTTGTATAAATTATTTGCTTCTCAGATATAATTTTTAAGTTATTTCTTTAATTATTTGAAGGATGATCCAAATTTGATAAGGTTCATATCCAGAGATAAGCGACTTTTGGAGAACAGCCCCGTCCGCGCTGCCCTCGGTGGATTTCTTCCAATGCTTTTGGTCAATCCTCCCTCGCTTGGACATAGGTAGATTACCTAATATTGTCCGAGAATTTTATCCAAATGATATTCTAATTAAAATCAATTCCCTTTTACTTTAATACAAGGGATTTTAGAGGATCGCGAACCTATTTCTGTCGGAGTAAGTTTGTTAGTCATTTTCAAACATTCCAGGGAATTTTACATTTAATCAATAACGCAAAATCAACCACATACAACCTTCACCTTTGGTTAACTTTGGGATTTATCTAAGCTTCCTGAAGCCTAGGAAAATCCCTACTTGATTCATACCCCTACTTACAAATAATTTTAAATATTCTCTGTAGGATAAATAGAATTCCTAGTTGGATTATCCAGGTAGGAATAATCGCTTGTGAAAATTCTAGACTATATTTAAATGAAATTTTCCTTCCGAGAATGATAATATTCAATTACAAGATTCTCTTTTTTATCTAGTATTTTAAAACGTTTGAATAATATTTTACCCGGTCCTTTATGAAAGAATAATAAAAAAACTAAATTAAAACTCTGATTAAATTTTAGAAAATGCCAATTTGTAAGGTTGGTCTACGTACGCACTAGTACAATGCCTACGTGAGTGTGCCTAATTACCTGGCTAAATTGGGTGTGTGTAATTCAAACTTTGAGAAAACCGTTCTCATTTTGATTTAAATGTGCAGTTAAATGTGTATGTCTTCTGACGAGGTGCAAGGTCAGAATACCTAGATTGAACTACTAAGGATAGGATATCTATCGCTGTGTAACCTAAAGCGACAGACGGAGCCTAGGGGTTAGGATCAAGGTTTAAGGAGGGATGAGATTTTGCCTTTCTAGCGGACTCACTAGAAAACCTTTTCAGGCGGATAGAGGTTTCCTGTCCAGCAAAAAATGGAGTCCTGAAACATTAAAATAGAAGATATTTTATAGACTACGACAGTCTAACAAATATCTTCCCTCGAAGATCGTTCACTTTTTCACTAGCTAAACATGACATTGACTTTAAATACCCAAGAACACTTGAAAAACATCACCAAAAAGAAACTAGTTAATTTCTTTTATTTTGGACGGCTTTTCAAATTAATTTTATATTTCACAAAAATTTAAACTTTCACTAAATTATATTCAATTTCACTTATTATGGTCTACTTCCCAGAATCAATCCTAATATTTCAAAGTATAAATTTCTAGCTTTTAAACGAACTTTAAAATCACTTCGTAATTAATTAACACAATTTAATATTTTACCCCAGCGTTACCACGCAAACGTGATACTACTCCCAGAATTATCCAGCACTGATCCCCCTTCAGCTGTTACCTTTCCTTTTAAAGTCGCCATCCAAGATAAAACATTTCATTCAATTTTGAATCTTATTCATACGATTCCTAAACAGGAATTGGTGTGTTGCTTCAAAGTATTCTGAAAATCGGATGTTTATATTTTTTGTATATAAACATTCTCACAGTCCAACTCTCTGAAAAAACGACAGAACAAACCCTCTATTGTTTCCGACCTCATTATTCAAGTATCGCTCGATTTATTTGATAACAATATATAATAATTTTATTTGAGCGTTTGTGAGATACTAATGAATCCAGTAAAAATGGTTCGTTACAGTCGCCCCTCAAAATTTACGCAGACACTCAACTTTGTGTCCGGAGAAAATTTTCCTCGCCTATTAATCTCACAAATATTGTTTAGTACAATCATAATTATGATATTTGTATACCATATCTTCCAAAAATTTTTTTTTTTTATTATTACCCTATTCTTTATTAAAATTAATCCTCATCTAGATCCATGTTGAATCAACATAAGCTTTTTATTTCATTATTAATTTAATTCCCAACCCCAAAATATTTTTTTCAAATCATCTGGTTTCCACACTTTCATTCAGTCATTCTGCCTCTGTTAATTCAACAATTCAACTAGAATATTATTTACACCCCAACCTTTATTTATTTATGTTGATTAATTCTGAAATCAATTCCATATACTATAAATTTGTAAGATATTTGCTATCACATAGCTCAGGAATCTCTGAAGAAAATTTATCTACCGGTATTAGCATAGATAAATTTTAGGCATGGTTCTTCATACCTTAAAACTGAGTAAATTCAGACAGGGACTTTTGAAGAATAATTATTCACCCGTATCAGTATGAATTAATTATAGGCACTGCTTTGCTTGGCCAAAGTATGTACTAAACTTACTAGTTAATTCTAACCACGAGTGAAGAAAAGGCAAGAATCTCTAAATCCTTTCTCATCTCTTCACAAATATGTATATTAATTTCAGAATCAATTTATCTTCTCCTTTTGGTTTTTATTTACAAAACCCCTTTTCGACAGTGTTTTTTTTTTTATTATTTTGGAATCAGTTTCCTTTATATTCTGAATGTATTTTTTTTTTTTTTTTTTTTTTATTCTTACGATATATATATTTGTATATTTATTATTATATATTCTTTTATTTTTATTTTATTCTTAAGCCACTTGGCTACAACAACTCCCAGAAGTCTTGTTCTCCATTGCAAAATAAAATTCTTTACAATTTACTAAGGTCAAATTCAAACAGTATCGATATGTGTGTTTCACCTGTGTGCGTGAGTACCTAGCTGATTAGTGTAATTTAGACCAATAATCAATAACGTACATCTTCATACCAATATTGACATCAACTACATGTTGTCGCTAGTTTATCTGATTCATTATCCCAGCTTGGAAAAGACTGCACGAAGGAAAATGGGTTGTGGATCCATCTCATCCCTAGTAGAACTAAGGCCGGCACAGTCCTAGGAACAACCAACATTACGTTTCCCTGGAGAGCGCTCCTTTGCCAACTACAATCTACTCCTCCCAATGTCTTCAATCCTCAGACAAGCACGTATAACATGTCTAAACCAACCTCAATAATTCGATGCATTTATTTAACCATTGGAGTTGTCCGTGTGCTTAATCCGGGCAAAAAACCGATTTTGCCGCACGTATAATTAGAACTGCTAACTAAAGCACTCTGTGACGGGGAATCATAGTCTATTGACTTTAACCTAACACCAAACCCCTCTTTAGTCAACCGTCCTTTGTGAAATGTGATGTCTGTTGAATACAACCCTAGTAAAGTGTTTCATTCTACAGATCCTTAGTTTCCCAGAGCCCTCATTCTGATTTTAAAACATTCACACAATCACCCTTAATATCTCTCATTATATGTTATTCATTCCATACTCTTTCATACAAAATTATTTTTTTGTTTTTTATTCACTCCATTACTCAAATTTTCCCTCTGTTTCATTTCTCCTTTCTCACTTTCATTTCTTCTCTATGAACCTAAGGTTTCTTTTGTAAATTGAAACTAAGTCTCCAAAAAGAAATTTTTATAATTCTGAATTAAATACCCTTCCCTTTTCAAATCCAAATTCTAGTATGTTAATGAATTTAATAGAGAACAATTCATCCGTAAAAGTTGTCAACCAAATATTTTTAATAATATTTTATTATTTGTCAGTTTGTATATTGTACAATTATTATTCTACCACTCATGGTGGTTTGTGTTATAGTATTTATTACACATTATTTTGTTTGACTTTATAATTTTTTTTTAAATTATTATTATATATAAATCAAAATGACTTCTTAATTCCTGTTTAAAGATCGTAATCGTTGTACATCTCAAAATATAAAAAAATATTTTGATTGAAAAGAGGAAAGTCGCCGACACACCCCTTTACCTATGGATACTAATCCCAATTGATCCACATTAATTTTACTTTATATTTTTATAATCCTGTTTTCTTTTACAGGTTAAATTGTTTTCTGAATTCAAAACTAGGGTCAACCAGAACTTTATATCTATAAGTAAACTCTCCCCCAAGCCTCCAGTTACAATTTTTTTATTTTTATTTTTATTTTTTATTTATTAATTTAACAAAATCTCTTATTTTAATATTTTAAATTTTATCAAACATATATAATAATGATACATATTAATACAACTGTATTTAAGCTATAATTATAAACGCAGAACTTAAAATTTACCTTTAAACAATTTAAAATCTTTTTTCTTATATAACTCACTAAGTTATTTACTTATACTAACTCTTTTTTTTTTTTTTATATTCTTACATATTTCAAAACTTAATTCTATGCAGTTCTCTTCCTTCCTATATTAATTACTAGCAATGTTCATTTATAATATCTCGTTAAATGGATTGTATTGAATTTACCCCTTATCTCTTTAGTTTCAGGATTTGTTAAAATATACACATTTTTATAAGGATTACTTGATACCACAAACGGACCCTCATACAATGACTCAAACTTCTTTGTTATTTTATCTTTTGCCTTTGATTTATTTATTTTCTTAATTTTTACCAAATCCCCTATCTCATATTGAATTAAACGATATCGTTGGTTGAACTTTTGTCTACGTTTTTTCCCTTTTTCTTTTAAATTCCTTCGAACCAGCTCTCGAATTTGGTCTACCGAATTTAATCTTATTTCTCCGGTCCCTAAATATTTATCTATTGTTAGTGTGGTTGACTGCCCGTACATAATTTCGCACGGAGTAAACTCTGTACTTTCATGGTATGTATTATTGTACAATTCCTCCAATTCAGGTAAAACTTTCACCCAACTATTATGTTTATGTCCACAATATGTACGAAACAATCGGCCTAATTCCCTATTTACTCTTTCTACGGTGTTGGGTCTTGGGTTTCTAACTGTAGTGTAAATCACATTTACCCCCTTTTGTTTCATAAATTCTTTCCAAATTTTGCTTGCAAATTGTGAACCATTATCTGACATTATTGCTTGCGGTTTTATAATTTCAAAAAACTTCTTTGCCCTCCCTAATACTGAACGAGCTGTAGCTTGTCTTAATTCATAAAATTTAACAAATTTGCTAAAAGTATCCTGAAAGATTAAAATATAATTATATCCAAAAGCTCCAGTTGGTAATGGTCCGTATAAATCCACCATTACTATATCCCCTATATTTTCTGTAATTATAGACTGACATGGCCCTACAAAGTTTTTGTTTGCGGGTTTATTGATTTGACATTCATGGCATTTCTTCAATATAAATTTGACTTGACGAGTAAGTCCCTTCCAATAAAATCTATCCCTTATGTATTTAATTACTTTAAAAGCCCCTTGATGACCCATCTCCAGATGTATTTGTTTGATTACATCTTCACTTAAACATTTTGGCAAATAAACTACAAATTCTTTATTCTTACCTACTTGAATATATAAAATTCCCTTTTCCTGTTTAATCCTTTCTTTTAGTCTTTTAAATTTTGTAGGATTTTCACTATTATTTTCTCTTGATTTTAATATCGATTTAATATCCTCATCTTGTATTTGTAATTCGGATATCTTTTTTAATTTAATAATCAGATCTTGGTTCTCCCTTCTTCCTACATATAAAATTTCTGGCAATCTAACTTTATCTTCTTGGAGCAGATCACTTGCCGGTGGATACCGAGACAAAACATCTGCCACTACGTTTTCTTTTCCTTTAATGTGCTCTACCTCATAATTAAAATTCTCTAAATAATTTATCCATCTCGTAACTCGCGCATTATATAATTTCCAATTCTTTACAAAAGTTAAGGCTTTGTGATCTGTTTTAATTATGACTTTAGTTCCCCTTAAATAAGTTTCGAATTTTTCTAAACAGTTTATGACCGCATAAAATTCCTGTTCTGTCACTGTCCAATTCAACTGAGCCCCTCTTAAAGCTTTACTATGAAATCCTATTGTTCTTATTTCTCCCTGATCATCTAGTTGATACAATACCCCTGCCATTCCTATGCCCGAACTATCAGTCTGCAAATAAAATGGTTTTCTCAAATCCGGATGTTGAAGTTCTATCGTTTTTATGAATAACCTCTTTATTTTATCAAAAGCTTGTTGTTCTCTTTCACCCCACCTCCAAATTGTCCCTTTTTTTAATAATTCACATAAAACTTGAGAATGGGAACTGTAATCAGGTATAAACCTCCTATAAAAGTTACACAATCCCAGAAATGCCCTTATTTGTTTTAACTTTTTCGGAACTGGGAATTCTTGAATTGATTTTACTTTATCTGGATCTGTTCTTAACCCCTCTGTAGATATTATATACCCTAACATTTTAACCCTTTTGCATATAAATTCACATTTTTTTAAATTACAAGTTAAACCCGCCTTTTGTAATCTCCCTAATACTACTTCCAAATGTTCAATATGTTGCGTGTAAGTTCCCGTCGTTATTATGGCCAAATCATCTAAGTAATTAACACAAAAATCTCTAACTTCGTGGCCTAAAATTTTGTCCATAGCCCTGCTAAAACTTCCAACAGAAGTTTTGAGACCTTGTGGTAATACATTGTATACATATGATTTCCCATTAAAAGTAAAGCCCGTATATTTTTTGCTATTATCAGAAATAGGAATTTGGAAATAAGCATTATTCAAATCAACTACGCTAATAAAATTTGCCCCATGAAAGGAATTCATGACATCTATCTGAAGTGGAGGTTTTTCTGTTTCAGCCACCATGTATTTATTAATTTCTCTGGCATCTAACAATACTCTAATAGATCCGTCTCGTTTTAAAGTAAATGTTAATGGACTGCAAAAAGGGGTAGATGATCTACTAATTATTCCCTGTTCTTCCATCTCCTTTAGTTTCTTTTCTACCTTTTCTCTATACGCATAAGGCACCGGGTATGTTTTTTTTACTATGGCCAAATGCGATTCCATCTCTATGTTATGTTGATAACAATTAGCCCTCCCCAATTTTTCTGAAAATAACCCTTTATATTTATTCAATAATTTCATTAATTTTTCCCTTTCATCAATCCCTAGTTTTGTCCCAGTTACTATTTCTTGTAGCGTTTTTTCTAAATTTTCTGTTTCTTCTATGCTAATCTCTTGTGACCTCTTAATGTCTAGATTTTCTTCGGTCTTTAAAAA
Organism: Operophtera brumata; assembly: GCA_932527175.1. NCBI lineage: Eukaryota > Metazoa > Arthropoda > Insecta > Lepidoptera > Geometridae > Operophtera > Operophtera brumata. Next base: position 4,479,660 of record OW052229.1, read on the forward strand.
ATTTACTAAATGTCTCTCTCCATTTATTTCAAACTCTATACCCCTTTTTTCTCGAGTTATTTGAATTGTAACTTCCTTTTGTTGTAACCAATCAAACCCTAAGATTATGTGATTGACCAAACCGGGTACTACTAAACATCCCGTTTCTATGATGATATCGTTCAACTTTATAGGCAAAAGAACCATACTACGTATTTCAACACTTTTATGCCCTACCGCAGTTCTAATTTGAAATGATTTTACAGGCATAAGCGGAATTTGATTTGTTGGATTTGATTTAAGCACATTCCATAACTCCTCAGAAATGCAGGTTATGTCACTACCAGTATCTATTAAACTTACTACTTCATATTCAAATATTTGAGCTGTTATTTCCGATTTGAAATGTTTATACTCCTTTTCTTCTGATTCTTCTTCAAATACAGAATTAACTTTATCTATTTTTATATCTTGTAATGAGTGTTGTTCTATTTTTAGTTTCAATACCTCCACTATTTGTTCTAATATTTGGTCATTTCTTTGTACTTCTTCCCGAAATCCTAACCCCTCTCGTCTACCTCTGTCTACTAACCATCCCCGCTTTGGTATCATCAATCCTTTATTTTTCTTACCTAACGTTTGTCCTGGTTCCCAACCCATCAGATTCATTATTTTTAACACTACGTTCCCTGTGAATTTAACTGAATCGGGAACTACATTTTCAGTTTCTTTTAGTTTAAATTTACATTATTAGTTTTGTTCGCTTCTGTCACTGCATTCACTCCAGCTGGCTTGTTGTTTACCATTCTGTTTTGTCCTGTTGACGGGCGCTGCCAGGTTCTATATTTCTGTTGAACTTCCCTAAATTTCTCCTTGTCCTTCCCGGTCCCATATGCCGTCGAAACGTGTGTCTCTTGTTTGTTTATATCGTCCATATTTCTCAAAAACTCTGCTGTCTCTATTGTGGTTTCAATCTTGGATGTAAACCACCCCTGTTGAATGTACTTCGGAAAATGACGGATGATATCTGCTATCAATTGTTTCTCCGGAATTTTAAAAGTTAGCATCTGAGCTTTCCCTGCTAGTCGTAAGAAATGGTTCAGCATAGAAGGTGTTTTCACCCGATCCCAAACTCCCTGTGCTATATTTCTTCTAAGCTCGCTTTGTTCCTTCTCTCCCCAATAAGTTGAAAGAAAATCTACCTTGAAATCTTCAACCGTCTCCCACCTACTTTTATAAATCCGAGCCCACTCACGTGCATCACCCACCAAACATTCTAAAATGACTTCTAATTCTTTGCCATCCTTTGAAGCCTTTTTTAAATAAATGTCCAAATCCTCTAAGAAGGTCATAGGTTGAATCTGATCCTTCTCCCCAAACTTAGGTTTGTCCATATTCAAATTCCTTATATTATATATCACTTTTTTGTAACCTTCCCTGGATATTTCATTTTCTTTGATTTGTTCATTATTCTCCTTTTCTTTGTTTAAATTTTGTTCTGTTGTTTCCGTATTGGTTGTTTTACAGTGTTCCTCTCCACTTTCTGCCACCGATTCCGCTTCTAATCCGTTAGACGCTTGAGTTTTATATGTTTTAACTTCTTCGCTTAAGGCATCCACTTTAGTAGCTAAGGACATCATGGTCTGTTTCAATGTTCTTAAAAAGGCCCCCGTGGATTTTCCACTTTTTGGTTTTTCCTTGATTGTAGAATTTGATTTTTTTTTACGTTTTGATGTAGATTTATCTTCCTTTTCCAAATTTTGAAAACTTTCCGACTCCAAGATTTCTTGATTTTGATTTGTTTCCGTCTCTTTACTTCCAAGGCGTTCTGGCCTTTTACGCTTTCGTATAGGCTTCATTTTTTTTTTGTTTGATTGGTTACGATTTGTTTCCGTTTCTTTGTTTTTAAAGCGTTCTGAGCTTTTTCGTTTTTCGGTTAGACTTCACTCCCTTTTTTTTTTTTTTTTTTTTTTTTTTTTTTTTTTATAAATAAATAAACTTGCCTAAAGTTTATTTAATTATAACCTTTTTTTTCAATTCTGGTTTCCTCCTGAAATCAAAATAATATAGCTTCCCTAATCTCTAACCATGTTTTAACTTTGATAAATAAAATAAATAAATAAGTAAATTATGCTTAAAACAAGGTTAGTGAAAAGTAATCAAGTCAATTAAATTAATTCAAAGTCAAATTAAAAATAATCAAATCTATTCAAAACGAATTAAAATTAATCAAGGTTATTCAAAGTTTAAATTAAAGTTATAAAATAAAGCAGAGGTTTAAATTTATTTTTTATATAATATTTTTAATCGAAATCAATCAAAATTAATTATAATTATTCAAAGTTTAAATTAAAGTTACAAAATAAATACAAAGGTTTAAATTTATTTTTATATAATATTTTTAATCGAAATCAATCAAAATTAATTAAAATTATTCAAAGTTTAAATTAAGGTTACAAAATAAATACAAAGTTTTAAATTTATTTTTATATATATTTTTTTTTTATTATTATTTATCTATCATAATTATTATTCATTTTTTATTATCACTGTCATCGAAGAACTATTTCCGTTTTTTTTTTTTTTATATCATATTAACGCCCCCCCAAGTTTTATACTTTTGAAATCAGCAATCGCTCTCCAATGTTTTTTTAATTATTTTATTTAGTTTGTTAAAACTTAATTATTTTAAGAATAAATTTTAAAATCCATTTTCCGTCAAACAATCGTAATATTTTTAAACTCCCGTGTTTATAAAAGAAACCATTAATCTTCCAAGTTTTATAGACTAGACTTAGCAATTGTGTAACCTAAGTCGCCACCCGTCATATTCCTATCTGTCTGTCAAAGTAACCCACGATTTTTATTAAAATATCCTAACTTTTGCGAATTCAATCTATAATGTGAACCCCCCCCAGATAAAATCATTAAGCAAATTATTATTGGTATTGTTCAATCATACATATTTTCTTACATATGTAATATCACTATAACGTTCTAATGTTTAAATTCATACATTTCTTTATGATGTTACGTAATTTTACGCAAGTTAGTCAGAGCCCAAACGAGCGCGCATTCGCTTCTAATATCTGTGAGTTACTGCGGATGAATTGGTTGGAGCTGGATGGTATGGTTGCCAACTGTTCCTTTTAGCAACGCGTGACTTTAATTAAATTGGACAGTCGAACAACCAACCACAAAGGAAACAGTTCCATACTAAAAAAATTGTTGAATAACCAGCCCCACGTAATCAAACCGTGCTTTCTATCCTAGCTTAGTTCGATCAGTCTTAAGATATATTGCGCCAGAAAAATGGATCCAACGTTCCATATATTACGCCAAATCTATCCGTACCTTCTTAGACCGGCCTCCCTAATTCGATCCGCTAAATGGTAATAATTTTTACTCTGTGTCAATTTGATCTGACTTTACCACGGCGTTCAAAAAGTGAAAGTTCACGAGTGTGTTGTCTCTGTCTATGTTGAGATTTGCTCTGCGACATCATATTAATCGTTACTTTCCAATATTAATTGTCAGAAGTTCCAAATAAATTATCATTTGAGAAACTAATATTACTTTGATGTAGTAGGCAATTATAATACGAAAATGAACCGCGGTGTCTCAAAAATTAACCTTGTATATACAGAACAAAGATAACTGTATGGACTAATTACGGCTAACCATACTGCTAGTGACATCTTCCGGCCTTCGCAAAGAAATGCTTTCAAATTTCAATCGTGTAGAACGCGTGAGATGAATCTTATACAAGCAAACCAACCGAGTTCCTCCTCTGGGCACCAGATGTCAACACAGAACCTACTCAAAACTTTTGTTAATCGCGATTTACTCGGTATAAAGATTCTAAAAGACATTAGTCTTAGTGTTAATTTTGTCCTAGGTTTCTGTGAACTTTATAAATGACAAAGTAATTATTATTTCAAAACACCCAAAGCCACATCAACAGACGCGCCTCGCGTTGTCGAATTTGACTCTATGAAAGATCGTTAAATCCCGTGTTAGTTCAGTTACTCAACGATAGGTGTTCATTTTTCTATATCGCAAATAAATCGTAGCTTTCGTATGAGACGGTGTCGACCTCTGGCGTTAAATCCTGTCAAGCCGTCATCGCCCTCCTTTAGCTAGTTAACAGCCCGGACCGAAAAATCGAACCATAGTTATAGGTACCAGCCTCGCATAGTTTCACCTAGATGTCGCTACTGGAAAGATTAGAATGTAATTATCGTAACGTTTTGACTTATTTGTAATTAATTTCCGAACAAAACGGAGTCACTGTGTTCTCTCATTCTTTCACTACGCTCTGTTACGCACATCGTCTCTGTCTCTCGCTTGTTTGGCAATACGAATAAAACAGAGTGGCAACGTCTCATAACAGCCAGTATTGCACGAATCAACAACTTCGCGTCGCTCATTGCGTTCCGAGCTGAAGATTAGAATACTCAACTAATCTGTACTACTCTAACATGTGGAGTCCGTCTCTCTCACACGCATCCACAATAATGCCCTGTTCTTTTTTAGATAATAATTGATTACTTTAAAAGGCCCAGCGGTATGGCAGACCGTAGTGATGCGCGACTTTAACTAAATTGGACAGTCGAACAACTAGCCACTATTTAATTGTTAAGTTGAATTAAAAAATAGTGCTTTACTAAAAAGTTAGTCGAATAAACGAATACTATTTTAATTCAGTAGGTAATAATAGTACGAAGACGAACCGCGGCGCCTCAAAATGATCTCTGTGTACACGGAACAAGGAACATTTCAATGAATATAGGCTTGCCCATGTGGTCGACTGCACGAGTCACGTATAGTATGCAGGTACCTAGTTCAAATCAAAAACACAACTCCAGAGTCCAGACAGACCGTTATGCATGTGTAACGAGCGTAGCTGATAGTATCTAGGTAACGTCTCTTTCACGCAACATGAAGGGCCTAGCACTGAGCCGGCGAAGGCAGCCGATTCGCGACGGAAAACTGCGAGTCGGTTAAGTACCGAAATAAATAGTGGAAGAACAGGCGGAGGCACCCGATTCGCAACGGAAAACCGCGAGTCGGCTAGGTAACGAAAAAAATTAGTGGTACTGCATTGGAAGAATGAATTCATTCAGTGTTTACCGACTTCAGTCGCACTAGTTGAATATTTTTGTTAGTTGAATAAGTCGAATACTTTTATTCATAGTCGCGCATCGCTAGCAGACCGTTCCGTGTTCCGAATTCGATAGTACTTAGGTTCACACCTCTCCTAAATAACGATTAACCAAATCCACTTAAACCACGCGTGCCTACGAAGTCCCAGTTCGGGGCGGACCACCAGTTACTAAGATAAATATTACCCCCAAATCAAAAGAACTTCTATAAACAACTTATAAATATTACCAATCTGTCAACCCACTCAATTGCTGCTACTTAAAAGTGAGTAGTTCACACTACCCACTTAATGACATAAAATACCCACGCGTCAATAGCAAATCAACAACAATGTCCTGTTCAGTGAAATGAAAGTTCTCACGTCTCAAGTGTAACGATCACTCGACAACAATCACACAACAACGCTTTGTTTAGTGAAACTAATCACCCACGATTTGAGTGGAGTACTCTCGCAACAATAATCCTTTGTTTCCTAAGTAGGTGGGTTAAAGAATGACCTAATAACCCACATATTTTGTTTATATCAAAAAACTCTACTAGAAAGAAACTACCAACAAAAAAAACTAAATTATACCGTGAATAAGACCCGACAATAACAAATCCCATACCACAGACAACAAATTGCCAAGTTTTGACTTGGCTTTAAAAATAAGAAAGTTATCGTAACATTATTAATTATTTCTTAGCAGTATCCTTAATAACCAAAATTAATCCTGGCGTAGGTACCAAATTGTAACACCCCCCCTACTATCTTCTCTCTATTATACCTAATAATCTAACTACCTATTATACCGCGCGCACTCACCGACTTCCTACTTTACTCTGTGGAGTTACGATATCTTTAATCTTACCTACTTCTTTAAACACTATAAATTGGCCATATGATCGTCTAGATATATACCTACGTTGTGTCTTGTAATAACTCGAGTTCTTTATTTGTTAATATTGTCGAGCCTTAACGTATCCTAACTACATAAAATATTTTACCTTTTTATCGATATTCTCGTAATAGTTGCTACTAATTCTAATAGGAAAGATACCTATTTAAATTTTATTTTACTTCAGTACACATCGGAACAATTAATTAAAAGATTACTCCAGAGATTTATTTCCATTATAGTTTGTTATTCCTTTGTAAAAGAATAAGCTACAATTAAAGTTCCTAGTAATATTTTGAACATTCTGATTTTACAATTTCTGAGGTTTATTGATTTTGACTCTAGGGCTTCAATACAGACATGTTTGTATTGTGCTATTTCAAGATACTTTTACGTGACAGGTTTGCATCTGTAAAAGATCCATTAGGGAAATGACAAGGAAATTACTTGTATAAATTATTTGCTTCTCAGATATAATTTTTAAGTTATTTCTTTAATTATTTGAAGGATGATCCAAATTTGATAAGGTTCATATCCAGAGATAAGCGACTTTTGGAGAACAGCCCCGTCCGCGCTGCCCTCGGTGGATTTCTTCCAATGCTTTTGGTCAATCCTCCCTCGCTTGGACATAGGTAGATTACCTAATATTGTCCGAGAATTTTATCCAAATGATATTCTAATTAAAATCAATTCCCTTTTACTTTAATACAAGGGATTTTAGAGGATCGCGAACCTATTTCTGTCGGAGTAAGTTTGTTAGTCATTTTCAAACATTCCAGGGAATTTTACATTTAATCAATAACGCAAAATCAACCACATACAACCTTCACCTTTGGTTAACTTTGGGATTTATCTAAGCTTCCTGAAGCCTAGGAAAATCCCTACTTGATTCATACCCCTACTTACAAATAATTCTAAATATTCTCTGTAGGATAAATAGAATTCCTAGTTGGATTATCCAGGTAGGAATAATCGCTTGTGAAAATTCTAGACTATATTTAAATGAAATTTTCCTTCCGAGAATGATAATATTCAATTACAAGATTCTCTTTTTTATCTAGTATTTTAAAACGTTTGAATAATATTTTACCCGGTCCTTTATGAAAGAATAATAAAAAAACTAAATTAAAACTCTGATTAAATTTTAGAAAATGCCAATTTGTAAGGTTGGTCTACGTACGCACTAGTACAATGCCTACGTGAGTGTGCCTAATTACCTGGCTAAATTGGGTGTGTGTAATTCAAACTTTGAGAAAACCGTTCTCATTTTGATTTAAATGTGCAGTTAAATGTGTATGTCTTCTGACGAGGTGCAAGGTCAGAATACCTAGATTGAACTACTAAGGATAGGATATCTATCGCTGTGTAACCTAAAGCGACAGACGGAGCCTAGGGGTTAGGATCAAGGTTTAAGGAGGGATGAGATTTTGCCTTTCTAGCGGACTCACTAGAAAACCTTTTCAGGCGGATAGAGGTTTCCTGTCCAGCAAAAAATGGAGTCCTGAAACATTAAAATAGAAGATATTTTATAGACTACGACAGTCTAACAAATATCTTCCCTCGAAGATCGTTCACTTTTTCACTAGCTAAACATGACATTGACTTTAAATACCCAAGAACACTTGAAAAACATCACCAAAAAGAAACTAGTTAATTTCTTTTATTTTGGACGGCTTTTCAAATTAATTTTATATTTCACAAAAATTTAAACTTTCACTAAATTATATTCAATTTCACTTATTATGGTCTACTTCCCAGAATCAATCCTAATATTTCAAAGTATAAATTTCTAGCTTTTAAACGAACTTTAAAATCACTTCGTAATTAATTAACACAATTTAATATTTTACCCCAGCGTTACCACGCAAACGTGATACTACTCCCAGAATTATCCAGCACTGATCCCCCTTCAGCTGTTACCTTTCCTTTTAAAGTCGCCATCCAAGATAAAACATTTCATTCAATTTTGAATCTTATTCATACGATTCCTAAACAGGAATTGGTGTGTTGCTTCAAAGTATTCTGAAAATCGGATGTTTATATTTTTTGTATATAAACATTCTCACAGTCCAACTCTCTGAAAAAACGACAGAACAAACCCTCTATTGTTTCCGACCTCATTATTCAAGTATCGCTCGATTTATTTGATAACAATATATAATAATTTTATTTGAGCGTTTGTGAGATACTAATGAATCCAGTAAAAATGGTTCGTTACAAAGTTCAAGTACCTACATTATGCTGGTCACTTTTTACATTGATAATCAATATACTTGTCCAAATCCGCAGATTACTGTGTCATCAACTCATGATTTGTTATCACTTGTTATCCTTATATGACCTCTGTGGCGGGGCGGGCGAACGTTCGCCTGTGACGCCGGTGGTTGCGGGTTCGATTCCCGCCTCAGAACAAATATTTGTGCGATCTGCAGATATAAAATAAGATAACACGATTTATTTCCAAAAAACAAAAAAAAAACGAATATGACATGATTTAGAAATACTTATTACGTTTTAAGTGGTATGTGTACATAGTAAATAAATGTTAGAGTAGGTAATAAGCACGGTCAAGTGACCACCCTCCGTACTAGTTCGCACTGTATGACGGCAGGGCGCGCGGGCGTCGTTGCTCTTCCATGTATCTATCAGTAAGTAGGTTACATGTAACAAATCTTTTACATTTACAAGCTTATAGCTAGGTAGCTAATTACTAAGGAATTGCGTACAAATTATAAATCAAAACTTTAATACAATACAATACAATAAATTTATTTCAGGCAACAGTGAAAAATGTACATTGTACCTAGACAAAGGCCCATAGTAATATATACCTAATAATAATATGTAATTAATAATTACATAATTGTATTTAATTAAATATGTAATATACATTCTTCTATAGGTATATTATATAGTTACTATAGTCAGTTAGGTAGGTAAATATAACCGACTCCATTCATATGGGTTGGCTGGAATGTATAAACCTAATATGTGAGGATGCTAGAATTTTAAAATAGTGTATGTGATCCTATGCGTGAGTATCTTCTGTATGAGTCGAGTTCTCCCGGATAACCCATGTTTTATGTGTGATTGCGTGATGCCGAGGTCCCACGGCCCGTCTAGAGACAGGCGTCTGAAGCCTGAGCACAGAATAAATAATAGTCGCCGTCCCCGGAGAATAAAATGATAACTGCGAAAACTTAACTATACAGGAAAAATAAAAAACATGTGTTTGTTGATTGCTTCTTATATACTTAACGCAAACAGATGATTATTAACTTTAAGAAAAGCTTATTTTTGATAAATTATATTTTTTTTTATTGAAACACGCGTAAGATAGGTCAAAACAGAGATATTTCAAAATAAAGAAGTTAGTCAAAATTTATCACTACCTAAGTTATGTAATGTCGATTATCATTTTATTCATATAGTACAACCGGAACTAAATCAAATATTGCACAACTGTTGTATCATTCTTCCTTGCGTCTGTGCCTGTGAGAAAACGGGCCGTGGAATTGCACCATAACAGGTGTTACTACATTTTGATAATATTATAGTAAAACTTTATTCTAGTAACATCAGGCATGGGTTGATTTTTCGAATAGAATTGTAATATTTTGTAATTCTGTGAATAACCGTATAACAACTACAAAAAAAATTGAGCAGATGTATTTTAGCACCCACAGATCTCAAAAATGGCATCACACTAAAACTGTGATAATGGCAATTATCATTTTATTCTCCGGGGACGGCGTAGTAGGTATAATTATAAGGACGACGCGCCGCGCGCCACTGTCTGCTAGGGATTGCAACAACGAAAATCCCGGTTCTTTAGGAACCGGGATTTGTTTTTGTTAACACAGTAGAGTCGAAAATGATAGACGAGAATAACTTAATACTATTAAAACTTCCGTGTTTTACTCGAAACAAGTACCTGTACTTGAGTTATTACCGGTGTTTTCAATTGTGAATTACATAATTATAAAAATACTAAAACGATGTAGGTGCGTACTCTAGGTACTTAACTAATAGAAAATGTTTTACACAATTTTGTTTGGCCAGTGGAGTTAGCACGGAGGTGCCTCCTTGATCAGACCATGGTGAATGGTATACAAACGTAAAAGCATAATAAAAAAGAATAATTACACAAAAAACAAATAGGCATAACGACAAAAACAAAAACCAGTGACATTATAGATTTCAAAATAAAAATACTTACCGTAGGTAAGTAAATGAATTCCAAAACGTTTCCTTAACTTCGCGAGGTTTTTATGATTTTGGTATCAGCCGAGCGATTAGCTATCTCCTGTTTCTATCAGCAGTGCGCTGTTTCAATGCTGTTTCTATTGAAAATGACGTTTTAGCGATCATGCAACTCACCCTGTTGCTAACAAAGCTTGATTGCAACAAAAAGCCTTTTGACATGTAGTGTTTCTATCGATAGTATGAAGTAGCGATTATGTACCGCTGTTTCAATGAATAATGACAGCATTTGATCGCAACACAACCTATTGCAATATAAACAAGTAAATGGTTGTTTCAAACCATATAAATCTAAAAGGTAAGCCATAAAAGTGTTTTTTTTATTGTTTGAACATGGTTTATTTACATTGGAAATCAAATAAAAACATTCAGTACGTACAAAACACTTTTACTACTATTTAGCGGTATGCGCTATTTTGTTAAAAATATTAAATTGGAGTCGAACGAATGAACACAACTTGGGTCTATAGGTATATATATGTAGGCGCAGGAGGGCCTTCATCGGAGTCCGCCATAGTTAGTCAGGCGTCGGTGCTTAGGCAAGGAATCGTAATTCTAATTAACACTCCAGTTTTGATCAAAGTCACTATAATTTGCGTTAACAAAGCTTAATTCACAAAATAACTGTTCTATATTCTAGCCAAAGTCAATTATTAATCACATTAATCTAGAAAATCGCGTTTCACACTAGGATGACGCAGAATATCAGCGATTCGTCTAGCGCGTGGTGCACGGTCGGCTCTCGTTCAAAAAGTGTTCTTCAACATGGCCGCCGTGCTCCCACCCGCCTGACGCTCCGCTAGAGTGACTGCTGTCACTCTTATTCTGACGTCTGACATTGACGTTTTAGCGATGCGCCGTCACGGCCAAACTGACTAGCGACCGTCCTCGGGCGTATCTGAATGCAATCCTGAAACAACGTTACGCAACTTCATGATTACGCTCGTCCAACCTGACAGACAGAATAAGTTTTGACTTTTGACATTGCCATCACTAAATTGCATACAGACTTGGACCGGACGGGTGTGTCCTTACGACTAACCCTGATGAAATAGGCAGCCCGGACTACACTGTCCCTTCGACCAATCACTCAAATACCAGTTTTGGACCGGACGGGTGTGTCCTTGCGACCATCGCGGATGGACCGGACGACACTGTCCTTTCGACCAAATATCAACAATGTGAACCGGACGGGTGTGTCCTTTCGACCAACCGCAAGGCATGGACCGGACGACACTGTCCTTTCGATCACCCAATTAAAACGGACTAGACAGGAAGAGTGCGTCCCTTCGACCAGCCAGTATGGCATGGACCGGACGGCACCATTCCGTCTACCGGCACACATGATACACAAAAAAAATCACACAGGTCTCGTACATACCTAATTGTTATGGATTTCGACTTCTACTTCGTGTAGTTGGAAGGTTTCGTCATCCGAGAGTATACTTAGAGTATCAGAACCCGCAGTTAGAGTGTCTGAGCAAGCTGTATCGGTGTTGGATTCGGGAGTCAAGGTATCATCGTTATGCAATGAGTGTCTACTTTCTCTACTAGTACTCTCGTGTTCCTCATCTGGCGCCGTCTCGGCCTCCGTTTCATTCAATAGACTACTAGTTACTTCTAATAAACCCTCGTGCCCCTTAGGTACTGCGCGCAAATTCTCGTGTGCGTACTTGTAAGTACGTCTGGAACCGACACCACTAACTGTCTTCAGCTCATAGCGGTCATTGTCTAAAATCGCAGTGATTACGAACGGCCCCTTGAACTTCCTATCGAGCTTGGTCAGATTTCGCTCGCTACTTTTTATAAATACGAAGTCTCCTACTGAGAATGGTTTAATTATCGCTCGACCTTTATTAAATCGTTCAGCGTCAGCTGCAGCTGCTTTCCGAATATTTTGTGAAGCATCGTCTCGTACAGACTCTAAATCTAGACGGTTTGAATGTTCGGAATCGGAAATACCTATTTTAGATAGTCCTAGTGATTGTGCACGAATTCCCATCATCAACTCGGTCGGCGAGTATTTAGTAACGGTTGATTTAGTGCTGTTTAAGGCTAACTGGACATTGCCGAGTTCTTCCCGCCAGGTTTTGTTAGGGTCATTCTCAATAACTGTAAGAAGACTCTTGAGCGTTCGCATGACACGCTCGACTTGCCCGTTAGCCCTAGCAGAACCAGTTGCTATAAAGTGCAAATCGATTTTATGCTCGGCGCAGAAATTTTTAAATTCTGCACTTATATAGCAACGGCCTTGATCGGCAACTATACGTCTCGGTGCACCAAAAAGACATACTGCCTTTTTTATGGCCTGCACAGCACAAGTTGCATCTAATGAGAAGGTGTGTTCTAGTAGAACGTATTTCGTAAAAGCGTCGATAATTACCGAGCAGTACTCTTTTCGGTCGCTTTTGCCACTGAGCTTACCAGTAAAATCTATGTGGATGGTGTGCCAGGGCAAAGACACTTTTGGAATGGAGTGGAGCTGAACAGCTTGAGCTCCGGAAGGGCCTTTTGATGCCTTACATATAATACAGCTATCTATAAATTTTTTAACACACTTGGACATCTGGGGAAACCAATACTGTTCATAAATTTTGTCTAGCGTTTTGTCGTACCCTAAGTGTTGTAGTTCGCTATGAATGTGACTAATTAAAGTCCAAATCAACGAGCGGGGGACAACGGGCAACCATGATACAATTTTGTTCCGAGCAATTTTCCTGTACAAGATTCCGTCTCTGACGTCATACGTTTCTGCTACGGATTCGGGGAAATCATTATTATGGTGTTTACATATCAGATCTTGTATTTCAGAATCTCTTTTTTGTTCTACCGAAAGCCAACCTTTATGCAGTTCTACAAATTTGACATCTTTTCGTCCTTTGACAGAAGATGTTGAGGAAACTAAATTTGCATCGGGTTGGGGATTTCTAGAGAAATAGTCTGCGTGCTCCATTCCACGGCCTTCACGATATACGATTTCAAAATCATATGCCTGAAGAATAGCCCACCAGCGATGGACACGTGGTGTCAAGTCCACTTTTGATTTAGATGCTTTTAGCGAGTTGCAATCAGTGAAGACCGTGAAGCGTCGCCCGTACAGGTAATGACGAAAGTGTTCTACCGCTCGTACAACTGCCAGCGTCTCCAGTTCGTATGAGTGGTAGCGGGACTCTGCATCACCTGTGCGTCGGCTAAAATATTCTATGACGTGAGGTAAATTATCTCTTTTTTGAATAAGGATTGCGCCATAGCCTTCGGAGCTGGCATCGGTATGTAACTCGACTGGCAGCTCCGGATCAAAAATGGTTAAGACTGGTTCAGATGTTAGAATGCCAATAATTTTCCTAAGTATGTCCTCGCATTTGTCAGTCCATTTAATGGGTCCCTTAAGTTTCGTCAGTGGATACAATGGGCCGACTGTGTGACTAAAACCAGGTATAAACTTGCGGAAATAAGAGGCCAAACCAAGAAATTGCCGGACTTGTGTGGCTGTTTTTGGGGATGGGGCATCTACCAGGGCCTGTATTTTGCGAATGTTGGGCCTTACTTCACCGCTTTGAAGTGAATATCCCAGATAATCAATTTTGGATTTAAGAAATTTACATTTTTTTAAGTTGAGTGAAAATCCTGCCTCAGATAACGCACCCAGAACTTCGTCTAACTGCTCCAAACCTTCGCTAACGCTTTTAGAATGAACAAGAATATCGTCCATATATACCAGGGGTTTATTCTTAAGGTGACATAGTGCTTTCGTTATACATCTCTGATATACAGATGGGGAATTGCGCAAACCGAATGGCATGGCTAAGTATTCATATTGGCCCTCTGGCGTCACAAATGCTGTCTTCTCTACTGAATCTGGGTGAACAGGGATCTGGTGAAAACCGGAGGCCATATCGAGAGAAGTGAAGAATTGGGCACCTGTAAGTTGATCTATTTGATCTTCTATACGCGGTAATGGATAATGTTCGGGTCGAGTATTAGAGCTAAGTTCCCGAAAATCGACGCACATCCTATCCGTATTATCCTTTTTCTTAACTAGGAGTATCGGACTAGCGAAGGGTGAAGTACTCTCTCTTATAATCCCGGCATCTAAAAGTTCCTGAACCTTTTCTCTTATAATTTGCTTTTCTGGTGGCGCTTATCTATAAGGACATCTTTGGACAATTTTGTGTGGGTCAACTAGATTAATTTCTAGCGTACCAGTATTAACCCTTCTAGTTGGAACTCCTTCTATAAAATATTGAGCATATTTGTTGAGCAGTTTCACTAAAGATTCCCTATCTTCACCATCGAGATCAGTGTCAATTGAATCGGAAGTTATTTTGTTCGGTTGCAACTCACAAGAATTTGACTGTTTCTTAGAAAAGAATCTAAGCTGGTTTTGATCTATTTGGACGCCAATGTCATTTTCTAAGATATCCCTACCTATGATGACAGGTTCCGATAGGCAAGAATCCGGTACTACATGAAAAAGTAAGGTCTGAGTTATTTCGCCTACTTGTACTTCATTTAAAATTTGAGTATCACACCTTACATCATCACCCCCGATCCCAGTAAGATAAACAAGAGAATTGCACACAGTACCAGGAAATTTACAGCAAAAACTTTCTTTGAGAAGCGAACAAGACGACCCACTATCAAACAAAAACGAAACGGGCTCACCGGATGAAGTCTTTAGGATGCCCCTCGAAGTGCGCTGTCCACACAGGTTGACCTCTTTGACTACCGCTCCTCCACCAGTTTTTCTGTCGGGGCAAACTGTCGCCACATGCCCTTGCTTGCCGCACACGTAGCAGGTGACAGTTGGTGTCCTATCAGCAAGACGCGAGGTGCTGGAGGCGTCTGCTTGTGCTGTTGATCCGGCGTTTTCACGCCTCTTCCTACAATCAGCTTGTCGATGTCCAGATAATCCGCACCAATGGCATTTTCCAGGGAACCGTGTTTCGCTCATACGGGGTTGTTTAACTTCTAGTTCCTGCATCTCTGATTCGAGGCGCCGCTTTGAAGAAATACCGCCCAGAATCCGGAACAATTGAGATCTATTGCTGATGAGATGAGCATTCAGCTCATGACGTATAACACCGTCTTTTTGGCAAAGCACAGATACCACGAATCCAGTAATCACTTCTTCAGGCATGTCAGTCTTGGGTATTCGCTCAATCATGTTCCACAACCGCATTGCAGATTCAGACGCAGTTTCCTTTATTCCAATCTGGAAACGCAATATGTCGTCAAAGTAATCTTGCGGCAATTTCGGCTTTGAAAACTTGGCCAGCAACGACTGTTTCACTAACGGCCAAGTCAACTCGTTGAGATTTAATCTGGTTATGCAAGAGGCTGCACGACCTTTTAGTGCACTTGTGAGAGCCATAAGTAGCTCGACTCCTTCTAAACACTTTTTTTGCACAATCATTTCGGTAACGTTACACCAACCTTCTATGTCAGCATCACTGTCGTCTGGGTTGAACTGCAAAAGTTGGGTGGCAGTTGTACTAGTGCTAGGTATCTGAGACATTGAGACCATTCGCGAGAGTAGTGCTTCCATATTGCTGAGTAATTTTGTGGCACTATGGTCTTCCGACGATGATCTCGTCTCTTCTGGTCGCAGCCCGTGGCATCCCACTTCTGATGTAGGCGCAGGAGGGCCTTCATCGGAGTCCGCCATAGTTAGTCAGGCGTCGGTGCTTAGGCAAGGAATCGTAATTCTAATTAACACTCCAGTTTTGATCAAAGTCACTATAATTTGCGTTAACAAAGCTTAATTCACAAAATAGCTGTTCTATATTCTAGCCAAAGTCAATTATTAATCACATTAATCTAGAAAATCGCGTTTCACACTAGGATGACGCAGAATATCAGCGATTCGTCTAGCGCGTGGTGCACGGTCGGCTCTCGTTCAAAAAGTGTTCTTCAACATGGCCGCCGTGCTCCCACCCGCCTGACGCTCCGCTAGAGTGACTGCTGTCACTCTTATTCTGACGTCTGACATTGACGTTTTAGCGATGCGCCGTCATATACATTTCACTCAATGTGGTTATTTACTTTCCTTCCAAACCTTAAGTATTTGATAATTCGTATATTTGTTAAAATGTAAACAAACTTTTCTCACAAGGATTGACTAATAGGATACTACGCATCGCACAAGTCACACAGCACAGAGTAAAAATATGTTTCTATCATAGACAAAGCATAAAAGAGTCGTATTATACGGTTGATTAAAAATGGTTAGTACGTTGATACACGGTTCATAGCGTAATCGTACTTTGTAAAGTGGTCGGGTTATCCATAATTAGTACAAACTTCAGATTGTCACACAACGATACAAGTCCATAGAAATCGGAGCAAGAAAAGATAGCTGATCGGAAAACATCGATAGAAATATTATTTTGTTAGCATCAAGCGGACGATAGAAATCGTTTGCAACATATTTAGCTGATCGCACCACAGAACCCAGTCCAAGGAGTGACGTCATCGTAGTACCAAACGTGAGGCAAACGTAAAGCACTGGCAACGCGGGCACACATCATAAAATAGTTACTACCTAATAGCTTCTCTTCTCTCTGTGAAAAACTTGTGCCATCACAAGCAAACGCCATGCCATGACATTAATTGCCAGCCTTTTGACGCAAAATTCAAAGTTGGTATAAAAAATGCAAAATGCTGCTACTAAATGTTAATTTTAGACAGAAATCAAATAAATTTTGGCTATAGTAAACACGTAGAGATCCACCAACTTATCTGCAGAATGAAATGTATGTAGGTAGATGATAATAGAAAAATGTAGGTAGGTAAAAATGATTCTACAGATAAGTTTTTTTTTTTAATTATTTTTTTATACTACTTGAATGACGGAACAAGCTGATGGCCCACCTGATGATAAGCGGTAACCTCTGCCTAAGAACAGTGCAGTGCAGTTGGTGGGTCTATAAGTAAATTATAGAAAAGTTTTGAAAACAGTCAGCAGTCATCATGCCTATTCATAGACTATGGTCTACCCCTATATATAATGTACTCTGTGCTTAGGCTTGGACGCACGATAAAGACATATTAGGCATGTTCTTTGGTTATTATTATAAGAAAAACACGCTAGCGAAAACGTCCACATTGTGGTATTTCATGCAAACTTCAACACCCAGCTGCACCCCCTTAAGGGATGAATTTAAAAATTCCTTTCATAGTGCACACCTAGACCACAAAAGGAATGTATCTTCCAAAGAAGATGTTCAGAAGTGGTATAATATTCCGAGAAAATTCCAGCATTTATGAAATATATCTAAAAAAAAAGCTTATTTATTGCGCTACTCGAATATATAAATTTTATATTTTAAAAAACTTGGCGTTTCCGAGAAAATAATAAAAATGTTCTTGAAGGGAAAACATAATGAAACAAACATGCCCAACCACACTTGTGTAATCTATATATATACACACATCATCACCGGTCTAGGGATATTTTTAAAAAAGCGAATGACTATCAATGTGTTAATTATTTATGTGACATGTATATATTTAAAAGATACGTTTTAATATTCTATCATTTTTTAATAATGGTTAAGGTACTTCGATTAAAATTTCAGGATTTTATGGAAAAAAAATGAAGCATAGACGGAAACCGTATATGAATTAACTTTTAATTTATGAGTAAAAAGTGAAAAATATAGAAAAATCATTTAATTTGTGTTTATAAACTTGAAGTTAGTAGTCTGAGAAAGCGCCCATGATGTTCATCATCGACGTAAATAAAATGAATGGACGGGCCTTAGGGAACGATAGTTTTGAAGCTTCTAAACAGACCTAGCTAGTACACTTCGCTTCAGTCAGTCTTTGTCACGGCAACGAGTGACAGCTATGCTGAAAAATACCAAAATTGGTTACCTTGGTGATACAATGCCTTCCTGTGCTTTTCTGCAAGTGCAAACAACACAAGAAATACAAATAAAGCTTCAGGCATCGCATTTCATTCGTAAGTAAAGGTTTTGTAATATAATTTTCATCAATTGATAAAAAACTTATAAATCGTCGTGTAGTAGGAAAACTACATAACTAACACATTTTGTGAAATCGACTTAATTGCATGGTTATGATGGCCCATACATGTCGATGGACACGCTTGCTCTAGAGGACGAGCGACAAGGAGGACTACGCCCCAGGACATTATCTCAATGTCCCCCACTCTGAATGAAAGTTAACAGACACAAGTTTATACTCGTAGATAGTTTTAATTTTAGTCGACATACCTTTTTCTTTTTGATACTTAGAATTATCGTGTTCCACAAATTGATTTCATTTTGTTGATTTTATAAGCATTAGTCGTATGATAAGTTTGTTATGTCACTTACTTTGAATTTATGTCTGCTAAAATAATGTAGGTGTTTCAGTAGTTTTCTAATATTCAGTCTTGATAAAAATAAATGATTATGAAGACGACCTCTGTGGCGCGGCGGGCGAACGTTCGCCTGCGACGCAGGAGGTTGCGGGTTCGATTCCCTCCTCGGAACAAATACTTGTGCGATCCGCAGATATTTGTTCAGGGTGTTCTGGGTATTTTCTATATATAATAAAAAATATCTATCCATGTTAATATTGTATTAAGTGTATCAGTTGTCTAGTACCCATAACACAAGCTCTGCTTAGCTTGGGGCTAGATAATGTTGTGTGAACTGTCCAGAAATATTTATTTATTTATTATAAGTTGGTTTTATTTTAAAATGTTTTTAATATTATTTAAATCTATACCCATGGATAGGATTGTCATATTCAAATAAGTAAATAATAGATCATTTAATGATTTCACTATTATGGGAAAATTAAATAATGGCACTTATCATTAGCTTTTTGAACCTCAGTGGAGGTCATTGACGCAGGAAAACTAAACAATTGACATGCAAAAATAAATAAATGCATCAATTATTCAAAACTTTGGCGAGGGAAAAAAACATAGTCGTTTTTTTATTTTTTTCTCTTAATCAAAAGAACTAAAATGTATTATCATTAAATTAAAAAATAGATACAGTACCAATCTATAACATATCAAAACACGGACTGCAAAATTAGTTACGATAAAAAAGTTATTACCATTTTTGACGCAATAAAACAGTAAATCGCGTTTTTCTCGCGATTTTGGTTTTGTTGTTGTTATTATTAGTTATTTAGTTTTCCAACTACAGCGACGAAATATTTGACAAGACTTCACGCATGCATGACGGATGGTCCGGTACAGACTGCAAAAAAATCTGATGCCTAAGGGGTATCGTATTGATTTAGAATTGTAATTTGCATTATTTACGTCAAAACATTGCTAAGCACGTCGCTTTAGGTAATTGCATATAATATGTAATGGCATGTTAATTAACCTTACAGCTTTCCAAAAGAAATCTAAGGTAAACAAAAATGGATAGAAGTCTTAAGACGAGCAAGAACAGACGACTTTTGGAAGTGGAATACATTTTCCCGTATTTGCTCTGATAATTTTCTACACAATGAATTTTATACGCCAAAAAACGGTTAGTAGTAGTAGAGCTTTTTTGTGAAAGAGTTCGTCCTGGGAAGTACTACCACCATACCTGTTTATTGCCGCAAAGCAGTAGTGCTCGCATTGCTGTGTTCCGGTTTGAAGGGTAAGGGTGCCGATGAAATTACGGCCACATGGGACTTTTCATCTTTATGTTTCAGGGTGGTGGGCGCAGTGGAATGCCACATAGGGCGCGTCCTAGGTGGACGTGACCTGAGGTAATGCACTGTTCATAGGCAGAGGGTACCACATAACATCAGGTGGGCCTTCTTCTTGATCTGTCATTCCAAGTAGTATAAAAAAACTCATTGTGCAAAATTCTTAAAACTGCACTCTGCAGTTTCTAAAATAGGTACAGGAATTTTTATACATTTATGTTTCCGTACGATTTTCATGATATTTTCTTAGTTTATTGAGTGATGAAAAATATATTTTTCAATAATTGATTGAGCTGAAGACCTTAGGTGGACTTGCTTTTCTATTGATTTATATTATGTATGTTTGAGAGCTGAAAAATAGATACGTAACTACATAAAACAGAAGGGAACCATGTATTTTTGTAAAAATTTCATTCAATAATTGCATATTTTTCGGCGATTTTTTGTACTATGAACCTACTGAAATAACTTTAGAAAACACATTGCATCTGTTAAAGTATTAAGTATTAAAAAAATACAGTTTTTAAGAAGTTCAATAATATAATTTCACCTAGTTTATTTACAAGACCGCCAGGAGTGGCGCTATAGAGAAGAGGCCTTTACTCAGCAGTGGCTGGATAGATAGATAGATAGATAGATAGTTTATTTGTTGACCGTACCCTAAATCCGAATTGTCTTGTTTTTCACGGACGTTTTGTATGGGTAAGGCCAGTCCATTTATTTTACTTTGATTTTACTTTGGTCGAAGATGTTCATAACACATCGGCAACGATTCGGCATGCTCAGAACAAGGTTGTCAATGTCTTGCTGCGGAATATTGTCCCATGTCCTTCTGAGGTGCGCAAAAAGTTGATCTTCTGTAGCCAGATTTTCAGGAACTTCCTTCAGTGCTCTTCTTTGCAGCATATCCCACGCATGCTCAATGGGATTTAGATCTGGCGATTGAGCAGGCCAGTCTAAGGCCCTAACATTGTGTGTATGTAACCAAGCTGCTACCGTTCTCGCCGTGTGTGCCCGGGCATTGTCGTGCATGAGCAGGAAATCTTGCCCCATTTGTGTTCTGTGGGGCAAGATTACGGGCCCCAGCACCTGTTGGACGTATCGTTCTGCCATCATATTGCCCCGCACCCAAACGAGAGTTGAGGGTTCTGAAGACGGCTCCATCGTCCAGGAACTCGCCAAACACGCGTCCTTCGTGAATCTGGATGGAAGCCGAACCTGGATTCATCCGTGAACAGCACATTGGACCATTGCTCACGGCCCCAGTCCACGTGGTTCCGAACCCATTCTAATCGTCGTCCACGATTGCCTCTCCGTAAAGGTGGGAACCGGAGTGGTCTACGAGAGCATAGATTGCTTTCATGCAGTCGCCTTCTTACAGTTTGGCCACTCACAAGCACTTGGTGTTCCACTCGCAGCCTTTGGACCAATTGAGTCGCCGTTGCATTTGGTTGAGCTCGCGCAGTAATTTGCAAAAATCGGTCTTGTCTGGGGGTAGTGATGCGACTTGGCCCCCGGTGCCTCTCCGCTACTTCACCTGTGACACGATAGCGTGTCCACAATCTTGAAATTACATTTTGGTGGGTCCCTATGGCCTCAGCAACATTACGCTGAACAGACCCAGCTTCCAGCATTCCCACAGCTCGTAACATCTCCGCCCTCGTCAAATGTTGGCGTTGCATGGCTACAATACCTCAATTTTAACTTTATCTTTCGTTTAAAAATGAAAAAAAACTGTAACTAAACGTTATTCGTATTGTTTTCTAAATTTCGTACAAATGAAAATTCCCTCTCCTACACATCAAGACATTTTTATGCCACCGAAACAAAAGAATTTTCAAAAATTTGAGTTTGGAATTAGTCTGAGATAAATTATAAACAAATCGGTGTATAAAAGATTCCAATGCGGCCAGTACTTTTCGAGTTATTTAATTGAGTATGAAATATCCCTAGACCGTGTTGATGAGTGTATATAAAAATCAACCCCTATTTCTTCTGGTCACGCTAAACCTCGAGAGTGGCCGGATCGATTTGGCTAATTTTGATTTTTAATATTTGTGGAAGTTCAGGGAAGGTTTTAAAGGTGAGAAAATATGGAAACATTGCGAGGAAAATACTTAAATTACAATTGGTGTCGTGTGCACATCAGTTAAGAGGCGTGTATTAAGTGGTCACAAAATGTTCACGAATTATCTTATTTGCTTAATGTATTCACAAATGAGACATTAAATGTAATACTAAAACTAAGCCAATAGAGCAAAACTAAAATAAAATAAAAACCTACCTATCAGATCAGCAAGCCGTCAACCGATGGCAGCGTGCCCAGAATGCTGGCTGCATTGCCACGCTGCATGGCAATGCTTATTCGTTGACCAAAATAAAAGCCAACAGTCCGGTCACGCGTGGACTCAAAAAGACGCTCCGCAAGGTCCTTTAAAATTGTATGTGCCCCTGTTCCCCACGGGCCTAGAGTTTCCACGCCAAACGGCTCAAATATGTACCCTCTGTCGAGTAGTGCATACTTGCGCCGTTTGAGGGACTCCGCTGTTGTTGCTGCGGAGCCAGCCCGCACTGATGTACCCGGAAGATGGGACGGCGCCAGAGTATCGACACAGGTAGCATCCCACACCAGAGGTCGTCCCATTCTCCAGGGGATCAGTGTCATACCGTCAGGTCTTTTCCCGTCGTCTCGCATCAAGCCACACGGTTCAAGGGTAGCCGTCACTGAGGCGCTGGAAAAAGCCCGACGGATGATGTCATTTAGGGAGTTATGACAGGGTACACGCCCTGCACTCCTGGCACATGAAAGGGCGTGATGACCGAAACGGTCTGCCATCTCGCCACACTGGCAGCGATGTGCCACTTGACAAGGAGCACCTACACGGAGGGAAGTGGCAACCCGAAATGTATTGTAGTCCAAAAGTGTCCCTAAATTTTTTGATGGAAGTGTGTGCAACCATATTTCCGATTCCCATTCAGAGACAGCGAGAAGTCGAGCGCGCTCCGCTGATGAACTGGACGTTTCACTATGGTTATTCCGTTCCAGCTCGCAGAGCGGCTCGTCCCACTGTCTCTGAGAGGAAAGGACTTTGGGCTGGTTGGAGTCGGGGCAGGCTGCTTTCAAAGCTTCTTGAGCTTGTAGAAAACCAGCAATTTCTAAATGTAGTGTACTTTTTTAAAGTATTTTACCAATTAGTTCTTGAGTGCCAAAAATTGAAGACAAAAAAGCCGAAATTGATACACCGGTAATTTAATAATTAATTAAATTTTAAATTAAAAAGGCCCCCATACAAGAAAAGTGATTTTGACAAACGCTGTATCTCCTGGTCCGCGATAGCTAGACACAACAAAAAATAAAAAAGCGGCCAAGTGCGAGTCGGACTCGCCCATGAAGGGTTCCGTAGCAGCAAGTAACATAATATAAAAGTTCTTGGATGGATTACGATTAATGACGTATTAAAAAAAAACTACTTACTAGATCTCGTTCTTAAGTTTTTGCTTGGATTTCAATTGGCAGCATTCATTATGTTTTGCCCTGCTCACCTTAGCTTGTTTATTGCCACTCATTATTGTTATAGTTCTGTTGTTGTTTAATTCAACCCTTAAGAGAAACGTTAATTTTGTGTTATACTGCCACAGAATAAATAATAGTTCGTTCAACGGAGATGGCGCGAAAATCGGCACCAAGTTCTACGTCGATGAGGTCTGCGACCGGTCTGAACAAGGCGAGCGCACACTCTGATACCCTGAATTATATAAAACTGCCCTTTGAAGTTTTGTTAAATTGGTAGCTTTCATATGACACCCCACTTAATCTGATATTCTCAGTTTTTTGTTTTTTACCCCCTCTTGGACCCTAATATCTCAACAATCCTCCGACCGTTATAGCTCATAACCTTACCAACAAATTGTACTAATACTATCTACCCCCCAATTAAATTTCATGAAGATCGGATTAACGGTTCGCAAGTTATGCTCGGACAAACATACATACATACATACATGCAAACGCCGATTCTTCCAAGTTGACACAGAGAACTCGCTTCGCTCGTTCAATGAAGTCATGTGCGGCAGTGTTTCCGCAACAATCAAACTAACGTATGACTAAGAGTATACTATACCTACTAAAAGGTTGTTTGGAACTAAATTTACATCAGAAATCAAAGTAGGAATACTGTTTTTTCTTCACAGATTCTTATGAAGAAGCAAAACAATATATTGAAACTCTCGAAAACACAGTAGTTATAGAACTTAACTCTCCAGAACGACTAAACGAAGGTGAATTTTTATAATAACTTAGTTCTAAAATAAAACAGCTATTCTTTGAAATTAATGTTCATTTTTATTCCAGATGATGATGAAAACTTATCGTCGAACACAAAAATTGCCGAATCATCGTTCAACGATAGTGTAGAACCAGCATCACAACAATCCCCGTTGACTAATTTCGAAACCGAAATTCAGAGGAAAAAAGCTGGCGTATTTGCTAACTCTATCAATGAGCTTCCAAATCAGACTCCTACCTCATCTAAATCGTTGAATGACAAACAACTAGATTTTTTTAATAAAACATCAAACAACGTCGATCGTTCTGAAATTAATGATAACCCAGGAGGCAAAACGGGGAATGAAACATTTGTGAATAACGATGCTTCAAAATCAGCAAATGAATCATTGGATTCTACAATAGTTAGAGAACCAATTGTTGGTACTGGCTCCTCAGATCTGATGAACCAGATAAACCGTACGACGTTATCAGCACAATCGACGCCAATAAATAATAAAGCCGCTAGAGATTATGATTCTACTGCTACTGCGTCAAAAGATACGGAAACTTTAGAGGTGAATGAAGAACAACGAGAAAAAGAAAGACGAACGGCTGGAAAAACACAAGTTGAAACAGGAGTGTCGAAAAGAAAAAAGGTCGTAAGTGATGAAAGAGAACCAAAAAAAAAACAAAGAAAATATATGAATAAGAAAGACCCGAAATGGACTCTGAAGTATCGTACAACTTCATCAAAGCTTGTTGAACTTAAAGAAGGCTCAGGTATATTAGTCAGTCGCGTTAAGCTTCGCAGCTTCCAAAACTCAACAAAAGATGTCAAAAATCTAGCTAATTTGTTACTATCGGAAGTTTATGGAGTTAAGGCATTGCGAACATGTCGTTTCAATGCATTATATAAACATGCAATAGATGTTTTGTTGGAATACGTTGAAAGCTATGCAAATGCCAACGGTTGGGAGAAAGTAGAAAGAAAGGATATTTTAAGGGCTATGAGGGCGTGTAAAAAAAAAAAAAAAATTAAAAAAAAAAAAAAAAACACAAAGACCAAACCTACCGTTAAGGTAGCCAGTTCGGCTTGCTCCGTCGTTACATTCTTGTCCTGTTGAGTTTTTATTATTCTGGTCTGTTATGTTGTGTTTATGAGTACCTAGGTAGGGTAAATACGCTAAATGTCGGCCCCCTTAAGGTTTTTTCGACTTTGAGCCTATGTAACTTTGGTAATTTCGACGTATGGATTATTTCATATTTTTTTTTCGAAAGGTTATTAAATCGTCTTTTCAAAAACAACGTCAAATCGTACGCAGTTGTATGCTCAACAACACAGTAAATGTTTAAATTCAGGAAGGGTTAAAAACCCTAAAGTCGGCCGTTTTCATCCTAACCTCGACCGCATATTTTCCTAATGTCGGCCGGGTACAGTATGTTCTAAAAAGTAAAACAGAACTATTGTACCAATTATAAGATATTTATTTTTCCAGCAAAATAAACTGTCTTAGCTAAAATACTAATGGTAATCTTTTAACAATTAAGATATTCAACTGTTAAATACCGGCCCTCTATTTTCTCCTAAACTATATAAAATAAAAAATAAACCTTAAAGTATCACTAACTAATTAATTGATTGTTATTTACACTTCGAAATCAGAATTATTTATTATTTACCTCCGTAACGTCCTCCGTACTTGGCGTTGAACGTAAAAATAGTTAAGTTTTGGAGATAAACACTCCCATCTCGCACTTCGTTTGCAATGACGCTTACTCCACAGAATGTATAAGACGCAACGGGTTACCATTTGTTTTCGAGAGAAAAGGATAAACACAGGTCGTGATTTATGTGACAAAAATGTGAGTTTCGTTAGTATTTTGGGAATGCAAAGGAAAAATGTATAGGGGGCCGACTTTAGAGGGGGGGCCGGAATTAGGCATATCTACCCTAGCTATTTATATTTATATTCATCTAGTGTAGTATACGATGAATGCTATAATAAGAGTGTAGGTATGTATTGTTATATTATTATGTATTTATTTTATGTAGGTATATATATTATACGTAGGTTTGTATTTATTTAATGATATGTGTATTTGTCAAGGTGATAACACCACTGTCCCATACATACTTACACACATAGACACACGCCTTTTTCCCCGAAGGGGTAGGCATAGCCTCAATGGGCCGCTTTTCAGTGAGCTCATCGCCGCCATTGCTTCCCAAGACTGACTCAACTAACGCTTTCTTCCAGTAATAACACATTCTATAATAAGCTAGCAGCCAGGACAAATCTTACCTCTCCATCCTAAGGTTGTCTGGAAGAACTCGCTTTAAGCGATAAGACCGCCCATTGTACATTTCTGTTGATTTTGTTATTTAGTTATGTTTTGTTTTTCTGTGTGTTATTTTGTCGTAAATGTACAATAAAGAGTTAATCTAAGTTTAATAAGAGTTTCAATTCTAAGAGTAAATCTATCTAATCTATCTATCTACCTGAGTTAATTTTGTTAATTTTTAAGGATTTTAGTGTAATCCGTAAAAAAAAATCTGCCTGTTAATAAAACATCCATTTATACGAAATAAATATTACCAGCCAACGGCTTTGACGATCAGGGGCCTTATTCTCGAAATCGTGAGATCGATCAAAACGGCGTGATGACGTCATATCTCGCTTAAAAAACTTACTTTACTATTCCCAGCATCTCGCAGACAAACGTGTGGTTTTTACCATGTGGGATAGATTTTATCATTCGAGATGCGTCGAGTCAAAATTGCTTCTTTCGATTTGGTGTATGTAACAAAATAAAATTAGCACTAAACCAATTTACAATTTATAACAATCTCATTATTTCGATCTCGCATGTTTCTTGCCCATCTCAAATGCAAAAATCTCGCTCATTCGGATAAATCTCGTTACTTGTCGTGAAAGAATGTCAATTGATTACATAGTTTTTCCATAAGTTCTAACACCACACAAAATCAAAACACAATATTCTCACAATGCTATCTACAAATCTGTCTATTTTTTTGTGAAAAGTTTACGGCTCATATCACAAATCTGTGTTATTGTCATTTCACTTCACACCACACGTTAACTTTATTTCGCACACATCCACAGAATAAATAATAGTACAAGTAACACAACACAACACACTAATTTCAGTTGATTGACTGGCGGAGTAAGTACGGACTTTGAATGACAGACAGAACTTGCATGATTTTTAGATCTCACATGCTAAAGACCACACGTTGTATCTCGTACGAATTTCATTCGAGATATAAAACTGTGAGATGCCGAGAATATGTGTGACGTCATCAAGTTGATTAAGTCGATCTCACGATTTCGAGAATGAGGTGATTAGTGGTTGATTTAGTCAGGAAACTAGCACTTGATTAAAACTATGAATTCATTTATGCTATTAAACCATATTTTCAAAATAATTATGCCCTATTTTAGAAAAAACAAATTAATAATCGTGAATAGTTTTCTCCTGATTAATCGATGATCGTAGCCATCTTGCTTGAAAAAACGCGTGAATGGAATGAGCGAGATTTTGCACTCGAGATTTCCAAGAATCAAGAGAGATGAAAACTGCGAGACGTTAAACATCTCGCTTGAAACGAGAATTAGGCCCCAGGAGGGCAATTCTCGTGCTTTAGAGAGTCGAATTAGACATATGTCGAAAAAAGATGGCGAATGTCGAATAAAATCTTAATTTGCTATTCTCGTGATGTCACAAATAGACATAAGTCGACCAAAATCATTCAAATCGAATACGATTTGATGGTTATTGTGACATTTTCATGACATTTTTTGTAGAGACATTCATGCTTCGACATTATCTCTAATTTAGAGATAATCTCTACAATCCGAGAATGGCCCTCCTGGGCGGAGTCAGATATATTCCCCGCACCAGCCACATTTCCTCGTAACATATTTACGCGCCCAGAGCTCGGCCCGCACTCACTCATCTCTCATATATAAAAGGCAATGTCCTGACTGACTGACTGACCGAGGTCCAACGCACAGCCTAAACCGCTGGTCGTAGAGACTTGAAATTTACAGGATGTGTTCGTCTCGATGCGTAGGGTTGTACTAAGAAAGGAATTTTGAAAATTCGCATTCTAAGGGGTTCAAAATGCGGTTCTAACGTAAAACAAAAATGCTCTGTATTTCGGAAACCTTTAGTAGTAGAACTAAGAAATTTTACATGGAGATTTCTTAAATAAAATTAACAAACACGTATTTCAGCGATTCCTGAAAATGTCCTGAAAAATGGCAGGGGAACGTTTTCTTTGTAAAAAAATAAAAAAACTTTAGGTTTTACAACGCACAGCCTAAACCGCCGGTCGTAGAGACTTGAAAATTGGAGAGTGTAGTCCTTTTAGGGTGTAAAAGTGTATTTCAAAAGGAATTTGGAAAATTCGCTCGCTTAGGGGTCCATAAAGGGCTTTTAATGTATACACTTTGCGTTTTGCAGCGCACAGCCTAAGCCGCTGGATCTAGATACAGGAAATTTGGAAGGTGTATTCATTTTGGAGTGTAGGGGTGTACTAAGAAAGGATTTTGGAAAATTCACCCTGTAAGGGGTCCAAAACGGCTTTTAATGTAAAACTAAAATGCTTCGTATTTCGGAAACCTTTGGTAGTAGATACTTGAAAATTCACTGGTAGATTCCTTATACAAAAATATGTTACAGCAGTACCTGAAACTGTGCTGAAAAAAGTCACAGGAAGAACGTTTTGTTTGTAAATAAATACACTTTACGTTTTAGCCAGATTTCAGCGTATTTTGACGATTTAAAAGTTAGTTTCAGTGTAGTCATTGAGATCAAAATATTTTCAGGACCTCAAGGTTTAAATGGGACCCCTAAATTGAAAAACTTGAGTATGGTGTCGTTTCAAAGATCGTTTCACAGTGTCGTTTTTAAGATTAAAATATTTTCAGTACCTCAAGGTTAAAATGGGACTCCTAAATTTAATAACTTGAGTATGTTGTCGTTTCAAAGGTCGTTTCACGGTGTCGTTGTTGATATTCAAATATTTTCAAGAAATCGAGGGTAAAAATGTGAGCCCTAAATTGAAAAACTTGAGTGTGGTGTTGTTTCAAAAGTCGTTTCACGGGGTGGTTGTTGATGTTGTTGTCTGCACGCCGCGCCGGAGATGTTTTCAAACTACGCGCGGCCGCGTCGCGCCTCGTCGCAAAACTTAATTCACATAGGTTTTTATTTTAGAGTAGCGCTGCGCTGGTTTCCCCACGTATGAACTAAGTTGCCTGCAAAAATATACTTCTTTATTAGTATGATTGGAGTGATAGCTAAGTATCTGTGGTACCTACATCACTAAACATATTATCTATCATATAAATAAATAAATAATAAATAATACTGGACAGTTTAGGTATACAACATTATCTAGCCATTATCTATTATGTGTTATGGGTACTAGATAATTGATATACTTAATATGTTTGTAAACTGTATGTAAAAATAACTATGTGTATGGTGTAAGTATCAAAATAAACTTTTTACTAACTTTCTTACTTACTTACTTAGGTACTACATACTTAGTATAAAAAAAGTCGCTTTCCGCTGTCTATCTGTCCCTATGTATGCTTAGATCTAACTGATTTTGATGCGGGTTTTTATAGATAGAGTGATTCAAGAGGAAGGTTTATATGTATAACTAGCGACCCGCCCCGGCTTCGCACGGGTAGTAACTTCACATCCCGAGCGAAGCCGGGGCGGGTCGCTAGTCATAAATAAAACTGTTTTACGAGTGTAGGATATGTAGTATAGTAAGTATAGCATAGGATTTTTAGTAGACTGTACACCAAGTGCATAAAACAAGACCATTTATCCAAGATATATCTGCTCTAGCCGAAGGCGAGGATATCGAATTCGAGGATAAAATGGGTTTTATGAACAAGATAGGTATACACTCTGCCTTTCACTTCGATTGCGCGGAAATGGTGATATCAACAGAGATATCATTATTATCTATCGTTAGAATTTTTTACCTAGGTACCTACCTAGCGTAAAAAAGTCCCTCCTGACTACACCTACCTTTACTAAACAAATAAATACGAGACGCCTAGGAACCTAGAGTAAAAAAGTCACATTGTTTTCCTGACCACACCTACTTTTACTAAACAAATAAACACGACACACCTAGGTAACTAGTGTAAGAAAGAAGCACTGTTCCTCCTGACCACACCTACCTTTACTAAACAAATAAATACGACACGCCTAGGAAACTAGAGTAAAAAAGTCACATTGTTTTCCTGACCACACCTACCTTTACTAAACAAATATATAAGACGCACCAAGGTACATAGTGTAAAAAAGTCACATTGTTTTCCTGACCACACCTACTTTTACTAAACAATTAAATACCACACACCTAGGAACCCAGTGTAAGAAAGTAGCATTGTTCCTCCTGACCACACCTAACTTTACTAAACAAATAAATACGAGACGCCTAGGAAACTAGAGTAAAAAAGTCACATTGTTATCCTGACCACACCTACCTTCACTAAACAAATAAAAACCACACACCTAGGCACCCAGTGTAAGAAATTCGCATTGTTCCTCCTGACCACACCTACCTTTACTAAACAAATAAATACCACACACATACCTACCTAGTCTAGAAAAGTCACATTGGTCTGCCTGACCACACCCATCTTTACCAAATAAATAATATTTGTTGTTTTTTTTACCCCTGACGCAAAAACGACGGGGTGTTATAAGTTTGACGTGTCTGTGTGTGTGTGTGTGTGTGTGTGTGTGTGAGTGTGTATATCTGTCTGTCGCCTCGTAGCTCCCGAACGGATGAACCGATTTCTTTTTTTTGTCTGATAGGTCAATTTGTCGGGAGTGTGCTTAGCTGTTTGATCAAAATCAGTTCAGCCGTTTCATTGCGTTGAGGGTTTTTTAATTTTTACAAAATTAATTACTTATTTCCTGACTACTTTAGTGAGGCATAGCGATTTGGACAAATGAGGTGTCAATCGCTTCATCTTTACCATCAGGTGGTTTTTTAATTTATATTTTCAAAAACGCGGCCGTGCGTGATTTGTAGGGGCACGGCTTTTTTTTGTCGTGAAATAGGTCAAGACCCGTCAAGGGGGTTTCAAAATGAGTTTTCAATAAAGATTAGAGGGATTCGAGGGAAAAATTAAATTTAGAAATAAAGTGTCTTCATAATAATATATATCGTAATTCGTAATATATACTTATGAAATTTTTTGAATGGAATATTCCGAATAAAAAATCACGAACGGAAAATCTCGAAAGAAAAACCTTGAATTAAGAAGGATACCCACAGATTCGTTCGATGTGAAAGTTACTTTATTCAAGGCGTATGTACATCTCTGTACTCAGCGAGTCTGTGGTTCAACTATACCCAAAAAGCTTACAATGCTCTGCGGGTCCAATACAACAATGCATTTAGGGCTCTGTTGGGGCTTCCGCGCTTCTGCAGCGCTTCAGGTATGTTTGCCGAAGCGCGTACTGACACCTTTGACGCCATCTGGCGCAAAAAGACGGTCTCACTGTCGGGAAGGCTTCGCGCGAGCAGCAACAGCATCATAAGCGCGTTCTCTGATCGTTTCGATTGTCCTCTGGTTTGGAAGCTCGTCCAGAGGACTAATCATTGTTAATTATTAAGTACTAACCTAGTTTTAAGTCGTGTTACTAATAAGTTGGACTCTTGTTGTCTTAATAAATAAATATTCTATTCTATTCCACTCTATTAAAAAAAATTGTAAATATCGAATGATAAATCACGAAAGGAAAATTTCGAATGAAAAATCTGTACCTTTAAATCTTTGTCTTTACGTTCGAGATTTTCCGTTCATGATTTTCCGTTCATGATTTTTCATTCACATTTTCCATTCCAAATATTTTACGAGTTTTTAAAAAAAAAATGTCATCATATATTGTAATATTATGCAATAATACGAAGACACTTTTTTTCTAAATTTAGTTATTCCCTCGAACCTCTCTAATCTTTATTGAAACCTCATTTTGAAAGAGCTTTCAAACGATATCAAAACAAAAACAAAAAAAGTCGTACCTTTTCTAGACACGAACGGCCGCATTTTTGAAAAACACTTCTGCCTTTTACACTAGGTAGTTAGGTGTGTAGTATTTATATTTATTTATTTGGTAAAGATGGGTGTGGTCAGGCGGGACCATTGTTACTTTTTTAGACTAGGTATCTATGTGTGTGGTATTTATTTATTTTATTTTATTTTATTTATTAGGTCTACCAACAGTTTACACATGAATACAAAATAAGAGCACAAACTATAATGTTATAAGCTACATGCGAAACCAATTATAGGTAAACACAACATGCACAATAATCAAACAGATGGGTTATTATTAAAGTATTAAACTTAGGTATTTTATCTAGGTAAATTAATATTAGGCATGCTACATACATAAGTACAAAAGTAAAAAATTTGAAACATTTGATAATCCGACCAACTTAAAGTAACGCAACTCCAATATATGTAGTACCTAGTAGGTAGGTATCAGAGCGGCTTCATTTACAATCAAAGTACAAGTAACTTGAAATTAATTAATGAATGAAAAAACAATGAAATTAAATGACACATCGACTGAATACAAACATAGGTAAAATATTAGAACGAGTAGGTAAATTAAATAAAGAAACAACAAAAAACAAAAAACAAGTTACCTTATGAATCTGAAAACGAGGTGTAAGTGTATGGATAATAATGGAATAATGGAATGTATTGTGAACCAAGTAAATATATGGTAGGTATACAAAGCTTAAACGAACAACCTCCTACAAGTTATTTTATGATTCCAAATTTTGTATTAATTTGTACTCAGAAGTGTCGGTTTCTCTCATATATATTCTCCCGTTGCGCACCCATACGAACTTGTAGCCCCTCTCCCTGGCAGCCGACCTGGCTGCCGAGTGAAGCGCTTTGTTCGAAGTGGAAAGGTGCTCCACCACCAAGATTGGAGTCTTCTCACCAGTCAGCCCAATATGAGAGCTATTGAGCCTGTTGTTTGGGCTCGACTTATTGAACTTTATGGACGATGCTAGAAACTTGTCACGAACCCTCGGAGAGTTGAACTGGACCACTATGGAACGAGGCCTCGTAGTTTTTGGATTGAGCTTAGCCACACGGCTGCACCTCAATATATTTTCATCTTTAATATCGCAGTCGATAGTGTTGCTTATATTCTGGACGATGCTAATGATGTTTTCATTGTTCTTCTCTGGTACACATTGGATCTCGATATTACTTCCCCTAGCGTACTGTTCCAGCTGATTTATTTTGGCGGTTAAATCCATGCTTACTAAACGCAATGAAGCATTTTCATCGTGAATTTCCTTCATTTCCACGGCTACGCTAGGGCGTAGGGGGTTTTAGGGGGCGAATTTAGTGCAACTCTTTTATGAGGCCTGTTATTTCTCTGAGAGCGTGACGGAGTGTTGTCATTGTTACGATCTTTCGGCTTACAGAGAGAACATGCCCAGTTAGGTGAAACTTCTTGAAAAGAGGTATTTTTTTCTGCCCTTGTTGTAGCTATACAGTCGATATGATACCCCTTATAATAAATACTACACAGTAAATAGTCACCATTCTCATCATCCACCTCACAACATCCCCATTCAAAGGACTTTGGTAGTTCCGACATTGCTAGTTCCAAATTGTTCCAGTGCTTTTTAGTCAAAACAACGATCAACACTCAGCAATGATCAGCGAAAATAATGTCAGGTAAACTTCTTGTCACTGAGTAAAGTACGAAATCAAGAGGACGTAAGCGCCATGCAGATCGCGTCGCTTATGTCTTATTGGTTTTAGTCGAAACGTTGCCGCGATAGCAGCTTGTTTACCAATTTAATTTCTTTATAATCGGAATATCCTTAGACTTACGGATTATATTATATAGTAAGTATGTTCCTTGTAGCTTTATGTATGCGGCACACCAAAATTACACCATAAACTTTGACTTTTTACCACTATTTACGATTTATTTACGAGAGCAAAACAACACGGTGCAAGTTACCCACTACCACGTTTATTGAGTAAATATAGGTGTGGTCAGGAGGACTAATGTGACTATTTTACACTAGGTACCTAGGTGTGTGGTATTTATTTGCTTAGTAAAGGTTGGTGTGGTCAGGATGACCAATGTGATTTTATAACTGACTTCAAAAAAAAAAGAAGGAGTTTCTCAATTCGTGTGTTTATTTTATGTATGTAACCTCATATCTTGTTACCTCATATATCATTTATGAACCGATTTGTAATTTTTTATTTTAGTTGACTCACAGATTGGTGCCATTTTCACCAAAATCTGGTTTTTCACCAAAAAAAGTCGCATTGTTCCTCCTAACCACACCTACCTTTACTAAACAAATAAATACGACACGCCTAGGAACCTAGAGTAAAAAGTCACATTGGTCCGCCTGACCACACCCATCTTTACCAAATAAATAAATACTACTAATGTAATATTGACACATTAGTCCGCCGACGCTGCACCACGACATGTTTATAGGCCTGTCTGCATAGATAGGTACCTATTTATATACAGAGTGTATCAAGATATGGAGACTCTCAGGGTATGTACATTTTCTGATGTTATTAGAGATGTTGATTCTTAGATAACAATTGCCACAACCTGCATACTTCGGTAGGTACATACCTATCTTACCACGCAAACCAAATCTGTGCTCGTTCCGGCACTGGAGCTATTGTGCAATTTTCAAACCGATTGTCAGAGTACTCGAATCGATCTTCAGTGTTCATCCCAGTCTGCCATCTCGACCAATTGGCGAAGGATTTTTCCGATATTCAGCGACGTCAGACTGAGCTTTGGTTTCGGAACGAACGGCATTAGGTGAATCCAATTGAACTCATTGTCGGTCTCTCTAACGTTTCGTTTCTCGAAGTAGGATTAATAGCACGAACCTCGTGCTATTACTTAGTATGATGATATATGTGGTATTAATAAGTTGTAAACTCGTAACGATATTCAATTTGCTTGATAAAATTATTTATTCATGACATGATTGCATTTTAGTCACATAAGGCTGTAATTAGGGTTTCTTCAAAAATAGTAACGGAACGTATTTTTGTCTGTCATTGTCACCCAATCATCTGTCTGTCAAATGTCAATCGTTTCGCGGTTTCGTTACAAAAATCGAATCGCATTGCATTTTGTTTCTCTACTTTTGGTAATACTTAGAGAACACCTATAAAAGTTTCGAGGTAAGCTTCATAATCGGTTTTCTAAGTAACCTACGATAAATAACAATGTTGTGATTGATAATAAACAATTTCAGAATGCCTGCTCACCGAGTAGTGTCCGAGCGGCAACTGACCCTGCTGATCGAGCATCTAGAACAGAATCGCAGCTTCGCAGTGGGCAGACTCTCCAATAACGGACCGCTGGAGAAGCGGCAGGCGTTGCGCCATTGGGAAGAGGTTGCGCTGACGCTCAATTCGGTTGGAACCGGCGCCACCAAGACGGGTCCGAAATGGAGAGATGTGAGTTAAAATTAGTGACTGTGTTTTAATGTATGTGACTGTGTTCATTTTTCTTTGTAGAACTTATATCAATTTAACACATCTATACTCAAATTCAATGTTGTCGATTCCATGCAGCATGATTTCCTACTAGCCTGTACAAACCTTAAAAAACATGTTGTAATTTAATGTTGCAGCAAAAGTGTGTAAAGCCAACTATTTCCTACAGTTTCGCTTATCATATGCCAGCTCAAACGCGCACACAATTTTTTTTTGTGCAACTGCCTGTGGTGTAACATGCTTATGGCCCACCTGATGTTAAGCAGTACTATATGCCTATGCTGCCTGCCTATAAACAATGCATTACCTCATTAGGTCACGTCCACCTAGGACACGCTTTATGTGGCATTGCACTGCGCCTATCACCCTGAGACAAAGATGTAAAGTCTCATGTGCCTGTAATTTCACCGGCACCCATACCCTTCAAACACATACTTCAAGGTCTGACAATCAGCAACAGTTACCAATACGCAATGCATACATTTAGCGGGTGGCTATTAGCAGGCCCCTCGCCCATGATTAGACAAGGTTATTTTCGTTTGTTTTTAGGTTCGTGCTATACTGTTATTAGAAACAAATTCTCTTAAAACACTCCAACATTAAGCAATCCCTTTTACAAGATTTTATTTAACTTGCAATTTGCAACTATGTTTGTTTGGGTGGAATCTTGCAACTTAATTTTGAAGCGGATATCTTCAACCGATTGACCTGATATTTTGCATACCTGTCAAGTTCCGTTGACAATACAATATTATGTTGACAGTGAGCGCTGACGATGGAGACGGAAGATGGATAACAGAACTCCTCGATGGATAATAGTAGACTGACCGAACAAACATAGTTACAAACACATGGTGTCAGTTTGTGTTTGTTTGCTAAGCTTGTGCTCTTAATTATGGAAAGGTACTCATTTATAATTATCACTTACATGTTTCTCACTAACCAATCATATAATTTTAAAGCTTTGCATGACCACACCCTCTTTTTATGCTAGTATTGGAATGAAAAAAAATATGCTGCAAGAAAGAAGGCGTCAGAGCTGCAACAGCATGCAAGAGGGACTGGAGGAGGGCCAGCTA
Source organism: Operophtera brumata (assembly GCA_932527175.1). Taxonomy (NCBI): domain Eukaryota; kingdom Metazoa; phylum Arthropoda; class Insecta; order Lepidoptera; family Geometridae; genus Operophtera; species Operophtera brumata. The sequence goes on from OW052229.1 coordinate 4,516,555, forward strand.
AGAAAGGGGCACTGACCCCCATCGAAGAGAGGATACTGGCTATCCTGGGGAAGGTGTCCGTTCAGGGCAATGCATGTGTTCAGATTCCGGTGAATGTTAGTTCTTTTTTTTATATTATACATTTTTCATTTTTCATTCCTCAGGATAACATGTCAAGCATGTGTTTATTTTTATTTTATTTATTAAGGAAATTGAAATAATGATGATGATGATGATGATTAATAATGTAGTCCACAACGTTCTCCACATGTTAGTTTTATACATGATAACAAAAAGATGCAGCTAGAGTTCAAATGTTATTAAGTGCATGCTACTACCAAGCACTTTATTATTAGTTACAGTATATACCAGAGTACTCTGTGATTATTAGCTATTAGAATGTATTTAAATGAGCGAAGCGAGTTCTCTAAGTAGTTTACTTTTTTTTCTTTTTTTTTATACACTTGAATTACAGAACCAGCAGATGGCCCACCTGATGTTAAGCGGTAACCTCTGCGTATGAAAATTACGTAACCTCATAGGTCACGTCCACCTAGGACGCGCCCAATGTGGCATTTCACTGCGGCCGCCACCCTGAGACATAAAGGTGAAAAGACTCATGTGCCTGTAATTTCACCGCAACCCTTACCCTACCTTCAAACCGGAACACAACAATGCGAGCACTACTGCTTTGCGGCAGAAATAGGTATGCTGGTATGGGAGGTAGGTTCAACTTGGAAGAATCGGCGATTGTATGTATGTTTGTCCAAGCATAACTACCGAACCGTTAATTTGATGTTCTTGAAATTTGATTTGGAAGTAGATAGTATTCGTATAATTGGTTGGTAAGGCTATGAGCTATATCGGTCGGGGGGTTGTTGAGATATTGGGGTCCAAGAGGGGCTTAAATTAATAGAAGTGAGACAATCAGATCAAGTGGGGTGTCATATGAAAGCCCTTTGCTTCGACTTTTGAGAACTATTTTTAATATTTTTTTAGACTATGTATTTTTTGAAATATTACTATAATTCGAAAATGTAAAAAAAAATAACCTCTACGGTACTTCTACTAATCCCACAATGCTGAAATTTGGTATGCTTGTAGCTTTTGTGACACAAAACTGGGAAAAGTCTAAACTTGGAGAATTTCGAAACTTGTACTCTATAAAATGATAAACAGTGTAGCATCCATTGTTGACCTTCCGTTTCTAGGAATTTGAACGACATTGTAGGTCTAACCTTTCGACCCACTAAACTACACAGTGATGCCGGTAATTAATTATTTGGTCAGCTACTTATACTAATATATATGTAGTATTAACGCACTGATGTTTAGACGTATTTAAAGGTTCTTTCGGTGATGTGAAGGAAATTTTCTCGTCGTGGTCCGGCGAAATTTTTATCTTAGAAAATGTTTTTATAATTCGGTTAGAAAGGTAAAGAAAGTAGGTAACCTACCTATATCGCATCTAATCGCGAGGTCTCTGTTCGAGGCGAACCACTAGTATATATATTTTAATATACCGTAACGTCCCAGATGCCGTCCACCTCTACCGCACCTCTCTCGCTACCTTCGCCAGGGGCATTTCAGGAAACACCTGCAGGTATGTTATCAATAAATGTAGCTATATAAAATCGTTGCGTGACTGACCGACTCAACGCACAACCTTAATCGTATCTCCTAGAGACCTAAAATGCGGTTTGATTATAATCGTAAAATTAAATAGTAAAATTGCTGATATTGTTTTTGGCTGATTGTTGTGTTGATGGCTGTTTCTTAACCCGACATTATGTGTGTAAGTGGTTCGCCCTGAATTAAAAATTCGCGAATACACGCTATGTAGGTTAACTTTATTATGAAAACAGTATTGCAGGATCTATTTAACAAATATTTAACAAGGTTGTATATACAAAAACATCTCATTTTCAGAGTCAACGTTTTCCGCCCGCTTGCCCGCTCCCGCTCCCGCACCCGCGCCCGCGCCTGCGCCCGTGTCTGCTCCCGCGCCTGCGCCTGCGCATGCGTCCGCTCCCGCCTCATCTACCTTGCCGCATTCGGCACCGACTCCAAGGAGATCATGTAACAATTTGTCTTTATACTATGTTTAAGAGCGAATTGCTCATACACAACCTCGAAGTCGCGCACGTGTCTATGGAGAGAGCTGTGTTTATAATTCACTGCGTGATATATAGGCCGAAACGAAGAGATCCGTAGAAGAGCCAAGATCACCGATACAGCTCTCAGAATTAGAACATTGAAATGGAAATGGGTGGGCCATATAGCTCGTAGAACCGATAGCTGCTGGGGAATAAAGGTAGCGACCACGAACGTGTTAGATTGTGATTGCATTTCAACATGATTAAAAGTGAAATGTCATATTTAAAAGTACCACCACGTTGGATGTCTGTCAAGTAAGATACTCTTGTTGTTGTGTTAGATGTGCTTATGCTGTTAAACGCAACACGACGACGCTGTCTAGCTAGAAAGGCTGTCCACGCGATGGACCGACCTCGTTTTAAAGGTAGCAGGAACTCGATGTTTTTATAAGTAGGTTAGAGAGGTAAATAAAGTAACCTACCTATATCGAGTGTATTCGCGAGGTCTCTGTTCGGGGCGAACCACTAGTTTAAAGTTCTGTAGATTCCTCAAATAGTAGGTATTAAAAATGTAATGTCTAAATACAACATCTGAATAAGCACAAATTCACCTTTTCAGATACACCGTATTCCACCGCCACTCAGCCCGCTTATGCCCCCGCGCGTCTCCCTCATATAAGGCCTATAGGTATGTTATGTTATTGTGTTGTAGAATTCATTACATATCTGTTTCTATAGTGAGTATTTTAAAATGCTGTAGATTTCTCAATAAAACATACATACATAGACTCATGCCTTGTCCCCGAAAGGGTAGGCAGAGCCTTAATGGGGCTCTTTTCATCGTTCGTTGCACCATCGTGGGAATATAGACGTGACAAGTGGTGGGCTTATCGCCGCCATTGCTTCCAACAACTGATTCTGCTAACGCTCTCTTCCAGTAATAAGACATGCCTTAAAAAGCTAGCAGCCAGGTCAAATCTTACTAAGGAGTTCGGGTAATTCCTTAGTCAGCTTTTACGACATCCACGGAAGGCGACGGAGGAGTATATTCTTAGGCTGGACACACCACGGTATTATCGAGGCATTTCTCAATAATACTACTAAATAAATGTAATGTAAGTACATATTCTAATTATGTACAAATTCTCGTTTTTAGACTCACCGCTTTTCGCACCCCTGAGCTCCTGGGACCCTGAGCACGTATCTGTCTCGCCACCGCACGTATCTGTCTCGCCACCGCACGTGTGTGAGCATGACTACGCGAATATGAGGCCGGCAGGTATATTTTATCTAATCCCATATCACTATCTCTATCCCACTAATATTATAAATGTTAAAGTCACGATGTTGAATGACGGAACAAGCAGATGGCCCACCTGATGTTAAGCAGCAACTTCTTCCTTTACCAGTGCATTTCCTCATAGGACACGAATTTTATTTCATTTTAAATTGTACCCAGACGTCCCATTTAGTGCAAATTCACCTTTTCAGATTCACCACGTTCGTTCGTTCGTTCTTGACGTTCAACGTCACGCTTTAACTTGAGAGCGACTTGACCGATTTTGATGATTGTATTTGTATTTGGCGCTGCATTCGGGTCACCGGGACCTCGCGAACGAAGTCGCGAGCGGCCTCTAGTAAAAGTAGTTTCTGTTGTCAATATTTTTCCAAGAAAAGTTAGTCGGTGCCCTGCCACGCTGTAGTAAATATTTTATTCCAACAGTTTTACATAAATAATTCCAATAAATCTTATATTTTTGAAATTTGCATGAATGTGGCTTTCTAATCATATTTTTTTTAAACCGATATCTTCGAAATTTATCGTAAATGAAAAAAAAATTGTTCATAAAAATTTTGATTTTCGTTAGTAATTATTTTTTTTTGTATGGTAAGGTGTTTTTTTTGTTTCAGAAAATGATTGGTTATTTTAATTTATCTGAAAATGATACCTCACTTGTCATAGTAGCTATAAATTAGCCGTTATAACGAGCAGCAGTACGCGCGGCGGCGTAAGAAAACTTCACCCCCTCCCCCCCAGAAGGGTGGCTCCCGCTGTCTCCCGAGCGTTTTCCACTCTGGTATACCTAAGGAACAAGTGTGCCAAGTATCATTCGTTAATGTCAAAAATATTGGTGTTGTCCTATAAGTATCCCACTATGGTGAGGAAACTGACAGATATACCATCTAATATTAATATAGGAAATAAATGAAATAATGATTACCTATATAAACAGTGACTCTTTTCGTTGTAATAAATAAATTTTAATTTTTTTTTTTTCATTTCAAACATCCCATTTTCAGAGTCAACGTTTTCCGCCCGCTTGCCCGCGCCCGCTCCCGCGCCCGCGCCCGCGCCCGCTCCCGCACCCGCGCCCGCGCCTGCGCCTGCGCCTGCGCATGCGTCCACTCCCGCCTCATCTACCTTGCCGCATTCGGCACCGACTCCAAGGAGATCATGTAACAATTTGTCTTTATACTATGTTTAAGAGCGAATTGCTCATACACAACCTCGAAGTCGCGCAGGTGTCTATGGAGAGAGCTGTGTTTATAATTCACTGCGTGATATATAGGCCGAAACGAAGAGATCCGTAGAAGAGCCAAGATCACCGATACAGCTCTCAGAATTAGAACATTGAAATGGAAATGGGTGGGCCATATAGCTCGTAGAACCGATAGCTGCTGGGGAATAAAGGTAGGCACTACACAGACGCTTCCTACCTAGTAGTAAGAAGGATCATCTAATAAGCCAAGCCGTGTTTGGAGCGACGTCATTTTAAAGGTCGCAGGAACTCGATCGATTGAGACGGTTCATAGCTACGGCTGTGGAGGAGGCTTATGTCCAGGGACTTCTACTGGCTCATGATGATGACAAGATAATTAATAAGAGAAAAAGAGGCGGCTACCGGTAGGGCGCTTAAAGTTACTTATTTCTTACATATTGTTACAGATATACCACATGTTGCGGAGGTGCCCCAGTGGGCCATGCAAATGGAGCAAAACAGGCAGGCGACGCAAGAGCGGCTCGCAACGTCGCTAGAAAATATAGCGGCCACCATGGCAGCTACTCAGCGTTCTATAGAGCGCATTGAAGAAATACTGGTTGCTGCGTTCAGTAACGCAGAGTAAATCTTTAATGCGCTCTCCAATCATTTATATTGGTTGAAGAGGAGTGCACTGTTAGGGTGAAGTGGATTGAACTTAAAATACCCTTTTTACCATGCGTAGATAGATGATCCAAATGACCTTTTTACCTCCTTGTCTAGTTTGATAAATGAGCAACATACTGAGATATTTCAGTTAAAAACATGTAAAGTTAAAGCTAATGTCGGGTTAGCTGATTGGGCGACACCCGGTATCTATAAAAGTAGGAATAAATTATATGATCTCTATGCGGCTAGGGAATCAATGTTGTATGACCCAAAGTTTATTTTGTATATAAAGAACTATTCAAATACTTTTAAAAAAGTTTGTCGTGCAGCAAAATCATTACATTTGAGAAACAAAATAGAAAAATAATCTAATAAAATTAAGGCAACTTGGAAATTAATTAATAATGAAACAGGTAAATCTAAGCTTGCGAGGCTTAGATTTACAATATTGACAAAAAATATTGATCTCGCGAATGGCAATTGTCCAATTTACAATTTTTCCAATAAAGTAGATGCCTCTGGAGCATCCACTTTATTGGAATTAAGTGTTGCTAAATGTGAGGTCGCGTTTAGTTTTAGATACGTAGATGCCGATAGTATTGTTAAGACATTTGAGTCACTTAATATTAAAAATACTGAAGATCTTTGGGGAATATCTACAAAGGTGTTAAGTATTATAATTTTTGATATTGCTCCATGCTTAGCCTACATTTTTAATAGATGTGTTGATGACGGAATCTTTCCAGATCTTATGAAACAGTAAATTAATTCCTTTGTTCAAGTCTGGAAATTCTTACTTATCCAATAGAGTACAAAAAGTTGACGTTGGCGGTGAAAGGTCTTCAGGATCGTCTATTGACATGGGGGTGCCCCAGGGTTCAATACTAGGCCCTTTTCTATTTTTAGTATACATTAACGATCTCCCTTTTTATGTAAAAAAAACATATGTGATATAGTTTTATTTGCTGACGATACGTCATTAATTTTCAAAGTTGATAGGTCATAAGCTAATTACGATGATGTAAATTAATCACTATCGCAAGGTCTTGATTGGTTCACTGTAAATAATCTGTTGCTTAATGCTAAAAAAACTAAATGTTAATGCATTTAGTTTCACTTTCACTACTCTATATTCTACTACTATATTCACTTTGCCTAATGTAAAACATTACCCAACTAATATTAAAGTAAATGGTGAGACACTCAATCTTGTAAACTCTACTGTTTTCTTAGGACTTAATATTGATGCAAGTTTGCAGTGGGGACCACAAATTGAGGCACTTGCGGGTAGACTTAGTTCCGCTGCATATGCAGTTCGTACGATAAGGCAGCTTACTGATGAAGCTACAGCTAGGCTAGTTTATTTTGGCTACTTCCATAGTGTTATGTCATATGTAAAAAGAAAGCAGCAGACATCCAATCTATATTTGTTTTGAAAAACGGGCAATACGTGCCATTTATAAAATGAAGCCACGTGACTCCTTGAGGGAGCGTTTTAAGGAAATTAACATTCTCACGGTAATATCGCAATACATCTACGAAACCCTATTATATACACATAAACACTTAGATAGGTTTATGAAAAAAAGTGACGTGCATTGTTTTAACACGAGAAATAAAAATAAACTGATTATTCCCAAAAAAAAGTAAGTGGGGTCTTTTATGGGGAATTCTGTTCGGTTCTATAATAAACTTCCAGAAAGTACTTCTAAACTTTCGATTCGTAGATTTAAATCCTACATAAAGAAGGCATGTAATTAAATCGATATCTGTATATTCCCTTTTTTCGAACAAAATATTTCAAAGTTAAACCAAAAATACTGACTTGCACACAAATTATGCACACTAAATAAAGCAAATTAAATATACTGATTAATGGTATTTGCAGAACTGTTTTACTTAAATAGTTTACGAGAAAAAAAATAAAGAAATTTTTGAAATGATAAAGCCTCGTGGCCTGATGTCGCTCTGCCCCTCGACACCTAATTTGTCAATTTGCAATGTCTGTACCTACATATAATTTATTATTGATGTGTTATTTATGAGTATATCAAGCGTAGAGTGTGCTGCCTTATGAACTTTTGCTGATTCTCTCTATCATCTTATTTTTGACTGCCTACCTAAGTAAGGCTTTTAAGTTGGTTTTAATTTTTTCTTTGAATCAGCTTCCACTTGTTCTCGTGGCACCACGCAGGCGCTCCCCACCTAGTAGTAAGAAGGATCATCAAAAATAAAACAGACCGTGTTTCTTGCCTGATCCTTTTGATTTCAATGAATAAAATACTGTCTTTGACTTTGGTGCTTCAGCCCTCTGCATACAAACGAAAGTTGCTCCTGGATATACTGGGTGGTTTAAAAGTAGTGAGACTATAGAAATTACTTATATTTTTCTTACATGGTGTCTTCTTTCATCCTGTTATTGAAATTTGTGTAGTAAACAAATGTAAAATACACCAAAAATAAACATGGACCGTTTTACTTACCGAGAACGTGGAATTATCGTGTCAATGTTTTTCCGTTTTTTTTTAATAGTTGTAAAGACACAACTTGAATTTCGTCATCAATTTAAAATCAAAATAAGAAGAAATCTTCAAAATAAGAGAAAGATAAAACAAAGAAAAAATATGATGTACAACCACCATGTAAACTACTTCCACCGAAAATTGGTTTGAACGAGATGTAGTAAGTAGTTTCTTTTAGTAGGTGCTATAATAAACTTCCAGAAAATGCATCTAAACTTTCGATCAGAAGATTTAAAACCTACATAAAAAATAATCTACTGAGGAATGCATTTTCATAAGCCTATTACACTCTAGATGACTGTATGAATGATAAAGCCGCGTGGCCTGATGTCACTCTGCCCCTCGACAGCTATTAAGACAATTTGCAATGTCTGTACCCTCATATGATAGATGATATTATTGGTTTGTTATTTAAGTATATCAAGCGTAACGTGTGCTGTCTTATGAACTATTGCTGATTCTCTCTACATCTAACTTTTACTGCCTTCTTAATATATTTAAGTTGGTTTTATTTTTCTTCAAATCAGCTTCTCCTCGTTCTCCGAGGCACCACACAGGCGCTTCCCACCTAGTAGTAAGAAGGATCATCTAATAAAGCCAAACTGTGTTTGTTGCCTGAAGTTCTCCGAGTCAAGTTGGAAGTATCGGCGTATGCATGTATGTATGTGTGTTTATCCGAGCATAGCTTGGTAAGGTTATGAACTATATCAGTCAGGGGGTTGTTAGATATTGTGGTCCAAGAGGGGATAAAAATGTATGACTATAGTATTTGAGATATAATGAATCGAAAATGTAAAAAAACTAAACCTCTACGGTACTTCTACTAATCCCACAATGCTGAAATTTGGTATGCTTGTAGCTTTTGTGACACAAAACTGGAAAAAGTCTAAACTTGGAGAATTTCGAAACTTGTACCCTATAAAATGATAACCAGTATAGCATCCATTGTTGACCTTCCGTTTCTAATTATTTTAATTTGAATGACAAAGTAGTTCTAATTTCTCGATATATGTATACGAACCGTTGCTTAGACCTTTGCAAAGGTTCTTTCGAGGATGAGAATTTTAATTTAATTACTTGTTAATAATAATAAATGTGTATTTCTACTTATGTATAAATAAAGGAGGTTAGCAATTCATCTGTTTTATTTTGTATGGACAAGTACAGTGTGGGTAGTAAAAATGTGAACTCCTTTCCACACCACCTTTGAGGTAGAGCATATGGTGCGTTTTTTTTACCGTGGTGTCCCCAGTAGGCCTAATCCACAAACAATTTGTTGGTCCGATCTAGCCTACCGCACACTCTGCCACAATCTGTCTACGACAGCTTGCCTCCCTCCATTAAAGCCTCTGCTCTCATGAGAAGAGGGCTGTGACGGGGGCTGGCGCGCACGGTCGCGGCTCATCTCCTCCTCATCGATGGTGATGCGCGAATCGTTTATAAAGTTGTGCAGAACTACACACGCATTTGTTATCTTTCCCGCTCTGATGGGCGAATAGTGCATAACCCTGTGAAAAAAAAAACAGACTACAGTTCTAAAGGGGTTACAATGCCTTTACGAAGTACTGAAGCATTCACATACCTGTGTGCCAAGAGACAGCGCCAGCGGGTTTTTAGGACTCCATTGCAACGCTCTATGACATTTCGGGCGCGGACATGTTTGTAAGTATACAACTCTTCAGGGGAGTTTGGCGCTGCATTAAGGATTGGTGTCATCATCCATGGCCGCTGTGCATACCCCGAATCACCTGCAGTGTTATTGCATGTTGAGTAAAATAATTCACATGAACGAGCAGCTTTAGCTGAAATGTCTACATCATAACACTGGAAAGTCTAATTTTGAGTCAATTTCATGCTGTTATTGTCCATTGGTAGCCAGTTGTTGAGCTTGTTTTTAGAATGTATTCATAGATTATGGCTACATAATATTTTGTTATGAAACAGCTTTATTTACCCAAAAGCCAACACACTTCCTCTTCCTCGTGGATGTCCTCCAATATTCCTTTCACCTGACAGTTGTTCCATATGTGGGAATCGTGGCTTTGACCTCCAAATGACGCATCTACATGTAGGACACGCAGATCAGCATCACAAATCTGAAATTGAATGAAATCGTGAAATTTTTGAATGTAGAATATAAAATTTACACTCTTCAGTCATCTAGCGTAATCACTATTTACTAACTGATTGACTGACTCTGTAACACTGAAAGATGGCGGCCTAGGCGCCTTAAAACTAACTAGTAGTGTGCAGTATCTAAGTACAAGTACCTACATCTTCAGGTACTTAGATGTAATACAAGCAAACACTAGATTCTCTAAAGCATTATATTCTTTCTCATTATGTGTATTGAAATACCTAATCTATCATCTAATTTAAATAGATCAAAATGTATTGTTTTTTGATTTTGAATCATAACTTACAAGGAGTACATTCAATGAATGGTATTGTTTCCTATTGTAATATACCTCCTCATCTTCAGGAGGCCGAATGATAGCTACATGAGTGCCGTCTATGCACCCCACTACTCCCGGGAAACCAAATTTCTGCATGAACCTGCAACAAAAATAAATATTTTATTGCTAGTTTCTATATTCATACTTTTGGGCACTGTATAGTTTAATTGAAGGAGCAAAGGGAGTTCTCAGAGTCAAATTGGAAGACATTTGGGATGGTAACGGACTTCATACTTATACTTATACATAATGTAGTATTCAAAATATAAGGTAGCTATAAAAATTTGTCGAAAGACAAATAGGTCAGGATATTTGTTTAGTAGGTACTGTTACTGTTTCTGTTAGGTAGGTGTTTAGTTGGAATTTATCTATTACTTTTGAATTGGACCGAGAATAACAGACAGGTATAAATTCTCACCCTCTTGACACAGCCTCGCGTTCCATCCTTGTAGTGGGAAAACGGATGTACCTAGAAACAATCCCAGGGGTGTTGAGGGCATCGGTCACATCCCGCAGACAGTCCGACACCACAGTTTGGGATAGGCCAAGGTGGCAATAAGCCCCGACGTTCTTTTGATAGCATCCATTGGCATAAAATGCCAAGGCTGCTAATATCTGCAAGACAGATTATTTAAAGGCATAGATAGATTAATAGGTATTCATTTAGCTAAAAGATTTGTTGAGCACCTACATACTTACCTTGATTTCAGGCCGGACAGCACTGGAGCGCTGTGGTACCGGCAAGAGCGGTATGATTTCTCCGCAGAGAGCCTCGAACTGAGACTTGCGAAGGCGGAAATGTCTCCTAAATTCATTTTCCGGTAGCATTAGCGGCCGGCTGGCCTCGCGCAATTGTCGCCGCTCTATTTTTAAAAGATTGCGGAGGCGCTCTTCTTCAGCAGCTGCCAACAAAATTGCTTCAGCCATAGTTCTGTTGAACAAATAATTGAATGTAAATAGCAGAAACTTTATTTCAAAACTCAAATAACAGTTAGAAACTTCCCAAACGCAGAGATCAGAGACACTATGACTCAAGCTGTGTTCAAAAAGGCAACGAAAGAGCTCCCTGCTTGATTTGACGTTTGTCATGAACATCAGTATGTAGGAAAAACTTATTCGAACTTCACTTGGCGCTACACAATACAAACTAATGACAAAACCATGAATTTCGTTCATTCACTGAGCTTGAAACTGGCTCATAGTGGGAAAGCCCAAGTTCACCGCTGTCACGTAGTTGGACAATTCGAAACTGACAGATTTTGTTCAGACTGGGCTGTCAATATCAAATTTGACGTTTAAATCTATGTTCAGTCGAGTTACACAATAGCACCACTGTTCTGGATGAACGAAAAAGTGGGCATGCAGGTATAGTTATGCGTACTGACCAAATCTGAAGATATCCACGGTGGGGAAAATGTCGTGATAATATGTTTTTTTTCCTGGCTACTTTAGTGAGGCATAGCGATTTTGACAAATGAAGTGTCAATCGCTTCATCTTTACCATGAGATGGTATTTGTTTTTATATTTTCAAAAACACAATATGGCGGCCGTGCGTATCTAGAAGTGGCACGACCTATTTTTTGTCATGAAATATGTCGTTTGAAAGGTCTTTCAAAATGAAATAAAGATTAGAGGGGTACGAGGGAAAAACTAAATTTAGAAAAAAGTGTCTTCATATAGTTCAGTGTTTGATCGATTTTCGCTAAGAACAGTTGTCTCACCGCGACCGCGCGTACCGATAGTGCAAAGTGCAAACGTATCATAACAAAGCCGTCGCGTCGGCTGAACCGCGATGACCCAGTTAGTCACTGCGCAAGGCATGTCATTAGACGACAAATCATTTTGTTAAGGCGACGTTATTACTCGCCTCAACAATGGATACACCATCAAAAACAACCCAAATAACAGTAAAAACGGATACAGAGTTTTTACTCTACAACCGGTTACAAGAAGAGAAGGAAGAGCGGATAAAACTGCAAAGCGTTGTTGTTGACTTGAAGAGTCAAATAGAAATTCTTCAGCAGCAGCTGAAATACAATGTGGGGTTAAATTCCACAACTCCAACTACTTCGTGCATGGAAACAACTTCTATACCTGTTGAATATGACACGGGTGGTGAGGAAGAACTCGCAAAAGAAACAGAGTGGATCCGAACAAAGGCAAGGAAAAAAAGAAAATTGAACACCTCACCCACACTCTCACCTGTAAAAACTGACGAAACGTCAATAATAGAAAAACTTACTAAAGTTCCACCACCACCTCCTATCATAGTGGATGGGGTGAAGGACTACCAAAAATTTTATGACTTCTTGTCTATAAATATACCTGCCGGCACCTTCACGTTAAAAATGTTGAACGGTGAGAGTGTTAAAGTAAACGCCTGTAATGGTGAATCCTATAGAAATATATCAAAGACGTTGAATGAAAATAACCATCTCTGGCATTCATATGAAAATAAGCAGGAGAGGCCAATAAGAGTAATGGTAAAAAAGTTGCCTTTCACCTGCCAACCAGCAAGAATTATAGAAGAACTCAAAACAAAAGGTTACAAGATTGAGGATGCTGTAAATAAATTGAGCTGGAAAAGCAAGGAGCCACTCAATATGTTCATGTTAACCTTCAACAATGAGGAAGAAATTAAAAAGGTGTAAGAAATTAATTAAAAAAAAAAACACCGCGAGTCTGTGCATAAACATACGTTGTAAACTTGTCCACGGTTATTTATTCAGAAAAGTAGTTAACAGTTGTTTAACTCGTCATAACTATACAGAATAAGTTGGTGCTCATTAACAGTTGCATAAAAGTGTTGGTTTCGTGAAAATCCATCCAGTGGTTCGTGAGTAACAACGAATTACTTATTTATCGAAATTATTTTGTCAACATTCTACCGGCCACGACGCGGCGAAGCGCGATCGCTCGCTCGCACTACGTCACAGCTCACAGGCGGCCACCGCGTCATAGGTACCTACATACATCTACCAAACCGGCTACGGCTTCACGAATTAGCCAGCTGTGATTGTATATTACGCGGCTGCGGAGTGTCCACAAGCGTTGGCCTGACTTGAGTGAGACTTGAGACGCCTTGAAGTCTGCTTTTTTTTGTGTTCCGGTGTTTCTTTACTTGAACAATTACTTCACTAAAATGTCTTCTGAAACTCCGAGTACGTGCTCGGATACGCAAAAATTTTTAAATTGCGCTGCATGCGCACTTGTTATTGACACAGTTGAGCAGCTTAAGTGCGGAATATGCGCGTTGAGGTTTCACTTTGAGTGCGGAATTTCTACTAGCAAAAAATTTGAAGAAATCTCGCCAATTTACAGATCGACCTGGGTGTGTCCAACATGTCATTCGAAGCAACCTAGAGGTGATAACTCAAATACACCGATTCGTGGTAACTGTACTGTTGCTAGCGATGGTGATTCTACGGCTAATGTTACCATGCGCCGCAAAAATAATAGCGCTGTAACGCAAGGCCCTTTAACACTAGAAAATGTTAAAGAGCTTATGCAGAAATCATCGGATGATCTGTTGAATAGGATGGAAAGAAAATTTACAAAAATAATGGACGTTAAAACTAAAGAAATCTTTAAAGAAGTAAATGAAATAAAGGATTCAATTAGTTACCTTAATGCGCAATATGAAGGTATGAAGGAAGAACTAAGATTAAAATGCGATCAGATGAAAAACTTAAAAGAGGAAAATGAAGCTTTGACGACCACTGTTAAAGATATTAACAACCGTCTGAGTGTTATGGAGCAACATTCAAGAATAAGTAATATAGAAATTCAGTGCATACCTGAACACAAGACTGAAAATCTAGTTAATGTTGTTGCTCAAATCGCCAGAATTACAGGCAGCAAATTGGAAGAAAGGGACATACATAAATGCACAAGAATAGCAAAAATAAATCCCGAGAACAAGCGTCCCCGCTCAGTGGTAATCAAGTTTTCGAGTCCTCGGGTTCGGGATTCATTCATGGCAGGGGTTATTCAATTCAACAAAAAGAATCGTAATGACAAATTATATACAAGTCATATTGGAATTGGAGGAGAGAAGAAGCCAGTATACGTAGTGGATCATCTTACCCCTGTAATGAAAAAAATACATGCTGCGGCCAGAGAAGTAGCGAGGAAACTGCAGTATAAGTTCGTTTGGATAAAAAATGGACGCGTATTTATGAGGAAATCCGAGACATCGGAACACATAATTATTCGTGACCTCTGTCAATTAGATTTGCTTACGTAGGTTTTCTTTATCTTATATTGTTATACGTAGGTAGTTTTTTTTAATTTATTTTTTTGTGTAATTTTGGTACCTTTATTTAAGTTTTAGTGTTAATTTCCTAATGAATTCATTGAACGTTTATTACCAAAATGTCAGAGGTCTACGCACTAAGTGCAAGTATGTCAAACTTAATATTATCAATAATGATTACGACATTATAATACTTACCGAAAGTTGGCTTAATGAGAGTATTTTTGATAGTGAAATCATCGACAGTCGTTACACAGTTTATAGGAGAGACAGAGAAAATAAAGATGGCGGAGGCATATTGATAGCTGTTAGAAATAAGTTAGTATCCTGTCGGAAGCTTAAGTGGGAATGTGACTGTGAGGATTTGTGGGTGACGATTGATATTGTGATGCATGGTAGGCCTACTCATATTGCAGTATGCGCCACGTACTTACCATCGCCATTACAGAAACATACGCTGGAAAAATTTATTGACAATGCTAACAAAATAATTAATAAAAACGATCATGTTTTACTGGCTGGGGATTTTAACTTGGGAAAAATAATGTGGTCGGAATTACCTGGCGTCAGACATTTGCATCCAACTATTAACTGTAACTTCGGATCCCTTTTCGTTGATTTCATGGATGAAAATTCCCTAAAGCAGTTTAATTATTTTGTTAATAAGAAAGACAGAACACTTGACTTGATTTTATCTAATACAGCTGAACTTATAATTATAGAAAAACATCATTCCCTTAGCAAAGTGGATGATCACCACCCACCTCTAGACATAACGGTATTGGTTGGGAAAAAAGAAGTTCTGAGTGAGAAAACTGATGAAAGGTTTAATTTTTACAAAGCTGATTATGATGGGATTGTGACTGACTTAAATGAGGTACATTGGTTGGATCTGTTTGTTGAATGTGGGGATGTAAATTTTATGTTGTCGAAGTTTTATAATAAGTTAAATGAAATAATCTTAAAAAACGTACCTAAAACTAAGCCTAAAAGTAAGAAATATCCAATTTGGTTCAATAGAAAACTTATATCATTATTAAGAGATAAAAATAAATATAGACAAAAATATAAAATACATAAAAATCCTTTGGATCTAATCAAATTTGAAGTTTTGAGAGACGATTGCGAATTTAATATTAAAGAGTGTTATAAAAACTATATTGAGATGATTGAATCTAACATAGCTAAAAACCCTAAATACTTCTGGACACATTTAAAAAATTTAAAACAGTCACCAAATGATTTTCCCTCAGAGATGATTCTTGATGGTATAGTGGCATCTGAAGGAGCTGACATCTGTAATTTATTCGCTAGGTTTTTCTCATCTGTGTATGACACTAATGATCCTCCTGGTGATTGTATAGTACCCCCTCCAGTTTTCAATAGTTCTTTGTGCACCGTATGTTTTTCTCAAGTTGATGTCTTTCATAAACTAAAAAGACTTGATACACGTAAGGGAGCTGGTCCCGATAATTTACCGCCTATCTTCATCGTTAGGTGTGCTGAGTCCCTTTCATTGCCCATCTGCATGATATATAATAAATCTTTACAGTCAGGGATGTTTCCTGAAGCCTGGAAGTGTGCAAGAATAGTGCCTGTTTATAAGAAAGGTGGGCGTAACGGTATTATTAATTACCGGCCTATATCTATTATCTCAGTGTTTCCCAAAACTTTTGAATCTCTTTTGCATCCACTTTTCCTTCGCCACGTTCATCAGGCTCTTTCTGTCAATCAACATGGGTTTGTACGTTCTAGATCTACCGCCACAAGTCTATCTAATTTTGTAACTTTCCTTTCTGACTCAGTTGACTCGCGTATACAGATTGATACCGTTTATACGGACTTTTCTAAGGCGTTTGATCGAGTAAACCATAAATTGCTGGTAAAGAAACTCTCTTCTTTTGGTTTCGGAGGACTTTTATTAATGTGGTTGTCGTCATATCTTAATGGTAGGTCGTCATACGTTGTTATTAAGGGCTATGCCTCTCAGCCTTATTATGCCAAGTCAGGAGTTCCACAGGGTTCTATCTTAGGACCCCTCTTGTTTAACATATTTATTAATGATATCACGGATTGTATTTTGAATTCTAAGTGTTTTATTTTCGCGGACGACTTGAAAATTGCAAAACAGATACACCGCGATAATGATGTTAATTTACTTCAGGAAGACGTTGACAGACTAACGGATTGGTGTGCACGTAATAGGATGCTTTTGAACCCTGATAAGTGTTCTTACATTAAATTCACACGTAACCATGTGAATGTGATAGACTCAATTTACAGAATTAATGGCATTCAACTCAATGAACTAAAGGCGGTCCGCGATTTAGGAATAACATTTGATTCTAAACTACATTTTGGTCTGCATATCGATAATATCTGCAAATCTGCGCGTAGTATGCTAGGATTTGTTTTCAGAAATAGTAAAGTATTCAAGAATCCGAACACTAGGAAACTATTATACACCACTTTAGTTAGAAGCAAGCTTGAATATTGTTCAATTATATGGAACCCTAATTATCAGGTTCACAAAGATCGTATAGAAGGCATACAGAGGCGGTTTACTCGGTTTTATTCATATGGATATAATAAGCGTGCACCATATGTTGACCGTCTTAAGACTTTCAAGCTAGCGACGCTGTCTGATAGGCGTAAAGTTAGTGATATTATATTTTTGTTCAAGCAGTTGAATAATGTATTTGATAACCCGGACCTGCTATCTTGTATACAATTTGGCGTCCCATCACGCTTGCCGCGGTACCCTGCGTCATTACTAAAGCATAAAACTTATAAAACGAATCTCGGTTACCATTCTCTTATACCAAGACTGTGTAGATTACTCAAGGAGTTATCAAGCAAAGATAATACCATAGACATCTTTAATGATTTTTTTGTTCAATTGTTTGTTTTATATAATGTCAAAAAAAAACAGATAGTTTTTTTTTTTTTATATTTAATTACTTAATTTATATTTATTTTTCTGATGCCTTGATGATTATAATTATGTAAGCAAGTTGTGTTGTATTGTCTGCCATCATTGGCCTTATTATGTCGTCTTTGTTTTAACTACCTTATGTTTATGCAAAATGTTTAGTGCACGATGTGTTCATCTGTAATTGGAATTGCATGTTAATTAGATCTTAAGCTAGCAATAGTAAGCACCCAACCATGTAAATTCTGTTGATGTTCCATAATAAAAATTAAATTAAATTAAATTAAATATATTCTGGGGTGTTTGGTTGAGATTCAGCCTCTTAGATCAACAAAACTGATCCCCCAGTGTAAGAGATGTCAGGTCTACGGACACACACATAAATACTGCGCTAAAGAGCCAAGGTGTGTTAAGTGCATAGGTAAACACTTAACCAAAGATTGTAAAAAACCAGCCGAAGAAAAGCCTAAATGCGTGCACTGCGGAGAAGCCCACCCGGCCAATTACAGAGGATGCTTGATAGCAAAAGAGATGCAAAATATTCGAATCAAAAACGTAAAAAGACCTTTGGTTTCGCGACCACAGCCCGTTTCCAACAAATCAACTACACCTTTCTCTGACCAACATAACACTGGTAATGTTAGAATACCATCAAACACGAACAAAAAAGTTTCCTATGCCCAGGCAGCTGCCAGAAACACTGAAAAAATACAAATCAACAGCAATGACAACAAACTGGACGAAATCCTAAAGCTCATGACTACGTTTGATGAGCGTCTAAAGAAAATTGAAAATAGCGCTAAAACGGCTATTCATAAACCGAAATAATGATTAGTACACTGAAAATTATGGCTTGGAACTGCAATGGGCTACAGAAACATCAAAATGAACTGCAAGTAGTCCTAGATATAGAAAATATAGATGTGTGTCTGTTATCAGAAACACATTTTACTAAGCAATCATATATTAAATTCAAAGGCTATAAAGTCTATCATGCACTACACCCAACCAACACAGGAAGAGGTGGCAGTGCTGTCATTGTAAACAAAAATATTAAACATCACGAAGTAAATAAATTTGAAGAGCCAGACATCCTATCTATTGCAATTTGTATTAATACAAAGCAATATCCTCTTACTGTGGCAGCCATATACTGCCCACCACGATATACGATTAGAAAAGACTCTTACTTGAATCTTTTACAACCTCTTGGTGAAAGATTTATACTTGGAGGTGACTTCAATGCCAAGAACACATATTGGGGCTCAAGACTAACTAACATAAAAGGAAAGGAACTTATGAGCGCCATAAAAGAAATGAAATGTGAAGTTACATCTACGGGATCGCCTACTTACTGGCCAACTGATCCACATAAAATTCCTGACTTGATAGATTTTTTTATTTACAAAAACCTATCTTCTAACTATATTCAAACAAAACAGAGCTTCGATATGAACTCAGACCACTCTGCAATATATTTAGAAATAAGTGAGAAGGTCTTACAAATAGAAAACACTCTTACCCTAGTTAATAAATACACAGATTGGGAGAGTTTTAAGATAGAGTTAGATTATAATATAGATCTTAGCGTTCCGCTAAAAACTCCGGAGCAGCTTAACATAGAAGTAGAGAACTTCGTCAAGCTTATACAGCAGACTGCCTGGAAAAATACACCTCAAATGAAACAAAGGACTACAACAAACAAGTACCCTAGATATATCAAACAGTTAATATACGACAAAAGAAGACAAAGAAACCAATGGCATCAATCTAGGTCTCCGCAAGACAAAAATAAGTTGAACAAATTAACTAAACATTTAAAAAGACAAATTCAAAGTTACATCGATGCTTCAACAAACACATATCTTCAAAACCTGACTAGTAACCGTAGTACAGACTACTCACTCTGGAAGGCTACTAAGAACATGAAACGGCCTATTACACAAATTCCTCCATTAAAAGTTGGACCCGGACAATGGGCTGTTAGTAGTGAACAAAAAGCTAAAACTTTTGCAGAGTACCTCGAAAATATATTTAAGCCAAATGAAGGCCAAATACATTATGAACCTGCGGTCAATGAAGTTTGTACTGAAAAATTAAATATAAAGCTTGTTTCACCACGAGAAGTCTTAAATGAAATCAAGCTACATATAAACCCCAGAAAATCTCCCGGTTTTGACCTTATTTCGGGAGAAATACTTCATAACATCCAAAGAAAAGCCTTAGTAAAACTTACAACCCTTATCAATGCTGCAATAAGGCTAAGATATGTGCCAGATCTATGGAAAGTTGAAAAAAAGTTAAAGATAAGTTGAGTTAAATGATAGCAAAACCAGGAAAACCGCCGCAAGAGACTACATCGTATAGACCGATTTCCTTGCTACCAATTATGTCAAAGTTATTTGAAAAATTAATACTTAAAAGGTTGAAGCCGATACTAGATAATAAGAACCTTATTCCAGACCACCAGTTTGGTTTCCGTGAACAACACTCAACAATCGATCAAGTTCATAGAATAACAAATACAATCGAGAAAACTCTTGAAAATAAAAAAGTTTGTACTACTATTTTCCTAGATGTAGCACAAGCTTTTGATAAGGTATGGCATGAAGGCCTTATACTTAAACTGAGAAACATGTTACCTGAAGAATTCGCCGATTTACTGGAATCATATTTATCGGATAGAGTTTTTAGAATAAGGCAAGGAGATGCCTACTCTGAAATTAAAGAAATCAAAGCTGGGGTACCACAAGGAAGTGTATTGGGTCCGGTCCTATACTTACTGTATACCTGTGATATCCCGGAACTAGAAAATAATACCGTCGCGACATTTGCTGATGACACTGCCATAATGGCTGTTGGAAGAACTCATGCTGGAGCAGCAGAAAAGGTTCAAGTGGCGGTAAATCAAATCTATTACTGGACGAAAAAATGGCGGATCAAACTAAATGAGTCAAAATCAATTCACATTAACTTCACCAACAAAAAAGAACAGTACTTTCCGGTATTTATTGACGGTAAGCCCATACCATATGAAAATACGGCAAAGTATCTGGGAATGACCCTTGACGCAAAGCTACGCTGGAAAGCTCATGTCAAAAAGAAAAAAGATCAGTTGGAACTACGATACAAGAGGATGTACTGGCTGATTGGAAGACATTCTACTCTAGCGGTACACAACAAAATACTTCTATACAAACAAGTCCTGATGCCAGTATGGACCTATGGTATACAGCTGTGGGGCTGTACCAAAAAGACTAACATAGAAATAATCCAACGCTTCCAAAATAAAGTACTCAGAGGAATAGTAAACGCACCCTGGTACGTAAGAAACGACGATCTCCACCGGGACCTTAATATAGAGTTCGTCAATAAAGTCATTCAAAAGTATGCAGAAGCTCACGAACGTAGACTTCATCATCATGTGAACGTCGAGGCAATCCAGCTTCTCGACAACACGGACATAGTGAGAAGACTCAAAAGAATTAAACCTTATGAGTTAGTGTAGTGTAAACTATAGTGTAATGTAGTGCAAACTAGTGCTTGCTAAAAAGAACACAAGAACGAAGTGTCCTCCCCTTAAATAGAGACAGTAAGAAAAGTGTCAATGGACACATTCTTAGGTATAATTTATGTTATAAATCTAGGTCAATGTTAAATTACTTATTAGCCTGCTTTATGGCTAGATTGTAATGGTATTGTACATAAAATATATTATGTACACTAATAAAAATAAAAAAAATAAAATATATATAATATATATCGTAATATTCAATAACGAAAAATTTCGAATGAAAAATCAGGAACGCAAAATCTCGAAAGAAAAACCTTGAATTAAAAATCACAAAGGAAAAATTTCGAATGAAAAATGTGTACCCTCTGTCTTTACGTTCGACATTTTTCCGATTTTTCCTTCGTGATTTTTCATTCGAGATTTTTTAACTTTTGATAGTCCTTTCAAACTTTATACTTCACGACAAAAAAAGTCGTGCCCCTTCCAGGTACGCACTGCCGCTGCCGCCATATTGTGTCTTTGAACATATAAAATCAAAAACCACCTCATGGTAAAGATGAAGTGATTGACACCTCATTTGTCAAAATCGCTATGCCTCACTAAAGTACTCAGGATAAAAAACAACAAATATCACATAATCACGACTTTTTCCCCGCCGTGGATATCTTCAGATATTGGTCAGTACTCAAAACTATACCCATGCTGTTGCTCACTATTTCGTTCGTGCAGAAAAGGTACCGGAATGAGCAAGGATTTGGTTTGCTTTGTAAGAGAGAAGGTAGGTAATTCCTCGAAATCTTTTGTTTTTAGTACTTCTATGGCTATATTATTTCCTTGTTGTAAATTCTGTTTCTTCAACTTTCTTAAATAATATACTAACATGAAAGTCACAAAAATGTTATCAAATGGTAAGGTACTAGATACTTAGAGATGGATATTTTATCTATAGGCTAGATACTTAGGATCAAACATATTCGGTCGCAATTCTTATAAGAAACAGAGTTGCGCATGTGTTAGGCAGGTAAGTACCTACCGAAGTAAGCAAGTTGTGACAATTGTTTTCTAAGAACCAACCTCTCTAACTACACCAGACAATGTACTTATCCTGAGAGACCCAATATCTTGCAATACTCTGTATATAGGTAGGTACCTATTATCTACCTATGCATACAGACCTATAAATATAAGGTGGTGCAGCGTTGGTGAGTGCTTCGCTAAGAAGTGAGAGGTGGCGGGTTTATTTTCCGAGGTGGGCCAATGTTTATATGATCTATGTCGTATTTATTTGTTTAGTAAAAGTAGATGTGGTCAGGAGGAACAATGTGACTTTTTGACTCTAGGTGTCTAGGCTTGTTGTATTTATTTGTTTAGTAAAGGTAGGTGTGGTCAGGAGGAACAATGCCACTTTCTTACACTAGGTACCTAGGTGTGTGGTATTTATTTGTTTAGTAAAGGTAGGTGTGGTCAGTAGGAACAATGCTACTTTCTTACACTAGGTTCCTAGGCGTGTCGTATTTATTTGTTTAGTAAAGGTAGGTATGGTCAGGAGGAACTATGCTTCTTTCTTACACTAGGTATCTATGTGTGTGGTATTTATTTGTTTAGTAAATATAGGTGTGGTCAGAAGCACTAATGTGACTATATTACACTAGGTACCTAGGTGTGTGGTATTTATGTGCTTAGTAAAGTTTGGTGTGGTCAGGAGGACCAAAGTGACTTTATAACCGACTTAAAAAAAAAGGAGGTGTTTCTCAATTCGTGTGCTTATTTTATGTTTGTAACCTCATAACCTGTTACCTCATATATCATTTATGAACCGATTTGTAATACTTTTTCTTTTTGTTGACACGGTATACTTATAGATTGGTGCCATTTTCATAAAAATCTGGTTCTGATGATGGGATCCATGAGGAATTGAGAGAACTCCTCAAATATTATTGGTACACTCATAGCGATTTCGGTATTTTCAGCAACAAATCAAGCATGTGCATTCGGAAAGTATCATTTGGTGATGTGGTGGAACTGATGAAGAAGACCAGAGTTGGCCATTGGAACTCCACTCTCCTTTTAGTAGTAGTAGAGCTTTTTGTGAAAGAGTTCGTCCGGGCAAGTACTACCACCATACCTATTTCTGCCGCAAAGCAGTAGTGCTCGCATTGCTGTGTTCCGTCCGGTTGGTCAGCTGAATGCAATGAGGGGATTTTCCTGTTTCTATTAATTATCACAGTTTGTAATTTTATTTAAATCCTGTATTCTAATTAATAAACTGTATTTGGGGATAAATACGTCGTGCGCTGTTTATTGTTAAGTATGAAACATCGCCGCAATAGGCGCTTATATAATTAAATTAAATTGAAGAGATACATGAATACCTAACATTATATAGGTACCTACCTTTTCAATTTTGATTTCTAAGTCTCAATTTCCTTTTTCCTACATGTCTTATAGGTTTGCTGTAGTACAATGAAATTGTAGGTACACTTTTGAAATACTTTCATTTGATATATAGATCGGAGTGCTACAAGGGAAGGGACACTTTGCCCATTGTTCTTTCATTGTAAAATTAATGGTCAATGATAATGAGCTCGTCGATACTCTAGTCTTCATAGGAATTTGGACTTGTCGACTCCGCCGCCGGCGCCGGCCTGTCCCGGCGCCAGGCACTGCGTGTTGGAACCTTCTTCTTCTTCTTCTCCCTCTTCTTCTTCCTGTTCCTTAGTCTTGTACTTGACGACTCCGTCGCAGGTCTCTGTGTTGGAACCTTCTTCTTCCTGTTCCTCAGTGTCTCCGAACTCTTTTTCGACTAAAGGTAAATCATCGTAGTCTGCAACTTGAATCTGACTATCTAAAACATCGTCGTTTATCGTGGGGTCCCAGACCACAACACGCCTGCATTCCCATTTATGCCATGAGGCCATGGGGGATAGATCCTGTGAATTCCTGTGCTTAGCTGTTTGGATTAAGACTGATATTCAAACGGATGAAACTGAATTACCTAGGTACTTATAAGTAGTAACAAAAACTGTAGGTACTTGAATAGGAATCGAAATATGTGTACATAAACAAGTAGACGACTAAGCACCAAATGATTATTAAAATGGGCGTCCGCCTTCAAAACGGAAATCTGTTATCGTGAACTTGAGGTCATACCGTGAAACCTTAATAATTTGCCTTTGGGGGACATTTTCGCCCAAACATGAAAAACTAAAGAAACTAACTACCTACTTAGAGGAAAAATAGGTACTTCAACTTCGACTTTTTTATTTTTGTTTTTTTATTTTTTTAGTTCTTGAAGTCATTTAACTTTTTGAACTTTTTGTTTTGAAAAAAAAACAAGAAAACATATTTAGACTGACGAGCCCTGCGTTTTAGACTGTTGTATGTTAATTTGTTGTTCTAGAAGAGTTTTTTTTTAGTGTGAGGTGTATTTATCGGCCTTGGGTGCGTGTGATAAAAAAATCTGCGCTGCTTATCTTTTCTTAAAACTAATACGCGCGCAGGTATCTGCGTTTGTAGGTCGCGTTAGCAGAGATCTATTTGTTTTTCCAAAGCAGATTAGATTATTATTATGATTAGGTACCTAATAAATACACGAGGGCAAACTTGAAAAAAAATACTTACGAAGTTAATTAAAAAATACATAATGCCTCAAAATCAGTTTATTATTTTCCTTTCATCTGATGCACAGCCCTAGCACCTCAAATCCCTTAGTATGAAGGTGTGACTAAATGTGATGATAAAATTGCCCATTAAAACTTTAAATAGGCTTCTATTTATTTGAAATAGTAATGGTATACTATTTTGCTCGTTTCCTAACAATATATCTTAAAATCAAAGTCCTAGAGCTTGTAGTTACTGAGAAATTTAGGTTGAGCAAAGATATAAAGGGGGTGATCCATTGGCGAGTAAAACCGCTGGTACGCCAGCGAGCCTGCGAGCCAGAGGTGTAGGCCGTCAGGAGAACCTACATAACCGCGGATTTAAAATACCGTGGTTTGGCGCGTTGGCTCGCGTGCATACTTGAAATCCTAGACTGCGGTATAATAATCGGTATAATAAACTGTTTGATATGCCAATGGACAGGGTTTGCAATTTTTAAAACATTTGTTTAAAACATTTTGTTTTAAACATGTTTAAAACACGCCATAAAAAACATATGTATGGATTACCTTAAACACCTATTATGTGTAGAAAATGTTTTTTTTCTTCTAATTAGTATTTTATTTACAAATTATAACTATATTTCCGCCGTGATAATTTAGATTTTCGCAGGGAATGAGAAGTTTTTCCTAAGTCAAATGTAGCTTAATATATTTATCTCCAAGATCCAAGCTATCCCTCCCTGTGTGTGCTATAAATTGCATTCAGATTTATGCAGTAGATTTGAGAGATTGCATAAAAAATAAAATTAAACTTTCTTTCACATTTATAATTAAAACATAGTAGGATTAAAATAGGATTATTTAATTTTATGAACTTTCCTCATAAATTGATTTAGGAAGGAATACGAAGAACAAGTAGGTAGATAATATTTTGCCTTAAAACATAGTCGACACTTACCTCAGTACTACTACATATATATACCTACCCCTTACTAATCTACCTACTCTAACAAAAAGGTTTTTTTTAAATACGCTTTTATAAATTTAGTAATCGGAACCGTGAGCTGATCAAAATAAGCCCAAAAACGGCCAGTCTACTATTATCCATCAAAGGAGTTCCATTGTCCAACTTCCGTCTTCATCATCATATCATATCATATTTGTTGACCTCTGTGGCACGGCGGGCGAAGCTTGGCCTGCGACGTAGGAGGTTGCGGGTTCGGTTCCCGCCTCGGAACAAATATTTGTGTGATCGCAGATATTTGTTCAGGGTGTTCTGGGTATTTTCTATGCATAATAAAAAATATACATCTATAATTTTCACTAGAAACGGGATATTTACCATGATTTTTGAGTTTTATATGTTTCCATGTTTTGTTGTTTTTGTTTTTGTTGTTGTTTTTATGTTCGTTTCTAGTGAAAATTATGTACATAACCATGATAGTTTCAAAAGTTATATACATCTATGTAATATAATGTATTAAGTTCGTTCGTTCGTATATGTAAAACATGTATAAAACATGTCTAAAACACTACAAAAAAAACAAATAATAGAAATTGATTTTAAACATGTTTTTTTATGTTTGCACATTAAAAACAGTGTTTTGTTCTTTTTGAAAAAAAAACTGTTTTTTTCCAACCCTGCCAATGGATCACCAACGCGAGTCGAAAACCCAACGAGCCAACAGTTTATACCGTTAGCTCGCCGACTCGCCAACGGATCACCCCCTTTAGAAAGTGGAGATAACATTACCCGCACCTGTTTTTTTTTCTCAGCATCTGTTAGGAATTATGTCACCTGGTTTTGACATTTTATTCGTTGCATAGAGTGTCGTTTAAAGCTTCAGCAACCATAAAAAAGCGTGGATATTTGCATTTTTGAAAGGAGTAACAAAACCGAAAAATGTGGGCAAAGAAGGTAGGACATCTAATTTGAGAGACGTGGTGACTGACGATGGTGCATTCAGAAATCAAGAGTTTTAAATAAATATTGGGTATTTTATCAAATTTAAATTCAAATTCAAATTAATTTATTGCAATATATGGGTTAGTAACTGGTGGTTAGTGCTACAATTAAATGTTCAGCCATAATCGGCGTTTAACGCATGCAAAATATACATAAATCAGTAACAATAACTCGATATTAAAAATTAAAAAATCACATAATTAGTCCTATTTAGTCACCTATTCCTAGTCATTAACAAAAAAATAAATAAAAAATACGTAAAAATAAAAAATAATACGTGTTTGTTGTATGTACCTGCTTTGGGTATTTATTTATCTTAATTTATAGTGCACTAGCGCCTTTTAACGACTTTGTTTGCGTGGTCCTGGGGTCTCTACAATGTACATTTTGATAATGTTCTGGTCTGGACTGTCAGGGTTAGCAGTAAAAGCATCAAAAGCCACGGCCCCAAAGGTTAACCTGAGTCACCTGCAAAGGAAAAATATTCAATGTTTTATTATGATAAATGTTCTTTATTCTAGTGCATGTGAAACATAAGTATTACAGGAAAAATCTGCATTACCTTATAATACCTATAGAACCAAATTATTTCTCCATTTTGGTTAGGTGTTGGAAGCCTTAGATAATCTATTAAATTATTTAAGTTGGAATGGTGCGTTTATTTGATGTCAGATAAATGCATTATGCCTGGCTACTTCAAAGGTTAGGTACATCAACATTGTTCTTAGGGTGGGTTTCGTACCCAAAGGGTAAAACGGGACCCCATTACTAAGGCTCCGCTGTCCGTCTGTCTGTCTGTCCGGCTGTCACCAGGCTGTATCTCATGAACCGTGATTGTAGGTAGTTAGACAGTTGACATTTTCACAGATGATGTAGGTAGGTACCTATATCTCTTGCCGCTATAACAACAAATACTAAAAAACAGAATAAAATAATTTTAGGGGGGCGACAAATTATGCTTCCTTTCAGAAACCGGCAGCAGCCGCAACAGCGGCTACTGCTTACAGACAAAAGCTTTCTTTTGATAATAAACCAAAGCCTTCACAACCAGCAAACAAGCCAACAACAATTTTGGAAACTTGGAAGAAAATACAATTTCAAGGGACACGCGAAGTCATCGAGCAACAGTGGCAACAAGTCGTTCAATGCCTAGAACAAGGATCACTATACGAAAGGTCAAAACAAAGACCTCGATTAACGTGTAGAAATATTCGCTCATGACTCGAAAGTATTCCAAGGGGGGCTGTCTAAAGCAATATTTAGATGTATGGTAAAATCGAGGAGCCCCCAATCATTTATGGAAGCTCCTAAAAGGAGTGCGTAACCCATTTGTGAAGAAGCCGCTTCTGATATATCCTAATCCATCTATCACAACAATTTGAAGAAGAGCTATTAAAAATGACACAACAAATAAAAAGGATCCCAGCTGTACAGTCACTTTCGTATATCAAGTTTTTACAGAGCGAGGACTGGATGGTGTAGGTGGATCTGAGCCATGCATATTTCCACCTGCCCAGAGCCAAGAAGCACCGAAGATTTCTAAAGGCTCCGCTACAATGGCAAACTACTGCAAATGAATTGCCCTTGAGCTTTCATCAGCACCGGGAACGTTCACTTCTCTAATGAACCGGTTAGCCACAATATAAGGTGCGTGGTATATCTCGACGAAATTTGTTGGTGAATCAGTCCTGCCAGGTTTTACGCAAACACAGCATTTACAGTCAACCTGATGAGAAAACTCTACAGGACTATCAATACGGACAAATCTGTACTGGTTCCGACTCAACGGGATACCAAACTCAACACGAAGTCCCTGTCGGAACCAAAGTGCCAAACGCTACGCAAAGCACTTGTCAGATGTCCAGTGGCAGTTGGTCCCTCAGGCACAGGCCCAGTTCCTTCTGGGGAGACTCAACTTTGCCTCGTTTGTAATATGGAGAGGAAGGAAGGTAACTTTGCGAACTCCTACAATTTTACAGCCGATACCTTTCAAAAGAGCATCCCTACCCTACACACTGTTGGAATTGCCAGTACCGGTACTAACCGAAATAAGGTGGTGGTTAAAAGCAGTGCAGGGACTACCAATACATACAGGTCCGATCTCGCACCGGCTCAACACGGATGCATCAGATTACGGTTGGGACGCACAGCTGGGAGGTTCAAAAATGGCATGTCAGTGGACGGAACTACAACTATCGTGTCATGACAATCTCAAAGAGCTGTATGCAGTCTGCGCCGTGATACAACAAACGAACAGCCAACTGCACAATGCGCACATTTTATTGCAGTCGGACAAAAGAACAGTTGTAGCCCAAGGAACAAAACAAGGATTAAAAAATTCAACAAGGAAGGTGGAACCAAATCTAAGTACCTTCTCGATCTGACACGCAAACTTTTAGCTATTGCAGAAATTAAATATGCCCTTTCACGAGACAAGGTCTGCCCAGAATGGCACCTAATGTCTGCAGCGACAAGACAAATATTCCAGATGTGGACCATAAAGTAAATGGATCTATTAGCCTCAGCAACAGCTCGTGTGGTAATTAAATATGCATCAGTGGACACGCAGGACCAGAAAACGAAACGTCACAAAGCGTCCCTTCACCGATGGGACTACGACCTGGCATGGTTATTCCCTCCACCGAACTTTATACCGCAGGTATTATTTCATCTAAACAGGGCGAAGGGTCGGTACATTCTGATCGCTCTGAACTGGAACAAGGTATTTTGGCACGCAGATCTTCAATCCCGAACCATTCAAGATCCTTATCAAATTATGCTTATGCCCGAACCTTTCACAATATTTGATTGATACAAAAACCGGGATACACACGCCGGAAATTCAGTACATACAACTGAAAGCATGGCTGATTTTGGGTGGACCGATGAAATCAAAAGACTGGTCATTTATTATTTATTATTTATCACATCTATTATCAAGTTGGCGAAAATCCACTTTAAATAAAATAATAAATAATAATAAATAATGCTGGACAGTTCACGCAGCATTATCTGGCCCCAGGCTGGGCAGAGCTTGTGTTATGGGTGCTGGATGGCTGATATACTGGATACAGTATATTACATAGATAGATATTTTCTATTGTGTATAGAAAATACCCAGAACACCCATACATATTAAATACATATTGACCTGGCATTTCTAAAAACATGTCTTACAGGAGTCCAAGCCCAGAACAAGTAGCCCGTTACCTGGCCTGTCTACACAATAACGAAGGTTTGTCTTACAGGGAAATACTGGTTTTTTTTTAAAATCTGTTATTGCTACTTTTACCTACGAAACTGTCTTCTAACTTTTTCATTAAAGCTATATCAGTGTCAAGGGACAAAAAATATGAAACCTATCTGGATCTGGAATACAAAAAGTGTATGACAACTTTCCGCAGCATTACTGTTACGAATCAAATCATCAGGACGAAGAGTTCATAATTTCACGTTGTTGAGACAAAATGCGGACAAATGCATAGACGTAGGTAATGTGATTGTTCTTTGGCCTTGTTTTGGATCAAAGACTGACAACATTAATTACAGACAATACTAAAAATATACCCAAAGAAAAACCTCTGTATATTATTATTGGATTCGTCAGTTAATCAGGATTTCACAAGATCTTTGGAAATCAGGTATATTTTTATCAGAACTTTTTTTTAAAGTGCCCGAGGAGCACCTACGCCAGCATCTAGAGCGGTACTCGGAGGCTGGGTCAAGCCTGTGCTCAAGCGCCAGGCTAGGTGCGCTCTGCCGTAGCGTCCCTTAATTGACTAGAATACATTCCTATCGATTCAATTCTCGAAACATTAAACTGGAGACAAGAACATACTTTTAGAACGTATTACCATAAAGAGATAGCTAATCAATCGAGCGAAAATGACATTTCTAATTCAGTTTCCTTGACAATTTTCTACTTCGGTAGCAATTTTGTTATGTAATTATTACATTGTTTATGATTATATCGAATATGAATGTGATTGTTTAAACATAACTATTATTTACAGCATTCATAAGTTATATAAATTACATTATTTATTCTATATCACTTAGATATATTTACTACACACATTATAGCATCATCATTACAATCTTGGCGGTACCAGGAGATAACAAACACATCACTCAAGATGGATTCCGGATATCGTCTCGGAACAAATAATAGAGAGTTTTAACTACCAATAAAACATACCTATTATTTTTCCAACGATATCCGGAATCCAGGTAATGCCTACCTGGTACATCGTGAGTAAGTATAATGAAGTAAAAGCTGTACCGCCACCTGTATATATACTGCACCATTCCGGCCGCCCCGATCTTACCCGACAAAACGAGGCGATAGTGGCGCCGGAAACGGAAGGGAGGAAGACGCTAAGACTAAAAAACGTGAAAAGACAAGTGCTTGACTCAAGATGGATTCCGGATATCGTTGGAAAAATAATAGGTATGTTTTATTGGTAGTTAAAACTCTCTATTAATATAATTACAAAAAGACACAACCCATGTAGTTCCAAAGCGTTTTAAAAACAGTAAGAAATAAATCAAGTTGATCCATTTTGTAAGTATGTGTATAAGGGAACATCTCCATTTGATGCCTTTGATTCATGTAATGTAAACAGTCGAACGGTTTATTATTACGACTCAGTCTCCATCTCTTGGCGCGGCACTTGAAAGTGGTAAAGGAATAAGTCGTTTAATTTCTTAATTTTGTTTAAGATACCTACTTGTAAAATTGATATATTTAAATTTTCTAGGCAAACTTTATAAGGTGGTGTCAAATTATTTTGAACTTATATTATTACTAAAGTAACTAACGATCATAATAAGACATAATTATGTTATTGTTTTTACACTGTCTTGTTTGGTTGTCTTCCTGTTGTTCGTCGGTCAGAGTCAGAGGGCAGTGAGTGTTAAATTTAACTGAAAAAATGAAACGCGGTCGAAAAATAACTTATTTAATAGTAAAACCACCTGATATTGTAAGTATTTTGTTGAATAACTTGTTTTTGGTTATAACTAGGTATAGCATTTTCATTCTATTGGAATTGGAAATAAGCAGTTGATACCTACTCAACAACTTTTTGAACTTTGTTGACTGTTATCGTTGAGTACGAAGTAGATGAATATTATTTTTAAGGTAGCCTATGTCCTTCCCCAGGATGCAATCCATATTCATTCCAAATTTTATCGAAATTAAAATAAATAAATAAATAAATAAATAATACTGGACAGTTCACACAACATTATCTAGCCCCAAGCTAAGCAGAGCTTGTGTTATGGGTACTAGATAACTGATATACTTAATACAATATATTACATAGATAGATATTTTTTTATTATGCATAGAAAATACCCAGAACACCCTGAACAAATATCTGCGATCGCACAAATATTTGTTCCGAGGCGGGAATCGAACCCGCAACCTCCTGCGTCGCAGGCCAAGCTTCGCCCGCCGCGCCACAGAGGTCGTCAAAATTTCAGCGGTCTAGGTGTGAACAGGTAACAGACAGACAGACAGAAATAGTTACTGCGCATTTATTATTTAGTATGGATGGGTACCTTACTTACTACCTACTTAACTACCTACTTAGACGAGAACATGAGGTAGGTACCTACATTAAGTAGGTCGTTTTTGATATTTTTACTAGGTACTTATCATCTTAAATTTTTTAGGTTCTTCCAGATCCTGGCGCTGGCGTTCAGAGGGATCTAGTACAGAGGCGTGAAGATACGGAGGTAATAATAGTATCATGTATAACAATGTAAACATTTTTGTTACAATGTTTGCATTATGTTTGTAACTTAACCATAATAATTATTAAGTACTAGCGTCTTTGCGTCTTTGCCCACGTGGTATGTAACTAAAAAGTAGCCTTTGTCCGTCCCCGAGATACAATCTATATCCATGCCAAATTTTATCAAAAAATGCTTTTATTACAGCTGATCACTCCTGAAGACATTGGAATAGAAAGAAATGTTTATAACGTGAGTACCTAGGTATCATTATTAGGTAAACTAGTTTTACTTATATATTCTATAATTGAATATTAAGAACCTATTTTATATTGTTTTGGTTACAGGAACCAACTGTTTATGAAGATCTGAATACTATACACAATGATTCCTCGAATATTATAGAAAATTCAATAGAGGATTGCAGTAATGGTCCACAAAACAAGAAAACTTATGTACGTTAATATTTTCATAATTTTATTGAGTTTTGTGGGTACCTTGAAGGTACCTTGGTACTAACATTCCAGGTATTTGTATGGGTTAGGTAGGTATTTTTGTATCGTTATATTGTTTTATTCACAGACTGTGCTGGTTACACCTCAAGAGCTGGGTATCATCAACAAAACTAACAGCCAGTCTCCGACTCATGAAGAATATACTTTGAAAGGATGCAGCAATGTTCAACAGAGTGAAGCTGTACACGATGATGATAACATTTTCGAAAATTCCACAGAGGGGAACCACGTTGAAGTTTATGTAGGTTTTTTACGTGATATTTTTATGGTTTTGATGAAATGAATGATGAATGCCATTAATATTTTATAAGTAATTAATATCAATTATTTCTCTTTCGTTTAAAGGCTGAGCTACCATCATCAACTGCAGAGATTCAAGCAAGGAACTATTGTGATAGTGATGACAGTGTTGCTGATGTGGATTGGGAGCCACCAATAAGAAGGAGAAATATCTCAGATTCTGATACTGACAATGTTGATGGAGAAGCAGAAGAATCAGAACAAGCTAGAAATAATACAACAAACTTAAGAGCAATTGTCAGTAGAACCGTTAAATCCAAGCCAAGATCATCAAAAAAAGTTCGTAGATGCGACTTGCGTAATAATAAATTATTGAGGAATACTGGACAGGAATACATTTCAAATGGCAAGAAAAGGTCAAAGCGACAAATGAAAGAACTTGAAATTTGTAGATTCAATTGCAAAAATAGAATACCTGAAAACGCTAGACAAGGATTATTTACGAGTTACTGGGAATTAGGGTCCTATGAAAAGAGAGTAAGTTACATAAGTTCATTGATTACAGTGCAGGAGAAAAAAGTTTGCAAAATGCACCCTAAAAAATACAGAAGCTGTTCGTTTGCTTATCATATTCATTGGAACCAAAATATACATGAAAAAGTATGCAAAAACTGTTTTATGACAATTTTTGATGAAAGTCACAAGTTTGTTTCACTTCAAGCCAAAAAGAAAAAGATCTCGATAACCGGAATGATACCAATGACCACAAGAGGTATTGCTTCAAACCCCAAGTGGACTGAAGAAGATTTAGAAAAAGTACGCAAGCATGTTTTATCTTTTCCGCAATACGAGAGCCACTATGGCCGAAATAAAACATCAAAAAAGTTTT
Organism: Operophtera brumata; assembly: GCA_932527175.1. Taxonomy (NCBI): domain Eukaryota; kingdom Metazoa; phylum Arthropoda; class Insecta; order Lepidoptera; family Geometridae; genus Operophtera; species Operophtera brumata. The sequence continues at coordinate 4,550,410 of OW052229.1, forward strand.
TACCCAGTCATCTTAATTTAGAAAAAATGTATTCATTGTATTGCGAAAAAGAACCAGAAAACCAGCGTGTGTGTAAAACCATATACACAAAAATATTTTACAGCTTGAACTTATCTTTCAAACCTCCAAAAGTGGATACATGCACAAAATGCGACATGTTACAAGCTCAAATTCAATACTCTCAAGCTCCCGAAGATAAAGAAGATCTTATTAAAAAACTAAATAATCATCAAGAAGAGGCTGCATGCGCATACAATGAAAAGAAAAAAGATAAATTGTTGGCAGAGGCTGATGAATCTTTAATTGTTTTGACGTTCGATCTTCAACAATGCCTACCCACACCAGTTCTATCTGCCGGAATGGCGTTTTATAAAAGAAGTCTTTGGACTTATAATTTGACGATACATGAGTGCAAAGAAAAGAAAGCCACTTGCTACATGTGGCATGAAGGCTCTGGTAAACGTGGCGGAAACCAAATAGCTTCATGTCTGTACGATTACATTAAAAAACTACCTACAACAATCAACAAAATTATACTGTATTCAGACACTAGTGGCGGGCAAAATAAAAATTAATTTGTGTGCGCTATGTTCTTGAAAATTATGCAAGAATATACACATATTCAATGTATAGATCACAAGTTCCTTGTTCCCGGACATACGCATATGGAGTGGCGAAAAAGAATGTCCAAACTATTCATCTTCCGAGAGACTATTACCAGATGGTAAGATGTGCCGGTAGAAGAGGTCAATTTACTGTCAGAGAGATGACTTTAGACGATTTTTACGACTTCGAAAAACTTCTGAAGGGGCCAATGATTCTAAGAAAAGTAAATTCGAACAAAGAAAAGGTATACTGGCCTGATATAAGCTGGTTTAGATACACACAAGCCGATCAGCTAATTGCCCACTATAAAAACAATCTAAGTAGTGAAAATTACTTTAAACAGTTATCATTTCAAAGACACGGAAGAGCAAGAATTAATACGAACTTTGCATTAAGTGTCATCTCCGAGACACCTCTCCCAATAAGTGCGGAAAAAAAACGAGACATATTGTCACTTCTACCATTCATAGACACAGAATGTCACGATTTTTATAAAAAATTGCTGTCTTCTGAATCAGAGAGAGCAGAAGACGACCCCGACTTGAGCTTTATGCCAGGAAATGAAGAGGATAACGAGGAAAATTAGGTACTTACTGATAATGTTCTAATGTCTTATTTTTAATAAAAGAAAATTCTCATATAATATTGTTTTATTTCTAGATATTTGTTACTAATTAAAATCCTCGACATTTATAATAGAAGGAAATAAGCCTTTATTGTCATAATAAGCATTTGTAAATAACGGGTTAGGTCTAATTATTTCTTTAAACATGAGTAACTCGAATGGTATAAATAACGTTATGCCATTGTTTTTATGTTAGCAAGGGAACAAGTCGTAATATTTCTTTTAATACAAGTAAACTGTCTAGTTTAATTAACGTTATGTCATTATCACTATGTTCACAAGGGAACAACTCAAGAAAAACTAAAAAAATATATAGAAACAGTGAACAAACGTAAAAGTGAATAACAATAAATGAAAGAGCAAATTTTTTACTACAATGATGTATCAAAATAAATTTTGATTTCATTTGCGAAATAGCAAAAAACATTAAATGTGTGGTTTTTTGGCTCTCCTGAAAAGTGACGAATTTGAATTATTCCCTTTTTGACTGGAGGCACTGATATTTTTGGTCTTAGGTACTGTACATGATCCGGGCTGCGAACTGACATGGGATTGGGATTTCCCCGTACAAATGAAGGCATTACATTAACGAATTAAAAAAAAGTAGTTCGATTTGGCTCGATAGATGGCACTGACTCAAATGTGGTTGCCAAAATTAACAAATGCATTGTCTGTGCTTTTCTGTGATCGTAACAAACAAAAAAAGCGAGAAGACTGTGCCATGGAGTATACGGGGGTATTGTGAGGGGTGATAGGAAAGAAATGCTCTATTAAGGTGGGGGAAAAAGTAGTGACTGAAAGTGAAAGTCCTGAAACCAGGAAAGACAGAACGGGCTATTTTTAGAGGATACAATTCTGAGATTCGACGTAAATAGGACGCTTGAACGCACAGGTGAATTAGGTACCGACTTCAATTTGGCCAGTTTGTTATAGGAATATTAAAAATCGATACAGACGAGTGTTTTAACGGGATCGTTCGGAATTTAGCTGGCTAAGGCTAAGCTTACGAATCGCGTATGCGTTTTTATATAAAAGTAAGAGCATATTATATAGGTTTAATAAATTTAATAAATTTTAATAGTTTTGTGAAGTTAATTATGAATGCAAACAGCACGAAATTAGTTCTTTGCAAAGTGAAATTTATATTACCTTGTTGATATAAAACTAAACTAAAGCTATCACTCTATCGCTATCACTTTGGGGGAAAGAGAGGGGAAGCATGAACCACTTACGAAAAAGTACGAAAGTTAATGTTAAAGAACTCCCTTTTCCGCATTTGAACTCTATGGGCGGTCCATTATGTGTGAGAGTTGTCTGACTAGGTAGTTAGCCTAACTCCGTCCAAAAGCACAGAAGTTTCCTGGGGTCTTCGCAGGCTTGGCGGAGTGACCTCGGGTTGTTGAGGATTTGTTTTCGTTGAGCTGCTACTCCCACATATTCCAGGACTACGTGGGCAGCCGATTCTTCTTCGGTCAGACACCCTCTGCAGAGTGCGCTGTCTGTGGCTCCGATAATGAAGAGGTGTTTGTTCAGGAGACAGTGTCCTGTGAGTGTCGCCACGATGGTGCGAAGGTCTATTCTTTGAAGGTTGAGCAGGCGACGTTTCAGTTGTGGTAAGGCAGCCGGTAGGGCTGCTCTTGACTGTCTGCAGTCCATAATCCGTGCTCAGCGTTCATTGTGTTGGTTAATGGTGTGGAGCCGCATCGATGTGCGTAGCTGAGAGAAGGGCAGAGGGAGGAATGGAGATGGGCCCTCCGTAGTTGGTCCCGATCCTCTCTAGCTAGCTCATCTGCGGCGTCGTTACCCCAGTGATCTGTTATGCCCCTTATCCATTGCAGAGTCACCTTGTTTCCCAAGGCGATTCATTCCAGGGCTAGGTGACATTCGTAAACGAGCTTGGAGTTGCAGCTGTGGCTCTCCAGAGCTCTGAGTGTTGCTGAGCTGTCGAAGAGGATCCTGTTGTAGTCTTATGTCATACGAAAGTTTATTCACTTAGATTTTGTCAGTGAGAAAAGATTCGTAAGGTAGGTATTCAAATTAATATTTTTGGTAAAGTGTTTTTATGTTTGCGAAATAACTTAGTTGGGTATGTAGGTACCTATTGTTACTACTTACTACCTAAAATGTTATGCTATGGTATGTACCTATTCGTTATTAAGATTCAATAAAAGTTGAGAGCTAAAAGCTAAATACCTAAGAGGTTATAAAACTTGTGTTTGTACCTATTTTAAAATATTCAATTTACCTGTAATTTTCATAAAAGTATGTGAACACGGAACGAAGTGCGTTGCATTACTATCTTGCTGCTAGATTAATTGAAGAGGAAAGAGAAAACAGGTCAACATAAATTTCGTAATGCAGGTACCTCATAGGTAGGTAGGTACCTATTTTCTATGTATAAAAAATTCCTCTATGGTACCTATCTACATGGCCTACCTTTGTTTTCACATCGTAATTATTGAATACTAGGTGCTTATGCTACATTACATTACTGCAAAAACCAGATAGGTAGGCTCCGATTTACCAACCAACATATGCATAGGTGGGAAAAATTATGTATCTTTTTCATATATTCTTTAATGCGCGTCATGTAAAAACAACGCTGGCGGCGGTCATACTTTTTCATACGTTCCAGCGCTCTTTTTACATGACGCGTACTATAGCAGCATTCATTAGGTATATTGCAGTTGGCGGCTTTCTTATTGTATATAGGTTTCATTTCAACCGGAGGGCTTTTCATTTTAGAATTTTAAAAAAAAGTACATGTGTCAAATGTGTGTGCTTGCAAGCACACACATTTGAGTCTCAAATGTCAAAATTAACAAATTCATTGTCTGTGCTTTTGTGTGATGGTAACAAAATACCACAAAATACCAACAAAATACCAACAAAATACCTAAATATATCACCACTACGTTGTTGACTTTGGCATTTAACTTTTATTTGACAGTTAAGTACAGAGCTGGCGCCATCTATTTTCAACGGTTTAAGGTGGTTGCTTTCGCTTGTGGCGATAGTTTTCGCTATCTGATTAAGTTTTTTTGAGATGTGATGAGCAAAAACCACGAAAATATATGAATTTCGCGCCACAAGCGAAAGCAACCTTGCTTTTTTTATAAGCATGATGTGAAACGGCCGTGAATACCCCTCATTACAACAACAGCTTTCACAAAATCAATAAAACGAAATGCTTAAAGAAAAAAAAAACTACGTATTGAAATGCCAATAATGAACCAAAGAGGCCGGTACAATTACTTTATATACTTCTACCATGCCAAAGAGTAAAGTAATTGTATGCATAATAAACGTTTTCGAATGAACTATTCGTTCAAAATTCATTCAGTGATCAGTTTTCTTTCAGTGAGGGATTTTCATATTCGAATAAAAAAAAAGTAGATCTATTTGGCTCGATAGATGGCGCTGACTCAAAAGTGCTTGTCAAAATTAACAAATGCATTGTCTGTGATTTTGCACGAGTACCAAAATATCACGAAAATATGTCACTACGTTGTTGACTTTGACATTTCACTTTATTTTGAAAGTTAAGTACAGAGCTGGCGCCATCTATTTTCAAGGGATAAAGAACTCTTTTCACTGACGTATAAAAAAAGTAGTTCGATTTGACTCGATAGATGGCGCTGACTCAAAAGTACTTTACCTATGCGAGTTATTCACGTCAAACCCTCATTTGTTCACGTCAAACCCTCATTTGTTCACGTCAAACCCTCATTTGACGTGAATAATCGCGCATCTCTATTCTGTGGTCACCCAAACAACTCAACTTGCGCATCGCTAGAGAGTATTAATTAGTGTTCTGTGATGTGATCGCTAATTGAGGAAGTAATCACTACGTTTTAGTGATCGCTAGTCTAGTCTGTGGTCGCCATCGCCATTAAGTACGTACGACGTAAATAAATTCAGGACACCATCATCAATCATCATTCTCTTTGTATTCCACCTTTTGTTTGTAACATAAATAAAACCATGTGGCCTAGCCTATTTCATTAAAAAAAGGAATATTCAAAATCTGCCCTTTTCTTTTAATTTTGGCGGGAGGTCTGGCAGCTCTGGCATGTTGTTTTGGACGGATGGCGATGAGCGATCTGTCAACTGTCGTGTGTCGCTCGTGCCTGCCTCGACGCCGTTATTCGTTCATGTTTCAGGAGGTAATCAAATTATCAGTGCATTAATAAAATCGGCCGTACGCGATCGATGTGGACGTTCGACTATGCGTCGCGACTAGGTTCGGATATGGATAGGCGAGAGTGGCCGAGCCGTGCAAATTACGGAGTTGGGTTCGACGCGTGTGATCCGTTGGGGTCTGTGTTGGAGTGGTCGCGGGGGCCGGCGCGGATCCTGCGCCGCCGCTGCCGCAGCGAGGGGATCGACCGCTCGCCGTACGACGATGCGAGGGAGCTTCGCTCCGCTGACGGGGTACGAGAGCGCTCGCGCCCGCAGCCCATCAAGAGCCACTTCACGATAAACAACGCGGAGTGCCGCAGGTTTCGTCACGAGTGTTCGCTGCCCACTGCCGAGATCGGGGACTACGTCATGTCTCACGACCGCGCCAAATACCAAGAGTAAGCTGTTCATAAATACTATTACAACAATCATTAATTCACTCCATTCTTAGACATAGTCCTATCCACTTTGTTATCCTTCAAGCATTCACTCTTGCTGCTTCTAGTCATTTCCCGAAGATGTTAAGATTATTTCCAAGAAGAATTTCTTGACAATAGGTACATGAAAGGCTTCCATTACTTTGTTTATGATAACCTCTCTCATGTATCTTTTATTGACTCTCACTTGTTCCAGCAGCTACCAACCAGGAAAATCTAAAATATACAGAAAAAGCCCAACTAGACCATTGCTAGTGACCACATTATCAAACACAAAATTAGATGACAGTCGTTTACCAAAAGTAGAAGAATTGCTCGAGAAAATAGATTATGAGATGAAGGATGTCCCAGTAGCCAAAACACCACTGAAATCAATACTCAATAACACCATACCAAAGTCTCCGCCTCAAGGCATACTGAAGAAACCTAAGAATAAGTCTTATCAGGACTCAAAAGTCAGCTTGGAGGGGCGTCGTAGACAGAGGGCTGTCAGTGAATCTGATAACTTCTATTGCAACTTTCACATTGGATCCCCTATACCTGGATATGACACGTAAGTTTAATGTGTATTTGAACTTCAAACTTAGATGTACTTGGCCGACAATCAGGGGATGTCAGTGCCTACATAGATTTAATGGTATGTGAAAAATCCCCATTATCATAATCATCATCATCAGCCCACGCTAGTCCACTGCTGGACTAGTGCTCCACCTAGCCAGAGGGCGCCCCACGCTACGCCTGAATTAAATACCTGATTGTTTACTAATGGTTCAAAAAGACGAAATACAATAATTGTATATCACAAAACTTGCATGTTTATGAGCACATATCAAAATCATTACATGATATGAACTAAATGCAAATGTAGTCTTGAAATAGGACAACATTAACAGAGGATGTTAACAATAAGTTTATTGAACAGGATGTCAATGACATAAATCTATATATATAAAAGAAAGTTGTGTTAGTTACACTATTTATAACTCAAGAACTGCTGGACCGATTTGGCTGAAAATTGGTGCGGAGGTAGCTTAGAACCAGGAGATGGACATGAGGGTGTGGAGGGGGGCTGATTTTCATCCTGACACTACACGTGCGAAGCCGGGGCGAGTCGCTAGTGACAAAAATAAACAACTGATAATGTTATTTACAATTCACTGTAGCAATTTTTTAGGTTATACCAGACATGCTCAGAAGTTATTTGTATTATGCTTTTTTTGTGGTTATCTTATCAATATCAGATTAATTGAGTAAGTAAATTTTTATACATGCAACATAGTATGTGTGTTTTAATCAGGTTGGTTCTGAGCTGTCAAAACTAACTTTCAAGTGTATTGGACTTTTAGGTAACAAATAGTGGTTTAGTGCTGTGTATGTGAAAATTAACCAAAATTACCAAGTGGTTTTCTGATTTTGTAATGTCAAGAAATATTATTCGCAATGAAGAAATGGTATTAGATATTTTACTTCTTATTCTTAGTTTTATTGATACATACAACTGACTTTAAAGTTAATGTACTTTGAGTCAGCGCTCGAAAAGTGTCCAAACCATAAGAGATACAAAATGCATAAAAAGAACACCTAGTTGTCACGTATCCCACAATGGTGCAACCCACTGTGAAAAGAGGCCCATTGAGGCTCTGCCTAACCTTTCGGGGAATAAGGCGTGTGTATGTAGGAATGTAGAAATAATTCTGCCAAGTTTTATCTGCCCAATGCTGCTTGATTATTGAATATATTTTAAGGAGTAGAGTGTGAACGGGCAGTTTATCCATCACATATGTCATCATTAAAATTCTTCGCATTTTGGCATTGATAGTGTATGGAATGCTAAGTCATATAAGAATAAGTCCATCGTAGAGTTATGAGAAAGCCTTTGATATAGACTTACAAATATATTACTAAACCCAAATAAATAACAAGTACCTCTACCTATTTGATCAATACTTTGCTCGGAACTGGGGATTTTCTTAGTTGTGAGGGAAGAAAACATCAAACAGTATTGTTAAAAAAAAAAAACTAGACATTCTTTGCTGTTTTTTTTTACATTGATAGATCTTTGTTTGACCGCGATCTCACCTGTTGTCAGGTTTAATTAATTTTCAGATACTTACACTGTTAAAAACACATGAAAGTCTAAGCGACTAATCAACCAAAAACTAACTAATTTTCCAAGGTCATTTCACTTAGGTAAATCCCGCATGCTCCATTTAATTTAATTATAATTGGATTAAGGTTAAGGTGGTTGCTTTTTCATACCAATGAATGTATATTTCAAATATGGGTGAATAGAGTGTAATTTTACACTAAAATGTCTTTTATATTGGTCATTATTTGCGGTAAATCATATTTGGTTGATGAAAACAGTGAATGAATAGCATACATAATTAATTAACGTCATGTAGGTAAGTAATTTCGATGTTATTTTCGCTATTAATCCACAGTTTTCTTCAACCAAATATGATTTACCGCAAATGATGACCAATATAAAAGCCAACAAAAGTAATTTCAGTGTAAAATTATACTCGCTTCGCCCATATATGGAAAAATATGTTAGTATGAAAAAGCGACCACCTTAGTAGTTCATCTGAATTTTACTAATTTCCTATGGATTATTCGCCTCAAACACTATCCTGTTAATTAAAACCTTAGGGAAGTGTACCGCTAGCCCTCTCCATACAATTCTAAGTTTCATCCTCGTTGAATAAAAAAAAAAAGAAAAAGTATTTTATTCATTGAAATCACAAGGATCATTTTGAATCGTCTTAAAAAATAAATTTACAGTTACTCCTGTTCCAACGCAACCAGACGGATGTTAACTGATTCAAGTCGATGACATTTTGGAGACACGCTCTACAGACTAATCTATATACAGTGGTGGCCATATAATTAAGAACGCTGATATAAAGGGAAGATTTTTTCCAACTAAGATGCAAAACTAATTGTATGCATTTGTTTTTATTTCTCTCGGTATCGTAAAACATTTCCATATTACCACTGTATTCATTGATACACATGATTGGCTAAAAATCAATAGGCAAACTTTTTACACTACTTTTAAACAAAGTATTCCTTATTACTGGCTGGTCACGTAATTAAGAACGCTAAGTAGTTTATACCTTTATTCAAATTTAAATAGAGAACACTCAGTCGATTTGTTACTGTTTGTATAATTTTGGCGCCATTACGTGCTGTAAAAGATTAAAGGTGATTGCTTCTTTAGAAAAAACAATGGGAAAAAATAAAAGTTGTGATAAATCTACAAGGGAAGTAATAATAAAACTTCACCGGAAGAATTGGTCTTATAAAAAGATAGCCGACCATCTGCAATGTTCAAAAACGATGGTTTTCCACGCTGTAAAGCATTTTGCTACGTATCAAACTACTTTGAATGTTCCACGTGTACCTAAACAGAGAAAAACAACTCCTCGAGATGACCGAAACATCGTTCGTATGGCAAAACAAAATCCTTTTAAAGGGTCCAATGAGCTTAGAAAATAATATTTTTGTGAAAACAACCCTTCAGCAATCTCAGCACGCACTATTCGAAGACGTTTGGTAGAAGAAAAATTGCACGGTAGGATAGCAAGAAAGGTACCCATGTTAAAACTTTGCCACAGGCAAGCCCGGCTTGCATTTGCGAGAAAGTATGAAAACTGTACTGTGCAACAGTGGAAAAATGTACTTTTTTCTGACGAGACGAAAATAAACAGAGTATGTTCTGATGGGAAACGTTATGTACGATGTCCCCCGAATACAGCATTCGACCCAAAGTACACGAAAGTTACATTAAAGTACGATGGTGGACATGTGAAAAATTGGGGTTGCTTTTCTGGACATGGTGTAGGACCTGTAAAGTTGATAGAAGGTAACATGGATCAGTTCCAATACAAAAATATACTGGAAGAAACAATGGTACCATACGCTGAAGACGTTCTACCGGTCATTTGGACATTCCAGCATGACAATGATCCAAAGCACGCTGCACGCACCGTAAAGGAATTTCTTACAGCGCAATTAGTTTCTGTCTTAGACTGGCCTGCTAACAGTCCAGATCTAAACCCAATAGAGAATCTGTGGTTTGAAGTAAAGAAAAAGGTTTCAAATACAAAGTGTGGAAATTTAAAAGAGCTGTATGACGTTTTTTTAGAAGAATGGAACTCTATTTCTCTTGCGAAATGTCAAAAATTAATAGAGTCAATGCCTCGCCGGTGTAAAGCTGTAATTAAAAGCCGTGGATATGCTATTAACTATTAATTTTAGTTAAATATTTATTAAATTTATTTTTATGTTTCCTGTGCTACATAATATTGTGATTTTTTTAATCTAAGTGTCATACAAAACAATTCCCGAGCAGTTAAATAAATCGTTCTTAATTATTTGTCCAGTTTCAGTACTATTTGAATGTGTTACTTTGATAAAATCAATAAAATGTGCAAAAAATAGTTAGCGATTTCATACTTTATTCTTAAGTCAGGTTGCTCTATTAATGTGACTATTATATAACATAACTAGTTGCTTCTCAGAAGGTACACATCTCTGTGTATGATATGATTTAAATAAAAAACTTCTAGAACTTCAAATCGTTCTTAATTATATGACCACAACTGTATATAAAACAAAGTCGTGTTAGCTACACCACTTATAACTCAAGAACGGCTGGACCGATGTTAGTTATCTCTTTTTTGGTGGATTCTTCTCCGCTCCGAATAGCAGAATAAGTAATAAAATATCGGGGGGGGGGGGGGGGGGGGGGGGCTGGGGCTGTTTTTCACCGGGGGCTACCCGTGCGAAGACGGGGCGAGTCGCTAGTATCTAATAAAATAAATATAATTTATCAGTTTCCCAAATGAAATAAGCGTGGGTACATTTCGCGAGTACGTCCAGAGGCAAGGCGTATATGAGTAAGGCTAGAGTGAATAGGTGCCTTCTAGACCTTTGTGCTTCAACTTCGGCCACATCGTCACTTACCAACAGGTGAGATTGTGGTCAAACAGAGGTCTATAAAAAAATAACAAAAAACGTCCGCGCGGCTAGAGTATGAATGCTCTGAGCCACGCATAGTCAGAAACCATCCCCGGCGTCCGCAATATAACTCATCATCATCATACCTACTTTACAAGTCAATTTTATACAAAACTAGTGGCGCGCTCGTGACTTCGCTCGCGTGGTCCCGGTGACACAACTTTTTTTTTTTTTTTTTTAATTTATTTATCATTTAAACTTACTATTACAACATATTACATAGATATAGCACTTTAAAAACCACAAAGGTTTGCAAACAAATAATGCTATAAGCGAGTCTTACTGAACCGATACAATAAAACGAGTAAAGTAAACAACGTACGTACGTAGGTACGTTTAGATTAATAGAAACAATTATTTTAGTAAATAGGTACAAATATATATAATATACATTAAATACATCTTACTTCTGGAACTAGGTAAATGCAATATTTTTATTAAACTGATTTTAAACTGCAGCGCCACTTGGTTTTTTAATAAAAAAAACATATACAAACCTTGTCCTAACAATAACGAACACAAAGAAAAAATAATTATCCAATTTGGTCCAGTCGTTTTCAAGTTATTTATTTATTTATACAACTAGTACGGCCTGGGCCAGTTACACTAATTTATAAGTTATAATTTATGCACACTTATTTTAACAGAATACCTACATAATACATTAAAGATTGGCACAGAGAAAAACATAATCAAAAAATAATTAAACAAATAACACAATCCAATCAAAAAACTCATGTCATACTTAGTTAAGTATGACTTCGATCCTAGGCTCCGCACCAATGACTTTTCTAAGTTATGTGGGGATTTCCATCGCTCTGTGCTTCGGAGGGCACGTTAAGCCGTCGGTCCTGGCGGTTATTGATTAATAGCAGTCGATAAGCCATGTCAGAGGCCCTCGGGCGGCTTGACAAACTCCGACACCAGAGGCCAGCACTACCTCATACGAAACGAAACGAAGTGAAAAAATTAAAAAATTAATAAATCAATCAAATAAAATGTCAAATAATAATAATAATAATAATAAAACCTAAACAATAACAATAAAAGCAAGCAATACATACAAAATGTCCGACATCCCTCTCACACATTCATCATTCTCACTCATTCACATTCAGTTATGTCGTGATCAAGGGAAATAGGGATTCTGAGGCCCTAGTTGGAGTTTTGCAAACACCATCGTAACGATGAACGTAACGACGCCGACGATCGTACGTGTATAACATAATAACTAGCTATTAATCTGTGCCAAAAACGTCACAGATTAATAGCTAGTTACTACGCAATACACGTACGAGCGTCGTGACGATCATCGTTACTCGTGTCGTGTGTAAACTCGGACTTGGCCCTCTTGTCTCAGCGGTGCGTATTGGGAGAGGCCTATGTCCAGCAGTGTACTAGTGTGGGCTGATGATGAGGTTCTGCCTACCCCTTCGGGGAAAGAGGCGTGTATCTATGTATGTACCAAATTTCATCAAAATGAGTTAAGCCGTTTCGGCGTGATTGAGTAACAAACATCCAAACGTCGTGTTTCAGAGCATGTTGTCTGCGCAAACATCAGACGCAGCCATCATGCTTTACCAGTCCATATATGGGCTGGTTCAATAAATTTTATGTTTGACTTAGGAGAGCGACCAATGGAACTGGCATAGTCGTCAAACGACAAAAGTTCCGAAAAAAAATATATTAAAAATAAATGTTTTTTTACATTTATGAGATTAAGGTGAATGCTCACGCTTGCGGCGCGTGATTCATTTTTTTGTGTTTTTTGCCTGTTACAGCTCATCTACACTTCTTCAGATAGCGAAAGTTGAGTTCGCGAGAACTAGGAGACTTAACGACTTAACGTTGATGAGCTATAATGGGCAAAAAACACCAAAAAATTTGAATCTCGCGCCGCAAGCGTGATAATCGACTTTTTTTTTATGAAACTAATAGGCTACCTAGCTTACGGCCCACCTGATGTAAAGTGGTCACCGTCGCCTTAATGAAATAAAATAAAAATAAATAAATAATGCTGGACAGTTCACACAACATTATCTAGCCCCAAGCTAAGCAAAGCTTGTGTTATGGGTACTAGATAACTGATATACTTAATACAATATATTACATGGATAGATATTTTTATTATGCATAGAAAATACCCAGAACACCCTGAACAAATATCTGCGATCGCACAAATATTTGTTCCGAGGCGGGAACAAATGGAAAAAATGAATGCAGGAATGGGATTTGATTTGTTTCAGCCGTCTCTCCTACCTATCGAATAACATGAAGCGCGCCAAAGACAACTCCGGCACGGGCTATTCGTACGGCTCTGCCGTCGCTAGCCTCGGCAACAGTCGATGCAAGAGCCCCGACTACAGCCAGTCCCGGCTCGGCAACACGCGGTGCAGGAGCCCCGACTACAAGTCCCGGTGCCCTGCCAAGGTGCAGATGCCCTCGGCAGAGGATGCCATGCATGTCCTGAGGACCAGTGCCATCAATAGCGACACTGCTGACGACCATGATCGGGTGAGTGGATTGAGCTGACACAGTTTTTTTTTTTATACTACTTGAATGACGTAACAAGCAGATGGCCCACCTGATGTTAAGCGGTACCCTCTGCCTATGAACAGTGCATTACCACATAGGTCACGTCCACCTAGCACGAGCCCTATGTGGCATTGCACTGCGCCCGCCACCCTGAGACATAAAGATGAAAAGCCTCATGTGCCTGTAATTTCAGCGGCACCCCCACGGCGGCTTACCCTTCAAACCGGAACACAGCAATTCGAGCACTACTGCTTTGCGGCAGAAATAGGTATGGTGGCAGTACTTCCCCGGACGAACTCTTTCACAAAAAAGCTCTACTACTACTACAACTCCTACTACTACTACTGGGGGTTCCGTACCCAACGGGTAAAACGGGACCCTATTACTACGGCTCGTCTGTCTGTCTGTCCGTCTGTCACCAGGTTTTTTTGATTTTTTTTAATCTATGATAGACCTTTGTTTGTCCACGATCTCACCTGTTGGTAAGTGACGATGTGGCCGAAGATGAAGCACAAAGGTCTAGAATGCACCTATTCACTCTAGCCTTGTAGAGACCCAGACCCGGCTGTATCGCATGAACCGTGATAGACAGTGAAATTTTGACATATGATGTATTTGGGCTTTACAGCTAAAAAGGTTAATAAATGTCTTCTTTTTTTTCAGTACATAACATTAAATAAATAAATAAAATAAATAATGCTGGACGGTTCACAAAACAAAGCTAAGCAGAGCTTGTGTTATTGGTACTAGACAACTGATATACTTAATACAATACATTACATAGATAGATATTTTTTATTATACACAGAAAATACCCAGAACACCCTGAACAAATATCTGCAGATCGCACAAATATTTTTTCCGAGGCGGGAATCGAACCCGCTAGCTCCTGCTTCGCAGGCGTACCTACGCCGCAGAGGTCGTCGTTGATACATAGACTTCTCTAAATAAGACCAATCAGCTGCCGTCTTGCTTTACAAAGTTGGAATGGAAAATGTCGGATTTAAATCAGGGTTGCATGATTTTACTTTATGTGACTAAAATAGGACAACCTGGAAGTTAAAATACTACACCATAACTTCCTAGATAGAAACAGAAGTTGTAAATAACATCGCATTTCTAGAACAAAATGGAACGCAATGCGACGTTTTTAACCCCCGCCGACGCAAAAACGACGGGGTGTTATAAGTTTGACGTGTCTGTGTGTGTGTGTCTGTCGCATCGTAGCTCCCGAACGGATGAACCGATTTAGTTTTTTTTTGTTTGGAAGTTGAATTTGTTGGGAGTTTTCTTAGCTATGTTTGATCTAAATCGGTTCAGCCGTTTTTATTGTGTTGAGGGTTTTTTTTAATTTTTACAAAATTAATTATTTGTATACACTGAATCAGAATAGTGAATTATTTGTGATCTGTTTTGGAATATTTTAGGCATCACGTACCTGCAAATGCAGGTACGTGACTCTACAGCCCAAAATAGTATAAGTATGTTGATGATGATAAGTAAGGCAACGATCAAGTAATGCGCAATTTAATCTACGCTTTACTTAAGGTGGGGTATAACTAACGTGCCCATTTATTTATTTTGTCAGAGCGGGACACATCTGCGGTTTTTTTTTACAATTAATTTTATTATATAATATAGAATAACACAAAATAATCAAAGCTCTAAACACAAAATAGTTAAGTTGGCATGACTTACTAACTAAGCCAGTAGTGGCGTGACTTCTAAATCGTAATTTGGTATGTGTCGGCTGATCATTTTTTTTTTAAATATCGGGTCTCGTTTTTTAGGTACGTGTGTAACTCAGTACATGACTATACTATCGTTGGGTCTGCTTGCAAAACCGGGACTATGTTGGCTTCGCTGGGGACACCGGGACAGACTGCCTGAAACCGGGACTGTCCCGCCCAAACCGGGACGTATGGTCACGTTAGGTATAACGCAAAATTACCAATCTTAGATTTGATTTTTTAAATGACTAAATCAAGTACAATCAATCAATCAAATTGTTTATTTGCTACAAATAGTGTTCAAAGAAGTTATAAATTTATAAAAAGTACCAACTATTTCTACCACTATAGGCATGCAAAAATTACATTTTAAAATATATTATACAAGATACAAATATATTATTTTATATATTTGTACAATATACAAATTATAAATATGCATGGACTACATTATAATTCCGAGGGATCACTGTACCAGAAACACGATGGGACAATATTATCTCAATAGAAACAAAAACACAAAGTTACCTCTGACTTTTGGCTAGATTCGATTGCCTATTAAAATAGAGCAAAATTAAATTGGTTAATTTTTTTTGATAAATCCGGCTAACTGTACGACTGTTAATTTTGTTTAAACGTGGTCCGGTCAACTGTACTACCCAACTGCACCATGGAAAACAAACGATAAAATCAATACAACAAAGCCGAGGGTTTACTGTAGGGGTTTTGTAAAATTATCTATATTTTACGAGATATTCAATAAAAACTGCTTTTTCGTGCGGCGTGAGGCGTTTTTTTTGTATGAAGATTTGTGCCTGGGTTTGTCGCATCTTATTCGCTCTGATAAGACCGACACCCCTGCCTCCCAATTGCTCTGGCATATGGTAATGAGGAACGCTATGGGGACCATGTTCATTATCTAAAACATTTGGAACTTGACAAGAAGTTTCCCATTTTCAAGTTGCAAAATGTTTTGGACCACGCTACCAAATGTTTTGGCCACGTCATAATTTGGCTAGCGATCGTACGACCATGCTATAATCGCATCGTATTGATCGTACACGCGACGATATCGTGACGATATCAATGACGTACTTGTACTACTAATATTTATGTGCTTGTACCTATACATAATAGTAGTTTATGCCACTGTCATATAAGAAGGGGTATTAAAACACGAGAGTCTGTTTATCGCATGAGGCGAAGCCGAATGCGATGATAGGTTGACTCGAGTGTTTTAATACCTAAGTTATATGCAGTTTCATACACTTCTTTATGTTCACTCATAGGAAAAAATTAAATTAAACAAAGTAGAATACAAAAACACGATCGGCAAAAAAAATTATGGGAAGCGCGGGAAATTAAGTTCAAATTACGCATGCGTGCGCCATTTTTTCACAGTTCGAACTTCGCATGCGTGCGACTTTTTTTTCATATTCAGGCTATAACCATAGACTAGTTTAATGAATTAATAAAAAAAAAAGATAGCGGTACTATAATGAGTTTTATGATACAGTTGGGGCGGTACTATAATGAGTTTTATTCTTAATTTTATGTATATGCGTCTATAAAGTGCGTCTGTATAGAACCGTCTTTGAATTCGTAATTCGAATTTTTCGATTTGAGTGTAGATAAACTTATTTAAAAGTTAGATTTACTTGCATGCTCAAATAGAAGCACAAAATTAGGTACATGTAATGAGGTGTCAATCGATTCGTTATTACGGACCGGGTGACATAATGCTTCATTTTATAATAAATTAATATGACTGATGTTATATCCAAAAAAGCGGCCAAGTGCGACTCGGACTCGCCCATGAAGGGTTCCGTAGCAGCTAGTAACATAATATAAAAGTTCTTGTAGTTCGTTGTAACTTTGATCGATGTTTTAATAATAGAGTATTTAAAAAAAATTGTATTAGTGTAACTACTTGCTAGATCTCGTTCAAATCAATTTTCGGTGGAAGTTTACATGGTAATGTAAACCATATTTTTTTTTAGTTTTATCATTCTCTTATTTTAGAAGTTACAGGGGTGGGGGGGGGGGGGGGGCACATTTTATACCACTTTGGAAGTGTCTCTCGCGCAAACTATTCAGTTTAGAAAAAAATATATTAAAATTCTCAATATTATTTTGGAAAACCTATCCATAGATACCCCACCAGAATAGGTTTGATGAAAAAATAATGTTGAGTTTCAGTTCTAAGTATGGGGAACCCCCAAAATATATTGGTTTTTTTTCTATTTTTGTGTGAAAATCTTAATGCGGTTCACAGAATACATCTACTTACCAAGGTTCAACAGCATAGTTCTTATAGTTTCGGAAATAAGTGTCTGTGACATACGGTCGGACAGACAGACATGACGAATCCATAAGGGTTCCGTTTTTTGCCATTTGGCTACGGAACCCTAAAAAGGGGTCTCTGTTTTTTTGTAGCTATCGTATCGAGTGGGATTTCAAATGAAAGAGGAGAAAATTCATTGAGATTTTTATTTACATTTTGAATTAAGATATCTAATGTCGTGGTTCACTGTAGTCTGGCTATATTTTGTATAATTTAGGTAATCACATTACTTAGATTAATAGCACATGAATAAATATTAGTACAAGTTAATAGTAGAGTTTTTTTTATTATATTTTCTACTTTAGAAACAAAACGAAGTTTTATCATTTGTCGCTTACGTCAGTTACTTCCGAGCGGCAGAAATCTATACCTCATCTCTTCCCGGGTTCAAGTGAGCAATAGCGCTGTAACTTTCTTGCAGCTATTGTTTGATGACTCCGCCCATTCGGTATTTTAACATATCGCTTTAAATTCGTCCATTGGTTGCGCATAGCTACAACGTAATTTTTCGCGAACACGTGTTTCGAATGTTCCTCATTCGGGCCCGCTCAGCCGTGTTTCACGGCCGTACTCCAAGACTTTGTTTACGTGATTGCAAGATCTCACGTTAGCGGAAGGTTTTTAAAGTGTTTTAGTGTGTTGGTGACGACGTTTTTATAGCATGACGTGTTGTGTGTTATGCAAGACGTGATCAAGAACCGCTTAATCATTCTAATCAAAATATACGTGGCTAAATTCTAAAGAGCAGCTGATAAAATACCAAAGTGTTTGTGTTTTTATGTGCAAAGTTAGAAATTATAAAATGCGTGTCATTAAAAAGTTTGTGAGGAACCTGTGTAAATCTGTGAGTAAGAGTATTGTTTAGATACGACCTCTGTGGCGCGAAGGCAGGAGGTTGCGGGTTCGATTCCCGCCTGGGAACAAATATTTGTACGATCTGCGGATATTTGTTCAGGGTGTTCTGGGTATTTTCTATGTATAATAAAAAATATCTATCTATTTAATGTATTGTATTAAGTATATCACTTATCTAGTACCCATATCACAAGCTCTGCTTAGCTTGGGGCTAGATAATGTTGTGTGAACTATCCGGCATTATTTATTATTTATTTATAACTAACTGGCTGACCAGCCCGGCTTTGACAATGATTTGATAGGTCCTAAATTAGCAGTCGTTAAAATGACTGCCCATAGTCATTAAAATCAGTGCAGTAGTTTTTTGGGTTTAAACCCTAAAAGGGTCCAAACGGAGCCCAATAGGTTTCGCTGATACGTCCGTCCGTCTGTCACAAGGGTCTAGCCTAGCGGCTAAACCGTTGAAGCTATAGTCTTCATATTTCGGGTTATTATAGATCGTTTATTCTCATAAGGAATGATACATTCACTTACATGAGAACTCACATAATAATATTAATCATATTTGTTCAATTTATATCTTTCTTACCCCAAAGCATACAGCATATAAGAAAATATATTTAGATTTTTTTGCTAAAGTACTTATAAAGGGGGTTGTGAAAAAAAAACTGTAACCTCAGCGTATGGGGTATCCAAAACACTGTACTTACTGAACACTATTGATTGATTCACAATGAATGCCAACTTAAAACTGCTCTTAGAGTGAGTCCCACTTATACACGTGAGCTACCTCAGCATATGGGGTATCATTTTGTAAGATTGTACTATTTATTTTCAAAAGTAATGTAAAACAACGTCATAAGTGGTCGTGAAAGTCAGCTTTTTCGTAAATATTGTTCAAAGTTTTTTTTACCTTTAGTTATTTCTAGGATCTAGAAAATTTGTAAATAAGTTACTTATTATGTATATTTAACCCCTGACGCAAAAACGATGGGGTGTTATGAGTTTGTCGCGTCTTTGTGTGTGTGTCTGTCTGTGGCATCGTATCTCCCGAACGGATGAACAGTCTTTTTTTTTTTAAAGGTGAATTTGTTGGGATTGTTCTTAGCTATGTTTGATCACAATCGGTTCAGCCGTTTCATTGCGTTGAGGGTTTTTTTTAAATTTTTACAAAGTTCATTACTTGTTTAATAATAATATTCTAGAAAACTTTAACTTTAAACTTTACCCTGCCACCACGCGTGAGAAGATGCAGGCAAAAGGCTAGTATAGTAGAGAAACCATATAAGTGTGGATTCGTGTTTGTTATTCCTCATTTGTATTAATCTTTATTCATTACATCATCTGACCTACATTTCAGTTTTCTTGACATATTTTGGCACAAATTTTGGTATTTGTTTCGACTAACACATACGGAATTCATTCAATCAATTATTAAATCTTTACACACAATAGTCTTCGTCATCTCGTACATATCTATAAAACTAAACGTAGACCTTGTCTGTCTGTACGCACGCTTATAGCATGGTATACTGCTACCACTGGACTGGACCGGTACTGGATGAATTTTGATTAGGTTTTCACGAGTCGCATAGTATTGCGGAGCGTTTTAAAACTGCGCCAAACCCAGGCAGAAATCTTCATTAAAAAATAATGCCTGGCGCCGGACGTAAAAGGGGTTTTTATTGAATATCTCGTTAAATACAGATAATTTTACAAAACCCCTTCAGGAAACCCTCGGCTTTGTTGTATTGATTTTATTTAGCTAAGTTTTTTACCCAATAATATGCTCTTTTTCAATAGACAATCGAATCTAGCCAAAAGTTAGAGGTAACTTTGGGATTTTTTCTATAGAGAAAATATTGTCCCATCGTGTTTCTGGTACAGTGACCCCTCGGATTTTTTTCCCAATAATAATTCACCATATTAATAAACAATCGAATCTAGGCAAAAAATATACCGTGACAAAAAGGTTGTCTGGAAGAGATCGCTTTTAGCGATAAGACCGCCCATTGTACATTACTGTTATTGTTTTTCGTTCTTTTATTTTTTTATGTTTTGGTGTGCAATAAAGTGTTTATCTATCTACATACACCTCTGACGACCACTGTGGCGCGGCGGGCGAAGGTTCGCCTGCGACGCAGGAGGTTTCGGGTTCGATTCCCGCCTCGGAACAAATATTTGTGCGATCGCAGATATTTGTTCAGGGTGTTCTAAATAAAAAATATCTATCTATGTAATACCTATATTGTATTAAGTATATCAGTTATCTAGTACACATAGTAGCTCTGCTTAGCTTGGGGGTAGATAATGTTGTGTGAACTGTCCAGTATTATTGATTTTATTTATTTATTTATCCATCCATCTAGACGTAACTTTGTTTTTTCTTTCTATCCAGAAAATATTGTCATGTCGTGTTTCTGGTACAGTGATCCCTTGGAATTATAATGTAGTAGTATCCATTGAGAATTTGTATATTTAAATTGATTTAGGCTGTTAAAAATCAAATCTAAGATTAAGAATTTTGCGGCATACCCACCGTGTAAGATTCGATGAGGCGGATCTGCGGGCAATAGCTAGACGTAAATGAGAGTCACCGAAAATTGTTTCAATCAATTCAACTCATAAACGCTGTGACTTTATTATTACTGGTTACATCTCACAGAAACCCGTTATTATTGTCTGTTTAATTCTGTAAGTTTTTTTTTATTGTCGCACCTACTCGAGGTTTGGCATAGTTCCATAGATCTAAATGAAAATGTCAATACGGTTTAATCGGACTACCGCAGTCGCAATAGATTCGCAATGGGATCGATCCTTATCTATTTGTTAAGCCCTTGAAACGTGCAATGGTTTCGGGTGCTCTAGTCGGGGCCGCTGTCAACTGAAGCACATCGACTGGAGCCTGTCGGTGGCTGCTTTAGCTTGCCGACTGACAACGGTAGCCGAAAGATCGCGACGTCGTGGACAGAGAAATGTGACCCGAGCACGCCGGCCTTGACATATTTGTGTGGTTATTTTGACGGCGCTCTTCGTGCCGCTTTCAAGGTGCAAAAAATTACAATACGAATGAGCTTTTAAACAATGTATTTCACTGTGATGGGTGGCGTTCACCGGGACATCGCCGTGCCGCACCGGTAACTATTAGAACACGGTAATTACCAAGTTTGACCTACATACATTCTA
The DNA here is from genome assembly GCA_932527175.1 of Operophtera brumata. Lineage (NCBI taxonomy): Eukaryota > Metazoa > Arthropoda > Insecta > Lepidoptera > Geometridae > Operophtera > Operophtera brumata. The sequence goes on from OW052229.1 coordinate 4,571,935, forward strand.
AAGTCGCGTTCTGATTCATAAATAAATATGTTTATTTTAAAACTTCCCGGTGGAATGTACGCGTGGTATTTCTGACAGCCATACAAACCGTCATAATAGAGCTGTATTTTAAAACGTAGTCTACTTTTATTGCGACTTTCCGAAGGTGTGACCAAGTTTTTTCTTGAAAAAAATTACTTTATGCTTTCTACAATACAATAATTGTTCAAGTAATCTTTATTTACGGAAAGAATAATACAAATAATAAAAGTAAATACAAGTAGTACGTAATACGCATTAGTATTGCAATTCACCGTGGCAATGCAACCAGAATTTTAGGGACGCTAGTGATTTGGATGAGTTGAGCTACCTTTAGATCGTTAGCAGCGGTCTTCAGATAGCACAGCTGTTTTATTTGTACAGTGGTGGAATGAAAATGTTCGTCACCTTAGGGCCTATTTTTGGTTGTTCAATGCAAAAAGCATAGGTACTGCTTTACCGACATGGTATTGCATTGGTACTGTTTTATCGACACAGTATTGTCAATATTACGAAAATAACCTTCAGTTACCATGACAACGGATATTAGCAGCGATTGAATGACAGATAGTCTACGAATAAAATGACAAAACTTCTGGCTAACTCAATAAAAAACTGGCCACGTGCGCACCGGACCTCGCGCATTCAGGTTTCCGTTGTAGAAACTATTATATAATTTGTGGTTCCGTAACAAATGTAGAAGTTATAAATTGCCTAAGTTTAGTTAATCCACACGCAAAATTAAATCTGTTTGCAATAGAAATATGAGAAAATTCTCAAAAAATTTCAAATTTCTAAAATATTATATTTTTTTTGTAAAATATTCATAATAAATATGTAGAATATCTGAAATAAAAAACTAGTTCCTGGTTTAAATGGAAATTAAATTGAACTTAGTAACAAAAATACAGTCTTATTCTACTTAATAAGCTCTAAAATTATACTCCACATGCTAGGGTACGACAGATTTATTTTTCCCTCCCCACTTTAACTTGTACGGGAACCATACTTCAAAATATTTTTTGGGTTTGGGTCAGTAAGATACATAAATAGTACAAATATTATGAATACTTCAATGGTTTAGCCGCTATAGACCCGTGTGATAGAGAGACGGACAGATGGATGAGCGAGGGCAATAGGGCTTCGTTTGTCCCCTTTAGGTACGGGACCCTAAAAAAGTCGTTCTAAACTTAAACAAGCAACTGATCAAAGGTGTGCGATTTTGATCTTTATAATAAACATTTAAGTTATAGTTTTCTATACAGCAGTCTGCTACGTAGAATAGTTGGAAAAGGTAATATGTGCTCGCGACAAGTTAAGGGGATTCCTTTGAAAACTGACGAACGTTTTCATTCCGCCACTGTACATACCTACATGTTCAAATTGGTTCTCTTTTAAGGTGGATGCTCACGCTTGTGGCGCGAAATTATAATTTTTTGGTGATTTTTGCTCATTACAGCTCATGAACACTTCTGCAGATAGCGTAAGTTGATTTCGCGAGAACTAGGAGACTTAATACACATGTTTTAATTGATAGTATCTCATAAATATCATCAGTTTAGCTACGATACCCATAAACACATTTTTACAGTGTTTTTTTTTTGTTAAGTCTCCTAGTTATCGCGAATCCATAACTTTCGCTATCTGAAGAAGTGTTCATGAGCAGTAATGAGCACAAAAAAAAACATTGTATTTCGCGCCACAAGCGTGAGCATTCACCCTAAATTGTCATGTTTTATCTGAGAGCAATTATCATACATTCGACCGGCATATAGATCACCTACCTAATTTTGTTTATGAAAACTATCCATTAACTCTTAAACTAGATTCTTCCAAAATTATTCACTGATGCTGATTATCTCATGATAACGTCACTCCAACCATCTCCTATCGTAAGATACTAAACGCTAAACGGCTAGCTTATTACGTATCTTGCAATAGCAATGCGATAGCAATAATTGCGCGAGAATTGCGTGATTATCGCATCCAAATCGCAAATTCGTATTACGATCGCTGATACGTAATACGAATTTGCAATTTGGATGCGATAATCGCGCAATTCTTGCTATCGCTTTGCTATTGCAAGATACGTAATAAGCTAGCCGTTCGCAAATAGCACACTCATTTATAATATTACATTAATAAACACAATGCCCTTAATTAATAAACCTCATTAATAATAATAACGTAAATAAAACCTCATTAATAATAATATTTATAATAATAAACGTCATTAATAAACCTTTGCCCAGCAGTGGGAAACAACAGGTTAACAAAAAAAAAAAAAAAACACAATGCTTATTCTTTATTGTTGTTTATTTATTGTGCATAAAGTAATTACAGAAAAAATACTTACAACAAACTGTAATATTATAAAATTTAAAGTAACTCTGTCTATCTGTCTGTTTGTTACCGTAACACGAATAAAAAAAAACGGCCAAGTGCGAGTCGGACTCGCGCACGAAGGTTTCCGTACCATTATTTATAAAAACGGCAATAAATCACGTTTGTTGTGTATGGAGCCCTCTTAAATATTTATTTTATTCTGTTTTTTGTAGTTGTTATAGCGGCGACAGAAATACATCATCTGTGAAAATTTCAACTGTCTAACTATAACGGCTCATGAGATACAGCCTGGTGACAGACGGACGGATAGCGAAGTCTTGGTAATAGGGTCCCGTTTTACCTTCTGGGTGCGGGACCCTAAAAAACTTTAAAGAAACAGCGTTAGCGTATGTGTTATATAAATAATCTGAGATTTTATAGTTTTTATTATAGTTCCTAAACGACTGAACCGATCTTCATAAAACTTGTCAAAATAGTGTTTTTCTTGAAAAAGGTCATAGGATACTTTGTTCAGTAAAAATAAGTATTTTTTTCTTCGATCATAGAATTCTTGATGGAAGATTTTTTTGACTAAATGGTGATACCTACCGAACGCTGGCGAACAGAGTGCTCAACAGAAGGTGGCGTACATTTATCTCTCTGCGCCACAAAAATTGGAGAGTCCAGACTTTATTCACATATTAATCATCATTGTCTTGCCCTTTTCCCAATTTATTTGGGGTCGGCGCAGTACGTCTTTTTCTTCCACTCTCCCCTGTCAGCCGTCACCTCATCATTCACTCCCTTCTCATTCATATCATCTCTCACGCAATCCATCCATCTTTTTATTCTCATACTAGCGACTCGCCCCGGCTTCGCACGGGTAGCCCCCGGTGAAAAACAGCCCCCCCCCCCCCCGATATTTTATTACTTATTCTGCTATTCGGAGCGGAGAAGAATCCACCAAAAAAGAGATAACTAACATCGGTCCAGCCGATCTTGGGTCATAAGTGGTGTAACTAACACGACTTTGTTTTATATATATATATAGATTAATGTTGTCACGTTATTGTCCACAGCCCCGCCAAGACACGCCCACGCCCACCTGTCCAGCGGTGAGTCCAGCTTTGCCCGTCAGTTCAGTGACGGCCCTGGTTCCTAAGAAAACTGGAAAAACGGGCAAGAAGAAAGCCAAGACCAAATTAAAAGCGAACAATATGAAGTCTACAAACAAAATGGAGTGTAACATAGACGAGGAGGGGGAAGAGTGAGTAATTTCTTGCACTAGTTTTAACCATCGGCTTTGCTCATGTGTCAGCTGAGTTAGTTTAGTTTTTTCAACACATTTGCTCATAAAGTGGCTCTAATTTCACCGCAATTAGGCACATAATGACACCTGTAATCAAACTGTGACTTTTTTATTGCTATTATTCGCTAGTGAGTTATAGAGACAGTTGAATATTTACACAGAGTGTATATTTCTGTTTTATTATTATTTTCTTCTCAGTGTGTTGAAAAACGTCGTATGATACACGTGTGTATTGATGATTACCGTCCTCGGCTCTCTTAAGACCCTCACCTAACAGCTCGGGTCTCAATGGCGCCTCAGCGGTAATCACCAACATTACACACTAGTACCATAATGTATTATTGTAAGATTTTCATAATTCATAATAATTATAATTATCATAATACCTAGCCCCCGACCGTTTGGGCCTCGCTCCGCGGTCGGTGTTTCCCCGTTTAGTACTACTATAGCACTAGTGTAAACGCACTACTACTACTACTACTATACTACTACTATACTACTACTACTATACTACTACTACTACACAGGAGCGATGGTAGCCTAATGGTTCAATAGTGCAACTCGGAATCCAACGATACCGGGTTCGATCCTAGGCTCCGCACCAATGACTTTTCTAAGTTATGTGCGGATTTCCATCGCTCTGTGCTTCGGAGGGCACGTTAAGCTGTCGGTCCCGGCTGTTATTGATTAATAGCAGTCGATAAGCCATGTCAGAGGCCCTCGGGCGGCTTGACAAACTCTGACACCAGAGGCCAGCACTACCCCATACGAAACGACGACGACTACACACTACTACTACTACTGCTATATATAGTACTAGTACTAGTGGTGGTAGCAAGTTTTCTCTTTTGTTTGTGAACAGCGTATAGCTACCGAGTATCATGGCTGCTGTGACGACAGCAGCATTCTAAGGCGATAAACAGCGTGGCTGAGCCCTCGACCTTTTCTCTTACATCAGACTACATACATACATACATAGACACACGCCTTTTTCCCCGAAGGGGTAGGCAGAGCCTCAATGGGCCGCTTTTCACAGTGGGTTGCACCATCGTGGAATATAGACGTGACAAGTGGTGAGCTCATCGCCGCCATTGCTTCCCACGACTGACTCAACTAACGCTTTCTTCCAGTAATAACACATTCCATAATAAGCTAGCAGCCAGGACAAATCTTATATACCAACAAATCTTACTAACAAGTCCAGGTAATCCCTTAGTCGGCTTTTACGACATCCATGGGAGGAGATGGAGGGGTCTATTCTTAGGCCGGACACACCACGGACTAAATATTATTTTTATACTTATATCCTTTGTTTGTTAGTAATAATAGTGTAACGATTAAATGTCATTTTTTTAAGGACCAAAAGGTCTAGAAAAAAAATGTAGACGAAGTGTAAAAACTAAAAATGTTTTTTTTTTTAATTTCAGTGGTCACAGCCGGTCCCCGTCTCCCGACAACGCGGTGACGGACTGGCAGATGGAGCTGGACCTGGTGATGCCCACCATCTTGGACCTGGAGAAGCAGCCGCCGCCGCCCACGAAGGAGGAGCTCGACCATCGCTCCATAGCCAAGTTGTCCAGCAAGCTGAACGGAACTGCTGTTACGGCCAAGAAACTGCCTTCTAAAGGTGAGCACTTCATCATCATTAGAAGATATAGAAGTCCGCTACTGGAAATAGGCCTCCTCGACGAACCGTCTTGGACCGCCTCCGTCCACGGACTTCCTACTACTTCTTTAATGTCTTTTTTTTTTTTTTTTTTTACCATTAATATATCTGGTCTGGTTGGGGAATAACGGTTTTCGAGTGTCGACCACAAACCGCACGACGCCACGACGCAATAGAGGAAGCACCCCCCTCCCCCTCCCCCCTCCCCCCTCCCCCCTCCCCCCTCCCCCCTCCCCGCTGTGTCTATCTTGATATATGGTTTGTGCTGAGGACTTAAGGCCCCACAAAATAATTTTTACCTAAATAAAACTTAATAGATACTTAAAGAATGGTCTATAAAAAGTATCTTAGTAAATTCGATCTAGTATAGGTTTATTTGTATATTGCCTCTTATAATGGACGCATTAGGTAATTGTGTAAATATCATATTAATAAAGGAACTGCTCATCTGATCAGACCAATTGATTAGATCATCATCATCATCAGCCTGTAGACGTCCACTGACGAGGCTTCCCCAATAGAATACAATGAGGGGCTCTGCCATAATCACCACGTTTGGCAACCGTATTGATGATAGCAGTATTGGTGTTGAGTACTCAGGTCGATGCTGCTGCCATCCCCTGTTAATCCCTTAGTCGGCTGTTACGACATCCACGGGAGGAGACGGTGGGGTATATTCTTAGCTGCACACGGCTGTAAAGGCAGATCTATGTTACATATGTTTCAATATTTTCCAGAAAAGATAACCAAGGAAAAGAATTTTCTGACCGCTTTGCATACTACGAATCCGTTCAAATCGTTGCCAACACGCAAAGGTTTAAAACTTAACTAATTTATTAGAAATATATAATCATTAGTTTGAAAACAACCTCTTTATCTTCTCTATTAATTTTAGTTCCGTGATTTTTGTCTGAACAGTTGCAACCTAGTTCGTTGAGCATCAAACTCTTACATTACAAAAGATGGTTTAAACTAACTTTAGACCAGGCCTAACTAGATCAGGCTTAAATATCGTTCTTTGGTACATACTTCTTTAAAAGAATACCTTTTATTGGAATCATTATGGTCCTTATATTTCGGTATCTTGGTAGACCTACAATAAAGTACAGTTTTACCCAAAATATAAGTCGCCCCGATGTACCTGCGCCGTAGAGCAAAACTATAGCGCGGGAACCATCTTTCTACCAATCAATGCAATCGCGCGCTAAAATCTTCCACTGTTATTGGTTAATCGATATTGCGGCAAAATCGCGGCTCGTCGGCTTTTAGATGTGAGCGGGACAGAGCTATACTATACGTTCGGCTACTGTCGGATATCAGTCTGCGCTTTTCTGCGAAAACGAAAACAGTCGATCGGACTTATATTTTGGGTAATACTGTCTTTGTATCAAATCTGAAAGTGCCTTTTTGATTTTGGAATCTTTTCACTTTTGCTTTCGGAAGATTTACCTTTTGCCCTTCAATGCTTTTATTACTTTTTTATTACTCTGAAAATGCAACCTTATCATAGTCCCCGCAGATTCGATCGATGTACAGACGCAGTGAAAGTTACTTTATTCAAGGCGTACTGTACATCTCTGTACTCAGCGAGTCTTTGGCCCAACTATACCCAAAAAGCTTACAATGCTCTGCGGGTCCAATACAATGCGTTTAGGGCTCTGTTGCGGCTTCCTCGCTTCTGCAGCGCTTCAGGTATGTTTGCCGAGACGCGTACCGACACCTTGACGCCATCTGGCGCAAAAAGACGGCCTCACTGTTGAGCAGGCTTCGCGCGAGCAGCAACAGCATCCTAAGCGCGTTCTCGGATCGGTTCGATTGTCCTCTGGTTAGGAAGCTCGTCCAGAGGACTAAATCATGGTTAATTATTAAGCACTAACCTAGTTTTAAGTTGTGTTACTAAAAAGTTGGACTCTTGTTGTCATAATAAATAAAAATTCTATTCTTTTCTATTCTATAGTAATGTTTAAAGTTATTTGCATCGAATGCTTTCCAAATCGTAGCACCAATCAGCATGAAAAGGTCGTAACTGTTCAGACTGGAATTTACTGTTCATTTGGTTTGATGTTAGCACGCGAGCCGATTTGTTTGTAAACATTTTTATTCTATTTTATGGAGTAAGTAGTTTCGTTGTTTGATATCTATTTCTAATCTGTACAGCCATCTATTTTAGTTAAAGTATTATTAATTTCATACGAGTCGAGTACTTATATTATTGTCTTATATAGGGTTTTCTCTTATAAAAGTCTCATGAAAAAGTCCACAACGTTCAGAAGGATAAAGAGGATAGCCCCTCAAGATCTCATCTAGTATGTAAAAGAATATGTACTGAATTAGAGTCATGGATATGCCACTGGGCGTATACCATACATAATTTTCACTAGAAACGGGATATTTACCATGATTTTTGAGTTTTATATGTTCCCGATATTTCGGCACAGTTGCATGCGCCATGATCACGGGAGAACTGACTAAAGTCTTTGCGAGTAGATGTTATTGGCAGATATATCGATCTACCCTCTTTCTCACTCTTTTATTACGAACGATACCACTACCATCGGTTTCATTGTCACAATTCACACCAAACTCGACACACAACACTAACGGTGTCCGGACGCGTAGCAGGTACCACACTTTTTTGATTCTTACACATTCTTACCACAGGCTTCCATACTCCAGATAATTGAAAACCATCTTCTCTATTGAAGTTTCTGTACTTAGTAATCTCAATTGCCTCTTGTACCATTCTCGGTATGTAATGTCGCTCTGTCGAGATTACCTGCGGACTGTGTAGCTCGATCCAATGATTTGAGCCAAATTCCAAAAGGTGTTCTGCTATGGCTGACTTATGTATGTCCCTGTTCTTGACCGCTCGTATGTGCTCCTTAACCCGACACGCTATCGTACGTTTCGTTTGGCCAATGTACGAACTCCCACAGCTACAATCAATTTTATACACCCCTGGCTTTTCAAGTGGAAAACTGTCTTTTGGTGAACGCAAGTAGTGCGATATCTTCTTTAAGGGAGTGAAGATGGTCTTTACGGAAAACTTTTGCAGGACTTTCGCAATTTTGTCCGTCACCCCCTTAACATATGGCAGAAACGCTGGCCTACGTTCTACTCTGCATCTGTGGGGTCTTGGCCTAGGTCGGGATGGTAATGACCGAAGCTTATATCCGTTTCTAGTGAAAATTATGTACATAACCATGATAGTTTCAAAAGTTGTATACCATACATGTCAAGCATGAAAGAAGCACAAAATCTCAATGCGGGAAGGAAGATTACAAGAAATAAAGGAGACAAAAAAAAAGCTTTTGTGACGAAAATGAATGATGATTACCATAATAAATAATTTTGACCATTATATTATCATGAAAAGGCGAAATTTATTTCATCATGTAATTTTTTGAATTCTAAAAATAGCAGTTTTTTTCCTATTTCTTCTTTAGTCACCCCCTTTCTATTTTGATTACTTTTCTTCAATGTTCTACTGTTTTATTATATGTATAGATATACAACATATTTTAAAATGAATAAACGGCTTATTACCACTGTTTTTCGTCGTTTTGCTGACGTTTAGAGACTGGGTTCACCCCCCTTATTCGCTATGACCAAACATAACATAACGCGGGCTTGTTACGATATCTGCGTGGAATCATCGTTTAGAACACATTATGACGTCACACGTTATTGGCAAGGAATCTCCTATGGTCATAGCGAATAAGGGCCCAGAAGCCTCTTCATCATGAGCACCGCCCGCAAACGCGTTCAACGGTAGGCCGGCGAAAGCGACGAAAAACAGTGACAATATGTCGTTTATTTATTTTAAAATGATTCCCGACCACGATAGTTTCAATTCTAGAACAAATATAGCTTGTTCCTATACTATTAGAATAGTAAATCCTATACTATTAGTATAGTACATCCTATACTATTTGTATAGTTCATCCTATACTATTTGTATAGTTCATCCTATACTATTAGTATAGTTCATCCTATACTATTTGTATAGTTCATCCTATACTATTAGTATAGTACATCCTATACTATTTGTATAGTTCATCCTATACTATTAGTATAGTACATCCTATACTATTAGTATAGTACATCCTATACTATTAGTATAGTACATCCTATACTATTAGTATAGTACATCCTATACTATTTGTATAGTTCATCCTATACTATTAGTATAGTACATCCTATACTATTAGTATAGTACATCCTATACTATTAGTATAGTACATCCTATACTATTAGTATAGTACATCCTATACTATTAGTATAGTACATCCTATACTATTAGTATAGTACATCCTATACTATTTGTATAGTTCATCCTATACTATTAGTATAGTACATCCTATACTATTTGTATAGTACATCCTATACTATTAGTATAGTACATCCTATACTATTAGTATAGTACATCCTATACTATTTGTATAGTTCATCCTATACTATTAGTATAGTTCATCCTATACTATTAGTATAGTACATCCTATACTATTAGTATAGTTCATCCTATACTATTAGTATAGGAATTACTTTTTATTACATACATCTTAACATTATTTGTATCAATTTCAGAATCACCCCTCTGTATACCGGATTCAGTAACCAGCTGTCTCCGACTATCCCTCTTCCCTCGAGTGCCGCCCTACATCAAGTTCGTGGCTCACGATGAGACCACGCCCGTCAAAATACCACTGCCCATACAAAAACACCTCAAGTGGAAGATGACCACCATAACGCCTATAGTCGTTCAGAAGACCTTGACCAACTCTGGCTTCAGATTGGTCAAGAGTGAGTGTGACACTTCAGAGTGTCCGCAAGAAGGTTTGTAGCATTATACTTGTAACACTCCTGTGGGGTGATTGAATCTGCCATTTTGGAAAGAAACGTCGTAATATTTTTTTTTGCTGGACAGTTGACATAACATTATCTAGCCCCAAGCCAAGCAGAGCTTGTGTTAGGGGTACTAGATAACTGATATACTTAATACAATAGGTACATTACATTCGTTTTATTTTTTATTATACATAGAAAATACCCAGAACACCCGGAATAAATATCTGCAGATCGTACAAATGTTTGTTCCGAGGCAGGAATCGAACCTGCAACCGTCTGCGTCGCAGGTGAAACTACGCCCGCCACGCCAAAGACGTCATAAAAAAATAAAGTCTGTCTGTGGGTTTTAATTTTTAACCCCCGACGCAAAAACGACGGGTTGTTATAAGTTTGATGTGTCTGTGTGTGTCTGTCTGTCGCCTCGTAGCTCCCGAATGGATGAACCGATTTAGATTTTTTTTTGTTTGAAAGGTGAATTTGTCGGGAGTTTTCTTAGCTATGTTTGATCAAAATCGGTTCAGCTGTTTCATTGCGTTGAGGTTTTTTTTAATTTTTACAAAATTAATTACTCGGTATTTAATACCTTTGTGTCTCCTTTTACAGAAACAGTAGAATGGATAGGCATATGGGGAAAGCACATGAAGTCTCTAATGTTCCGAGCGATAAAGGACGGACAGAAAATGAACCACTTTCCCGGCACGTTCCAAATCGGACGCAAGGACCGGCTGTGGAGGAACCTGCAGAAGTTGGCCAGCAAGTACGGAGTCGACGAGTTCGGGATCATGCCCAAGACATACGTGCTGCCACACGACATGAAGCTGTTGAAGTACGACTGGCAGAAGTATGCAGCTGTTAACGAGAAGTGGATTATAAAGCCTGTGAGTATTACAACATTTTGGAGACAAGATCCGCCCTAAAGTTGCATGCCTTTCCATCTTCTATAGCAGGGGTCGGCACGTAGTTTTAAGTGGGGTCCGGACTCAATCGGCCTTATTATAAAAAAACTAAGTTAGTCCTGGTTTAAACCCGAACTAAGTAGTCTAGGTTTTTCACGGTATTAAAGTTATATACAACTTTAACTCAAAGACAGATGGTTTATTTTCAAAACTACACATATTTCCGACGTGTCAAACTGACGGATCTTGTGTCAAAGTGTCACATCACAATCGATATGCAAACTTCTATCCAACAAGCAATCAGCTGTCAATTTTTAGACCATTGTAAAACTAGGGGGCTGCTTGGTTTAAGAAAAACCAGAGATAGTCTGAGACTTTGACATTTTTGACATAATTTCGAACTATCTAGCTCTAGAGTTGACTTCGGAAAACAAACCATCTGCCTATGTTTTTTTTTTTTTTTTTTTAATTTATTTATCATTTAAAACTTATAACATAGATATAGCACTTTAAAAACCACAAAGGTTTGCAAAAAAAAGTTATTAAAGTTGTATATAGCTTAAATACCGCTACAAGCCTAGACTACGTAGTTCGGGCTTAAACCAGGACTAATTTAGTTTTTTGTAATAAGGCCCAATGTGTTTTTTTTTATCTAGGTCCAGTTCTTTTTTTAAATGATGATTCTCTTAGTTATGTCGAACCAAACAAAGTGGCCAGATTGAATGCTAGTTTCTTGCAACTTTCATACTTTTCTGAAACGTGCTTACCCCAAAATTCTTCTTGCAAATCTATTATATCCATTTGGAGTGAAGACTTTGAAAGACTGAACAACTTAGCAGCCATATCAGTCCATTCTGCCGATGCATCAACTTCATAAGGCAATTTTAGGAATTGAGACAGGTTCCCGATTTCTGCAAAGTCTTGAAATCTTTTGCAAATTCGTCTCTTAGATCGGACAGAAATCTTACAAACACTGCAATATCTTCTTCTAAATTTTCTTTTTTGTATTCAAGAATTGTTGGGAAATTAATAAATTCGTGTCTTGCAATATCTTTTTCGAAGATATCCAGCTTGCAACGAAAAGCAGACACGGTTTGTTTCAGATCACATATTAATTTTCCATTTCCTTGTAACTCGTATCTTGAGCGCATTTCAATATATCTGGATATCCTACTAATCTTAGTTAGATTCTATTCTACGTGGTTTTCAAACGTAGGAATATAGGGCTAGGCTAGTTATTTAAAAATACGATTTAAGTTACATGTAGGTATATTTAAGAATATCAGGTGAGGTGCGCTATCTGCTTGTTCAGTCATTCACATTTTGGAGACAAGATCTGCCGTAAAGTGCCTTTCGATCTTGTATAGGTTACATTTCTGACTACATCGGACATGATCTGATCCCACCATCTCGTTTTCATCATAGGACGAGCGACGCACGGCTCAGTACCATCCTTATCTCATAAGTATACCCTCTATTCGTTCTAAATGTTTCGGTTCTACCTTTAGAATGCGAACTGCTAGGAACACACTACCGTCATCTGTCTGTCCTGGAAACTATAATCTGGGCCTATTTTCGCCGTGGGTTGCACCATCGTGGGAAATAGATGTGACAAGTGGTGAGCTCATCGCTGCCATTGCTTCCCACCACTAACTGCTAACGCTTTCTTACAGTAATAAAACATTTACTAGCTAGCAGCCAGGACAAATCTTATACCAACGAATCTTACATACAAGTCCGGGTAATCCCTTAGTCGTCAGGTTGACATCCACGGGAGGAGATGGAGGGGTCTATTCTTGGGCCGGATACACCACGGCACTTCTTTCACGTAAAAGCTCTACTAGTAATGTTGAACTCCCTTTTCCGCATTCGAACTATATGGGTGGTCCATTGTGCGTGAGAGTTGTCTGACTAGGTAGTTAGCCAGCCTAACTCCGTCCAGAAGCACACAAGTTTCCTGGGGTCCTTGCATCTCTACTATCCACCCACGAAGTAGTAAGAAGGATCATCAAAAAAAAAAACAGACCGTGTTTGTTGCCTGATTCTTCTAGGTCTGGTTGCGTTGGAACAGGAGTAAATGTAAATTTATTTTTTAAGACGATTCAAAATTATCTTTGTGATTTCAATGAATAAAATACTTTTTGACTTTGACTTTGACTTTGACTTTGACCTTGACTAGTACTAACTGTGTGTATATGTTTCAGCCGGCGTCCGCCCGAGGGACCGGCATCAAGGTGGTCTCGCGCTGGACGCAGATCCCCAAGAAACGGCCGGTGGTCGTGCAGCGATACATCTCCAAACCCTTCCTCATCAACGGCAACAAGTTCGACTTGAGACTGTACGTGCTCGTGACGTCAGTGCATCCACTCAGGATATATCTGTACAAGGACGGACTGGCTCGGTTTGCTTCAGGTTTGTTACCTGTTGGACTATGTTTTTAAACCCCGACGAAAAACGAAGGGGTGTTATAAGTTTGACGTGTCTGTGTGTGTGTGTGTGTGTGTCTGTCCCATCGTAGCACCCGAACGGATGAACCGATTTCGTTTTTGTTTGTTTGAAAGGTGTATTTGTCGGGAGTGTTCTTAGCTTTGTTTGATCAAAATCGGTTCAGCCGTGAATGAAAATTGCGTTGGGGGTTTTTAAATTTTTACAAAATTATTTACTTGTATTTTATTTTATTTATCCAAGGACAATAAACAGCTATAATATAAATCTTAGCATATGAATAAGTTAAGTAACACAAATATAACGATATTGTAAAGGTGTACCCAACTTATAAGGCGCGTCGTAAATCTTCGTTCGCGCAGAAAAGAAAGTATGGCTCCGAAGATTAACGAACGAATGCAACAAAGAATGATTTACAATCAACCTTAGGTCACTGTTATAAGGTTCATATTACACTGCAGCTGTTAGTTCCGTCTCACTCGCAAGTCGCGCCCCTCCGCACTATTAGGCCCTCCACATACACTCGGAATATCGAAACGGAATTCCTTTTCGAAATTCCTTTTCGAAATTCCTTTGCGGGATTCCGTACAGACGCCACACACTTGGAAATTCAGTTTCGGAATTCCGAGTGTATGTGGCCGGCCTAACACTTCGCGTCGGCGAGATGCCGACCAATAGGGGTACAGGAAAATTCCCGCGCTCTAAAAATTCATCTTCTGCACAGGTACATCGGTAAGCCATATTACTTGGGTAGTACTGTAGCCCACTGCATTATTCACATACACATTGGGCAAGACACAAAAATACAAGAAAAGAAAAAAGCTCCACTAGAGGCTTCTAAGTGAAATTGTTTATAAGAATAAACATATTAGGTAATTAGTAAGTAGCGATCCTCAGACAAATAAAGAAGCAATACCATTTTTTACAGAAATAATAATAATAATACAACTAAGTAGTAGTAGAGCTTTTTGTGAAAGAGTTCGACCGGGGAAGTACTACCACCATACCTATTTCTGCCGCAAAGCAGTAGTGCTCGCATTGCTGTGTTCCGGTTTGAAGGGTAAGGGTGCAGGTGAAATTACAGGCACATGAGACTTCATCCTTATGTCTCAGGGTGGCGGGCGCAGTGCAATGCCACATAGGGTGCGTCCTAGGTGGACGTGACTTATGAGGTAATGCACTGTTCATAGGCAGAGGTTACCGCTTAACATCAGGTGGGCCATCTGCTTGTTCCGTCATTCAAGTAGTATAAAAAATATATACAAGTAGGTAGAAAAGTATGGCACAGAATACATAATAGTAAAGGTACAGAACCCGCAACCTGCGGGTTGACTCCGCAAAATCATTTAAATAAATAGCGACTCATGCCCCCACACAATAAAGTGCAATTTAGGTCGCACATCGCTATAGGTCTAGCGCTTAACTGCGGCAGTCCCTGAGGTATAGGAGCGGTACGAGAGGGGTCGTTTTTGTTACGTCAAAATGAAGCATCACATACATCTATCACATGTCATCTGATAATTTGTGAGACGAAAACACCCTTCCCGTACCGCTCCCATAATTATTTATTTAATATTATTTAGTAACTGTAAACGTTCTAACAATGTAAGATAAAGATAAAAATATTTATTTGCTACAAAAAAAAAACACGGTACATCTAACACAAAAAAAGAGAAAATTAATACTAAATAAAATAAAAAAAATATTAATGCTTAAAGAAAATACCCTCTGTGCGTCCCAGATCGCTGCAGCAAATTGGTTTCAACTCAGCGTTGTGTTGGATAAGTTACTTAGACGCTATGTTAACATTTTGGAGTCGTTTCGTTACATGCTCACTCACTATCAGTAAAGGTAACAAATTTGATGTTAATACAGTAATTACTTGAGGATGTAATCTAAATAAATTATAGACTAGAAACACGATTCACGAAACTTTTCTCGGTAGCATTATTTTTTGAAATTGGCTCTTCTAAAGCCCTTTTTAGGTCCCTCCTTCGACTAGAGAAAGTATTAAGCATATTTTTTTATATTATTCAGTAGGTAATCACATTACTTAGATTAATTATAGATCATTTATTTTTATATTTGCTACTTTAGTAGCAAAACGAAGTTTTATCATTTGTCGCTTACGTCAGTTACTTCCGAGTGGCAAAAATCTATACCTCACCTCTTCCCGGGTTCAAGTGAGCAATAGCGCTGTCACTGTCTTACAGCTATTGTTTTCTTACTAGACTCTGCCCATTCGGTATTATGACGTATCGCCTTAAAAGTAAAATATCCAGCGCTGATTTAATGTATAACTAGGGGGAGGTATTTGCACATCTGCGAGCTAACAGCAATTGTAAATGTAGAAATCTTTAGAAGAACCAAAGTCGCTCACATATTTCTGATTCAGATGATGGTGGACGATGAACGCTCTGTGTGTTGCAGTGAAGTACAACGACGAGCTGACGTCTCTGAACGACCGGTACATGCACCTCACGAACTACTCCATCAACAGACTCTCCAAGAACTACACGCCCAACGAGGACTTCACCTCCTGCGAAGGGCACAAGTGGTAACTACATTACTTAGTATCAGCTTACTGTCCACCACCTCTAACGGCTCCCTCTTTACCCTTTGGGTACGGAACCCTAAAAAGAAACCTAGTAAGGCGTCGTTCTAATTGGCGTCGAGCAAACGATTTCGTAGCGCGATGAAAATGATGGTGCTCTAACAGGTGTTAGTATCCGTGACGAGAAGATATGGCGCAGTTTCCCGATCGCTGCCCATCCAAGTTGGATTAAATTGTGACGAGAAGATATGGCGCAGTTTCCCGATCGCTGCCCATCCAAGTTGGATTAAATTGTGACGAGAAGATATGGCGCAGTTTCCCGATTGCTGCCCATCCAAGTTGGATTAAATTGTGACGAGAAGATATGGCGCAGTTTCCCGATCGCTGCCCATCCAAGTAGGATTAAATTGTGACGAGAAGATATGGCGCAGTTTCCCGATCGCTGCCCATCCAAGTTGGATTAAATTGTGACGAGAAGATATGGCGCAGTTTCCCGATCGCTGCCCATCCAAGTTGGATTAAATTGTGACGAGAAGATATGGCGCAGTTTCCCGATCGCTGCCCATCCAAGTTGGATTAAATTGTGACGAGAAGATATGGCGCAGTTTCCCGATCGCTGCCCATCCAAGTTGGATTAAATTGTGACGAGAAGATGTGGCGCAGTTTCCCGATCGCTGCCCATCCAAGTTGGATTAAATTGTGACGAGAAGATATGGCGCAGTTTCCCGATCGCTGCCCATCCAAGTTGGATTAAATTGTGACGAGAAGATATGGCGCAGATTCCCGATCGCTGCCCATCCATGTTGGATTAAATTGTGACGAGAAGATATGGCGCAGTTTCCCGATCGCTGCCCATCCAAGTTGGATTAAATTGTGACGAGAAGATATGGCGTAGTTTTCCGAACGCTTCCCATCCAAGTTGGATTAAATTGTGACGAGAAGATATGGCGCAGTTTCCCGATCGCTGCCCATCCAAGTTGGATTAAATTGTGACGAGAAGATATGGCGCAGTTTCCCGATCGCTGCCCATCCAAGTTGGATTAAATTGTGACGAGAAGATATGGCGCAGTTTCCCGATCGCTGCCCATCCAAGTTGGATTAAATTGTGACGAGAAGATATGGCGCAGTTTCCCGATCGCTGCCCATCCAAGTTGGATTAAATTGTGACGAGAAGATATGGCGCAGTTTCCCGATCGCTGCCCATCCAAGTTGGATTAAATTGTGACGAGAAGATATGGCGCAGTTTCCCGATCGCTGCCCATCCATGTTGGATTAAATTGTGACGAGAAGATATGGCGCAGTTTCCCGATCGCTGCCCATCCAAGTTGGATTAAATTGTGACGAGAAGATATGGCGTAGTTTTCCGAACGCTTCCCATCCAAGTTGGATTAAATTGGAAGTTACTGCCCACTAACAACAATAATTTAAATGTTTCAGGACGCTGCTTGCGCTATACCAGTACCTGAAGACTGAGAAGGGCATCGATGTGGACTCGTTGAAGGAGTCAATAAAGGACCTCGTGATCAAGACCATTATATCGGGAGAAGCTAGCATCAGCTCCCTCACGAAGGCAAATATTACTTCACGGTACAACTGCTACGAGCTGTTCGGGATCGATGTACTGCTCGATGAAGACCTGAAGCCGTGGCTGTTGGAGGTAACATCTCATCATCTTTGTCTTGCCCTTTTCCCGATTTATTTGGGGTCGGCGCAGAACGTTTTTTTCTTCCACTCTCCCCTGTCAGCCGTCACCTCATCATTCACTCCCTTCTCATTCATATCATCTCTCACGCAATCCATCCATCTTTTCTTAGGTCTACCTCTTCCTTTCCATCCACTAACATTCATATTCATAACTCTCTTAAGCAGGCTGTAAACGTTCAAATAATTTCAATTCAATTCTTCTTCTCTTTTTTGGCGTGTTCAGCGGACCGGTAGTGGTGCCAAATTTTTTATGAATGGCTTTGAGTGATGTAAAATTTTACGTGTTTGGCAAATTATTTGACAGTCTGCGGTCATGTTTGACGTGTTTGTCAACGTCAAACATGACCGCAGACTGTCAGTCAAATATCATCAGTGTATTTAGCTACGACACCCCCTAAACACATTTTTTTACAGTGTGTTTTTTTAGGTGGATCGTAGCTAAACTGATGATATTTATGAGATACTATCAATTAAAACATGTGTGTTAGGTCTCCTAGTTATCGCGAAATCAACTTTCGCTATCTGAAGAAGTGTTGATGAGCTGTAATGGGCAAAAAACACCAAAAAATTTGAATTTCGCGCCGCAAGCTAGAGCATCCACCTTAAAAGTGGCCTGGCGCGTGATATGATGATTGTGTGTGTAGTAGTTAAGTGTTATGTACACAGGTGAACATATCGCCGAGCCTGCACAGCGCGTCGCCGCTGGACCGGCACGTGAAGGGCCCGCTCGTGAGCACGGTGCTCAATATCGCGCAGTTCCAGGTGCCAGTCAAGACCAACCTCGAGATGCTCGCCAAGGACAAGCCGCACAAACTGGTACAACAATATAACATTATTTATACAGGGTCTAACATAATATCCCTATAAGCCCGAAGCCTCCTACCCCTGGTAGGGGGTATTATAGACATCATGATGAAAAAAAAAAACCTGGACATTTCACACAAAATTATCTAGCCCCAAGCTAAGCAGAGCTTGTATTATGGGTACTAGTTAACTGATATACTTAATACAATACATTACATAGATAGATATTTTTTTATTACACATAGAAAATACCCAGAACACCCTGAACATATATCTGCAGATCGTACAAATATTTGTTCTGAGGCGGGAATCGAACCCGCAACCTCCTGCGTCGCAGGCGAACCTTCGCCCGCCGCGCCATAGAGGTCGTCAAACGAATAGCTTTAGTTCTACGACTTTTTATATTTAGAAGTTTATAATTCATTAAATGCCTCGTAAAAATCCTGAAATTTCTCCAGAAATGTACCTAACACAACATGAGGTAGCCCTACGTAAGGAACCGTAATGTCATCATGATTTGTAACGTGCTTTTTTGGAGGAATTTTAGGATTTTTACGAGGTCAAAGTCAAAGTCAAAAGTATTTTATTCATTGAAATCACAAGGATAATTTTGAATCGTCTTAAAAAATAAATTTACATTTACTCCTGTTCCAACTCAACCAGACCTAGAAGAATCAGGCAACAAACACGGTCTGTTTTTCTTTTGATGATCCTTCTTACTACTAGGTGGGGAGCGCCTGTGTGGTGCCTCGAGAACAAGTGGAAGCTGATTCAAGGAAAAAAGGAAAACCAAATTAAAAGCCTTACTTATTGTATGAGCGATTGCATGAATGAAAAACTTATAAATTTAAAAAGTCGTAGTACTAAAGATATTCACCACGATGTGTAGAATAGTAGTAGTAGAGCTTTTTTGTGAAAGAGTTCGTCCGGGGAAGTACTACCACCATACCTATTTCTGCCGCAAAGCAGTAGTGCTCGCATTGCTGTGTTCCGGTTTGAAGGGTAAGTGTGCCGGTGAAATTACAGGCACATGAGACTTTCCATCTTTATGTCTCAGGGTGGCGGGCGCAGTGCAATGCCACATAGGGTGCGTCCTAGGTGGACGAGACCTATGAGGTAATGCACTGTCTATAGGCAGAGGTTACCGCTTAACATCAGGTGGGCCATCTGCTTGTTCCGTCATTCAAGTAGTATAAAAAAAAATAACCCCCTCCCCGGGCTTATAGGGATATTTTGTTACACCCTGTATAAAAATATTGTATATATTTTTAATCAATATATATTCTTTATTCACGGAAATAATAATACAGCTAATACAAGTAGGTATGTACAAATAAAACAGCTGTGCTACCTGAAGACCGCTGCTAACGATCTAAAGGTAGCTCAACTGATCCAAATCACTACATGACGTCCCTAAGATGTTGGCTGCATTACCACGCTGATGTAACTAAACTTAAGTTTAATAAAATCTTGTAACGATTTGTGCTTTCAGGCGGGACTACCCTATGATAGTAGACTATACACCGTGTACCTGTCGAAGGAAGAGAGGGACAAACACATCATATACACAAACATGGAAGACAGAGATATGGTGAGATTTACATTTATTTAATTATGCTCCTAACGGGCGAGGCCACTTATGTCATAGCTTTTTTTTTACAAAAAGCCAATTATATGTGTTACTTGTCGAGAGCATAATAGAACAAACTGTACCCTTACCACAAGTTTCTGACGTTATCGAGTCGCTAGCGAGACGATAGTCAACGTCAAATATTAACCAATCAAGTTATTAAGATTTCTAGTCACCCCGATGTCATTGGCCAATATTTGACACTAACTATCCTTTCGCTAGCGATTCGATAACGTCCGAAACTCGTGGTAAAGGTACTGGTCAACAGTAACGAAGATACATAAATACATAATTAACTAAGGTATGGTTACAAACTAAACTAAACTACGAAAAAGTCTCTGCCGAGCCGCTGACGGGCTGAGCTTGCACTCGTGGAGAATAGATCAAAGTCCATTGGCTTACACAGCTTATTGAAATTGACACTTGCACGGTGTAGAAATGCATTTTGCCTATAGTTCGTATTAACAATAGGAGTACATAAAGCTCGCTGAAATGACAAAAGGTGGCGGTGAAATTACAGGCACATGAGACTTCATCTTTATGTCTCAGGGTGGCGGGCGCAGTGCAATGCCACATAGGGGCGTCCTAGGTGGACGTGACCTATTAAATGCACTTTTCTTAGGCAGAGGGTACCGTTTAACACCAGGTTCAGCTTGTTCCGTCAATTCAAGTTGTACGAAACGGTAGGCACTTATTGCGTAGCCCGGTTCGATCGCGGTGGATAGACTTGTGCTTTAGTCGTTCACTGAGCGGAGCGCTCCGTATACTAGTACAATCAATCAAATGTACTAGTTCAGTCTTATAGTTCTATTAGTACTGTTAGTTCAGTGGTAAAAGAGTCTTGGTTTGTGTTCGTTCGTACTCGGTCTTCGTCGGAGACGCATCGAGTGATCGGTCGGACGGCGTGCGTGCTCGCGCGCTCACTCGTTTGCGAAAGGAACTTATCAAATCAAATCAAATATCATTTATTGTGAAACATAGGTATTAAGATGTAATAAAAAAAACAATGTCCACTATGTTACCAAGATTGGTGTACAATATTAATATTAACCTAATATGGACCACTATTGACCTAATATGGATGATCTCGGGGTTAGTTCGTTCTCGTTCAATAGTGGTAAATAATTCCGAAGCCACGGTCCGAATCAGGCCATAATCGATATTAGCGCGGTACGATTCAGCGAAAGCTTATTAAATATATGCTTATGAGCGCGCTAATATCGATTATGGCCTGATTCGGACCGTGGTCATAATCATTATTCGTACGTGAACTACACAAGCCTAGATTAGGAGTAATTTTAGTTAATACGACGATTTAAAATGATCCCTGTGATAGCAGTTAATAAAGTACATTTGTGTTTATCAGTACCTCCGCGACATTCTGTCGACGCTGACGCCCGACGACGTGCGGCATCTAGTGCAGGCGGAGGACGAGCTGACGCAGGCGGGCGAGATGGAGCGCGTGTTCCCAGACGCCGCCTCGCACAAGTACCTGCCCTTCCTCACCGGCCCGCGGTACTACAACCGCCTGTTCGACGCCTGGGAGACGAGATACGCAAACAAGCGAACCAATGGTACGTACTCTCGCACTCTTATCGTCCTCGTGCAGGCGGGGGACGAGCTGACGCAGGCGGGCGAGATGGAGCGCGTGTTCCCAGACGCCGCCTCGCACAAGTACCTGCCCTTCCTCACCGGCCCGCGGTACTACAACCGCCTGTTCGACGCCTGGGAGACGAGATACGCAAACAAGCGAACCAATGGTACGTACTCTCGCACTCTTATCGTCCTCGTGCAGGCGGGGGACGAGCTGACGCAGGCGGGCGAGATGGAGCGCGTGTTCCCAGACGCCGCCTCGCACAAGTACCTGCCCTTCCTCACCGGCCCGCGGTACTACAACCGCCTGTTCGACGCCTGGGAGACGAGATACGCAAACAAGCGAACCAATGGTACGTACTCTCGCACTCTTATCGTCCTCGTGCAGGCGGGGGACGAGCTGACGCAAGCGGGCGAGATGGAGCGCGTGGACACGACATATCCAGCAGTGGATTTCCACAGCCTTATGATGATTAAGTCATAAGGCTGTGGAAATCCACTGCTGACCACATGGTAAAAGGAACAGGGGCAGACCAAAAGAGAGATGGTTAGACGAAATAAACAAAACAGCTGGCACGGACTGGATTAACAAGGCGAAAGATAGAGAGCAATTCTGGAGCAATTCCGATGAAAAAAGATGAAGTATGTATGTTTTAATGGGTAAACTCCCGTGGTGGTCCCATATCCATATTCACCAAGACAGGATTTGATAATGTAATCTCAGAGAAATCTAGGGAAATCCTCCAAAATTGATGGTACATACATTGTGTTTGTTAAGTTTTCATAGTCTAAGATCCGCACTAGAGACGACCTTCACCGATCTGTTTAATGGATGAAAAGTATTTTATATGAAATTTAATATATTAGAAAATATATCTAGAATTGGTTGTCTAAAAAATTCCAGTCCAGAAAATTATTAATAAAAAAATTACTTTTTCCATTTTTTTAATAACCGTGATAGTTAGACTGTTGAAATTTTCACAGATGATGTATTTCTGTTGCCGCTATAACAACAAATACACAGAATATAATAAATATTTATGGGGGCTCCCAAACAACAAACGTGATTTTTTTGCCGTTTTTATAGTTAATGGTACGGAACCCTTCGTGCGCGAGTCCGACTCGCACTTGGCCGGTTTTTATAGATAATGGTACGGAACCCTTCGTGCTTGAGTCCGACTCGCACTTAGCTGGTTTTTAAATTTTTAACGAATCATAGTCTGGACAGGAATTTTTTAGACAACCCACTCGAGATATATTTTCTAATATATTAAATTTGATATAAAATACTTTTCATCCATTAAACAGATCGGTGATGGTGATGGTCGTCTCTAGTGCGGATCCTCTACTATAATTTATTCAGGTGTTTGCGTCTGGGAGTCATCATCTCATGCTCGTGAGCTGATGATGAAAGCCATAGCGACAATCGATTAAGAGTTAGGAGATAATACAGAATTGTAGGCTTAACAGACAAAAATTACCGACTTTTTATCGAAAGCTTGTTTTTTTTTGTAAAATGTATTACTTGTTCAAGTTAGGTCGAACAAAA
This sequence comes from Operophtera brumata, assembly GCA_932527175.1. Classification (NCBI taxonomy): domain Eukaryota; kingdom Metazoa; phylum Arthropoda; class Insecta; order Lepidoptera; family Geometridae; genus Operophtera; species Operophtera brumata. The sequence continues at coordinate 4,595,276 of OW052229.1, forward strand.
GTTAAAAGTCGTGTTGTGGTAACACAAAACAAAAGTTAAATGTCGTGTTGGTAACACAAAAGTTAAATGTCGTGTTGGTAACACAAAAGTTAAATGTCGTGTTGGTAACATAAAAGTTAAATGCCGTGTTGGTAACACAAAAGTTAAATGTCGTGTTGGTAACACAAAAGTTAAATGTCGTGTTGTGGTAACACAAAACAAAACTTAAATGTCGTGTTGGTAACACAAAAGTTAAATGTCGTGTTGGTAACACAAAAGTTAAATGTCGTGTTGGTAACACAAAAGTTAAATGTCGTGTTGGTAACACAAAAGTTAAATGTCGTGTTGGTAACACAAAAGTTAAATGTCGTGTTGGTAACACAAGTTAAATGTGTTGTGGTATAACTTTCAGGTATCGATATGCTGCGCAGTCTGTGCGACATCGGCTACCACCTGGAGGTGCCGCCCGTCCCTCTAAAGGTAACTGTCGACTCCGCGCTCGCCACCCGCGCATTCCGTGCGCTGCTCGCTTGTCTCTCTCTCTCGCTCTCTCTCGCCTTCATACTCACTCTACGGTTATGGTGATGCTGCTATTTGCAATCTTTACCGGAGTTTCAAAGTACGTTCATTCAAAATAACAACGACACGACTGCCATGATTTAGTCAACTAATTATTTCAAGTTATTTTAAGTTTTTCCTTGAGAACTATGTCCAGTAAATACCTAAGTGTTATATATTTTTAGAACCTACTCCCCAAGTTCTACACATTGATTACAAACACGATCAGGTATACATTTATTTTTAAAGTGTGGTCTTTTTAATTTGGACACCTAGTTACACCATAGTTATATTTTAAAAACGTTTTGTTGTTTAGAAGGTTATTAGGAAACATATAACTTCTGAAACAATCAATAATCATGGCAAATATCCCGTTCCTAGTGAAAAGTATTAGGAAACAGTTCAGCAGATTAAATACAAATTATAAATTTACTGGAATAAAGCGCTAGCCGAATCAGTGGGAAGCAATGGCGGCGATAAGCTCATCACCTGTCACGTCTATATTCCCACGTTGATGCAACCCGTGGTGAAGAGGCCGATTGAGGCTCTGCCTACTCTTTCGGGGAAAACGGCGTGTGTCTGTGTATGTGTATAAATTTGCAAATTGATTTTTATACATAAAATTTACATAATGTTTATACGTTGAACTATGAAAAACCTCTGGTAAAGATTACAAATGCCTTAAAATTATTGTAAATACATCTTATATTATCTGATGTTTTTACTCATCTATTTATTTACACAATATTCTTATTTAATGTTGTTTAATTATTTTCATACACTTTTATTTATTAATTAAACTTTTGACACAATCCAACTGCCATTATCTTTAACTAGTACATGTCTTTATTGGACAGAAATACATCAAGGTATTTTAATATAGAATATATAGAAATCTCGAGTTGAATGAATACAGTAGGATACTAAGGATGAAATATAATTTATCCAGAGGAGAAATTAGGATAGAATGAAATGGTGTTATAAATTTCAGGCCAGATCCGGAATTAGTGTGGTGAGACCCTTTTTCCGTTTATCCAGCATGATTTTTAGTCATTTAAAACATATATTCAGCAGAAATTTTCATTGAATGAACCGTCTTCATTCGTACCAACGAAACTTTCATGTTTACTATCCTTTTTAAATTCCATTTTATTTTGAAAGTTCTATAACAACTGTTTTAAACAATTAAATTTTTGCCTTCGAAGTTGTTAGACAGCAAATTTATTTCCAGTACACAGAGGTGTTGATTCCAAAATATCTATTTATGTTGGTTAGTGCTTGATTTATATAACTCATACACTAGCATGCACTCATTTTTAAGACACACATAATATATAATTTTCACTAGAAACGGGATATTTACTATGATTTTTGAGTTAGCAATGTTCCCGATATTTCGTTAGTGTTGTGTGTCGAGTTGGTGTGAAGTGTGACAACGAAACCGATGGTAGTGGTACCGTTCGTAATAACAGAGTGAGAAAGAGGGTAGATCAATATATCTGCCAATAACATCTACTCGCAAAGACTTTTAGTTAGTTCTCCCGTGATCATGGCGCATGCAACTGTGCCGAAATATCGGGAACATTGCAAACTCAAAAATCATGGTAAATATCCCGTTTCTAGTGAAAATTATGTACATAACCATGATAGTTTCAAAAGTTACACAAAATATACATAAAACATAATAAATTTAATTAAAATATCCGATTGATCCATCAGGGGAAAGTGACTTGTGCACTCAGGAGAGCGTATTTGGGTTGTAAGACCGTCGCCCGCAGTAAGTTTGTAGTGAGGAAACTAAACAGGAGAAAAAAATAGTTGCTACAGGTCACGATAGACAGTAACATTGTGACGACGCCATAGACTATAGAGCGTCGCTAGACATGTTGGAGCTAGACGGTATATGTGTTTGTGCAAGTTTTAGCGCTAGATTTTCGAGACATATCTCACTAAAAATGTTATTAAATGTTTTGTTTCGGTGTAAGTACTTAAATTCAATCAATGGTGTATAACTATCCAATACCTAAAATTTTGATATAGATTTTTATGAAAATTGCTAATAGACACTGTCAAATAAAATCGCATGAGATTATAGAATGTTTTATAAAAATACACTGCCGTAATATGAAATTTAAAAGCTAGGCACTGTTGTTAAATTTGTAAGGAAATATAAGTAGAACTTATTGAATATTTTAGAAGTTTTTACAATGTTGTATTTTGCTATATATGTACTGTAAGAGCTAGTTTAACTAATAAAAGTATTTGAATTTTTACTACATAGGTGCTACATACACGGTTTATGACAGGTATTTCGTAATGTATTTGTGTATTTTAATAGCTATGTGTTCATTTTAGATTATTCAATGTCGTAGAAAGTTCCTATTTTCTGAATATTTTAGGACAAGTCTAGAGTCAATCTCCCTGTACATAAATGTATCGAATCCTAGTTTCTGTTCTATGTAAATTGTTCAATGTAGTCTTTAATTCACATTTATTTTTTAATTATCTGTTAATATTTTATTTATTTACTTACTATTTTTTTTTTAAATTTTAACATTACTAACTTATTGCATGATATCAAAGCAATCTTTGATTGCGCACATTTCTGTCTCAGTTCAACTCACTGCAAACGCTTCTCATTCAAAACCATCGACAGTAATCATAATTCGATTCATATATACAGCCTGCTCAAAATATCTGAGCAAGAAAAAGACTCAAATATGATTCTACAAAAAAAACTGAGTATTGTTGGACATAGGCCTCCCCATAGAATGCCACAACGGACGGTCTAGGTCCGCCTTCACTTCACCGCCTTTCTGTGGCTTGCGAAATATCGTCGGTCCCCCAAGAGTGGAGCATTAAAGTCAAAAACAAAAGTATGATTTTGAATCGTCCTCTAAACTAAGTTTACTCCTTTTCCAACGCGACCAAACCTAGAAGAATCAATTCCTGAGTAGTTTATGAGTACGATGGAAAAATTTATAAGGAGATGCACAGATATTTTGTACAAGGTATAGTTTTAAGTACTAACATTATCAATGCTGATTTAATGCTTACTTCATATAGCCTTAAGGAACGCATGATTTGTCTGTCCACTGTCCAATATAACCCCCCTCCCCCCCTGCACCGCCGCCGCTCGCTATTGTGCTGTAAGTAAATATTCTAAATCCATAACGATACATAATCTTAAGAAATACTCGAATGAAACAGTAAAAGTAGTTACTGAGTAAAATGACATAATTCATATTAGATTTTAGTTCATAAAATCATTAAAAAGTAAAATTCACATAACGGGTTTTTTAAATTTATGGAGTAAATACGGAAAACCTCTTCTTGTTTCATTATTATTTGTAAGGGATACAAATTCTTTAACATCTTAGAATTACAATTTCTTAAGGGGTTGTTCGTACATTTTAATAAACAACAATAAAAAATAGTTCAATGCAGGAAAGACGCTGACAGGAGTCAAATAGGCTTCACTTAAAAGTATTTAAAAAAAAAAAGGATTTTTCAGCAAAACTTCATCATATTTCTGTTTTTATTGAATATCTCCTTATTGATATTGTAACCACTCGGCTTTATTGTATTCATTTTTTTTTTTTTTTTTTTTACGTAATAGTATGCACCAGTTTAATTAATCGAATCTTGCCAAAAGTTAGAGGTAACTTTAGGTTTTTTTTCTATGCAGAAAATATTGTCCTATCGTGTTTCTGGTACAGTGATACCTCGGAATTATAATGAAGTATCCATACATATTTTTAATTTGGATATTGTACTAGATTTAGTCAGTTAAAAATCAAATCTAAGATTGGTAATTAGCTTTCCTTTCAGGATCGCTAATCTGTCACCTTCTAAGTTACCTGAATGAGTTCTATAGTGATAGACTTTGGCTGTTGTCAGTGCCTTAAGAGGTTTTCTAATATAACTTTAATGGATTTATAGTATTTTTTAGTTTCCACTACCATCATGGGGATATAAATATTAATAAAAATAAAATAATCACACAGTTTCAACTAAACTTACTACCATTCATTCCGGTCGCCCATCGCTTTATCAAAATAATCAATAGTTTAAGAATTCCTAGTCGAATTGTGCTATGTAATGTATTTTGGAAATATATACAAATGTTTCATTTCAAAGTATTTTCTTGATACCAGCGCATAGTTTTATACAATGTGATGTGCTTATGTGTTCACTGTCTATTAGATATCAGATAATAAAGTTTTAGAGATGTATTTTGAGTATTGTAGGTACTTGTTGATATTAAATCACCATAGATAGTCCCTGTCTGTTTTTGCAGTAAATATGAGTTGTGTTTCTGTTACTTGCTTCCAAAATCGTGTTAAATATTGCATAGATTAGACAATAACAGCTTGATTCCTTGACAGATGTTTTTTTTAACGGACTTATAAAAAGGAGGAGGTTCTCAATTCCTCGGAATCATCTTCTTTTTTTTTGTATATTCCCCGATTACTCGAAGACGCTTGGACTGATTTGGGAAATTATTTTTTTGTTTGAAAGGGTGTACTTCCCAGGTGGTCCCATGGTCATCAGGCCAGGATCTGATGATGGGATTCTGGAGAAATCGAGGGAACTCTTCAAATTTTATAGGCACATTTGAATCCATTGTTATTGGAAACTTTGATGTAGGTTTTTTTTTTGTTAAAATTTATACTTGTTAACAATCTTAAAGCTGTCAAAAACTTGTAAAGGGGCAACTTCATAACCTAAGCTTTCCCATTTTCAAGTTTCAAAAGTTTTGGGTTGCGTTAGAGTATCAGAATGATCTAAAACATGACTTGACGACTTGGAACGATTGTAACGTTACAAATTATATTGAAAATACAATAATTGTACTTGAAAATGGCGAATGCACAAGCCGTGCGACGCCATTTAAAAAAATAAAATAAAAAATATATAATGGTAATAATACAGCACGACAGGAATCAAGTTTTATGAACTATAGTCGATTTTTCACTAGAAACGGGATATTTACCATGATTTTTGAGTTTTTATTGTTCCCGATATTACGAGTAGTTTGCGAGTAGATGTTATTGGATATATTTACCAATAACATCTACTCGCAAAGACTTTAATTAGTTCTCCCGTGATCACGGCGCATACAACTGTGCCGAAATATCGGGAACATTTAAAACTCAAAAATCATGGTAAATATCCCGTTTCTAGTGAAAAGTATGTAATAACCATGATAGCTTCAAAAGTTATGTAGTCGATTTATTCATCGCATAGTGGTCAGCTAGTTTATAAACGACGGTATAACCTTCACAAGTTGAGTATAGTTTAGATTAGAAGTACCTAATCCCTTCTTACAACATGCTACTAAGAGACGCGGTGTAGATGGCGCTGGTTTCCAATTACAGATTATGTATTATTTGCAACACGGTCTCGTCAGTATAGCTCCAGTATAAATCTTATAGGTTGTGTTCAACGCCAGCCGGTACAGTTCTGTCGAAGGATCTTGGCCGATTTGAAGTTAGCCATTTAGCTTTGTAATCAATTTAATTTGTGTCATCATCTTTAGCAGCGTTTTCACTGCCGGACATGGTCTCCCCCATAGAATGCAATGGGGGGGGGGGGGGGGGGGGGGGTAGCTGTAATCACCATAGTGATCGCTGTATTGATGTTGAGTAGTGTTAGTGGATACTGCTGCCCGTCCGACCAAGGACGGGCAGCAGTATCCACTAACACTACAAAAAAAAAACTATAAAAACTAAAAACTAAAAAAGCCGACTAAGATATTGATCTTAGTCGGCTTTTATGACATCCACGGCCGAATACACCACGGATTTTCAATTTGTCTATCATAATGGGTCAGCTTGGTCTAGATCCAACGGCATAACTGTAGACGTCCAAAGCTGGACTTAGGCTTCTGTTATAGAATGCGACGACGAATGTTCTTGAGCCGCCATCAGCCACCGTCTTGTCGTCGGTCCATCGAAATCGGTTGAGTTCCAATGTGAAAATCTGATCTATCATAATGGTAGTAAGTTTTTAGTGATGCCACGTGTCATGAGTACGATGCCACAATACGATGTACGATAGCGACAACGTATCGTCGACGACTCGACCGCATGCCGCACCACACACACGCCCGCAGCACTTTGCAGCAATTACAGCATAGTGCGGCGTACAATGCCGTCTTTACCATAGGGGCCCGGTAGGACGATACAACGCTTGCGCTCAATCTTCTTTCTTCATTTTATTATTAATTGAATCAGTCATGGAAAGCAATGGCGACGATGATAAACATTTACTGACAGCGTCCTTAGTTTTCTCCTCGATGTCACTAGGGGCCCTGCAAGTAAATGTATGGAAGGAAACGAAACTTCATACAGTGTCGAATACTATCAAATTCTCGTACAAAGCCCCAGTAAATGTATGTGATAACCTGTCCGACGGTATCGTCGACTATGTCGTGTCGTTATCGTGTCTCGTGTGCCCGTAACCAGAGGCCCTAGTCGGAGTTTTGCAAACACCATCGTAACGACGAACGTAACGACGATCGTACGTGTATAGTATAACATAATAACTAGCTATTAATCTGTGCCAAAAAAGTCACAGTAATGGCTAGTAACTACGCAATACACGTACGATCGTCGTTACGTTCATCGTTACGATGGTGTGTGTAAACTCGGACTTGCCCCTCTGTCTGACGGTATCGTCGACAATGCCGTGTCGTGTTGTCACCGTGTCTCGTGGTAGCAAGTCGTAGAGTCCACAGTAGAGTAGAGTAGGTAGACAGTGAACACAGAGCAGCGCAGTGGCGCGGCGTGTGAGTAACGTGCCTCCCCCTCCTGGTCCCCGCGGCGCGCGCGCGCCCGCCCGCGGCCGCCGCTCACGCCGCCGCTGCTTGCAGAATGACGTGGACGCGCCCTCGCCGGCGCCCTCGTCGCACGTGTCCGCCTCGCTGGCGTCCATCGAGATCATGCCCGCTCCCGTCGCAGCCGTCGCGGCCCCCGCCCCCTCCCCGCACGGAGACCAGCGAGCCTAGCGCTGCGCCCGCCGCTGCGCATGCAACACCATACTGATATTCTATCGGTGATGTGCGGAGCGGAGTTGTGAAATTCAGTAATGCCGTCAAATTTTAGTGCGGGTTAAACTGGTGAAACGCGCTAACTAATCAAATAACTGTTAAATTGTAAGTGGATCTTAGAAAGGACTAGTTTGACGCGAGTTTTTGCAGTTAAAGTGACCATTTTTTTCGCTTCGCTCGCGAGTAATGCGGTGGCATGTTTCATCAGTTTCATCCGAATTGTGATGCGGACTGTCAGTGCTGTGAACACGTGTTAATGTCAAAATCAAAATGTGACAGTGCAACGAGTATTCAGACGGTTGGACTGTGAAATTAGGGCAGTGAAGAGCTTATTTCGTAAAGTAATGTATTTACAATGTCTGCAATGCGAAGGTAGACGTTAGTCTATGACTCTCCTCGCCAGTAATGTAAGGCTTGGGCCGAATTAAAATTATAGTAATGTAATTAGTTACAATACATTTTATAAGAACTTTAAGGTTTTGGACAACCCTAATGTTGTAATTTTGACTATGGTCTAGACGTCACAGAATACATTATTAAAATTAGGTTTTTGTGAGGAGGCGCTTTGGTAAATAAAATGATCCAGCCTTCATCACTGTAACTTTAAAAAAGTAATCGTGGTTGGGTACATTTTAACTATTATCGTTAGGGTTGTCAAATTTAGCTTGATTGCTTAAAATTCCCTTGAAGAGGCTTTACTATTAATGATTTAAATCCATTGATGAAACTGAAGCCTAAAGCAATCAAGCATCATTTTCTTGGCTCAATAATGAAGCACATTCCTGATCATGAAATTTCTTAATAAATATATATTTAAAAAAAAATTGTAAAATTTTGTGTAAGAGTCATCGAGCTATGTGATTTATGTGTCAACCTGAATTAAATTGTTTTAGATATTATAAGTATTGTCTTAATCTGAATAATGTAATACCAGTGGAGCCATTTACTTTAAGGCGGTTGCTTTTTCATACCAACGTATTTTACCAAATATGGGCGAACAGAGTATAATTTTACACTGAAATGGCTGTTGTTGACTTTTATATTGGTTATTATTTGCGGAAAACCATATTTAGTTGAAGAAAACAGTGGATCAATAGCGAAAATAACATTACATACAAGTCATTTTAATGTTATTTTCGCTATTAATTTATTAAGTTAAATATATTAAGTTTTCTTCAACTAAATATGGTTTGCCGCAAATAATGACATAAAAAAGCCAAAAACAGTAATTTCAGTGTAAAATTATACTCTTTTCGCCCATTTTTGGTAAAATACGTTAGTATGAAAACCACCTTAACGTTGCGGAGTTTTTGTGGTTGAACTGCAACTTAGGAGGATATCCTCAAATCTCAGATCCGTGAGGATATTGAGACTCAAGTTAACAACAATAATTTGCCATACACTCACTTTTGTAAATACAGCCATACAAATATAACAGAAAAGACGTGAATCTCAGCCGGTATCCAACTCGTAAGAAAATGTTCAGCCTATGACCTATTGACTTTTTCATGTTCTTTAAGGTGGAGGCTTTCGTTTGTGGCAAAAAAAAAACACGAAAAAATTTGAATTTCGCGCCACTAGCGAAAGCAACCACCTTAATATAAATACTCGGTATTGCATTGTGATTATATCGCTAGATGTAAATATCTTTCGACAAAATATGAATTATTTTTAAATAACTTTGACAATTTACATCAATAAATAGAGTTGCTGAACAAATAGATATTTAGTAGAAAAATTAAATATAGATTTCTAAATAGGTTGTATAATCTATAGATTGCTAATTTGACTTTCGTTGTGATCTCTACATTTTATTCTTGTCACAGTTTTAATTTCGTAATACTTTTTTTGACCTTTTGCCTTCAATTTACAAGTTGGTAGCTTGACGGGGAATAATTAAACAATGTACTTCTACGGGTATCTGTAGCTTCAGTTATATTGCTGTTATTATCGGCATACATTTTGAATGTTTTCATTTAATTATAGAACATACAGTAGTCATGCAATAAGAATTTGTCCTCTGTATCTATTTCTGCCGTAAACCAGTAGTGCTCACATTGCTGTGTTCCGGTATGAATGGTATGGGTGCCGGTGAAAATACAGGCACATGAGACTTTTCATCTTCATGTCTCAGGGTGGCACAGTGCAATGTCACTTAGGGTGCGTCCTAGGTGGACGTGACCTGTGTGGTAATGCGTTGTTAAAGGCAGAGGTTACCGCTTAACATCAGGGGGGTAACCATGAGCTCTTATAGCGATTCAGTTCAAAAACTATTTAGTACAAAATATCGGCTCCGTGAGGTCCGCAAGTGTATTTAAAGGCACAATCGCAGAGGGTCTTTAGACTTCTGCAATTCAAGTTATTGAACGATGAGGAACGTCAACGACGAACCGATATTTTCAACTGAATAGTTTTTGAACTGAATCGCTATATGAGCTCATGGTTACCCCCCCAGGTGGGCCATCTGCTTGTTCCGTCATTCACGTAGTTTTTCTTATTGGTGCCTGCCTATGAATGGAAGAAATTTATAATATCGAATGCCTTTGACTAGATCCCTATAAACTGAATATGTTAAGCTACCTATCTTATAAATAAAAATTTCACAAAATAATCATATTAAAAGAATTTAAGCTCTCTTTTTACCATGTAACAGATCATTTAAAACCAGTGTATTGAGTAGCATAGGTATAGCTCGTCTAGGGGCGCTGTAGGTAAAGGTAATTTCCGAATTACCAAGTGTTCATATATATATACCTAGTGTTGCTAGTTAGGGCCGGGGTCCACTGTAGCGCGACATGTTTCTGAAAAAGTCGTTTTTCAATAACAAATTAATGCAGATTTGACACATTCTGCATTCACTTGTTTAAGGTGAATGCTCACGCTTGTGGCGTGAGTTTTTTTTTTTTTTTTTTGCCTATTACAGCTCATCAACACTTCTTCAGACAGCGAAAGTTGAGTTGGCGAAAACTAGGAGACTTAACACACATGTTTTAATTGATAGTATCTCATAAATATCAGCAGTTTAGCTACGATACCCTTAAACAAAATAAAAACACTGTCAAAATGAGTTTAAGGGGTATCATAAACTGATGATATTACGACGACCGACCTTTTTGACGACCTCTGTGGCGGGGCGGGCGAATGTTCGCCTGCGACGCCGGAGGTTGCGGGTTCGATTCCCGCCTCGGAACAAATATATGTGCGATATGCAGATATTTGTTCAGGGTGTTCTGGGTATTTTCTATGTATAATAAAAAATATCTTCTATGTTATATATTATATTAAGTATATCAGTTATCTAGTACCCATAACACAAGCTCTGCTTAGCTTGGGGCTAGATAATGTTGTGTAAACTGTCCAGCATTATTTATTTATTTATTTTTATTTTTATTTAATATTATGAGAATGAAAACATGTGTTTTAAATCTCCTAGTTCTCGCGAATTCAACTTTCGCTATCTGAAGAAGTGTTGATGAGCTGTAATGGGCAAAAAACACCAAAAAAAAAATGAATACTGCGCCACAAGCGTGAGCATCCACCTTAATGGAGTCTTTGTTTAGGATAAAATGTATAGCTGCAGAGATCCAGTGTGCTCCGGCCCTTAGTTAAAGAAAACATGTGTCTAATTGTGTTCAAGAATAAATTTCGATGTAAATAATCTTTAAACTTGATTTTTCTGTAGTAAACCTTGTAAGAAATATGTGTCCACGATTGTTCTTTTATTGACAAAATTATTGATCTATTTAGAATCTATGAATATTACAAAATGTAAATTATTTTTCAGTGTAACAAAATAAATGGTTAACACGTCTTATTTTTGAATTGATATATCCCTAGTAATTTTAGTTTCGAGGAAGCATTTTTATTTGTATGATTTTTACACAATATAATTTGTTTCAGTCACATATATTTTTTGTTTGTTTTCTGATAGTGGTAGCGATTTGAAGTTGAAAAGAAAGAAAGAAAGAAAGAAATAGCATTTATTTGTGTCAACAACATGAGTACAACAATATTGCACACTAAAAGACACAGAAACAAAGAAAAATAAAACTAATTTGTGCCTCTTAGTACTAGCCATGCATCACTGACACAAATTGGCGTCCAGCTCAGCATTTGCAAAGCTTTGAAGTTGCATTATGTAAAGCTAAAGCTAACTAAACGTATCGCCATCCTTTTCATTTGTAAATAAAAAGCAAAGGACAGGGAGTCTATTTTAGTTTTAACTTTAGAAAATACAATCTAAAATCGCTACTAGTGTCATAATCTATGTGTGTACAGTTTTACCCTAGGAAGATGTTTTACCCAAAATATAAGTCCGATCGACTGTTTTCGTTTGCGCAGAAAAGCTCAGACTGATATCCGACAGTAGCTGAACGTGTAGTATAGCTCTGACCCGCTGTATAGCTCTGTCCCGCTCACTTATCTATGTGTGTACAGTTTTATTTACCCAAAATATAAGTCCGATCGACTGTTTTCGTTTGCGCAGAAAAGCTCAGACTGATATCCGAAAGTAGCCGAACGTAGAGAACCTCTGACCCGCTGTATAGCTCTGCCCCGCTCACTAATCTTTGTGTGTACAGTTTTATAGATATATATATATATCCGCTGTATAGCTTTGTTCCGCTCACATCTAAAAGTCGACCGGCCGCAGTTTTGCCGCGAAATCGATTAACCAATAACAGCGCAAGAATTTAGCGCGCGATTGCTATTGGTAGAAAGCAGGTTCCCGCGCTATAGAAATTGGTCTACGGCGCAGGTACATCGTGGCGACTCATATTTTGGGTAAAACTGTACCAAATTTCATCGATATCGTACATACATACATCAAACATAAATACATACAGACATCGTAATTTTGACATGTATAGGTATAATATTAGGGTGATTTAATTTTATTGTTTTTTCGAGAATTTAACATGTTACTTATATAAAGAGCATATGTGTGGTGTAAATATACCTACCTAACTAATATGACGACCTCTGTAGCGCGTCGGGCGAGTAGCCGGCTGAGATGCGAGAGGTTGCGGGTTCGATTCCCGCTGCGGGACAAATGTTTGTAACTATGATCTGCAAATATTTGTTCCGGGTCCGCGTGTAATGGTACCTACCATGGTACCTACTCGTAGTTCCTGATACCCACGACACGGAATCCTGGTTTGGGATCAGGACTAATGTATGTGACTGTTGGGTGTTATGTTACCTAATTGTATTTGGTACGTTCCTTTTTGGATTGGCGGATTTTGTCCCCCAAAAACATTATTTTTCTGCCACCATTTGAATGCTACTTTTGACGACTAACGAGTATATGTTATAATTTATAGTTCGTCTTCAACGCCCATTAAGGTGGTTGCTTTTTCATACATTAAAGGGGTTCCCAAAGTGGGCGATAGCGCAGCACTGGGCTGAGCTAATGAGGTCGTCAAGTCAGTCACACTTTCGCATTTTAATAGTTATTAGTATTCCTAGATAGGTCATTTTCGTAGATAATAGACCGCGGGCAATCATGTTTTAACAAGTTTTTGTTAAATAACCCGATTTGTGCATGTTTAATCTCCGCTAATATAGCTCACAATAATTAATTTAATTTGAAGTTCTAGTGGTTTTTAAGAAGGTGAAAAAATGGGGGCGCTAAAAAATAATTATGGGGACGCTAAAAATAATTTATTCTCAGAGTGGGCAGTAGACAAAATAAGTTTGGGAACCCCTGCAAATATAAATCATATTAGATTAATATCAAAATTTTAGTTCATAGGTACTTGTTTTGAGAAGGAGTGGTGGGAGACTGCCAGAGACAGGGACAAGTGGAGGAATTTGGGGGAGAACTTTGCCCAGCAGTGGGAAAATACAGGTTAAGGAAAAAAAAAAAAGGTTCTTGTAATTTCGTTTTCGATGTTATTTTCGCTATTAATCCACTGTTTTCTTCAACCAAATGTGATTTACCGTAAATAAAGGCAGTAACATTAATTTCAGTGTAAAATTATACCTACTCTCTTCGCCCGTTAATATGAAAAAGCAACCTCCTTCGTTTCCTTCATGTGACACATTGGAGAAATTGCTTGGAGTATTCCTCAGAAGCCATAGAAGAGAAGAACACCGCGATAAGAATCGACTTGGAAGATTGGATTGATTGTTAAGTGTGAAACTGTGAAAATAAATTATAATTTGAAAACAACATCATTCATTCCAAAAAATACTACGAAATTAAAGGTTTAGAAACTTAACAAAAAGTTGGAGATGCCGGGGATCGAACCCGGGGCCTTTCACATGCAAAGCGAACGCTCTACCACTGAGCTACATCCCCACATGACTCTACGTCCTAAATTATTAGTTTGTCAAATAAACCTTAGTTTCGTCATCTTTGTATAAGTACCTAGACCTACCTATACATAGTTTGTTTCGTAACAAACAAGAAATAAATGGAATAATCATACCTACTATCGAGAGGTAAACTTGAGTAAGGTACCTATTCGTTAGGCTTGAGACGTTAGTGATAGCCCACTTAGGTAACCGCATGTCACAGATTAGATAATAGTTACTACGACATGCTGCGTGTCTGTTCAGAACATTATGGTCTATTGTTATACTATTATTTATTCTGTGCAGCAGAACAAGAGCCGTCGTGGCTTCTAAAAAATTAGGTACCAAAAAGGTACTAAAAGTACTAAAGGTACTAAAAGTAGGCAGTAGTGGATTGAACCATGTGCTGGTCAAAATGAGCCCTTGCTAAACCGACTGGCCGGTTACTACCTATATTTTTTTTCTTTATAGGTGGCGCCGCACGGCTTGTGCATTTGCCATTTTCAAGTATCTGTATTTTCACTATATTGTATTTTCAATATATTTTGCAACGTTACACTCCTTCCAAGTCGTCAAAGTCACGTCAAGTCATGTTTTAGTAAAACGGTGGCCAATTTTACTAAAACTTTGGTAGACAATTTCCACCAATTTCAAAAGTCACGCAATTCACTTCCATTTAATTTCACTACACTTGTGCTTTTTAAACGAGCTACATTAGTTAAAATGCCACCAAAATAACACAAAATAACTCAAGAAAACACTAGGAAAAGAAATAAAATAAAATTAGACAACGTCTCTTTTCGAAAATGGCGGGAAGAGCACCTTTACATTAGTACATTAGTTACTACCTATTATTCATCGAGGAGTTCCGTTGTCTTCTTCTTCTTTTGGTTGTGGCCTCATTTAGGTACCTATATTGTCAAATAAGTTAATAATTTTATACCTAAATTATAGATTGTTGTTTAATATGTGTAATAGTTATTTGTCTGTCTACTTGTTATTTTCTATTTCTTTTTAAATTCTTAATATGTGTGGAAACTTTTAATTGGCTTTCTATTTTAAATTTACTTGTTTATTTGTGTACCTAGCTGTAAGTTTTCCTAAAAGAACAAAATAAAATAAAATAAATAATAAAATAAGCAAAGTCCAGAAGTGGTTCGTTTGCAAGATTTTACTTCAACTAGTTACCTACCTATTTTTTATTCTGTGCTTAGACAAACAAGCTCGGAAGAAGAACTAATATACCTCCATGCAAACAAGGTACTACAAGCTATAGAATATTAACATTTTTATTTCCTATAGACAAATTGCTTTTGTAGAAGAGCATTGAGTCTAAAGAGACTCTACCTACGTACTCCTAACGAATCTGCCATTGACTGTACAATTTCTGCCTTAGAGCGAATCCTAGAGCGAACAAGGCCTACAAACAAGCTTGTGAAAAAAACGAGGTCTCGTCTCGTATTCAGTCTACGTCACTATCCAGTTGCCACTTTATTGCAACAAAACACGGAATTACCGAAACATTTTCCGTGATCATTCTGTTAATAAAATATTGAAAGCAATATAATTTCGTTTGTCTGATCAAATGAAATAATTTAATAGAGAATGAACGTATAAAAAATAAAAGTAAGTAACTAACTACCTAATAACGAATTCGGCCAGGTTCGGGGAGTTATGAATTTATGATTACACACTACCTACTGGTAACACAGGAACAGCCTGTCTCGCTCGCTCGTCTTTTTCATCATTCATTCGTTTCATTTCATTGTCATTCCGCCCGCCATTTTGTTGTGTATCGTCAGCTGTGTCGAACGTGTTTGGATTGCGTATTCAGTATTCTTTTAATCGCTCAGCGACTGTACTGTAGACAGTTATTCCCAAACTTTTTTTGGAACAAGCTTGTTATTTTTTTCAATCACGGCAATAAAATGGTTGGTTGTTCCGTTCGGAAATGTAAGAGTAAAAGTGTGAAAGGCGGTGCACTAAGTTTTTTTTCATTTCCCAATAAAGAATCTGTAGCCAAAGAATGGCTTCGCTATTGTGGACCTAAAACAACTGCTAAAAATGGTATGTACGTACCTATGCAAAATTAGTAGGTACTTATTGTTTTAAGATTGTTTTAACACTCAAAGAAAGTTACCTACCTGGCTAAAATTGTACTGTGAGTTTATCACAAAATGGGTTAAGCACTAAAAATACTTAAATGTAAAACAAATGCTAACTTTGAAATAAATTTGGTTCATACGGCAAGGTGCGGTTGGAGTGTACATAAGGGGGCGCTGAGGAAAAAAGACTTCATCGAAAAACGACTTAGAAAAAATTTATGTCCACTTTGACCAAACGTGGCGAAGCTAACTATGAGAGTTCATTGATTGTATGGAAACTTTAAAAGAAAAGAGTCTGTTTGCATGTAACATTCACTAAGAGCAAATTATTTTTTACAGGGAGAATATGTTCAAACCATTTTTTACCATCTGACTATTTTAAGTCGCTGAAACATATTCTTTTAAATGAATCGCCAAGAACAGTAAGGCAGCTAAAGCCAGACGCTGTACCTACAATACAGATTGATAATATAGATAAACAAAATATGCCTAGTATATCGCTAGAAGTAGAGAAACTAAATACGCCTAGTATATCGCTAGAAGTAGAGAAACTAAATACGCCTAGTATATCGCCAGAAGTAATTAGTCCAAGTGTAGATACTCCTACTTCAGGCAATATAAAGTCGTTTCTTGAATTTGACATACCATCATCTAATGAGGTTGCGGGCTCTTCAAATATTGTTGAAAAAAGGTATAGTCATTGACAATATATTTGGGTAAACTATAGATAATATGAAACACCACCGTAGAGATTCAGAAGAGAGGGGAAAGGAAGGGGAGGGGGAGATCCTCCCCTATAAGTAAAAAACTAGGAAACTAAATTATGAAATTACAAATACTCAAATTTATTTTTATTTGTTTCTCCAAATCTTGAAGATTCCGCGTTTCCCCACTTATAGGGGTCTCCCCTCTACCCCCTTCCCTTCCAAGAAATAAGTTGAGAAAAACAATATATTAAAAAACATACCTCAAAGTTTATAGGTTTTATTTCTCGAAAAAGAGTCTTCCTATTTTTTCTTTAGGTCTCGCCTTCACCCTCCCCAACTCATTACGGTGGTGTTTCAAATCTATAGCCAACCCATATTTTTATTTAATCATATTTTTAATGGCCCTTGTTTTATAGATATCTACATTATATAACATTTTTTTTATCTTCTCTTATTTTTATAGCACTTATCTATTTATATTATTCTATTAAAATCATTTAAAATTCAAAGATTCTGTTATAACATTTATTGGTAGCTGAATCTGTTTCCTATGGCTTATTTTATACATTTCTGTTACTTTTCTAAACGAAATCTATTATATTTTATTTAACTGATCCCAAAAAAAAATATTTGTTGTTTGTTCCAGTGAAATAAGTATCACGATACCTCTGGCTGAATATAACACAACACATGATAGTGAGGTTGCGTGCTCTTCAAAGGATGTTGAGGAAAAGTATGTACTTACATTAATAATTTTTGTTATCTAAGTAATCCCATTGTTATCTTACCTTATCTATGTATTTTATTATTTTTCAGTCTACTGTTTTAACGATATACCTATGTAACTGAACCTGTTTCCTACGGCTTATTTTATACGTTTCGCTTCTTCTCTCTTCATTTCTTTCTTCATAAATCTAGTAGGTATATCTATTATCATCACAAAAAATCTAAGCAACACATAAGTTAACCACTTAGTTGAAATAAAAAAAAACTTTGCCATAAACTTTAATGAAATATCAAACTTTTTGGAACACACACACTCTTATTTATTTTTTTTAACTGGTATTAAAAAGTAAATAGTTGTTGCTTCGACTTTTCTGATGTGTGAAAGCATATTGAATTAATTGTTTAAAGTTAAAAAAAAACTTTGTTTCAGTTTCCAAAATATAACGATTCCTCGAGCTGAATATAAGGCGTTAAAAAGAAAACTCAAAGGATTTAATGATTTAAAAAAAAATCTGGAAAACATTTTTACCCCGGGTCAAATTCGTTGTCTCATGAAGCCCAATATGCTTCGTGTCAGATGGTCCTCGGAAGATATTGCTGCAGCTATTTCGTTAAGAAATATTGTAACTCCAGAGGGCTATCGTCATTTGAGATTTTCCGTAGGAATTCCTTTGCCAGCTTTTTCCACCATCCGCAAATGGGTTGCCAGAGAAAGACACGCGCCTTTTTCCTCAGGTGGGTAGACAGAGCCTAAAAAGGCCTCATTTCACAGTTTGAATTGTTGTAATCTAAGTTTGAGATTTA
This sequence comes from Operophtera brumata, assembly GCA_932527175.1. Taxonomy (NCBI): domain Eukaryota; kingdom Metazoa; phylum Arthropoda; class Insecta; order Lepidoptera; family Geometridae; genus Operophtera; species Operophtera brumata. The sequence goes on from OW052229.1 coordinate 4,613,506, forward strand.
AGAAAACGCTATTAGAAAACGTTACCTTGATGAAAATCATAGCCAAGAGTAAAAACTATGGGCTGTAAAAACTTGATACGCTTTTGATAAGCTCAAATAACATTTAAATATAAATATGAATATGAAAATTAAAAAGAAGTATGAATAAAAGGTTGAACTTCATAACAACTGTATAACAATATGTTATGTCCCGTAGCCTTTCCAAGAAAAAGAAATAGCCTATAAGATTTGATTAAATGTGACCAAAAGTTATATAAAATATATAATAGGTTAAATTAAATGCTTGAAGGGTCACACTGACTTCATTATTTGTCAATGCCATCTATTTCACAATCTTTAATTAGTTTTTTTTTAGCTGTGAGTAAATCTCCCATTAAGACAGTGACCTTTAAAAACGACCAGTATAAAGCAGGAGTGGAGACAAAAGTATACATACATCCTAATCAAATTTAGGATTTTACCCTTCAATGGGAAAACTGATTTATCCTTATCAAGAGCTCATTAGCGGTGCATAAATAGTACCTATTAGTAAACTGAGTTTGGGAACTTTCGTGGGAAATCGATGAACTCGGATAAATTAATTTTCAAAGGCCTGGCTGACATAGTACACAATGATGTAAGCGAAAGATCGTTACCCTCAAATAAAATACTCTATTAGATCTACTTAACTCAGTAAGAACAAGAACCTACATAATACAATATAGATAAATAACGAGGTAGTTTTTTTATTTTCATTTGCATTTGAGGGCTTTTCATTTTAAATAAAAACAAATAAAATGGAGTTACAACTGGCTCAATAGATGGCAATGTCTAAAAATCCACTGTAAACAATTCTTAGCTGGTTTATTTTTGTTGTTTGCCAAGTCAGTCACAAAGTCAAATATTCTTCTAACAGTTTACAGTTTATCTCATAGTCTAGCGTAGCGAAAATTCTATGTCTATAGATTATCTATAGTACAGCGCCATCTATTTTCAACACTAAAATCATGTTTCGAGACGCCCGTGAAAATCAATCATTTCAAATGAAAATTATATAAAGTAATGTACTGATCAAACACTCTGTACAGAATAGGTATGTATTTATTACTATTTAATTATTATATTACTCAACAATCACCAATCCTAATCCCACGCTAGGATTCTCTGTGTCATGGGTATCAGGATCAAAGAGTACCTCAGTACCTACCAGGTACAACGCCCAGACTAGATTTGATCTTACGAATAGTAATACTGCCGAGCCGATCTTAATGTCAATTTTCTGTGGTAGTTTGGAACACCAGGATGGACATAGGATACAATATGTCATGGAAAACCTTCAACTCGGGCGGAGCCGCAGTCAGAAGCTAGTACATAAATGTTTAATCCTACTAACATGCTTAATGCCAATGTTTGGATGTTTGTATGTTTGTTACCTACTCAATTATGCCGAAACGGCACAATCGATTTATGTGATAGATTGACCTGGATTGAGCAAAAGCCTAATAAGGCTACTTTTCACCCTGGGAAAAAGCGAGTGAAGCCGCGGGCGGACATTAGCTGACGACCTCTGTGACGCGGCGGGCGAAGGTTCGCCTGCGACGCAGGAGGTTACGGGTTCGATTCCCGCCTCTGAACAAAAATTTGTACGATCTGCAGATATTTGTTCAGGGTTTTTGGGTATTTTCTATGTAGGTACTTACATAATAAAAAATATCTATAAATATGTAATGTATTGTATTAAGTGTATCAGTTGTCTGTCTAGTACCCATAACACAAGCTCTGCTTAGCTTGCGGCTAGATAATGTTGTGTGAATCTGTTCAGCATTATTTATTTAGTTAATAAGGTACATTTCTCCAAACTAAGTTCCAGGTAAGTAAAGTTTGAGAGCCGCCGGTCGATAGCGGCGATGACGTAGGCTCGTGTCTCGTGACCTCGGAATGCAGTGTGGAATTCTGTCTTCTAATTGCGGGAAGGTAGGTAAAACCTTCGACCAAAGATTTTACTGTCGTCGAAGGGTAAAACAATGGGTTTTTATTTACCTACTTACTACATTAGTACCTAATACTACTTACAAATGTACCTATACCTAGACAAGACATCAATGGATTTAGATTATGGTTAGAATATAAAACTGCCTACCTATGCCATAGCCTTATAGCTATACTAGGTACATATCTATATACTAATGTAACTAGGTAGTTAGGAACCTACTGATACTTAAATCTATGTTTTTATCCCACTATTTTGTAACAAGCAACGTTGGTTGTGAACCGCTTGAAAACAGAGACATGCTATCGTTGCTTGAAAATGGCTGCAAGTGCAGGCTTAGAATAAGTTGCAGGTTATGTACCTACCTAGGTTATGTACCAAATATGTACTTAGGTAAGTAAATTGAATCGCAAAGATGCGTTTCCAGATAGGTAGGTATTTAATTGGCAAGCTATAGAGTGTAGGTAGGTTCTGTAAAGTATGAACCAGGATCCGAACTATACAATGTTTTATCTGAGGGCTTTCCTGGACCTCCAAACAGTTATATTCTAGATGCGGTTAAATCAACGGAAAGGGGCACTCGTGAGTACCCTAACGATGTTCTATGAGCAACGCAACAGCAACGCGTCTACTCCCCGAATATATATTTGCTGGGACTGTTTTGTAAGGGGCGCAGTAAACAAGCATGTAAGTACATGCACAAACATAGGTAGTAGTGGAATCTGTTTCAAATCAGGATTGGTATCCTCTAGAAAAAATTAACAAGAAATATTAAAAGAGATGCGTCAAGTTTCGTGCTGCTGAATGGATTGCACGAGGTAGGTAATGCCAATGTACCTACTTTATTTCCTGTTTTTTTTATACTACTTAGAACGACGGATCAAGCAGATGGACCACCTGATGTTAAGTTGTACCCTCTGCCTATGAACAGTGCATTAACACATAGGTCACTTCCACCTAGGACGCACCCTATGTGGCATTGCATTGCGCCCGCCACCCTGAGACATAAAGATGAAAAGTCTCGTGCGCCCGTAATTTCACCGGCAACCATACCCCTTAGATAATCTATAAATAATCAAAGCCATACCCTTCAAACCGGAACACAGCAATGCGAGCACTACTGCTTTGCGGTAGAAATAGGTATGGTGGTAGTAGTTACTTCCCCGGACGAACTCTTTCACAAAAAAGCTCTACTACTGACCTACCTATTATAGTGTAACCTACCTACAAACAAGTTTTTTAGTTCCAGTTACCTACACTACGTTAAAGTTGGTTGATTGATAGGTAGGTACCTAGGTAGGTATATATTTTGTAATCAAGATACAAGATACAAGATACAAGATATTTATTTGCATAAATAAGTGTTACAATTTGGTCTTATAAAATAGTGAGCACTTATGACTTATTTGCCCTCTGCAGGCATCGCAAATTTTTCGAGGGCGTAAACTGCTACATAGTTTACTAAGTATATCTAGTTTACCTTTGTTTTACCTATAGGTAAAACAACTAACTACTAAAATGTTAACTAATACAACAAATAAAACATCCAAAGTTACTAACATTACAGAGTTATTAGGTACATTCATCAATGTGGAAATTTAAAAATAGGTATAAAAGGTAATTTAGGTAGCTAAAGTTGGCAAATGGTCATTTTTATTCTATTAAATATTCGTCAACAGTATAGAAACACCTTTGAATAAGGAATGTTTTTAGCTTTCCGATAAACAACCTTATTTTAGTTTCATTTTTTATATTAATTGGTAGTTTGTTAAAAATTTTTACTGCCATATAATAAGGACTTTTGTTTAGCATACTTATTCTAGAATATGGCAGAAAAAGTCTGTCTTTGTGACGAGTGTTTCTGTTATGTGTTTCGTTTATTTTGATGAAATGGTTATTATTTTTATAAACGAAAATGCAAATGTCCATAATGTAAATTGAAGGTAGCGTCAGAAGATGAAATTTTATGAAATAAGGTTTACAGCTTTGCATGTTATCAATCTGGGCTTTGATTCTAACACATTTCTTTTGTGTAATGAATAGGTCTTTCACATTTACACTATTTCCCCATAGCATTATACCGTATCTTAGCCACGAATACGCATACGCATAATACGCTGATAATGCAGTCTCAGTGTTCGTACTGTGTTTAATTTGAAAAAGGGCATATGTAAACTTGGATAGTTTAATTTGTATGTGTTCTATGTGAGTCTTCCAGTTGAGGTGAGTATCTATGTTTAAACCCAGTAAGCTGAATGTGTCAACTTTTTCTAAAGCAGTGTTTTGAAAATCTATTTTTAATGGAATGGTTGGACTATTGTATGTTTTAAACTGCATTACTTTAGTTTTACTGCAGTTCATTTCCAGGTTGTGGTCTTGAAGCCAATTTGTTACGGTCTGTAATGTACTCTTTAATATTGAATCCGTCTTTTCGTTTTTCTCGCATTTTACTAATATCTACTCAAGAAGCCCTTTTCTTTTGAAACACCACACACATGGTAGGTCTCGGTCAGCATTCCGTTATGCCAAGGCTCTGTAAGCAGTATAATACTATTTCAAAAACAAGTGATTTGGACATATCTGACCCATTACCTAAATTTAGGAAACATTTGAAAGAACTCATGTCTTGATTAATTTGTGAAATTTTTAACACATTTTTGTAACCTTCTTGTTTGACAAATAGTTCAATTTTATACCGCAACATTCGATATCTATAATTTAAGTAAATTCTAGCCTAAACTAAGTATTATTTCTATAAATTATTATCCTTTGTCTTAGTATTATGTAATAAGTATTTTTATATTTCTTATCGTTTAATTTACTATGTATCCCTGCAATAAGCTGTTAATTGTTGTATTTCTTGCGCACGCTGTGATACCCTATAATTACGGGAACACTAAGATTAAGAACTTGTTTTGTTTTGTTTTTTGAATGTGTTAGTGTAAACCTGTGTTGGGTGTCCTATTTAATAAATAAATAAAATAAATAAAACGCTTAAATATAAAAAAAAAAACTTTTTGAGGTCATCTTGTATTTATGGGAAAGGAATTAGATTTCGAAGTAGGCACTAACAGGTAACAATTATCAGATTCAGCGATGGGATGGCCATAACCCTGAAATAACTCTCTTAGCAACATGTTATATCTTTTGCTTCTCATAATCACAATTCTGAATTTATTACTTAGACTGCTTAGACCTACTACCTACACCACAGAATAAATATTTGTACAACTAATTACAGCGCGGAGGCACAGAATAAATATTAGTACAAGTACGGAGGTTCATCGAAGGTACAGAAAAAAAAAAAAAAAACCTTGCAAGACTATGGGTCCTATAGCTTATAGCTTGCTATGATAGCTTCTATAAGGCTCAGTTTTTATTGTGTATAAAATAAGCGTCGCTTCTACAGCTCGTTCACCGTAAGACGGCACCTGTAAGTACCTACCGATTCCATGGCAGGTGCCAACTTACGGTGAACGGTCCGTAGGCGTTGGACAATAAAGATAGGTAGGTACCTAGGGTGTTTGCTTTCGCTTGTGGCGCGTAATTAATTTTTTTTCATGTTTTTTGCTCATCACAGCTCATTAACACTTCTTCAGATAGCGAAAACCAATTTGCCGGTAATTATATGACCTAACACACAAGTTTTAATTTATAGTACTTATCACATAAATATCATTGAATTTCGCGCCACAAGCGAAAGCAACCACCTCAACTTTGTTGACGTACAAAGAAACAATGGAGTGGACACACTACAGTCGTCCGACATTCCTGAAACTGTAATATGGGTCTCTTCAAGGCTAGAGTCATAGATAAATTAAACAATGAAGGTAGGTAGATGGTAGGTAGAGACCATTCACCATAAGATTGCACATGCCAAGGAGTATTAAATTTTCTGTGGTTGGTACATCGACGTAGTATACTACGTCCATGGGTTGGTACATGGACGTAGTATACGTCCATGGGTTGGTACTATTCCTTAGGCACGGACACAGACTAAGAGTATAACGCAGGTGCAATGTTACGGTGAACGAGCTCTACCTTCCTATATTTACCATCATGCCGCATATTCACTTACCAACAGGTGAGATCAAGGTCCAACGGAAGCGCAACCTATCAATAAAAAAAACCAAAAACGGTTTATCAGCCGAAAATCAGCGCTGAGTAGGTAGGATAATCTGCCTACTCCGCATTATGCTGAGCTGATGCCATTTTGGCGCAACTTTTTGTTTCATTTGTTAATTTGTTTCGAACAGATTGGATGCGTGGGACATTTATTTATTTATTTTCAACTAAAAAACATTGTTTTTCATCTTTTTTTTTTAATTTTTAATTTTGTTTTATTTATAACAATTATGTTTTTGTATCTGTTTTTGTATGTTTTTGGTTGTTATTTTTTATTTATTTTTCTGTGTTTTGTCCTACTGTTTCCTAGTATTCTGTTTGTTTTTTGTTTTTTTTGTTTGTGCCAAATAAATGTTTTTCATTTAATTTTTTTTCATTTATCTCGTTAGGTAGGTACTGGTTGTTGTTTCTCAGTACCTAACGACCCCATCACCACGTGCAGTCTGTATCCACCTGGGGTGGGGTGGATTCGTTCCCACAGAATACACTCTACACTCGTTCAACACCTACATTTTTTGCCACATCCAGCGGGTCTATCTCAAATCTTTAGGCCATGTTTGTGCTAAGCACGTGCCATTTTCGTAAAGCAAATTATCGCAGAGAAAATCGTACAAGTTCTTCAAATGAATATTTCATTCGCTGCAAAAAGTATTTGAGATTCTTAATGTAGATATTGCCGTAAAGAGTGTGTGTTTTTGTCTGTTTGTTTTAATTTATAATTCTCAGCAGGGGGCGCTAGTGTACAGAAGTGATTAACGAAGGGATTATGATGATTATTTATTTTATACCTCAAGCTACAGGTTCCAAGCAGGTTTGCGTTCGAAGTCCATGTTAGGGTTGTATCTAGGTACGTATTTTTATGAGAATTGATATGGAAAATGCATAGGTAGGTAGGGAGGTATTAAGTGATATATCTGATGCTACGAGACATTTTATTGCAAAGCCTGTACTTATAGGAGCGATTAAATTAAAAGTACAATGTAGGTAGGTATAAAAAAAAGAAAAAAAAAAGTGCGCGTCATGTAAAAAGAACGTTGGCGGTCAAGCTTCTACAGGCGTTCCAGCGTTCTTTTTACATGACGCGTACTATAATTGTACATTATTTGTAGTAAACTAGGTAGGCACTCATTCAATGCATAGGTATACATCTCTTAAATAAGTAGAAAAGTAAGTAATCTCTTAAAAAGAACGCTGGAACGCCTGAAGAAGCTTGACCGCCAGCGTTCTTTTTACATGACGCGCATTATAGGTAGGTATCTAGCGTCTATTTGTAGATATTGTATACCTACAGTGGTAAGTAGATTCATGTATCCACATTGTTAGCACTCAGTGGTGTCCGATCTGTCTGTTGGCTTGCTGCAATTTTGGTTACAAAAGTTAGCTTAGTTTTGGCTTAGGTATTAGCATAGTATTATTTTATCTGTGGCTTAGGCTAGTATTATTTTATATGTGGCTTAGTTAAGTACCTAAGTAGATTAACTACCTACTTAGGTAACTAATATACTTAAGTAACTAATAGGTACCTATAAGGTAGGTAGGTACTAACCCAACTTATCCAGTAGGTAGGTACCTGTCTAATGTCTAACCTAGAGATCCACCAACTTATCTGTAGAATGAAATGTACCTAGGTAAGTAGGTAGGTACCTACCTCAGTGGGAGGTGCACTGCGCAGCCGTGGTCACCACGCCATGCCTGTGCAGCCTGTAGCACTTCCATGGGAAGATGATGAATGATTGATTGAGATGGCGGCTAAGTGCGCCCAGAATGAGAGGGATTACTAATATCGCCAGTTGGATCGCGGAAGGATTTCGTTCCCGTGGTCTGGCAAACATGGCGCGAGAGGAACACCGGAATATTTTTAGTCGGTATTCTGCCCTTTTCAGGGCGGCGAGTCCCACATAATTCCAGTCCTCCTCGGACCGGTTTATTCGTAAACGAATTTGTAACACAGAAGACAAAAAAAAAGGTAGGTAACCTATGTAGGTAGATGATAGAAAAATGTTGGTAGGTACCACCTACCTACCTACTAGGTACTACTTCTTATCTTAGGTAATGGCTTCTGTGCGTTATTTGCAACAATTTAGCCAATTTCAAGTGATAAATTATTATATTTTTATAGTCAAGTCGTCAAGGGTCTCCGTCAAGACATACATAACCCAGTTTAAATAGTAGCAGAAAAACTGAGTTTTTACGGGGAAAAATCCAACATTTCCAAAAGACACGCAATACACTTAAATTTCACTACATCACACATGTGCCATTTATCCAAGTTACACCGATATAACTTTTGAAACTATCATGGTTATGTACATAATTTTCACTAGTCAGTTCTCCCGTGATCATGGCGCATGCAACTGTGCCGAAATATCGGGAACATATAAAACTCAAAAATCATGGTAAATATCCCGTTTCTAGTGAAAATCAAGTTACACCGGTTAAAATGCCACTAAAATTACACGAAATAACTCGAAAAAACACATAAAAATGTAATAAAATAAAAATGTCGACGTTTCTTTCAAAAATGGCGATTCAACTCCCTAGGTAGGTAGGTAGGTACTACTTACTACAGTAGGTAGGAACAATGACAGTTTCAAAAGAGGCTGTCATTGGGTAGGAAGGTAGGAATGACTTTGTATGCAATTTTGACTGTAGAATAGAAAGTAGGACATGATTGAGTCAAATAATTTTACACGATTGATTAAATACGACACGTTTATTTTGTGCTTATGCATAGCTAGATCTTGTAGATTAGTATAAGTATAAGTATATTTAGGTAAGTATATAGTTCAACAACAAGAGTATGTAGGTATGTAACACCTAATTTTACACCTACAATAATAAAAGTTAACATTTTTGCCTCTGTCTATCAAAATTGGAAGCTAATAGGTAGGTACCTACCTACTTACGTCACTATTATGACACTAATTAACACTTGGATATCTACGTTAGTATGTAGGTAGGTAGGTTTCAATTTTATTTGGTAGATAGGTAAAAGACACAATATTTTCGCATGCGCATCCCTCACAACAGAAACTAGCCCACCAGTTATGCCACCGGTAGGTTCAAACAAACTTTCAATAAATAGGTTTTTCTATCAAAATACATTTTCCAAAAATTCTAAAAGCTTAAATCTAGCGCAACAAACTACCGCCATCTATCACATAATTCGATCCAGTAATACTCTTCGACTTATCACTCGCCAGAAACGCTATCAAAGACGCTACATCTTCCCCTTCCACTGGCTGTTTCAGCGGCATATTTCCCACCACATTCTGCGCAAAATGCACCAGCTGCTCATCATTTAGCCCAATATCCTTCAAAAGATTCGTTTTTACGAAGCCAGGGTTCACAGAATTTACTCTAACGCCATCTGTTGCCAGCTCCAACGCAACGCATTTAGTAAACTGGTCTAAGGCGGCTTTGGACGTATTGTAGGCCAAAGCCATTGTACTCGGCTTGGTGCTCGCGATACAAGAGGTGTTGACAATACAACCCTTGGTTTTGATCAGGTGTGGAACAGCCAGCATTGTTAGCTGGTAGACTGATCTCATGTTCGTGTTCATCACCTTGTCGTAGGAATCCATGGTGGAGTTTTTGATCCCTCCCATTGCGATGCATCCTGCATTGTTTATCAGCACATCCAGGGTCCCGAAGTGTTCAATAGTTTCGTTGACGATCCTCTCAGCGTCCACATCGTTGGTAACATCAGCGGTGATCGCGAGAGGCTTTATCTCTTTAGATTTTTCACAATACAAGGCAATTCGCTTCAAGTTCTTCTCATTTCGTCCCACTAACACCAACTTTGCTGATAGCTTTGATAAATATATAGCAGTAGCAGCACCAATTCCGGAACTAGCGCCGGTTATAAGAACAACTTTATCGGTAAATTCCATTTTTGTTTTGGTTGTTACAAGGTTAACTTAACACTATGCTAACAGAACAGCTGTTTTCGCGACTGACTGAGTGGGAGGCTAAAACCGCGCTTGCGCTAACTATACAAGGCTATCGGAGAATGTTGCCGGCTGATAAACGAGATTTCTTCTAAATATCATGTTGCGTTCTATAAAAAGTACTTAAGTTTATAAAAAAAACAACCTGAATAGTATAAATTAAGGAATTGAATTAATTAATTATATTGATTAACTAGACGATGAACCAATTATAGGTAAGTATAATATAACAGACATTAGCTATTAAAATTATAATAATTTATGTATGGAGGAATAATGACAAGGTTGACAGAAAGACATGCACACCTTAAAAAAGCTATTCAATAGATATACAAAACACAGATTTTAACAATAAATAAATATAATCAATAGTTGCGTGACAGAATAAATAAATAAATAAAATAAAATAAATAAATAATGCTGGACAGTTTACTCAATATTATCTAGCCTCAAGCTAATCAGAGCTTGTGTTATGGGTACTAGACAACTGATATACTTAAGTATAGTTTGTATGGGAAAAAACTACGCGCTGGGCGTTCCACTAGTATATTATACAATGGGTGGCAGTGATAAAGTGATAAGTTGGTACTTTATGCAGTGATACCAGATGCATAAAGTACCAAGGGCTCTCACAAAATATCAAGTTTTTTTACTAGTTGAATGAAAACTCTCTTTCGTAGACTCGTAGCAAGCTTGCTACGCCGTAGCATCAGGCAATTTTGGTAGGAATCGTAATCACATAAACATATTATTCCATTATTGGAAAATTTCGTGTTGAAAATAGGACGCTATAACGATGCCTCAAGAAACTTCCACGCTATTGAAATACTCCCACAGTGGAAGTTTATTCAAGAGTTGGCTACACCGAACTCAATACGATGCCATTCTGTGACGATGCGACGATGATTCAAGCGTGTAGCACGTGACTGTTTGTCTAGCAATACTAATAATTAGAGATTATTTAGGGTATTCTTTATCGTACAATGACCCGACTATATATATCTAATGATTGCCTGTATCTTATCGCAACAACAAATCACTGATCCAAAACAATTTTATTTGTTTGTAATAATTTGTTTACATACCATACATAGACACACGCCTTTTCCCCCGAAATAAAATAAATGAAAAAAAAATGAAATAAATGAAATGAAATGAAATAAATGAAATAAATGAAATAATAATTTATTGCATGAAATATGTGGTACAACAAGATGAAAAATAATAATAAGACCAGCCTATTTCGCCATGAGTAAGCATGCAATTTTAATAATAAGTACGAGTAATGTTAGTCTCTAGCTTACAGTTTAATAGTATTTATTCTTACAATATAATTCAATAATAATAATAATGGCAACGAAACAAGGTAAAATAATAGTGAATAATAATAAGGAATTATAATATAAGCAAAAGCAAGCGAAGGGGTAGGCAGGGCCTCTTTTCACCATGGGTTGCACCATCGTGGAATATAGACGTGATATGTGGTGAGCTCATCGCCGCCATTGCTTCCCACGACTGACTCAGCTAACGCTTTCTTCCAGTCATAACACATTCCGTAATAAGCTAGCAGCCAGGACAAATCTCATACCAACGAATCTTATCAACAAGTCCGGGTAGGTAATCCCTTATTCGGCTTTTATGACATCCACGGGAGGAGACGGAGGGGTCTATTCTTAGGCTGAACACACCATCATTTACATAATCACAGATAAAATAATACTAAGTATAGGTATTATTACCTAATAATATAGCTGGAAATTAGTCTACCTAATAATTAATACCTACCTATTTAGTTTAAAACAAATTAATGTTTTTTATTACTTTTTATTTTTAAGTTATTTTTCATTTTCTTTTGTGTATTTTCAGTTTCATTTGCAACGTTATACTCCTTCCAAGTCGTCAAAGTCAAAGTCAAGTCATGTTTTAGTAAAACGGTGGCCGTTTTACTAAAGCTTTGGTAGACCACCACTTTGAAAAGTCACGCGATTCACTTCCATTTCATTTCACTACACTTATGCTCTTTAAACGAGCTTCATTGGTAAAAATGCCACTAAAATAACTTTAAAAAAAAGCGCCCAAGTGTGAGTCGGACTCGCCCATGAAGGGTTCCGTAGCAGCAAGTAACATAATATAAAAGTTCTTGGATGGATTACGATTTATGACATATTAAAAAAAAAAACCTTGCTAGATCTCGTTCAAACCAATTTTCGTTGGAAGTTTACATGGTAATGTACATCATATATTTTTTTTAGTTTTATCATTCTCTTATTTAAGAAGTTATAGGGGGGGGGGGGGGGGGGGGACGACTTTTTACCACTTTGGAAATGTCCTTCGCGCAAACTATTCAGTTTAGAAAAAAAAAATGTTAAACACCTCAATATCATTTTTGAAGACCTATCCATAGTATGCTATGTAGTATCCTAGTACCTATCCTATCGTAGCAAGGGTATGATGAAAAAAAGATTTTTGAGTTTCAGTTCTATATGTCAGTATGGGGAACCCCCAGAAATTATTGTTTTTTTTCTATTTTTGTTTGAAAATCTTATTGCGGTTCACAGACCTACCAAGTTTCGACAGCATAGCTCTTATAGTTTCGGAAAAAAGTGGCTGTGACATACACGGACAGACAGACAGACAGACATGAGGAATCTATAAGGGTTCCGTAACTTTTGTTACGGAACCCTAAAAAAACACTAGGAAATTAAATAAACCAGGCAGAAATCTTCATACAAAAAAAACGACTCGCGCCGCTCGAAAAAGCGGCTTTTATTGAATATCTCGTAATATGTTTTTTTTTTTAATTTATATTATTTTATTTATTTTAGATTATTTTACAAAATCCCTACAGTAAACCCTCGGCTTTATTGTATTGACTTTATTTATCTATTTTTTTACCCAATAACATGCACCATTTTATTAAACAATCGAAGGAAATATTGTCCTATCTTGTTTCTGGTACAGTGATCCCTCGGAATTATATTGCACCCATGGACTTATTATAAGTCCGTGATTATACCGGATTAATTGTATTATATAGTATCCATGCATATTTTTAATTTGAATATTTGTACTTGATTTAGTCTGTTAATAATCAAATCTAAGATTAGGAATTTTGCGGCATACCTATCCCCCGCCTTGGATGACTATCCTTCTCATCAGCAGACGATGTTATACACATGAATTATGAGACATCCGCAAATCCCAGTTATGAAACACATTGATGAATAAATCATCTGATAGGCATCCATTTCTGGGCCAACCCATTCGTCTTAGGCCCGCATTTACATATAAAACATTCCTATATATCAATTCGGTCGAATGCAATTTGTGAATAGCGCTCATAAATAACTATTTCCTTGACATACGGCGACCCTTCGAATCAGGCCAGAGCTGGCAACACTGGCCTATGTTTTCCCGCCACTATTTGACAGATGCGTTCGGAATTCGAAAACCCGTAAGGATTTTCGAGCCGCTCAAATCAACTGTGAAATTCAATTGTGGGACCATAAATTTTGTCGCTTTGAGAAATGCGCGAGTTTTCTCTTTTATTGTCGCGGTACGGTCACGTAATGCGCCATAAATATTTTCCAACAGGACATGAAATATAAGTTGTACCGGTAGTTAGGGTGTTGGTACGTTGTTTGGGAATTAGCAACCTACTTAGGTATTAACATGTAACAAATCAGTAAAATCATAGTACCAAAAATCCCTCAATTGGCTCAGTGGTAGATTTAGGTAGGTACCTATGAAATATGTATGTTAGTCTATAATCTATATTCTACATGGTACCTATGTATACCTATTTCAAGTCCGCTGCGGGCGCGCATCATTTTCACTACAAAAACGGCATTTCGACTTCGACTCTTAAATCTTGTGTTGGGATAAAGACTGCAAAACTTAGACTAGGCCCTGTGGTAACCTTGTGTAACTAATTTATTACACTAATGTAATGACGACTAACGTAATGTTATTTTGTAATGACGACTTCTGTGGTGCGGCGGGCGAGAAGGCGGCTGAGATGCGAAGGGTTGCAGGTTCAGTTTCCGCTGCGCGACAAATATTTGTATGATTTGAAAATATTTGTCTGGATGTTATGGTAGGTATATGGTACCCGGAAGTCTTGATATTCACGACATAGAGGATCCTAGTGTTGGATCAGGACTATGTATGTGACTGTTTAATTATTTACTATACCTATATATATAATATAATATGTTTGAACTTACATTTACTTAGGTACTCTTTTTATATCTAACTGGCAGCGCCCCGCGGTGTTACATAGGCATAGGTCTGGATCCTGTGCGAATATCGGGATAAAAATGTGCCTACATGTTATTCCGGGACTCAAGCTATCTCCATTCCAAATTTCATCCACATCCGTCGAGCCGTTTCAGCGTGAAGATGTAACAAACACACGCACGTAGCGTTACGGCTCGCCCATCATATTGTGATTTCAAGACGAACCGCAAGCCACAAGTTATTATAGGGGGTTATAGGTAAATCTAAGAAGGTATAATGCTACCTAGGTACATCACCCACTAACAAACTTACGCATTTATTTTGAATAATTTATTAATTAAATAATTTATTTTCGGCTTGTGTTTAAACACCGCCCAAAAAAGTACTAAACGGTTACCAAAATGGATAAATGGTCACCAAATTATTTCATAAAATATTATGAAATAAATCCTATTATTTTCGTATTATTGACTGCCATAAAATGTATGGACGCATTTAAAATACACTTTAGACTAAATATTATAATTCACATTAACCTAACCTCACCGAATTTGGTGACCGTTAATCCATCGTAATTTGGTGACCAGTTATCCATTTTGGTAACCGTTTAGTACTTTTTTGGGCGGTGTTTATTTTATTTGGTGCCTAGGCTTAGAGCTTTATAAATATTTTTGGTGACCGTCTAAATTATACCCTTATTTTTTTTTTATACTACTTGGATGACGGAACAAGCAAGAGGCCCACCCGATGTTAAGCGGTAACCTCTGCCTATGAACAGTGCATTACCTCATAGGTCACGTCCACCTAGGACGCACCCTATGTGGCATTGCACTGCGCCCGCCACCCTGAGACATAAAGATGAAAAGTCTCATGTGCCTGTAATTTCACCGGCACCCTTACCCTTCAAACCGGAACACAGCAATGCGAACACTACTGCTTTGCGGCAGAAATAGGTATGGTGGTAGTACTTCCCCGGACGAACTCTTTCACAAAAAAGCTCTACTACTACTACTACTACTAATATTAAGTAGGATTAATCCTCCACTGAAGGTTTTTCACCCGAGGGTGATATTCTGAAATCACAACGATTTGTCTCGATCGAGACGACATCGATACATTCTCGCGCGCCGTTACATGAAACATGCAGGGTTAGTGCGAGGCATGGCCCTATTAGGGCGATGTATGGTGCTTCTTGGCTGATCTATCGGCTAATATCGCGATTGCACGGGATTTTTGTTACATGTAGTAACGCATTACATGTACTGCCTGAGCTAGGCAGATTGAAATTCAGGAGCTAAGAGATGAGATGCTGCAGCGTCTGAATTTGACTCTCAAGGCTGTATCCGACAGGGGCGATGCCAATCTAGTCAAGTTCAACGCCTCTAAAACGCAGGCTTTTCTTTTCTCGGCGAAAAAAAGTCAGATTCTCCAAGTTCCTGTATTCCGAGATGTACCTGTAGCTATAGGAGATCACCTCGAGCTCTAGTTGTATCACTCAAGCCTACTCTCAACATTGGCTCCTAAATCGAGTCTAAGGCAAAAATTGCTTCCATGAAGCTAGGCATCCTGAATAAGGTAAAGCGTTACTTCACACCAGGACAGCTTCTAAGTCTGTACAAAGCACAAGTCCGGACTGGTATGGCATCGTCACTTACCGACAGGAGAGATCGTGGTCAAACAAAGGGCTACCATTGTTTAAAAAAAAGAAAGGTATCTGTCTTTCCTATCGTAGCCTTACGGTTCAATAGTGCAACTCAGAATCCAACGATACCGGGTTCGATCCTAGGCTAAAAATTGTTAAAATCTTACCTCACTGATAGACGGCAGACTGTAGTTATAAATAATAGTAAATCTTATGCTTCACCAATGAATATAGGGGTTCCGCAAGGCTCTATGGGCCTAAACCATTTTTGTTCCTCGTCTATATAAATGACTTACCGTTCCAAGTAGAAAAGTTCACAGACATTGTGTTATTTGCAGATGATACGTCTCTCATTTTTAGTACCAAAAGAAATACCAATGGTGATATATCGCAAATAAATGATGTACTTGCATGCATGCAGTGTTGGTTTAGTGCAAATAACTTACGTCTTAACGCATCAAAAACAAAATGTATTAAATTTACCCTTTGTCAACCTTCTAACAACGCAAATGTTGTTATAGATAATGAGGAGCTGGAATTAGTAGCAGAAACTGTGTTCTTAGGGATAACTGTGGACTCTAAGCTTCAGTGGGGACCACACATTGGCAATCTTTCAAACAAACTTAGTTATGCAGCTTTCGCAGTGCGCAAGATACGTCAACTGACAGATATTGCCACTGCACGTCTTGTCTACTTTAGCTACTTCCATAGCGTCATGTCGTATGGCATACTGCTTTGGGGAGGAGCAGCTGACGCAGAAGCAGTTTTTATACTTCAAAAAAGAGCTATCAGGGCTATTTACGGGCTTGGCTCGCGAGTTTCCCTAAGAGAACTATTTAAAACAATTAATATATTAACAATGCCATCCTTGTATATTTATATGAATATAATGCATGTTAGGAAAAATTTAGGTCATTTGGACAAAGTTGGAGACAGGCATACACACAATACTAGAAACAGGAATAAGATTGCAAGTCATACAACTAGATTGGCTAGAGTTCGTAAGTCGTTCATAGGACAAAGCTCTAAGTTCTTTAATAAACTACCTGACCATATTGTTAATTTGTCTGAGAATAAATTTAAGAAAATTGTGAAGACTGTTTTATTAAAAAAGGCTTACTACAAAGTAAAATATTACATAGATGACAAAAGAGCCTGGGACTGTACTAATATTTATTCTGTGCCTGGGAGCTCAGCACATGATTCTTAAGACTGCTATATTTTTTATTGTTCAACCTACTTGTGGTTTGTGTACCTAACCTAGGTGGGTACTGTATTTTATTTTGTAACTACCATTGTGTCTATTTTCTATTTGTTATAAAATTAACTTCTTGACATTGTAAAAATGTGCATTTACCTTTTATTTGTAAATCACTTACTTACGAGAAATAAATGATTGATTGATTGATTGATTGCTCCGCACCAATGACTTTTCTAAGTTATGTGTGGATTTCCATGGCTCTGTGCTTCGGAGGGCACGTTAAGCTGTCGGTCCCGGCTTTTATTGATTAATAGCAGTCGATAAGACATGTCAGAGGCCCTCGAGCGGCTTGACAAACTCTGACACCAGAGGCCAGCGCTTACCTCATACGAAAAGAAGATCGAAAACCATAACTAGATGTCACGACACAGACATAGATTGCGCGTGTCAACTTATGCACTGTACTAAAACTGGCTCAGACAGTGCTGTTCACACGCAGCGAGGTTAGCTGGCGGGGAGCGCGAGACGCTCGGGCGGAGTGAACTTGCACTTGCGCTGAAGAAATAGAACTATTTTGACATCTTACTACTTACCTGGTAAATTGGTGTGTAAGGTAAGGCTTCTAAGGTATTTATGTTGATATGGGCTTACTGTTTAGCTTTAGTGCATTTCTCAGTAAGCCTGTTTTTTTTAAATAAGAATTGGCCCCTCCGTCTCCTCCCGTGGATGTCGTAAGAACCGACTAAGGGATTACTCGGACTTGTTGATAAGATTCGTTCGTATACGATTTGTCGTGACTGCTAGTTTATTATGGAATGTGTTATTACTGGAAGAAAGCGTTAGCCGAGTCAGTTGCCAGCAACGGCGGCGATGAGCTCACCACTTGTCATGTCTATATTCCACGATGGTGCAACCCACTGTGAAAAGAGGCCCATTGAGGCTCTGCCTACCCCCGTCGGGAAAAAGGCGTGTGTCTATGTATGTATGTATGTAAGTTTGTGTCCTAACGAGGAGAAGGACTTAACTCGCCAGACCGGTAAGTTAACTCGCTGTTTAACTAATGCGAATGTAAACCAGCCTTTACGGACCCTTTCGGAAGTAAACAAATGGCACGCCTTATTCCGTCAAAACAATCTGTGTCCGGCTTTAGGAACGGTCCAGTCTTATAGGACTGTCACAAGATAAGATAAGATAAGATCATTTATTTGTCCGAAACACAGGTTTACATACAGATGTTACAAATAATTAATTTTGTAAAAATAAAAATAAACCCCAACGCAATGAAACGGCTGAACCCATTTTGATCAAACATAGCTAAGAACACTCCCGACTAATTCACCTTTCAAACAAAACAAAAAAACTAAATCGGTTCGTCCGTTTGGGAGTTACGATGGGACAGACACACACACACACACACACACACACACACACACACACACACACAGACACGTCAAACTTATAACACCCCTTCGTTTTTGCGTCGGGGGTTAATAAAAGAGAAAGTATCACCATGTTTCGCCTTATCAAGGCATACAAATAAAAAAAAAAACAATTAATTATAACATAATCAGTAGTTCAGGTAGTAATTAAATTTAATTCTAGCAATATCATTTTAGAGTTGTTAATGTTGATGTTACAAGATGTTGAAGAGCATGGCAGCAATCAGCAATCAGCAAAAACAGCTTTACGAAAGAGGAATTTTTACTATATGGCAATACAAATATTTAATCACGTGCCAAACGAAATAAAAGAAATGCCGGAATGTAAATTCCAAAAAAAAAGGATATTTGGTTAGTTTTAGGTTGTTTTTATAATATAAATGAATTTTTTGGACCTTCTATGGTATTTAATAATTGTTTGACGTTTACAACATTTACAATTACTATGTTACTACCTGACCTACTCATTATGTTCGTTCGTTCGTTTCGTATGAGGTAGTGCTGGCCTCTGGTGTCAGAGTTTGTCAAGCCGCCCGAGGGCCTCTGACATGGCTCATTAAGTTAAAAATAATTGTTGTTTTTTATTTTTTTAAACTTACGTGTATGCCTTCACAAGGCGAAACATGGTGATACTTTCTCTTTTATAACATCTGTATGTAAACCTGTGTTTCGGACAAATAAATGATCTTATCTTATCTTATCTTATGGGTTCACGTCTCATCTAAAAAGAACAATAAAACAAAACTAATTTCTAATTTCCAATCAAAATTCACAACAACAAAGCATTGATAGGCTGTAAAACAAGTTAACATAGCGGGTAGATTGACAATGGTGGTGGCAGTAAAACCACAGAATAAATGGATGCTACGGTAAAACTCGGAAATAAGTGCAGAGACGAAACGGACGGAATTAGCAATAAAAACTTTTTTACAATCGACTCGACATACCACTGGGGATCTAGTGAAGGTGGGAATAGTCCCACTAGAGATGGGACTTCATTCGATAGACAGTTTCAGGAATATAGGTTCTCTAGTGGCGACCACAAACCGAAAGGTGAGGTAAGTCTCCCACTTAACAGACCGACGACACTGTAACAGGAAGTCGGTGGATGGAGGCAAAATTGGGGGCTAAGGACCGCGTTCGTCATCCGTTTTATGGGGGAGGCCCGATGATGATGACAGTGTTAACTTACTTATTTGTATGTTGACAGGGCTTACTTATACCTTAAGACTTTTTGGGGTCGAGCCTCTGGGTCCTCGGGGTACCGGGGCCCTTCAATTTTTCAAAATTATTTCTGGGCGTCTGGTCGAAGCGACGCGTATCCCGAGAGCTGGCTCTTATCTGGCTCAACGCATTAGTATTGTCATTCAGCGTGGCAATACAGCCAGCATCTCAGGGACGCTTCCGTTTTGTAGTGATTTGGATCAGTTGAGCTACCTTTAGATCGTAAGCAGCGGTCTTCGGGCAGCACAGCTGTTTCATTTGTACATACCTACATACTTGTATTAGATGTATTATTATTTCCGTAAATAAAGATTACTGTTACTGTTAGCCTGAACCATCCCATTCTTAAGCAAAGGCCTCCCCCCATATCCTCCAGTCACTACGATCCTGTGCTATTGTTTGCCAATGTGTGTTAAAGGCATCTATTTCATCGCGCCATCTCCTGCGTGGTCTGCCGCGACGCCGTCTCGCTGTGTCAGGGCTCCACATAGTGGTTATTTTGGCCCACAGCTCATCAGGCATGCGACAGACATGTCTAGCCCAATTCCACTTCAGCTGGGCGGCTTTTTCTCCCACGTCAGCGATTTTAGTTTTGGAGCGCAGTGTGGTGTTTCGAATCCGGTCGGTTAATTTAACTCCCAGAATACTGCGCTCCATCGCCCGTTGGCAAACCATGAGTTTGGTTAATTCTGATTTCTGAATATTTGTCAAAGGCCAAGTTTGCGAGCCATAAGTGAGAACGGGAAGTATGCACATGTCCATAACTTTGCGCTTTAGTATTATCGGAAGGTTTCCCTTCATCAGCTCCTTCATCGACCAATAACTCCTCCAGGCGTTCTCCGTACGTCTTGCAATTTCTCTATCCTGCCTGCCCGCCTGGAGGGAAACTATCTGACCGAGATAGATGTAATCTTGGACATAGTGCATCGCTTCACCGTTGACTGCTATTTGATGTTTGGTACTGTTGGTCATTACTTTGGTCTTTGACATGTTCATCTTTAATCCAACCTCAAGCCTTGCATTGCTCAGGTCTTCGAGCAAGGACTGTAGTTCGGATGCTGTTGAGGAGAAGAGAACAATGTCGTCAGCGAAGCGAAGGTTAGTCAACCTTGCCCCACCGACTTCAATTCCTCTGTCTTCCCAATCGGCCGCCAGCTTTCTGAAGATCTCTTCGAGGGTACTATTGAAGAGCTTTGGTGAAAGTGGGTCGCCCTGTTTGACACCTCTTTCTATGGGGAATGATGGTCCTGATGATTGTATTTTTAATGACGCAGTACTATTAGAATAAATATGTTTTATGAGGTTGATATAGGTAGATTCGATGTTTTGGTTTTTGAGAGCGTTAAATATGGCCAAATGAGAGATACTATCAAATGCCTCAGAGTAGTCAACAAAGGCTAAATATAATGGGATGTTATTTTCGTTGTGTTTTTCTAAAATCCGATTTATTGTACGGAGATGATCGGTGGTTGAGAGGCCTGCGCGGAAGCCAGCCTGTTCAGGAGGTTGCTCTATATCCAGCTGACAACATATTCGACCTTCGATGACCTTGAAATAAAGATTAACTGTTTGGTAAATAGATCGTATGGGTCAATTCGATTTCAAAAGCACAATTTTATATTAAAACAAAACACTTTTCGAACAAACTTTTAAAACGTTTTCATCCTACTAATGATAATGAAATTAGTAAGCAGAACGGTGAGATGATCAAAATGAGCCCTCACACGGCCATTAACTATCGAGGAGTAGGTTGTCCACCGTCCATTCAGCTCGCTGTCACCAAAACATTATATTGTCATCAGAACTTGACAGGTACAATAGAATAACAGGAAATGCTCGAAAATGATATCGTCAGATTTGATTCCAGAGAAACAAAAAAACAAGCAAACAGACGTGAAAGTGATTTAAAGAAAACAGTGTAATTTGGTGTGAATTTTGAACTGTCCTCGTTCTGAGTAGGTCATACTGAGGTCATCAGTCCAAATTATTAGATATTATAGAACAGGTTGTAAAATATAGCACGAGTCCCGTGACAGGTGTTATTTGATCATTTTGAAAGTCTTAACGCTGTCCAAAAGTTTTCAAACTTGAAAAGAGGAAACTTTCTAACCTAAAACTTTCCCCTTTTCAAGTTTAAAAACTATTGGACAGCGTTAAGACTGTCAAAATGATCAAACTAACACCTGTCACAGGACTCATGCTATATTTTACAAACTAGGTATATGTACTTTTTAGTTTAAAATTCAGGGTCTTTTTAATTTCAAGGCTACCACTGAGTCTGAACTGTTTTTTATTTTATTTTTTCTAATTAAAATGTTCATTAAAATAAAACCGAGGTTAATTTAAACTGTCAGTAAAATAGCTGTAAAGATAAAGATAAAGATAAAGATATATTTATTTGCTTGAACATAATGTCATATAGGTCTTAAAAATAAGTATGTAAGTTCCAATTATGTTCTATGCTGTGTGCTAATAACTACTAGCTAGTAACTGTCAGTTAATAATAACTAATTTATTTTAGTCTTAAAATCTGTTTATCGATAAACAAGAGTGGTGGCCGCACATCCCTACTCCGCAATATTTCTCAGCCGAACTTCATTTGCATTTCTTTATTGGATCGCGGGAAATTGAGAAAAATTCGCGCGCTTTTAATTACAAGCTGTACGATATTTACATTTAATTTGTAACTCCCTTGAAAATGTACCAACCTCGAGGCAACGTAAATAACGACCAACCAAAAAATATATAAAAAGTTGGAGATGCCGGGGATTGAACCCGGGGCCTTTCACATGCAAAGCGAACGCTCTACCACTGAGCTACATCCCCTTATGATTCACTCAGAAAACAGCGGACCTATGAAAATTACTAACATGAGAACATCATATGACATTGTAAAGAGGTTTGTAAGAAAATCGAACTAGCCACCATAAGCAGAACTCAGAGGACTCTTCCTGCCATTTTCGAAAAGAGACGTTGTCTACTTTTATTTTATTTCTTTTCCCAGTGTTTTCTTGAGTTATTTTGTGTTATTTTGGTGGCATTTTAATTAATGTAGCTCGTTTAAAAAGCACAGGTGTAGTGAAATGAAATGGAAGTGAATTGCGTGACTTTTGAAATTGGTGGAAATTGTCTACCAAAGTTTTAGTAAAATTGGCCACCGTTTTACTAAATCATGACTCGACTGTGACTTTGACGACTTGGAAGGAGTGTAACGTTGCAAAAAATATTGAAAATACAATATAGTTAAAATACAGATACTTACTTGAAAATGGCAAATGCACAACCCGTGCGGCGCCAATTATAAAGAAAAAAAAAAAAAAAACAGAACACAAAGAAAAAAAGAAAAAGGTGCGTTTACAAAGAATGTGAAACAAACGACGGTGCTGTGATTTTCAGTGAATTTTTATTGTCTCGCAGAAGGTGTGAAAAGTAGAGTATGCTCCTCTGGAATAAAGCCTGTCTTCGTCTTGGGCAGCTTCCTCGCTTCACTCAGGACTAAATAACTCCCTGCTACTCGTTACGCTCTGGGTTCAATATGCCGCCCGAGACGTAAGACACTGCTTTATTCCCATAGTGCATAATAAGCAGAGGGCACAGTGAGAGGGCCGGTCAGAGGTGCCCGATGGGCGAGGTGGAGTACACTTTTTTGCGACTGGCGCGATGGCGGGACATTCGTACCCTCGAGCGTGACACCACTCGCAACGGGGAGGAGCTGCCCTCTCATCACCCAGGCAGAGTGGCACCCTACTATGTCTGGATGATGAGACAGCAAGGAAGGGCTGTTTGTTCCCGCGTTTGACTTTGGGTTAATCCAAACTCAAATGTGGGAATAAACGGCGAAAAGGTAGTTTGCCCTCTCTACCTTCCGGGCGAAGTCAGTGAGACACCTGCCGAGCTATGTTCGGAAGATAGATGATGGCCTGGTAGGTAGTGACATCTCCCTCTTTCGCCACGATGACACGAGCACGTTTTCGTGGTGGAGGAGAGAAATGTCGCTGGGCTCGCGTGGTGGTCGGAGTGAGGGCTCTGGCCACCCTCCTACGAGCCCTTGGTCGGTGGCAGCATTGAGTGTGCTGCCACATTTGGAGGGAGTGTTTGTGGTTGGCTTTTTGGCCAACCACGGGATGGGCCCTGTTGGGCGCCGCGCGAGATGGGCACTGGTGCGTTCCGTAGGAGATCCCGGAGCCCATAGACATGCGCAGAGGATGGCCACCGGGGTGTTTTAGTGAGTCCACGAGTCCGTGAACCTCACATAACCGTATTGCACCCTCAATGCAATCCGGTATCGGTAGCAGATTTCCAACTCGACAGAAAAAGAAAAAAAAAATGCTTCAGGTAGGTATCGTTGACCTGAAAATGCCCTAATTACCGATGGTGAAAGAACCATCGTGGTGAAAGGGCTTGGTACTAAGGATTGCACTGCGGAAAGGAAACAAACATCAAGGTTAGGTTAGGTACGAATTTTAAAAACTGTTGGTTCCTAAATTTCAAGTCACAGTTTTTTTTCAAGTAATAGCGCAATACCGCTAAATAGTAGTAAAAGTGTTTTGTACGTACTGTATGTTTTTATTTGATTTGGATTGTAATTAAAACCATGTTCAAACAATTAAAAAATCCACTTTTATGGCTTACCTTTTAGATTTCTATGGTTTGAAACAACCATTTACTTGTTTCTATTGCAATAGGTTGTGTTGCGATCAAATGCTGTCATTATTCATTGAAACAGCGGTACATAATCGCTACTTCATACTATCGATAGAAACACTACATGTCAAAAGGCTTTTTGTTGCAATCAAGGTTTGTTAGCAACAGGGTGAGTTGCATGATCGCTAAAACGTCATTTTCAATAGAAACAGCATTGAAACAGCGCAATGCTGATAGAAACAGCAGATAGCTAATCGCTCGGCTGGTGTCATTATTTGCCTAAATGCGGTGAAATTAGAGCCACTTTTTGAGCAAGTGTGTTGAAAAATATATTACATACTATGCAATTAATTAATTCTTAACAAATGTTTTTTTCATACTTTTCAGTAATGTTTTCGGTAGGTAGGGTTTTTTTTATCTTTTATCTTGTTGGTTCTAAGACATTCCGGTTTCCGGATATATCCCATTCGCATAGATACACGTGTGCCTACAGCATAGTAGTAGTAGCAGTATTTTAGTAGTAGTAGAGCTTTTTTGTGAAAGAGTTCGTCCGGGGAAGTACTACCACCATACCTATTTCTGCCGCAAAGCAGTAGTGCTCGCATTCCTGTGTTCCGGTTTGAAGGGTAAGGGTGCCGGTGAAATTACAGGCACATGAGACTTTTCATCATTATGTCTCAGGGTGGCGGGCGCAGTGCAATGCCGCATAGGGCGCGTCCTAGGTGGACGTGACCTATGAGGTAATGCACTGTTCAAAAGCAGAGGTTACCGCTTAACATAAGGTGGGCCGGGCCATTTGCTTATCTGCTTGTTCCGTCATTGAAGTAGAATAAAAAAAAAAAAAAAAAAAACACCCCGCATTAACAATACTAAACCAACTAAACGTAATACGTACTTCTTCAATGCCAATAGGAAAAACAACTGTGTAAATAATCACTACATCTATGAAATAATCTGGTTTTGTCACCAAACTGTCAAAATAAATAAGTAAGGTATTATTTGCAGGAAGACTCAATCCGGCATCGTAATTAATTTAATTTTATTGTTTCGAAGAACCATTGTTCTTCACACAATTCGTATAGTTATTTCGTATAATTTTGGTGGCATTTTAACCGGTGTAACTTAGATAAAGAGCACATTGTGTGGTGTAGTTAAACTAAGTGTATTGGTGAAGTAGGTATGTCCTCCAAAAACTTGGGTTTTCGGCAATTTTAAACTGGGTTATGCCTGGGTTATTCTTGACGACTTGAATTAGTTTTTACTCGAATACAAAAAAAGGAGGGTTAGGTTTTTGACAATCTACCTAAATTATGTATGTACCTAGTAATATGTCCAAGAGGTTTAGATTTTTTAACTTTTATTTTGTATCACGTATATTTGATACAATAATATTACTTGACATTGGCGAAATTGCAACCTCAGGAGTCATTAAAAAAGAGAAAAAAAAAAACCGTAATGTCACTAGCAGTTTATTGATATTACGGCCCTGAGTATATTTACTTTCACACATAGAAAAGCTTGCAGCATAATCAACTACAAAAGCTGGTTCAATAGACAATTTTCAGATGAATCCAATCCATCAGGATTAAAAGCAAATAGACGCTAGGATAGGTATTTTATGGACCACTTTATTAAAAACAAATTACAGGTCTAAAGTACTAAATCATGTCTATGTCAGGGGGATGCACTGGGCCCTCTCTGGGGCCGTTGAACATTCCAAGGCCTCCATAAAAATATCTGCGCGTAGCTAAGGGACTTAACCCTACTAGACGATATTAATAGAGTTATTTGCAAGTGCACGGAGGAAATGACTGGGTCTTATGATGTGTTTACCTATTTGTAAAGGACAAGGACATAGCCTAAAATGATGGAGGTATCTGATATTCTATTCATAACTTTTTAACCCCCAAAGCAAAAACGACGGGGTGTTATAAGTTGGACGTGTCTGTGTGTTGTTGTGTGTGTGTGTCTGTCTGTGGCATCGTAGCTCCCGAAAGGATGAACCGTTTTTTTTATTTGTTGGAATTGTGAATTTGTCGGGAGTGTTCTTAGCTATGGTTGATCAAAATCGGTTCAGCCGTTTCATTGCGTTGAGGGTTTTTTAAATTTTTACTAAAATAATTATTTGTTATTTCAGACTATACACAGATACACATAATGATCTCAATGAGATCGCTTTTAGCCAATTGTAGCAAGTAGTTTTTTTTTGATACTGCTTGGTTTGACGGAACAAGCAGATGCCCCACCTGATGTTAAGCGGTACCCTCTGCCTATGAACAGTGCATTATCACATAGGTCACGTCCACCTAGGACGCATCCTTTATGTGGCATTGCACTGCGCCCGCCACCCTGAGACACAAAGATTAAAAGTCCCATGTGCCTGGCAATGCGAGTACTACTGCTTGCTACAATACACACTACTTACTTGTACTACGTACTTGTAGCACTACTGTTTAGTAGTAGTAGAGCTTTTTACTAAGAGACTTTACTTTTAACTAAGAGACTTAACACACATGTTTTAATTGATAGTACCAATCTCATAAATATCTTCAGTTTAGCTACGATCCCCCTAAACACATTTTTACAGTGTTTTTTTTTGTTCAGTAGGATCGTAGCTTAACTGATAATTAAATTAAAACATGTGTGTTAAGTCTCTTGGTTCTCGCGAAATCAAGTTTTGTTATCTGAAGAAGTGTTCATGAGCAAAAAACACAAAAAAAATAGAATTTCGCGCCTGAAGCGAGAGCCTTAATAAATTGTTTTGATAAATCAGGATCTGAATTTCACCGGAGTATTATCTTGAGTCGCTTTAATTAGTATAATGTCATTATAAATATCATAATCTTGTTTCATAACATAACAGTGTAGAAAGTTCCATCATCCACCAAGTTTTTCATTACTAATCACCCCCACCCGCAGCCTATAGGGAGGCTTCATGCCGGTCACGTAGTTTGTACGTGACAGACGAAGGTATTACGGCTAGGGATGTTTGTCCGTTGCGGGATTCGTTGATACGGATACGGAAATAACGTAACTTTAGTTCCGTATCCGTAGACACAATTACGGAAACACGGGACATTAGTTGTCTGTATCTGGATACGTAGATACGGATACGGAAATTGCGGAACATCAGAGGACTTAGTCTAGGTTTATCATAGGCCTCAACTACCGAGTTGTGATTCGTCTTTTTTGTATGGTGTTATTGAGTTTCTCGACAAGCCCGTTAGAGGCGCTTATCATTTTCATTACAAAAAAAACGGCATTTTGTCTCGTAGCGTAGTACGTGAGTGGTATACATATATACATAGATCAGGCCCTCAGTTCGTTCGATAATTTTCCATTGGTGGAAAACTACAGCACGACACAATATAGAAGTCACATAGGCAAATAGCTTCTTTGTTGTAGTACCTAACCTATTGATGTCGCAGGAAGATAGCAATCTAGACCTATCTTCATCTATCTAGATCAGCGGTTCCCAACCTTTTTTTGACCAGGGCCCACTTTGATTTATTTATTATCAGCAGGGACCACAAGGTTAAAAATAAACTGTACCTATAAATCAGTTTTTTTTATCAAAACGTTAACATTACTAATCATAATATTCAAATGTAACATGAATTAACAGTGAAAACATATAATTTTTAGTAGATAGTTTGGTCTGCATCAATGATATTTTTGAGCTTGTATCTTCTGCAAAAGTTCTTGAATTCTTGGGGTGATATTTTTGGTCAAAGCTACAAGCATATCATCAGTTACCTACTTTACTTTTTATAGTAGTAGTAGAGCTTTTTTGTTAAAGAGTCGACCGGGGAAATACTACCACCTTACCTATTTTTGCCGCAAAGCAGTAGTGCTCGCATTGCTGTGTTCCGGTTTAAAGGGTATGGGTGCCGGTAAAATTACAGGCACATGAGACTTTTCATATTTTTGTCTCAGGGCGCAATGCAATGCCACATAGGGCACGTCCTAGGTGGGCGTGACCTATGAGGTAATGTATTGTTAAAGGCAGAGGTTACTGCTTAACATCAGGTGGGCCATCTGCTTGTTTCGTCATTCACGAAGATGAACAAAAAAGAAACGTTAAATCGGTCACCTGACCGCGCGCCGTACTCTTTTGCGGACCATATTTTAGTTCTTGCGGACCACTGGTTGGGAACCACTGATCTAGATAGTATCTTAACTAGGTAAGTCTCTGGAGTGATCAGTGAGAATTTTTCGATGCGAATTATGTTTGTGTTGTTTTTTTGTTTTTTTTTAAATCTATAATAGGCTTGTTTTTGGCTGCGTCTCACCTGATGGGAAGCGACGATGAGGCCTATTTAAGCACGCTCGCCTAGAAGATGCCTATTAACTCTTCGTTTGAAGATGCCCAAGTTGTATGATAATGATGTATCTTCTCCTCCCAGTGCCAGTGAAGCAAGCTAAAACAGCACTGCAGTGCGTCATAATTACTGCATACGCTAATCATGTACAAACAAGAGCCGTGGATGTCCAGCATATGAATAGACCTTCTCCTCCTCCCGTGGATGTCGTAAAAGCCGACTAGCCTACCTAAAATTCTGACGAAATAAATATATTTGTATTTGTATTTGTATTTGTAAGGGATTACACCAGGGGATAGGCAGCATTATTCACCTGAGTACTCACCAACAATACTGTGATCACAAATCCGCCTGCCAAGCGGGAAAATCCTCCCATTGCATTTATGGAGGATGCCTCGTCCAGCAGTATAGACGTCTAACGGCTGATGATGAATCTACAAACAGCTACCTTATAATACCTACGGAATCATATGATGGTAGCTGTGCATTATAATATATTCTGTGGTCGAGGTCGCAAATTCGATTCCCGAAATCATTCGTTTTTGATCTAGGTACAAATATTTGATCAGTCTGCTCTGGATGATGGTATCGGAATTCGTTCGGAACCTAATGTTCACTATCGAATGTCTTATTTCATATGGATTCCGTTTCCGTTAAGCGGATACGGATAGCAACAAAGCACATCACTACACAGCTCTCATCTACGTGTACTTATACGATCCACGGAAATAATGTTTTCGGTGCGTCGGGAAAATATGTTTTCAACTTTCTGTTTATTGTACCTATTTTTCAAGCATGAATATGACTAGAATTCCAGTGATTTTGTTATTATTTACTTATAAGTCAATTTCAGAAAGGGATAACCCCATGGGAAGAGTAGCAGTGAGTACTGCCATCACCAATCCGCCTCCTGAGCCTGGTGATAATGGCAAGTCATTGTATTCTATGGGGGAGGCCTCGTCCAGAGGTGATGATGATGATGAAAATGTATATCAACTTCGGATAAGGTAGGTACTGTAAATGAATATTTATTCTGTGATGTTGGACTAGGTACCGCACCATCTCCTATGAGGCGGGATGCTTACTGGCTGGTTCTCCTCCATGGGACTTAGAGGCGGAGTGCCTGGCCTTGTCTTATAGCCGGCGTAAAGAACTTCGTCTTAGGGGGGAGTACCCGACTTCAGCAGTTGAGGAACTTGCTTGGAAGCGTCATCTACAAGAGGCACTTCGAGAGGAATGGGCAGAGCGGCTAGCTAGTCCTAGTGCCGGCTGCTGGACAATCGCGGCTATCCATCCAGTTCTTAATGAATGGCTGGATAGGGCACACGGGTCGCTTTCCTTTCGGCTGGTGCAGGTGCTGACCGGGCATGGCTGCTTTGGTAAGTACCTGTGCCGCATAGCTCAAAGGGAACCGACAACCGAGTGCCATCACTGTAGGGGCAGCGTGGATACGGCGCAGCACACACTTGAAGTGTGTCCTGCCTGGGAGGAAGAGCGCCGTATCCTCGTCGCTGAAGTAGGAGACGACCTCTCTCTTCCAGCATTGATAAAATCAATGCTGGAAAATGAGACATCGTGGGAAGTGATGTCATCCTTCTGTGAAATAGTTATATCGCGGAAGGAGGCTGCGGAGAGAGAGAGGGAGATATCTTCCAATCTTCTGATACGCAGCCGGAGACCAAGACGTAGGAGGAGAAGGCCCTCTGGCATTCTTCTTCAACCTCCATAACTGGGGCTATGACGGTAGACTCGGGGGAGTCTATCGCCGAAGAAATAGCCCCAAGGCGGCGCGCGCGGTGTTTCCCGCGCGCCCCATAGCAGGTATTTGTAAAGATAAATCTTTACAACGAAAGAGAGGGGGTCCAGATAGACCAACGCTGCCGGGGTCGCGGAAGATTATTACTGTTCCCGTAGCCCCAGCAAAAAGCGTGTGAGGAAACACCGGTGTGGTTTTTAGTTGGTTAAAGTCCAACATATCCCCACAAGCCCCCGCTAGTGAGGGAATCCATGAGGATTTTCCACACCGAAAAAAAAAAAAAAAAAAAAGGACAGTGGTCGGCAAACTATTTTCATAGGGGGTACGAAAACTTAAAAAAAATCAGAGGAGGGCCAGAATTATAACAAAAATGCATTTTATTTTGAAATCTTTTTATCATAGAAATTAACATTACATACATTTTAGTTACGAATTACAATTTAACTTTTATTCGTAGGCCCTGCCATGGTAGCTGTGTGAGATACATGAAATTGTTTTTGACTGTTATTCTACTTTGTACTGCTGGAATTCTGTAGAAGAGTCGTTAGATTAGCAGCAGAACTTAAAATAATTTATTC
Organism: Operophtera brumata; assembly: GCA_932527175.1. Lineage (NCBI taxonomy): Eukaryota > Metazoa > Arthropoda > Insecta > Lepidoptera > Geometridae > Operophtera > Operophtera brumata. Next base: position 4,644,595 of record OW052229.1, read on the forward strand.
AACTTACCTAATTTGTTCAGAAGAATGCTTCTGAGATGTAAATTATTTTCTTAGTATAAGTTTTTAACCGACTCAGAAAACCTTTTCTGACAGATTCACCGATTTCACTGTCAATTGTGAATCAAATTGAAAAAATCTTTTTTGTTTAATGGGTGTACTCCCGAGATGTTCCCATATTCACCAAGTCTAGATCTGATGATGGAATCTCAGATAAGTCGAGGGAAATCCTCAGTCCAGTGTGTTTTTCATACCTTATTCAGGTGTTTGCGTCTGGGAGTCATAATCCCATGCTCGTGAGCTGATGATGAAAGCCAGAGCACTCCTTAACGATTAGGAGTTAGGAGCTAATACTGAATTTTACACTTAATTTAAAGAGACAAATATGCGCATCAGCTTTGAAAATGGTTATAAGGACTACTTCCATTTTTTGTATGTATGTATACATATGTATGTAGACATACGCCTTTTTCCCCGAAGTCAAAGTCAAAGTCAAAGTCAAAGTCAAAAGTATTTTATTCATTGAAATCACAAGGATCATTTTGAATCGTCTTAAAAAATAAATTTACATTTACTCCTGTTCCAACGCAACCAGACCTAGAAGAATCAGGCAACAAACACGGTCTGTTTTTCTTTTGATGATCCTTCTTACTACTAGGTGGGGAGCGCCTGTGTGGTGCCTCGAGCACAAGTGGAAGCTGATTCAAGGAAAAAAGGAAAACCAAATTAAAAGCCTTACTTAGGTAGGCAGTTAAAAGTAAGGGGTAAGCAGAGCCTCGATGGGCCTCTTTTCATAGTGGGTTAATGTTCATACCTATTAGTTAAATTTTAAAATTATTCTTGCACATGTTTATAACCAAAGAAGGATCTATCGTCGATTCATCAGACTGAAAAATTAACCTGCCTACCGTGAAGGATCACGGCGGGTGGCGTGAAGATAATATACTCTTCCTTCCAATATTCCAACCCTGTAGCGATGCGGGTCACGCGCGCCTACGTGCCTGAAACATCCCCCCTTACCGTAGCACGCTACACATCACCCCTATACCGTAGCAAGGGTCTACAGATCACCCCCATAGCTGTTGATCAATACAAGGTACTTGTAAAGACATCTTGTGTCTTGCGTTGGATAGTGTACAAAGCTTTGATAGCCCATTGCTATAGAACTGCCTTCTAATTCGAAGGATAGGACTTTTGTGGCACAAATACAGGCTAAGGAGCTGCTAAGGAGTGGAATACACTACCGTCTTCTGTCTTTCCTGAAAAACTATAGTCTGGTTCTCTTTAAGGCTAGAGTGAATAAGTGCCTTCTAGACCTTTGTGCTCCATCTTCGGCCACATCGTCACTTACCAAAAGGTGAAATCGTGGACAAACAAAGGTCTATCAATGTTAAAAAAAAAACGCGGCCTACGCTTGTAGAAATATGAGTGCATCAGTGTAGGTCGCTTTCAGCTATTAATTCAAAAATTATTTTCAAAAAAAAAAAGAATTGCTTTACAAAATGGAACTTTCTGAATGCACATGCTTGACTTGTCGCTGAAAATACCGAAGTCCACTTCGCCACCACTAATCCACAATTATTCACTCTAGCCTTAAGGCTAGAGTGAATAAGTGCCTTAGACCTTTGTGCTTCATTTTCGACCACATCGTCCCTTACAAAGAGGGAGATATATCGTCAAAAAAAAAAGATCGTGGTCTAAATAAGGACCATCAAAAGGTATACAAAAAAAGTCTAAAAAGCTTTCATTAGCTTGGTCTGTATAGTATCTATGGTATGTATGTTTGCCTCAGAGCGCGAGTTCTATTCGCACTTGTCCGTATTTGTTAAAAATAACCGTCGGTATTGTTATTTGCGGTCTTCAGGTAGCACAACTGTTTCATTAAAACAGGATGTTTTGTTGGTAAAATAAAATAAATAAAATAAAATAAAAAATTATGTATTTTTTACATACCTTGTATATTAGTTGTATTATACTTTCTGTAAATAAATGTAACTTTAATTTCATTCCGTGGTGTGTCCGGCCCAAGAGTGCCGTTGTGTGTCCGGCCCAAGAATAGACCCCTCCATCTCCTCCGGTGGATGTCGTAAAAGCCGACTAAGGGATTACCCGGACTTGTTTGTAAGATTCATTGGTAAGATTTGTCCTGGTTGCTAGCTTATTATGGAATGTGTTATTACTGGAAGAAAGCGTTAGCCGAGTCAGTCGTGGGAAGCAATGGCGGCGATGAGCTCACCACTCGTCACGTCTATATTCCACGATGGTGCAACCCACTGTGAAAAGAGGCCCATTGAGGCTCTGCCTACCCCTTCCGGGAAAGAGGCGTGTGTCTATGTATGCATGTATGTATGTTAATTTCATTATAATGCGATTTTTCGAGTTGTATAACGTAATTTTGGTGGCATTTTAACTGGTGTAACTTAGATAAAGAGCACATGTGTGGTGTAGTTAAATATAAGTGTAGTCATCTGTGGTTTAGTGGTGAAGTAGGTATGTCCTCCAAAAACTTGGGTTTTCGGCCATTTTTATACTGGGTTATGCCTGGGTTATTCTTCACGACTTGAGTTAGTTTTTACTCGAATACGAAAAAAGGAGGGTTATGTTTTTGCTATATATGTATGTATGTAGTATGTCCAAGAGGTTTAATATTTTTAGATTTTTTAACCTTTATTACACCAGTGGTGTAGGTAGTTAAATATAAGCGTATTACGTGACTTCGAATGGGTGAATTTTGTCCTCCAAAAACTTATTCTGCTTAGACTGAAACCTAATCTTACCACAGTAGAGCTTTTTTGTGAAAGAGTTTGTACGGGGAAGTATTACCACAATACTTATTTCTGCCGCAAAGCAGTAGTGCTCGCATTGCTGTGTTCCGGTTTGAAGGGTGTGATTTCCGGTGAAATTACAGGCACTTGAGACTTTTCATTTTTATGTCTCAGGGTGGCGGGCGCAGTGCAATGCCACATAGGCCGCGTCCTAGGTGGACGTGACCTATGTGATAATGCACTGTTCATAGGCAGAGGGTACCGCTTATAATCAGGTGGGCCGGGCCATCTGCTTGTTCCGTCCTCAAAGTAGAATAAAAAAATAAATAAAAAAATACATGATATTGGCGAAATCGAAAGAGGCTTTCCTCAGAAACAACAAAAGAAAAGAAGAAGAGACACGTCTCTAACCAGTTTTATAGTAATAATAAATTTATTTACAGAAACAATAATAAAAAAATTAAAAAAAAACACGAAACAGCTCTGTGCTACATGAACACCGCTGGTAGCTCAACTGAACCAAATAACTACCAAACTGAAGCGTCCCTAAGAAGCTGGTTACATTGCCACGCTGAATGGCAATACTAATGCGCTGAGCCAGATAAGAGCCTGCTCTCGGGACACGCGTCGCTTCGATCAGATGCCCTGAAAGAATTTATAAAACGCGAATGGCCCCGGTACCCCACGGACCCAGAGTCTCGACCCCAAAAGGTATAGTTGTCTGATAAGTAGAATAACGTGTAACATCTTATCCTACAGTTCTAGGGGTCGTATTAGTACCTAGTATAGTTCTGTCATAAAAACGTGCTCACTGTCCGTTAGCACGCGCCACGATCGATCTGACGACGTGACCGAAACAGACCAACGGTCTCTAGAACTGTCCGCGATTACGTCCGGGGAAGTACTACCACCATGCCTATTTCTGCCGCAAAGCAGTAGTGCTCGCATTGCTGTGTTCCGGTTTGAAGGTGCCGGTGAAATTACAGGCACATGAGACTTTTCACCTTTATGACTCAGGGTGGCGGGCGCAGTGCAATGACACATAGGGCACGTCACATAGGGCTTCACACCAGGACAGCTTCTTAGTTTATATAAAGCACAAGTCCGGGCTGGTATGGAGTACTGCTGCCATGTTTGGGATGGTTCGGCCAAATACCAGCTTGCTGCCTTGGACTCGATCGAACGTAGAGCTTTCAGGCTCATAGGTGTGCAACATATGGCGGAGACTAAGATCCAGAGTCTCGAGCACCGCCGTAAGGTTGCATGCCTTTCAATATTCTATAGGTTACATTTCGGGGAATGCTCCCAGGAACTGCACGATCTGATCCCACCATCTCCTTTTCATCATAGGACGAGCAGGCGTACGGCTCAGTACCATCCTTACCTCATTGGTATACCTTCTATTCGCACAAAACGTTTCGGTTCTACCTTTATAATGCGAACTGCTAAGGAGTGGAACACACTGCCGTCGTCTGTCTTTCCTGAAAACTATAATCTGGGTCTCTTCAAGTCAAGAGTGAATAGGTGCCTTCTAGACCTTTGTGCTCCATCTTCGGCCACATCGTCACTTACCAACAGGTGAGATCGTGGTCAAACAAAGGTCTATTAATGTTAAAAAAAAAAAAAAAAAAAAAAACGTCCTAGGTGGACGTGACCTATGTGGTAATGCACTGTTCATAGGCAGAGGTTACCTCTTAACATCAGGTGGGCCATCTGCTTGTTCCGTCATTCAAGTAGTAAGTAGTAATAGTAAAAAAAAAGTCCGCTAGAGGCGCTTATTATTTACATACCTTAGAAACACACACACATACACACCTTTTTCCCCGAATGGGGTAGGCAGAGCCTCAGTGGGCCACTTTACACAGTGGGTTGCACCATCGTGGAATATAGACGTGACAAGTGGTGAGCTCATCGCCGTCATTGCCTCCACGACTGACTCCGCTTTCAAGGCACAAGGTAAATATGAAATAAAAATCCGGTCTTCCGGGCGCAGTCCGGCCTAGCTTCTTAAAAGCTGGTTAAGACAGGATATATCCGGTTTGTTGGTAACCGTACGTGCACCTACAGTCAGCACACTGGTCGATGCGGCCACGCGCCGTGATCGATCCGGCGCGGCGGCGACGTGACCGGCCCGGGACGTGACAATTGCTCCATTTCGTCTGCAGTCGAAGAGAGGCTGCTTGCGAATATAAATTGCAAGATTTTCAGCTCCTGTGAGTATGTCAACTAGAAGAATCGAAGTCTTGACGCATCCATCATCATCAGCGGAACTCAGGCTTCATCTACACTTATATTATAAATAAATAGATAGATAAACTCTTTTTGCACACCGAACAGGTTAAGAACCGATAAATTCTATTATTAATATTATAAATGACGACCTCTGTGGCGCGGCGGAACGCAGTAGGTTGCGGGTTCGATTCCCGCCTCGGAACAAACATTTGTACGGTCTGCAGATATTTGTTCAGGGTGTTCAGCTTGTGTTATGGGTACTAGATAACTGATATACTTAATACAAATACATTACATAGATAGATCTGTTTATTACCTATGCATAGAAAATACCCAGAACACCCTAAACAAATATGTGCGTATAAATATTTGTTCCGAGGCGGGAATCGGACATCTTCATACAAAAAAAAAACTCGCGCCGCTTGAAAAAGCGGATTTTATTGAATATTTCGTAGAATATACGTAATTTTACAAAACTCCTATACAGAAAACCCTCGGCTTTGTTGTATTGACTTTATATATCTAAGTTTTTACTTAATAATATGGTCCATTTTAATAAACAATCGAATAAAGGCAAAAAATAGACGTATTTTTTTTTTCTGTCGAATAAATATTTTTCTGTCGTGTTTCTGTCTGAGTGATCTCTCGGTATTATAATGCATATCATATAAATATCCATGCATATTTTTGATTTGAATATTGTATTCGATTTAGTCAGTTAAAAATCTAATCTAAGATTGGTAATTTTGCGTTATACCCCACCTTAATATTGTACAGATAGTACAGAGTTGCATCGTATACATTGGTACTAACTAAATTTGTGTTTATAAATTACGATCGAACATTTTATCAAGCGAACTCATGAAACTTTAACTCCTATACTTCACGACATTACAACGCACTATCCACTCAAGGGGTGGGGGTGGTAATGATGTAAAAAATAGGCCGCCCCCCACCTGAGTACGCAGGCCGCATAGTAATGCCCAGGGGTTAAGAGCCTCGTAGGGAAGGTGCAACTTCAGTAATTCTTCGATTAGGTGCCGTGACGGAGAGCTTACGGGCTGTAAGAATACTGCTGTTTTAAAAGTATTTTACTTTAAGGGGCCACTATTATCGAGTCGTAAAATCAGCTGTTGCAAATAATCGAAAACATTAGAAGTAGAATTTGGAGTAAGTAAGGATATTTAAGTAATAAGTACCTATACGATATAATAATAAATAATAATAAAAAATGCTGGACAGTTCACACAACATTATCTAGCCCCAAGCTAAGCAGAGCTTGTGTTATGGGTACTAGATTACTGATATACCTACATAATACAATACATTACATAGATAGATATTTTTTATTATACATAGAAAATACACAGAACACCCTGAACAAATATCTGCGATTGCACAAATATTTGTTCCGAGGCGGGAATCGAATCCGTAACCTCCTGCGTCGCAGGCCAACCTTCGCCCGACGCGCCACAGAGGTCGTTATGTAACAGGAGGTTATGTAAGTTTACAATCTTTATTGTGAGATGGCTGTGATAGTTATGATTTCGGCCACGTGCTAAATGGTTATTGTAGCACTGTATGATTGCAAGTGAGTGAAAAGGCGACATGGCGGTGTTAGTTCTGATTTCGGCCACGTGCCTAATATTCCTTGACTGCCATGGTGACATGAACTGCCATGGTGCACCTGGAAATCTCTGAACCGACTCCGCAGTCAGGTGGGCCGCTGCAGGTATAACTTGGTTAAATGCCCTCCGGACCATCTGACCACCATGAACTTGCCACCGGTTGTCAATTGAGACGGAAACCACCCTATTTTATTACTGGTGGTCAACTGAGAAAAACTTATTCCCAATTCACCACTAGTGATAAAATGGCACGATTTTAGTTCTAATTGACCACCGGTGGTGAGATGGTGTAAAATTTCACCACCAGGGGTGAAAAAGGGACTAATCTGCTATCCGTAAATATTAGCTAGCCTGTTACGATTTGCTTTGAGTAGAATCCTCCTTAATTAGCCTCCTTAATTGGGGGTATTCCGACGAGGCACAATGTGACTGTGGGTTCACTCCACAGACGATGCCTCACTTGCTGTCCTGTCCACTGTGCACCATTACCTGCACCCTAAATGACCTGTGTGAAGCCACTGAAAATGCTGTAGACGTGGCTAAATTTTGGTCTAAAACAATTTAATTATCTATGGGAACCAACGACACGATGAAGAAGAAGAATTCCAAGTGAGTGAAAAGGCGACATGGCGGTGTTAGTTCTGACTTCTGATTTCGGCAACGTGCCTAATATTCCTTGTAGCACTGTATTATTGTAAGTGAGTGAAAAAGCGTCAGGAACGAAGCTTATTTTTCGTAGCACCCACCTAATACCACAGATAAAATAATACTACTAATACGTAAGTAAGTAATTCACTTTATTCAATGCGGATTTTACGTAATTATTGAAGTTATTACTTATGTAGCATTGCTTGCAAATATTCATATATAAATGGTGTTTTTAAATGATGTATAACATAAATCAGCATATAATGTGCGAAAACTAGTAGACCTGAAAAATACTGAACTAAATTACTTTTAACGAGTGTTTTGGGACTACTCTGCAAAAAAAAAACATTTCTTACGTATAATTACGTAAACCTATTATTCTATTATCAATTCGTCATGTTAATCCGCAATGAGATTATCCGACAGAGAACTAAAGTCATTGACATAATTTTTTTTTTTTTTTTTTTTTACATTTAACATATCACACCGGGTTAGCAAGCTGAAGTGGCAATGAGCTGGTCATAATATATGCCGAAGAACCGACAACCGTTGGAGTAAGCAAGTTCTTGAGTGAAGACCGCGTCTTGGCAAACGTAGCGTGGGGCGCCCTCTGGCTAGGTGGAGCGATGACCTACGAAAGGCGGCGGCAGAAAGTGGATGAGAAGAGCCGAACACCGGGCTCAGTGGCGCGTATAGGGAGAGGCCTATGTCCAGCAGTGGACTAGTGTGGGCTGATGATGATAATGATGATGAATTCGTCATGATATTTAAATAAAAAGAAACATAAGGCACCACACAAATTGTTTTTGTCCAGAGGGGTAGAGGGACAATGTCCAGTTTTTTCGGGGTTATTATTAAAAAGAGACGTTGTAAGTGGGATAAGATTGCGGAGCAGTGACATGTGTGGACATCCCAGTGTGGCCAGGGAGTTAGCGAGTCAGAGTTAGATTTCAACATAATTCTTTGAGAAAAATAAACGACTACAAAGCTCAGTATTTTTGATGAAAACGGGGACAATCTGGAAGAATTTCATTTAAAAAAAACAGTTTATAAATGTCGGAGTTAAGAGATAACAAACATATAAAACATACGGTCGGAATAATATGTTCAAAAAGAGATTCGTCTGACAAAGAATCTGGCGAAAAATACCTTAATCAAATTGAGAACCTCCTCCTTTTTTTAAAGTCGCTTAAAAAAATCGAATAGATCCCTATCCTAACAGTTAGGGATAAACCCCTGGTATGTCTATAGGTAGGAATAGGTCCCAATCCCGATAAGTAGGGATCTACAACAATTTTTATGAAAATTTATATAAAAAAAAAAAGACTTTACATGTAGGACTTACAATTATTTGTGAGCTTTTCTAAACTACATCGAGAACGGAATTGACGAATAACTTACTTTGAACATTAGAAAAGTACAGTGATCATATAATTTAATGTTGTCCATGCCTCTCATAGAAAAGCCAAATGTTGCGCAGCGGGTTATGGAGAGAGCTATGCTAGGTATTTAACCACGTGTTAGAATCCGAAATGAAGAGCTTCGTAGAAGAACCAACATCATTTGGCAATCGGCAGGCCATATAGCTAGTCAGGGAATAAATATTCTCGAGTAAAAAAAACCTCACTTTTTCAACCACTTGCAATCATATATCTGTTTCGAAAAGCCGACGATTGCCGAGGCCTATTACTTTCCTAGTTGTACTCTGTACGTATGTAAACTATGTATCTATCTAGCGAATTCCCCGCTCATTGTATGGCCCGTTCTAATGGCTACCTCAGAAGGGAGGTAATGGTACGGAGACTCGACTTAGCCCATTCCATTTGACATTGTCCGTCGTAAATCATGCACTAATCCGCACCATGATGTATACATTTTTATTGGCGTTTGTATTAGTGAAGCTTGAGGCATTAGGAACACAGAAACTGAAAGATTTAGGGTAGAAAAACTAAGATAGAATAGAATAGAATAGAAAATACTTTTCAACACACTTGTTCATAAAGTGGCTCTAATTTCACCGCAATTAGGCACCTGTAATCAAACTGTGACTTTTTCACTTTTTCACAAGTGAGTTATAGAGACAGTTGAACATTTACACAGAGTGTGTATTTCTGTTTTATTATTATTTTCTTCACAAGTGTGTTGAAAAACGTCGTAAGATACACGTGTGTATTGGTGATCACCGCTGAGGCGCCATTGAGACCGGAGCCGTTAGGTGAGGGTCTTAATAGAACCGAGGACTTAATAAAGCCTCCATTTTCACCGTGGGTTGCAACATTGTGGGACTTTAGACGTGACAATTGGTGTGCTCATCCCCACCATTGCTTCCCACGACTGACTCGGCAAACGCTTTCTTCCGGTAATAACACATTCATACACACTCCACACATAATTTCTGATAATTTTATTCTAGTACCTGCAAGAATTATAATTTTCACTTGTCAAACAAATAAGAAACCCTATAATTAGTTTTCTTGGATGACAGAACAAGCAAGAGGCCCACCTGATGTTAAGCGGTAACCTCTGCCTATGAACAGTGCATTACCTCAAAGGTCATGTCCACCTAGGACGCACCCTATGTGGCATTGCACTGCGCCCGCCACCCTGAGACATAAAAATGAAAAGTCTCATGTACCTGTAATTTCACCGGCACCCTTACCCTTCAAACCGGAACACAGCAATGCGAGCACTACTGCTTTGCGGCAGAAATAGGTATAGTGGTGGTATTAGTACCGTAAAGTCGAAAACCAATATCAACACCTTTTTGCAAACTCTCAAGCATTTCCCAAATCAAAGTTTCTTCATCGATACCACTAAATACAAACGTCGATGACAATAAAACCGTCGACAATTGGCATCTTCGTTTCTACTCACTTGTTCATCATCACTAAGTATTTGTGATCTACAAACACACTCAAAACTTCACCTTATTTCTTACACCCTAAACCTGATTTTCCTCTAGCAATATTAATTCCAGGGCTGTCACGTTCAGTCAGCCAATTTTATTTTTTAGATCGTCAGCTTTAAGGTTGGTTTTCATTTGTGACAGTGGACATCAAAGAGGTTTAAGACAAGTTGAAGAACTGCTTCTTACCTGTAGTTCCGACTCACTTATTTTGTCCATACTTAGACAATGTATGCCATGAATCTGCGGGTTCAGTCAAACGCGTGTCACTTCATGTCAGCAAGCAGTGTAAAATTAACTTTATTGTGTTCAGTTTAAGTTCAATATGGCGAGATATGTATGCGTTTCGTTTCTTTAAAATGCTTTAGTGGCTGGAGATTTTTGATATTCAGTCAAATGCATTTGAGCTGTCACACACTGACATTAAGTTTCAATACAGCTCGCGTGTCTGCCAATATACAAAGTGTTATTATTTGCGCCGTCGGAGTGAGATACGTAAATTATTTCTAAATTATACGTAAATTATTTATTTTGTGGTTCAATGTGAAACATGCGTTAGTACACCGGACTTGTTAGGGATGCCACTTAATATATGCCATTCATTATTTGTGGCCATGTTATGGCTTGGAAAGCGTGCTTGATGGTACTTGATGTTGCTTGAAGTACCAGGTACTTTCATAAAGTAGGTAGGTACAATGTAGGTGCTCTGTCAATGTATTTTTCACTGTTTTATTTTTTTGTTCTTATTATTGAATGGAAAACAAGTAGGTACACCAACAAATATTTGAAATGTTCCTATCTACTGGCATAATAACTACACTTGAAAATGTGTAACATTATGAATTAATTATGAATTAACAACACTTACAATACAATATTAAATCTCCAATTCCTTACAATTTTATTAATTACTAGAAGCGCCCCGCGGTGTTATTCGCATAGGTCTCGAACCCGTTGCTGTATCGGGATAAAAATGTGCATATGAGTTATTCCGGGTGTCGAGCTATCTCCATTCCAAATTTCATCTAAATCCGTCAAGCCTTTTTAAGCGTGAAGAAGTAATAAACACACGCACACACACACTCACAAACTTTCGCATTAGTAGGATCATAGAGGCTTGATTCGTAAAAGTGAGCAGTCAAAGTTTGACACGGGCAGCCCTATAAAATAGTCGGTTGAAAAAGGACAGAAATATTTCTGTCTTCTTATGTCAAGTCTGTGTTCTTCAAGCTGACACCCAAACAGAATACTTTAAGACTGCGCCAACGCCAGACAGAAATCTTCATACAAAAAAAAACGCCAAGCGCCGCTCGAAAAAGCGGTGTTTATTGAATATCTCGTGAAATATAGATAATTGTAAAAAACCCCGTAGGTGATCCCTCCGTTTTCTTGTATTGATCTTTTTTATCCAATTTTTGACCCAATAATCTGTACCATATTGACAAACAATCGAATCTATAGCCAAAAGTTAGAGGTAACTTTGTGTTTATTTTTTATCAAGAAAATTTAGTCCTGTCGTGTTTCTGTCTGGGTAATCCCTCGGTATTATAATTTGGTATCCATATTTTAAAATTGAATATTGTACTTGATTTAGTCAGTTAAAAATGTAATCTAAGATTGGTAATTTTGCGTTATACCCCAATGCCATCGATACCTACTGTAAAAACTATACAACGCAGTCAGAGTTATTATTTATTTTAATTTTTAACTTCTATGATGATGGTTATGCTAGCTAAATAAAACTAAAAACTCAAATCCCTCACAAGGTTTTATGGCAAGCACCATAAACAAAGGTTTAATGTCATATCGGCACTTTCCAAAGCGTCGCCAACGTTTTTTTTTTTTTTTTTTTTTTTTTTTAACATTGATAGTCCTTTGTTTGACCACGATCTCACCTGTTGGTAAGTGACGATGTGGCCGAAGATGGAGCACAAAGGTCTAGAAGGCACCTATTCACTCTAGACTTGAAGAGACCCAGGTTATAGTTTTCAGGAAAGACAGACGACGGCAGTGTATTCCACTCCTTAGCAGTTCGCATTATAAAGGTAGAACCGAAACGTTTTGTGCGAATAGAAGGTATTCCAATGAGGTAAGGATGGTACTGAGCTGTACGCCTGCTCGTCCTATGATGAAAAGGAGATGGTGGGATCAGATCGTGCAGTTCCTGGGACCGTGTTGAAATATCGCGATAAATGATCTAGGATCACAGACTTTACACAACAACCACCGGTAAAAAGGAGCAGTTTCAATCAGAGAAACATTGTAATGTAGCAGATTGCTACAAAAGATTACAATATAAAAATTGGTGTTCCATTTGCCTATAAGCATTTATTTAGACAGTATTGCGAGGAAGTCGGTGGATGGAGAAAGCTTCGGACCGTTTATCATGGCATTCTATGGGGGATGCCTATGTCTAGCAGTGGACTTCAAGTAGGCTGGTGATGATGTTGAATTCATGACAATTTTGGTATGCTAAAGCTTGGCGTATGCAGTTTTTTTTATAGATAGATAGATAGAAAATTCTTTATTGCACATAAAACAAAGAAGTACAAAGGCGAACTTAATGCTAGAAAGCATTATCTTCCAGATAACCTTGGTGTATTGCGGAAAAAATATGTATCGGTAGTGCACAAGAAGGGAAATATTGGATAAGTCTAAGAAAATTAAAAAATAATAATAATAATAAATAAGTACTTAAATTACTGCCTAAAATATAAAATAAACTAATACATATCATTAATATTATAATACATACTATTAATATAATTCTAAAATGAAATGTATAAATAAAATTGCTCATTAATCGATCTTACTGAGGAAATGATTATAGATTCTAGAGCTGAACACCTCCACTGAAATAGACTTATATCACTGATATATCCTAGGCTCCGCACCAATGACTTTTCTAAGTTATGTGCGGATTTACATCGCTCTGTGCTTCGGAGGGCACGTTAAGCTGTCGGTCCCGGCTGTTATTGATTAATAGCAGTCGATAAGCCATGTCAGAGGCCCTCGGGCGGCTTGACAAACTCTGATACCAGAGGCCAGCACTACCTCATACGAAACAACAACAACAACAACTGTTATATCATTATACTTATATAAATTAGACCTTTGTTTGACGACGATCTCACCTGTTGGTAAGCGACAATAGTGCAATGCAGATATATACAAGATGCAAACGATGCAGATAGTGGAAATTAACCTTAATTTTTGTGATGGAAGCTGCCGAATAAGCAGTGAATCTGTATGGACGGAGGAAGATCGATCCATGGCATCGATCTTGCCTTTGTTCTATTTCAGATGGCCCACTGTTCCCCTTCATTTCAGAATAATCTAATTAAGAAAGCATATTACACTCTGGGTGACAATATAAATGATATAGTCACCGCGTGGCCTGATGTCGCTCAGCCCTTCGACAGCTAACAGGGCAATTTGAAATATCTGTTCCTACACATTATCAGGTTGTTATAAGTATATCACACGTTATAAGTATATCAAGCGTAGCGTGTGCTGTATTATGAACTTTTGCTGATTATCTTTACATCATACTTTTGACTACCTTCTTGGTTTTTAAGTTGGTGCTCTTTCTTTCTTTGAATCAGCTTCTCCTTGTTCTCGACGCACCAGACAGACGTTCCCCACCTAAAAGTAAGAAGGATCATAAAATAAAGCGCGCGCCGTGTTTGTTGCCCGATTCTTCCAGGTTTGGTCGCGTTGGAACAGGTATAAAAGAGTTATAAGTTATAATAGTTTATAAGACGATTCAAAATGAACCTTGTGATTTCAATTAATAATAGTACATTATGGTACAAGTGTGAGGCGCCATTGAGACCCGAGCCGTTAGGTGAGGGTCTTAAGAGAGCCGAGGACGGTAATCATCAATACACACGTGTATCATACGACGTTTTTCAACACACTTGTCTGTGTAAATGTTCAACTGTCTCTATAACCCACTTGTGAATAATAGCAATGAAAAAGTCACAGTTTGATTACAGGTGTCATTATGTGCCTAATTGCGGTAAAATTAGAGCCACTTTATGAGCAAGTGTGTTGAAAAATATCTTTGACTTTTTTTTTTTTTTTTTTTTTTTGTCTTTTACTTTGACTTAGCCCCATAGTCGTAGCATCATATAGCTGTCACCTACGCGTTACCTACGCCACGACACGATACAAATTCTTACTTAGGAAACCCTTCCTTAACTCTACAGCATTTTATCCTCTCAATCGCAAAGATAAGAGGTTTTAAATCAAACCGTGGTGCTTTTTCATACGCTATTATTATTCATTAATGCTTTAAATAAAGGGGAAAAAGCCTTGCGAGTGGGGGGCTGACATAAACAGTTCCACGCAAAAAGAGGAATTCCCAACTTAAACTTGAAGCTGGTAAAAACATGAAGCTTCATATTGACTTGCGAATTTGTTTTATCAATGTCGGATTGAGACCAAAATGGCGACAAGATCTAGGATCTCATTTAGACCAAGCGTTTCTATCGGAGAACATACTTTTAAACTCCCCACCTAGTAGTAAGAAGGATCATCAAAAGAAAAACAGATCGTGTTTGTTGCCTGATTCTTCTAGGTCTGGTTGCGTTGGAACAGGAGTAAATGTAAATTTATTTTTTAAGACGATTCAAAATGATCCTTGTGATTTCAATGAATAAAATACTTTTGACTATGACTTTGACTTTTACATAGAATGGAAAATATCGTGGTTGGGAATCGTTTTAAATAAATAACGGCTAATTACCACTGTATTTCGTCACTTTGCTGACGTTTCTGAGGTATTCTACTTATTAAATATTATATATACTTACCTACATTTAATTGTAATTAATACTATGTTAGGTTAATGTTACTTTCACACTTTGTTGCAGCGATGGTAGCCTAACGGTTCAACAGTGCAACTCAGAATCCAACGATACCGGGTTCGATCCTAGGCTCCGCACCAATGACTTTTCTAAGTTATGTGCGGATTTCCATCGCTCTGTGCTTCGGAGGGCACGTTAAGCTGTCGGTCCCGGCTGTTATTGATTAATAGCAGTCGATAAGTCATGTCAGAGGCCCTCGGGCGGCTTGACAAACTCTGACACCAGAGGCCAGCACTACCTCATACGAAACGAACGAACTTTGTTGTTCAAAATTTATATTGTATAAAATGTAAATCCGTTATTGGCTTTAAGATTAGCTTAGTAAAAATAACTGTTTTTATATTAAGTGCTGTGGATTATATATATTTTATTTATTTATTCAATCAACAAGGATCATTGGGCTAGTAAAATACATTGTCTATCGTTGTATTGTATTGTATTTGTCTATTGTTATACATTATTTGTAAGAATAATTACAATTGAATAGGTACTACAAAACTATCTAACATGACTAACTAACTCAAAAATAACTATTATGATCAATAAAAAAAAAAAAAAAAACTGGGGTATTATTTAAAATGCTTTTACATACTTTTTTATAGGTACCTAGATTTTTTGTGTCTATTTGTAAAGTAAAGGGCAATATTTTGCAGTGGTGTCCGGCATAAGAGAAACCTCTCCGTCTCCTCCCATGGATTTAGTATAAACCAGCTCAGGGACACCAGAGGATGGGCAGAAGAATCCACCTGAGTGCTCAACATCAATACAGCGATCACCAATCCGCCTGCCAAGCGTAGTGATTATGACAAATCCCCTCGTTGCATTATATGGCCTCGTCAAACGGCTGATGATGATGATGATGACTTTAAATATAATGTGCTGTCCACTTTGTCCAGTTAGTATCAGTTAGTCCAGTCCACTTGTCCAGTTTGTACACTTTGGTCAGTTGTCCACTTAGTCCAGTCCAGTTTGTCCAGATAGTACAGTCCTCAGTCAGTTAGTAGTAGAGCTATTATGTGAAAGAGTTCGTCCGGGGAAGTTCTACCATCATACCTATTTCTGCCGCAAAGCAGTAGTGCTCGCATTGCTGTGTTCCGGTTTGAAGGTTGGGTGCCGGTGAAATTACAGGCACATGAGACTTTTCATCTTTATGTCTTAGGGTGGCGGACGTAGTGCAGTGCTACATAGGGCGCGTCCTAGAACGTGACCTATGTGATAATGCACTGTTCATAGGCAGAGGGTACCGCTTAACATCAGGTGGGGCCATCTTCTTGATCCATCATTCTAAATAGTATAACAAGTAATTAATTTTGGAAATTTATTAAAACTTCAACGCAATGAAACGGCTGAACCGATTCTGATCAAACATAGCTAATTATAAATTCACATATCAAACAAAAAACAAAAAAAAAACTGTTCATCCGTCCGGGAGCTATGTTGCGACAGAAAGACACAAACACACACACACACTCGTCAAACTTATAACACTCCTTCGTTTGTACAGTTTCCCACAGATTGCAGGAAAGCAAGAGGAAAGATGTTACACATCAAAAAATTACTTACCCAAGCAGTAAGCTGTTACTTCTTATCGATACAATAAAAGTAGTGCTAAAACCGTTCAGGTGTCCATCAGGTGACATTTACCGCGAAATAACAATAGGTACATTTCTCCATAAAAGCGATTCAAACAATTCGATTCTTACCGAAACAAAACGTCCCGGCGACTGTCAAAGCGAAAAGATCGCGAGCAAAAACCATAATGCAATTATTTCAGTCAAACAGTAATTTCGTGTCATTGTTCTTGAGAAATACCAATTATATACAATTACTTGTATTCATGTGTTGTGTTCATTCCTCGATCGATACAGAATCGATTGTGGATTATTCGAATAGTCGGCGGGTCGATACATCGGTGTCTTTGATGGCAAAAAGTGTAACAATGAAAAATTATGTCGGTTGCGGATTGTACAGGCGTTATGGTGTGATGGGGCATGTCATGTCAGACCTTGACCGCTCGACAAGTTAACAATTATTCAGCAAAGTGCGAGTCATACTCACGCACCGAGGGTTTCGTTGATATAGACATTTTGAATGCATTTTTTTAAGTGTGTTGCTCATTTAATTTAATTTAATTTATGTAAACCAACAGCGTTATAATATAACAAACAAACTAGCATAATAAATAAATAAATAATGCTGGACAGTTCACACAACATTATATAGCCCCAAGCTAAGCAGAGCTTGTGTTATGGGTACTAGACAACTGATATACTTAATACAATATATTACATAGATAGATATTTTTTATTATATATAGAAAATACCCAGAACACCCTGAACAAATATCTGCAGATCACACAAATATTTGTTCCGAGGCGGGAATCGAACCTGCAACCTCCTGCGTCGCAGGCCAACTTGGTGACCGACCTCTGTGGTGCGTCGCCGCACCACAGAGGTCGTAAAACTATTTGTCAGGAACTTCTTTTTATTTTTTATATAACTCAAATTTGTGGACTACCTCTAAATTGTTTTCCACAATACACAAAGGTTAGCTGGAGGAGTATACTATCTAGCATTAAGTTCGCCTATGTACAGTGCTTTTTACGTTGTGCAATAAAGTATTCTCTATCTATCTATCTATCTATATTATCTATCTATCTATATTATCTATAACTATAACCAACTTAAAAGCCTTAGGTAGGACTGTTTTGTGTGATCACAATGGACTTGATCAGTTTCGCGTTATCAGAACGGACAGGTCCTTTTCAACGATACCACACCCAAGGAAATACGTATATGTGATAATGCACTGTTCATAGGCAGGAAAAGGACCGATTGCTCATCTCTTACAGAACATTTTAGTGGATGGTTTGCTAAGTTGGCCATAAGCGAACAAATGCTTTTCATGTATTCGAGGGTCCCTAGACCATACTCAAATTATTGTTATGAGATAAAAAAATATACATATGTGTAGAAATTAAAGATATTATTATTGCGCCAAATTTCAGCTCTGTAAGCCATTAAATTTAAATGTAACCCAAAAAGCCAAGCCATATTAAGGCAAGCTGCTAGCTGTAAGCCATATTTGAATAGTGTACATATAATTTATTTTGTAAAAATTAAAAAAAAAACAATGCAATGAAACGGCTGAACCGATTTTGATAAAACATAGCTAAGAACACTCCCGAAAAATACACCACTCAAGCAAATATAAACAAAAAAACTAAATTGGTTCATCCGTTCGTGAGCTACGATGGGAAAGACACACACACACACACACACACAACGGCTCGCTTTTACTTTCATTATGTACACGTACTATAATTAAACTGTATTTCTGTAAAAAAACTATGTTTCAAAATAAACTTTTTACTTACTTACTTACTTACTTGCACACACACACACACACAGCCAAAAAACTATAAATAAGGGTTCTCTGACTACGGGGCCCTAGAAATTAATCGGCAAATTGTAGATTAGACGATGTAATAAAATTAAAAGGTAGGTATAATTTGTCGGTATGCGTGTCGCAAAGTGTCCGAGGAGACAGGTGATGTCCCTACTTGGTTTGACAAATTACCGGCATACGCGCCAAATATAGCAATTTGAATATAATCTACAAGCAGCGCCCCGCGGTTTCACCCGCGTAAGGCTCGATCCCGTGGGAATATCGAGATAAAAATGTGCCTATGTGTTATTCCGGGAGTCCAGTTATCTCCATTCCAAATTTGATCCAAATTTTTCCAGTAGTTTTTACGTGAAAGAGTAACAAACATCCATCCATCCATCCATCCATACTTACAAACTTTCGCGTTTATAATATTAGTAGGAGTAGGATAGGTCTAGCGCTTATCTGAGTCGGTTTCTGAGATATGGGAGCGGTACGGGAGGGGTGTTTTCGTTACGTCAAAATGAAGCGTGGCTTCATGTCATCTGATAATTTGAGAGACGAAAACACCCCTCCCGTACCGCTCCCATACCTCAGGGACTGACTCAGTCAGGTGCTATAGACCTTATACCATTAGATATACCTAGGTAAGAACTTAGAAGAGTTCGCCTGTTACTTTGACATATATTTTTTAGTGCCTGATTGTACTCAGTATGTATTTATTAGGTTAGATATAATGGACTCTTCCCGCCATTTTTAAATAGAGACGACGTCCACTTATTTTTTATTTCTTTTCCTAGTGTTTTGTTGAGTTATTTTGAGTAGTTTTATTGGGATTTTAAAAGTGCACTGAAATTAAATGGAAGCGAATTGCATGACTTTTCAAATTGGTAGAAATTATCAACCAAAGTTTTAGTCAAAAGGCCACCGTCTTAGAAAAAAAAACAAACGAATTGAAGAACTTCACTTTTTTTGAAATCTTAGAACGAGTAGTTGTTGAAATAACGAAATCTGATTGGTTATTCAAGACACATCTCCTCTAATCTCCTCGCCTCTTCGCTTTGGTGGAAACCGGGCCTTAAATTTGGTACACAGATAGATTATGGCCTGGATTGAGCTATAGGCTACTTTTTATCCTTAAGGTAGATACTCACACTTGTGGCGCGAAATTCAAATTTTTAGGTGTTTTTTGCACACATGTTTTAATTGATAAATATCATCAGTTTAGCTCATAAATATCATCAGTCTACGATCCCCCTAAACACATTTTTACAGTGTTTTTTATTGTATATGGGTATCGTAGCTATACTGATATTTATGAGATACTAATCAATTAAAACATGTGTGTTAAGTCTCCTAGTTCTCGCGAAATCAACTTTTGCTATCTGAAGAAGTGCTCATGAGTGTAATGGGCAAAAAACACCAAAAAATATGAATTTCGCACCACAAGTGTGAGCATCCACCTAAAAACGCGAGCGAAGCCGCGGGTACACACTAGTATATCATAAAGAGCGCAAAGCTTCGATCTTAGACATCAAAAAAGGTTAAACAACTGATCGATCGATCGGTAGTTAGCTCGGCATCCTGACAGAGGGCGACATTGTCCACTGTAATTACAAATAATTACTGTAACTAATTATAAATAACGTAATTAGTGTAACTTATTACAATAATGTGTGGCCGATTCGCCATCAGATAGGTTTAATTGATGCCTAATTAAAGTTGAGCCGTCGGTACGTAGGAGAGATAAGACGAAGAACTGTTTAGTGCTTTGGAAACTTGTTTCTAATCACGATGTGAACAAGTAATTAATTTTGAAAAATTAAATAAACCTCAACTCAGTGAAACGGCTGAACCGATTTTGATCAAACATAGCTAAGAACACTCCCGACTAATTCACATTTAAAAAAAAAACGGTTCATTCGTTCAGGAGCTATGATGCCAGAGACAGACACACACACACACACAGACAAACACACACACACACAGCCAGACAAACAAACACACACACACACACACACACACACACACAGCCACGTCAAACTTATAACACCCCGTCGTTTTTGCGTCGGGGGTTAATAAAAGAAGCCTCTGCAAGGTGCATT
The DNA here is from genome assembly GCA_932527175.1 of Operophtera brumata. Classification (NCBI taxonomy): domain Eukaryota; kingdom Metazoa; phylum Arthropoda; class Insecta; order Lepidoptera; family Geometridae; genus Operophtera; species Operophtera brumata. Next base: position 4,665,134 of record OW052229.1, read on the forward strand.
GAATACTTTCACCACACTGGTTCCTTTATTATTGGTCACTAGGCCCTTTCGACGATACATAGTTATATAAATGCTGATAATCTTAATAAAAAAAAAACATTGCTCAATCTGGCCTAGGACATAGCGCCAGAGACCAAGAAAGAAACGGTGACACGAAGTAGTTGCACTGAATACGTAATAGTACAGGGACTGAAGGTTGACTCCGCGAAATCATTTCCATTAGCCACTCTTGCCCCCACACAATAAAGTGCTATTCAGGTCGCACAACGCTAATTACCTACAGCTAAAGTCACCTAGTAGTTACCTCTCTTTCTATCGCGTAATTCAAGATAAGAGTTACGCGTCTGACTCACTGAATTGAACTTGTAGCTTCATACCTAATATAAAGTGCAGAGTGCGCCACGCCCGGTAGTGGTAGGTACTTTTAAAATATGTACCGTAAATATGTTAAAATCGTATGTAACATAAAACGCAAAAATTTGGAGATGCCGGGGATCGAACCCGGGGCCTTTCACATGCAAAGCGAACGCTCTACCACTGAGCTACATCCCCCGATATCAATATTACAAAAGCAAGTTAAACTATTAGAACTAGTTCTATGAACCTATTGTGTAATGTGTACTCGCAAACAGTTGACCAAACAGAGACATACAATGGTGAGGTGACATTCATTTTAAGGCGAAACCTACTTAAAATATCAAATGAGTGGAGTTTACCATGAAAACAATAACTTCAAGAAAGTGATAGCGCTATTAACCCGGGAAGATATAAGTTATAGATTTGTGTCGTTCAGAAGTAATTGACGTAAGCGACAAGAGATAAAACACCAAATACTTATAAAAATAAATCCTTTTCAATTAATCTCAGTAGGTACTGTGATAAGTTAATGTGATAAGTTAGTAGCTACTAAATAGTATACAAATTAACCGTCAATATTTTCTCTATTCGAAAGAAGGACCTAAAACGGGTTTTATGAGGGGAGATTTAAAAAAAAAACTATCGTTTTCACCCATCGCGCTTCTGTTTTTGATTTATTTAGATTATATCCCTCAAATAATTACTGTATTAACATCAAGTTTGTAACCTTTACCGTTACTGAGTGAGCATGTAACGAGCGACCTCAAAATTTAAACATATCGCCCAAAACTATTTCCGATATAAACTTTGAGGAACCAATGTCGGTGACAGGATAAATGTAATTTCATCACTAGTATTTTATTATAACTAGCAAAAAACACAGCTTTGTAAGGGCTCAGAAGATTTTTTACTTGTTTTTTTAAAGCATCTGTACATAAATATGTATGACATATAATAGGTATGTTATATTTAGTTTATCTTTAATTCTACACAATCTATCCATGAATAAAATTTTTGTGCACTACCTATAAATTGATTTGCACATTACACAAAGGTGTGCTGGAGGAGAATGCTATCTAGCATTAAGTTCGCCTATGAACAATTTTTTTTAAATTATGCAATAAAGAATTTTCTATCTCTATACATAAATTTAAATTACTACGTTCACGTTCGCGGCTAGAAAACACAAACGTTGTGTTTTATTTGTATAAAATGGTCTGTTTTCATACAAATTTATATTGATAATGAAATCCGCAGGGAATGTGTTATCATTAAGTGTTTTATTTGTTAAAACTTATAACAGAACTAATTAAAAACTTAACAATTTGATTACTACATTTTTTATTACAGTTATATTTATACCCAGTTTTATTACATTTTAATACTAATAGTGTTAAAATGTATGTTAGGTACGTATGTATAAAAAATATTTAATTATTGTCTATAAACTAGGTAATTGGCATTTTTTTATTCGTTTTTACTTAAGGCGAGCGTAGCGAGTCCTCTACCATCCCACAATGTATGCATTTTGTTGTACACTTTACGAAAAAACTATCACACCTCTTGATTTGTAATATATAATTGTACTTTTAATTATATAGTTAAGTTTGTTTCTTTTTGTTTGTATTATTAGCTATTAAGGTGTACAATTAAGTATTTTCTATTCTATTCTATTCTATATAATTATACATGATCTATCACCAACATTGGTTCCTCATAATTTGTATGGTAAACGCTTGTGGACCACCCACCATAGACTGTTCAATTTAACCTGTTCAATGTCACCTCACCCGTGTTTGCGTGTACACATTACACAATATTGTAGGTTAATAGAACTAGTTCGAATAGTTTAACTTGCTTTTGTAATTTTGATATCGGGGGATGTAGCTCAGTGGTAGAGCGTTCGCTTTGCATGTGAAAGGCCCCGGGTTCGATCCCCGGCATCTCCAACTTTTTGCGTCACGATTTTAAGAATGGTTCCAACGGAGGACTTCACTCGAGACCAAGGACTTGCTGATAACTCTACGATGGAATCAGCATTCCATACACTCACACGCTAAAATATGGCACCTTCGAAAATTCGAACGATGACGAATGAGTTCGATACACTGCCGGTTCACGCTCTAGTCCTTCAAACGTGTTCAATAATCAAGCAGCAATGGATAGATAAAACTTGACAGAATTGTCTTTTTATGAGTTTTGGTTCGGAAACTTTTTCAGCGCTGACCCTAAGTCCATTTACTTTGAGGTCAATGCTCGGGACGTATTAAAACTTGGCGCCTACTGTAGTACTGTCATCGTTCGAATTTTCGTAGGTGCCATATTTTAGCATAATATTGTATGGAATGCACGTAGTCTAAGTCCATCGTAGAGTTATTAGAAAGTCCTTGGTCTCGAGGGAAGTCTTCAGCTGGAACCTTTCTTAAAATCGTGACGCAAAAAATTGGAGATGCCGGGGATTGAACCCGGGGCCTTTCACATGCAAAGCGAACGCTCTACCACTGAGCTACATCCCCCGATATCAATATTACAAAAGCAAGTTAAACTATTCGAACTAGTTCTATGAACCTATTTTGTAATGTGTACTCGCAAACAGTTGACCAAACAGAGACATACAATGGAGAGGTGACATTGAACAGGTTCAATTGAGCAGACTATGGTGGATGATTTTAAAAGTACCTTATAATCATCATCAACCTACAGAAGTCCGCTACTGGGCATAGGTCTCCCTCCCCCATAGAATACTTTGCGTGTTTACCCTATTGGGGGGTTACCGCAACCACCACGCTGGCCATGCTGTTGGTGCCCAACCCCTGGCGTCCTTAGTCGGCTTTTACATCCACAGGAGGAGAGGGAGGGGTCTATTCTGGGCCGGACATACCACGGCATATATATGTTAGATTTACATAGATAGTTTTTTTTCCGATGGCCCACCTGATATTAAGCTGTAACCTCTACTTTTACAATGCATTACCTCATAGGTCACGTCCACCTAGGACGCGCCCTATGTGGCATGGCATGCCTGAGGTATAAAGATGAAAAGTCTCATGTGCCTGTAATTTTAATATATAACCATATAATAATATAAATATATATATAATATAGTGAAAAATCTTTAGAGATCACCGCGCGGAAACACAAATATAAAGCCGCTTACGGATTGCGCGTTCCAATGTACGCGTATTCAGGTACGCGTACACTGGAACGCATGATCCGTACGTGCAGCCACGCGTACACATTTAGACTACGCGTGTCCCGCGAGTCGGGATCCATCGGCAGTCGGTTTGTTGATGCGCGTCAAAGGGGACGTTTACGCTGTATTTGGACGGCAAAATGCCACCATCGAGCACTCCGGTACGGAGGCCTGCAAAGCTCTAAGTACTTCACGCGTTCCAGAAAATTAATAGTGGCCGACGCGTGAGTTGGAATGGATAGATAGATAGAAAATTATTTATTGCACAAGGCAAAAAGCAGTACATAGGCGAACTTAATGCTAATTAGCATTTTCTTCCAGCTAACCTTTGTGTAATGTAGAGTGGGTGGTAGTGCTATTAAAACTAATTATAGGTTGAGATTAAATGATAAACATAATTAAATACCTACTCTTCTCTCTCTATGGATCGATTCACATCGCGTTCAGACTCGCCGCAGTCCATACAGGTGCTGTATGCGTAGCCATTTTGTACGCGTGTTCAACGTAGCTTGATTAAAATAAATATAAATATAAATATTGCTGGACAGTTCACACACCATTATCTAGCCCCAGGCTTAGCAGAGCTTGTGTTATGGGTACTAGACAACTGTTATACTTAATACAATATATTACATAGATAGATATTTTTTATCATATATAGAAAAAACCCAGAACACCCTGAACAAATATCTGCGGATCGCACAAATATTTGTTCCGAGGCGGGAATCGAACCCGCAACCTCCTGCGTCGCAGGCGAACGTTCGCCCGCCGCGCCACAGAGGTCGTCCACCAGAGGGATTACGCGTACACTGGAACGCGCATTCCGTACGCGGCTTTACAATTTCGATCTCTACTTACTCTGTGTGTCTGTTATGACTTATGTGTGTTTTCTGGCCTCTATATGGCATTTCTGGACTACAACAAAAATTATAAGCAAAAAGCTGGTTCTATTAAATGCGTAAATAAAATCTACATCGAGTAAGATGGGCCCCCGTGCATAATAGCGGCAATGCCATCTCGCGCGGCGCGCGGCGAAAAAATCGCGTCGCCCGCACTATTGATACGACATTGACGGATTCGGGAGATCGGCGCTAGGGTTGGCAGTATCGGCCGTTTGATCTGCCACAATGAGGGATTTTCACGGCCGATTCACATCATGTTTATAGCCTTGAAAATAGATGGCGCCAGCTCTGTACTTAACTGTAAAAATAAAGTGAAATGCCAACGTCAACAACGTAGTGATATATTTTCGTGATAATCACACAAAAGCACAAAAGCATTTGTTATTTTGATAAGTACATTTGAGTCAGCGCCATCTATCGAGCCAAATCAAACTATTTTTTTTAAATTCGTTAATAAAAAGCCCTCATTGCAATACCATTCTATACAATAAAAACAGCTAACCATGGCACTTCCTCAGAAGGGTATGGTTTTAAAGAGTTATTCAGTAGCCTGCTTGTTGTTTTGAAAATGACAAAAATTTCGCGTTTGTTAATATACTGATCAACGTAGAGCTTTATCTCATTTATGGTGAGGGTCTCTACGGAAAGTGTGAAGACCTACTTGAGCCCTTACTTCTGGCCAAAAGGGGTGAAGTTATGGTGGTTCAAGGGCCGCATGTCACGTGATCCCCGCGATTCCCGCGATCGCCGCGACGCGTCGGCGATCACACGTTTGTTAGATTAAGTTACAAATGAAGTGTTTTTATATATATACTCGTATGTTAGTCTCTGAGGTATTTATGTTTCTATGGGCTTATTGTTGGTTTCGTGAAATTCTCAATAAGCCTGAAATAAAGATTTTGAATTTTTGAATTTGAATAGGGCATGTTAACGTGTACTGCTCAATATGTGCCTCTACGATAGAATCCTATGAAGAACGGTCTTGAAGTCTCCATCCACCGACTTTCTGAAACCTCCTATTATTCTCACTTATTGCGCTCTGAATTAGGGGCGCCTGCTCATTTTTTAAATTTAATTTGGTTAATTGACAACCCTACCATAATATACATGGCAGAGACGCCGCCCTGACATGTTTACGGGCCAATTATTTGTATGGATTCCGTCGCAATAATGATTTCTTGCGTCCGTCCGTCTGTCCGGTGTGCTCGCTTCATATTCCGCCTTTTTATTGTGAATTTTGATTTTACGCGACGCAGCCCTGAGATTTATCTGCGAACTGGGAATTATTAGGTTATTCGATACGGAACGTTCAATGTTGATGGTGTTTTTTATGAGCTATTATAGTTTGTGATTTGCATTCAAGTGAATTAGTGGGTGTGTGTATGTTTTTTTTTTTTTTTTTTTTAACATTAGTAGTTATTGTTTGACCACGATCTCACCTGTTGGTAAGTGAAAATGTGGCCGAAGATGAAGCACAAAGGTCTAGAAGGCACCTATTCACTCTAGCCTTGAAGAGACCCAGATTATAGTTTTCAGGAAAGACAGACGACGGTATAGTGTATTCCACTCCTTAGCAGTTCGCATTATAAAGGTAGAACTGAAACGTTTTGTGCGAATAGAAGGTATACTAATGAGGTAAGGATGGTACTGAGCCGTACGCCTGCTGTGTGTATTTTATTATCTCTGACGACCTCTGTGGCGCGGCGGGCGATGGTTCGCATGCGACGCAGGTTGCGGGTTCGATTCCCGCCTCGGAACAAATATTTGTACGATCTGCAAATATTTGTTCAGGGTGTGTACAAAATATCTATGCAATGTGTTTTAATAAGTTTATCAGTTAGTTATCTCGTACCCATAACACAAGCTCTGCTTAGCTTGGGGCTGGATAATGTGTGCACTGTCCAGTATTATTTATTTATTTAATTAGGTTATATTTACTTGCAATTACTTACTTGCAATTACAATGACTTGCATTGCGAATTCGCAATATAAGTAGAATCACATAATACAACAAGAAGGAACCTGGAGAGACTGTAAGAGATGTTTTAATCTGTGCCTAGAATAGCCAGTTTAGGAGACAAATAGGACATAAAGTATTACTGGTAACCCTAGTTTAGGTACCAATGCTTTTCCAATACCTACTTAATTCAACGGATTTTACTTTTTGTGTATCTGTAATGTTGTAATGTATTCGATTCGATTTTGTTTCATTTAATTTTAATTTAATTTTCAGAAGGTTGCGGTTTTGATTCCCGCCTCGGAACAAATATTTGTGCGATCGCAGATATTTATTCAGAGTGTTCTGGGTATTTTTCTATGTATCATAAAAATATCTATCTTTGTAATATATTGTATTAAGTATATCAGTTATCTAGTACTAATAACACAAGCTCTGCTTAGCTTGGGGCTAGATAATGTTGTGTGAACTGCGTCCAACATTTTTTTTTTAATTTTTTCATTTCATTTTCTTTTCATTTTCTTTTCATTTTTATTTAATTCCATTTTCATTCTATTTTTTTTTTCATTTCATTTTTATTTATATTTATTTTCATTACATTTTCATTTCATTTCGTTTTTTTTTCATTTTCATTTTTTTTTTCATTTCATTTTCATTTCTTTTCTTTTCATTTTCATTTCATTTTCATTTCATTTTCATTTCATTTTCATTTTCATTTTCATTTTCATTTTCAATTCATTTTCATTTTCATTTTCATTTTCATTTCATTTTCATTTCATTTTCATTTTCATTTTCATTTTCATTTTCATTTTCATTTTCATTTTCATTTTCATTTCATTTTCATTTTCATTTTCATTTTCATTTTCATTTTCATTTCATTTTCATTTCATTTTCATTTTCATTTTCATTTTCATTTTCATTTTCATTTTCATTTTCATTTCATTTTCATTTCATTACAAAGTCTGAAAATGGCTCCAATAAGAAAATTACATCAAATAATCTATTATAATCCTTCAAAATCTAGAGCCTATAATGTCCCATTATTCTAAGCTATTATTCATTCCTATAAATTAATTGTTGGATCTGCTATTTAATTAATTGAACACTTTTGTCGTCGGTACCATCGGGGATGTAGCTCAGTGGTAGAGCGTTCGCTTTGCATGTGAAAGGCCCCGGGTTCGATCCCCGGCATCTCCAACTTTTTGTTGCTATTTTTATTATTATATCAGACAAATATATAAATACAGTAAGTACGAGAAATTTTAAGTGCAGATTTCTTTCTTTTATTTTTGTAAAATTTAGTTGTTCCTTAGAAGCGAGACCCGTCAGCACCCTAGGTCGCCGTTGGCACCCCGGTCACGTAGCGGCGGTATTGATCGCGCCGCCTGCCGAGGATATTGGCAAAATACTTATTGAAACAATGTTTAGTCTGTGGTTATGTTGGAGAAAACGTACCGTAATACGAAAAAAAACGAAAGAAAACCCAGACAAGTGCGAGTCAGGCTTCTTGGCTACCATAACCAGTAGACCAATTTAACTTGCTAGTCCTCAGTGAAATTCAGAGGCAGATAAGAACCAAAGTCCGTTACTATATAACTCAGTAAAGTTCAGGTAATTTAGAAAATGACAGAATAGAGCTCGCGCAACAAAAAGTTACAAAAATCAAGAAAAACAAAATTTAAACAAATATTTGCTGCGTAAATATAAATCTACTATGCCCTTTAAAATAATATTATTTGTTACTCTTATTAATTTGATCAAGGTAATACAGATATTTAAGTTATAAGCGCATTGTAGAGGTTTTTTCACGATTTATTTGTATCGAGAAAATGTATCGAAACCATGTTTTGGGCTAGATAATTTCCTTGGAAATATGATGAAAATTAACATGTTTTTTTTAATACTAATTGTTGTGACGGATCAAGCAGATGGCCCACCTGATGTTAAGTGGTACCCTCTGCCTATGAACAGTGCATTATCACATAGGTCACGTCTACTTAGGATGCGCCCTATGTGGCATTACACTGCGCCCGCCACCCTGAAACATGCAGATTCAAATTCAAATTGAAATTTCAAATTCAAATTGAAATTCACTTGCTTAATTTCACCGGTTTCCCTTCAAACCGGAACGCAGCAATGCGAGAAATACCACTGTTTAGCAGCAGAAATAGGTATGGAGGTAGTACTTCCCCGGACGAACACTTTCACAAAAAAGCTCTACAACATGTGTTTTTTTATTGACATAAACTATATAGATTTTGCTAAAAATACGTTTAAGAGAAGCCTATTTGCCTCTTGAGAGTCTCTTAAGCTAGACGTTTTGTACGCATGTATCTTCATCTTAATTTTCCTTTTCTCGTGGAAATTTAAAGACTTATCGTGATAAGAATAAACGTGGAATAACCTTGGAATAACTACACCGTGTTTTCTTTTTCGATTGAATAAATACTTTTAAAAGCAGTTCTGAATAATTAAACATGCTTTATTTTTCAGTGAAAATTAAAAATGTCTTGGAAAATCAATATATAAATAAATAATGCTGGACAATTCACACAACATTATCGAGCCCCAAGCTAAGCAGAGCTTGTGTTAGGTGTACTAGATAACTGATATACTTAATACAATACATTACATAGATAGATATATTTTATTATGCATAGAAAATACCCAGAACACCCTGAACAAATATTTGCAGATCGTACCGAGGCGGGAATTGAACGCGCAACTTCCTGCGTCGCAGGTGAACATTCGCCCGTCGTGCCATAGAGGTCGTCACATTGGCGCTTTTCTATGTTCTGGATCTAGGTTCGTGTCTAGAACATAATTCATTGGTCTAATTAAGGCGGAAAAGAGCACAGGTGAATCATGTCTCTTTCTCACAACAACCACAGACACTCAAACAGTTACTAGGTAACAACGGCTGTAATAACTCCTCTCTTCTCGACCGGTCACGTCTCTGTATTGATCGCGAACCGGCTTGTGTTGTGTCCTTAATATTAGTTATATAAAATCGTTACGAGACTGTCTGACTGACTTGAATACAGTGCCACAAACTTATTTGTTCAGGTGGGCTAGATTAGAACTAAAACTAATATAAGCTAAATTTATACACAAAAATAACACTACAAAAACTTATACTTTGATACTTTTTCTATAGTTCTGCATGACTCTATCCTGCATTTTAAGGGCATTCCGCAAAATTCTATTTTAAACAGACTTTTTAGTAGTAGTAGAGCTTTTTTGTGAAAGAGTTCGTCCGGGGAAGTACTGCCACCATACCTATTTCTGCCGCAAAGCAGTAGTGCTCGCATTGCTGTGTTCCGGTTTGAAGGGTAAGGGTGCCGGTGAAATTACAGGCACATGAGACTTTTCATCTTTATGTCTCAGGGTGGCGGGCGCAGTGCAATGCCACATAGGTTGTGTCCTAGGTGGACGTGATCTATGAGGTAATGCACTGTTCATAGGCAGAGGTTACCGCTTAACATCAGGTGGGCCTCTTGCTTGCATAGGTTGTGTCCTAGGTGGACGTGATCTATGAGGTAATGCACTGTTCATAGGCAGAGGTGACCGCTTAACATCAGGTGGGCCTCTTGCTTGATCCGTCATCCAAGTAGTATAAAAAAAAAAAAAAAAAAAAAAAAACCTTTTCCTTTTTTTAAGGTGGATGCTCAATCTTGTGGCGCGAAATTCAATTTTTTTTGGTGTTTTTTGTCCGTTACATCTCGTGAACACTTTTCTTCAGATAGCGGAAGTTGATTTCACGAGAACTAGGAGACTTAACACACATGTTTTAATTGATAGCTTGTTTATGGGGTTCGGAGCTACATTAATGATATTTATGAGATACTATCAATTAAAACATGTGTGTCTTAAACATTCTTTGTTCTCGCGAAATCAACTTTCGCTATCTGAAGAAGTGTTCACGAGATGTAACGGCTGTGGTGCTGTGTGTGGCTAAGGCTGTGGTGTGTCCGGCCTAAGAATAGACCCCTCCGTCTCCTCCCGTGGATGTCGTAAAAGCCGACTAAGGGATTACCCGGACATTTTGATAAGATTTGTTGGTATAAGATTTGTCCTGGCTGGTAGCTTACTATGGAATGTGTTATTACTGGAAGAAAGCGTTAGCTGAGTCAGTCGTGGGAAGCAATGGCGGCGATGAGCTCACCACTTGTCACGTCTATATTCCACGATGGTGCAACCCACTGTGAAAAGAGGCCTATTGTGGCTCTGCCTACCCCTTCGGGGAAAAAGGCGTGTGTCTATGTATGTATGTATGTATGTAAAACATGTGTGTCTTAAACATTCTTTGTTCTCGCGAAATCAACTTTCGCTATCTGAAGAAGTGTTAATGAGATGTAATGGGCAAAAAACACAAAAAGAAAATGAACTTCGCACCACAAGCGAGTGCATCCACCTTAAATCTGTTTTTTCTAGCTAACATGGAAAGCTACCAAAAATAATAATAATGCATCTACCTAGTTCTAGTATTAAGATAATATATGTATAATGTATATTATACATAGTTTTGTACTTATTTACTCAAAATCGTTGACGACCTCTGTGGCTGAACCTTGGCCTGTGACGTTGCGGTTGAGGTCGCGGGTTCGATTCCCGCCTCGGAACAAATATTTGTGCGATCTGCAGTTATTTGTTCAGGGTGTTCTGGGTATTTTCTATGCATAATAAAAAATATCTATCTATGTAATATATTGTATTAAGTATATCAGTTATCTAGTACCCATAACACAAGCTCTGCTTAGCTTGGGGCTAGATAATGTTGTGTGAACTGTCCAACATTATTTATTTATTATTTATTTATTTATCTTAACGTATATACGTACGTACGTTTACTTCGATTTTTGAGTAGTATTTTTTTTTTTTTTTTATTGTTGATTGATTATATCGGTTTCAATAAGACTCGCTTATAGCATTATTTTTACAAACCCTTGTGGTTTTTGAAGTGCTATATCTAAGTAATATGTATTTATTATAAGTTTAAATGGAAAATAAATTAAACAAATTACAATATTCAAATAAAAAATATAGTGTGTGTCAGTTTCGATGCGCAACTATATATAAGTTGTATGACTACGTATGTTGAGCTGAGAGAAAAAATAATGGACTTTTTGTCAACGTTTGATTTTCAATTTGACTCCTTATCTATTTGTCGATTTTTAGATTTTTCGATTCTTAAGGAAACAACTCAAATAACTTAAAAATAATATATCTTCGGTATAATTGTAGCTTTGTCCAGGTAACCTATAAGATTCTAAGACGATTTGAACTAATTTTCGTCTATTTTCACCAACTGATCCCTGTGTTCCAGACAGTCCCCCAGGAACCTTAAAACGATGTTTCCTGCTGTTTCATCGATTGAGAGGCATGTATTGCATACCTAATGCCTTTCTCACCAACTTTATTCTACCTTCCTTTGAACTCTGTTCCATAGGACATAAGGGTGATTTTATAAATGCTTTAGAACGGGTTTGGAATCTTCGAAGGCCACCCAAGGACAGCATTTGGAAAAAACTGATGCATCAGGGGTTTTTTTAACGGTTATTTGTTGACCTATATTCTGGTGAAAACATGATAAAGATTTTATAGAAAATTGGGTTCAATTTTCTATAAAATCTTTGCTTTTGGCACCAGGAGATTGATTTTTGAATGTCAATGAAAGATGACAAAAATACCACCGATTGACACCGAAATCACTTTTTACTATTCGAATTTTTGAGAGTCTACTTAAAATTACTGCCGATTTTTCGGTGTCAAAATCGGATTTTAGACAACAACGACAACCTTATATAAGTTCGAACGCGATAGGTTGTGTTTGGTGCAAGGCATATTATTTTTTTTATTGGTCGACCGCGTCTTGTTATTTAAATCTATGAGTAAGGCATAGAAATATTCAATAAAAAAATACTATCGGTTAAATTATAAATGAATAAAATAAAAAATAAATTAGCGTAGCAGCTACTGCTACGGCGTAGCATCGTAGCACTTTAGACTAGATTAAGGGTCGATTTTTCAATCTCTAGATAAAATTATCTGCCAGTCAAAAATATCACCATCTTTCTCTTAAGTCATATGAAAGAAAAAGACAGCGCTAACATTTATCTGACAGATAATTTTATCTGGGAATTGGGAAATCGGCCCTTAGACAAATTATATATTGTACATAGCTAAACACATAAATTAAAGACAAACGTACCTACGTACTTATATGAACTGGCAAGCTTAAACTTTTAAGAGTTTTCTTCCAGTAAACCTTCGAGCCTTAAGGTGTTAAATCTAAACATAAACTAATTAGGTATATCGCATTGCTGTGTTCCGGGTATACCTAGTATTATTTTATCTGTGGTTCCGGTTTGAAAGGTATTGGTGCTGGTGAAATTACAGGCACTCGAAACTTTTCATCTCAGGGTGGCGGGCGCAGTGCAATGCCACATAGGGTGCGTCCTAGGTGGACGTGACCTATGAGGCAATGCATTGTTCAAGGCAGAGGTTACTGCTTAACGACAGGTGGACCATTGCAAGTACAATGAATCATACACAAAGATTTAAAAAAAATCCGTGACTGGTCCTGTATAATTTTTGTCAGTTTAATAAACAAATCAAATATCTTTATTTCAGGCTTATTGGAAAATGTACAAAAACCTAAACAATAAGCCCATAGCAACATAAATACCAAAAAAAAAAGTTTTTAAATTTTTAAATTAAATTATAGTGATGCAAGAAGTTTGACGACCTCTGTGGCGCGTCAGACGAGTAGCCGGCTATGATACGAGAGGTTGCGTGTTCGATTCCCGTTGTGGGACAAATGTTTGTATGATCAGCAAATATTTTTTCCGGGTCTGGGTGTTATGGTACCATGGTACTTGTAGTTCTTGATGCCCACGACACAGGGGTTCTAGTGTGGCCGTTTTTAACCCCCGACGTAAAAACGAAGGGGTTTTTTAAGTTTGACGTCTCTGTGTGTGTGTCTGTCTGTCTGTCCCATCGTATCTTCCGAACGGATGAACCGAGTTTGATATTTTTTTTGTTTGAAAGGTGAATTTTTCGGGAGTGTTCAAATGTTTGATCAAAATCGGTTCAGCCGTTTCATTGCGTTAGGGTTTTTTTAATTGTTACTAAATTAATTACTTGTTATTAGTCAGTGGACTTCATGTAATTAGTCAAATGGAATTGAGCTGTAACAGACTTTAAGTTATAAAATCGCTTGCGTATTCCAGGAAAGTGCTACAGATTAATGCATTATTTCAGTTTCCGTGACATTGGAGTGAGATTTCCGTGCATAGTACTATTATTGCAAATGTAATCTGTGAGGTGACCTAGAAACCACCACGCCTACCCGCCAATGCAAAACGCACACGCCTTCCGACGTCCTCTCGCCCAATCAGAACGCAGCATCGGAATTTAAATCGTCGCCGAAGAATTATAGCTGTTTCTGTCACACTTATGAATAGTAAGTGAGAGGTTATTTAGATTTAATGGAAATGGAATGTTTTAATGGAATTGCGTTGTTGTTTTTGAATTAGGATGACGTCACGACAATGTCATTTTCAGACTTTTGCAGAATATTTTCATAATTAAGGATCTTATTACATCACGGCCTGTTTCGTCAATTTTCGCCGTTAATTTATTTACTGGTTTGTCCGGCCTAACAATAGACCCCTCTGTCTCCTCCCGTGGATGTCGTAAAAGCCGAATAAAGGGTTGCACGCAATTGATGATTAGATGTTATGATAGTTGTGAAAAGAAAATAAAGAAAATAAAAAGAAAAGAAAATTAAAAAAAAAAAGTTGGTATAGGATTTGTCCTGGCTGCTAGCTTATTATGGAATATGTTATTACTGGAACAAAGCGTTAGACGAGTCAGTCGTAGAAAGCAGTGGCGGCGATGAGCTCACCAGTTATCACATCTATATTCCACGATGGTGCAACACACGGTGAAAAGAGGCCCATTGAGGCTCTGCCTAACACCCTTCGGGGAAAAAAGGAGTGTTTTTTTTTTGTCTATGTATGTATGTCTGTTTGTATGTAATAATCATTATCATCAACATCATCTGTAGCAATCAAATGTTAGACACATGCTTTAGAATAAGTTCATAAGTGAACGGGCTTGGGCCGCCTCCATCCACCGGCTTCCTGTGACCTTAACAATATCGAGAGTCAATCAAGTGGGGGGCGTCCTATACTGCATTTGGTTCGTGGTCACCAATTGTAACCTTTAATCTACAGCGGTTGTTGGTTCTGTGAGCTATATGGCCAGCCTATTGCCATGTTAACTAACTAATTCAGAGAGTTATGTCGTTGTTTTGGTTTTTCACGGATTTTCTCGTTTCTGATCCTATCATGTATTGAAACGCCAAGTATAGTTCTCTCCATAGCCTGCTACGTGAATAAAATACAAGTTCAATTGAAGTGTAAATCTAAGTTTATGACGACCTCTGTGGCACGCCGGGCGAAGGTTCGCCTATGACGCAGGAGGTAGTGGGTTCGATTTCCGCCTCGGAACAAATATTTGTACGATCTGCAGGTATTTATTCTGGGTATTATCTATGCATAATAAAAAAAACTATCTATGTAATGTATTGTATTAAGTACCTATACCAGTTATCTTGTACCCATAACATAAGCTCTGCTCAGCTTGGGACTAAATAATGGTATGAGAACTGTCCAGAATGATTTATTTATTTACTTCTAAAGAAAGGCAAAAGCTTTACCATACGCACATATATAAATAGATACACGCCGAAAGGGTAGGCTGAGCCTCAAAAGGCCTCTTTTCTGTTGTAAGTTTCTCTTTGTTTGCTTTTAACGGCTCTGCCACAAACTGGATCTGGTCAAAATAAAAGCATCAGTTTTCTGCCTAATTCAACTTCATTTTTGACCCAAACATAAAAGAATGACGTAAATCTTGCTCTTAGCATGATGACGTCATATTTGCATACAATATTCCTATTATTACGAGGGGGGAAGTGCTATCAAGCACTTCTTAAGGCACTAAATCATACTTACAGCCTTTTAAGATGACCGTTGTAGTAAGCGCCCAGATTATCCAGACCCCTGAGCTTAGAACAGTGTCTGGTAAAGTTGTGGGTTCAAGTTAAGCTGGTTGTTTAACCCTACTTTTGGCACGAGTTTTTTGTTAAGATGCTGATTGTATGCGGAGTCAGGAAGGGTAGGTATATTAAGACTTTGCTTTACTTTTTTTTTTTTTTTTTACTGCTTGGAATGTATTATCTAGCAGATGGTCCACCTGATGGTAAGCGGTAGCCTATGTACAGTGCAAAAAAAAAAAAAAAAAAAATACAAAAATTCTTTATTTTCCTTACAAAACTATGGGTTACATGGGTTGGGATCTCCTCTGTTAAGTTACAAAACCTGTATTAGAGGAGTCCCCTCTTTAATTAAAGATTAAAGTTTTTTTTTTTTTTTTTTTTTTTTTTTTTTATTTTTATTTTTCCGCTTTCTTCCAGTAATAACATATTCCATAATAAGCTAGCAGCCAGGACAAATCCTATACCAACTTTTTTTTTTTAATTTTCTTTTCTTTTTATTTTCTTTATTTTCTTTTCACAACTATCATAACATCTAATCATCAATTGCGTGCAACCCTTTCTTCGGCTTTTACGACATCCACGGGAGGAGACAGAGGGGTCTATTGTTAGTGCATTACCACATAGGTCACGTCCACCTAGGACGCACCCTATGTGGCATTGCACCGAGCCCTGAGACTTAAAGATGAAAAGTCTCATGTGCCTGTAATTTCACCGGCAACAATGCGAGCACTACTGCTTTGAGGCAGAAATAGGTATAGTGGTAGTACTTCCCCGGAGGAACTCTTTCACAAAAAAGCTCTACTCTACTATTTTCGCGGACAAAAAGAAAGTTAGATTGAATATTTTTTCATGTCCCTTTTTCATATTTGTTGAAATAGGAGTCGATTCACGACTCATTAGACATACAGGGTGTATCATAATATCCCTATAAGCCCTGGGAGGGGATATTCTACACATCATGGCGAATAACATTACTTATAAGACTTTGACGACCTCTGTAGCGCGGCGGGCGAAGTTCTGGTTATTTTCTATGTATAATAAAAAAAAAAAACGATGTGTATATTGTATTAAGTATATCAGTTATCTAGTACCCATAACACAAGCTCTGCATAGCTTGGGGCTAGATAATGTTGTGTGAACTGTCCAGCATAATTTATTATTTATTTAATTTTTAATTTCTAAGTTTTTCAATCATGTATATATACAAAACTCTAAAAAGAAAATCTAAAATAAATAAACTCAATAATTATTTTTGAAAAATAACTGACTTGGAAGCTAGGAATTTATCCCCAATACAAGATTTTATAATATTAGTGATCAGAACCGCTGCTCTAAGACATACGCTGGTCATTAATACAGTCCGTAAATTTTTCACAATTATGAAGAAGACATGTGAGAGGCAATGGCGGCAATGAGCTCACCACTTGTCACGTCTATATTCCCTCGCAGGTGCAACCCACGATGAAGGGAGGCCCATTGCGGCGTTGCCAACCCTTTCGAGGCAAAAGGCGTGTATGTGTTTTTAAACAAAATGTGTGATATCACCAAATCTTGTTTGTTTTTTATCCCCCGTAGTAAACCACTCTTAAACATTGTTCCAAGCATACAAAATAAAACAATTTGAAGTAATAAGATTCTATTTGAGCTTGTTAACAACGTGAAATCACCAAAAAACCCGTAACTGTACGAATATCAAATGTTCTCACGGCTAAATTGCAACCTGCGACCCGTACCAACCTTTTGACGTTTCTAACTGTCAAACTCATAAGCCTCCATGCCTAAAATAAATTGAGCTTCCATCCCCCGCTAGCTCCATCCAGTTTTGTGGAGCTCAGGGGATTTTAATGAATGGAAGCAGGTCCATTTATGGTGGTTACGATTAAAATAATTGTAGAGTTAGTGACACAGGTGTGACTAATGCGTAACGGTGTTTTTGCACTGTCTCGCTGTGATTTCATAAGTGGAGCAGTATTTTATATGTAATACTAGTGTCTGCCCGCCACCTCTCACGTTTTTACTAGGGCAAAAGTAGTAGTAGTATAGCTTTTTTGTGAAAGAGCTCGTCCGGGAAAGTACTACCACCATACTTATTTCTGCCGCAAAGCAGTAGTGCTCGCATTGCTGTGTTTCGGTTTGAAGGGTAAGGGTGCCGGTGAAATTACAGGCACATGAGACTTTTCATCTTTATGTCTCAGGGTGGCGGGCGCAGTGCAATGCCACATAGGGTGCGTCCTAGGTGGACGTGACCTTTGAGGTAATGCACTGTTCATAGGCAGAAGTTACCGCTTAACATCAGGTGGGCCTCTTGCTTGTTCCGTCAACCAAGTAGTATAAAAAAAAAAAAAAGCCTGTACTTAGCTCAATCCACGTCATAATCTATCTGTATACCAAATTTCATCTAAATCGATTTACAAACATTATAACTTTGATATTATGTTATCATCATTATAATTGACAAGTGCGATTTTTCTTATGCAAGGATATTTTTTTTAATGTATAAAATAAATAATAAATAAACTGTCTTCTTCATACATACATAGACACACGCCTTTTTCCCAGAAGGGGTAGGCAGAGCCTCAATGGGCCTCTTTTCACAGTGGGTTGCGCTATCGTGGAATATGGAATTAACTGACTCAGCTAACGCTTTCTTCCAGTAATAACACATTCCTTAATAAGCTAGCAGCCTGGACAGATTCTATACCAACGAATCTTACTAACAAGTCCAGGTAATCTCTACGGTTTTATGATATCCACGGAAGGAGACGGTGAAATAATTTTGCTACGGCTATTTTTTCATAGAAAGGATTACAACGAGCGATCGATAATTTTCCTTTTGTTATAAAATAAACTCACCATTTTCATCAGCCTGTAGAAGTCTACTCCGGGGGCAGGCCTCCCCCATAGAAAGCAACAAACGGCCTGCATTCGCCTCCATCCACCGACGCGCCATAGATGGAGGCTGCAACTTGACTTTCTTTATTTTTTTTTAGCTTTGTAAATGACGGAACAAGCATTATGGCCCACCTGATGTTAAGCGGTAACCTCTGCCTTTAACAGTGCCTTATCACACAGGTCACGTCCACCTAGGACGCGCCCTATGTGGCATTGCACTGCGCCCGCCACCCTGAGACGTAACGATTGAGACATAATAAGAGACATAATTTCACCGGCACCCATACCCTTCAAACCGGAACACAGCAATGCCAGCACTACTGCTTTATGGCAGAAATAGGTATGATTGGTTGTACTTCCCCGGACGAATTCTTTCACAAAATAGCTCTACTACTAACCAAAAAGGCAAGTGACATTTCTGTGTATTGGATTTTTTTTAAATCCTACTCTTATTATAAACGCGAAAGTTTGTAAGTATGTATTGATGGATGGATGAATGTATGTTTGTTACTCTTTCACGTAAAAACTACTGGATGGATTTGGATGAAATTTGGAATGGAGATAACTGGACCCCCGGAATAACATATACGCAAAACCGTATATGTTAAACCGCGGGGCGCTGCTTCTTACTTTATAATTTTTAAATGTTGATTATCAAGGGCTCTGAAATTGTTTTTGGCTGAAATAACGTCACTCTATTCCCCATTATAACAACAACCTACAAATTCACCAAAAAGATTTAACCGTAATTAGGGCACACGCCCACGCGACGCGACGTGACGTCCCACAACGTCACGTAAGCTGAACCAAATTACACGTCGCGTCACAGAAGACGTAGTCAGAACGTGTCTGAAGTTCCACTCCGACGTCACTTTAACAACGGAATGAATCTCAAACGAGATTGGAGCTTAAAAGCAGCGTGTAAAAACACATATTCCATTTGACAAAACGACACGATCATCTTCATCATCAGCAGATGATGAAATCCACTGCTGGGTGAAGCCTCCCCCATAGCATGCAATAGAGGGGATTTCGTATGAAGAATATGAAATTATAGCTAATCTAGCCATATTTATTCTTAAGTTAGGGCAATAAAGCTCATTTTATATTGAAGACGAATAGTGATATAGGTCTACTAGTGCCAAAGTACCGGTGTCAGATAACGTAAATCATTATTGAATGAAAAGTTAGCACTAGGCAGACTTTCTTATAACTCTACGATGGACGCAGTCAACGCCAAAATATGGCACCGTTGAAAATTCGAACGATGACAAATAAGTTCAATACATTGCCGGTTCTCACTCCAGTCCGTCAAATGTGTTCAATAATCAAGCAGCAATGGACGGATAAAACTTTTCAGAAATGTATAAGAGTTTTACTTGTTTTTTTTTTATTTATTCAAAGTACTTTGTCGCTGAGCCACAACATCGTCCCATGAATTAACATACAATCAAACTACAAAAAACAAAAAACTAAACATAGGTAATTCAAATCAACTCTTAGCTAACGCTAAAGTTGACGTCAATTTACTCTGATGTCTGCGTGGTATATTTTAGCGCGTGTTGAAGTGACGCAGGCTGCCCGCGTGACGTAACGCACGGCGCCGCAACGCAACCGCCCCGCGCGCGCCACGCTATTCACCCGGCACTCGGGAGCTTGTTTCGTATGCCTGTCGCAGCCCGCAGCCCAGCCGGTTCGGCGCACACATCCAAGTGTAGCTTTGATACCAGATCCTCTCAATGACCGCTGGACCGAGAGACACGGCACACGTGTTTTACAGACGTTTTACCGAAAAGCATGTAAATAACGTGCGTGTTACCGTGACATGACACGCGGGAACAGTTTGACAGTGACGTTTCGCGGTGTTTTTTTTTTAGTGTCAGTGACTGGGTGCTATTTACAGTGGACTGTTGGACTGAAGAGATTAACCTGAAGTTTGCTGTTGTGATTTAAAGTGAAGTGTCTGTAACTTGAAGTAAATTGAATTATAATTCTAATGGGACTCACGTGTCCGTAATGGTTTGTGATTATAAAATGATATAGTCTTCTTACACTAAGATCAATAAATACTTTGTCTTAAATGTTTACTTATAACACAATTGAATTTAAAACTTAAACTTAAAGTTTTACTCAATTAAAATATGTACAATACAAATACCAGCAAGCTTAATATAACATTCCAATGCAAACCCTATGGCATTTGAAAGTATATAATTTCCTAATTAAATATAATTTAAAGTAAGAATAACTGACAGCTTAAAACTCATTAACATTAAAATTTAAATAGATTTTGTTCTACATCATAAAAATAATAAAAATATCACACGTTTAAGTAAAACAAACATTTTTACATTTATGAAACAACTAAAACAAACATCACAGATCCATAAAAACGCAATCAGTGTCAAAAACCGTCGTGGTAAACTCTTGCGCATCTCAGCCAACATACACGTGTTATTACTAAACAAATAAAAAACCTGTAATCCCTTGAGGTTAACAAAACATTACCGCAATAAATACTCTATGTTTAAGTAAATAACATATCGGCTTTACTAATAGGTGCCGATTTGACAGAAAACAATCGCTCTACGCATGCCCAGAGTAAACTTAGAGATCTCTTTGTGTGCGCAGTCTCCAATGTCGGAATTTTGAAGTGGTTTAAGTTAGACCTCTTAATATTTCCCAGTAAGTTATTAACGATTGCAATATTAAATGTTTGGCTTACATTCTCTTTAAGTACATACCTAGATCTGGAATGTCAATTAAGTGAAGTCCTAAGTTTTAAAGGGGGTTAAAACTCTTATCACGTTTCAATCATGTTTTAGTGATACGCCTAGAAGTCAGAAAGTCTAAAATTACTTAAATTTTGCCTAAAAACAACACTAAATTTGTTGGCTAATATCATGTTGCTAATTAAAAACTGCCATGGTCTTAAGGTATAATTTACAAAGAGGTATTTTTTTCAATTGCAGTCTTGTTATGTACGGTTGGTCAAAAAAATAAAAGGTGGTGATGCGTTTTAGGTCACACACTCAACAATAATGTTTATTAATAAATAAATCGAAGTCATAGCCTAGATTAACTATTTCTCAATATCTTCGTATTGAATGATTGTCATCAGCAAATAGTTGGCGCGCTGGTCCGAATCGCCCGTTATGGAAATATTTATCTTCCAAAGATTAATTGGATTTGCGTGTAGGTTTTCATTGATTTCTGTATTGTCTATTTGGATATCTTTTATCTATTTATTTATAGACTTTTGATTGAATTAACTGACTTGATATCTTGGCACTGTCAAATAAGAAGAGTTCATTATTTTTAAGCATGTATTAAAATTCTAATAAAAGAAAATAAAAAAACCTTTTATTTCTACTATATTGAAAAGTAAAACCTGAATAAATTTTTAAATCTGTATTTTCCCTTTTATAGTTATTAATAAAGTTGCCAAAGTGGTGTAAAACACCCCCCTAAAATACCATAATAACCTATTAAAAATATAAGAATTAATCTATAAAATTATCTTTAGAATTATCTATTAAAGTTATTAGTACCTATTAAATTTATAATCATTATTAAATAATTACTTGAAAGGTAGCGATGGAATATCAATGGAAAACAACTGAACTACAGACCGTTCACCGTAAGTTGGCACCTGCCATGGAGTATTTACAGGTGCCATCTTACGGTGAACGAGCAGTGCTTCTGATTAGTGTTGAAGTTGTGCACTAACTTTATAAGTTTAAATTCAGGGCAATTAAAAATTAAAACCTTTTTACAGAGACAAAGCTTATAAGTATTGAAAGAATCAATACCAAAATAGCAATAAGAACTGAAATAGCAGTGCCATCGAAAAGTTTGAAAATGTAAATGAAACACATACATTAACTGTAATAAAATTAAAAAAATAAATTAATAGAACATCAAAATGGAACTTTTGTGAGTAAAAAGCCAGAGTTTTTAAAATGGGAAAATTATAGTTTCAGCCAGTGTTCTTAAAAATGGAACTATGACCATTTTCAGCCAGTGTTCTTAAAAATGGAATTCTGACTAACAGCCAGTGTTTTTAAAAATGGAACTGTAACATTTTTCAGCCAGTGTTATTAAAAATGGAATTCTGACTAACAGCCAGTGTTTTTAAAAATGGAACTGTAACATTTTTCAGCCAGTGTTCTTAAAAATGGAATTCTGACTAACAGCCAGTGTTTTTAAAAATGGAACTGTAACATTTTTCAGCCAGTGTTCTTAAAAATGGAACTCTGACTAATCAGCCAGTGTTTTTAAAAATGGAACTCTAATAGTTTTCACAGCCAGTGTTCTTAAAATGGAATTCTGACAGTATTCAATGTGTTTATAAAAATGGAACAGTGAGGTATCATGGAGCACCCTGGCGGCTTTACGGCGTCGCCCTGGGCCGCCATGCTGGGCCACGGCATGCATGGCATGATGCAGCATGAGTACTCGCATGCGGCCCATGCATCCATGCCTATGGACTTGCATGTACCTCAACCATTTCCGTATTACCGGTAAGCAACAACATTATTTTGTTAATATTTTGAACTAGCAGCGCCCCGCGGTGTTACCCGCATAGGTCTCGATCCCGTGGGAATATCGGGAGAAAAATGTGCCTATGTGTTATTCCGGGAGTCAAGCTATCTTCATCCTAAATTTCATCCAAATCCCTCAAGCCGTTTCAGTGTGAAGAGGTAACAAACACACGCACACACTCACAAACCTTCGCATTTATATATATTAAGTAGGATTTGGAAGTAACTAAAGTAAGAGGTATTTTGGCTGAACATTTTCACCAACCAATGTTAAATCAGCATATTTCTATAAAATATTAATATCAATATATTCGTTAAGTATGTGTTTCATAAGCATTTCCATTCTTTTTCTGAATGGTACAAAATAATGTCCATTAGTACAAACCCACTTCTAAATAAGTTTATTTTTACGCATTCATTTCATGACATTTCGTTGCTGTTTGTGCAAGTGGGACTTAATGAATTTATTTTAGCGAGGGTCGATGAAACAAACTATCTAGAGAGCTGTACGTAATTGACAGAAAATGTAAGAGCAGAGCCAATCAATTCATGCCTCAAAATTCAAAATCGTATATTTGATCTTTAACTGAGTAAATTATATACAACTAGCGACTCGCCCCGGCTTCGCACGGGTAGCCTCCGGTGAAAAACAGCCCCCCCCCTATGTGCTTGTCCTGATTCTAAGCTACCTCCACACCAATTTTCAGCCAAATTGGTTCAGTTATAAGTGGTGTAACCAGCACGACTTTGTTTTATATAATATATAGATATTTCAGATAATAAATATGCATGGGCACTACATTATAATTCCGAGGGATCACTGTACCAAAAACACGACAGGACAATATTTTTTCGGTAAAAAAACATAAAGTTACCTCTAACTACTGACTAGATTCGATTGTTTTTCAATATGGCGCATATTATTGTTTTAAATTTACATTATAAAACAAAATCAATACAAAAAAACTGAAGCATTACTGTGAAGGCTTTATAAAATTACTAGATACACATGCATACATAGACACACGCCTTTTTCCCCGAAGGGGGGTAGGCAGAGCCTTACAAGCGGTGCGAAGCGTTTTTTTTGGATGAAGACTTCTTATGGAGTTAGATTCAGACGTTTTAGTATAAAAAAATACGACTAAGAGATAGAAAAATGCAAAATACTATTTTAGAAAAAATAAATACGAAATAATACAAAATAAGTAAATAGCAAAATAAATGATAGATAAAAAACTTCTTGTCAAAACAGTCACTTCCCTTTCTTCCATCAATTTCATCTCATTATTTCTGTACACCGATTGGTCGGCACAGGACCGCTACACGCTAATTAAAGCTTAATTAACAATTATGACACCATCCAATCAGCATAGGCATACGGTACACCCATAAGGCTTATTTTAACTTATCGTATTTCGCTTTAAAAAGTGGACACATCAGATATGGGTAGTTATTAGGACAGGATTCCGTCGGCTTGGTTCGTTTTTGCAAAGACGCATAAGTTACGTACCATAGCGCACAGTTGTACATCTATTTAGTTGGATAATGAGTTATTTTATGTTAAAACATTTCTTAAACATGCTTGGGACATTTTTCTTCGAGATAAATCGGCCCTGCCGGTCTACGCCGGCATCGTTAGTATAAAAAACCATATCTGTAGTGTTTATCACAAAGGAAACTACTCTATGACAATTAGTTTGTGTTGCCATAATAGTTATCTAACTAAATTGAGCCTAATCATACTCAGCCTCTCGGGGTGCCAAAACTAATAAATACATTCTCAGGGTCTATGTAGTCTAGATATGTAATTATCCGATACACGGGCGTGGATATTTGTACAGAAATTGAGGTTCTGAAAGGGCGCTTTTCGGTGTTTATTTACAAAAATTAATGTAGTACACCACGCCTTTGTAATTGAAGGGAAAAGATGTAAAAGTCCACTCAGGGTTTTTTTGATTTGATAGCATTAACTTGTAGAGTATGATGAATTATGTATGTAGGTAGAATTTTTATTAATTTAGTAGAAGTGCCTACGTCCAGATAATTTACAGGATTTTAAATCTTTTGGTAAATTTTGAGGCTAAAAAGTTGTCCTGTCTTTTTGGGTTCCAAAGTGGCATGTACTTCTATTTTGCACCATCAAGGCCCTAAGTCCAACTAAATTGCACAAAAAAAGCCATTAAATGGCAACATTTTGTAACATGCAAAAAATAACCACACTTTTACAAAAACTGCAAAGTAA
This sequence comes from Operophtera brumata, assembly GCA_932527175.1. Lineage (NCBI taxonomy): Eukaryota > Metazoa > Arthropoda > Insecta > Lepidoptera > Geometridae > Operophtera > Operophtera brumata. The sequence continues at coordinate 4,690,285 of OW052229.1, forward strand.
TCATAAAAAATAACACGCAGGTACGTAGATGTGCTGTGTAAAGTACCAGTAGTTTCAGGAACTGGCACCATCTAGTACTAACTCTTTAACTTCTGTAAATCGCGTCCTAGGTTTTATTTTTCATTAGAAAAACCTCATGTTAGACCATACCGAGAAATCGATATAAATATCGATTCGAATCAAATCACTGTCATTGCTGTCATCCGTCGCCGCTAATGTCGTTGCGCACTATAATCTCGCCATACGCAGTATAAAATTAAAAAAATTACAATCCAATATGGCCGCCAACCTTATCATTTTGCGGTGAATGGTGACCATTGAGTATCATTTGGACGGACCCTAATTATATGCTCGATAGTCTGTTTCCGATTTCGTTTTGTCCTTTTGGGATTAATATTGATGTCATTGCAAGGATATTCTTTTATTAATCTGTGCTTCTTTTAATATTTGAGAAACAAATAGGTATACCTACCTACTTATGATTCACGCATTTTCTTGGGAACTTTATGAGACTTCAGTCATGAGTATTTCATTTCTGAATTTGTATTCTTTTTCAGTTTAGTGCCGTGACCAAAATTCAACAGATCCCTCCGTCTCCTCCCATGGATTTCTATCACCCGAGTACTCAACTGCCTGCCAAGCGTGGTGATTATGGCAAAACCCCCCATTGCATTCTATGGTGGAGGCCTCGTCCAGCAGTGGACGTCTAAAGGATGCTGATGATGATGATGATGATCATGATGATGATACGTTTTCATAAAATATTTTAGGATAAAGCAAAATAGTACCTACCACAAATGTTGTACCAATTTTTCATCTAAATTATATAGTTTTACTACACTACTTACTACTTTTACACTAGTTTTTCATTTAGTTCAACTAGTTTTTTTAATACTACTTGGATGACAGTACAAGCTGATGGCTCACCTGATGTTAAGCGGTAACCTCTGCCTATGAACCGTACATTACCTCATAGGTCACGTCCCCCTAGAACAAGCCCTATGTGGCATTGCACTGCGCCCGCAACCCTGAGACATAAAGATGAAAAGTCTCATGTGCCTGAAATTTAACCAGCACCCTTCAAACTGGAACACAGCAATGCGGCAGAAATAGTTATGGTGGTAGTACTTCCCAGGACGAACTCTTTCACAAAAAAGCTCTACTACTACTGAAATATTCCAAAATACTAGGAAAATTAGGGTATGAAACCTGTTTATTGAAAGCTTTGATGTCGGTTTTTTTACAAGGTTTTGTTTATCTTGCAATGTTTGAATGTTTGTATGTATGTTCGGGTCAAATCTTACCACAGAATTTTAAAGCAGTTTTATCCTCAACCGATTGAGATAAAAAAAACATACCTGTAAAGTTCCAGTGACAATACAATATGATGGTGACAGCGAGCTGATCTAATGATGGAGACGGAAGGTGGACAACGGAACTCCTCGATGGATAATAGTAGACTGTCCGTGTTTAGGCTTATATTGACCAGCACACGGTACTCACTAATTTTATACAAGCTTGTATTGAAAAATATGTTTTTCACAAAAACTTATATTGTAAAGAATTATTGATACAATTAAGGTAATATTCTAGGGGCCTAACGCAAAAATACCAATCTTAGATTTGATTTTTAACCGACTAACAAGTACAATATTAAAATTAAAAAATATGCATGGATACTACATTATAGGTAATTCCGAGGGACCACTGTACCAGAAACACGACAGGACAACAGTTTACTAGAAAAAAAAAAACAAAGATACGTCTATCTTTTCGCTAGATTCGACTGTTTATTAAAATGGTGCATATTATTGGGTAAAAAATTACCCTAAATATATCAATAAAATCAATACAATATAGCCGAGGGTTTACTGTAGGGGTTTTGTAAAATTATCTATATTTTATGAAATATTCAAAACCGCTTTTTCGAGCGGCGCGAGATGAAGATTTCTGCCTGAAGTTGGCGCAACCTGAACGTCACTATCTAGTTCTAATAATCTTGTCTGCCACTTGAACATGACTATACTTAACAACTAATAATTTAAATAGGTACTTAATTTGAATAGTTGGACTATGTGGACCCACTACAATGAAGTAGGTACCTATTCCAATTTCTAATCCCCAAGCGTGCTTTTACTTAAAACTAGCGACTCGTCCCGGCTTCGCACGGGTGTTTCAGGATGAAAAACATCCCCCCCTCTTATCCCCCCCTGGTAGCCTATGTCACTCAGGGTGAAAGTAAATTTCCACTGGTGAAAGAATTTTTGAAATCGGCACAGTAGTTTTTTATTTTATTCATTACAAACATACACACATACAATAATACAAATCTTTCCTCTTTATAATATTAAGCCCGCTGCACACGACGCTTGTTTTGCTGCTGGATTGCTTGCGGGGCCCTAAGATGGCTACTCTGCTGCCAGCGCTGCGAGAAAGTAACGTCACTGCTGGCTCTGAAGCGTGGTTGCGTGCTGGCTGTCGAAGATAGAACGTGTGCTATTTTTCGTGACGGCTTGCTTGCGTGTTTCCATTATTTTTCGTGCTCCGTTGTTAAAAAAAATGTCTCAAAGGTGGTCGTCAGAGCAAATCAATGTTTTAATTGACGCATACAAAGAGGAACCGTGTTTGTAAGCAAAAAATAATCCGAATTAGCACAATAAGCATCTTCGAGCTGCGGCTCTTGATAGAGTTTAGGACGCAGTTTTGGGGTTAAAACCAACCGTGACACCAAAAGAGTGCTCGACCAAATTTAACAACTTGAGGATTCAATTTAATATATTAATTTAATCAATTTAATACGCCTAGCGACAAGCACCGTGTGAAGCCAAGCAACCTAACAAGGGAGCCATCATTGCACCCAGCGCCACAGCCAACTTCAAACCCAGCGGCAAATTCTAGCAAGCTATCTAGCAGCAAAACAAGCGACGTGTGCGTTGGGCTTTAGTGTGGATTGAGTTAATTTAATTCACACTGGCTAATCATAAACACTAATCAAGAAACAATAAAAAAAAACAAAAGAATTAAGCTAAATTCCGAATTGGAATTGGAAAACTGTTCTTTTCATAAGGGCTGTATTTGGGTGTGTTGCATTGGGACCGCTTCATTAATGACTTGGTGTCGATTGGACTGAGAAGCTCAACTTGCGTTTTGCTGACTCCGTTCCTTTTATCATCAATAATTAATGACGGACGCTGGCGGAATAAGCCGGACGATTTAAGACTGCGCTCCGCCAGGCAGAAATCTTCATACAAAAAAAAAAACGCCACGCTCGAAAAAGCGGTTATTATTGAATATCTCGTGAAATATAGATAATTTTAAAAAACCCCGTGGATGAACGCTCCGTTTTATTTTAATGATTTTATTTATTCAATTTTTACCCAATAATCTGTACCATATTGACGAACAATCGAATCTAGGCAAAAGTTAGAGGTAACTTTGTGTTTTTTTTATCGAGAAAATTTTATTCTATAGTGTTTCTGTCAAGGTGATCCATCGGTATTATAATGTAGTATCCATGCATATTTTTAATTTGATTATTGTACTTGATTTAGTCAATTAAAAATCTAATCTAAGATTGGTAATTTTGCGTTAAGCCTTAACTCCACCTTAAGCGAACTGAATAAATTCAGTTTCAACTATTTCGGTTTGTGATAATGTGAATTTGGACAAATGAAGCTAATTCTGGACGTTTATAGTGAGCCAGCCTTATCGGGTGCGTTTGCAGGCGTAAATAAGGCTTGCATGTAACTCGTCCAACAGGCTGCCTACATGGTTCGTGAAATGCACATTTAACTTTTTCGTAACAATTTTGTGTCTTTTAACAATCAGCACTGGATATCTTAATGAGGACAGAAGCATGTCTTTTGAGTATTTTACATTAAAAATGTATTAATTTCAATAAATAAAGCATTATGTATCTAAACTACCAAGGAACGTGTTTTAAAATATGCATCGTCACAAGAAAATCGGCATTCTACCTTTTTCCCGTGGCCCGTAGGCTGTTATTTCCCGTTCGTGGTAATTTCTCTGAGATCCAACATCGTACAGCCACCGTAAATGGGCTTCAAAAGAGTCACAGCCGTCATAAATCGATGGTCGATTGAAAAACAGCGTAATTGCTCCTTTAATTCCCTACCGTGCTCTGATCGTAAGATACGTCACAATTAGTCAGGCAAAGACTTGGCTTATTTATGGTAAAAAGACTTCAACTCCAATATATTGGTTTTTATTTCCAAAAGAGCTTGTATACGTAAGTCTATAGAGTCAGAGACAACAGAGACTTGACGACCTATGTGGCGCGGCGGGCGAAGGTTGGTCTGCGACGCAGGAGGTTGCGGATTCGATTCCCGCCTCGGAACAAATATTTGTGAGATCGCAGATATTTGTTCAGGGTGTTCTGGGTATTTTATATTTATAATAAAAAATATCTATCTATGTAATGTATTGTATTAAGTATATCAGTTATATAGTACCCATAACACAAGTTCTTTAGCTTGGGGCTAGATAATGTTGTGTGAACTGTGTCCAGCATTATTTATTTATTTATTGTCAATAGTTCGATTCTACATTGAATCCACGGCACGTGAAACGAAATTTCTTCGTCTTTTTTGTTCATCACAGCTCATCAACACATATTCAGATCGTGAAAACTGATTTGCCGGTAGACATATGACCTAACACACAAGTTTTAATTTATAGTATCACATAAATATAATTACTTTGGCTATGAAAGTGCCTGAAACAAAAAACACCGTAAAAACCAATAAAGCACAATCGTAGCAAAACTAATGATATTTATGTGATTACTATAAATTAAAACTTGTGTGTTAGGTCATATAATTACCGGAAAATCATTTTTCACTATCTGAATATGTGTGGATGAGAGGTGATGATCAAAAAACACGAAAAAAAATGAATTTCGCGCCACAAGCGAAAGCAACCACCTTAAGGCTACTTTAAATACCTACTGGCTAAACATACATACATAGACACACGCCTTTTTCCCCGAAGGGTTAGGCAGAGCCTCAATGGGCCTCTTTTCACAGTGGGTTGCACCATCGTGGAATATAGAAGTGACAAGTGGTGAGCTCATTGCCGCCATCGCTTCCCACGACTGACTCAGCTAACGCTTTCTTCCAGTAATAACACATTCCATAATAAGCTACCAGCCAGGACAAATCTTATACCAACGAATCTTATCAACAAGTCCGGGTAAGATGCACTATAACGATATTTATATTATTTCCATCGGTATTATTGAACTGTCCTAATAGCCATATCTTAGTATCGCTACAGCATTCACTGGCAATCCTTACTGAGACAAGACACAGGTCGCAGCTCATAGAGATCAATGGCTGGTGTACTTCAACGCTTACAGCCCGTTCACACTAGTCGTAAGTCGCATATGACTAAAAGTCAAATGCTCTGGTCACCATACACTTTATATGGAGCTGTTCACATTGGATGAGATGCGATTTTTAATCTAATACGACTCAAAAAACCATCCGACGGGCCAGCGCCCGTTGTAAGACTAAAAATCGCGTCAAATCGTGCTCGCATAGGTGCCTGCTTGTTGCAGTTCACACTAGTCGTGCATCTAATCGACTCGAGCGCGTTGTTACCTCTCTCGCGAGTTCGCTACGTACCGAATGGCGCGAAACTACGACCTATATATACTACTCGCGACGCAGTGTGAACAGGTACATCAGACTTTCGACTTTCAGTAATATGCGACTTACGACTAGTGTGAACGGGCTGTTACAGCACTGTTTATGAGTGCGCAAACATTTAGGCTGGATCAAGCGAACGCAGCTTTGTGAGTTGTGTGTGACTTGCGTTTTTGGCGTTATTGTAGATTACTTTTGAGGCGAAGACAAACCAAATCGAGGCAAATAAAATAAACATTTATTAATTAGGATATTTAACCTTTTTTTTCACGTCAGTTTGTTATAAAATACTATATAGTTTGAGTTTTTAATATAAATTTTACATTTGTTTGGTCAGTATTGTTGGTAACTGACCAAACAAATGTCCATAAACCAATAATGTATGAAAGAAAAATAAGAAAAACGCGTCGCAAAAAACAAGTCAATTACGCGACGCAAAAAACGCAACGTCAACTCACAAAATTGCACTAGTTTGCCCCTAAAGCGCTGGAAAGCAAAATCAGGTAGTTAAATACTACCAACCAATCCCGAATCCATTCTGCCACAATTGACAACATTTCTTATAATTCTTATAATTCTTTAACGTACACGGAAAAAAATATTCCATATAAAATATAGAAATGAAATTACCATGGCTTGGTATCATTTTATAAAAATTACTTATTTTAAATTAAGTTAAGTACGCGGTCTATAGTCGTAATTTTTCTAAAATAAAATATAAAAAAGATGTGTACAAAGGCCAGCTGAACCCTAAAGTTTTATTTCAGCAAACCTTTCGTGGTAGACTCTCGACCCGAGTAAAACACTATGTTTGTTCTTGTTCAAAACTCTAAACTATCCAATCGTGCTTCAGAAACCCAACTGTTTTATGTTATTTTATTATTATTTTAGGACTTTCATTATGAACCAACCGTTAGTCCATTAGACTGTGTCGAAAGACTTGGTGAAATTAATTTCTATGGAGCAATTATATTGCTTGAAGGCAGAATGTGGAGGACATTTTATTTTCTGTTTCTGACATTACCATTAAAATACCTAAATGTAGTAGAGCTTTTTTGTGAAAGAGTTCGTCCGGGGAAGTACTACCACCATACCTATTTCTGCCGCAAAGCAGTAGTGCTCGCATTGCTGTGTTCCGGTTTGAAGGGTAAGGGTGCCGGTGAAATTACAGGCACATGAGACTTTTCATCTTTATGTCTCAGGGTGGCGGGCGCAGTGCAATGCCACATAGGGTGCGTCCTTAGTGGACGTGACCTATGAGGTAATGCATTGTTCATAGGCAGAGGTTACCGCTTAACATCAGAAAGGCCTCTTGTTTGTTCCGTCATCCAAGTAGCATAAAAAAAAAAAAAAAAAAATGTGAAATAAGTAGTCTTTAGCATTGACAGACAGTTTCAACGACCTGCGAATCTATTATGTCGTCAACCTATCTTGTCTTTTTCAAGTCCTTGTCTCGGGATCACCACTCGGCCTAGACCTGCTTCAACCTGTCTACTTGCACGTCATATCATATCTTGACTTATATTTCTAACACCGAATGGCCGTTTTTCCACTAGCCAGTACGGCACCGGTAACCGCGATGGAACAGGCTTCGGCGCTGGTTAAATATTTCAAACATTTTTGCACCCCCCACAGCCAGTTCCATACCGTTTTTTTTTTTTTTTTTTTTTTATACTTCTTGGATGACGGATCAAGCAAGGGGCCCACCTGATGTTAAGCGGTAACCTCTGCCTATGAACAGTGCATTACCTCATAGATCACGTCCACCTAGGACGCAACCTATGTGGCATTGCACTGCGCCCACCACCCTGAGACACAAAGATGAAAAGTCTCATGTGCCTGTAATTTCACCGGCACCCTTACCCTTCAAACCGGAACACAGCAATGCGAGCACTACTGCTTTGCGGCAGAAATAGGTATGGTGGTAGTACTTCCCCGGACGAACTACGGACGGACGGACGACGACAAAAAAGCTCTACTACTACTACCGTGCCGGCTAGTGGAAAAACGCCGATTCTTTCAATTTTGTTTTTGCTCTGTTTTGTCCAGCCTATGCTTGTGTGGCCCGTCTCCTCCCGTGGATATCGTAAATGCCGCGAATAATAATCAATACTGCGATCACCAATCCGCCTGCCTATATAGCGTGGTGGCAAATCCCCCTATTCTATAGGGGAGGCGACGTCCAGCAGTGGACGTCTTAAGGTTGCTGATGATGTTTTTTTTTAATGAAAGTTCTAAATTTATTTATAGAAAGAATAATACAACTAATACAATAATACAAGTAGGTATGTACAAATTGAAAGAGATACATTTGAAACAGTTGTGCTACCTGAAGACCGCTGCTAACGATCTAAAGGTAGCTCAACTGATCCAAATCACTAACATATGGGAGCATCCTTAAGATGCATTGCCACGCTGAATGGCAATACTAATGCGTACAATCAATACCTATATAATAATATATTTATTCAATAATTTTGAATTTGGTGGTTACTGATACTAACATTGATAGAATATGGACCTGCAATTTAAAAGAAACACTTTATCCGTCAGAAACTAGTATCAAAAATATTTCGGCACTCAAAAGCACGTAGGAAGGTCCCTTCTCGATGGACCGACGTGACCAAGAAGCCGGTGGATGGAGGCGGCTCAAGCCTGTCTTTAGTGGCATTCTACGGGACCTATGACCAGCAGTGCCCTTCTATAGGCTGATTTAATAATGCTGATGATCTTGTAAGGAAACTAGTAAGTTTCTTGGTAACTGGTAACTATTTTGTAAGTTACAAATGAAAACGTCATATAATTGATCTGAATTACGGGCTACATAGTTACAGGCATAGACGTAGAATTTTCGCTACATGGTTACAGTGAAGTTGCAGCCTCCATCTATGGCGCGGCGGAGCTCAGTAAATAACGGACAATAGAGTGATAACTCTCACTCCTCTCACTGGCCGATTCTTGACGGAATAATAAATAACGAATAATAGGGCTCCAACACTTCCCAAGCGTCAGGATGATGCCGAAGTAACATTACCTAATCTGTGGTTTAACCTCTAACCACTCTAACTTTCAAGCTTAACTTTCAAGCTTTTATTTGTTTTTTTTATGGTGACCTGTTATACTTTTTCAAACCTACGTCAGGCACCAATCTCTCACAAAATAGGTTAACAATTGCTGTAACATAATTTTAAGACAAAATAATGTATGATGAAACCTTTGTGAGAGAAAATAAATGCTTTATATATTTATATATTTAGTTCTTTTCACCTGTCCCGTTGCCTGTAATCAAATCCTGTTTCTCGTTTGTTCTGAATTGTGTTCCTGTTTTTGAACTCTTTCCATCATTTTCGAAAAGAGACGTCAGCTGTTACGGCCAAGTTTACGGTGACGCTTGCGGCCATCAGCTTCAACCTTAATTATTTTATTTTCATCGAAGGCCATCAGGATCTTTGCAGCTCTTTTATTTTTCTTCATTTTGGTGGTTTTAATTGGATGAATATCAAAATATTTCTAACAATATGGGCATAGCTTCGTTGTAAATCTAGGTCTTCAAACGAAATTTAAATTATAACGGGCAAGAGAGCTTCATTTCAAGCAAAACTGTGTCTATACGGTTACAACTTTGACTTATTTTAGTCCAACGTAGAAAATAATTGTAGGTAGCCAAGCAATACTGTATTAAGTCAAACTAATTAGAAAAATGTTGAAAACTGGAGCAACTAGAATTATAATATTGTTTTGACCACTCACTTTTTGTTTTTTTAACCAAATTGGTTGTTATAACTTGAGTTCACACAAAACGAATCCGTTGTCGTTGATTTCTGCCCGATCTCTGAGGTAACTCAATAAGCGACGGTTTAACTTGTCGACCGAATGAATGGCGTGAGTGGACAACAAAGCTTTTTAGGGCTATAATTCAATAAATAATTGATTTACTGAAATGCCTGTTTTCCCAATTGGTAGGGAAAAAAATCTAGTTTACGAATCACAAATAAGTCAAAAATGCAAAATTTTGACTTAAAACACTATTAGTGTGATATCCATCATCAGTAGCCTTTAGACTTCCACTGCTAGACGAGCCCCACACAGATAGGTTCCTTCTATTTTTAACCCCCGACGCAAAAACGACGGGGTGTTATAAGTTTGACGTTGGCAGAATGAAATTCTGGAGTTAAGAGATGAGATGCTGCAGCGTCTGAATTTGACTCTCAAGGCTGTATCCGATTGGGGCGATGCCAATCTAGTCAAGTTCAACGCCTCTAAAACGCAGGCTTGTCTCTTCTCGGCGAAAAAAAGTCCGTTTCTCCAAGTTCCTGTCTTCCGAGATGTACCTGTAGCTATAGGTGATCACCTCGAGCTCTCAGGCGTTTCACTCACGCCTACTCTCAACTTTGGCTCCTACATCGAGTCTAAGGCAAAAATTGCTTCCATGAAGCTGGGTATCCTGAATAAGGTAAAGCGTTACTTCACATCAGGACAGCTTCTAAGTCTGTACAAAGCACAAGTCCGGGCTGGTATGGAGTATTGCTGCCACGTTTGGGATGGCTCGGCCAAACACCAGCTTGCTGCCTTGGACTCGATTGAACGCAGAGCTTTTAGGCTAATAGGTGAGCAACATATGGCGGAGACTAAGGTCCAGAGTCTCGAGCACCGCCGTAAGGTCGCATGGCTTTCGATCTTCTATAGGTTACATTTCGGGGAATGCTCCCAGGAACTTCATGATGTGATCCCACCATCTCCTTTTCATCATAGGACGAGCAGGCGCACGGCTCGGTACCACCCTTACCTGATTAGTATACCCGCTATTCGTACTAAACGTTTCAGTTCCACCTTTATAATGCGAACTGCTAAGGAGTGGAATACACTACCGTCGTCTGTCTTTCCTGATAACTATAATCTGGGTCTCTTCAAGGCTAGAGTGAATAGGTGCCTTCTAGACCTTTGTGCTCCATCTTCGGCCACATCGTCACTTTCCAACAGGTGAGATCGTGGTCAAACAAAGGTCTAAGTTAAAAAAAAAAAAAAAAAAAAAAAAAAACGTGTCTGTGTGTGTGTGTGTGTGCCTGTCCCATTGTAGCTCCCGAACGTATGAACCAATTTAGTTTTTTTTGTTTTGTTTGAAAGGTGAATTTGTCGGGAGTGTTCTTAGCTATGTTTTATCAAAATCGGTTCAGCCGTTTCATTGCGTAGTGGGTTTTTTAATTTTTACAAAATTAATTACTTATTATCACGGTAAAAAGCAAGTAAAGCCGCGCAAAATGACACTAGTTTATAAATAGTAGGATAGTATGTTGGTACCGTAGTGTATCTGGCCTTAATAAGACCTCTCCATCTCCTCCTGTGGATGTCATAAAAGCTGACTAAGGAATTACACTAAGGGATGGGCAGCAGCTTCCACCTGAGTATCAAATACTCAAACTGCTATAATTCCAATCCTCGTGCCAGTAGAGCTTTTATGTGAAAGAGTTGGTTCGTCCGGGGAAGTACTACCACCATACCTATATCTGCCGCAAAGCTGCTTGCATTGCTGTGTTCCGGTTTGAAGGGTAAGGGTGCCGGTGAAATTACAGGCACATGAGACTTTTCATCTTTATGTCTCATGGTGGCGAGTGCAGTGCAATGCCACATAGGGCGCGTCCTAGGTGGACGTGCCCTATGAGGTAATGCACTGTTCATAGGCAGAGGTTACCACTTAACATCAGGTGGGCCATCTGCTTGTTCCGTCATTCAATAAGTATAAAAAAAATCCTGGTGCTTATAGTCAATCCCCCCATTAGTTTGTAGGGGGAAGCCTCGTCCAGCAGTGGACGTCTAAATACTGCTGATGATGATGATGATATCGCGAGTTAAAGTATCAAATCACTTTATAGAATAGATTTAAAGACTGATCTCTGGAGCTCGTATCTCGACGATTCATAAATCGTAGTGGATAGAATTTTCTATTTTTAGCCTTTGGTGGGATGAAAAAATGCCAATTGTTGGCCCTCGCTGCGTTGATTTACCAACTTTATATATCGCAATCATCCTCAAGTATCTTGAAGTGATACTTACCCAGTTTTTTTTGTCGTTACGGTTATAGCTCTAGGGAAGTACTACACTATCCTAGGTACCTTCACTATCGTCCTAGGTGGACGTGACCTATGAGGTAATGCACTGTTCATAGGCAGAGGTTACCGCTTAACATCAGGTGGGCCATCTGCTTGTTCCGTCATTGAAGTAGTATAAAAAAAAAAAAAAAAAAAACTATCTAAGACGTTAAGCAGTAATGTGAGCATTGCAGATTTTCAAGGTGCCGAATTGCGGACACAAGAGAAAGTTTACTTACTAAGTACCAGCTGCTCGCTTTGACTCCCTAGAGAGAAGAGCCGTTAGAATCGTCAACGAACCCAAGCTCTCTAGTTCACTTGAGCCGCTGAGCCTGCGCCGAGACATCGGCTCGCTCTGTGTGTTCTATCGACTCTATAATGGAGAGTGCTCTGAGGAGCTGCTCAATCTCATACCCGCTTCCAGGTTCTACCATCGCACTTCTCGACAAAGCAAGAGAGTTCATCCTCACATCATCGACACGTGGGTATCTCGTACAGCTCGCTTTACGAGATCTTTTCTCCCCCATACGTGCAAGTTGTGGAATGGGCTCCCTCCTGAAGTGTCTCCGCTAAACTTACAACATAAATCGCTTAAAAAAAATTACAAATCAGTCCTTCAGGGCAGGCGAGGCATTGGCAATACCTCTGGTGTTGCAGATGTCAATAGGCGACGGTAACCGCTTACCATCAGGCGGGCCGCCATTGTAGAGCCATTAAATAAAAATAAAAAACTTACACAAAAGTCGACTGGGAAGGTTCCTTCAAAAGGGATGAAGAATCCTTCCATGAACGGTCACAAGGCTCTTTTCAGGGACATCGTGTCTAAAACTGCCATGATTTGGCACCCACTTGAAAATGGTAATAGGTAGTTATCGTACGGGAGCGTTGGTTAGTCTTTTTAAAAAATACAAATTAAATGGAAGAATTATATTTTCTTTAAATTACATTACAATTTTAATTAATTATGGACATGGTGCCCAGGCGAAATGCCACGAGTCACTGCCTGCTGTTCCTTTTATAACCTTATTGTTCGAGAACGTTCCATGCGCCTTAACTATCATCAGGATGTGCTAACGTAGCGTCTAGCCGCCTACGCACAAATACCAAGGCTGCAATTGACTATGAAGATTATCTGATGGGGACACATAACTCCTCCCTCCTTAGATTGAAGTTTGCGGAAAGACGAAGTTTTTCCGAAAACTTCATTATAAATTAAATACAATTCTTCATTAATAAAATGATTACAAAAATAAAATTTAAGTTGATAAAAAGATTACATGATTATAAGATTAAACATTTTCTTAAAACTAATAAGTAGGAAAAACGTAGGAAAATCATAAGATCAGCTTCCATTATTCCTACTTGTACAATAAATGATTTAACTTGAATAACATAAAAGATTAAAAGATGATTACATGTTTCTTAAAAACTAAGTAAATTTTCACGCAGGAAAATTTCTACTCGTTAATTAATAAAGGTCGGTTATGAATATTAGCAAGTTCAATTTCAGGAGGACTTTGATTATCCTCGCGTTCTAAAAGTCTTTTCACAATAATTGATTTCAGTTTAAGTCCCAGGATCGAAGTAGCCACTATGATGGTTAAAACGTAAAGTATAATTGTGGCAACACTGACACTTTTCACATGAATAACACGATTTTCACTTAATTGACCATTCACTTTCCTAACACTTTTCTTCAATAAGTAGTTAAGATGTTGTACTTCATCTAAGTTAACTCCTTTTAAATTCACTGGTTCGCTGTCTGCTTCAACGGTGTTGTTTGGCTGAAGATCAGGTAAGTAAATAATGGGTACAGGTTTGTAATCACTTTCCAATGAGTGATAACGTTTTCCATGTATCTGGATATTATCGATGAAAGCTTCACAATGATCTTCTATTGTCAATATGTAAGTACCTTTGAGTGGTTCTCTTATAATGTCTTCTCCACAATTCCGGGATAAAATCTTGTTGTTCTGAGAAAACACTATCCAACTATTGCGTGTAATTCGTTGGATCTTCAATTCTTCTAAATCGACTCGATGTTGAATACACAATGATAACTTTTCTTGGTAAGTCATCAATTGCTCGATACACGTCCGCTCTGCGTAAAGGACTAAGTCATTCTCCGAGCACAGATATTCATCAGCCGTGATTTCTTTGCAGTGTCGTGCGAGTGGGCGGAATGTCAGACCTTCTACCAATAGGAATGGAAATTCAGGAATGACGACGAATGTCAGGTTGTTTGGATCATAGGTTACAGGTAAGGAATACAATTTATAATAACTATAGGTTGAATTGCTAACTAAAGGAACTTCAATTATGAACCTTATTTCATTGTTTTTAAGGTAAGTTTTAACAGACAATGTTTCTTCTAAATTAATCAAGTTTTCTTCAGTAACGGGGTACATTAAACGGTCATAATGACTAATATCTGTTAACAAGATAATTAATTCATTAGAGTTTACAACTGATTTATGTAATACTGAAACCTTGCTAAGAGCTAAAGCTGTTTCTATTTCATTTAATTTTATGTAAATAGTTCTAAAATTCACAATAAACATATTAAATGTACCAATTATATAAGATAAGAAGATATAATTATTTTCCCTGCCTGTGTAGTTCTTTAACACAATTTCAATTTGCTGAAGGCGTTCATTCATGACTTCCGTATTTTCATTTATAATTTCAGTTGAGTTAAGGAAAGAGTCCAACATTTCAGATACCAATGTAATTTTATTAGAAATTGCTTGCTCACGAGTTTCGATACCAGATATTAATTCATCGTAACGGAGTGCATCGTCTTGATCAAGATTACCAGTTATAATTTTAATAATAGATCCTAATGGATTAATAAGGCCTCGTTTAGATCTTGAAGCAGGAATTAACTGTTAGAGCTTTTCAAGTGTTTCATCACGTAAGTATTCCATTTGTGATTGCAATGATAAAATCTCCTTGATATACGTATGATTATGGGCAACTAGTATTTCATGAAAATCAGAATATGTTTGAATATTAAAGTAAAGATCTGATTTAAAATCTTTTAAATTAAGAGTTTTTACAATTGACCAACTATCGTGCTGTAAAAAGGCTAGGCCTTGTTTAACTGGAAGAATACCAGGATTACTACTAACTTTTATTACCGGAGGGACCTGGTTTGGGAGATAAGCTTGGATCGTCGACATCCATACTAGTAGTAGTAGGCACCACCTGTGGAGGACGTTTTATGTTTTTAATTGGAACTTTTGTTTGCCTGTCTTTTACCTTAATGGGAACAATATTGCGTTCTACACGACTTAACACTTTAGCTTTCTGATATTTGGGTTTATCTTTTGACTGTCGCTTATTTACTGCTTTGGCAAAAATTGTTTGACCTTCCTCCAACTGGGGAATTTTCTCACCACCTCGCTTTTCTTGAACCTTTTCTTTTATATTTCCCATCTTTTCTGATAAATGCCTATACAACATAGTTGTCTTTTTCTTATGATCTTTAATTAATTGTTGTTTATAACTTTTATCAAATTCTAAAGCAAATGTAGAGTTCAATTCCGTGTGACCAAAAACAACTTCGAATGGTGTAAGATCAGTCGTACTATGTATAGAGTTGTTGTAAGCCATAACGCTATAAGTCATCACAGATGCTGGATCAGTATACTTTCGCTCATACTTAGCTAGCCTATAGATCTCTATTATGGTCGAATGAAATCGCTCTATCAATCCCATGGAATTAGGATTATTTGGAGTACCAATATGTAATGTTATTTTATGTAAATCTGTTAATTCCCTTAATAATTCATTATTAAATTCAGTTCCAGGATCACAGCTTATTTTTCGCGGTATTCCATAAAATGAAAAGTATTTTAGTAGCGCTCTGACTATTTCAGGTGTTGATCTAGACGGAACTTCAATGGCTTGACCTAATTTACTAAATGCGTCGATTAAGGTAAGATAATGTTTCAATTCTATCGAGAAAATATCAATAAATATTTCCTGGAAAGGTGCGTCTTGAGTCTGGGTAAGTTGTAACATTGGTTTTAAAGGTTTACGCTCATATTTTGAAGCTTTACATTTTTCACATGAATTTAGGATAGCGGAAACGGTTTCGTGCATTTTTGGCCAGTAATAATGTCGTTTAATTCTTTTTACTGTTTCAGTAATTCCACGATGACAAGTTTTTCCTTCATGTAATTTAATAACAATCGCTCTTTGTTCTTGCTCGTCATCACAATAAATTACACGCTTTGTACATTCATGAAAATCTATAGTTCCTCCTTTGAATATCGTTAAAATTACATTACTGAAGTCTTTCCTAAATTCAGGATTTTCAAAATAAATAAAATATTTAATTTTTGGTCTAATATATTCCTTTAAAAATTGTTTTATCAATTCCTGATTACTAGTGGGTAAAAATACTTCAATTATCTTTTGATTATCGCGGGATAAGTTTTTAACTTGTATTTCATTTCGCAACCAACTAAATACTAATATTTGATTTGGTTTCGTATCAATAGCTTCGTCTAATATAGGTATACCTTTTGATTCTAAATTTAAACCTGAATGTACAGTTCCTGAAGAACTAGAGTCAGATGGTATGTGATATTGTCCTGGTTCTCTATCTATAACTTCCGTATCCGAGTCCGATATACATATAGGACTAGGCTCATTTATACTATCTGAATCAGACAATATAGTTTTTCGTTGTTTCCCTAATTTTTCAATTTTCTTTACTACTTCATCCATGTGAGATTTAAATTCTTGTTCCTTTTCATCAAAATTTACAATCATAGAGCTGTTGTCATCACTATCACTAGTTATGTTTATTTTAATACGTGACAGTGCATCAGCAACCTTATTTTCTTTACCAATCATATGTGCCATACCAAAATCGTACTCTTGTAAACGTAAACGCCAACGCGTCAATTTACTGCCTGGTTCCTTAAGGTTGTATAACCATATTAAAGGTTTATGGTCTGTTTGAATGAAGAATTTATGACCATACAAATAAGGTCTAAAATGTTTTGTGGCCCAAACAATTGCCAATAATTCTCGTTCTATAGCACTATATTGTTGTTCAGTTTCTGATAGAGTTCGACTCGCATAAGCTACTGGCTTATCGCTGCCTACTGGTCCTTGTGATAACACTGCATCGATTGCTACTTCTGATGCATCTGTGGTTAAGTTAAATGGTTTGGATATGTCTGGATAAATGACTCTACCTATATTTTTGTAGATTATTTGTCAACATTTCATCAATCTCATATTCCGATAATTCATTTGTATAATTTATTTCAATGTGAGGTAAACAATTATCTGGGGAATCGTGAGTTAATTTTGTCGTGTTGAAAGGTGACGTAATTGTTATATTACATTCACTGTCAGTTGTATTTTGTATCACAGTTGTAGCAAAGTTATTTTCGCATTTAACAATAGCTGAAGGCATACGAACACCATTTGTAAATTCTAAAAATTCTAGTATAACATCACCATTATTGCAATTTACAGGTAATTTAACTCGATGTTCAGAACGGGGTTCTAAGTGAATAATGTAATCCGGTTCATAAATAATTGGAATACTAATTCCATTTATTTTTAATATTTTATCTTTCAAACAAATTTCGGCCTTGAGTTGTGTTAATAAATCCCATCCAATTACTCCATCGTATTCTTTGTCAACATCATAAAGATAAAATTTATGGAATCGATTGTCATTGAAAATATTAAAAAGAGGTATATTTGCTACTTCATGATGACTTGTAGTACCATGTGTACTAGTTACTGTAAATGGTTCGTAGATTTTGTAATTAGCAAAATATTTGTTTGCTTTTGTTGGGCTTAGGAAAGATCTTGTGCTACCAGAATCTAACATTAATTTTCCGTCAATCTCTTGAATGTAGACATACGGTAATCTACGTGTTGTGTCATAATTTAGTTTTATTACCTCGGGTTTGCTGGATGCAAATTTACGTGAAAATTTTGAACGGTTTCTTTTTGAGAAACAGGTTGGCTTTCGACTATTTCCTTTGTTACTTTATTGCTAGATTGATCTGTAACGTTGTTGTTAGAAGAATCATTTTCAATTGCACACTGAGGCGCGTCAATGTATGTATCATCGTAAGTATACATATCGTCATAGTTTACATAACCATCGTAATAATAGCTATCGTCATACTGGCCTGTGTACCGGTCTTCTGCATCTAACTCATTTACTGGAACTTGCTGTGGTCTCATCGGAGCAGTTCTCATAGTCACGTCATTAGGGTGTGGAATGCCGAATTTAAATTGTCTTTCTGGTAATGGAAATTTACTTGGATTTTTTATACGTACCAACCTAACCATAAAATGTTCGGATAGGTTATTCATAGACATAGAGAAACACATTCAAAGATGTTTTGTTGTAAATAATGTGTTTTGTCTTTTTCACATCATGGGTCTCCGAAATGTTGTACCAATAGTGCCTTTAATTCAGTATAGGTGGTAAATCACCTTTCTCGCTAATCAATGCTGCTGCTTTGCCTGTTAGTTTCGATGTTATTGCTTGCATAATATATTCATTGCGGTCTGCAGTGCCCTGATATAGAGATATTACAAACTCACATTTTTTTAAGAAAAAGCTTAAAACTTTTGTATCACCATTATAATCCGGGATTAATCTAAGTGCATCTCGCGGAATTTCACTCGCGGAAACAGGGGCCGCTGCAGCACCTGACAACGCATTTTCTTGGTGTGCCATTTTGTTTACTTAAAATTAACACACATAAAATTCAAACAATACGTAACCAACAAATCTTAATATCTAACACAAAAAGCACAAAAAGAATATACACTTCAAGATTTTATTGAAGTTATAAAAATGGAAGTCAATTAATTTTAAATCGACACAAAATATAAAATAATTACTCCAAAATTTTATCGAAGTAAGTTATTTTACAAACGCGTAAACTTATTAGCTCTGAGAGTTTATCCGAGCTGTCTAGTTATCACCTCGAAATTTTATCAAGATATCTAAAAATATAAGTAACCTAATCGCCTTAACAGTTTATCAAGGTCTCCTAGTTATTACCTCAAAATTTTATTGAGATACCTAAAAATATAACTAACCTAATCGCCTTAATAGTTTATCAAGGTCTCCTAATTATCACCACAAGATTTTATTGTGATACCTAGTTGTAAACCTAACTTAATCACCTTGAGATTTTATCAAAGTTTTCTACTTATCATCTCAAGATTTTATCGAGACACCTATTTATAAACCTAACTTATTCACCTTGAGATTTTATCAAAGTTTTCTACTTATCATCTCGAGATTTTATCGAGACACCTATTCCAATTAAAATTATAATTTAAAAAGACTACAATGCAACAAAATAAATTTTGGGAGTTTGGTAAAGGAAGGAAGTAGAAGGATTTTGACTTACCACTCGCCAACCACCAAATATCTCCACTGCATCACTTCCAGATAACGTATTTATTTGTTTGGTTCTTCGGATCGTTGGATTTCGCGGTCGCGGAAAATACTCGGATTTTACGTAGTAAGTTTTCGCAGTTTTCCCGTAAAATCGTGGCAAAACAATCCGCCCCGAGCTGCGCCAGTTATCGTACGGGAGCGTTGGTTAGTCTTTTTAAAAAATACAAATTAAATGGAAGAATTATATTTTCTTTAAATTACATTACAATTTTAATTAATTATGGACATGGTGCCCAGGCGAAATGCCACGAGTCACTGCCTGCTGTTCCTTTTATAACCTTATTGTTCGAGAACGTTCCATGCGCCTTAACTATCATCAGGATGTGCTAACGTAGCGTCTAGCCGCCTACGCACAAATACCAAGGCTGCAATTGACTATGAAGATTATCTGATGGGGACACATAACTAGGTTATGCGTTTATTTTTAATTTATGAATATTATTTACTACTTATTGAACTAGATTATTTTTTCATAAAAACCCGTTATTCTAAAATTAGGTCAGTCTATTCTGTCTTCGATCATCATAAATGTTCATAAATTATTTCAGGGTTGGCAGCGCATCGACAATACCCCTGCCTGGTGTTGCCGGTGTCTATAAGCGACCGTGACTTCTTTACATCAGATGGGGCTTTGATAGTTTGCCTATTTGTTTCATAAAAAAAAAACTGGTACTGTAAAGCTAGTTTTTTTAGGCGGGCCGGTATTTCGGTCTCCGCGGCCCATAACCTTAGCATAGGGGCCGTATCTTGGACACCCCTGCCATAGAACGTTAGTCCATGATTGTGCGGTTATCCCACTCGCAAACTGTTGACATTGCGGTCCGCAACCCCTCATTTGCTGGCTGTGATTATTTCCTTGTCAAACGTAGGTACAATAGTTTCCTAGCCACCTAATTGTTGGGTAATATTATGTCATCATGTTTACAAACATAATTTGTAAGAGTTAGACGCATTTTCACCAACACGTTAACGGACGTTTAAACGGCTGTTTAGCTTAAACAACTCTTTTTGACAGATGTTTTCATACGTTAACTGTCACTTTGACGATTGGTTACGGTAACGACCGATTTATTTGTTCGTGAACATGGGCCTAAGCCTCTATCAACCTTAATTAGATTTTGGATGTTTAAAATTCTCAATTTTTTTTAGATTTTTCTAAATATGTATAGTGTTTTTTGCGCCCTACAGATGCCGAATTTATTTCAGTATCCATTCGATATTTTTAATTATAATATGAAACCGTATGTTTTATTGAACAATAATCTCACACCGACTGTACAAAACCTGAGAAAATGTTAGTAGTGTCGAGTTGACCCTCGAAGTATGGAAGTCAAAAGTAGGACAAAAAATGGTGTAGTGACGAAAAGCCCCTAACCCCAATGGACCATGTAGGGAGAGTACCTACTAGTGGCAAAGTGGAACCCTGAAATCCAGTCCTAAGGTCGTGGGTTTGTATCCAGTCGGTAGTGCATCAATAATAGATGTGTACAATTAAAATTCCTCTCCATATCAATTGTCTGAAAGAAATTCTAAGCGATAAGATTACCCGTTATACTTTTAATTTTGATATATAGTTGTGTATATTTTGTTATTTTCATATGAAGATGTACACAGTCAATGTAAAATAAAGTATTTTATCAACACTCAAATCGAAAAATTCGAATTACGAATTCAAAGACGGTTCTATACAGACGCACTTTATAGACGCAAATACATAAAGTTAAGAATAAAACTCATTATAGTACCGCCAACGGTATCATAAAACTCATTATAGTACCGCTATCTTTTTTTTTATTAATTCATTAAACTATTCTATGGTTATAGCCTGAATATGAAAAAAAGGCGCACGCATGCGCAGTTTGAACTTTGAAAAAATGGCGCACGCATGCGTAGTTTGTACTTAATTTCCCGCGCTTCCCATATTACTATACCAAATAAATTACTTACTTGTTGTAACCTACCAACTTTGTTAAATTTCAATTTTTCCTATGAGTGAGTATAAGTAGTGTATGAAACTGCATATAACTTAGGTATTAAAACAGACTCTCGTGTTTTAATACCCCTTCTTATATGACAGTTGCATAAACTACTATTTAGTTCTGCTCTATGTGCTTTTAAACCGTGTTGGATCTCGTTACTGGCCAATGCTACTATCGAGCCCGTCATACACAAGCTGAAAGAAAATAGAACAAAGACAAATTCTGTGACTGTCTAACTCATTAAAGCTCAGGTGAGTTAGAAAGTGACAAAATAGCACTCGCGAAACGAAAAGTGATCGGAAATCACCTATTTTTTTTATTAAAAATCAATAGGAATGTAATTTTCAGAAATAAAAACATGTTCCTATCGGTTTTCTGTTATTGAATACTGAAGGCAATAAAAACATTTTTTTTTATTTTTTTTTTAGATTTATCGATAGCGACCGTGGAGAAAAAAGGTTTTAAAGCACCACATTTCACATATATCCACGCCTTAAACAAATCTATCTACCTACCCGTATTAAAACATAAAGCCCTTCCAAACTTCCTCATCCAATTTCTGCCCTGACTCGTCCCTTGGAACAAGAAATCGAAAAAAAATGCTGTGAATTGAGTAGTTGAGTAGTTGTGAGTTGAGTAATCGAGTTCCTATGCATAAAACACATCCAGTAATTTATGGAATTCTCGAAGAAGTTTTTCCCTGCGAATTCTGAAGTTAATTTTATGCAAGCTGCGAGTCTTAGCACTTGCATATCACAACGTATCTATTTTTTTTTAAATCTTGAAATGACGGGTCAAGCAGATGGTCCACCTGATTTTAAGCGGTACCCTCTGCCTATGAACAGTGCATTATCTCACAGTTCACCTCCACCTAGGACGCGCCATATGTGGCATTGCACTGCGCCCGCTACCCTGAGACATAAAGATGAAAAGTATCATGTGCCTGTAATTTCACCGGCAGCCATACCCTTCAAACCGGAACACAGCAATGCGAGCACTACAGCTTTGCGGCAGAAATTGTCAGTAGTATTTCCCCAGAACTCTTTCACAGAAAAGGTATACTTATAATACTTCTCTTTAACCCCCACTTAAAAAGAGAGATGTTATTGGTCCAGTTAATCTGTCTGTATGTATGTATGCATTTTTCTTTATTGGTGCGTAACTCCAGAACGGGTGCTCTGATTTCAATGGGGTTTTTTGTATGAATGATGATGTTGCTAGATGGTTCTTGGCTATGATTGGTGGAAATTGGTGCTGCCATTTCCAGGACCATCAGCTCGCAACAATTTGAACGAATCGGAGAAAATAGGCTGTGACAGACAGACATACACGCGAGTAATAACTATAATGATTCCGTTGATTGAGGTACGGAATCCAAAACAATATTTTCTTATTGCTTCCATCATCATCAGCACACACTAGTCCACTGCTGGACATAGGCGTCTCCCAATACGCGCCACTGAGCCCGGTGTTCGGCTCTTCTCATCCACTTTCTGCCGCCGCCTTTCGTAGGTCATCGCTCCACCTAGCCAGAGGGCGCCCCACGCTACGTTTGCCAAGACGCGGTCTCCACTCAAGAACTCGCTTACCCCAACGGTGTCGGTTCTTCGGCATATATGACCAGCTTATTGCCACTTCAGCTTGCTAATCCGATGGGCTATGTCAATGACTTTAGTTCTCTGTCGGATAATCTCATTGCGGATTTTATCTTTGAGAGAAACTCCGAGCATAGCCCGTTACATAGCTCGCTGTGCAACCTAGAACTGGTGGATTAGCCCTAACGTGAAAGCTAAAGAACTACATATCTTTACTGTGCTTTGGGGGAGAAGAAAAATAAGCGAATAAAAGAAATGTGCCAAAAGGGATGCAGGGCAATTGAACGAATGAAAGGGCAGCCGGGATAGGGAAAAATATTCGGGACAGTGATGGCGTGGAGTCGCTTTCATTGTATGTTTTAAATAATGGGTATCTTCTAGACAAGCGTGCTACATACATCTTCTAGATAAGGCACATGAGACTTTTCATCTTTATGTCTCAGGGTGGTGGACGCAGTACAATGCCACATAGGGCGCGTCCTAAGTGGACGTGACCTGTGAGGTAATGCACTGTTCATAGGCGGAGGTTACCGCTTAACATCAGATGGGCCATCTGCTTGTTCCGCCATTCAAGTCGTATACAAAAAAAAAAAAAAAAAAAGTATACACCTTCGACAGTCACTTGCCATCAGGTTTTATAGTCAAAAACTTCGCTGAAAAATCATAAACAAAGTTAATCTTCTGTGGAAACAAACCGGGATATGAAAGGTGCGATCAGAATAATAAAATATTTGAAGAGTATCCCATAGGTAGGTACTTTGAAATAAGAGCTGAATTACCATATTATCATAAAGAATACATTTATTTACAAAAACAATAATACAAGGTATGTACATAATACATATGAAACAGTTGTGCTACCTAAAGACTGCTGCTAGCAATCTAAAGGTAGCTCATCTGATCCAAATCACTACCAGACGGAAGCGTCCCATAGATGTTGGCTGCATTGCCACGCTGAATGGCAATACTAATGCGTTGAGCCATATCATACACTGCGATATTGAAATACAGAATAGGTTCTGTGTTTGTATATTAAACTTAAAACAACTGATGGCGTTTTACCAGGACTACTAGTATAGTATTATTTTATCTGTGCCAGGACAATCATACCTCAACCTGGTCACTTACCATAAAAGCAGAACCAAAAAAGAACCAGTGACACGAATTTGCTTGCTTGGAGCTTAGCTTATCCTCCAACAAAACTCCAGCGGACTTTCTGTCAACTTTACAGATGCTTCTCAAAACGACCTCTGTGGCACGGCGGGCGAACGTTCGCCTGTGATGAAGGAGGTTGCGGGTTCGATTCCCGCTTCAGTCTGCAGATATTTTTTCAGGGTGTTCTGGGTATTTTCTATATATAATTTAAAAAAACTACCTATGTAATATATTGTATTAAGTTTATCAGTTGTCTAGTACCCATAACACAAGCTCTGCTTAGCTTGGGGCTAGATAATATTGTGTGAACTTTCCAGCATTTTTTTTTTCTTATTACGATACGATGCCCCTGGACAGGTAATTTTGTTATAATTAATATGTCGTGGCCCGACTGTAGAATGGTGGCATTTAATTTAATATCTAACCAGAACAAAAGTTCAAAAAAATTCTACACAAAAAAATTGGGACCACGCGAAAACAGGTACTCACGGGATAAACATAACATAATATACCACCCACAGTCACATACATAGCCATGATCCCACACTAGGATTCCCTGTGTGTCAGAAACTACGAGTACCATGGTAACATAACACCCAGACCCGGAACAAATATTTGCAGATCATACAAACATTTGTGGAATCAAACCCGCAACCTCTCGCATCTCAGCGGGCCAACTCGCCCAACGCGCTACAGAGGTCGTCATCAAAATGTCATGAAACTCTACGCTCTAGCCCGGTATGCATCAATCCTTGGACATAAAAATATATCGTCACATAGTAGTTATATTCTTAAACTTTCACGAGAGCCAATTAATTGTTATACTCACATAAAACCACAATAAATGTTTTTTGTATGGAAAGTTGATGAAATCCGATATATTTTTTTTCGCGGCCTGTGTCTTTTAATTGATTGTTAAACAAGCAAGCTACCTTGTGACGTTTGTCCATAATTAAACAAACCTTGCATCCGAAGAGATTTATGATAAGTAGGTAAATATTTACTATGTAGTTACGTTTTAAATAAATAACGGCTTATTACCACTGTATTTCGTCGCTTTGCTGACGTTGCAAACGCGGCCGCACGCGGTATTCGCCGGTCCACCGTCGAACGCGGTCGCGGGCGGTGCTCATGATGAAGGTGCTTCTGAATTCAGTCTCGAAACGTCAGCAAAGCGACGAAATACAGTGGTAATAAGCCGTTATTTATTTAAAATGATTCCCAACCACGACAGTTTCAATTCTATGTAGTTACGTGGTGTTAGATGTCAAATTATATAGTAGCTATAGAAAAGTGGCCACTGCACAGATTCTCTAGTTCCGATTTAAGAGCAGACTGCACCCGGCAGCAAATGGGGTGTAAGAATTAAAAGGCGTTCGCGCCCTCTGTCGTCGGCTTTATTAGCCCGTTCTCATTATTTCACGGCTAAATGCTACCATTTGTTTTTCTACCAGCCAAGTTTAAAATGTCGAGTTTTTCAAGTTTTTGAAGGTTGATTATACGAAAAATATGATTAAATTTTTATGAAATTAGCGATTGGAACTGTGAGCTGATCAAAATGAGCCAAAAAAATGCCAGGCTACTATTAATCATAGAGGAGTTTCGTCGTCCACCTTCCGCCTCCATCATCAGATTACCTCGCTGTTACCATAATATCATTGACAGCGGATCTTGACATGTATGCAAAATGGTTAACATTCAACTATAAGATTTGAACAACACCACGTACTTATAAGTAGCATAGCATAGAAAAACACACGCCTTTTTCCCCAAAAGGGTAGGGTAGTTGAATAAAACCTCGTTATAATTTCCATTAGTCTTATAAGTTTTATAAGTTAACTCTGGTACCTACTTTAATTAAGGTTTGAGTAAAATCATCATCATCATCTTCATCATCATCATCAGCCAGTAGACGTCCACTGCTGGTCGAGGTTTCCCCGATGGTACGGGTGGTACAGTGGGTCCGGAACGCCCCATCGAACGCAATGTGCCATAATCACTTGGCAAGCGGATTGGTGATCGCATGATAAGAATAGACCCCTCTATTCCCTCCCGAGGGTATCGTAAAAGCTGATGAAGGGATTACACCAGGGGATGGCAGCAGCATTCACCTGAGTACTCAACACCAATACTGCTATCAACAAACCACCTGTCAAGCGTGGTGTCTAGGTATATATGGCAAATCCTCCCATGGCATTCTATGGCCTCGTCGTTGTCTGGACGTCTAAGGACTGCAAATGACGATGAGGAAGCTGCCCTTTTCCTAGTTTATTTTCTTAAAAGGCTGTTAGGCCATCTACGGGAGGAGATGGAGCGGTCTAACCACATCAAAAAAATAAAGATTTTATAAAATTATTTAATTATATGCAAGTGTGTGAGTGCATAAGCCTCCACAGACCCCTACTGTTCCCCGCAGCGTACCCTCTTTATCATCCCAGCACTGCAACAAGCACTCTATTATTTATTTAATAAAACAAATAGGCTTTATTAAAGTGTGACTTTTGTCGCTGTACCCTTGTACAGGTAATAGGGGATATCAATTATAAGAAATACTGTGGACATCATATTTGAAAGAGCTAGTAATTTTAAATGCTGTACAAATTATTGAGAAAAAGTCCTATTTGTATAACCGGGAATTGTCACGTAGAGGCGCCACAGATCTCGGAAGGCATTCAAATAAAATCAAATCATTTTTTTTGTTTTTGACGACCTCTGTTGCGCGGCGGGCGAAGCTTGGCCTGCGACACAGGAGGTTGCGGGTTCAATTCCCGCCTAGGAACAAATATTTGTGCGAACGCAGATGTTCAGGGTGCTCTGGGTATTTTCTAAGTATAATAAAAAAATATCTATCTATGTATTATATTGTATTAAGTATATCAGTTATCTAGTACCCATAACACAAGCTCTGCTTAGCTTGGGGCAGATAATGTTATGTGAACGGTCCAGCTACTTTTTTTTTTTTAATTTTTTCAGTCTTATTGGAAAATGTACGAAAACCTAAACAATAAGCCCATAGCAATATAAATACCTTAAAAACTAACATACATATAAAAAACACTTTAGACTTGCACACGTTTAGACGGCGACGCATGACGCACCAGCGCAGCGGTGTCTCGTGTCAGGCGTCCGAAGAACCTCCTGAACTTGACACCTCCAGAACTCTCCTTTCATGAAGGTCGATAGACGGTCAGTCGGCACCCTCACCATAAAGGAAATAAAATTGACATCATGGCGAGACTCCAACTGCTCGACCCTCATGGTTAGCCCTGTCTTCTGCTTGAAGTACTCCACCACCGGCAATGAATTTGCCATTTTTGAAAGAAACGTCGTAATTTTTAAGTAATTATTGTAATTGTTATTTCGTGTAATGTTGGTGGCATTTTAACCGGTGTAACTTTGAAAAATAGCACATTGTGTGCTGTAGTTAAATATAAATGTATTGCATGTATTTTTGAAATGGTGGATTTTTTCCTGCAAATACTTGGTTTTTCTGCCACCATTTAAACTGGGTTATGACTTGACGCAGACTTGACGACTTGAATAATTGTATAACAATTAATCCTTGACATTGGCGAAATTTTTTGGAGCACTCCTCAGAAGCCATTAGGTATATGAAGAAGAGGAAGATCTCGGAAGAAAAGCACCGACAAGTTTCGAATCAAATATCCAGTCTTCTTCACGGTTCTTGTTATGAGTGTAAAATGAGTGATGCACGGAATGCGACTCATCCTGAGGAAAAACCAAGAATTTGAGTCGAAACTTGTCGGTGCTAAGATTAGCAAGTTGAAGTAGCAATGAGCAAGCCATAATTAGCGCGCAGAACTAATGACTTTTGGGAAAAAAAGCTTTAATTTACTTCGTGAATGACGGAACAAGCAGATTGCCCACCTGATGTAAGCGGTAACCTACCTATAAAATCCATTACCTCATAGGTCACGTCCACCTAGGACGCACCCTACGCGGAATTCCCTGACATATAAAGATAAAGAAGGAAAACATCGCAAGGAAACTGCCATACTACCAAATTCGAAGACATGTGTAAGAAAGGAGCCCCTTCGTGCTACACTAAATCCTTTCACCTCACAGGTTCTTTCACCATTGCTCACAAAGCCCTGACAGTGCCTACATACCTTATCCCGGTCACTGACTTAACGCTGGTTGGCCAAGAAGAAACTAGTGGTACGAGGCACGAACGATGATGGTGATGATGAGTGATGGATGATGATGGGATGCTTTTTGTACGATAAAAATAACTAGTACCTACCTACCTGAATTACCAAACCTAACCTAACTGGATGTACTTAATTTTAAGCAATGAAGAGGATACTAGATATTTTTGATTTAATTTTTAAAATTTAATTTAAAAAAAAAAAGTAATATGGCATGGTAGAATTCGAGATAGGACGTGCAAAACTGCAAACCCAAGGAAAACGATTGGAAATTCCATCACTCTGACCAAAACTAAACATAGGTACATTACCTACCTGTAGTGTAAAAACCTCGTACGTAACTAAAAACCAGTTGTGTTATGTAAATAATAATTATTTTAGTGAACTTGAACTTTTAACTTTGTTTAGTAAATAGATTTGGGAAATCATAAGTGGCAAGACATTCCAACTTAAATGAGGCTAAAATAATCTAACACATAAATAAAAAATAAAACGCCAACTCATCGACATGTGTATCCTGCCCGTCCTAACCTACGGTGCGCAGACATGGTCGCTGACCGAGTTACAGAAGTCCAGACTCAAGATTTGTCAGAGGGCAATGGAACGCAGCATTTTGGGGTTATAAGAGAACCGACCATGTTAGGAACACCACGCTGCGTTCCCTGACTGGTGTTGCCAAGGTAGGTGACAAAACAGCCAGGCTCAAATGGGATTGGGCGGGGCACGTCATTCGAATGCTTCCCAACAGGTGGGCGAACTTCAGCACACCCTGGATTTGGGGGAGACCTTTGCCCAGCAGTGGGATAATAAAGGTTAATGAAAAAATCATTTTTTTTGGTTTCATCCTTTGTCTCTTTCTTTCTAAAATATACGCACGGCGTGTAAAATCATTGTCTTCATACTGACAAAATATTTGCTGGTATTATTATAGTGCCATCTAGCAAGAAACGGGAAACTACGGGTTTTCCAAGAATAAATTGTTCAGTTCAATGATTGTCAGTTACAATAACCTAAAACTAATACAATATTATCGTTAGTAAAATAAACAATAGCTCCAAGTAAAAAATAATAAACAAAATAAAACAGACGAAGTCATTAAATAAAAAAATACACAAGCAATAAATAACATTCCTTGTCCCAATGGCAGCTCCATTCACAAATTATTCAAAATTACTCGAAAAACAAAACGCATCTTTTGATTAATCGACGCCATCTTTCTTTTAGCTCCTATATAAACCTACAAGGTTAAAAATCCATTCAGAAAATCAGTAACAAATGAAAAACCCACCTTATTTCAATGATTTAAGAGTTATTTACTCGATAACATAATTTTGTATTGCGTATTAAATAATAAATCGGAAATAAGTGTGAATTATTGCTCAATAAGACAAAATCTTATGTCTCAATAATGTGTTCAATAAAAATAGGCATAAATTTGCGCGGGAGTAAGGATAATTTTGCTTTGACGTTTTGATTTAGGGGTTATCTGTCAAAAGTGTCAAACCGCTCGCTGTAAGTGTAACTCACTTACTCAGGGTTTATCAGAAAAGCCGGAAAATATATTGAAAGTAAAGCCGGAGTGTGCAACTAAAAAGATGAAGATTTTAATGAGAAATTGGGAGATAAAATATTAACTTTTTGGGTAAGCCAATCTTGGTGGAATAATACTGTTTTAATATTTAGTGCTATAAGTATTGCGGCACGCCCCATGGGTACCTTAAAAATTGTAGGTAGTAGGCACGCATAGTTACTTGCTCAACAGAAGATTTTTGACAAATATTTTCATATATACAGACACGCCTTTTTCCCGAAAAGGTAGATAGAGCCTCAATTTATAGGGCATTTTTACCCGACTGCGTGAAGCAAAGGAGGGTAATGTGTTTTCAGCCTATGTATGTATGCAATGTTTGTTGCGCTCTAGAGTCCAAACGCGTGGGCAGATTTTCATGATTCTCAAGTCAATCGATTTGTCTTAACCTTACGAGTGTCACTATAGACATGACAATAATCGATCGGCCCATATCGTGAAAAAGAAAAAAAACTAGTCAACGAAGTATGTTAACTACCTAGGAATAGGTATTGAATTAGGTATTTGAAAAACATCTTTAGGTTTTACTTATCACTTTTCATTTCGAATTAACATTTAGGATCTATAACGATTTAAAGTTGTTTAGCAACCATTCTCACTTACATTTTCAATATAATAAAGCTGTGATAAAAATAAATATTGGTTGAAACATTTTGCACGTACAAACGAATAAAAACACAAATTGTAAGTTTGGTCAGTCGTTTTTTTATTGGTTCTCTAATTACTTGTTACTGTTTATGGTACTGGTACCTACGTTAAAATATTCCAAACTCTTATCCGTAATTTAACCTCAAAACGTGGGAGCCATTCATAGACATATATAATGTGGGGCCATTTTATATTTAAAAAAAGGTAGTTTCAAAATGAATGTTGGTTGGAGAAAGCCGGACATGCGCAGATATTTTTGGCCGGACAGAGGTCTAATGCTGGACAGGTTTAACCCTATCTGCGCCGCCTGTCGGTAGAATACGAGGGAAATACTTTACGTTCGGTTTCATGCTGCGAATGTCACAAGGAGTTTTGTTTTATTTGTTCTGGCTACTCTGTCATTGTTTAATGCAAGGAATTTATATACTACGTAGTATATAAATTCCTTGGTTTAATGATTTTGATATCTCACTTGGGGATAATATTAATTTGTAATGTGTTTTGAAGCTGAAAATACCTAGCCACTTTTAGGGTTTCTAGGGGCCTAGATTAAACTGTAAAACAGACCATATATCAAGATAGACACCGCAAACACGTAAATTTGTATAAACCAAGCGTGCAATTTTATTTTGTAGCTAATAAGCTATGTTTTATTTTTCTTTGTGTGTGTGTGTCATTTTGAGAGGAATTTTGTTTGTTGGCACAAATAAATGTTTTTCTGTCTTTCTTTCTTTCTTTTCTTTAAATATCTCCATTCGCATACAGCTAGCTGATTTTGAAGAATTTTTACAGTTCACTATGGCGCAATTAGGATTTTTTTATTTATATCCGACGTGCTATCGCGAAGACAGCTGAGGGCGAACTGATTTGAGGGTTGCTAATAAATGCATTGCACCTATATCGGTCAGGTAGTGACACGCAAAATAGATACCTACAGTTGCGTTTTTTAGTGAAATTTAGGTCTGCGAACTGTAAGTGAAACAGTCGTGGGAAGCAAAGGCGGCGATGAGCTCACCAATTGTCACGTCTATATTCCACGATGGTGGAACCCACAATGAAAAGAGGCCCATTGAGGCTCTGCCTATCCCTTCGGGGAAAAAGGCGTGTGTCTATGTATGTATGTATGTATGTATGAACTGTAAGTATTTTATTTACCTTTTATAAGTGGGTTTATTCTAATTATATTTCAAAATGGGAAATAAGTCCTGCACTGGGGTGTATTGTGCATTACCAACTTACTAATGGGGTCAGGCCCCATAAAACACCTATAAAATGAAGAACAAAATGTTTTCCTACCTCGGCTAGGTAAACTTTCAACATCCACAAATAAATTAAAACAAAACTCAATTTAAATTAAGAAGCAATAATCTAATCTGTAACAAGAGGACAAAAACGCCACTTACGGGCCGCGCGAAAGGCCTAATTACCATAGCAATCAGAAACGCATAAAGTTAAGATTGTACTAATTAAACATACCGACTTGTTTGAATAATCTACGATATCTTTCAAATAAATAAATGATCTGATAATACAGTGTAGCTTGATTAGGTCCAGAAGCTAAATTTAAAAAAGATTTAGTAAAGTAATTTTTATTCAAATAAATTTTGGCTCGCGTACGACAGAATGTATCACATTAGATCAGTTAAAAGGCGTTACATACATACGTACATCCATAAATACATACATACATACATACATACATACATACATAAATACATACATACATACAACATAGACACGCACCTCAATGGGCCTCTTTTCACAGTGGGTTGCACCATCGTGGAATATAGACGTGACAAGGTGGTGAGCTCATCACCGCCATTGCTTCCCACGACTGACTCTGCTAACGCTTTCTTCCAGTATTAACACATTCCATAATAAGCTAGCAGCCAGGCCAAATCTTATCAACAAAACCGGGTAATCCCTTAGTCGGCTTTTACGACATCCACGGGAGGAGACGGAGGAGTCTATTCTTAGGCCAGACACACCACGGCTCACACACAGACACACACGACATTATTCTGTTCGTTATTTTGTTGGCGAAATTCGGGTTTAGTGTTCGAATGATTTTAAAAATAGAACTAAATCGTTGTCCATTCCGTCGTAACATATAATAGAAAAAAAAACGGTCCTAATACAATTTCACAGACTAGATAAAATAAAACTTCGAACGCCTATTTCGTCTTCCGTTCGATGCTGGCCGACATACCTATTCGCAATTTAAAAATGTAATCTGTCATCAAAATGAATCACCATCATCGTACAATTTTGCCACCCGCAGCCAATCAAACGATGCGATGAGATCCGATGTATGGGTGCGGTTGGATGTTGAGCGGGAGTAGTAGCGTAGCGATTTTAAAATGATAGATATGTACATAACTAGATTTTTTAACGAGTTTGTTTTATACAAATTTAAGGAGGAAGAGGAGGGGGGGGGGGGGGGACTATTTTCTATCTTCCATTAAAATTGAAAAAACGGAACACCTGTGGACACACATCTGTGTCTAGCACTCATTTTGTAGGGCCCCGAAGCTAATTACTCTATTCACGACTAGATGTCACCACAGGAATAAATAGAAAGCGCTATCAACTGTAGTTCCAAGCAAATGCCCGAGTTCCCTTCAAATAATTATTGCAAGCTGATGGTCCTGAGATAGCTGCACCTATTTCCACCGGGAAAAAACAATAGTGATAAATAATAGTACAGGACCAAAAAATAGAACCATTTCGATCAAGTCACACGTCAAGAAAAAAAACTAAATCAAAATAGTTTCATCAATTTGGAGCTACGATGCCACAGATACACACACACACTTCAAACTTATTACATCCCTCTGTTTGGTTGGGGGATAAAAACAAACTGTGATTGCCTGATATTATGGCTTATCTCTGCAACCCGGGTGTTTTTAGTTTTGATTTAGGAGCTTTCCATCTCCTTGGTCTACCTACGACATTTCTAAGGTCGTAAAGTCAGTGGATGGAGGTGGCTCAAGACTATACATTATGGAATTCTATGAGAGAGGCTTGAGTCCAGGCGTGGAGTCTACAGGCTAATGACGATTATGTCTTATCTAGACGGGTAGCAGCTAGCAGACCAATATTAACGAGGCTCATCTCCCCGGATACTCCCGAATTTTTGTTAGTTCATATCTATTTCTGCCGTTAAACAGTAGCGCTCGCATTGCTGTGTTCCAGTTTGACTGGTATGGTATGGGAATTAAAGGCACATCGTACTTTCATCTTTATGTCTCAGTTTGGCGGGCGCAGAGCAATGCCACATAGGGTGCGTCCTAGGTGGATATGCCCTATCAGGTAATGCTTTATTAGAGGCAGAGGTTGCCGCTTCACATCAGATGTGGCATCTGATTAATCCGTCATAAAATCATTAAAAAAAATTACTTAAAGGGCTGTCACGAGTCAAATATCAAAATTAACAAAGTAAATGACAACGAAAGAAATATATGCTAATCTTTATCATATTTTCAAGGGCATGATAGAGGCCTAAATATGGTTTCGATAAACTTTCTCGATACACCTTTCAAATTATATTACGCGTGCGCTATTCTGCCACTTTCTAATATACCTGAACTATAATGGGGTAGTGACGGAGTTTGACTGTTGTCTGCCTCATACCATGTTATCTTACCTTATCTTATTCGAGCTTTGGAAACTGAACTTTTCAAATACAAATAATTTGACGATTACTGTTATAGGTGACAGAAATACAAGGTGGGCGGTTAATTGTGCCTGTGAGTGTATTTTCCGCTAATCCGCTATAAACAGCACCCCACCCGCCTCTATTCACCGCCCTGTAATTCCAATACTTACGAACATTACCCATCCAGGATCCACTATTATAATGTATTAAGGTATATTATTTTATGGCTATGGGCCCGGTGCGAGCGTTATGGGCCAACGCTAAAAATACCTCGTGTGTAAGCACCTTTATGGGCCATGATGTAGAGGATCTGCGCGAATGGATTATTGAGTTCTTGAGTGTGAGATTTTGGAAATTAGTTACCTATCAGGTGCTTTTGATCTATGTCCAGGGGTGCCATGTTTGGGTCTTGGATTGTCTATAAATAATCAAAGGTTTAAGTTAAGGTTAAGGAGGGGTTTTCACGGACATTTTAAATCATGCGCTAATAGATGGCGCTGCTTTGAACCAAGCTTTCAAAATAAAGTGAAATGTCAAAATCAACAACGTAGTGACATATTTTCGTGTTATGTTGTTACTATCACACAAAAGCACAGACAATGCATTTGTTAATTTTGACAAGCATACTTGAGTCAGCGCCATCTATCGAGCCAAATGTAACTACTTTTTTTTTAAATTCGAAAATGAAAAATGAAAAAAACGTCAGCCTGCATCAGGTAGTCGCATACTTACAGCATTGCAGGCCTCCTTTCCGTGGTGCTCGATGGTCGCATATAATGTGTAGCATCTGACATCTTACCTCCTTGGTAATAAGCAACATGGCAGATAGTAGTAGTAGACCTTTTTTGTGAAAGAGTTCGTCCGGGGAGGTACTACCACCATGCCTATTTCTGCCGCAAAGCAGTAGTGCTCGCATTGCTGTGTTCCGGTTTGAAGGGTAAGGGTGCCGGTGAAATTACAGGCACATGAGACTTTTCATCTTTATGTCTCAGGGTGGCGGACGCGGTGCAATGCCACATGGGTTGCGTCGTAGGTGGACGTGATCTATGAGGTAATGCACTGTTCATAGGCGGAGGTTACTGCTTAACATCAGGTGGGACTCTCGCTTGATCCATCATCCAAGTAGTATAAAAAAAAAAAAAAAAAAAAGTACCAACCTCTCATAAAAATGGCGCTTCCAACCTCTCGGACAAATGCGCGTTTCCGTCCTTTTTCACGAAATCACTCCCACAGATTGCACGAAAGCGAGAGGAAAAATGATACTCCTAAAAAAAACCCCAGTGTCAAAAATAGTCACAGAGAGATTTAAATTCGAATGGGAGGAGAAACTCGCAGCAGAGACTTTGTCTCTCTCTGCGTGTTCTACCGTTTGTATAATGGGTTTTGTTCCGAGGAATTTTTGACATGATGCCTACAGCAACCATTTTTCACCGCACCGCTCGCCATCGGCAGAGGATTCATCCGCACACCTTAGAGCCAAGGTGGTCCTGGACTGTGCGGTTTTAGAGGAACTTCCTCCAGCGAACGCTCAGGTTGTGGAATGATCTCCCTGCTGAGGTTTTCCCAAGTGACTACATTACGGGGTTCTTCGAAAGGGGTATTTGGAATTTTTTAAAGGGTCGGCAACGCGCTTGTGATGCCTCTCTGGTACCAACCGCTTACCAACAGGTGGACCGTATGCTTGTTTGCTACTTCGAAAAAGCGGTTTTTATTGAATATCTCGTAAAATATAGATAATTTTACAAACCCCCGGCTTTGTTGTATTTATTTTATTTATCTATTTTTATACGTAATTATATGCACCATTTTAATAAACAATCGAATAAACAAAAAATAGACGTAATTTTGTTTATTTTTCTACCGAAAAAATAATTGTCCTAACGTATTTCCGGTACAGTGATCCCTCGGAATTATAATGTAGAATCCATGCATATTTATAATTTGAATATTGTACTTGATTTAGTCTGTTACAACTCAAATCTAACAGTGGTAATTTTACGTTAATATCCCATCGCTATGAGCACTTTAGTACCCGGATTTGTTAGTAATATTTGTATGTATAAGAGTTGTTGTATGATGATTTACTTGTTGTTAGAAAAACCCACCTTGAATTCCCTTTCCAGTTGGTAACTATTGGAGTAAAAACCGACCTTGAACTGCCCCCTCCAGTTGGTACCTATTGGAGTAAAAACCCACCTTGAACTCCCCCCTCCAGTTGGTAACTATTGGAGTAAAAACCCACCTTGAAGTGCACCCTCCAGTTGGTACCTATTGGAGTAAAAACCCACCTTGAACTCCCCCCTCAAGTTGGAGACTATTGGAGTAAAAACCCACCTTGAACTCCCCCTCCAGTTGGTAACTATTGGAGTAAAAACCCACCTTGAACTGCCCCCTCCAGTTGGTACCTATTGGAGTAAAATTCCACCTTGAACTCCCCCCTCCAGTTGGTAACTATTGGAGTAAAAACCCACCTTGAAGTGCACCCTCCAGTTGGTACCTATTGGAGTAAAAATCCACCTTGAACTCCCCCCTCAAGTTGGAGACTATTGGAGTAAAAACCCACCTTGAACTCCCCCCTCCAGTTGGTAACTATTGGAGTAAAAACCCACCTTGGTCTGCCCCCTCCAGTTGGTACCTATTGGAGTAAAAACCCACCTTGAACTGCCCCCTCCAGTTGGTACCTATTGGAGTAAATCCGATAAATTCCTTTCGAATCAACACTCAAAAGTCGATACTCAAGTAATTATTTTAATAATGACACGTACAATGAAACGAGCGTATTGCCCGACCGGTCACGACTCTAGTAATAAGTTAGACACTTGTAACGGTACAACTATTGCGATTTCTCAGTATTTAGGTGCATTAAATTCTAGAATAATGTCAAAAGTTATGGCAGTAACAGTAATTATGACCTAAAAGCACAGAATAAATAATAGTACAAGTACAGAAGGCTCACTTCATGAAAAAAATATATAAATAGCGACTCTTGCTGGGACGCAACAAAGTGCAATTCAGCTCGCATTAGCGCTTAGTGCCTATTGCGATATACACCTAAACATTACCGCTCTCTTCTAACGCTAAAAGTAACAAGACTAGAGTTTACTTGCTTTCTAATTGTTGCCATAATAAAAATGTGTTACAATTTCTTTAATTTTAGGTATTGCAGTCATTTTCTGGGCCCATAACCTATATACGTACTAAAAAAAACACAGAACATTATTTCCATTGTTAATTTGCTTCTTGTCCATTAAGGATATCGAATTAATGTAATTCCCAAAAGTACAGTCGTGCGAACAATATCGAAGCTATAAAGTAGTACAATCGCGTACAACATACTATAGGTGTGAAAGGTTACGTTGAGTGCGCTCGCGCAGAGCATTATGAGGATTATATCGTCGACTGTGATTTTACACAGCGAACGCGTAAACTTATTATAGTTTGGATTTGTGTGGATAAGACTATTGCTTATTTTATACACGATCAGTGATGTAAGTATCCAAGTGTACCCGGATTAAGACTCCCTGCCTGAAGTGTACCTAGTATAATGTGTAGACATGATGAAAATAGGAATTGGATCAAATCACAGGAGATTTAAAAGCGCTTCTTATTAATAGTTAAAATAATCGATCGACCTGCCTAGAGTGTAAGCATAATATGTTAATTGATACACGACGGACTCATTTTACTGTAAATGTTCATATAATTATCTAATATATTTACTGAATTTGTTTAGGGAAATTACCATATCGAGTTGTAATTTTAACATCTCACGTGAATTGATGAATTGTCTCAGGGATTTAATCAAATCCCTGTTTTCAGGAACAAAATAGGTCCGAAATCTAGTTTGATCTACCATAAACTGCCTTTACAGGCGTATGAGCATTGAAAGCTAATGCCAAATAAGTCCATACAATTAAACATAATCTACCAAAGTAAACAACAAAAAGTTCACATAGTCATAAGTAACAAAACACAACACAAATTAAATTATATAAACAAAAAATTCATTAACGCTATAAAAGCATATCATTTTATACCGCCACCACGCATGCGAAGCCGTGGGCAAATGGCTAGTGTTATTAACTTTATTGTGATTCTAAACTAGAGTTAGTTGCTCTATCGTGCTTCCAAGCTAGATTTACTCGTGGTTTGGAACAAGCGTTATTTACCCTTCGATGACACTTTAAATTATACATAATCTGTTGACATTTTGTCCATTCAGAAGTTTTACCTCAATCGAAATTGAATCTCATTGGAGCGTATCCACACTGTCCTAGCTGCACTGAAGCGTATAATCTGAGTACAGTTATTGTTTTTTCCGATGTTAATAAGCGGCTGGGCGTCATTGATAGAAAATTATTGATTACGAGTGTTGTACTGATAATGTTGTGGAATTATTTTACTTATTGCTGTTGGATGTGAAAAGTGGACACGTTTTGATTGGTGTAGTGTTGTTTTGTTGTGGAATCGGCAAAGCTATATTCGTTTTGAAAAAAAATATAAATAAATAAATAATGCTGGACAAGTTCACACAACATTATCTAGACCCAAGCTAAGCAGAGCTTGTGTTATGGGTACTAGATAACTGATACACTTAATACAATATATTACATAGATAGATATTTTTTATTATACATAGAAAAATACCCAGAACACCCTGAACAAATATCTGCGATCGCACAAATATTTGTTCCGAGGCGGGAATCGAACCCGCAACCTCCTGCGTTGCAGGCCAACCTTCGCCCGCCACGCCACACGCGTCGATAATGAATATGTTTATAATGAGGGGTTTTCACGGCCGTTTCACATCATGCTTAAACCCTTGAAAATAGATGGCGCCAGCTCTGTACTTAACTGTCAAAATAAAGTGAAATGTCAAAGTCAACAACGTACTGATATATTATTTTCGTGGTATTTTGTTACTATCACACAAAAGCACATACAATGCATTTGTTAATTTTGACAAGTATATTTGAGTCAAGCGCCATCTATTGAACCAAATAGAACTACTTTTTTTAAAATTCGAACATGGAGAGCCCTCATTGTCTTGAATGTGTGTTATGGTGGTTCGTTTCACTTGTGGCACGAAATTAATATTTTTTCGTGTTTTTGCTCATCACAGCTCATCAATTCTTCAGATAGCGAAGACTGATTTGCCGGTAATTATATGAGCTAGCACACATGTTTTAATTATATGGAAGCCTGTTATTGGCCATACTTTACATATCATAATATTAAGATTACTGTATCGCTATTGGTATCCCAATAAATAAATAAAATAAATAGATATCGTATCGAACCCGCGTTATTTTACGTTTGGTCATAGCGAATAAGACAGGACAGGAGTCCAAACTTTTCCAATAACCAGACATAAACAAAGATGGCTGCATATGTTCTAAATTTAAATAGTTGAAATTCGCGCCACGTCCGCGTGTTTCCGCACGTGCATACGCGATATTGCATAATATTACTATAAAGCACATCCACACTGACGGCCCTGTATGGGGACACCTTGTTTATTTAATAAAACAATGGCTTATTGCCGCAATTATGGTTTCGGGAATGCGTTTTAGTGACGCTGTCATTTATTGCTCAAATATTATAGAAGCAGAAACGTATTTTACACGTTTTTTTTTTTTTTTTGTTTTTTTACATTGGTTCAACCGATTTCAAAGCTTCAACAAGTAATTAATTTTGTCAAAATTAAAAAAAAAACTTCAACGCAATGAAACGGGTGAACTGATTTTGATCAAACATAGCTAAGAACACAACCGAGAAATTCAACTTTAAAAAAAAAGTTACATCCGTTCGGGAGCTACGATGCCACAGACAGACACACACACACACACACACACGGCAAACACCCCGTCGTTTTTCCGTCGGGGGTTAATAAAAAAGAAATACCCAAATCGCTTCAAGTGTACCTATAAAATTTTAAGAGTTCCCTCGATTTCACCAGGATCCCATCATCAGATCCTGACCTGATGTCGCCGATGAAATTACAGGCACATGAGACTTTTCATCTTTATGTCTCAGGGTGGCGCGCGCGTCCTAGGTGGACGTGACCTATATGATAATGCACTGTTCATAGGCAGAGGGTACCGCTTAACATTAGATGGGCCATCTGCTTGTTCCGTCATTGTAAGCAGTATAAAAAACAGTTTCTGATACCCACGACACAGGGAAACTAGTGTGGGATCAGGACTATGAATGTGACTATTGCGTGTGTTATGTGTTGTGTTATGAAAGAGATAAGTTTTTTGTGAAAAATATATTATTCAATACAAGCTTTTATAAAATTTGTGGTCGTAACCGTGTGGTGATCAAAATGAGCCTAAACACGGCCAGTCTACTATTATGAGGCTCCCTCGAGGAGTTCCGCTGTCCACCTCTCGTCTCCATCATCAGATCAGCTCGCTGTCACCATAATATTTTCACTTGACAGGTATGCAAAATATCATCTCAATCGGTTGAGGACAACTGCTTTAAAATTCAGTTGCAAGATTCCACCCGGACAAACATACATACATTGCAAGTTAAATAAAAGCTTGTACAAAATAGGGAAACGGTAGTAAATATACTTAAAAAAAAAAAAAAACATAGCTTGATTCTCTGCCAGCTTTTACTCTTTCACATATTCGTACACCGACACATCTATCAACGAAAACAAACAGTCATTAGTGTTCGTTATTGTATATGATTACACGAATACAGGGAAAGGCAATTAGTCGCCGGCAGTCGGGATAAGATAGCCTAAGATAAGCGCAAATACTTCGTCACTTTACACCTATTGTGCAAGCACGGGAATATTAATATTGTGCCTTTAAGACTGCGTTCCTGCGAGGCAAAAATCTTCAAACAAAAAAAAACACGTTTTTATTGAATTTCTTGTAAAATATAGATAATTTAAAAAAACCCGTGGGTGAACCCTCCGTTTTATTGTATTGATTTTATTTATCCAATTTTTGATCTGTACCATATTGACAAACAATCGAATCTAGCCAAAAGTTAGAGGTAACTTTGTGATTTTTTTTTATCGAGAAAATATTGTCCTATCGTGTTTATGTCTGGGTGATCCCTCGGTATTATAATGCAGTATCCATGCGTATTTTTAATTTGAATATTGTACTTGATTCAGTCAGTTAAAAATCTAATCTAAGATTGGTAATTTTGCGTTATACCCCACCTTAACAAAGCTCTATGGTCTACCTTTGCATAATCTATGGTCTTTAAAGTGATAATACAGGCTTTTCAGGACTAATCTTTGCAGGCCACTCCAGCCAGGTTTGGTTAGTTTTTGTTTGCTGTTATTATTTGTTCTCAAAGCTTTAAAATTACAGACGTTTGGAGACGAGTGAATGAATGATTGAATGAAAATTCTTTACTATTCTTAAATTTTGAACCCCCGACGCAAAAACGACGGTTTGTTATAAGTTTGACGTGTCTCTGTGTGTGTGTGTGTGTGTGTGTGTGTGTCTGTCTGTGGCATCGTAGCTCCGGAACGGATGAACTGATTTAGTTTTTTTTTGTTTGAAAGTTGAATTTGTCTTATTATGTTTGATCAAAATCGGTTCAGCCGTTTCATTGCGTTGAGGATTTTTGAATTTTTAAAAAATGTTTTACTTGTATACCATACAGATATAATACAAATAGTAATAATAACATTAAACTTCAGATGTTTAATCATATCGCTAAAGATCTATCTCTTCCAGACAACCTTCGGATGGAGATTGATTAGGGTTGTACTAAAGCCTTAATATACCTATAATTTATAAAGATAAACGACTTTTTCCCCGAAAGGGTAGGCAGAGCCTTTTCACTGTGGGCTGCACCATCGTGGGAATATAGACGTGACAAGTGGTGAGCTCATCGCTGCCATTGATTCCATGACTGACTCTGCAAAAGCTTTCTTCCAGTAATAACACAGTCCCTAATAAGCTAGCAGCTAGGACGAATCATATACCAACGAATCTTATCAAAAAGTCCCGGTCAGTAGGATTTGCTTAATTTTTTTTTGTTTTATTTTATTTACTGCCGTTTCCCTATGAAATGTTATACCATAAAATTTCAACCATATTGCAACTATATTTCACATAAAACACCCAACTGTCACATACATAGTCCTGATCCCACACTAAGGATTCCATGTGACGTGGGTACCAGGAACTACGAGTACCATGGGACCGTAAACAGTTTGTGACATTAGACATCTTATGTACTGTGGCCACATTACCAGAAATATTAGTGCTCTAAAATATGTGGTGCTAATACCGCCAGCATTAAACGGTTAATGACAGTTAACCCTTGCATCGCGCACGTCGCTAACTTGAGGCTATTGAACGCACGCGGTGTCCTTGTTCGAGGCATGTATGAATATGCCACGTTCTAATGTTATATAACCTTATTGGATAGTTATTACATCTACGTAGGTATGTTTAATTGAAAAAATAATACTAATAAATAAGAATGCTGGACAGTTCAAATAACATTATCTAGCCCCAAGCTAAGCAGAGCTTGTGTTATGGGTACTAGATAACTGTTATACTTAATACAATATATTACTTGATAGATATTTTTTATTATACATAGAAAATACCTAGAACACCCTGAACAAATATCTGCAGATCGTACAAATATTTGTTCCGAGGCGGGAATCGAACACGCAACCTCCTGCGTCACAGGCGAACTTTCGGCCGCCGCGCCACAGAGGTCGTCAAATGGATGGATGAACTATATACCTTCGTCATCCTCATCAGTCTACAGAACTCCACTGCTGGCCATAGGCCTCCCATAGAATGCCACGACGAACGAAAGGATGCTTGTCCAGCCGGGCATGTCCAGCCGGGACTGTGGTGAGCCGGGACTGTGGTGAGCCGGGCCGCGGCCGATGTTGAGCCGCCTACATTGACCGCCTTCTTGCTACTTCTACGAATTTAATATCTTTAATCCATAGAAAGAGGACAGTCGTCTTTTGCGTCGTTCGGCTTGTGAACGCCACTCGAGAACCTTCATAGATAGATAGATAGAAAACACTTTATTGCACAACACAGAAAATAAGCTAATTAAGAATTAATATTAAACTAAACACGGAAGTACAATGGGCGGTCTTATCGCTATAAGCGATCTCTGCCAGACAACCTTGGGATGGACTGGAATTATTACTTCATAGGTCCAGCCTCTAGCAAAAACCCTTCAAAAATGTGTCAATTATTTACCTCTAGTCTCTAATGTTAGTAGGATTATTAAACAAAGCAGCAAATGCTTACAAAACTGATATAAATCTCAAAAATAATAAAATGGGTATTGACGCGTCACCCTAAAAATTGATAGCCTCATTACCATGTCGAGAAAAGGCGCACAAAACGTCCGAAATGGTATAACACCGTTATAAAATGCAAAATGGCTGCGCGGGTGTTGACAATTGCACATCGCGATTCCTAAACTGTTTTCGATTACGTTTTATAGCTTCTGAACACGTGCTAAAGATTGAAGCACCTTCGAAGTTTGAACATGCTCCAGATTTAAAAGAGTTTTGAATGTTCGAAATTCAATCTGCTGGCTGCATAGATTACTGGTTGTAATTCATACCGTATGTTTTGCGACTGTTGATAAAGTTTTATGGAATTCATAAAATCTGAGAACCTAACCTATAAAGTAAGTATTAGTATTGCCATTCAGCGTGGCAATGCAGCCAGCATCATAGGGACGCTTCCGTCTGGTAGTGATTTGGATCAGTTGAGCTACCTTTAGATCGCTGGCAGCGGTCTTCAGGTAGCACAACTGTTTCATATGTATTTTATACATACCTTGTATTATTCTTTCTGTAAATAAATGTAAATTACAAATGCTTTTATTTTCAGTTTAATAAACATTCATCTACATGACTTACTACGATTTCTCAATAAACGTTTTCATTTCGCTGTACACAATACCTGACGTTCTTTTTATGATAAGCTAAAAGCGTATCTAACAAGGAGGAAGCATAAAATAAAATATAAGGCAAAGATCGCTCTATCTATTCTACCAACATATTTCATTTGAATTTACGACAATAAGGTGTTTTAT
This sequence comes from Operophtera brumata, assembly GCA_932527175.1. Classification (NCBI taxonomy): domain Eukaryota; kingdom Metazoa; phylum Arthropoda; class Insecta; order Lepidoptera; family Geometridae; genus Operophtera; species Operophtera brumata. Next base: position 4,734,356 of record OW052229.1, read on the forward strand.
TAAAATTCCGCAATAGGGTGTAAGGAGAGAGATATTGTCGATTGTGGATACGGGAACTTATGAAAATCTGATGATATTTAGGGTAATATTAGTAAAATATTCGCAGTTGTTTATTATTACTAGTGGAGGTAAGAAAGATACCAAGTCGTTTTACAGAGGACACTGCATTAATTATAGCCTCGACAAAGGAAGAGATACTCAAAAAGCGTTTTTTTTTTCAAAGTCATGCCTTGTTTTTGTTCTACAAACCAACAAAACGTGATTATAACGGACATCTTTCTTTTCGACTGTATTCAATAAAAAATTACATTTTAAAAAGATACTTTCATCTTCAAATTTGAACTTTGTTCCATGTTCAATTTCTACTTCCGAAACTAAAAAAAAAAACCTGATAGCTGCGGGCGCCGACGTAGCGCCATTCCGTTCCTAATATCGGAAGCCGAACGCGTCTCGCATACAAATGCGGTGTTATCTCGTAATTTGTCGGAGTGCCTGAATCTGCGTGTGAAGGAACGTAGCAGTTCTTATTTTAAAAATTTAGAAATGGATTGAGGATGCTAGCTCTTGCCACTTTTGATGCACCGGCTGGGTTGTTCATAGTGACGTCATTATCAAAATTATCTCAGGATTGGTTGAATATAAATATACTGTGTCAGTTTTTAGGGTTTTGTATCCCTTAATTTCGTAATATCCGTCTAACTTTTTATTCGTCTATATATAAGTTTCATTCACCAATCAAATACCTAATAGACTGGAGTCGACAGATGAAAGGAGCTGTACTTATTTAGGTACCAAGGCTGATTTCATGATAAAACGTTATGAAATGAAACCTTTTTCTTAGATAACATTACTTTTACTAAGAATAAATAATAGGTGTTAGGATTATTTATTAGCCATCATTAATCCGCCTTCTAACTATATGATTTAGGATATAAAACTTTGGACAAATACATCTACCTACTACAGTAGGTACAGCACAAAGTTTTTGGTTCTATCTAGCACTAAACTATGTCTGTGCTACTAAAAATAGATACCTACATCGTGTTGTCTAACTCGATCGAATTTTAAGGTGGTTGTTTTCGTTTGTGGCGCAAAATTCTTATTTTTTCGTGTTTTTTGCTCATTATAGCTCATCAAAATTTCTTCAGATAGCGAAAACTAATTTTCCGGTATTTGTATGACCTAACACACAAGTTTTAATTTATAGTATCAATTAGATATCGTTAGTTGAGAGTTTACTATTACTATACACTTAGATAGAGATAATATTTAAACATCTGTCATCATGGTATAGGCTAGCGGGCTTTACTTTGGTCGAAGCTAGCGGGCACTTTGTTTTGCAAAGTCAGAATAGACTGTGAAATTTGTTAATATTTATGCAAGTCTGCTCTAAATATTAGCAATTTCTCCACTTACACAAATAACAAGGACACGCAAACAAAAGATATGCACTAACAAACGATTGTCTGCTCTATGGTCTGCTAGCATTGTCTATGTGTGCTCTACATTGTCTGTAGTCGTCTCTGCATTGTCTATGGCTTTTCTTGGAGTACAAGCAATTTCTCCTATAATTACTCAGTCACGTATTTAGACGACTATAGTGCAACTTGTTTCTAACTTGGGTAGGTACTTAGTGTTCAGTCGAGGTATTCGAATCAGCTTCTGCATCTGTGGATTGTCAGATCCGCAGCACTAGTAGATACCTACATACTCGTATTTTTTTATCGAGAAAATAATGGATTGGACTGCAATTTTTACGAAATATCAGCCCGACATATCATATCAGCCGTTTGACCGTGAGCGTTTCTTAAAATCGTATGTAACATAAATTTACACAAAAAGTTGGAGATGCCGGGGATCGAACCCGGGGCCTTTCACATGCAAAGCGAACGCTCTACCACTGAGCTACATCCCCCGATATCAATATTACAAAAGCAAGTTAAACTATTCGAACTAGTTCTATGAGCCTATTGTGTAATGTGTACTCGCAAACAGGTGACCAAACAGAGACATACAATGGAGAGGTGACATTGAACAGGTTCAATTGAACAGACTATGGTGGATGATTTTAAAAGTACCTTTCATTATCAACCTACAGAAGTCCACTGCTGGGCATAAGCCTACCCCATATAATCCCACGATGTGTGTTTACCCTATTAGGGGGTATCTACAAGCGATTACCATACAAATTTTGAGGAACCAATGTTGGTGATAGAATATGCATAATTTGTTAAATCTAATAACAAAACTAATTAAAAACTATGAACAATTAATTACCGAATAATATTAGTGTTAAATGTATATAGGTACCTATGGTGACCTCTGTGGCGCGGCGGGCGAAGGTTCGCCTGCGACGCAAGAGGTTGCGGGTTCGATTCCCGCCTCAGAACAAATATTTGTTCAGGGTGTTCTGGGTATTTTCTATGTATAATAAAAAGGATCTATCCATGTAATATATTGTATTAAGTATATCAGTTATTTAGTAACCATAACACAAGCTCTGCTTAGCTCGGGGCTAGATAATGTTGTGTGAACTGTCTAGCATTATTTATTTATTTATCTATCCAGTACAGTATACATGTCAGAGGCCCTCGGGCGGCTTGACAAACTCCGACACCAGAGGCCAGCACTACCTCATACGAAACGAAACGAGTATAAATTTACGCAAAAAGTTGGAGATGCCGGGGATCGAACCCGGGGCCTTTCACATGCAAAGCGAACGCTCTACCACTGAGCTACATCCCCCGATATCAATATTACAAAAGCAAGTTAAACTATTAGAACTAGTTCTATGAGCCTATTGTGTAATGTGTACTCGCAAACAGTTGACCAAACAGAGACATACAATGGAGAGGTGACATTGAACAGGTTCAATTGAGCAGTCTATGGTGGATGGACAAGCGTTTACCATACTTGAGGAATCAATGTTAGGATAAGATAAGATAAGATAAGATAAGATACGATAAGATAAGATAAGATAAGATAGGATAACATCAATTTATTATTTAATAAACACGTTTTATAAAAGACATCAATAAACACAGTTACATAGATATTACAATGAGTAGGTATGCACTAAATCTACTGTTTACAATAACTAATGTTTAATAACATCTATGTACTACCTAATGGCATTCCATCAGGTCCCAAACTAAGCAAAGCCTGTATCTTGGTGGCCCAGATTTGCAGGTTCGCCTGCGACACAGCAGGTTGCGGGTTCGATTCCCGCCTCGGAACAAATACTTGTACGATCTGCAGATATTTGTACAGGGTGTTCTGGGTATTTACTATGTATAATAAAAAAAAAAGTCAGTTATTGTATTAAGAAAATCAGTTATCTAGTACCCGTAACACAATCTCTGCTTAGCTTGGGGCTAGATAATGTTGTGTGCCTGTCCAGAATTATTTATTTATTTATTTATAGACGAAGAAAAATTAATGTCGAAACAGTTATTCATATCTGTATTCTCACTCTTGGCTCTCTTTTCACTATTTCCAATGATGTAGTTTGTCCGGCCTAAGAAACGACCCCTCCGTCTCCTCCCGTGGATTTCGTAAAAGCCGACTAAGGGATTACCCGGACTTGTTGATAAGATTCGTTGGTATAAGATTTGTGCTGGCTGATTATGGAATGTGTTATTACTGGAAGAAGGCGTTAGCCGAGTCAGTCGTGGGAAGCAATGGCGGCGATGAGCTCACCACTCGTCACGTCTATATTCCACGATGGTGCAACCCACTGTAAAAAAAGGCCCTTGAAGGCTCTGCCTACCCTTCGGGGAAAAAGGCGTTTATCTATGTATGTATGTATGTATGTATTCTCACAACTGTATAAGAAAACGTCTTATGATACACGGACGTAAGATAAAAACTCTTGACGACCCTCGCTGTTCGGCTCGGGTTTACGAGACGTCAACTCGTTTGTAATTTACTATTACAGAACCGTGATGAATTATCAAGTTTAGGATAATTATAAATTTGATGAAATGTTTTCGGTTTCAGGTACCGAGACGACGCGCTTTGTTGGTCAGACAGGTATGTATACTATGTAGTAATATGTATATGTTATTTATTATATTTTATTTTATGCCCATATTGTCCCACTGCAGGGCAAAGGCCTCCCTCCCTTTTTTCCAGTTCTCTCTGTCTCTTGGTGTAGTGGACCAGTCTGGTAGGTGCACATCCAACTCGACACGCCATCTCCGTGGTGGTCTGCCGCGCAGCGTCTCGCGTTAGGAACACAATCAGTAGTGGATTTTACCCATAGATCTTCAGACATGCGGCAGACGTGTCCGGCCCAATCCCACTTGAGCTGGGCTGATTTTTTGCTGACATCGTAAACCTTTGTTTGCGAGCGCAGAATTGTATTTCTAATTCAGTCTGTTAGTCGGACATCTAAAATTCTGCGCTCCATAGCCCGCTGGCACACCTCGAGTCTGGACCTTTAGTAATATAATATAAAGTAAATTATTTTTATTTATAAAAATCTGTGTTTTTTTTTCTTTTTTTATACTACTAGGATGACGGAACAAGCAGATGGCCCACCTGATTTTAAGCGGTAACCTCTGCCTATGAACAGTGCAATATCTCATAGGTCACGTCCGCCTAGGATGCACACTATGTGGCATTGCACTGCGCCCGCCACCCTGAGACATAAAGATGAAAAGTCTCATGTGCCTGTAATTTCACCGGCACCCTTACCCTTCAAACTGGAACACAGCAATGCGAGCACTACTGCTTTGCGGCAGAAATAGGTATGGTGGTAGTACTTCCCCGGACGAACTCTTTCACAAAAAAGCTCTACTACTACTAAACTATTACTACTATTATTATTCTACTATTTATGTTGTGTTTCCTTGTATTAATTGTCAAAATTTGCTTTCATCTGTCTGGATGTATGTAGTATGTTTGTACTCACGTACATGTCGTATTTTTCGAAGATTACGATTTTTTTTTGTTTTCGGTGATTTTTTATTGGAGGCTCATTTCCCCCAGAAGGAAGGAATTTGACACGGCGTCATTTACTAGCCGATTTTAATAATATTTGGCAGAAACATTTGGTAATCAATTCTAAATAAGGATTTCGAATATGAGTAAAATCCATCAAGAGGTTGTCTAGATATACCTTTTTTGATTCCACTTTTACACCCATGAATAATTTTGACAACCCAGTAAACAATGATTTCGAATATGAGTAAAATCCATCTAGAGGTTGTCTAGATATACCTTTTTTGATTCCACTTTTACACCCATGAACAATTTTGACAACCCAGTAAACAATGATTTCGAATATGAGTAAAATCCATCAAGAGGTTGTCTAGATATACCTTTTTTGATTCCACTTTTACACCCATGAACAATTTTGACAACAAACTGCTGGGTTCAGTTTAAACCCAAATTGTATGCAAATAGTTTAAATCAAGGATTAGTTACTCAAGGATTATTGGGGTCAATATTTAGATTACGGCAACCGCCAAAGATTAAAATATTATAGTGGTCAGTGGTCACTTGTTTGGTAAGTCCGGCTTTACTTAGCATATTTTACCGAGATTGTTAGCTCAAAATATTGAGTTTTGTGGTATATGTTAAACAAGTCACCGCGTGCCCTCGGGTTCGCTCGCTTTTTATAAGGATAAAAAGAAGCTGTTAGCTCAACCCAGGTCATAATCTGTCTGTGTACGAATTTTCATCGAAATCGGTTCAGCTGTTTCGGCGTGATTGAGTAACAAACATACAAACATCCACACATTGTAACTTTGACATTTATTACGTAACGTCAGCTCTTGAAAGTTTGCTAAAATTATAAGAAAATTAATCAGTTGCATAAACATCGGCCTCCAGAAGTTCACTGCTGGACATAATTATGCTACATAGAATGCCACGACGACCGATCTTGAGCCGCCTCCGTCCACCACCTTCCTGCAACCTGTAACACCCCCCCCTACCTTATTACTCTAACTACCTAATAATCTAACTACCTATTATACCGCGCGCACTCACCGACTTCCTACTTTACTCTGTGGAGTTACGATAACTTTAATCTTACCTACTTCTTTCTACACTATAAATTGGCCTTATGATCGTCTAGATATATACCTACGTTGTGTCTTGTAATAACTCGAGTTCTTTATTTGTTAATATTGTCGAGTCTTAACGTATCCTAACTACATAAAATATTTTACCTTTTTATCGATATTCTCGTAATAGTTGCTACTAATTCTAATAGGAAAGATACCTATTTAAATTTTATTTTACTTCAGTACACATCGGAACAATTAATTAAAAGATTACTCCAGAGATTTATTTCCATTATAGTTTGTTATTCCTTTGTAAAAGAATAAGCTACAATTAAAGTTCCTAGTAATATTTTGAACATTCTGATTTTACAATTTCTGAGGTTTATTGATTTTGACTCTAGGGCTTCAATACAGACATGTTTGTATTGTGCTATTTCAAGATACTTTTACGTGACAGGTTTGCATCTGTAAAAGATCCATTAGGGAAATGACAAGGAAATTACTTGTATAAATTATTTGCTTCTCAGATATAATTTTTAAGTTATTTCTTTAATTATTTGAAGGATGAACCAAATTTGATAAGGTTCATATCCAGAGATAAGCGACTTTTGGAGAACAGCCCCGTCCGCGCTGCCCTCGGTGGATTTCTTCCAAAACTTTTGGTCAATCCTCCCTCGCTTGGACATAGGTAATTACCTAATATTGTCCGTGAGTTTTATCCAAATGATATTCTAATTAAAATCAATTCCATTTTACTTTAATACAAGGGATTTTAGAGGATCGCGAACCTATTTCTGTCGGAGTAAGTTTGTTAGTCATTTTCAAACATTCCAGGGAATTTTACATTTAATCAATAACGCAAAATCAACCACATACAACCTTCACCTTTGGTTAACTTTGGGATTTATCTAGGCTTCCTGAAGCCTAGAAAAATCCCTACTTGATTCATACCCCTACTTACAAATAATTCTAAATATTCTCTGTAGGATAAATAGAATTCCTAGTTGGATTATCCAGGTAGGAATAATCGCTTGTGAAAATTCTAGACTATATTTAAATGAAATTTTCCTTCCGAGAATGATAATATTCAATTACAAGATTCTCTTTTTTATCTAGTATTTTAAAACGTTTGAATAATATTTTACCCGGTCCTTTATGAAAGAATAATAAAAAAACTAAATTAAAACTCTGATTAAATTTTAGAAAATGCCAATTTGTAAGGTTGGTCTACGTACGCACTAGTACAATGCCTACGTGAGTGTGCCTAATTACCTGGCTAAATTGGGTGTGTGTAATTCAAACTTTGAGAAAACCGTTCTCATTTTGATTTAAATGTGCAGTTAAATGTGTATGTCTTCTGACGAGGTGCAAGGTCAGAATACCTAGATTGAACTACTAAAGATAGGATATCTATCGCTGTGTAACCTAAAGCGACAGACGGAGCCTAGGGGTCAGGAACAAGGTTTAAGGAGGGATGAGATTTTGCCTTTCTAGCGGACTCACTAGAAAACCTTTTCAGGCGGATAGAGGATTCCTGTCCAGCAAAAAATGGATTCCTGAAAACATTAAAACAGGAGAGGATCTATTGACTACGACAGTCCAACAAATATCTCTCTTCGAAGACCGTTCACTTTTTCACTAGCTAAACATAACTTTGACTTTGAATATTTAAGAACACTTGAAAAACATCTCCAAAAAGAAACTAGTTAATTTCTTTTATTTTGGACGGCTTTTCAAATTAATTTTATATTTCACAAAAATTTAAGCTTTCACTAAATTATATTCAATTTCACTTATTATGGTCTACTTCCCAGAATCAATCCTAATATTTCAAAGTATAAATTTTTAGCTTTTAAACGAACTTTAAAATCACTTCGTAATTAATTAATACAATTTAATATTTTACCCCAGCGTTACTACGCAAACGTGATACTACTCCCAGAATTATCCAGCACTGATCCTTCTTCAGCTGTTACATTTCTATTTAAAGTCGCCAACCAAGATAAAACATTTCATTCAATTTTGAATCTTATTCATACGATTCCTAAATAGGAATTGGTGTGTTCCTTCAAAGTATTCTGAAAATCGGATGTTTATATTTTTTGTATATAAACATTCTCACAGCCCATTTCTCTGAAAAAACGACAGAACAAACCCTCTATTGTTTCCGACCTCATTATTCAAGTATCGCTCGATTTATTTGATAACAAGATATAATAATTTTATTTGAGAATTTGTGAGATACTAATGAATCCAGCACAGATGGTTCGTTACAGTCGCCCCTCAAAATTTACGCAGACACTCAACTTTGTGTCCGGAGAAAATTTTCCTCGCCTATTAATCTCACAAATATTGTTTAGTACAATCATAATTATGATATTTGTATACCATATCTTCCAAAATATTTTTTTTTTTATTTTTTATTATTACCCTATTCTTTATTAAAATTAATCCTCATCTAGATCCATGTTGAATCAACATAAGCTTTTTATTTCATTATTAATTTAATTCCCAACCCCAAAATATTTTTTTCAAATCATCTGGTTTCCACACTTTCATTCAGTCATTCTGCCTCTGTTAATTCAACAATTCAACTAGAATATTATTTACACCCCAACCTTTATTTATTTATGTTGATTAATTCTGAAATCAATTCCATATACTATAAATTTGTAAGATATTTGCTATCACATAGCTCAGGAATCTCTGAAAAAAATTTATCTACCGGTATTAGCATAGATAAATTTTAGGTATGGTTCTTCATACCTTAAAACTGAGTAAATTCAGACAGGGACTTTTGAAGAATAATTATTCACCCGTATCAGTATGAATTAATTATAGGCACTGCTTTGCTTGGCCAAAGTATGTACTAAACTTACTAGTTAATTCTAACCACGAGTGAAGAAAAGGCAAGAATCTCTAAATCCTTTCTCATCTCTTCACAAATATGTATATTAATTTCAGAATCAATTTCTCTTCTCCTTTTGGTTTTATTTACAAAACCCCTTTTCGACAGTGTTTTTTTTTTTTTTTTTTTTATTTTTTTTTTTTATTGGTATTATCCAAAATCTACAAGGCACTGCTTCGCATAGCCTTAACTAAGTAAATCCATTTAGGGACCTTTGAAGAATAATTATCCACCTGTATCAGTTTGGATTAATTATAAGACACGGCTTTGCTTGGTCTAGGTATAAACTGAACTCACTAGTTAATTTAATCATGAATTAAAGCAATGAATAAAAGTTTCTAAGTTCTTTCTCACTTTTTTTTTTATTTTGGGATCAGTTTCCTATATATTAGGAATGTAATTTTGTGTAACAAACGATATATATATTTGTATATTTAATATTATATATTCTTTTATTTTTATTTTATTCTTAAACCACTTGGTTAACAACAACTTTCAGAAGTCTTGTTCTCCATTGCAAAATAAAATTCTTTACAATTTACTAAGGTCAAATTCAAACAGTATCGATATGTGTGTTTCACCTGTGTGCGTGAGTACCTAGCTGATTAGTGTAATTTAGACCAATAATCAATAACGTACATCTTCATACCAATATTGACATCAACTACATGTTGTCGCTAGTTTATCTGATTCATTATCCCAGCTTGGAAAAGACTGCACGAAGGAAAATGGGTTGTGGATCCATCTCATCCCTAGTAGAACTAAGGCCGGCACAGTCCTAGGAACAACCAACATTACGTTTCCCTGGAGAGCGCTCCTTTGCCAACTACAATCTACTCCTCCCAATGTCTTCAATCCTCAGACAAGCACGTACAACATGTCTAAACCAACCTCAATAATTCAATGCATTTATTTTAACCATTGGAGTTGACTGTGTGCTTAGTCCGGGCAAAAAACCGATTTTGCCGCACGTATAAATAGAACTGCTAACTAAAGCACTCTGTGACAGGGAATCATAGTCTATTGACTTTAACCTAACACCAAACCCCTCTTTAGTCAACCGTCCTTTGTGAAATGTGATGTCTGTTGAATACAACCTTAGTAAAGTGTTTCACTCTACAGATCCTTAGTTTCCCAGAGCCCTCATACTGATTTTAAAACATTCACACATTTACTCATAATACCTCTCATTGTACGTAATTCACTCCATACTCTTTCATATAAAATTATTTTTTTGTTTTTTATTCACTCCATTACTCAAATTTTCCCTCTGTTTCATTTCTCCTTTCTCACTTTCATTTCTTCTCTATGAACCTAAGGTTTCTTTTGTAAACTGAAACTAAATCTCCCAAATTTTTTTATAATTCTGAATTAAATACCCTCCCTTTTCAAATCCAAATTCTAGTATGTTAATGAATTTAATAGAGAACAATTCATCCGTAAAAGTTGTCAACCAAATATTTTTAATAATATTTTATTATTTGTCAGTTTGTATATTGTACAATTATTATTCTACCACTCATGGTGGTTTGTGTTATAGTATTTATTACACATTATTTTGTTTCACTTTATAATTTTTTTAAATTATTTTTATATATAAATCAGAATGACTTCTTAATTCCTGTTTAAAGATCGTAATCGTTGTACATCTCAAAATATAAAAAATATTTTGATTGAAAAGAGGAAAGTCGCCGACACACCCCTTTACCTATGGATACTAATCCCAATTGATCCACATTAATTTTACTTTATCCTGTTTTCTTTTACAGGTCAAATTGTTTTCTGAATTCAAAACTAGGGTCAACCAGAACTTTATATCTATAAGTAAACTCTCCCCCAAGCCTCCAGTTACAATTTTTTTATTTTTATTTTTATTTTTATTTATTAATTTAACAAAATCTCTTATTTTAATATTTTAAATTTTGTTCTGTTGTTTCCGTATTGGTTATTTTACAGTGTTCCTCTCCACTTTCTGCCACCTGATTCCGCTTCCAATCCGTTAGACGCTTGAATTTTATATGTTTTGACTTCTTCGCTTAAGGCATCCACTTTAGTAGCTAAGGACATCATGGTCTGTTTCAATGTTCTTAAAAAGGCCCCCGTGGATTTTCCACTTTTTGGTTTTTCCTTGATTGTAGAATTTGATTTTTTTTTTACGTTTTGATGTAGATTTATCTTCCTTTTCCAAATTTTGAAAACTTTCCGACTCCAAGATTTCTTGATTTTGATTTGTTTCCGTCTCTTTACTTCCAAGGCGTTCTGGCCTTTTACGCTTTCGTATAGGCTTCATTTTTTTTTTTTGTTTGATTGGTTACGATTTGTTTCCGTTTCTTTGTTTTTAAAGCGTTCTGAGCTTTTTCGTTTTTCGGTTAGACTTCACTCCCTTTTTTTTTTTTTTTTTTTTTTTTATAAATAAATAAACTTGCCTAAAGTTTATTTAATTATAACCTTTTTTTTCAATTCTGGTTTCCTCCTGAAATCAAAATAATATAGCTTCCCTAATCTCTAACCATGTTTTAACTTTGATAAATAAAATAAATAAATAAGTAAATTATGCTTAAAACAAGGCTAGTGAAAAGTAATCAAGTCAATTAAATTAATTCAAAGTCAAATTAAAAATAATCAAATCTATTCAAAACGAATTAAAATTAATCAAGGTTATTCAAAGTTTAAATTAAAGTTACAAAATAAATACAAAGGTTTAAATTTATTTTTATATAATATTTTTAATCGAAATCAATCAAAATTAATTAAAATTATTCAAAGTTTAAATTAAGGTTACAAAATAAATACAAAGTTTTAAATTTATTTTTATATATATTTTTTTTTATTATTATTTATCTATCATAATTATTATTCATTTTTTATTATCACTGTCATCGAAGAACTATTTCCGTTTTTTTTTTTTTTATATCATATTAACGCCCCCCCAAGTTTTATACTTTTGAAATCAGCAATCGCTCTCCAATGTTTTTTTAATTATTTTATTTAGTTTGTTAAAACTTAATTATTTTAAGAATAAATTTTAAAATCCATTTTCCGTCAAACAATCGTAATATTTTTAAACTCCCGTGTTTATAAAAGAAACCATTAATCTTCCAAGTTTTATAGACTAGACTTAGCAATTGTGTAACCTAAGTCGCCACCCGTCATATTCCTATCTGTCTGTCAAAGTAACCCACGATTTTTATTAAAATATCCTGACTTTTGCGAATTCAATCTATAATGTGAACCCCTCCCAGATAAAATCATTAAGCAAATTATTATTGGTATTGTTCAATCATACAAATTTTCTTACATATGTAATATCACTATAACGTTCTAATGTTTAAATTCATACATTTCTTTATGATGTTACGTAATTTTACGCAAGTTAGTCAGAGCCCAAACGAGCGCACATTCGTCTCTAATATCTGTGAGCTACTGCGGATGAATTAGTTGGATCTTTGGATGGAATTGTTGCCAACAGCTCCTTTTAGCAACGCGTGACTTTAATTAAATCGGACAGTCGAACAACAAACCATTATTTTAATTTTTTTTTAAGCCGACTTAAGGGAAACAGTTCCATACTAAAAAATTAGTTGAATAAGCAGCCCCACGTAATCAAACCGTGCTAGCCAAATTCGATCAGTCTTAAGATATTTTGCGCCAGAAAAATGGGTCCAACGTTCCAAATATTACGCCAAATCTAACCGTACCTTCTTAGACCGGCCTCCCTAATTCGATCCGCTAAATGGTAATAATTTTTACTCTGTGTCAATTTGATCTGACTTTACCACGGCGTTCAAAAAGTGAAAGTTCACGAGTGTGTTGTCTCTGTCTATGTTGAAATTTGCTCTGCGACATCATATTAATCGTTACTTTCCAATATTAATTGTCAGAAGTTCCAAATAAATTATCATTTGAGAAACTAATATTACTTTGATGTAGTAGGCAATTATAATACGAAAATGAACCGCGGTGTCTCAAAAATTAACCTTGTATATACAGAACAAAGATAACTGTATGGACTAATTACGGCTAACCATACTGCTAGTGACATCTTCCGGCCTTCGCAAAGAAATGCTTTCAAATTTCAATCGTGTAGAACGCGTGAGATGAATCTTATACAAGCAAACCAACCGAGTTCCTCCTCTGGGCACCAGATGTCAACACAGAACCTACTCAAAACTTTTGTTAATCGCGATTTACTCGGTATAAAGATTCTAAAAGACATTAGTCTTAGTGTTAATTTTGTCCTAGGTTTCTGTGAACTTTATAAATGACAAAGTAATTATTATTTCAAAACACCCAAAGCCACATCAACAGACGCGCCTCGCGTTGTCGAATTTGACTCTATGAAAGATCGTTAAATCCCGTGTTAGTTCAGTTACTCAACGATAGGTGTTCATTTTTCTATATCGCAAACAAATCGTAGCTTTCGTATGAGACGGTGTCGACCTCTGGCGTTAAATCCTGTCAAGCCGTCATCCTTTAGCTAGTTAACAGCCCGGACCGAAAAATCGAACCATAGTTATAGGTACCAGCCTCGCATAGTTTCACCTAGATGTCGCTACTGGAAAGATTAGAATGTAATTATCGTAACGTTTTGACTTATTTGTAATTAATTTCCGAACAAAACGGAGTCACTGTGTTCTCTCATTCTTTCACTACGCTCTGTTACGCACATCGTCTCTGTCTCTCGCTTGTTTGGCAATACGAATAAAACAGAGTGGCAACGTCTCATAACAGCCAGTATTGCACGAATCAACAACTTCGCGTCGCTCATTGCGTTCCGAGCTGAAGATTAGAATACTCAACTAATCTGTACTACTCTAACATGTGGAGTCCGTCTCTCTCACACGCATCCACAATAATGCCCTGTTCTTTTTTAGATAATAATTGATTACTTTAAAAGGCCCAGCGGTATGGCAGACCGTAGTGATGCGCGACTTTAACTAAATTGGACAGTCGAACAACTAGCCACTATTTAATTGTTAAGTTGAATTAAAAAATAGTGCTTTACTAAAAAGTTAGTCGAATAAACGAATACTATTTTAATTCAGTAGGTAATAATAGTACGAAGACGAACCGCGGCGCCTCAAAATGATCTCTGTGTACACGGAACAGGGAACATTTCAATGAATATAGGCTTGCCCATGTGGTCGACTGCACGAGTCACGTATAGTATGCAGGTACCTAGTTCAAATCAAAAACACAACTCCAGAGTCCAGACAGACCGTTATGCATGTGTAACGAGCGTAGCTGATAGTATCTAGGTAACGTCTCTTTCACGCAATATGAAGGGCCTAGCACTGAGCCGGCGAAGGCAGCCGATTCGCGACGGAAAACTGCGAGTCGGTTAAGTACCGAAATAAATAGTGGAAGAACAGGCGGAGACACCCAATTCGCAACGGAAAACCGCGAGTCGGCTAGGTAACGAAAAAAAATTAGTGGTACTGCATTGGAAGAATGAATTCATTCAGTGTTTACCGACTTCAGTCGCACTAGTTGAATATTTTTGTTAGTTGAATAAGTCGAATACTTTTATTCATAGTCGCGCATCGCTAGCAGACCGTTCCGTGTTCCGAATTCGATAGTACTTAGGTTCACACCTCTCCTAAATAACGATTAACCAAATCCACTTAAACCACGCGTGCCTACGAAGTCCCAGTTCGGGGCGGACCACCAGTTACTAAGATAAATATTACCCCCAAATCAAAAGAACTTCTATGAACAACTTATAAATATTACCAATCTGTCAACCCACTCAATTGCTGCTACTTAAAAGTGAGTAGTTCACACTACCCACTTAATGACATAAAATACCCACGCGTCAATAGCAAATCAACAACAAAGTCCTGTTCAGTGAAATGAAAGTTCTCACGTCTCAAGTGTAACGATCACTCGACAACAATCACACAACAACGCTTTGTTTAGTGAAACTAATCACTCACGATTTGAGTGGAGTACTCTCGCAACAATAATCCTTTGTTTCCTAAGTAGGTGGGTTAAAGAATGACCTAATAACCCACATATTTTGTTTATATCGAAAACTCTACTAGAAAGAAACTACCAACAAAAAAAACTAAATTATACCGTGAATAAGACCCGACAATAACAAATCCCATACCACAGACAACAAATTGCCAAGTTTTGACTTGGCTTTAAAAATAAGAAAGTTATCGTAACATTATTAATTATTTCTTAGCAGTATCCTTAATAACCAAAATTAATCCTGGCGTAGGCACCAAATTGTAACACCCCCCCCTACCTTAATACTCTATTGTACCTAATAATCTAACTACCTATTATACCGCGCGCACTCACCGACTTCCTACTTTACTCTGTGGAGTTACGATAACTTTAATCTTACCTACTTCTTTCTACACTATAAATTGGCCTTATGATCGTCTAGATATATACCTACGTTGTGTCTTGTAATAACTCGAGTTCTTTATTTGTTAATATTGTCGAGTCTTAACGTATCCTAACTACATAAAATATTTTACCTTTTTATCGATATTCTCGTAATAGTTGCTACTAATTCTAATAGGAAAGATACCTATTTAAATTTTATTTTACTTCAGTACACATCGGAACAATTAATTAAAAGATTACTCCAGAGATTTATTTCCATTATAGTTTGTTATTCCTTTGTAAAAGAATAAGCTACAATTAAAGTTCCTAGTAATATTTTGAACATTCTGATTTTACAATTTCTGAGGTTTATTGATTTTGACTCTAGGGCTTCAATACAGACATGTTTGTATTGTGCTATTTCAAGATACTTTTACGTGACAGGTTTGCATCTGTAAAAGATCCATTAGGGAAATGACAAGGAAATTACTTGTATAAATTATTTGCTTCTCAGATATAATTTTTAAGTTATTTCTTTAATTATTTGAAGGATGAACCAAATTTGATAAGGTTCATATCCAGAGATAAGCGACTTTTGGAGAACAGCCCCGTCCGCGCTGCCCTCGGTGGATTTCTTCCAAAACTTTTGGTCAATCCTCCCTCGCTTGGACATAGGTAATTACCTAATATTGTCCGTGAGTTTTATCCAAATGATATTCTAATTAAAATCAATTCCATTTTACTTTAATACAAGGGATTTTAGAGGATCGCGAACCTATTTCTGTCGGAGTAAGTTTGTTAGTCATTTTCAAACATTCCAGGGAATTTTACATTTAATCAATAACGCAAAATCAACCACATACAACCTTCACCTTTGGTTAACTTTGGGATTTATCTAGGCTTCCTGAAGCCTAGAAAAATCCCTACTTGATTCATACCCCTACTTACAAATAATTCTAAATATTCTCTGTAGGATAAATAGAATTCCTAGTTGGATTATCCAGGTAGGAATAATCGCTTGTGAAAATTCTAGACTATATTTAAATGAAATTTTCCTTCCGAGAATGATAATATTCAATTACAAGATTCTCTTTTTTATCTAGTATTTTAAAACGTTTGAATAATATTTTACCCGGTCCTTTATGAAAGAATAATAAAAAAACTAAATTAAAACTCTGATTAAATTTTAGAAAATGCCAATTTGTAAGGTTGGTCTACGTACGCACTAGTACAATGCCTACGTGAGTGTGCCTAATTACCTGGCTAAATTGGGTGTGTGTAATTCAAACTTTGAGAAAACCGTTCTCATTTTGATTTAAATGTGCAGTTAAATGTGTATGTCTTCTGACGAGGTGCAAGGTCAGAATACCTAGATTGAACTACTAAAGATAGGATATCTATCGCTGTGTAACCTAAAGCGACAGACGGAGCCTAGGGGTCAGGAACAAGGTTTAAGGAGGGATGAGATTTTGCCTTTCTAGCGGACTCACTAGAAAACCTTTTCAGGCGGATAGAGGATTCCTGTCCAGCAAAAAATGGATTCCTGAAAACATTAAAACAGGAGAGGATCTATTGACTACGACAGTCCAACAAATATCTCTCTTCGAAGACCGTTCACTTTTTCACTAGCTAAACATAACTTTGACTTTGAATATTTAAGAACACTTGAAAAACATCTCCAAAAAGAAACTAGTTAATTTCTTTTATTTTGGACGGCTTTTCAAATTAATTTTATATTTCACAAAAATTTAAGCTTTCACTAAATTATATTCAATTTCACTTATTATGGTCTACTTCCCAGAATCAATCCTAATATTTCAAAGTATAAATTTTTAGCTTTTAAACGAACTTTAAAATCACTTCGTAATTAATTAATACAATTTAATATTTTACCCCAGCGTTACTACGCAAACGTGATACTACTCCCAGAATTATCCAGCACTGATCCTTCTTCAGCTGTTACATTTCTATTTAAAGTCGCCAACCAAGATAAAACATTTCATTCAATTTTGAATCTTATTCATACGATTCCTAAATAGGAATTGGTGTGTTCCTTCAAAGTATTCTGAAAATCGGATGTTTATATTTTTTGTATATAAACATTCTCACAGCCCATTTCTCTGAAAAAACGACAGAACAAACCCTCTATTGTTTCCGACCTCATTATTCAAGTATCGCTCGATTTATTTGATAACAAGATATAATAATTTTATTTGAGAATTTGTGAGATACTAATGAATCCAGCACAGATGGTTCGTTACAAACCTCTATAATGTCTAGTAAATAATTGAATTAGGTAATGTAATGATAGTTGTTTATAGAATTCAATAAATAAATAAATGTCTGTGGTCTTTCGAAAGGGGGCATTCCTTCGCGTCCTCCGGAAATGAATTTAAAGTACCTATATTTAAAGTTTAAGATTAAGAAAACAAACCAAATTTTTTTCTTAACTTTTTTTGGCGTAATTGGCTAGCCATATAGCTCGCAGAACTAATGACGAATGAATAGAGGTTCTCGAGTGGCGACCAAGAACCAGACGATGCACCATAGACAAAAAATATAAAGAAATATTCTATAGAATAGAATAGAAAATACTTTATTGTACACCTTAAATATATAAAAAAATAAACAAAACTTAACTATGTAAATTATAAGTACAATGGGCGGTCTTATCGCTTAGAAGCAATTTTTTCTAGACAACCGTTGGTTGGAGTGGTCTTATCGCTTAGAAGCGATTTCTACCAGACAACTGTTGGATAAAGAGAAATTTATAAGTTTAGAAGAATTATCGGGGGTGTATGTTGATTTATAGGTACAAAATAAGTGATAAAAAAAAGTTTGCTTGAAGTCTGTGGATGGAGGCGGCTCAAGACTGTTCGTCGTGGCTTTCTATGGGTAGGCCTTTGTCCAGCAGTGGACTTCTATAGGCTGATGACATTGATGATATCATCAAAATTATATTTTACTTGATCACTCAAACATACATACATACATACATAGACACACGCCTTTTTCCCCGAAGGGGTAGGCAGAGCCTCAATGGGCCTCTTTTCACAGTGGGTTGCACCATCGTGGAATATAGACGTGACGAGTGGTGAGCTCATCGCCGCCATTGCTTTCCACGACTGACTCAGCTAACGCTTTCTTCCAGTATTATCACATTCCATAAATGAGCTAGCAGCCAGGACAAATCTTATACCAACGAATCTTACAAACAAGTCCGGGTAATCCCTTAGTCGGCTTTTACGACATCCACAGGAGGAGACGGAGGGGTCTATTCTTGGGCCGGACACACCATCACTCAAACATAACCAAATATAATAATGAAAATTCTGGATAGAATGGAAATAATAAAAGAAAACTTATCGTAAAAGCTTTGAGATTCAATTGGATATCGACATCGGCCACTCATGGAGAAGTGGCGGTCAGGGATCGCATTTGCGGCTGAGATAACAACGGGTTATCGAGTAGGGCTATCACAGAGAAAATCGTTGCGTGACTAACTGACTCACTCACTGACTAACTATCAACGCACAGCCAACCGTAAGAACTAGAGACCTGAAATGTGGAGCGTATGTTTTTTTGTGGTCTTGGGGTACAATGACTGACTCACTCACTCACTCACTGACTGACTATCAACGCAAAGCCAACCGTAAGTACTAAATACCTGAAATGTGGAGCGTATGTTATTTTGTGGTCTAGGGGTACAATATGAAATAAATTCAACCCCTAATGGCTGCAACGCTGTGTTGAAGTTTGTATGAAAAAAACACCACGCGGAAGAAGTCACGGGTATTTTTTATTTTATTTTGTTATATATGGCTCCGCAATCTGGCATGCAGCCCGCCTGGTGGTAAGCGGTTAACGTTGCCTATTGATATCTGCAACACCAGAGGCATTGCCCATGAGTTGTTGCAATTGTTTTGTATTCTACTAGTTTAATATAAAATCGATCCGTGACCGACTGACTGACTGGCTGACTCATTGACTGACTATCAACGCACTGGCTAAGCCGTAAGTCCTAGCGTAGCGGTCTAATCATAGGCCAGACAAACCACGTCAAAAAAACTGTCTCTATAATATAAATTAATAAAATAAATTAATAAATAATGCTGGACAGTTCACATAACATTATCTAGCCCCAAGCTAAGCAGAGCTTGTGTATGGGTACTTGATAACTGATACTCGTATACTTAATACAATACATTACACAGATATATATTTTTGACTGATGATCGCAGTGTTGATGTTGAGTACACTGGTGGATGTTGTTATCCATCCCCTGGTGTAATCCCATAGTCAGCTCTTATGACGTCCACGGGAGGAGCTGGAGGGTTCTATTCTTAGGCCGGATACACCACGACATAACATATTAATATTTAACATTAAATTAAAATATGTAGTATTTAAAAGCAATGTTATTCTCTGGCACAACCCTAAATTGTTTTGGTCACAGCGACCACTGGGGTTAGGGACACAAGTTATGTGTATCGCGCGGTTAACCCTTCAATTACAGGGCCTGACGGACCGCGGTCAGACGTGACCCAGCTTTGATTGTTGTTTAATTGTTTTTATGGCCTGTGCTAGGACTTCTGTCACATTTAAAATGACAATTAATTGTTTTGGTTTTTGCATTTCTTATCACTATGTACTGAACTTTGATTATTTTTGTTATTATTTACATATTTTCGTGGTCTGTGTGGCCTAAGAATAGACCCTTCCGTCTTATCTCGTGGATGTCGTAAAAGCCGACTAAGGGATTACACGGACTTGTTAGTAAGATTTGTTCGTATAAGATTTGTTCTGGCTGCTAGGTTATTGAGGAATGTGTTATTACTGGAAGAAAGTGTTAGCTAAGTCAATCGTAGGAAGCTATGGCGACGATATCTCACCACTAGTCACGTCTATATTCCAACGATGGTGTACCCTACGGTGAAAATAGGCCCATTGAGGATCTGCCCTTTCGGGGAAAAAGACGTGATTTTTTACAGCGTCAATAACGTAACAAGCTTATGCTTGTCCCGATGGCCCGTCTTTGGCCCATCTGATTTCTGCCTTTAAGGTGGTTGCTTTCGCTTGTGGCGCGAAATTCAATTCTGCGAATTCTGGCATGTTTTTTGCTCATTACATAAAAAAAAGAAGAATTTCGCGCCACAAGCGAATCAACCACCTTAACATTGTATTACCTCTTAGGTCACTTACACCTAGGACGCACCCTATGTGTCATTGCACTGCGTCCGCCACCCTGAGACATAAAGATGAAAAGTCTTATGTGCCTGTAACTTCACCGAAACCCATACCCTGCAAACGGGAACACAGCAATGCGACCACTACTGCTTTGCGGTAGAAATAGGTATAGCGGTAGAACTTCCACAGACGAATTCTTTCATAAAAAAGCTCTACTATGTATAAAACATGTGTGTGTCTATGTATGTAGGTATTTATTTAATTATTTAATTTATTATTTTATGAGGAATATTAATGAAGCTCTGTTTTGAACCCAATCCAATAATTACGAGACATTTTTATTAGAAAAAAACTATTTATTAAGGGGAGGACACTTATTGTGTTCTTATTAGTACCTAGTTTGCATTATATTACACAATAGTTTACACTACACAAGGTTTAATTCTTTTCAGTCTTCTCTCTATATGCATGTTGTCGAGAAGCTGGATTGCCTAGACGTTATGATGAAGTCTGCCTTCGTGAGCTTCTGCATACTTTTAGATGACTTTATCGACGAAATCTTTAGAAAAAAATACAGATGTTTATAAAAAAAATGTAGAAAAGTACGTAGGTATTTTAAAATAACTATATTTTTCTTGTTTACACAGTCTAATCGTGTAATAATTAACTTTTTTCAATTATATCGACTTCTTATAGCACAATATTACAAACCAACCTTACACTGTATTTATTAAAATCGGTACGCAAGAGCCCGCGAACCGAAACTGCGATTCTTATTCGTGAATTTTTATTTTTAAATTAACGGATGGCGCATACGCAGGCAGTACTTAAGTTAAACGTCTCAAACGGTCGGCAATTTGCGGGGTCTGAGTAAGCTATAAATCATGAAAAATTATTTTTTCATTACGCTTTTAATACTGTGGGTTAATATTCTAACAGTGGCGACATATACTTTTAGAGATGTATTTTTTTTTATAATTGGTTTCGCACGGCTTGTGCGTTCGCGATTTTCAAGTATAATTATTGTATTTTCAATATAATTTGCCACGTTGCAATCCTTCCAAGTCACAGTCAAGTCATATTTTAAAAGGGTGCCGTTTTACTAAAACTTTAGTAGACAATTTCCACCCTCATAAGTAATACAATTTCTATAATTAATTTAGTAAAAATTAAAAAACTTTCAACGCAATGAAACAGCTGAACCGATTTTGATCAAACATAGCTAAGAACACTACCGACAAATTCACATCACAAAAACAAAAAAAATGAAATTGGTTCATCCGTTCGGGAGCTACGTTAGGACAGACAGACACACACATAAACACACACACACACAGACACGTCAAACTTATAACTCCCCTTCGTTTTTGCGTCGGGGGTTAAAAATACAATAATTAAAACTTGAAAATGGCAAATGCACAAGCCATGCGGCGTCCATTATATAGAAAAAAAACTGCTTATAATTTTTGACAGTGAATTTTGAGTCAGCGCCAATATCGAGCCAGTTGGAACTTATGCTTAAATTAAAAGCCCTCATTAGTAACAAAACTTCTAAAACAATGTTACAGTTCTAAATTTTCATAACTCTTCATAAAGTTCTTATAACGTCAAGATCTCAGAAAATGATCCGACGAAATTAGCCGGTTGTATTGAGTCCACTTCCATACTCGGCGCGTCTTATTATTACTAGTAATAACTATAATAATTATTTATTGGACACTGGCTATTGATAGAAAAACGGTTTATAAGATGACGACGAAATAGCGAATGGCTTTTGTGAGAACTATTCGAGAATAAAGTTTGTTAGCGTCACGCTAAATATTCAAAGACAAATGTGTGGAATCTTGGTCCGGAGCGGAGCCTTCGCGTTTTCAAATTTCTACTAGGGTCGAAGCGTCGCGTGACCCGAGAGATAATGCCATTCAGCGTGGCAATGCAGCCAGTTTCTCAGGGATGCTCCCATCTGGTACTGATTTGGATCAATTGGATTACTCAGCAGGGTGTTGCCAGCTGGATATATTAAGATAGATCCCTCTTCATTTTTGATGTTAGCCAATGATGTTAATATAAATTTTGCATGATACTCGTAAAAATAAATAAGTTTGAAAAAGAGGCAAACTGTTTTATTGAATTTACTATTTCTATTACCGTTTGAAGTTTCTTTGTTCTTTTAATATATCTCAAGATAATAAATATAGAGTCGAACTTATTAAATTTAGATGAACACTTTTAATGTAATAAATTAAAGCGACCTCGCTAGTAATATTTTTTTTTGCAGTATGTAACAATTCACAATTATTAATCAATTTTTAACCGTATACAGACACGTAATAGTTTCATAATCCATATTTTTTAAAGTTTTAAATAATATCTTGCAATAGTAGTAGTAGAGCTTGTTTTGTGAAAGAGTTCGTCCGGGGTAGTACTACCACCATACCTTCATCTTTATGTCTCAGGGTGGCGGGCGCAGTGCAGTGCCACATAGGATGCGTCCTAGGTGGGCGTGACCTATGTGGTAATGCATTGTTCATAGGCAGAGGGTACCGCTTAACATCAGGTGGGCCATCTGCTTGATCCATCATACCAAGTAGCATTTAAAAAAAAACATTTATTTAGTAGCGCTCCGCAAAAAATATTCACTATTCGTTTATAATTTTTTATGGCCATCGCCTGTTCCTCGTCAATGTGACATTACATAATTTTGCAATTAATATTGCCATGTCAAAAAACCACTGTTTTTACAATATTACCTTTATTAGTGCATTAATCGATTCAACTACCTATCGATATCTTTTAATCTCCGAATTAAATACCGCGGTTTTTTCACAATAACCATTGTAAGACGACCTCTAATATTGTGATGTTAGATGCATAACTGGGGTCAAAAGTGACTGGAAAGTTTTATGACAGGTGGTAGATAGTCAACAGGTTTTTTATGAAACCTACAATTGTTCTGTTTTAATTGCGACTAGAATCTGACGTTTATTTTTAAATAGAAGCACTTGTATTAAAATTTGTAATTTTATATTGTTTCTAAAAAACTAATGTTCTAAAGTTTACGCGTGCTCTAATGGGAATTATTTATGAGGGTTATTAATAATTTTAATTTTAATTATATAATAATAAGAACGAGGCAGACAGGATTAACATATGCCATAATTGCGTATGGTAGAATCTTGTATCCCTAACCACTGTATGTATGTGACTGTTGGATGTGTGAGTATGAGTATTTCTTTTAAAAATAAATATATTATTAATAAAGCAAGCCACCGAAAAAAAATGCATTAAAAAAAATAGGCACTCTTACTTACCTAGTAAATTTTAATTGTTAATACTTAACTCTTAAACGGTTATGTTAAGTAGAGTGGGTCATAAATGGCACACCATTATAAAAGTTATATTAAACAGAAGCTATTACAACCACCTGTAACTCATATGTAAATTAAGTCATAAACATTTATGAAGTTTGTTTAATGCGCCATTTTTAAACAGTTTCATACAAAGTTCCAAGAAAAATTACCTATCATAATAAACGTCCGTGTAACTGAAACATAAATCAAAACACATTAATGCCAGCAATCATAATCTTCCGTCGATGGTATAATCAAACGTGGGACAGAGATGGCAATACAAAAAAGCTGTGGAGTAAGTGAGATATCAGATTCGCCATTTTGATTTACAGTGTCATTGCTACAGGTGAGGTGACGCTATTCGTCTTTTATGGAACATTTTTGACGCGAGTTTTTTTAAGAATGCGTGGACTTTTATGGTTAGAGTATGCAAATTAATTGAACGAGTAGCTAGCTGCACATGCCGGGCTAATTATGTTTTTATTGTGTGATGAGTGGAAATAACACTGACACTATAGGTTTGTACCTATTAGGTACCTACGTGTTCAGATCGTAAACAAAAAGACCTCTATTATTATTATTTATTTCTGCCACAAAGCAGTAGTGCTCGCATTGCTGTGTTCCGGTTTGAAGGGTAAGGGTGCCGGTGATATTACAGGCACATGAGACTTTTCATCTTTATGTCTCAGGGTGGCGGGCGCAGTGCAATGCCACATAGGGTGCGTCCTTAGTGGACGTGACCTATGAGGTAATGCATTGTTCATAGGCAGAGGTTACCGCTTAACATCAGGTGGGCCACTCGTTTGTTCCGTCATCCAAGCAGAATAAAAAAAAAGAAAAAAGAAAAGAAGATCCGTACAAAAACCAAGATCACCGCCATAGCTCTCAGAATTAAATAAAGTAGGTAGTTTTGTAGTAGTTAGTTTATTCTCATAGCTTCTCTTTTGTTTGGGAGCAGCGGATAGCTACCGAGTATCATGGCTGCTGTGACGACAGCAGCATTCTAAGGCGAGGCTGAAAAACAGCGTGGCTGAGCCCTCGACCTTTTCTCTTACACTAGACTAAATATGTTATTTTTATAGGTACCTATATCCTTTGTGTATTAGTATAGTAATGAATAAATGTTCTTTTTAAAAAAAAAAAAAAAAAGCTGGAGAGTTCACACCACATTAATATCTAGCCCCAAGCTAAACAGAGCTTTTGTTATGGGTACTAGATAACTGATATACTTAATACAATAATATTACAAAGATAGATATTTTCTATTATGCGTAGAAAATACCCTGAACAAATATCTGCAGATCGCACAAATATTTGTTCCGAGGCGGGAATCGATACCGCAACCTCCTGCGTCGCAGGCGAACCTTCGCCCGCCGCGCCACTGAGGTCCTCAATTATGTAGGTATATCGTTTACTAAATTAAGCATCACATCATAAAATAATAATTTCGTATTTTTAGTAACAGATATTATAAATTTCTACTCGCGACTACCAATTTTGTCCTGTTAATAACATGTTACGTTGTTTTAAGTTAATAATGCAGTATCACAAACTCCATCGATCTTGCCGTTTTTCTGTAATGGCAATAATGTACAGTTTTATTGGTTTTATAGCAATTTAATCATTTTTAAAGGAGTTTTTTTTGGAAGTTCTATTTATTTTCACGTTTAACTCAGGTATAAATGAATCTATATTATAAAAGAAAGTCGTGTTAGTTACACTATTTATAACTCAAGAACGGCTGAACCGATTTGGTTGAAAATTGGTGGGGAGGTAGATTAGAACCAGGAGACGGAAATGTGGGGGGGAGCAGGGGTTTTTTATCCTCTTTTTTTTTTTTTTTTTTTTTTTTTTTTTGTGACGTGGAGAAATGCGTTCGCATACCTTACTGCCACGGGGAGACAGCAAGGTTATGTGGGACTCCAACCCACTAAAACTCCACGGGTTCCACCACTGCCGCTTGTGGCGGGAACACGGGGACGCTTTTGCATTCTTCCGCGAACCCGCCGCGGCCGTCCGTTTCCGGACCCCTCTCCGGGGACGTCCCGGGAATGACACCCACAGTCACGACCAGGATGCCCCCCGTTACGGTAAGCCACATGGCATGCCGCAACCACCACGGGACCAAGCCAATGAGCGCCAGACGACCCCGTGTCTGGACGCTCGAGGTCCCTATGCGACGGGTCAGGTCAGTGGCCCCATCGCCTGCCACTTCGGCCGCAGCGGATAGGGAGAGCGGCGCACCTCAATACCGACACTCCTCTTCCACTGCGGCCCCACCGCGTCTGCCATCAAACGGTGGCGACCCCGCCAAGGCTGTTTTTTATCCTGAAACTACCCGTGCGAACCCGGGGCGAGTCACTAGTTCAATATAAATTAAACGAGATTAGAAATGTGGTTACAAAGTACTTTTTTTTAACAAAGATAGACCTTTGTTTCACCACGATCTCACATGTTGGTAAGTGACGATGTGGCCGAAGATGGAGCACAAAGGTCTAGAAGGCACCTATTCACTCAGCCGTGAAGAGACCCAGATTATAGTTTTCAGGAAAGACAGACGACGGCTTAGGGTACCCTACTTGACTTGTTTTTTTGTAACTATGATAGATCTTCTTTTGACCTCAATCTCACCTGTTGGTAAGTGACAATGTGGCGGACGATGGACCACGAAGTTCTAGAAGGCACCTATTCACTCTTGTCTTAAAGATACCCAGATTATAGTTTTCAGGAAAGACTGACGACGGTAGCGAGTTCTACCTTCTTAGCTGTTCGAATTTTCAAGGTGGAACCGAAAAGTTTAGTAGGCATGGAGGGTATACTAATGAGGTAGGGTGGTACGGAGCCGCGCGCCTGCTCGTCCTATGATGAAAAGGTGATGGTGGGATCAGCAGGGCTTTTTTAAAACCTTTGTAAAGCCTTCAGACAGCGGATTTGGAAGTTACCGACGGAGATTCCGCTAACCGCGATTCTAAACATCCGATACCGAAAACATTGACACTAAAATTCGAAATTTTCGTAATTCGAGTGGTTGCTTCACTTATTTTTTTTTTCATATTTGTTTCACCTCCGATTTGTGAAATGGTTTATTTATTGATTTATATTTAAAGTATTGCTTCCAGCTAGAACGATACAAGTTTACTTAACGACTGTCATAGATAATACGCATCAGAAATTCAGGCCACAGTGAGAACAACCCTTACTATGTCCAATGATCTGCTTGGACAAGAGGCTGTGAAAACAGAAGCTGCCGTTTTTAACCCCCGACGCAAACGGGGTGTTATAAGTTTGACGTGTCTGTGTGTGTTTGTGTGTGTGTGTGTCTGTCGCATCGTAGCTCCGAACGCTTCTTAACCGATTTAGTTTTTTTTTTGTTTGGAAGGTGAATTTGTCGGGAGTGTTCTTAGCTATGTTTGATCAAAATCGGTTCAGCCGTTTCATTGCGCTCTGGTTTTTTTTAGTTTTTACAAAATTAATTACTTGTTATCGAATATTGCCACAATATGCTTAGCAAACTGTTTAATTCGACGTTATCTTTGGTATATCATTCCTTCCATATTGATACATACGAACAAAGTATCGGTAAGATGGCACAGATTGGTGGTACTGATGTTCCGATATCATTCCCGTGACGTCGTAAAGGCTCAGTATAAGTAACAGTAGATATATGCGATCCAGGGTCGTTTTGGATCAATGCAGCGACAATCAAATAGGGATGGGACAATAATGGCTTGCAGTCTTGTTTAAGGAGTGTATACTGCTAGGGCGCTTAAGCCTAATGAATACAATCGAAGATTGCTCCTTTTTTGGATAATATTATTTATTTATTTAATTCTTTATTGCACCAAAAAAACAGGGAAATTTTACAAACGGAGGACTTAATGCTAAGCAGCATTTTCTTCTAGTCATCCATGAGGATGATACATAAAGGTTGGCGTGTTCAAAACTAATTACAAAAGAAAGATAACAAACAAAATAATAGAAATAAATAATAATAGATTAATTAATTATAATAGATTACAATTATAATTAATAAGCTTACAATAATTAGAATTAAAATTATAATTATAATTAGCTTAATTAATTATATAGATAAGCTTAGAAACTAATATGTCTTAAAATAAATACATACCTATGACACACATACTCTAATAATATCTCGTCAACCTGCATTAAATTTTGTAAACATGATCGAGACACTATTATACCTTGGAGACCTGTGTGATGACAGTTTCCCATTCAGTTGTATGGAATCAAACTAGCATGGGTTATGTTTTACATACAAACCTTTAAAGTGGGGTATAACGCAAAATTACCAATCTTAGATTAGATTTTAAACTGACAAAATCAAGTACAATATTCAAATTAAAAATATGCATGGTTACTACATTATAATACCGAGGGATCAAACAGAAAGAAACACGATAGGACAAAAAATTCTCGATGAAAAAAAAACACAAAGTTACCTCTAACTTTTGGCCAGATTCGGTTGTTTGTCAATATGGTACAGATTATTGGGTCAAAAATTTGATAAATAATATCAATACAATAAAACGGAGGGTTCATCCACGGGGTTTTTTAAAATTATCTATTTCACGAGATATTCATTAAAAACTGCTTTATCGAGCGGCGAGTGGCGTTTTTTTGTATGAAGACTTCTGCCTGGCGGGAGCGCAGTTTTAAGTGAGTATGATTTGGAAACCATACCATTTTAAAAGAAACTGACAAACCACGGGTATAGATATTAGTTAATTGATCATGTAACTTTTGAAAATATTATGGTTATGTATAATTAATTATACTTTTCACTAGAAACGGGATATATACCATGATGCTGACATGTTGACATGATGAAACTTCGTTTGTATGCAGAGGGCTTTTAAGCGCCCTAGCGGTAGTATAGGGTATGTTATCCATTTAGTTTTTGGAATCTGAATAAGACCAAGACCGAACCTTCATTAGCAGAATAACCGTTTTCCCCTCACTAGTGACAAAAATCAGAGCCCGACCGAGCTTGTTCAAATGCGTGTAAAAACTATTACAGTACCTTGCGGCTACAGTATCGGAGCCACGCCGAGAATTTGATGCCAGCCAAAAACTGGGAATGCAACAATGGTCTACTATCAATTCATTTTGTTATTTATATGTTAAGGGCCATTCTTATACTTAAACAGTGTCAGAAAAGAAAGCTACCTACTTAATTGTCCATTCGAGGTTCGCGGTTCGTGTGAACGTTCAAACAATTAAGTACACGTGTATTAGGTACCTTAGTGCCGGCGTTAAACCTGTAAAGGAGAAGGGCAACCGCTGACCTAGGTCCAAAATCAAGAACCAGGGCCCCTTCTTGGAAGTAATTAATTAAGTAGTATAGCTTTTTTTGTGAAAGAGTTCGTTAGGGAAGTACTACCACCATATCTATTTCTGCCGCAAAGCAGTAATGCTCGCATTGCTGTGTTCCGGTTTGAAGGGTAAGGGTGCCGGTGAAATTACAGGCACATGAGACTTTTCATCTTTATGTCTCAGGGTGGCGGGCGCAGTGCAATGGTACATACATAGGGTGCGTCCTAGGTGGACGTGACCTATGAGGAAATGCACTGTTCATAGGCAGAGGTTACCATTTAACATCAGGTGGGTCATCTGATTGTTCCGTTATTAAAGTAGTATAAAAAAAATAGTACAGTTCTAAATGTTGTTTTTTGTCCAATTTTTCTAAAGAACTTGTATATTTTTAGAAGTTGAGAAGCAAATGCTCTATTTCCAAATAATTAGATAAATCAACTCATTGCATTTGCGTGAAACAAAACGCAACAAGCTTCATTACTTTCCCACAACTACTACGCAAGAAATTAAATTAGCTTTTTCACTATCTTAACATATATTATCAATAACCAGAAGTATCTCAACTGTACGTTACGTTAGTCAAAAAAGTTGGGTCAAACAATGTATGTGGAGTTGCCCATGTTCTTTTAAGAGGCGGTTCACATTTTCACGCTTGTAATCGAAGATTTTAAGCACCTAGTCATCAATATATACAAAATCTTTGCGTGACTGACTGACTAACTGACTGACTATCGACGCACAGCCTAAACCATAAGTCCTAGAGACCTGAAATTTGGAGGGTACGTTCCTTTTGTGGGGTGCACTAAGAAAGGAATTCCCGAAATTCGACCCCTAAGGGTGTGCTGCGGGATGTTTAAGTTGGTATGGAAAAGTACACGTAAGTATGTGTAACTATTTTGCATGCCAACATTGGTAAAGCATGGCTGGATCTACCATACTATTTTGTCACCTGTTTGATATGTTCCCATGTCTGTAAATTAATAATTGATTATGATTATGACTATTATTGCCTATTGCCTATTGCTATTATGCCTACAGCAACCTTTTTTCACCGCACCGCTCGCCATCGGCAGAGGATTCATTCGCACACCTTAGAGCCAGGGTGGTCCCGGACTGTGAGGTTTCAGAGAAACTTCCTCCCGCGAACGCTCAGGTTGTGGAATGATCTCCCTGCTGAGGTTTTCCCGAGCGACTACAGTATGGGGTTCTTCAAAATGGGTGTTTGGAAATTTTTAAAGGGTCGGCAACGCGCGTATGATGCCTCTGGTATTGCAGGCGTTCATAGGCTACGGTAACCGCTTACCAACAGGTGGGCCGTAAGCTTGTTTGCTACCTTGGTAGTATAAAAAAAAAAAAAAAAAAAAAAATACACACAGACGAAGTCGCGGGCATTCCACTAGTAAAAAATATGGCGATTGTAATCGCAAGAAGAGCTAGTATTCACATATTTCCCGGTATCTACTCACGTTTACTGATACGTAGAAACCAATCAATACGATCGCCGATCGGAATAAGCCATTTTAGTTTTTTCAATGCCATCCAATTTATTCAAACATTGTGTCAACTCTATGTACTTAGATTATGGTTCATTATTGCACTTTGGCGATGTGTCTTTGTCAAGAGGCTTGTAGCATCTTATCCGGTAATTATCTGACGGATAATTCGCAATATGGTGACAATTTCTTTTTGTCCGACATTAGCCGGTTTTGGTATATTTAGACGCGTTTTTGTACGAACATAGACAGCTCATGTTGTAGTTGACAACTTGATATATATTTGATGTTTTTATGTGTCAGGTGAACGATTATTTATTGGTTTATAAGGTCAAGTGGAGTCTACACCTGACCTCTTAATGGGTTTAAACAAGCAGCATAATACCTAATAAGCAAATTAATTGCAAGTTAAATAAGCAAGTAAAATTGACGACCTCTGTGACGCGGCGGGCGAAGGTTGGCCTGCGACGCAGGAGGTTGCGGGTTCGATTCCCGCCTCGGAACAAATATTTCTGCGTGCACAGATATTTTTTCAGGGTGTTCTGGGTATTTTCAATGTATAATAAAAAATACCTATCTATGTATTATATTGTATTGAGTTTATTTTACTTTGGTCGAAGGTATTGAGTATATCAGTTATCTAGTACCCATAACACAAGCTCTGCTTAGCTTGGGGCTGGATAATGTTGTTTGAACTGTCCAGCATTATTTTATTTTATTGATTATTTTGTCGTGTAACGACATTTAGTTATACAGGGCGTTCCAAGACTATGTAACATGAAGGGAAAGTACCTTAAATATTGTACCTAGGATATTTTAGGATAAAGAAAACTATATTTTATTTTAAAATACTAGTAATACTGCATTCAAAGATTTAAAAAAATAGTTGTTTCGACTGGGAATCGAAACGACTTAAATGTGAAAAAAAACAACCCGTATTTAAATGATGCCAATCGAAAGAATGGACAAAAAAATAACAATTCCTCTGAAGTTACGTGGTAGGTATCTTAAAACAAAGGTATAACGTAAAATTAATCATTTTCATTTTTTATTTCAGCCGGTTCGTTTCCCAGACCAAGCAAGTAATTTTTAGAAAATCTTTGAATGAGGTATTACTATGTTTTAAAAATAAAATAAAGTCTTCTTTCAGCAAAATATCCTATCTACAATATTTAAGGTACTTTCCCTTCATGTCGCATAATCTTGGGACGCCCTGTATAATTATAGAGAGTACCTGATGTTTTATTGGGTTCAAAAATACGATTGTCTCAGTAAAATGATCCCGAACACAGTTGTACTAACTTTATAAATATACCAAACAATGCGTGTGCGCAGCCCTATACATTTGAATAGTTGGGTTTGTTAAAATATCCTCTGTCGTCTAGATAGACTGTCGGAGGACAGACAGACGGACATTTGCTTACTCTATCATTTAAACATGAACCCTAATTTATATAGTCGTTTTGGCTCCGTATAAATACAGATTTTGTTAGCAGATGGTGAAGATAGTACGTAGTAGAGCTTTTTAGTGAAAGAGTTAGTCCGAGCAAGTACTACCTCCATACCTATTTCTACCGCTAAGCAGTAGTGCTCGCCTTTGCGTGCAGTAACCTCTGCCTTTGACAATGCATTACCTCATAGGTCACGTCCACCTAGGACGCGCACTAGGTATGTGGCATAGCACTGCGCCCGCCACCCTGAGATATAAAGATGAAAGTCTCATGTGCCTGCAATTTCACCGGCACCCTTACCCTTCAAACCAAGACACAGATTGCTGTGTTTTGGTTTGAAGGGACCTATGAGGTAATTCATTGTCAAAGGCAGAGGTTACTGCTTAACATCATGTGGGCCATCTGCCTGGCCCTTTATTCAAACAATTAAATGAAATAAAAAAAAATTAGGAGGTTGTATCACCTCTATATAAATCCACCTGTACCTTTGGAGCAGTCAATCTCCGCTGCTCGATGCAAATATTCCCCATTGTTGGGCTAACGACGATGTTGAATCATTACTGACCAAATGGATAGTACTTGTTGCTAAACTTATTTCCATAGAAAATAGTGGGTTTTGGTGCGTTCGAGATACCGCCTTCATTTATGAGCCTTTAGTTTAAAAAAAAAACTATTTTACAGGTACTTACTTAACAAGTAATTAATTGTGTAAAAATTAAAAAAACCCCAGCGTTATGAAACGGCTGAAACGATTTTGATCAAACATAGCTAAGAACACTCCGGGTAAATTCACCTTTCAAACAAAAAAAAAGAAAGAAATCGGTTCATCCGATCGGGAGCTACGTTGATACACACACACACACACATACACACACACACACACACACACACACACACACACACACACACACAGCATGTCAAACTAATAACTCTCCTTCGTTTTTGCGTCGGGGGTTAAAAAGTGGCAACACTATAATTCACAGTTGGTAAATTGACACAAGGGAAAAACCATGCAAAAATTATCGCTGTTCATACATGCATACTTAAATAGACACACGCCTTTCCCCCCGTAAGGGTAGGCAGAGCCTCAAATGGGCCTCTTTTCACTGTGGCTTGCACCATCGTGGGAAATTACGTGATAAGTGGCGAGCTAATCGCTGCCATTGCTTCCCACGACTGACTCTGCTAACGCTTTCTTCCAGTAATAACACATTCCGTAAATAAGCTAGCAGCCAGGACAAATCTTACACCAACAAATCTTACAAACAAGTCCGGGTAATCCCTTGGTCGGCTTTTACTACATCCACGGGAGGAGATGGAGGGGTCTATTCTTGGGACATCTGGCTGGGTATAGGCCTCTTTTCTGTTCTGCCAGCTTCCTCTGTCCTGTGCGTCTCTCAACCAGGTATTGCCCGCGACGGATACGATGTCGTCGACCCATCTCGCTTTCGGACGACCCGGATTTCTTCGGCCCGACTTCGGCCACCACTCCGTTGAGGCTTTACTCCATTATAAGTCATACAACCTTAATTTAAGCATTTTTTTTATTTTTAATGTCTGTTCTTTCTCTGAATATTTTTTTGTAATGTGGTTATATCTTCTCTATATCATTCCACCTGTAGGCTACAGGTTGATGCCAGTCAATCCTTGGTGCTCGATGCAAATATTCCCCATTGTTGGGCTAACGACGATGTTGGATCATTATTGGCCAAATGGTCAGTCAGACGTCCGGTACGGGGAGTTTCCATCATGATCAACATCATCATCATCAATAGAAGAAGTCCACTGCTGGACTGCATACTTTTTTTTTTCTATTTTATGGCTCGACAAAAAGCATACGGCCCACCTGATGGTAAGCGGTTACCGTTGCCTATTAACATCTGCAACACTAGAGGTATTGCCAATGCGTTGCCTGTCCTGAAGGACTCTTTTTTTTTTTTTTGAATGTTGTAGTTTAGCGGAAACCCCTCAGGAGGGAGCCCATTCCACAATTTGTACGAATGGGGGAGAAAAGATCTCGTAAAGCGAGCTGTACGAGATACCCACGTGTCGATGATGTGTGGATGAGCTCTTTCATAAGATCGTTTTAAATTTAAAACATAGGTATATTCTTACATAAGGGACGACGTCAGTTCCTTGTTCGTCTTCTTCTTCTCTTCTTTTAATGGCCTATGAAGTAAATCTCCTGTCATGTATATTTGTATGGTAAAATTAGGTGAAGTCGTCAGTTTAAGGTCAAATTAGGTCAAGTTGACGACCTCTGTGGCTCGGTGGGCGAAGGTTGGCCTGCGACGCAGGAGGTTGCGGGTTCGATTCCCGCCTCGGAACAAATATTTGTGCGATCGCTGATATTTGTTCAGGGTGTTCTGGGTATTTTCTATATATAATAAAAAAATATCTATCTATTTAATGTATTGTATTAAGTATATCAGTTATCTAGTACCCATAACACAAGCTCTGCTTAGCTTGGGGCTAGATAATGTTGTGTGAACTGTGTCCGGCATTATTATTATTCTCTCTATGGTGGCAAAACTAACTACGTTTATGGAGGAAAAAACCAAGCATACAAGAAGTCAGTCCGGCAAGTATAAGTTGGCGGTGGCGATTTGAGGAACTAAAACAGCCTATTTTTTTTTTCATTCTTTGGTCATTTGAAAAATAAGGATTTGAATAGGAAAATCGCACGACATAGGACGGACACTCTAATGACACGACTTTTCTTGAAAACGAGTAAAAGGATTTCAAACTGGGAAATGCTTTTTTTGTACACAGTGGCGCACAGCCGCGCCAAGTTATACTTGCCGGACTGCTAAGTTGCTTAATTTAACTATACTTACTAAATACGCGTGCTTTGCGACGCATCACATCACAAAAGAACTAAAACTTTGTCACCCATTTTTACCCCTTTTAAGGGTTATTTTGAAAAATCCTGAAATATTAGTTCATTTATTCTGTATTTTCAGTACCCATACCCTTGTACTATTATTTATTCTATGTCCATACCAAGTTTCAAGCATTGGAAACTCAACTAAACTCAATTTCTCTTTTTGTGTTGTACCGCCTCTAAAATGGGGAATGCACTGACGAGCTTTTCGATCTCATCCCCGCATCGAGATTTTACCATCGCTCTTCCCGGCACCGTGACAAAGCTCAATTTCAATTTCAATTTCAATTTCAATATCTTTATTTGTGAAACACAGGTAGGTATAAAAGTTCTTACAATATTTTTAAGTGCACTGTGATCTGGTTTCTCGAACGACTCGTTTCTCGAGGTCATTTAATTACATTTTCATTTAAAGTTTATCATTCATTCATTCATTCATTTCTTCCCCATACCTACAAACTATGGAATGAGCTTCCATCCGAGGTTTTCTTGCTTGCTTGGTCACAACATGTGTCGCTTCAAGATTTTTTTTCATAAATTTTTTCAGGGTAGGCAGCGCATCGAAAAAAAACAACCCCCCCCGGCGTTGCCAGTGTCTATAAGCGACCGTAGCGTTTCTAGGTAACCACTTTACATCAGGCTAGGGCTTTAGCTAGGTTGCCTATTAGTTCCATAAAAAAATAAAAACTGTTTCGATGTTAAGTCTCTAGATTGTGTTTACATTATTCCATTGACTCGAATTCATTACTATTTTTGTATGGAGCGGACTACATAACATAACATAACACCCAACAGTCACATGCATAGTCCTGATCCTACACTAGGATTCCCTGTATCGAGGGTATCAGGAACTACGAGATCAGATGCTACCATAACATTAAGTCCTCCTTGCACTATTGTCTTGTGTGAAAGTTTTTGAATAAATAATAAATAAATAACACCCAGACCCGGAACAAATATTTGCAGATCCTACAAACATTTGTCCCGCAGCGGCAATCGAACCCGCAACCTTTCGCATCTCAGCCGGCTACTCGCTATTCAATTCAATTCAATTCATTTATTTATTTCAGGCAACAGTGAAAAATGTACATTGTATCTAGACAAAGGCCCATAGCACAGAATAAATATTAGTACAAGTAATATTTGCCCATAGCAATATATACCTTACAACTAACATACATATAAAGATAAAGATATACTTAAAACTATCACTTAACGACAAGGGGATTTGGTTTCGAAAACGCTTCCCTTAGCTATGTTGCCAAGCTTTAGACAAGGAGTACCTAATGTTAGCTAAGTAGGTAACTAACTACCTAACGGTGTTTAAGATATCGTTAGTCTGTAAATGAGTTTATCTTAAAACACCACTAATTCCCAGAAGGCAATTTAGCAGACACACTACAAGTTGACACAGTATACTAAAAGAACCAGTAAGTTATCATCCGCCTGCTAAACGTAGCAGTATTAGTAGAACATTATAATTTAAAAACCGGCAAGTGCGAGTCGGAATCGCGCACAAAGGGTACTGTACCATTATCTATAAAAACGGCAAAAAAAAAACACGTTTGTTGTATGGTAGCCCCCTTAAATATTTATTTCTTTTTTCGTATTTGTTGTTATAGCAGCAACAGAAATACATCATCTGTGAACATTTAATCTGTCTAACTATTACGCTTCATGAGATACAGCTACGCTAGCGATTCGATAACGTCAGAAACTAGTGGTAAGGGTACTGTATTCCAAAACATAGATTGACGACCTCTGTGGCGCGGCTGGCGAACGTTCGCCTGCGACGCAGGAGGTTGCGGGTTCGATTCCCGCCTCGGAACAAATATTTGTGCGTTCTGCAGATATTTGTTCAGGGTGTTCTGGGTGTTTTCTATGTATAATAAAAAATATCTATCTATGTAATGTATTATATTAAGTATATCAGTTATCTAGTACCCATAACACAAGCTCTGGCTTAGCTTGGGGCTAGATAATGTTGTGTGAACTTGTCCAGCATTATTTATTTATTTATTTATTTTTTATTAAGTATATTGATTATCTAGTACCCATAACACAAGCTCTGCTTAGCTTGGCGCTAGATAATGTTGTGTGAACTGTCCAGCATTATTTATTTATTTATTTACTACAATGATAAAATGTTTATTTGTCGTTTGGAATGTACCTACCTATGTTATATAAATAAATAAATAAATAATGCTGGACAGTTCACACAACATTATCTAGCCCCAAGCTAAGCAGAGCTTGTGTTATGGGTACTAATAACTGATATATTTAATACAATATATTACATAGATAGATATTTTTTATTATACATATAAAATAACCAGAACACCCAGAACAAATATCTGCGATCGCACAAATATTTGTTCCGAGGCGGGAATCGAACCCGCAATGTCCTGCGTCGCAGGCCAAGCTTCGCCCGCCGCGCTACAGAGGTCGTCAAACCTAATAATATGTAACTGTTTGATTAAGTAAGCTACGCTTAATGGCACATACTTTACTAAATTGTATTTTCTCTGTAAGTGAATTTGTAAATTCTTTTGAGGAAATAAATGATTAAAATCGGTTATTTTTAAATAGATGAAACTGCTAAAGTTGTTCTACTGTTAGTTTTGTTACTGTGTTAGTCGGTAAAGCAATGTTTGTTGTGTTGTAATGTCTGTCTGTCATCAACTGCAGCGAGACAGAAAGAAATGTTTAGTTCCGCGGACCGCACTCGCGTTTATGTTTTTTCTTTGGACGTTTGTACTTAACGCGCTTGCGCAACATGTCTATGTTATTTCGCTTTTGTGTCTGGTATGTATAAACTCCCGTTCATCCTACAAACCGCCGAAGTTTGTAAGAAAAAAAAACAACATTCTTGTTCATAAAGTGGCTTTAATTTCACAGCAATTACGCACATAATGACACCTGTAATCAAACTGTGACTTTTTCATTGCTATTATTCACAAATGAGTTACCTATAGAGACAGTTGAACATTTACTCACTGTGTTTTTTGTTTTACACCTATAATCAAACTGTGAGTTTGTCATTGCTATTGTTCACAAGTGAGTTATAGAGACAGTTGAACATTTATACAGAGTGCGTATTTCTGTTTTATTATTATTTTCTTCACTAGTGTGTTGAATAACACATGTGTATTGATGATTACGGCTGGGGTCTCAATGGCGCCTCAACGGTAATCACCAACATTACACACTTGTACCATAATGTACTATAATACAATTCATATTACAATGTACTTTTTGTGTCCCTCGATGTACTAGCACAGATAAATAAATAATACTGTCATGAATATTATCTATTCTATTCATGAATGAGTAGTACATGGATTGAGTGCTAAAATAGCATAGAGTGTTCCTTCTTACTCCTATCCTAGAAGATAGCTTGCTATCCTATGTTAGAGAGAAACAAATATATTGTCACACGACAGTCGTTTTTCCGTTCCATACCCTGAATTTTGGTATCATGCATATACATCTCCCTAGCTAGAATGTTACCATGAATGTACTAGTAATTTGACATTTGGCCTGGTACGACTTACACAAATAAGAACAGATAGATATATGCTTGTCTCATTCCAACACATGAATACATTCATATAAAAGAATGAGACTGGTATAATCGATACCGTTTCGTTTTTAGCCTTAGTTCCATGCTTTAGTTCTTATTCCGAGATTCTATTACAGACATTGGTTCCTCAAAGTTTGCCTATAGCACAGATAAAATAATACTATGTATAAATAATAATACCTTCCGTCTCCATCATCAGAGCTCGCTGCCACCATCATATTGTCTATGGAACTTGACAGGTATGCCAAATTTCAGCTCAATCGGTTGAGGATAACTGCTTTAAAATTCAGTTGCAAAATCCAGGCAAACATACTTACAAAGTTTATTATTTTTTAAGTGTAATGTGAAAACATTAAATTTTAATGTAACAAAAAAAAATAACATACATAGGTATCACAACTGTTTCATATGTATTTTGTACATACCTTGTATTAGTTGTATCATTATTTCTGTAAATAAATGTACTAAGCATACATACATAATTAAAGAGGGGACTCTTCTAATACAGGTTTTGTAACTTAACAGAGGAGATCCCAACCCATGTAACCCATAGTTTTGTAAAGAAAATAAAGAATTTTTGTATTTTTGTATTTGTATACATTGCAACTGTAAAATGACAACATTGTTCTCAGAGAGAAAATTAACTAAACGGATGGCGTGTGACATTGGGGAAAATTTGAGCAAGTTAGTTGTAGATGTTGGCTGGCTTAGCATGGCGGGGTAAGTATCGATACCACAGTGAGTAACACACAAGTGCCGGGTGGTTCGGCCGTCGACCGAGCTCTCCACGCTGACTCACCGCCGGACAAAGCCTTTACACATGTAAATTACGTCTACACTTCACATACAGATTGCAAATAGAAACTTTCAGAACGTCGCCACAAAAGAATGTGATTGATGAGATGATCAACCATCTTTGTTGCTTGTATAACGTTTGAAACTAATTATTAACATCATCATCAGCTCACACTAGTCCACTGCTGGACATAGGCCTCTCCCAATACGAGCCACTGAGTCCAGTGTTCGGCTCTTCTCATCCACTATATGCCGCCGCCTTTCGTAGGTCATCGCTCCGAGTAGTTCCTGTATGATCCGTTGAGATTGATCCATTGGAGCTTGATCGTCCTGTTTGATCCATTAACATTTGTAGTCAGTTTTCAAATTCCTGTCGGATCCCTTGTCGATTTTGTTAGTGAAGTACAGTCGGCGTAAAAATAATAAATATCTATAGATAGGCCAATAAAAACTTTGATGAAATTATTTTGATGAAATATCGCGAGCAAAAATTCAAGAAAGAAAACTCTCGATTGAAAAATCTCGAATTAAATATTTTGATTGAAAAATGTCGAACGATTAATCTCTAATTAAAAATCTTGAACGAAAAATCTTTAATGTTTTTTTTTAATGGAAAATCTAGAATGAAAAACGTTGAACGAAAAATCTCGAATGAAAAATCTCGAACGAAAAATCTTAAATGAAAAATCTCGAATTAAAAATGACGAATGATAAATCTCGAATGAAAAATCTCGAACGAAAAATCTCGAATTAAAAGTGTCGAACGATAAATTTTAATCTCGCTCCACCTAGCCAGGGAGCGCCCCAAGATACGTTTGCCAAGGCGCGGTCTCCACTCAAGAACTCGCTTACCCCAACAGTTGTCGATACTTCGGCATATAAGACTAGCTCATTGCCACTTCAGTTTGCTAAACCGGTGGGCTATGTCAATGACTTTAGTTCTCTATCGGATAATCTCATTTCGGATTTTATCATTCAGAGAAACTCCGAGCATAGCCCGTTCCATAGCTCGCTGTGTAACCTTGAACAGGTGGATTAGCCCTACCGTGAGTGTCCGCGTCTCGGCACCATAAGTCATTACTGGTAGGCCTACCGTGAGTTTCCACATCTCCGCACCATAAGTCATTAAGATAATTAATTTCCAAAAAAAAAAAAAAAAACTGAATATGACATGACATGAAATATTATGATATATGAAATATTCAAGGTAGGACATGGTAGAAGTTTTAAGTGGTATGTGTACATAATAAATAAATGTTAGAGTAGGCAATAAGCACGGTCAAGTGACCACCCTCCATACCTACTAGTACATTACTGGTAGGACGCACTGATTGAAGGCTTTAGTCTGAGAAAGCCTACTTCTCCTAAACAGATGGCCCAAATAAGTAAAAAAAAAATATAATACG
The DNA here is from genome assembly GCA_932527175.1 of Operophtera brumata. Lineage (NCBI taxonomy): Eukaryota > Metazoa > Arthropoda > Insecta > Lepidoptera > Geometridae > Operophtera > Operophtera brumata. The sequence goes on from OW052229.1 coordinate 4,775,103, forward strand.
TATAATATACTCAAGTATAGAAAAATAAGTTTAAATTTCTTATTTTCTGATAATTTTAACACAAAAAAAAAGTTTCCAGTGGTTTACACAAAAAAAGCCTGACTGCTTCCAAACGCCTGAAGCGATTTTAATGATTCCTTTACAATATTAATTTATAGGTTTAGACACACAAGTGTAGATTTTTGAAAATAGTCATTTACTTGAGACAGTTGCGGTTTTTCGTGATTTTCGCTCACTATTTGTTCGCGTGCTCTGTTCTGCCCCGTTCTTTCTTACCTGAACGTTACTGAGTTAGAAAGTGACAGAATTTGGGATGACTAATCACATTAAAAACGTTTTTTTGACATGCTTATTGAACAGGTAGAACATTTTTGTACGTTCACTGATAAAAAGACAAAGAATGACAAATACTTTTTTCAGAATATAACATTGCCTCCTCTTTGAGGAGAAAGCCTCCAAATAACACCAGTCAGCTGCTGCATGTTTTTTTTTAATTTTTTTATACTACTTGGATGACGGAACAAGCAAGAGGCCCACCTGATGTTAAGCGGTAACCTCTGCCTATGAACAGTGCATTACCTCATAGGTCACGTCCACCTAGGACGCACCCTATGTGGCATTGTACTGCGCCCGCCACCCTGAGACATAGATGAAAAGTCTCATGTGCCTGTAATTTCACCGGCACCCTTACCCTTCAAACCGGAACACAGCAATGCAAGCACTACTGCTTTGCGGCAGAAATAGGTATGGTGGTAGTACTTCCCCGGACGAACTCTTTCACAAAAAAGCTCTACTACTACTACTACATGTGCTATAATGGTCAAAATAGAAGCAAACCAGTTAATAAAGTATCAGTTATTAGGGTTCCGTACCCAAAGGGTAAAACGGGATCCTATTACTAAGACTCCGCTGTCCGTCTGTCCGTCTGTCAGTCCGTCTGTCACCAGGCAGCATCTCATGAACCGTATTAGTAAGACAGTTAAAATTTTCACAGATGATATATTTTTCTGTTGCCACTATAACAACAAATACTGAAAAACAAAATAAAATAAATATTTAACTTATTAAATTTAAATTAAATATTTTAATTTAGGGGCTTTCATACAAACAACATGATATTTTTGCCTTATTTATAAATAATGGTACGGAAACCTTCGTGCGCGAGTCCAACTCGCCCTTGGCCAGTTTTTAAGAATATCAGTTATCTAGTACTCACAACACAAGCTCTGCTTAGCTTGGGCTAGAAAATGGTGTGTTTTTTTAAACTTCGTTCCCTTGCAAATACTGAAGACCGACCTATGTACCACCTTTAGGTAATATAAGACCCACGCATCAAGCATCAAGTTGTATAATGGCATTGACGGGACCCTGAATGCAACGCTTTGCATTTAAAATGCGCATTGTATGCACATTTCAAGACTTATTACTTGCGTGCGCTGCAGGTGTAAGTTATACTGTCACTTTGACATTGAACGGTCACAGTAAATCGGTGGATGGAGGCGGCAAAGGCTTGTGGAAACTATGGAGGCATTGTCAAGAAGTGGGTATCAAGTAGCTGACGATCATTCAAATTTTTATCTATTTTAAACCTCAGACGCAAAAACGACGGGGTGTTATAAGTTTGACGTGTCTGTGTGTGTTTATGTGTGTGTGTGTGTGTGTGTGTCTGTGTGTGTGTCTGTCTGTGGCATCGTAGCTCCCGAAAGGATGAACCAATTTCGATATTTTGACTAAATTGACTCGTGAGTATAAGTTTGTCTAAGTTTATTCGGTATCCCAACTGTCGAAATGCCTCCATCCACCGATTTCCTGTGTTTTATTTTTCTACGTGTATGACGGAACAAGCAGATAGCACACCTGATGTTAAGCGGTAAACTCTGCCTTTAAAAACGCATTACCACATAGGTCACGTCCACCAAGGACGCGCCCTATATGGCATTGCAATGCGCCCGCCACCCTGAGACAGATGAAAAGTCTCATGTGCCTGTAATATCACAAGCACCCATATCCCTTCAAACCGGAACACAGCAATGCGAGCATTACTGCTTTGCGGCTGAAATAGGTAGTACTTCCACGGACGAACTCTTTAACAAAAAAGCTCTACTACGAATTAACTATTATAAAATGTCTACGGTTCATCGAGACGAGAGATTTTTAATGAGCCTTGACGCGTCTGACCTGTGAACAGACCCCCATCTCCTCCCGTGGATGTCGTAAAAGCCGACTTAGGGATCACACCAGGAGACAGGCAGCGGCATCCACCTGAGTACCTAAGACCAACTGGTTCTTAAGTTACAACACTCTTGAAAGAGTCTTTTTTTTTTATACTACTTGAAAGATGGAACTGGCATATGGCCCACCTGATGTTAAGCGGTAACCTCTGCCTATGAACAGTGCATTACCTCATAGGTCACGTTCACCTAGGACGCGCCCTATGTGGCATTGCACTGCGCCCGCCACCCTGAGGCATAAAGGTGACAAGTCTCGTGTGCCTGTAATTTCACCGGCACCCTTACCCTTCAAACCGGAACACAGCAATGCGAACACTACTGCTTTGCGGCAGAAATAGGTATGAAGGTAGTACTTCCCCGGACGAACTCATAAACAAAAAAGCTCTACTACTACTCGTACTATTCATAACAAAGCCCAACATTTAACAAGTTAAGCGAAACAGCAATTACCCGAGTAGGTATATGAGTTTAACGTCTAAGTTACAGCTAAGTTATTTGACTTAACTTTGGCTGGAGAGTTTTAACGCGCGCGCTGTTGACTTGAGGATTAACTTGCCACTTATGCCATTAAGTTACTGAGCTCAAGTTACTTCTATGTGTTTGTCTTTTACTAGCTACAAAAAACAACAAATTATTCTCTGATTTTTCGAAAAGAAGTAGGCAACCGCTGACCCAGGTCAAAAATAAATAAACCAGGGCCAAACTGTAGTAGTAGTAGAGCTTTTTTGTGAAAGAGTTCGTCTGGGGAAGTACTACCACCATTCGTATTTCTGCCGCAAAGCAGTAGTGCTTGCATTGCTGTGTTCCGGTTTGAAGGGTAAGGGTGCCGGTGAAATTACAGGCACATAAGACTTTTCATCTTTATGTCTCAGGGTGGCGGGCGCAGTGCAATGCCACATAGGGCGCGTCCTAGGTAGACGAGACGTGACCTATGAGGTAATGCACTGTTCATAGGCAGAGGTTACCGCTTAACATCAGGTGGGCCATCTGCTTGTTCCGTCATTCAAGTAGTATAAAAAAAAACTATTAAGTTATCTGTGCCAGGGCCCCTTCATGGAAGTAATTTGTACGGTTCTAAATGTTTTTTTTTGTCCAAATTTTCTAAATTGTATATTTTTTGAATTTGAGGAGCAAAATCTGTATTTCTACATTATTAGATAAATCAACTCATTGCATTTGCGTGAAACAAAACGCAACAAGCTTCATTACTTACCCAAAACTTCTAGGCAGGTTTTTTTTTTTCGGTACTTTAGTCAAATAAAATTGGGTCATACAATGTAAGGGGAGTTACCCATGTTCTTTGAGATTCTTTTCTACGAGAAAGTATTTTTATATATTTTTTTTGGCAATAGTTTTCAAAATTAATAAGTTATTGCTAACTAGTAAAAGCAAGATCAAAATTGGATTTATCATCATTATCATCATCAACCTATAGAAGTAGTAGAGAGTATAGTTTTAGTAGTAGTAGAGCTTTTTTGTGAAAGAGTTCGTCCTCCACACCTAATTCTGTCTCAAAGCAGTAGTCTTGCACAAGAGTCTTTTCGTGTTTATGTCTCAGGGTGAAGGGCGCAATGCAAAGCCACATAGGGTGCAGTGCAATGCCACATAGGGCGCGTCCTAGGTGGATGTGACGTGTGTGATAATGCGTTACCGCATCAGGTAGAGGTTACCACTCAAAATCAGGTGGGCCATCAGCCTGGCCTGTCATTCAAGTAGATAAAAAAAAAACTGTTTTAGTTTTTTATATATAGATGGCGGCTATTTTAGGCCTCATATGAAAATCGATTCTTAAGGAGTAAACTCCAATAACTTAAAACAGCACCTTGAAAGGATGCCGCTCGCCGCAAAACAATGTTTTTGCTCCAAAAAATGTTAACCCTTCAACTTCCTTACAACCATTAAAGGAGTTAGTGCATGTAAATCCTTGAATTGCTGTTACGAAATAACATCAACGGGTTAACCGCAAATCTGCTCTTACCCTTGTTATTTCATGTTCTGTATTTTAACTTTGATGTTCAAAATTTACGCAGATTATGTATTTCTGTTGCCGCTATAACAACAAATACTGAAAAAAAGAATAAAATAAATATTTTAGGGGGCACAAACGTGTTTTTTTTGCCGTTTTATTTACCATTATCCATTGAGAATGGTACGGAACCCTCCGTGCGCGAGTCCGACTCGCACTTGGCCGGGTTTTTTTATCGTTCAAACTATTTGGTATTGGTTAATATTTTTTGGCTACTGGTTTACTTTTACTGACTTACTTAGGTATTTCTTGTTAGGTAGCAACCTATTTATGTAATGAATAATTAATAATGAATAATGCTGGACAGTCCACACAACATTATCAAGCCCCAAGCTAAGCAGAGCTTGTGTTATGGGTACTAGACAACTGATATACCTACTTAAAACAATATACATTACATAGATAGATATTTTTTATTACACATAGAAAATAGAATAGAATATTATTTATTGCACAAAACAAACAATGTACAGAGGCAAACTTAATGCTAAGAAGCATTCTCTACCAGCTAACCTTTTGTGAATTGTGAATACATTACAAACAAAACAAAAATGCCTATGGGAAATACCCAGAACAAATATCTGCAGATTATACAAATATTTGTTCTCAGGCGAGAATCGAACCCGCAACCTCCTGCGTCGCAGGCGAATCTTCGCCCGCCGCGCCACATAGGTCGTCGAATAAGGTCGTTTAATAATTGTCAATGTAAGGGTTACCTACTTTTGTTAACTCGCGGTCAATGTCACTAAATTATCAATTCACAAGAAATCATACATCCCCAACATTTTTTACTCACACATTTTTCGTTCATCAATTCCTTTACACTACATTTTTCTTCCGCATTCGAAATTCAAACAGAAGTCAGGGGTAATGCAACAGTAATACGGGCACCGCTTTACTATCGCCGTGGGATGGTCGTAAACCCGGGGAGAGCTAATGAGGATTTACGGGAAGAATGAGGCAGCCAGGGGGCGCCAACTGGGCTCGCCATTTTAATAGGACACCTGCAATGCTGAGATGCAACGGGAAAATACATCAATTTTGTTTCTTCTTGTAGACTACATTGAAGATAGATAGATTAGATAAACAGTTAAATGTACACCAAAAAAAACACAATAATAATAAAAGCCATTTATTTCCCTTTACTTTCACAAAAACATAGCAAAAGTAATATCATTCCATTCAATAATACTTAAAAACAATTACAAGACATAGATTATTATAAATTAAACATTAGTTAATTACTTAAATAGGTTAAAAGTATATGACAATAACCTAGGTTCATTTATAAAAATGAATCTAAGACATTTTCAATTTAATTTAAGGACCTACTAATTCTCATTCTTTGTCTTGCAAATACAATTTATTGTACGAGTAGATATACCTATATACATTTATTTACTCATGGTTTATCCACCATTCAAATGTTAGCCTATAGTAAGTACTTAAATATTTTTAATAACATTTCAAATCCAATATTAAAATTAAATAGTTTTTTTTTTATTATTATTATTCGTATTGAGTAGGTACATTTTATTATAAATAAGAGCATGTCCTATTCGGACTGTAGCCTCCTCCAACATAGTTTTTTTTAAAACACAATAGGATTATCTAAATCAAATTACAGTACAATGGGCGGTGTTATCGCTGAAAGCATTTTTTTTTATATGCTACTTAAATGATGGAACAAGCAGATGGCCCACCTGATGTTATGCGGTAACCTCTGCCTATGAACAGTGCATTACCTCATAGGTCACGTCCACCTAGGACGCGCCCTATGTTGCATTGCACTGCGCCCGCCACCCTGAGACATAAAGATGAAAAGTCTCATGTGCCTGTAATTTCACCGGCACCGGCATTTACACAGGTTCTTCCAGGCAACCTTTAAAGACACCTAACCTAACCTTTAACCTTTTTGAAGACACTGGTGTGGACTTATTTAAATGGTAAAACTGTCTGAACTAGAAATTTGTGTATTTATTTGTCTGTACCTCAATGCCAAACCCAATTTTGATCATGATATGTTAAAAGTGCTAAACCAGGCTGTGGTGTGTCCGGCCCAAGAATAAACCCTTCCATCTCCTCCCGTAGATGTCGTAAAAGCCGACTAAGGGATTACCCGGACTTGTTGATAAGATTCGTTGGTATAAGATTTGTCCTGGCTGCTAGCTTATTATGGAATGTGTTATTACTGGAAGAAAGCGTTAGCCGAGTCGTGGGAAGCAATGGCAGCGATGAGCTCACCACTTGTCACGTCTATATTCCACGATGGTGTAACCCACTGTGAAAAGAGGCCTATTGAGGCTCTGCCTACCGCCCTTCGGAGGAAAAAGGTGTGTCTATGCGTGTATGTATGTAGTTCTAAACCATTTTGGATGCAGTTTTTTGTGAACCTCTGATTATTTATAGTTTTCCCCAATTTTATTTACTGTTTTTTTTAGGTTTAAGTAAATAATCTGACAGGCAAGGCAATTTAAAAAAAAATGGTTTCCTGTACAATATTATGACTGATCATACTATTGCTATTACTAACTACTACTTACTACGTAGAAAACGCGTGTACGAGCCGTAGGTTTCTTCTTTTCGTTATTCATACGTCATTTCCTTGCATCCGATGCATCAAATATGTTGGCCTGGTTGGCAATTGTTTTAAAATTGTTAATGAATTGTCTCATACCTGTCACTTTTGACACTTTTGGTATTCTACTAACTTCAATGGTTTTTCAATTGCATTATAATTGTGACCATTTAGAAACAATCGTAAAATCTTTCTTCGTAAAAATTCGTAAAATCATAAATTTAGCAGACTACCGTTTTTAATGACAATGAGGGGTTTTCACGGACGTTTCAAATCATGCACATTAGCATCTATTAAGATGGCGCTGCTTTCTGCTGATGACCTAGCTTTCAAAATAAAGTGAAATGTCAAAGTCAACAACGTAGTGATATATTTTCGTGGTATTTTGTTACCATCAGACAAAAGCACAGACAATGCATTTGTTAATTTTGACAAGCATACTTGAGTCAGCGCCATCTATCGAGCAAAAATTGAACTATTTTTATTTATTATTCGTAAATGAAAAGTCCTCATTGTAATTGTAAATGCTTAGTACAATAATGGTTTTTCTTTTAAAAATAGTAGAATTGGGTAAATACTAAAAAGTCAACAATAATAAAAAATACCAACAGTTGCGTATCCCACACCTTACATTGCACTGTACAATGATACATCTTGCGATGACTCTGAGACACTCGACCCTTACTTTGTTTTATTTTTTACCTCCCGGTTTATTGTTCAGGGGTGACGAATGTAGGCACACCGGTAAACAATACTAAGGAAATTCCGATGTAAAACGTTTACATGCCTGTGTTGCGAAAAAGGTAATTTTCTTGTCAGATGCGTGTTGTAAAAGTGACAGTATTTTGAATTTTAAATATTACATATTGTTTACATGTTGTTCGTTTTCCCGCGATCTCACCTGGAGGGCCATTCTCGGATTGTAGAGATTAAATCGAATTCGACATAATATGTCGAAAAAAGATGGCGAATGTCGAATAAAATCTTAATTTGCTATTCTCGTGATGTCACTTATAGACATAAGTCGACCAAAATCATTCAAATCGAATACGATTTGATGGTTAGTGTGACATTTTCGTGACATTTTTTGTAGATATTCATGCTTCGACATTATCTTTAATTTAGAGATAATCTCTACAATCCGAGAATTGCCCTCCTGGACCCATATTTGCTATGACCAAACGTGTCATAAACCAGGCTCGTTACGATATCTGCGTGGAATCATTCTGAATATATTGTGTGACGTCACACGATATCCTCGGAACAAATATTTGTGCGATCTGCAGATATTTGTTCAGGGTGTTCTGGGTGTTTTCTATGTATAATAAAAAATATCTATCTATGTAATATATTGTTATATATATATATATTTATACCCATAACACAAGTTCTGCTTAGCTTGGGGCTAGATAATGTTGTGTGAACTGTCCAGCATTATTTATTTATTTATTATTCATTTATTATTTATTGTATTAAGTATATCAGTTAACTAGTACCCATAACACAAGCTCAGGCTTAGCTTGGGGCTAGATACTGTTGTGTGAACTTGTCCAGCATTATTTATTTATTTCATTTATTTATATTGGCTGGTAATCTCCTATGGTCAAGGCGAATAAGGGCTCTGTTGGTAAGTGACGATGTGGCAGACGATAGAGTTTAAAGATCTAGAAGGCGGCTAGGTGAGTTAAGGTATAACGCAAAATTACCAATCTTAGATTTGAGTTGTAACAGACTAAATCAAGTACAATATTCAAATTATAAACATGCATGCTACATTATAATTCCGAGTGATTACAAAACCAGAAACACGAATTTTTTACCTAGATTCGATTATTTATTAAAATGGTGCATATTATTGAGTAAAAAAATCGATAAATTAAACCAATACAACAAAGCCGAGGGTTTGCCGTAGGGGTTTTGTTATAATTATCTATATTTTATGGGATAATCAATAAAAACCGCTTTTAGGAGCGGCGCGAGGGGTTTTTTTTGTATGAAGTTTTCTGCCTGGCGTTGGCGTAGTCTCTTAGACGTGGAAAACCTAGTCTACAAACCGTTCACCGTAAGTTGGCACCTGCCTGGTACGCCATACAAGGCAGGTGCCATCTTTAGGTGAACGAAATGTAATAGAAGTACATATTTATGTATAATACATTTAATTACAGAAAGAATAATACAACTAATACAAGATACGTATTTTTTTTATACTACTGATTGACGATACAATCAGATGGCCCTCCTGATGTTAAGCGGTAACCTCTGCCTATGAACAGTGCATTATCACATAGGTCACGTCCACCTAGGACGCACCCTATGTGGAATTGCACTGCGCCCGCCGCCACCCTGAGGCATTAAGATGAAAAGTCTCATGTGCCTGTAATTTCACCGGCACCCTTACCCTTCAAACCGGAACACAGCAATGCAAGCACTACTGCTTTGTGGCAGAAATAGGTATGGTGGTAGTAATTCCCCGGACGAACTCTTTCACAAAAAAGCTCTACAACTACTAATATGAAACAGTTGTGCTACCTGAAGACCGCTGCTAGCGATCTAAAGGTAGCTCAACTGATCCAAATCACTACCAGACGGAAGCGTCCCTAAGTACATATTTATTGTTCTATTTAGATTTTACAATAGTTTTTTTTTTTTCCTTCAAAGAACAATGTCAGCATGTCCAATGAGTGAAATTATCTTAAACTCGTTGTTCTAAAGGATCCCTGCATCCGTTACACTCTCGCTCATCGCGAGTCGATAGTGATCGCGCCCGCGGCCGCACAGATATTTGTTCTGATAATGTAGGTATGTAATGCCGCAAAAAATTATAATTTCATTCGCGAGCAATCAATTTGCATACCCGGTTAGCAGATGATTAGTAAGGATAGTCGCTTTCAAAAGTGTTTGTGCCACGAATGTATCATTTTATGATGCCTCTTAATTTCTGAAGGTCGCCAGTTATCCTTTTGAATTTCTACTTGTTCCTGATAGATATTTATTTATTATTATTTTGATTATTATCTTATCACCCAATCTGGGGTTCTTGCATAAAGAAGAAACTAACAATAATAATCTTAAGTTTAACTAACAAAATAACATACATAGTAGTAATAAAAGTAATTATGTAAAAATGCAATGTAATGCAAGGAATAAAAGGCTTTTTTATTTTATTATTTATTTTATTTATTTATTATTACCAGTTTAGGATAAGTCCGTAGGTATTATCATTGTTTTGTTTTATGTTTTTTGTTTATCTTCGCTTTTATTTATATTCTATCTGTTCTGTGTATATTTGTGTTGTCAAATAATTTTTTTTTTTTAATTTAATTTAATTTTAATACTTAAAACATGCCTTGTTCCCCGAAAGTGTAGGCAGAGCCTCAAATGGGCCTCTTTTCACCGTGGGTTGCACTATCGTGGGATATAGACGTGACAATTGGTGACCTCATCGCCGCCTTTTCCTCCCACGACTAACTCTGCTAACGCTTTCTTCCAGTTCTTTTTTCTCGAGTTTTTACAATACAAAATGAAGACATTAACTAGGTTCCTATTTGATATTTGTATGCTATTTATTTACAATTAAGTTGAAGTTAAAGTTATTTATAATCAATAAGAACTTAATTTAATCGAGGACTATTAACTTAAATTGAATACCCCATGAAAATTATACAGTTAGTTATATCCAAAGGCTGTCTGTTAGATATCACTACTCGGTGATAAAACCGCCCATTGTACCTATAAGTAACATATTTAATATAAGTTATTTGTTCTGAATTGTTTTGATTTGGCGTGCTTAAAATTTAGGTAAAACAAACTGGAAATTACTTTAGTTGGTGTCAGTACCTACCTACAATCTCTTATGATAATATTGTTCATGTTTTAATTCAGATTTGTATAATTTTGTTCATACTATAACTAGTAATTACTGTCTCTATTATTTTTATCAATATAATAATCTAATCTCTTTATAAGAAACTTGCTTTCTTCTCATAAAAATACATATTTTTATACATTCTAAATGACGACCTCTGCGGGGTGGCGGGTGAGTAGCCGACTGAGATGCGAGAGGTTGCGGGTTCGATTCCCGTAACGTGACAATTGTTTCTATATAGCTTTTGAAGCTATCATGGTTATGTACATACTTTTCCCTAGAAACGGGATATTTACCATGACCTTTGGTTTTTAATTAGTAGTAGTAGAGCTTTTTTGTGAAAGAGCTCGTCCGGGGAAGTACTACAACCATACCTATTTCTGCCACAAAGCAGTAGTGCTCGCATTGCTGTGTTCCGGTTTGAAGGGAAGGGTGCCGGTGAAATTACAGGCACATGAGACTTTTCATCTTTATGTCTCAGGCTTGGCGGGCGCAGTGCAATGCCACATAGGGTGCGTCCTAGGTGGACGTGACCTTTGAGGTAATGCACTGTTCATAGGCAGAGGTTACCGCTTAACATCAGGTGGGACTCTTGCTTGTTCCGTCATCCAAGTAGTATAAAAAAAAAAAAAAATTGTTCCCGATATTTCGGGAACAATGAGATTGCCGAAATATCGGGAACAATTAAAAATCAAAAATCATGGTAAATATTCCGTTTCTAGTGAAATAATGTTTCTATGATTTAATTATATTTGTTCCGGGTCTGGGTGTTGTGGTACTATGGTACTCGTAGTTCGTGAATTCGTGATACCATGGTGGACAAGTTATAAATAATATACAAGTAATTAACTTTGTAAAAATTAAAAAACTCCCAACGCTGAGCGGCTGAACCGATATTGATTAAACAAAGCTAAGAACACTACCGACAAATACACCTTTCAAACAAACAAAAAAAAACGAAATCGGTTCATCCGTTCGGGAGCTACGATGGGACAGACAGACACACACACACACACACACACACAGACACGTCAAACTTATAACACCCCTTCGTTTTTCGTCGGGGTTTAAAAACAAAGGTACGCAAATCTCAGAGCGCGAACCCCACACGCACTTGTCCGTATTTTTTTTCCCAATAGTATTGGTACTTAGTTTGTATCACATTAGATAACTTTGTCACTATTTCATAAATATATATCTCAGGCTTCGACCAAAGTAAAATAAATGGACTGGCCTTACCCATACAAAACGTCCGTGAAAAATAAGACAATTCGGATTTAGGGTACGGTCAACAAATAAACTATCTATCTATCTATCTATCTATCCAGCCACTGCTGAGTAAAGGCCTCTTCTCTATAGCGCCACTCCTGGCGGTCTTGTAAATAAACTAGGTGAAATTAAATTATTGAACTTCTTAAAAACTGTATTTTTTTTAATACTTAATACTTTAACAGATGCAATGTGTTTTCTAAAGTTATTTCAGTAGGTTTATAGTACAAACAATCGTCAAAAAAATGCAATTATTGAATGAAGCTTTTACAAAAATACATGGTTCCCTTCTGTTTTATGTAGTTACGTATCTATTTTTCAGCTCTCAAACATACACAATATAAATCAATAGAAAAGCAAGTCCACCTAAGGTCTTCAGCTCAATCAATTTGTGAAAAATATATTTTTCATCACTCAATAAACTAAGAAAATATCATAAAAATCGTATGGAAACATAAATGTATAAAAAATCCAGTATTTAAGAAACTGCAGAGTGCAGTTTTAAGACTTTTGCACAATGAGTTTTTTTATACTACTTGGAATGACAGATCAAGAAGATGGCCCACCTGATGTTAAGTGGTACCCTCTGCCTATGAACAGTGCATTACCTCAGGTCACGTCCACCTAGGACGCGCCCTATATGGCATTCCACTGCGCCCGCCACCCTGAAACATAAAGATGAAAAGTCCCATGTGGCCGTAATTTCATCGGCGCCCTTACCCTTCAAACCGGAACACAGCAATGCGAGCACTACTTCTTTGCGACAGAAACAGGTATGGTGGTAGTACTTCCCCGGACGAACTCTTTTACAAAAAAGCTCTACTACTACTAACCGTTTTTTGGCGTGTTAAATTCATTGTGTAGAAAATTATCAGAGCAAATACGGGAAAATGTATTCCACTTCCAAAAGTCGTCTGTTCTTGCTCGTCTTATGACTTCTATCCATTTTTGTTTACCTTAGATTTCTTTTGGAAAGCTATAAGGTTAATTAACATGCCATTACATATTATATGCAATTACCTAAAGCGACGTGCTTAGCAATGTTTTGACGTAAATAATGCAAATTACAATTCTAAATCAATACGATACCCCTTAGGCATCAGATTTTTTTGCAGTCTGTACCGGACCATCCGTCATGCGTGAAGTCTTGTCAAATATTTCGTCGCTGTTGTTGGAAAACTAAATAAGTAATAACAACAACAGAACCAAAATCGCGAGAAAAACGCGATTTACTGTTTTATTGCGTCAAAAATGCCAATAACTTTTTTATCGTAACTAATTTTGGAGTCCGTGTTTTGATATGTTATAGATTGGTACTGTATCTATTTTTGAATTTAATGATAATACATTTTAGTTCTTTTGATTAAGAGAAAAAAAAACGACTATGTATTTTTCCCTCGCCAAAGTTTTGATTAATTGATGCAGTTATTTATTTTTGCATGTCAATTGTTCAGTTCAATGATCTCCACTGAGGTTCAAAAAGCTAATGATAAGTGCCATTATTTAATTTTTCCATAATAGTGAAATCATGAAATGATCTATTATTTACTTATTTGAATATGACAATCCTATCCATGCGTATAGATTTAAATAATATTAAAATACATTTTAAAATAAAACCAACTTATAATAAATAAATAAATAAATAAATATTGCTGGACAGTTCACACAACATTATCTAGCCCCAAGCTAAGCAGAGCTTGTGTTATGGGTACTAGACAACTGATACACTTAATACAATATTAACATAGATAAAAATATTACATTTATTTACAGAAATAATAATACAAGGTATGTACAAAATACATATGAAACAGTTGTGCCACCTGAAGACCGCTGCAAGCGATCTAAAGGTAGCTCAACTGATCCAAATCACTACCAGACGGAAGCGTCCCTAAGATGCTGGCTGCATTGCCACGCTGAATGGCAATACTAATGCGTTGAGCCAGATAAGAGCCAGCTCTCGGGTCACGCGTCGCTTCGACCAGATGCCCTGAAAGAATTTTGAAAACGCGAAGGGCCCCGGAACCCCACGGACCCAGAGTCTCGACCCCGAAAGGTTCAAATAAGTAAGCTCTGTCGAGACTTGCATATTTGCGTCTTTTGAGGTCCTCAGCGGAATCTGCCGCCGCACCGGCCCTAACTGATGTCCCGGACAGATGAGATGGCGCAAGGGTATCAACGCATGTAGCGTCCCACACCAAAGGCCTACCCTTCTCCCACGGAACAAGAGTCATGCCGTCAGGCCGCTTACCATCGTCACGTAACAAACCATTCGGTTCTAGAATGGCTGGAATGTTAACGCTGGTAAGGGCCCGGCGAATGATATCATTAAGGCTAGCGTGGCGGGAAATCCTACCGGCAGCCCTGGTGCATGATAATCCGTGGTGACCAAGCTGATCAACAGCAGTACCGCACTGGCAGTGATGAGGGGCACAGCACCCTGCACCCAACCGTAAAGAAGTTGCAATACGGAAAGAAACTGGATCCATTAATAGATATATATAGACATAGATAGATATAATATACATAGAAAATACCCAGAACACCCTGAACAAATATCTGCGGATCGCACAAGTATTTGTTCCGAGGCGGGAATCGAACCCGCAACCTCCTGCGTCGCAGGCGAACGTTCGCCCGCCGCGCCACAGAGGTCGTCTTCATAATCATTTATTCTTATGAAGACTGAATATTAGAAAAATACTGAAACACCTACATTATTTTAGCAGACTTTTAAATTCAAAGTAAGTGACATAACAAACTTATCATACGACTATTGCTTATAAAATCAACAAAATGAAATCAATTTGTGGAACACAATAATTCTAAGTAAAAGAAAAAGGTATGTCGACTAAAATTAAAACTATCTACGAGTATAAACTTGTGTCTGTTAACTTTCATTCAGAGTGGGGAACATTGAGATAATGTCCTGGGGCGTAGTCCTCCTTGTCGCTCGTCCTCTAGAGCAAGACGTGTCCATCGACATGTATGGGCCATCATAACCATGCAATAAAGTCGATTTCGCAAAATGTGTTACTTATGTAGTTTTCCTACTACACGACGATTTATAAGTTTTTTATCAATTGATGAAAATTATATTACAAAACCTTTACTTACGAATGAAATGCGATGCCTGAAGCTTTATTTGTATTTCTTGTGTTGTTTGCACTTGCAGAAAAGCACAGGAAGGCATTGTATCACCAAGGTATCTAATTTTGGTATTTTTCAGCATAGCTGTCACTCGTTGCCGTGACAAAGACTGACTAAAGCGAAGTATACTAGCTAGGTCTGTTTAGAAGCTTCATAACTATCGTTCCCTAAGGCCCGTCCATTCATTTTATTTACGTCGATGATCTCAGGTATAAAAAATTCCCATATAAAATGCAGGGTTGCCCCAAAGAAAAAATATTCACTACACACTATGCGTAAGTTACTTACAATAATTTGCGTGTAAATAATTGAGCGAACAACACGCGCGTCCCCAACCATTATATTTATTATTCACCCAATGTTGCCAGTGTTGTGTCATATTATACCATATATTGGGAAAATATTCGTTGTCTGTGACGGGAATTCTTTTGTTTGTAGCTTGAAATTATTGGTTATGTTATTGTATTTGTTACCCTTTTGGTCTGTCAGGTTTGTAAGGGTTTTTATAGTCGTGATTTTTCGCAAAGGTCACATTGAGGTTTAATTTATGGTTTGTACAAGGTTCTAGAAAGGGTTGGTCAAGTCTTTTTTTTTGGAAAACACAAATTGACATAAAAACACATACCTAGGTAGAAAGATTAATGTGATATATCAGAAAAGTTTTCTCTAATTAAAATAAACAAGGAATATTTTGATGTCAATTGCTTTTTTTTTCTTTATAGGTAATAACGTCGGATGGCTTGTGCATTTGGCATTTTCAAGTTTAATCATTTATTCAATATAATTTGCAAAGTAACACTCCTTCCAAGTCGTCAAAGTCACATTTAGGTCATGTTTTAGTAAAACGGTGGTCGTTTTCCTAAAACTGTTGTAGACAATTTCCACCAATTTGAAAAGTCACGCAAGTCACTTCCATTTAATTTCACTGCACTTGTACTCTTTAAACGAGCTACATTAGTTAAAATGCCACCAAAATAACTAAAAAACAAACACTAGGCAAAGAAATAAAATAAAAGAAGACAACGTCTCTTTACGAAAATGGCGGACAAGCAAGAAGTAGCCACAAATAAAAGAAGAAGAAGAGTTCTTCAATTGTTTTCGTTAAATTATTAATTGCCAACCAATGGCACGAAAACCGGTAAGTTCCGTTCGGAAACGCAAGTTCAAAAGTCAAAGCCGTTCCATGCATTCTGCCACAACTTAAATCGAATTAATGAATCATTACGATCCCCTGCTTGCTCTCCTATTTCGTGCCTGCACACACATGCATAGGTACCTACTACCACCTATAAAATCCATGTAAGAAAATGTATGTTGGTGTGATGTTGGTGTAAGCGGGTCCATAGATGCAAGGGTGGCTTGGGACTTGCGAATTTTCCGGGTGCGTTTGACATCACTATCACGTGGCGCGTCGCGACGGGCGCAGGCCTATGCGTTCTGATTTTGAATTTTGAAAAAGTTTTACAAGTGCCGCGTATTTCAAGTTTGAATTTAGAATTGGAGAACGGACAAAGTAGAACGTTTTGGTAAACCTCTCCTAAAAAATACTGCGAGTTTAGTTTTAGGGTTTTGCTATTTCGTAGCAAAAAAAGGTTTTAAGTGAAAACTTCATTTGTTGACGTTTTTCTTACACCGATTATGAATGACAGTTCCAAGCTAACCTTCTTTTATCGTTTCGCTTGTGGCGCGAAACACGTTTTTGCGAAAATTAGGAGAATTAACACACATTTTTTTAATTGATTGATTAGTTTAGCTAGTATTCTTTTATCTGTGGTTTAGCCAAGATTGTCATTCAATGATTTTCAGTGTTTTTTAGTTCATTGACATTCGTAGCTAAACTAATAATATTTATGAGACACGTTCAATCAAAATATGTGTGTTAGTTCTCCTAATTTCCGCAAAATCAGGTTTCACTGCATCAAAATGTGTTGATGAGCTGTGATTAGCAAAAAAATACAATAATATTTGAGTTTCACGCCTCATGCGAAACGTTCCACCTTAATGTCAATATCTTGAAAACTTTTAAAAGTGAAAACATTCAAATTTTAACTTAGCTTTCTCATTCAAAATAATTAACATATATACCTTGCTACCTTCAATGAGTTTCTTCATGTGTTTTTTGATCTTTATGTTTGCAATCTGAGCAGTACTTAATCAAAATGTTAAGTGATGTGCAAAGGACTGAGCGATTGTTCTCAATGTTCTTACCGATTGTTCCGTCCTTATTCGATTAGGTATTTCTCGTTTTTCGGAATTTCTCGGAAGTTTTCGTGGAATCTGAAACGATGTGGGAGTTCTCGTGTGTTTTTATTCGGATATGCGACGGCTTTTGATTAGTGGAGACATGACATTCGTATTGAATGCGTTTTATGGAACATTTTAAGGTTTTTTGTGATTTGTTTTTGTATTTATTGCAGAGGCGATAAGTAGGATCTTGTAGCAAGGATTTAAACATTTGAATTACCTAACTAGTTTGTGAAAATAAGAACTACCTATCTAAGGTTGATTACCTATACTTACTTAAGGCATTGTTGTGTTGCTTGTGAAATGAAAATTAGTTTTATGGGATAGGGCAATGGCAGCGATGAGCTCACCACTTGTCATGTCTATATTCCCACGATGGTGCAACCCACGGTGAAAAGAGGCCCATTGAGGCTCTGCCTACCCTTCCGATAAAGGCTTGTGACTATGTATATATTTATGGCTTAGGGTCCTTTCGTCACTAGACCATATTTTGCACTACTTTTGACTCGCTTAATTCGATGGTAAACTCGTCACTACCAACATTTTCTCAAGTTTTCTACAGCCGGCGTGAGGTTATGGTTTAAATTTCTAATTAAATATGGTGAATAAAAAAATCTCAAATGAAAAATCTCGTGCTTCTAAGCGATTAGTTTCGATTTAGCACACATTTTTACAGTGTTATCGTTCTAAATCTAATGATATTTATGAGATACTATAAATTAAAACATGTGTGATAATAAGTGTCCTAGTTCTCGCGAAATTAACTTTTGCTATCTGAAGAAGTGTTGATGAGCAGTAATGAGCAAAAAACACCAAAAAAAATTAATTTCGCGCCACAAGCGTGAGCCTTAACTCTATTAATCGAACTTAATTGGTAGATAGAATAGATAGAATATTCTTTATTGCACAAAACAAACAATTATACAGGCGAACTTAATGCTAAGAATCATTCTCTACCAGCTAACATTTGTGTAATGTATTAATGAACCAGTCTTCAGTATCATCCTAAAATATGAACAGTTCTCTCAATAAGCGGCATTTATTTAAATGATCTATCGTTTACAAAACCGCCGGTAGCTTGACGAATGTCACAGCGGGCGACGTTTGAACTCGCCGGTCGCACGGAAACAATCGAATCGAATTGGAATCGAATCGAAAGTAAATCGTTACGATTAGGTACCACCAGAATAGAGGTGCGGGTTCTTTGTGATTAGGATAGAGAGTGGCGGATAAATAAGATTATGGTCCTTTAAAAAGAAGCTGGAAGTAATATAGAGTTGTTCCCGTAACGTCGTTTTTAGGGTTCCGTACCCAAAGGGTAAAACGGGACCCTATTACTAAGGTTCCGCTGTCCGTCCGTCCGTCTGTCACCAGGCATCTGGTGTCTCATGAACCGTGATAGTTAGACAGTTGAAATTTTCACAGATGATGTATTTCTGTTGCCGCTCTAACAACAAATACTAAAAAATAGAATAAAATAAATATTTAAGGGGGCTTCGATACAACAAACGCATTTTTTTTGCTCGTTTTTGCTTGATATTTATAACGGCAACAGGTAGACGCTTGAAATATTCAAAGAATATTAATTCAACTTTAAAAAAAAAATAAAAAAAAATAATACAACAAACGTGTTTTTTTGCCTTTTTTTAAATAATGGTAAGGAACCCCTCGTGCGGGAGTCTGACTCGCACTAGGCCGGTTTTATTTATTTATTTATATCATCTTTGACACCTGAACACTGATTATGCTGGTTAAAGCTACCAGTATCTCGTGGGGTGACCGGCCTAAGAATACACCCTTTCGTCTCCTCTCGTGGATGTCGTAAAAGCCGACTAAGGCATTACCCCAGGGGATGGGCAGCAGCGTCCACCTGAGTAATCAACATCAATACATCTATCACGAACACCTGCCAAGTGAGGTGACTATGGCGAATCCCCACTGTACTTTATGGGGGAGGCCTCGTCTGGCAGTGGATGTCTAAAGGATGATGATGATGATGATGACGATGATGATGATGATGATGAAGCAACCAGAAGTTGTGGCGTGAGAGCCTGACAGTGAGAGCACTACTATTACGAGTTACGCGTCGTGGCGGGAAGTCGACGTTACGGGAACCACTCAGGAATAAATAGCTAAGTGTCCATTCAATGCAGAATCTTCAGATATGCATATAAATATCTTCTATATAATCTCACTTCCGTGCTTTTGGCCATTTTTGGGGGGTAAAAAAAGTATAAACGTAACAGAGTTAAAAGTACAACAAACCTACTCAGAAACTTCCGCCAAAAAACCCTAACCAAAAACACAAAAAACGCTCCAATTCCGTTCTCTGCATGTCGGCGCGAGCGCAGCGGGCGCTAACGACATCTGTTGGCCGCTAAGTGGAACTATTGTGCGATTCGATTC
Organism: Operophtera brumata; assembly: GCA_932527175.1. Lineage (NCBI taxonomy): Eukaryota > Metazoa > Arthropoda > Insecta > Lepidoptera > Geometridae > Operophtera > Operophtera brumata. Next base: position 4,794,872 of record OW052229.1, read on the forward strand.
GGCTCCGTTCGGAACTCGTCGGCTCTTGTCAACTAGCTCGTATTTAGTAACGGTGCGGTATATTTTAAATTTGGAATGTGCTTTTTGTCGGCTGGTTATTGTTGTCCGTGTGATTGTTGACGTTATGTTTAGTTTCTACCAATCTATGGTTTCTACCATTCACAAACACTCTACAGATCGTTCATCGTAAGATGGCACCTCCTTGGTTGGCGTGCCAACGAAGGCAGGTGCCTTCTTTTTTTTTTTTTTTATACTACTTGATTGACGGAACAAGCAGATGGCCCACCTGATGTTAAGCGGTAACCTCTGCCTATGAACAGTGCATTACCTCATAGGTCACATCCACCTAGGACGCGCCCTATGTGGCATTGCACTGCGCCCGCCACCCTGAGACATAAAGATGAAAAGTCTCATTTGCCTGTAATTTCACCGGCACCCTTACCCGTCAAACCGGAACACAGCAATGCGAGCACTACTGCTTTGCGGCAGAAATACGTAAAGTGGTAGTACTTCCCCGGACGAACTCTTTCACAAAAAAGCTCTACTACTTCTACTACGGTACACATACGGTACTACATCTTACGGTAAACGTTCTGTAACTATATAGCTAGGTAGTTAAATAAATAGTTTTTGCAAACCTTTGTGGTTTTTAAAGTGCTATATCTATGTTATATGTTGTAATAGTAAGTTTAAATGATAAATAAATTTAAAAAAAAAAAAAAAAAGTAGAACTCTTTTCACACGGCTCTTTTACGGTCATTGCGATCCGCTTGTGGAACCTTCCAGTCGAAATCAAAAAAGCCACTTCACTGGAAAATTTCAAGCCCTTAAGCAGTCCAAGCAAGCCTTGCACAAGCTACAGACTTCGACAGATAAGTTTGAAGGCATTATCGATCATTACCGAGTCGTTGTAATCTGCGCACTTGCATACATTTTCATAATAAATACCTGACTGAACTATCGGCCGATAGAAAGTCCGCAGTATGCGCAGGGTCTAAGTATAGCAATGTCAGCAATTTTCATGATTTAGGTAGGTACCTTCATTTTTAACCCCCGACCATAGACTAACTAAACACAATAGACTGCCAATCTCATACAAGAAAACGTGCATCGATAAATGATTGCCTACAATGACGCTAGATGTCGCCGAGTGTTTTGAATCTGCTATAAACGATTGTAATGCTTTTTACATGTATTGATAGACCATAGTGTCATAAGTAAAAAATAAAATATAAATTTAAATGTTTATTTTTAGAGAATTTAAAGAGATTAGGTAGTTGGTTTAAAATGCTGGTTGAATGATTCCCAGGCTATTTGATAGCGCCATCTAGAAAAAGCCTGGAATTTGTCCTTTTTTGAGTCGCAAAATTTTGTTCTATGTTAGCGGTCTATTGTGTTTAGTTAGTCTATGCCCCCGACGCAAAAACGGCGGAGTGTTATAAGTTTGGCGTGTCTGTGTGTGTGTATTTGTGTGTGTGTGTCTGTCTGTGGCATCGTAGCTCCCGAACGGATGAACCGTTTTTTTTTGTTTTTTTGTTTTTTGTAAGGTGAATTTTTCTGGAGTGTTCTTAGCTATGTTTGATCAAAATCGGTTAAGCCGTTTCATTGCGTTGAGGTTTTTTTTAATTTTTACAAAATTTATTACTTGTATAAAAACAAGTCCTAACAGCGTAACTAGCTTATAATTAAGTCTTCATTGGCTTTCATGTTTTATCTTTTTAACCCTATAAAAACCAAACCCAACACAGCTATGAATTATTTTTCTGATCTATAAATCATCATCATCATCATCATCATCATCATCAACCTACCGCAGTCCACTGCTGGACATAGGTCTCTCCCATGGCACGCCACTGAGCCCGGTTTTCGGCTCTCCTCATCCAGTTTCTGCCAGCCACCCCGCGCAAATCGTCGCTCCACCTAGCCAGAGGGTGTCCTACACTACGTTTGCCCAGACGCGGTCTCCACTCAAGAACTCGTTTACTCCACCGATTATCGGTTCTTCTGCAGATATGACCGGCCCACTGCCACTTCAGCTTGCTAATCCTCTGGGCTATGTCTAGAACTTTGGTTCTCTGTCGGATAACCTCGTTTCGGATCTTATCCCTCAGGGAGACTCCAAGCATAGCCCTCTCCATAGCTCGCTGAGCGACTTTAAGTTTATGGACCCGTCCTACAGTGAGTGTCCACGTTTCAGCTCCGTAAGTCATAACTGGTAGGACGCACTGGTTAAAGACTTTTGTCTTTAGGCATTGTGGGATGGGCGACGAGAAAACTTGGACGAAGTTTTCTAAATGTTGCCCAGCCAAGCTGAATTCTCCTACTTAATTCTTTCTCGAAGTTATGTTTACCTAGCTGTATGATCTGCCCGAGGTAAACATACTCCTGCACAGCTTCGAGAGGTGTACCAGCGACCGTGATCGGATCTATAAATCGTAGACTACCAATTAAAAGTGTAAAACACAGCTAAAATGTACGCCATGCCGATGATGGGTTACTGCAGCCCATACCACCTGGGGCCGTCGCCCTACGGGCCCGCTCTCCCAGAGTCATACTGGATGTAAGTATTTTTCTCCATTTATGTGTCGTGGTGTATCTGGCCTACAAACAGAGCTCTAGGGGTTTAATATCTACGAGAATTTGATAGTATTCGAAACTATGTGAAGTTTCGTTTCCTTCCATACTTGCAGCGCCCCTAGCGGAAACGAGGAGAAAACTAAGGACGTTGTCAGTAAGGCCACAGAATAAATAATAGTACAAGGTAAGGAACTGGTCGCACCGCCGGCGAGTAAGCGATGAGCTATCGGCGATTGAAACGAACAAAACATAATCTGTTCGCTGATTGGTCGCTGGTAGCGATGAACTATAAATATAATCTCTCTCTCTTTTACACGGGACGGGAGCGATCATCTTTTGTTCGATTCAATCGCCGATAGCTCATCGCTTACTCGCCGGCGGTGGGACCAGTGCCTAAATGTATGGAAGGAAACGAAACTTCATATAGTTTCGAATATTATCAAATTCTCGTACTAAGCCCCCTGAATCTCGTTCCGACGATAAAAACTGTTTTTGGTTATTTTACTTTAATGACGGAACTAGCGAATATCCCACTTGATGTTGAGCGGTAACCTCTGCCTTTAACAACGCATTACCTCATAGATCACATCCATGCACCTAGGACGCATCCTATGTGGCATTGCACTGCGCCCGCCACCCTGAGACATAAAGATGAAAAGTCTCATGTGCCTGTAATTTCACCGACACCCATACCAAACTAAAAAGTTTTAAAACTTAAATTTCCATTTGTTGCAGAAAACCATCAGTAGATGGCGTCGGCAACGCAGCATCGGTTAATAGTCGGTAAGTTAACTTAGGCTCGTAATATCAATAGCAGTTTAACCCATAATTCTAAGTTTAAACCTTAGATAACCTATATTTATCCAACGTATAAACTTGGTAGGTATTTCTGTCAATGGACGGGAATGATTTAAACTGACAATTATAGATTAAACTGATATTGATAAGGAGTGCATCTAGCGATGTTCTCTATAGCCATTAAAGTAGAATTTACTCAAAAAAAACAAATACATAAATAAACCTTGTACGGCCAATTTTGAAGGTACCTTGATATATTTTATACATGAAAATATTATAACAATCAGTCTAGATGCAAAACTCATGGCTTTGACGCCGCCCGAAGCGTGTTAGCCATGTTATCCCAAAGCAATCTGCATCAGAGATCGCTCCCGAATCGATTACAATCGAATTTTAAAAATAACCTCAAAATCCGATAATCCCGTCCCTAAAAATGGTAATTTGCTCTCGTCTGTTCTCACGGACACAATGTGCTTCAAAACGGCTAAATATTAAAAAGAGAAAGAAAACATCCAATCACAATTACGTACGCGAACGTGTAATTTTGAATCGTATGTTCGATTCGATTTATAATAGGACGAATTGGGTTTAAAAAAAAACTATTGTCTATGGAACGTAAACTTTGTTTAAATATCTGAGTTTCTTGGCACTAATTGTATTGTAGGTAGGTTAATAGCAGATTATGCAGTGAGGGAATAAAGCAGTGTCTTACGTCGCGGGCGGCATTTGAACCCTGAGCGTAACGAGAGACTAGAGTTATATAGAGTCCTGAGTGAAGCGAGAGGTTCAAGCTACCCAAAACGAAGACAGGCTTTATTCCAGAGGAGCATACTCTACTTTTCACACCTTCTACGAGACAATTAATTTCACTGAAAATCACAGCACCAAACACCGTCTTTTGTTTCACAATCTTTGTAAACGCACCTTTTTCTTTTCGAGTTCGTTCGATTTTCGAACAAACCTCATTACATTTTTTTACTTAGAGTTTTCCACGAGTTTCCACACGAACTTGACATTCCGAATTCAAATAACTTTATTCCCTAGGGAGTTTCATACAACTTTATATCCCTAAAGAGATAATGCTTTACTTTACGTTGAGGTTGCATGATATGAAATTGGACATTGTCGAGCAGATGGTTTGAAAATACTATTTAAATACATTTTGATAGGAATTAACGGCACTGTATACCTTTTCAGAAGGAAATTATCCATAGCAAAATTAAAATTCTAGGTACTTCATATCAACAAAATGGTAGATAAAATCCATCTTGAAAAATTTGAAACAAGCCTGTTTGGTATGCGTGTGGCGTCCACAAAGCCAGGCTTAAGACACAGGATGGAAATAATGAAAAAACACAACTCTGGACTAAGCCTGTACAAATTAGATCTGTCCGTCCGCACGTTGTGTGGTCAATGGCAACATACAGCCTTTGTTTAGTAAACGAGACTAATATAATGTATGCAAAGTTAAAAAACAAAAAAGCTAACATTTTTAATCACTTTATGGATGCATTGCGACCTCGGAAGAAGAACTAAAGCATGGAAGTAAGGCTAAAAACAAACCGGTATCGATTATACCAGTATCATTATTTTATATGAATGTATTCATGTGTTGGAATGAGACAAGCATATATCTATCTGTTTTTATTTGTGTAACTCGTACCAGGCCAAATGTCAAACTAGGTACTTCTAGGATAGGAGTAAGAAGGAACACTCTATGCTATTTTAGCACTCAATCCATACTATTATACATCCATGATTGCGACACATACTTTGACAGTTGTCTATGGAAAACTGTCAGAAAAAGAACCAATCAAAATCAAATGGAAAATTGCCTCTTTCTGGCATTTTTTTATTTCCTTATTTTTGTTTGCGTATTTTGGTGGAATTTTAACCAATGTAGCTCGTCTATAGAGCACAAGTGTAGTGAAATAAAATGGAAATGTATTGCGTTACTTTTCAAATTGGTGGAAATTGTCTACCAAAGTTTTTGTAAAACGGCCACCGTTTTACTGAAACATGACTTGACCGTGACTTTGACGACTTCGAAGGATTGCAACGTTGCAAATTATATTGAAAATACAATAATTATACTTGGTAAACGCAAATGGACAAGCCGTGCGACGCCAATTATAAAGAAAAAAAAAATGGAAAATTTTATGTAGGTTCGTAACTATTATTTCTGAAATATTTTCCTGTTCTGTTATTATCTACCTTTATGTATATTTGCTATAATATTATTTAGTATAATTATAATCTACCTTATAGTTATAGGTATGTAGGTAAGACAGAATTACTGAATTTTAAAAAGAAAGCTTATCAATTTCGCGCATATCGACCATAAGCCATCTTCCCATCGTCTTTTATAGATAAATCTAGAACACAATGCGAGTAATTAGGGTTGCCTAGTACGGAACATTAATCGATACATTGCATCGAATATCGATCCTTATTCGATGTTCCCGTTTTATCGATATTGTTTGAATCATTTCTTATTTGCATATCATTTGTTATGAAGGGGTACGGAGAAAAATGGCGGATGTGCGAAATGAAACGGAATGGAGCAATAAGTAGGTACATATAATGATGTAGAGCACCTATTTTTTTTATACAACTTTTGGTGACGGTACAAGCAGATGGCCCACCTGATGTTAAGTGGTACCCTCTGCCTATGAACAGTGCATTATATCGTAGGTCACATCCACCTAGGACGCACTCTGTGTGGCATTGCACTACGCCCGCCACCCTGAGACATTAAGATGGAAAGTCACATGTGCCTGTAATTTCACCGGCACCCATAACCTTTAAACTGGAACACTGTAATGCGAGCACTATGCTTTGCGGCAGAAATAGGTATGGTGGTAGAACTTCCCCAGACGAACTTTTTCACAAAAAGCTCTATTACTAACAAAAACAAAAAGCTCTACTATTTACTATATTGCTAAAAAAGGTATGGAGATTGCAGAAATTAGTACTATTTACTGAAAAGGTATGGAGATTGCAGAAATTAGTACTATTTACTGAAAAGGTATGGAGATTGCAGAAATTAGTACTATTTACTGAAAAGGTATGGAGATTGCAGAAATTAGTACTATTTACTGAAAAGGTATGGAGATTGCAGAAATTAGTACTATTTACTGAAAAGGTATGGAGATTGCAGAAATTAGTACTATTTACTGAAAAGGTATGGAGATTGCAGAAATTAGTACTATTTACTGAAAAGGTATGGAGATTGCAGAAATTAGTACTATTTACTGAAAAGGTATGGAGATTGCAGAAATTAGCACTATTTACTGAAAAGGTATGGAGATTGCAGAAATTAGTACTATTTACTGAAAAGGTATGGAGATTGCAGAAATTAGCACTATTTACTGAAAAGGTATGGAGATTGCAGAAATTAGTACTATTTACTGAAAAGGTATGGAGATTGCAGAAATTAGTACTATTTACTGAAAAGGTATGGAGATTGCAGAAATTAGTACTATTTACTGAAAAGGTATGGAGATTGCAGAAATTAGTACTATTTACTGAAAAGGTATGGAGATTGCAGAAATTAGTACTATTTACTGAAAAGGTATGGAGATTGCAGAAATTAGTACTATTTACTGAAAAGGTATGGAGATTGCAGAAATTAGTACTATTTACTGAAAAGGTATGGAGATTGCAGAAATTAGCACTATTTACTGAAAAGGTGTGGAGATTCCATAAATTAGTACTATTTACTGAAAAGGTATGGAGATTGCAGAAATTAGCACTATTTACTGAAAAGTTAGCTTAATGTTTTCTATGATATATGTACCTAACTGGAGTTTTTAGAATTAAATGGCTTAATAAAATGCGCGCAAAAAGGGGTAAGAAGGGGACACAACGTTTTAGTTTTTAGGGTTCCGTACCCTATTACTAAGGCTCGGCTGTCCGTCTGTCTGTCCGTCCATCCATCCGTCCGTCTGTCACCAAGGTGTATCTCATGAACCGTAATAGTTAGACAGTTGAAATTTTCACAGATGATGTATTTCTGTTGCTGCTATAACAATAAATACTAAAAACAGAATTAAATAAATATTTAAGGGGGCTCCCATACAACAAACGTGATTTCTCCAGATGTAGGTTAAGCGATGCTCTGCGAGGTCAGTTTTAGGATGGATGACAGTTTTTTTTTAAACCTCTTTTTTAGCCGTTTTTCTAGTTTATGGTACGGAACAGTTCGTGCGCGAGTCCGACTTGCACTTTGCCGGTTTTTTTATGATGTGATGCGTAGCAATGTACGGGTATTCGTATTAACTATAATATGGGTCTCTTCAAGGCTAGAGTGAATAGGTGCCTTCTAGACCTTTGTGCTCCATCTTCGGCCACATCGTCACTTAACAATATCGTGGTCAAACGAAAGTCTATCAATGCTAAAAAAAAAGTAAAATTAGCAAAAATGTAGAGTGCAAAGTTTTTAAATTTCCAATGTTATTTATACCAGCATATCTTTGAGAAAACTCGTTTGGCCTCACTATCAGTTCAGGTAATTTTTCACGTGGAATTGCCATAAAGTCAGGAAACTTCCTGTAACTAGTACTCAGGTCACGTGCCCTGGAGAGGGAGGGAGAGGGAAGATAGCGATGTATCGAATGGTGAGGTGCGAGTGAGATGGTAGGGCTTCAAGATGGATAGTGCCTGTGTTTATTATGTGCGGTAGTTTAGATTTTATAGATGGTTTTGGTTTAAAAAGTGATGAAGAAAATGGTTATTTAATTCTGATTCAGAGTTTGCTTGGTGCTTGCTGGTGCGGTGGTGAATCCGGTATAAGAATAGATAACCCCGTCTCCTCCCGTGGATGTCATAAAAGGCGAATAAGGGATTACGCCAAGGGATAGACAGCAGCATCCACTTGTGTACTTTACAGACTGTGATCACCAATACTGCCAAGCATGGTGGTTATGGCAAATCCCCCCCCCCCCCCCTATTCTATGGGGGAGGCTTCGTCCAACAGTGGACGTCTATCAACTGATGATGTTACTTATCTAAATAAGTATTGTTTTCATCAAAAAACATCCCTAATAATGACGGCCTCTGTGGCGCGGCGGGCGTGTAGACGGCTGAGACGCAAGAGGTTGCGGTTCGATGCGCGCTGCGGTTTTTTTTTTTAGTAAGATGTAAGTAGTAGAGCTTTTTTTGTGAAAGAGTTCGTCCGGGGAAGTACTACCTCCATACCTATTTCTGCCGCAAAGCAGCAGTGCTCGCATTGCTGTGTTTCAGTTTGAAGGGTATGGATGCCGGTGAAATTACAGGCACATGAGACTTTTCATTTTTATGTCTCAGGGTGGCGGGCGCAGTGCAATACCACATAGGGCGCGTCCTAGGTGGACGTGACCTATTGTCATGCATTGTTAAAGGCAGAGTTTACCGCTTAACCTGCTTGACCCATAATTCAAGTAGTTAAAAAAAAAATGGGTCTTTGTTTTGTGGTACTATGGTACTCATAGTTCCTGATATCCACGAGATTGACATAGAGGGGAGGAGTAGGGGGGGGGGGGGGGGGTCACCAGGGGCTACCCGTGCGAAGCCGGGGCAAGTCGCTAGTGTTAAATAAAACAGCCAGGTAAAACAATAAACCGGCTATTCTCATCCAATTCCAGAATCCACCTTGGATCCACAAAAAGCACCCTTGATTTCCCTTATTAGGGGGTGATTAATCACCCCTACTAATTGGGCGTTTTAGACATTTCTCGAAGAAACAAAGAATTTATGCAAAACACTCGGCGTCGACAAATTAAAAGTTACAAGAAAAAAACTAATAATTATGCACCCAATACGTATTCGTTTTAATTATTCTGAGTAGAATAATAATATGGATAAGACCTTCAACCAAAATAATAGAGTATGGACGGGCCTTGGGAACGATAGTTTTGAAGCTTATAAAGTGAGTGAGCTCACTCACTTCGCTCCAGTCTGTCTTTGTGACGGCAACGAGTGACGTAACGTACATGTGTTGTAATTGTGACTTATTTTCACGGACGTTTTGTATGGGTAAGGCCCATCCATACTTTTTATTTTGGTCGAAGGATAAGACGGGTTTGGAACAAAACACCCACTTCTCATAATGTACACCCAGTACGCCGCACTTTGTCTCAACACGACCACTTCGCATAATGTACACTGGATTTTTCACAAAATTTACACTTAAGACCTAATTTTATTTTTATAGTTGTATGGGATTACTAGTAAAACGCCCGCGACTTCATCTACGTTTATTTTTTTTCATACAAACTTCAACACCCTGCCTTGGGGTGTGAATTTAGTAAATGAGGGGTTTTCACGGCCGTTTAAAATCATGCTTAGACCCTTGAAAATAGATGACGCCAGCTTTGTACTTAACTTTCAAAATAAATTGAATTGTCAAAGTCGACAACGTCGTGATATATTTTCGTGGCGTTTTGTTAATAACCCACAAAAGCATAGAGAATGCATTTGTTAATTTGGCTATTTGAGTCAGCGCCATCTATCGAGCCAAATCAAACTCCTTTTTTTTATTCGGAAATGAAAAGCTTTCTTTCCCATTTTAGTGTAAACCTTTACCACAAAAAGAACCTCCTAAAGAGGTTTTACGACTTATGGCTTAGGCTGTGGGTTGACGACTTTGTATAGAGGATAGACAGTTAGTGAATCAGTCATTCATGTAACCAATTTATTTAAATTGATGATGACAGTTGCATGAAAGCAGTGGATGGAGGCCGGTTAAGGCCTTTCAACGGGATTCTGGGTTCATCAGGGTTAGCACAGACGCGCAGTGGCTTTTATTAATACAAATCTTACTAGTTCCACTATGACATATATCCCATCGTCATGGGACACGTTGTCAACGAAAATAATGAATAATGGGCCGCGTACCGTGGCCAGGCTGTCAACATCCCATATTAATGAGTCAATACTCAAACGATTATTATAAACAAAGTTGCTATGTCTATTCGTCTGCTTAGTTCTTGTAAACTACTTAACTGATTTTGATGCGGTTTTCACTATCATATAGAGAATTTCTTCTGAAAGGTTTATTGTGTAGAACAGCTTTTTATGCGAAGCCAGGGCGGGTCGCTAGAACTAGCTATGATATGATAGACTTGGCTATGATAGTGAAAACCGCATCAAAATCAGTTAACTAGTTTAGAAGAACTAAGCAGACGAATAGACGTAGCAACTTTGTATATAATAATCGTTTGAGTGCTGACTCATTTATATGGGATGTTGACAGCCTGGCCACGGTACGCGACCCATCGACAGCGCGTCCCATTATTATTATTTTTTCCATTGTTATTAGATAATAACTCTCACGTTTATACCAAGGTGTCACTTTTGTTTAATTTTAATTAATTTATGTAATTGTAATGTCGTATCCACACTATGCGGTCTGAGATCTAGTAGCTGGTGCAAATTAAAAGAAGTTGTCAGGGGTCAAACGGCGTTATAATCGACTCTATAAATCTTGCACCTACCTTTTTAATTATATTAAATACTAGCGACTCGTCCCGGCTTCGCTCGGGTAGTTTCAGGATGAAAAACAGCTCCCCCCCTCCTATACCCCCCTCCCCTGGTAGCCTATGTCACTCAGGGTGAATGAAGCTTTCCAATGGTGAAATAATTTTTGAAATCGGCACAGTAATTTTTGAGTTTTTTTTGAGTTTATTCATTACAAACATACACACACACAAAAACACAAATCTTTCCTCTTTATAATATTAGTGTAGGTAGATGTAGATGTAGATGTAGAAATGTATTTAATTCTAGTTATATTGTAAATGCGTAAGGATGTTTGTTTATAACTAAATACGTAAGGGCTGATAGTGTTTTTTATCTTTTTAATTGGCGCCGCATGGCTTGTGCATTTGGTATTTTCAAGTTAGTTTTCACTTTCATTAGTGTATTTTCAATATAATTTGCAACGTTACACTCTTTCCAAGTCGTCAAAGTCAAGTTATGTTTTAGTAAAACGGTGGCCGTTTTACTAAAACTATGGTAGACAATTTCCACCAATTAGAAATGTCACGCAATTCACTTCCATTTAATTTCACTACACTTGTGCTCTTTAAACGAACTACATTGGATACAATTTTACTTTTGTCGAAGGTTACAAGTACTTATTTTAATTTGTAAAAATTAAAAAAACCCTCAACGTAATGAAACGGCTGAACCGATTTTCATCAAACATAGCTAGGTAAGAACAATCCCGACTAATTCACCTCTCAAACAAAAAAAAAAAAAAAAAAAATCGGTTCATCCGTTCGGGAGCTAGGATGCCACAGGCAGACACACACACAGACACACACAGAGAAACACACACAGGCACACACGCAAACACGTCAAACTTATTATAACACCCCGTCGTTTTTGCATCGGGGGTTAAAAATGCTATCAAAATAACACAAAATAACTCAAAAAAACACTATGAAGAGAAATAAAACAAAAGTAGATGACGTGTCTTTTATAAAATGGCGGGAAGAGTCTAGATTTAGATTAGAACGATCTAGATTGGCATATTCTCTGGTATTCTGGTCATCATCAGCTTTTACACGGTTTCTTTATTCCGAGTAGTTCCAAATTACAAGCCAGTAATAAGGCCTCTGGTCTGGCCAAACGGAGGGTAACAAAGAAAGAACCAATGACCCGACGTACGAAGCAGCAAGTCTTGTAACAGCATGCCGTCTGTACCAACATGTTTCCATACAACAAATACATCACGCTTAAACAAAAAGCCGCAAATCCGTCACGCGGCAACGCAACGCATCAACACACAACACGTACAGGGTGCATCACGAAAAACAGTCAAGCGGAAGCAGGCGAAAATAAAATAAAATAAAATAAATAGTTAATGCTGGACAGTTCACACAACATTATCTAGCCCCAAGCTAAGCAGAGTTTGTTTTATGCGTACTAGATACAGGTCGCGCAACGAGTAATGAGCGCTCGGCGAAAGTGGTGGGGTGTTTACATTAGCGCATTAAATATACAGAGGCAAAAAATTACTTTTGTGCATTGAAGGTCAGCGCTCATTACTCGGTGCGCGACCTATAACTGATATACTTAATACAATACCTACATTACACAGATAGATGTTTTTTATTATACATAGAACAAATATCTGCAGATCGCACAAATATTTGTTCCGAGGCGGGAATCGAACCCGCAACCTCCAGCGTCGCAGGCGAACCTTCGCCCGACGCACCACAGAGGTCGTCAAAAAGAAAGAACCAATGACCCGACGTACAAAGCAGCAAGTCTTGTAACAGCATGCCGTCTGTACCAACATGTTTCCATACAACAAATACATCACGCTAAAACAAAAAGACTCAAATCCGTCACGCGGCAACGCAACGCATCAACACACAACACGTACAGGGTGCATAACTTTTAGTAGTAGTAGAGCTTTTTTGAGAAAGAGTTCGTCCGGGGAAGTACTACTACCAAACCTATTTCTGCCGCAAAGTAGTAGTGCTCGAACTGCTGTGTTCCGATTTGAAGGGTATTGGTACCGGTGAAATTACAGGCACATGAGACTTTTCATCTTTATGTCTCAGGGTAGCGGGCGCAGTGCAATGCCACATAGGGCATGTCCTAGGTGGACGTGACCTATGAGGTAATGCACTGTTCATAGGCAGAGGTTACCGCTTAACATCAGGTTGGTCGGTTGGTTTGTCATCTCTTGCTTGATCCGTCATCCAAGTAGTATATATAAAAAAAAAAAAAAACTATACAGACCCAAAAAATACTATTGCGCATTGAAGGTCAGCGCTCATTACTCGGTGCGCGACCTATAACTGATATACTTAATACAATACATTAAATAGATAGATATTTTTTATTATACAATGAAAATACCCAGAACACCCTGAACAAATATCTGCAGATCGCACAAATATTTGTTCCAAGGCGGGAATCGAACCCGCAACCTCCTGCTTCGCAGGCGAACCTTCGCCCGACGCACCAATAGAGGTCGTCAACAGAGGGGAACTTGTTGCCATCTGAACCAATATTTTTTTTTTTTTGTTAGACCCTTTTGGCTATTTCTTTACTTTATATTATGCTCTTTTGAATAACCGTTGGGGAATAAAGGTTTTCGAGAGGAAACCACAAACCGGACGACGCACAAGAGAATATAGAAGCATAGAGGTTGCAGGAAGGCGGTGGATGAAAGCGGCTCAAGAGCGGTCATCGTGGCATTCAATGGGGGTGGCCTATGTCCAGCTGTGGACTTCTGTAGGCTGATGACGATGAAGATAATATGATTTTGAACCAATCCCTTAAAACAAGTTGTTTTTTTCTTGAATGTAAAACTTATCCAATTTTCTTCAGATCTATGAAATCCAATTACAAGGTAGTCAGATCAAGGCCTTATTTTATTACATCCTAACATTTTTCTTAGAAAAACGTGGTTTACTGAAAAATCTAATTTTGTTAAGGAAATGCACAGAAACCAACAGGATAACTGAAAAAATCTTTATAAATATATAGCTGCTAAGGTGTGGAATACCCTACCGTCGTCTGTCTTTCCTGAAAACTATAATCTGGGTCTCTTCAAGGCTAGAGTGAATAGGTGCCTTCTAGACCTTTGTGTTTCATCTTCGGCCACATCGTCACTTACCAACAGGTGAGATCGTGGTCAAATAAAGGTCTACCCTAGTTGAAAAAAAAACAGTGTTTTTTAGTAAAATGCGTTTGCCGGACCCACTTTCGTGGGACAACCTGTATCTACATAGAAAGCTGACAAAAGAACGAAAGTGAATGGACAATAGGTATTCGTATGCAAATCGTATAGAAATGGCTGGTATTTTCAAATCTTTTCACCGGTATTTATATATTTGTCAGTTCGTCCAACTTGGGGGACAATGGAATAAGGTGATAAGTCAAAGATAATCAACTTTTGTGACATACCAACTTATACATTTTTAAACAAGAGCATTCACAACCTCTGTGGTGCGGCGGGCAAAGGTTCGCCTGCGACGCAGGAGGATGCGGGTTCGATTCCCGCCTGGGAACCAATATTTGTGCTATCTGCAGATATTTTTTCAGGGTGATCTGGGTATTTTCTATGTATAATAAAAAAAAACTATCTTTGTATTGTATTAAGTATATCAGTTGTCTAGTACCCGTAACACAAGCTCTGCTTCGCTTGGGGCTAGATAATGTTGTGTGAACTTGTCCAGCATTATTTATTTATTATTATTTATTTATTTGATGAAAAACTAAAAATAGTGGGTATGCCATGAAGTCTTGATCCGCCTCCATCCACGGACCGCAACCGTTTTTTATAATGACATCGATTCACGGAGTTAGGAGCTGTTCTATACAGCGTTCTCTGGAACCTTCATATTTTGCTACTAAACTTACCAAAACCACAACGACTCAGATATGATTCAAAATATGGCTCTTTTAAAGCCCCGTCAGTGTATTTTAGTAGAGTAGAGCTTTTTTGTGAAAGAGTTCGTCCGGGGAAGTACTACCACCATACCTATTTCTGCCGCAAAGCCGTAGTGCTCGCATTACTGTGTTTCGGTTTGAAGGGTATGGTTGCTGGTGAAATTACAGGCACATGAGACTTTCATCTTTATGTCTCAGGGTGGCGGGCGCGGTGCAATGCTGCTTAGGGCGCGTCCTAGATGGACGTGACCTATGTGATAAAGCACTGTTCATTACTATCATTCAAAGTTGTATAAAAAAAAAATGACCAATATTTTGGTCAAAAATAAACCAAAAGTAGATGACGCAATAAATTTCCACCTATAGAACTACTACCTAAGTATAGAACTACAAAGGAAACTTGCACCAATATATTTCATAATATCATAATTTTACACAGAAATGCTTTTACATTTCACCGTGGACTTACTTGTACCCTCAAAAAATTTCAACTTTCTGTACCAATCAAAATTGATCTCTATTTATCATACACCCAGAGACGAATTTGCAAAAACTCAAACAAACCCGGTCACAGAACTGAAGCTTCGAATTTTAAACCGTGGACGCAGAGAATAAGGTTGTAAGTGGAAAGTGCTCACTTTTTAGGGTAAATGAAGTGGTGTCCCTCTGGCTATTAGTCCAGGATTAGCGAACTGATCCCGGGATCGGATGACCAACGTCATTTTATTAAAATGGGATTTGGTCACTTGTTACACTAATTTATATTTCTATTGTCCGTGTTTGTTTTTCAAACTTTTGTAATCATATATTTTATTAATTATAATTATTTAAGCCACTTATTTCCCTTATTAAATATATTTTTAATTTTAACATTTCAAGCAAGTATTCATTAATTTTAAAACATGCTATAAAAATCTAACATTTACTTATAAATATTATAAGAGTTCTTAATAAATTGTTTGAATAAATGTATTTATACTTAGTTTTATTTTATTAAAATGGGATTAGGTCACTTGTTACTTTAATTTATATTTCTATTGTTCGTATTTGTTTTTCAAACTTTTGTAATCATATATTTTACAAAAAACAATTTCTAATAATATTGATTTTATATCCTAAAAACGCCCAAACTAAAAATCTCAGAATTGGCAAGTTAAGTGGCAATGGTCAGGCCATATAGCTAGCAGAACCGTTAGGGAAGAAAAAAACGGAAGACGAAAATGAGGGGCATTCCTCTTTTGATGGATCAAAGACATTATAGCGGTCGTAGGAATGCGGTGGATGGAGGCGGCTCAAGACCGTTAATCGTGGCAATCTATGGTGGAGGTCTATGGTCTGTTAATGATGATTAATATAATTGATATTAAAGGTCGAAGCGACGCGTGACCCGAGAGCTGGCTCTTATCTGGCTCAACTCATTAGTATTCCCATTTAGCGTGGCAATGCAGCCAGCATCTTAGGAACGCTTCCACCTGGTAGTGATTTGGATCAGTTGAACTACCTTTAGATCGTTAGCAGCGGTCTTCAGGTAGCACAGCTGTTTCAAACGTATTTTTTTTATTTTTTTACTTACCTGCTTGTATTAGTTTATTATTGTTCTTTCTGTGAATAAATATTCAATTCATTTTGATTATTTATATATTAAAATATAACATAAAACAATTGCAAGTTTAAGTAACATTAAAACAGATAAACTCTTCCAAAAACAACTAAAGAAAGAGTCACACCGAGCCGTCTCAAATCAGCCGCCTGTCGTCGTCTCGTCCGATTCTAATTCCCTTATAAATATTCATGGTTCTATTATAGTCGCCATATTGTGATACTTTGATTAAGTGTCTTCAACCCTCGTCTGATTAATGGCGGTCGTTGGTTCGAGAGTCGGTGTCTTTTTGACAAGGTTTTTGAATGTCAACTCCTTGTAAGAGGCTACTGCTACTATTCTTTTTTTTTATTAATTCTATGTTTATTATATGCTGGTTTCCCCATGCATTTAAAGTTACCGACCCTCCTTACAGTTAACACAGGAAATATAAAAATACATACATACATAGACACACGCCTTTTTGTGTCTTTTTTTTAAAGTCTTTTTATTTATTTTTCACGCTTTTCACTGGTAGGCAGAGCCTCAATGGACTGCTTTTCACAGTGGGATGCACCATCGCGGAATATAGACGTGACAAGTGGTAAGCTCATTGCCGACATTGCTTTCCACGACTGACTCAACTAACGCTTTCTTCCAGTAATAACACATTCCATAATAAGCTAGCAGCCAGAACAAATCTATACCGACAAATCTTACTAACTAGTCCGGGTAATCCGGCATTTACGACATCCATGGGAGGAGACGGAAGGGTATATTCTTAGGCCGGAAACACCACGGCAAATATTCATTAACTGCATATTTAAAATTTATGAAAATTAACATATGTTTTTCATTGCAAATTTTAAGATAAACCACACTAGAGTAGGTATGCGACACTCATTTCTCACCTGAACTCAAAAGTTAAGTAAATTGACAATTATAATCCACGGAAAAACAGATTCCACTGAAATACTTGCATCGCAGTTAATTAGTAAGCCTCGTTTAGGTAAATTGCGTCAACCATCAACCAGAGGTATAAAAGTGAAGAATACCCCTCGAATGTGAAGAATACCCTCGAATGCCCATAAAGGGGGAGCGTTGTAAATGTTGATATTAATTAACTTGATTCGGTTACAAGTGTTATTAATAATTCTGTCAGATGTCTTGTCGCCTGTCATTGGTAATCGCTGCCGTTTTGTCTCGGTGTGCACCGCCCTTAATTTGCTTCGTTTAGCGAATTAATTTTTGTTTATTATTCATTGCTTTTGTTTGTTTTAAAGTAACTTGTTTAACATTTTAAAACAATTCATATAATAGAAGATTATTGTTTATATTAGATTTTATTGAATTTTTGGTCGTCTTTTATTTTATGGTTATTTGCTATTTTGAGTAGTAACTGTGTTTAAATATTAAATTTAGAAATTGTATACTTATATATTAGAATTTTAATTTTAATTTGTGATTTTTTGAAATTGTCTTGTTATATGAATTGCCCAGTGTGACAAACTATGTTACAAGGTGAAATAAATGAAATTAAATGAAAAATGAAATAGACTATGTAATTTTTGCTGATAGAAAAGTATTATTTTATATTTGGATAATGAAATTGTTTATAAATAACATTGAACTTTAACGGTCCCTTTCATAAATGGAAGCATGATCTCGCTTGAGGCGCAAAATTATTTTTTTTTGGTATTTTTTGCTCATTACAGCTCATGAACACTTCTTCAAATAGCGAAAGTTGATTTTGCGAGAACTAGGAGACTTAACACACATGTTTTAATTGATAGTATCTCATAAATATCATCAGTTTATCTATGATACACATTTTTACAGTGTTTTTTTTTGTTTAGGGAAATCGTAGCTAATCTGATGATATTTATAAGATACAATCAATTAAAACATGTGTGTTAAGTCTCCTAGTTCTCGCGAAATCAACTATCGCTATCTGAAGAAGTGTTTATGAGCTGTAATGGGCAAAAAACACCAAAAAAATAGAATTTTGCGCCGCAAGCTTGAGCATCCACCTTAAAAAGAGATTGTGGATTGCTTGCTAATATACCTTTTCAATCTTATATTCCCATTTATACGCTGGCCCAACGTGTACAAGGGTAGGTACACTAAGGGTAAACTTGGTGTAGTTTTGGCGTTGGTGGCCAACGTTGGTGTATCAGCAGTGCCGAGTGCCAAGTGCGTTTACACATACATTGACCTAGCGCTCAGTTCGCGGGCCACAACGATGCAGAAGTGTTTTTCTTTGAAAAAGTTTGGCCAACGTTTAGCCCGTTTAGCCACAGTATGCGATTGGATGCTAGCTGCTTCAGACAATTTTCACAGAAGAACACTGCAATTATGACTGAAATTATGAACGTGACTGTACTTATTTTAGACAGAAATCCAATGAAAGATTTTTGTCCCCGAAATAACGGAGAAGTATGAGAGGTTGTGTGTTTGTGCTAATGAATGTTCGCATTTATCTCCAAAACAGATTGACCAATTTAGATACGGTTTTCTTTATATGAAAGACTAACAAATCGCACTGACTTGTTTTTTTTTTTTTTTTTTTTTTTTTTTTAACATTGATAGACCTTTGTTTGACCACGATCTCACCTGTTGGTAAGTGACGATGTGGCCGAAGATGGAGCACAAAGGTCTAGAAGGCACCTATTCACTCTAGACTTGAAGAGACCCAGATTATGATTTTTGTTTTTGTGATTGTGTTTGGATGAAAAGCCCTACACCCCCAAAAAAGCTTCTATCCACACACCAAATACCATAAAAATCAGCTAAAGCAGTTAAACATTTTCTGGATACTATAACTTGTTGAACATAATTTCATACAAACTAAGGGTCCAACTTAATTCACAAAAACATCTACAAATACAATAATGATAGCTAATACAGCCCTCTACTTGTTATTCATGTAAACAAATTGGAAAATGCTAATACAAACTAGAAATTTGTACTAAGACATCAAACTTCGATAATCAAAGTGAAACTCCCAGCTGTATTGCGAGGCGGGAAATCTTTACATTACCTACCGGGGAATGAAGAAATACAGACATGCCGCTTTATTCCTTATTCTCGGGAGATATTCTAACATATATAACTCTAATACTGTGACGTAGACACATCAGCGAAAGCTGCTCGTCTATAAATTAATAATAATAATAATAATAACCTTGTGGGACCTGAGGTGCCGTACTATAAGTACGTGCCTCAGCCGGTTCTTGAAAATGGCCGTGCCACGCTCTACTGGGACCGGTCTATCATCACGGATAGGACTATTGTTGCCAATAAGCCTGATATCGTGCTGGTAGACCGGTCGGAACGCCGGGCGATACTTGTTGATGTCACTATCCCGCATGATGCTAATCTCGTGAAGGCCGAGAAAGACAAGTTAAGCAAGTACCTTGACTTGGCTCACGAGATTACCGCCATGTGGGATGTGGATTCAACGATTATCGTCCCGATAGTCGTTTCAGTGAATGGACTGATTGCGAAGAGCTTCGACCAGTACCTTAAGAAGCTCTCGCTAAATAGTTGGATCAAGGGTCAGATTCAGAAGGCGGTACTCCTGGACTCGGCACGTATAGTCAGGAGGTTCCTCTCTCTGCAGCCCTAGCCCCCGACCGTTTGGGCCTCGCTCCGCGGTCGGTGGTTCCCCGTTTTGATTTATATTTTTTACTATAATGTTTTTTACTATTTATTTTTTTGTAGATAGTATTGCTTTATAGTGAAAAATATATTTTTTTACGAGATTTTTAATAAATCAGTGATATAATAATAATAATATATTTAAAAGTGTTTTCGCAAAACTCGAAATTTAACGGTTTTGTACAAAAACATAAAACGAACCTTCAGCCTTTTCAGTAACAAACACACATTTAAACTTTCAATTTTATAATATTGTTATTTAATTATTTATAATATTATGTTATAATAATATTTAATTATAATTTTAATTTTTCCCACCACGTAAATTTAATATGATCTACGATGACCTACGAAAGGCGGCGGCAGAAAGTGGACGAGAAGAGCCGAAAACCGGGCTCAGTGGCGCGTATTCCAGCAGTGGACTAGTGTGGGCTGATGATGAAGGGGGATCTAGTTGGGGGTTTTGGGCTATCTAGGGGAAGGTTACGAGATCAATCACCCAGGCCGGCAATACCTATTTAAAAAATTATAAAATCTGAGCATTATTTCAGCTAGGTATTAATACATTTTGTCACAGGTTTGCATAGAATCATATATTTAAATATGTTTTACTATAATATACGGTTTATTCCCTTTGCCCACTTTGAGCTTGTCCACGTTAACGTGGACAACGGGAATAAAATAAAATAATACATATTTTAGAACCGACCGTGTTAGAAACACCACGCTGCGTTCCCTGACCGGTATTGCCGACGTAGGTGACAAAACAGCCAGGCTTAAATGGGACTGGGCGGGGCACGTCAATCGAATGCTTCCCAACAGGTGGGCCAACATCAGCACACCCTGGTTACCTGAAGGACGGCGACCTCGGCCGAGAAAGCGTTGGCGGGCCGATCTTGTAAAGTTTGAGGAGTGGTGGTAGACTGCTAAAGACACGGACAAATGGAGGAATTCGGGGGAGACCTTTGCCCAGCAGTGGGACAATATAGGTTAGGGAAAAAAAAAACATATTTACATTAGAGCCCTAGTGCATGACGGTATTTATAGGTTCCGCGTAGTTTCTAAACCACAATCAGACAGTTCTCTCATTTCCTCACTCTTCTAAAATCTTCATCTACGGATTTAGTTAACATATGTACTGAGGGCGGGGGTCGGGTATAAGGCTATAAATAATAATTCCGCGCCCGACTCCGCGAGATAAATCGACGTATGCTAATATGTTGCCAAATTATTTATCGAGGGGCGCCTTATCGAACGATAGACTCGTGTAAAGAAAATGGTAACTTACTATCTTTATTTCAGGCTTATTTAAAATGTACAAACACCTAAACAATAAGCCCATAGCAACATATATACCTTACAAACTAACATACATTTATAAAAAACACTTTAGACTTGCACACGTTTAGACGGCGACGCATGACGCACGTGCGCGGTGCTTAGAAGTTTTCATGAATCAACAAAGAATTTTATGTATCGACGTATGCTAATATGTTGCCAAATTATTTATCGAGGGGCGCCTTATCGAACGATAGACTCGTGTAAAGAAATTGGCTAAGAAAATGGTAACTTACTAAAAGAAAATTTGGAAAACACGTGGCGAAAATTTGGTATTATTTATAGTTGTTTTCATGAATCAACAAAGAATTTTATTTTTATCGTCACAAGCCTGATTTAATTAAATAAGACAGGTGAGGAAAATGATATGCAGACTCGAAAAACTACAGACTAATGCATAAGCCTTAGTGGTTTTTATAAGCAAATATTATGTAAAAATTGATTTAAGGTAAAATAAATAATTTTTAAAAAAACATCCTATAATTTTACTTTTAACAACTGTTTTCAGTGCAACCAATCCGTAGATTTTTCGTTATAAAAGCCATTTCCTTTATCCGTTGCATTAAAAATGTTGGCCTGGCTACCAAACCAAAATAACCGGCTATGTACGAGTCGGACTTGAGCACAAAGGGTTCCATACCATTATCTCCAAAAACAGCAAAAAAACACGTTTGTAAAGAAATTAAAATATCACGCAAAAAGTGATCACCCATCCGAAAACTGACCCCACAAAGCATTGCTTAACCTACATTTGGAGAAATCACGTTTGTTGTATGGGGCTCCGACAAATAATTATTTTATTCTGTTTAGTTGTTGTTATAGCGGCAACAGTAATACATCATTTGTGAAAAATAGCAACATTTAACTATCACGGTTCATGAGATACAGCCTAGTGACAGACGGAAATACAGACAGACAGACAGAAAGACGGTCAGTCGAGCCTTAGTAATAGGCTCCCGTTTTACCCTTTGGGTATGGAACCCTAAAAAACAATAGTCCTACGGTTACATTAACATATTTTTACTACAATTTTACAACACGAAAATGTTTGCCGTAAAAGTATAAAAAGTGCACATACGTCATGATACAAAGCAGAAAGAGTAATGTATCTCCCGTCGACTGATAAAGTGACTATTCTAAGACGGAGGCCTGCGTTGCTCGATGATTCTAAGCCAATACTGTGTTGTTTTATTGGTGTTATTTGGTGTCTTCCGTTCCGTTTTGTATTTCTTTGTAAGAGCTTGCAGATTAATAGTATTATCTTATCCATCATTTCGCGTATCAAAAACATAACCTTTGGAAGTGTTTTTTTATACTACTTGAATGACGGAACAAGCAGATGGCCCACCTGATGTTAAGCGGTAACCTCTGGCTTTAACAATGCATTACCTCATAGGTCACGTCCACCTAGGACGCGCCCTATGCGGCATTGCACTGCACCCGCCACCCTGAGACATAAATGTTGGTAGCACTTCCCCGGACGAACTCTTTCACAAAAAAGCTCTACTACTACTAAAACTGTACTGTCTATCTGTATATTCTGTATAGACTGATTCATCATAATAGGGATTAAATAGTAGATTACATACGTGTTCGGAATGGCTTATATTTACGAACAGAGAGGTTTACGGCCCGAGCCGAAGGCGAGGGACGTAACGAGGTTTGTAAAGAAGCCTTTCCGAACGAGTTTTCTATACTATTTTTCCGTCTGAGAACCCGAAATCAAGCGGCGAAGGTGCTATTTTGAGGTTAGAAGGCGGAAAAAGATTTTCACCTTGACTTGTTTGTAAGATTAATATCGGGGAATGCTCTCAGGAACTTCATGATCTGATCCCACCATCTCCTTTTCATCATAGGACGAGCAGACGTACGGCTCAGTACCATCCTTACCTCATTAGTATACCCTCTATTCGTACTAAACGATTCAGTTCTACCTTTATAATGCGAACTGCTAAGGAGTAGAATACACTACCGTCGTCTGTCTATCCTGATAACTATAATCTGGGTCTCTTCAAGGCTAGAGTGAGTAGGTGCCTGCTAGACCTTTGTGCTTTATCTTCGGCCACATCGTCACTTACCAACAGGTGAGATCGTGGTCAAAAAAGGTCTATCATAGTTAAAAAAAAAAAAAAATTGTTGGTATAGTATTTGTCCTGGCTGCTAGCTTATGTTATTACTGGAAGAATTCGTTAGCAGAGTCAGTAGTGGGAAGTAATGGCGGCGATGAGCTTACCACTCGTCAGGCCATTTTTTTTTAACATTGATAGACCTTTGTTTGACCACGACCTATACGGTGGCGGGCACAGTGCAATGCCACATAGGGTGCGTCCTAGGTGGACGTGACCTATGAGGCAGAAACTAGGTCTAGCAGTAGTAGACCTTTTTTGTGAAAGAGTTCGTTACGGGCAAGAACTACCACCATACCTATTTCTGCCGCAAAGCAGTAGTGCTCGCATTGCTGTGTTCCGGTTTGAAGGGTATGGTTGCTGGTGAAATTACAACCACATGAGACTTTTCATCTCTATATCTCAGGGTGGCGGGCGCAGTGTAATGACACATAGCGCGCGTCCTAAGTGGATGTGACCTATCTGATAATGCACTGCTCATAGTCAGAGGGTACCGCTTAACATCAGGTGGGCCATCTGCTTGACCAGTCATTCCAAGAAGAGGTTACCGCTTAACATCAGGTTGGCCATACGTTTGTTCTGTCATTCACGTAGTTAAAAAAAAACCACGGAGTTTTTGATGACGTAGTAAATCTTAAACTGAAGGCATTTTAAAATAAATACCTAATAAAAATGGTCACAAAAATATAAAAAAGGGCAATCTCCACAATTACTCGCATAATTCTTGGTAACCGGAGTTCAACGGAGCGACTCATCTCGGCCCATTTCAGATATGAACACTTTTAATCAAAGAGACTACTATATGCATAGGATAACTTATTCCAACACATTGAACAGTCTGTTATGGGGACATTTTAGAACCGACTCAAATAAGCGGCCAAGTGCGTGTCGGACCATGTATAGTGTTTCTCCTGGAGAGATTTTCCCAAGTGACTACAGTATCGGGTTCTTGAAAAAGGGTGTTTGGAAATTTGTAAGCGTCGGAAACGCACGTGTCTTTTTTTTATTTTTATTTATTTTATTGATCTCTGTTTGGCTACGATCTCACCTGTTGGTACGTGTCTCTGGTATTGCAGGCATCCATAGGCTATGGAAACCGCTTACCAACAGGTGGGCCGTATGCTAGCTTGCTACCTCGGTAGTATAGAAGAAAAATTGCTCAAAGGTCAACCAAAGTAACAGATTTTTCTTGATAACTTGAAAAGTTTTCATTTACATACGAAATAACTAGTTTAATAACTAATAGTATAGGAAAACGATTATTAATATGCGTGAAAAAATTAAACTTGGTAAATAAAAAATATTCTTTATAAAAAACTTATTTTCAAATCAAATCAAATCATTTATTTGCTAAATAGGGTTGAAGAGGTTCTTAAGAGTTATACACAGTACCATTCTATTTCACCATTCTAGGTTAAGTTAATTACAGGTTACAAATACATTGTTGATTAAAAGATTATTAATTAATTAAACACAAATAATTGACGACCTCTGTGGGGTGGCGGGCGAAACTTTGCCTCGACGCAGTAGGTTGCGGGTTCGATTCCCACCTCAGAACAAATATTTGTGCGATCGCAGATATTTGTTCAGGGTGTTCTGGGTATTTTCTATGTATAATAAAAAATATCTATCTATGTAATATATTGTATTAAGCATATCAGTTATCTAGTACCCATAACACAAGCTTTGCTTAGCTTGGGGCTAGATAATGTTGTGTGAATTGTACAGCATTATTCATTTCTTATTATTTATTTATTTAATTAAAAATTAACAATTAATTAAACACACACACACACATGTTAACAATAACAAAATACAAAAACGCTTACCTACTCTAATAATTTATCAGTCAAGAATTCACTTATGGAATACATGCCTTTTGGGCCAAAAAAACAAAAAGTTTTTTTTACAAATAATATTGTTTTCGATTTCTGCAATTGATATTGGCGTTTTATTGAATACTTTTGTGGAACATAGATGTTTTATGTGAGGGCATAGCGATTTTATTTTTTAATCTCCTACTACATAATGGAGTAAACTGTTTATTTATTTAATTATCTGTGCTACAAAATACTAACGTCATTATTATAATTCTGCCGGGAAGATGCAAAGGTTTACATGATTTGAAGTTAGGATGTAAAGGTTGTTAAGGTCATACGCCTTTGTAGGCCAGCAGTTATGATTCATGAGGCCTTGTTAAGGGCATGCATTGTCTTTGCAGGTCTGTGATTTATTTATATACTAGCTGTAGCCCGCGGTTTCAACCGCATTATTCTCCTTAGAACTTTGGGCACTGGCTGGTAGGTACGACAGTCCTCTGCAGAGGTACTGACTACTGGGTGTCGGCCCTTATAAATCTCAACTCTAGGCAGGTGTATTGTGTTAATTCGTTATACATTGATTGATATTTTTTTTTTTTTTTTATACTACTTGGATGGCGGAACAAACAAGAGGCGCACCTGATGTTAAGGTGATTATAGCCTCGAACGACCTTGGGCATCTGGGCGGAGCCTAGGAAATGTTGCATCCAGACCCCGCACCACACGCCACGCATAAAAATTGGCACAATATTCGGAAACAATGAAGAATCGCAGCGAGCGGCGCGCGCGGCAGCGGGCGCGCCGGCCGCGGCGTGGAGCGCGGTGCGCTAGTCATGAGACCGCGGCGCGCGGCGGGCGGCAGCCGCGGTTTGGCACGAGGTGCTAGTAATGCAGTCATATCTGTTGTCTAGTTTGTTGTGTTTCAGAACACGCGCACTTTTGATTTTGAGTTTCGGAAATTATGCGCTATTGCTATAGTATACCTATGCCTGCCGGCACTGTTGATTTTTCTTAGCTTTGTTTGTTAGACCTGTCTACTAGACCTAGTATGGTAGATAATTAAATAGATGACACACGCCTTTTTCCCCGAAAGTGTAGGCAGAGCCCATAAATATAAACATAAAAGTACCTATTTCTTACATACCTAGTAGTTTTATTATTATTATTTATTTATTTAATCACCAAAGTAATTATTTCACACATACTTCGTAGTATTTTCGCCCGCAGTAACTCATTCATCTGTGGTAATATCACTTTAGCCAAAACCGCTGGACTTAGAGACTTGAAACTTGCAGGGTGTATTATTTTTAGGGCAAGATTTCACATTCGAGGTTTTTCATTCGAAATTTTTCATTCGGGCTTTTAAATTCGAGATTTTTCATTTAAGATTTTTCATTCGAGGTTTGTCATTCGAGATTTTTCGTTCGAGATTTTTCACCCGAGATTTTCCGTTCGAGATTTTTCATTTAAGATTTTTCATTCGAGTTTTTATTCAAAATTTTTCATTCGAGATTTTTCATTCGAGATTTTTAATTCGAGAGTTTTCATTCGAGATTTTTCGTTCAAGATTTTTCATTCGAGATTTTTCATTCGAGATTTTATATTCGAGATTTATCATCCGAGATTTTTCATTCAAGATTTTTCATTCGAGAGTTTTCATTCGAAATTTTTCGTTCAAGATTTTTCATTCGAGATTTTTCAGTAGAGATTTTTCATTCGAGATTTTTCATATACGTACTTATTCTTATAGTAGATAACATAACATAGCACCCAACAGTCACATACATAGACACAAGACATCCCTTTGTTGTGTGTATCAGAAACTACGAGTACCATGGTACCATAACACCTAGACCCGGAACAAATATTTGCAGATCATACGAACATTTTTCCCGCAGCGGGAATCAAACCCGCAACCTTTCGCATCTCAGCCGGCTACTCGCCCGACGCGCTACAGCTACAGAGGTCGTCAAAGATAAGAAACAAACAAGCGTCCTCGCGCAAACAAGATATCTAAACGAAAACGATCAATATTTACATTGTTTTGTTCAAGGAACACAAAACACAACTAAAAAACTACGATGAGTACACTAACTGCTATCGTGTCTTATTGTGCCCGAACCAGTCGGTGGCACTCATAGGAGCGGAGCAAAAAAGTGACGCGGGTACCCCGTGCGAACGCTTGGGCCGGACTGAGGTCCGCGGCCGAACCGCCCGTGGCAGCTCGTTTTACAGTTTTTGTTTTATTGTTTAAAAATGATAATTATTTTTGAAAATGTAAACATATCATGTGTAAAGTCTGAAAATTGTCTATAATATTGTGAAAGAATCATTAAAATAGCTGCAGGCGTTTGGAAGGAGTAGGAATTCTTGCGTAAATTATAGGGAACAATGTTTTATTTTTTCCTGTCAAAAGCAACACCAATTTAAATAATCTAAACATATAGTTCTATTCTTGACAATATTATACTTATTAACTGATTTTTTTTAAATTATTTGGGCCATTATTGTAGGAGGAGTAGGCTTTCGAAATAGGTCAATTTTGAGTTTCGGCCCCTGCCTATGAACGGTGCATTACATCATAGGTCACGTCCACCTAGGACGCACCCTATGTGGCAATGCACTGCGCCCGCCACCCTGAGACACAAAGATGAAAAGTCTCATGAGCCTGTAATTTCACCGGCACCCTTACCCTTCAAACCGGAACACAGCAATGCGAGCACTACTGCTTTGCGGCAGAAATTGAAAGAAAGAAAGAAAGAAAGAAAGAAACATTTATTTATGACTATACAAACAAAGACACACACCAACAAAAAAAAAGCAAACAAGATAGAAACTAAATAAAAACTAAAACAAAATAAAAAGGTAGAAATAGGTATGGTGGTAGTACAGCCCCGGACGAACTCTTTCACAAAAAAGCTCTACTACTACTATGTGTCTATGTGTGGTATGTGGGTATTTAGTTTAAATATTGTTTAATATTAATTAAGTAGAATTTTAATGACATTGTAAATTGGATCATGGTATGTGAATAAACAAAATTATAATTTAATTGGACAAAATATTGAATCATTGGATCCGAATATTGGTCTTCTCCATATTTCTGTATGGCTCCGAATCATGGACGATCCGAGCAGTGGATAGGAGAAAGATAGACGCTTTTGAGATGTGGCGCTGGAGGAGAATGTTGCGGAGGAAAGAACCAACAAGTCAATACTTGCCCAGCTGCCCATCAATACCTGGCTCTCCAGCATCTGCTACCAGCGAGTTCTCAGTTATTTTGGACACATAGCCCGAAGACAGCCAGATAACCTTGAAAAACTAGTTGTAGTACGAAAAGTGGATGGAAAAAGACAGCGCGGCCGATCACCTAGTCGCTGTTCTGATCAAGTCAAGGCACTCACTGGCCTCCCTATCGAAAAAATAGGAAAAACAAACATAGTTTTTAATAGGAATGTGATATTTATTGATATATAAAATCGCATAAACAACATTAGCACGCATAATATTATTTTATTGACCTGTTTAATTATATTAAGTTTATTTCCTTACCGATCTCACGTTTATGACTTAGCTTTACCATAACGCCTGCAAATAGGTGCTTTGCAATAATTATTAGACGACCTCTGTGGCGCGGCCGGCGAAGCTTGGCCTGCGACGCAGGAGGTTGCGGGTTCGATTACCGCCTCGGAACAAATATTTGTGCGATCGCAGATATTTGTTCAGGGTGTTCTGGGTATTTTCAATGTATAATAAAAAATATCTATCTATGTAATATATTGTATTAAGTATATCAGTTATATCTGGTACCCATAACACAAGCTCTGCTTAGCTTGGGGCTAGATAATGTTGTGTGAACTGTCCAGCATTATTTATTTATTTATTTATTTATTAAGTACTAGTAGCTCGCCCCGGCTTTACACGGGTAGTGTCAGGATAGGTTTTTTTTATTGAGAAATTTTTGTCCTGTCTTGTTTCTGTCTGGGTGATCCCTTGATATTATAATGTAGTATCCATGCATATTTATGCATATTCTTAGTAGTAGTAGAGCTTTTTTGTGAAAGAGTTCGTCCGGGGAAGTACTACCACCATACCTATTTCTGCCGCAAAGCAGTACTGCTCGCATTGCTGTGTTCCGGTTTGAAGGGTAAGGGTGCCGGTGAAATTACAGGGACATGAGACTTTTCATCTTTATGTCTCAGGGTGGCGGGCGCAGTGCAATGCCACATAGGTTGCGTCGTAGGTGGACGTGATCTATGAGGTAATGCACTGTTTATAGGCAGAGGTTACCGCTTAACATCAGGTGGGCCACTTGCTTGATCCGCCATCCAAGAAGTATTAAAAAAAAAAAAAGAAAAAAAAAAATTGTACTTGATTTAGTCAGTTAAAAATCTTATCTAAGATTGATAATTTTGCATTATATCTCACCTGAATTGCTCTGTGTTTGGTTGTCTTAACACAACACTGAACTCAAAAGAATTGTCTTTTTTTAGCCTGCCCTCGTGCTACGGTTGACCGTAGGTAATTAAAATCATAATCGGCCAGAGCTGAATTGTCTTTGACGTAATGTTTTGAATGTAATTAGCCGCGTACCCACCTAGCGCACAGGCTCGCGCGGCAGCCTCGCGAGCCAAATGCCTCGGCTGGTGTGGACGTGCCTCGGCCTGCCTCGGGCGCGCGTTTGCTCGACCGAGCACGGCTCGGCCCCGAGCCATCTGTTGTCGGTAAACTTGACGCGCTCAAAGGTGCCTCAGTGAGCGCTGTGCGTTAGGTGGGGACGATTATGTTTTGGCTCGCGCGCGAAGCTACTTCAAGTTTTGTCTCTTGCCGTCTTTGGCTTCTGTAATTTTGATATCAGGACTTATGATGGCTCAGCCTGCCTCGCGAGGCGGCCTCGTGTAAATTGAACAAAACTACTGAGGCTGCCGCGGGAGCCATCGCTCGCGATCCGGACACCGAGGCTGCCGCGCGAGCCTGTGCGCTAGGTGGGTACGCGGCTAATGAGGTTCAGAAATCTAAACTTTAGCCTTTGTCAGCCGAGCGTAGGTAAGAACTGAACTTCTGAACTATTTATTTTGTAGCAATAGGTAGACAGTAAAAAAATCACAGTATGTAGTATTTCTATTGCCACTATAATAAAGAAAAAAGCGGCCAAGTGTGAGTTGGACTCGCCCATGAAGGGTTCCGTAGCAGCAAGTAACATAATATAAAAGTTCTTGTAGTTCGTTGTAACTTTGATCGATGTTTTAATAATAGTGTATTAAAAAAACTAACCCCCAACATTTATTGTTTTTTTTTATATTTTTGTGAGAAAATCTTAATGCGGTTCACAGAATACATCCTAGTTAATTTTAACAGCATAGTTCTTATAGTTTCGGAAAAAAATGGCTGTGACTTACGGACGGACAGACAGACAGACAGACATGACGAATCCATAAGGGTTCCGTTTTTTGCCATTTGGCTACGGAACCCCAACACTGCGTGTTCACTGTTCAACTTGTATTCAAGCACTGGATTGGCCGTTCACACTGGGTGAGCTGGAATGAAAAAATAGACCGCGATTCCAGTCATTTGAATGGATTGATCTCTGGAATAAAAAAATGGGGTGGACGTAGAGAGGTCGAGAATCCCGACAATACCCGTCCGAAGCCGGGGTGAGTTGCTAGTACCATAGGTATCATCATAGGTGCCTCATTATTATATTTTTTTTTTTTTATATACTACTTCGATGACGGAACAAACAAGAGGCCCACCTGATGTTAAGCGGTAACCTCTGCCTATGAACAATGCATTACCTCATAGGTCACGTCCACTAAGGACGCACCCTATGTGGCATTGCACTGCGCCCGCCACCCTGAGACATAAAGATGAAAAGTCTCATGTGCCTGTAATTTCACCGGCACCCTTACCCATCAAACCGGAACACAGCAATGCGAGCACTACTGCTTTGCGGCAGAAATAGGTATGGTGGTAGTACTTCCCCGGACGAACTCTTTCACAAGAAAGCTCTACTACTACTAAAAGCTCTACTACTCTGTACTAAGTACATACCTACTCCCTAAATGAACGGACAAAATGGCTTCGCCTTAATAACGGATGTCTATAATAGATAATAGTGTGTGAATTGGCTTAGAATACGATAGAATACCGCCTCTAAGCACAATTTGTGTCAGAGTTCATGATTATTGCCAATGAAGGAACTGCACATCGAAAATTACTGCATCTTTAGGAACCTTTAATACCCCATAATATTTACCGGAATGTGGTCTCCAATGTCATTTCTGAACTGTTTTTTTCTAGAAACTACTTTCCTCAGAAACATTTTTGGAATTATTATTACCAACCTATTTTCATTTTTAACCCCCGACGCAAAACCGACGGGGTGTTATAAGTTTGACGTGTCTGTGTGTGTGTCTGTGTGTGTGTTTCTGTGTGTACTGTGTGTGTGTCTTTGTGTGTATCTGTGTGTGTGTCTGTTTGTGTGTCTGTCTATGGCATCGTAGCTCCCGAAAGGATGAACTGTTTTTTTTTTTACGGTGAATTTGTCGAGAGTGTTCTTAGCTATGTTTGATCAAATTCGGTTTAGCCGTTTCATTGCGTTGAGGGTTTTTATTTTTTACAAAATTAATTACTTGTTGTTCTTTGATTATTTATTACTGTTTTTTTAATAATTAGCGCCGCACGGCTTGTGCATTTGCCATTATCAAGTTATTTTTCATTTTCATTAGTGTATTTTCAATATAATTTGCAACGTTACACTCCTTCTAAGTCAAAGTTAAGTCATGTTTTATTAAAACGGCGGCCGTTTTACTAAAACTTCGGTAGTAGACAATTTCCCTCTTCACTTTCACTTCTGCTATTTAAACGAGCTACATTGGTTAAAATGCCATCAAAATTACACAAAAAAACTCAAAAAAACACAAGGAAAAAAATTGAAATAAAAGTAGACGACGTCTATCTTTGAAAATGGTGAGAAGAGTCCTTTACACAGACCTTGAAAGGATACTAACATATGTCCTTATCTTAATATCTTAATATCTTTGACAAAAAAAAAAACCTAAATCTAATACTGTTATCATGCCTTTGGTGAATATGTGCAAAACTTTTTTACATAAATACTTACCTACAACAGAAGTTACTACCTACTCGCCTTCCGTACTCAAAGAAGACCCCAAAACATCCAAGACACATTCGAAAAATCCCCAACGTGCAGTACTCGTTAACATCAACACTTTACGAGCGTCTTAATGACATTTTGACCCGGTTTAATGACATTCTGCCCGCTTTTAATGGTGTTTAATGATAGCCAACGACTCCGGAGCTTTTCTTAACAACTTTCCACTTTGGCGGGAAATCTTCTGGTGCTTATTTTATGTAGATTTTGTTCTTGATAATTGCTAAGTTAATTGGTGTTAATTCTTCAATAGAGTTTCATCTCAACTATCTCACATAAGTGCGAGCAACGTCTGCAAAGGGAAAGTATTTTCTCCAAGAGAAGAGACTTTCATAGAGTAATGTGTTTTGAATAAGGAACATGATTACTGTTCCTTATTGATCCGCGACCAAAGAGATCGAACTAAAATATTTTATTGAAAAAGTTGCTGGCTGGTTAGCATGAAAGAGCGCTGGCATTATTCCGTGGCGCTGGCTCTTTGATTATATAGACGACAAAAAAAACTCTAAGTGCTGGCTGCATTTAAAAAAGAACAAATTAAAATCTTACAAACTACGTCCGAGAAGGAAGGAAGACTCTTCCCGCCATTTTCGAAAAGAGACTTTGTCTACTTTTATTTTATTTCTTTTCCTAGTGTTTTCTTGAGTTATTTTGTGTTATTTTAACTAATGTAGCTCATTTAAAAAGCACAAGTGTAGTGAAATGAAATGGAAGTGAATTGCGTGACTTTTGAAATTGGTGGAAATTGTCTACCAAAGTTTTAGTAAAATTGGCCACCGTTTTACTAAATCATGACTCGACTGTGACTTTGACGACTTGGAAGGAGTGTAACGTTGCAAAATATATTGAAAATACAATATAGTGAAAATACAGATACTTACTTGAAAATAAATAAATAAATAAATAATGCTGGACAGTTCACACATCATTATCATTATCCAAATGGCAAATGCACAAGCCGTGCGGCGCCAATTATAAAGAAAGAAAAAAAACTACGTCCGAAACATGTCCGATATAGCTTTTATTGGTGGAGGCCAATTATGTCCAGCTGGATTTCTGTATACTGATGATGATGATGATGTATGCATATAAGATATAATTAAAAAACGTGTTCGTAATAATTTATTTCAATCTTTTCTCTCGTCAATTCAAAAGACAAAACACTAACCGTGCTACAATAAAATTCGAATTATCCTTGGAATAGTTACACAGTGATTTGTTACGACATCCACGGGAGGACACGGAGGGTTACATTCTTATACCGGCCACAAAACAGCACTCACCCACGTGGCCAATTTACAAGCATGTACCTACCTAACGACATCCACGGGAGGAGACGGAGAGTTATATTATTAACCCGGCCACACCATTATGAGTTATATTATTATGCGGTTATAATGACTCAAAATTCGATACCGTCGGGATACACACTTACTCTGTCTCCTTTACAACATCCTCCAGAATACTCCTTCTCCAAACTATTTAAAAGAACGTTTCCCTCCCCGTTTTTCTCCTGACTATCTATCTCGATCCTCTCATCATCTTCTACTCATGATCCCTGCCTGTTTTGACTTTGGCTCCTACACCGAGTCTAAGGCAAAAACAGCTGCCATGTAGCTAGGCATCCTGAATAAGGTAAAGCGTTACTTCACGCCAGGACAGCTTCTCAGTTTATATAAAGCACAAGCCTGGGCTGGTATGGAGTACTGCTGCCATGTTTGGGATGGTTCGGCCAAATACCAGCTTGCTGCCTTGGACTCGATCGAACGTAGAGCTTTCAGGCTCATAGGTGTGCAACATATGGCGGAGACTAAGATCCAGAGTCTCGAGCACCGCCGTAAGGTTGCATGCCTTTCAATCTTCTATAGGTTACATTTCGGGGAATGCTCCCAGGAACTGCACGATCTGATCCCACCATCTCCTTTTCATCATAGGACGAGCAGGCGTACGGCTCAGTACCATCCTTACCTCATTGGTATACCTTCTATTCGCACAAAACGTTTCGGTTCTACCTTTATAATGCGAACTGCTAAGGAGTGGAACACACTGCCGTCGTCTGTCTTTCCTGAAAACTATAATCTGGGTCTCTTCAAGTCAAGAGTGAATAGGTGCCTTCTACCTTTGTGCTCCATCTTCGGCCACATCGTCACTTACCAACAGGTGAGATCGTGGTCAAACAAAGGTCTATTAATGTTAAAAAAAAAAAAAAACACGAATTCGGTGGACAGACTTAGAAATATGGATAGGTAGGTATTGGGGTACTCACGCGCTCGTGCGTGGACGCTTGGATATTCACTATAATTTTTCACTTCTTTTAGTTTTTGAGTTGCTTTGAGTTCTTGAGGTGATTTGATATCGATTAATCGTTTGTAAAGTCCCACGGGATTGTTCCTTCAGTTATTCACACACTTCTTGTTAGTTTTTTAGCGGAGCACACACGCCCTGTTTTGGCTAAGGTAGACATTTTCTTCCTCTGACAGCCGGTTTCTCGTAGTGGCGCCAAATTTAAAGTTGTGAGTTTGTGCGAAGGTTTTGGAAGGATGGATAGACTTCTAAAGCCTGAACACTGTCCATAAGACCTCTTTTTACACCCACTCCTTTACGGTAATTTCGATCCGCTTGTGGAACTCTCTTCCAGTAGAAGTCAGGAAAGCCGCTTCCATGGGAGTCTTCAAGTCCAAACTGTAACAATACTTTTTGTCTTGCAAAATCTCCAACAAAATTGAGCTTATGTTATTTATTGAATTATTTATACATATTATATTATGTTAGGTATTTATATAGCTAGTTATTTAGAGTAGGTATTTTATTATTTTAATCATTTAATCTCAACATATAATTATTGTCAATAGCACTACCACCCACTCTACATTACACAAAGGTTAGCTGGAAGAAAATGCTAATTAGCATTAAGTTCGCCTATGTACTGCTTTTTTGTCGTGTGCAATAATGTTCTATTTATCTATCTACCACGGCACTCACTCATGTGGCCTATTTCCAAGCATGTACCTAACGACATCCACGGGAGGAGACGCAGAGTTATTTTCTGATGCCGGCCACACTACAGCGCTCACCCATGTGGCCTATTTACAAACATGTAACGATCCACGGGAGGAGACAGAGAGTTATATTGTTATACCGGTCACACTACAGCACTCACCCAGGTGGCCTATTTACATTTATATAAATCAAATAGTAGTAGTAGTAGAGCTTTTTTGTGAAAGAGTTCGTCCGGGGAAGTACTACCACCATACCTATTTCAGCCGCAAAGCAGTAGTGCTCGCATTGCTGTGTTCCGGTTTGAAGGGTGCCGGTTAAATTACAGGCACATGAGACTTTTCATCTTTATGTCTCAGGGTGGCAGGCGCAGTGCAATGCCACATAAGGCGCGTCCTAGGTGGACGTGACCTATGAGGTACTGCACTGTTCATTGGCAGAGGTTACCGCTTAATATCAGGTGGGCCATCTTCTTGACCCATCATTCTAAGTAGTATAAAAATAAATAAAAATCAAATGCTCAAGAGACATTCCCACTCGGCTCCGTTTGCTGACGGAGACGCCACAACTCAGCATAAACCGTAATCCAGTAGACTCCTCACTCCGAAGCTCGTAAGGGCAAATTGGATTTTTTCCGACCCTCGACTGGATTTAATTATTGTTTTATTACGTGTCTGGGGCGGGACGTTTATGTTAATGTACCTACTATTCGGTCAAATCAACGTTTTTGCTGAACAGTGTGTACTGTGTACCTACTTTTTTTTAGCTTCTTTAATGACCCAACTGATGTAAAGCAGTCACCGCCGCCTATGGACATCTGCAACACCCACGGTATTGCAAACGCGCTGCCTACCATTAAGAGCCCTATTGATATTTCTCTTGAATTTACCCATATTGTAGCCCTGTGGGAAGACATCCAACGGGAGCTCATTCCACATCCTCCAGGTACGCGGGAGAAACGAGTGCGTGAAACGCACTGTGCGAGACCTCCACACATCCAAAATGTGCGGGTGAGCTCGCTCACGATGGCAGGGTGTGCGGTTATAAAAGTGCGAAGCTGGGATTAGTTCAAACAGCTCCTCAGAGCATTCCCCGTTAAAAATCTTATAAAAGACGCTAAGCGAGCCAATATCTCGGCGCACGCTCAACGGCTCTAGATCCCTGGTAACTTGCTTGATTATTACCTCATAATATAAAAAAAACCTGAACATACAATATTACTTTCTTATAAACATGTAAAAATCAACAAACTTTAAAAAAAAAATATCACATCAATATTATAAATGCGAAAGTTTGTGTGTGACTCTGTTAGTATGTTTGTTACTTCTTCACGCTGAAATGGCTGTACGGATTTAGATGAAGTTTGGAATGGAGATAACTGGACTCCCGGAATAACACAGGCACATTTTTATCCCGATATTCCCACGGAATCGAGACTTACGCGGGTGAAACCGTGGGGCGCTGCTAGTTATGAATAATTTTACAATAAAATATTAACGGTTAATAGTAAAATATTCTATGAAATTTTCCCGTAATATTATAAATGCGAAAGTTTGTGTGTGAGTGTGTTAGTGTGTTTGTTACTTCTTCACGCTGAAATGGCTGGACGGATTTGGATGAAATTTGGAATGGAGATAACTGGACTCCCGGAATAACACAGACACATTTTTATCCCGATATTCCCACGGAATCGAGACTTACGCGGGTGAAACCGTGGGGCGCTGCTAGTTATGAATAATTTTACAATAAAATATTAACGGTTAATAGTAAAATATTCTATGAAATTTTCCCGTTTTTATAAAAATAATAAAAACGTTCTTCCTATATTTGTCATCAACATCGCAAACAATGATTCGATGATCGATATCAGTCAATACAATCCTAATAAAATCGTGACCTTTTCATTCTATTTCTATGAATGCACATTTCACTAAACTCTCACAAAGGCTTATTCTAAATCAATCGAAATTATCCCTTATATGCTTTGTATAAAGCTGTTTTCTGTATCACCTATCTGAGTTCAATGTGATGTTGCATTATCGGCTTTCGCAACATGAGTTTAGGATTGTTTTTGTATGTTTAAAGTTTAAGATGCTTCTTATCTCATAGAGGTTCACTTCTTCATAAAGGAAAGAATTGCCATGGAATAGGTAATATGGCAATCGCATTGTCAATCTCCATTGAAGGGATGTCTTATCGGAAAATACCTTGGATGTCGCGATTTCTCTACGATTCCTATTATTTTGTATGTCTTTTGTTGAGCATTTGACGCGCTCGCTTGCCGAGAAAATAGCGAATTTCAAAATGAACAAGGTATGAAATAGTAGATTATGCACTGATGGAATAAAGCAGTGTCTTAAGTGACGGGCAGTATATTGAACCTCAGGGTTCAACGGGTTGGCGCAACGAGGGACTCTAGTTATATAGAGTCCTGAGTGAAGCGAGGGGTTCAAGCTGCCCAAGACGAAGACAGGCTTTATTCCAGAGGAGCATACTCTACTTTTCACACCTTCTACAAGACAATTAAAATTCACTGAAAATCACCGCACCAAACACCGTCTTTTGTTTCACATTGTTTGTAAACGCACCTTTTTATTTAATTTTTGAGTTCTTATGGTGGCCATTTTGATTTTCGAACAAACCTCTTTACAATGCCATATGGGCATTTTGTTTACTTAGAGTTTTCCACGAGTTTCCACTCGAATTTGTCGTTCCAAATTCAAATCCCTTTATTCCCTAGGGAGTTTCATCCAACTTTATATCCTTTATGAGATAATGCTTTACTTTACGTTGAGGTTGCAGGATATGTAATTGGACATTGTCGAGCAGGTGGTGTAAAAAGTAACTTGTGTAACAAGAGGCCAAGGTAATATTTTGTTAATCGAGGGTGTTATTTTGAATTCAGAGCGAAGCGAAGGATTCTATAGTAGAATCCCGCGCGTAGCGAGAGCTAAGAATTCAATATACGTCGCCCGAGAACAAAATATTTTGGCCCCTAGTGATACAAACAATTTTTCATCACTCATGAGAAAAATCAAAAGCTACGAGTACCTTTCAGCGCGCATTGCCGCCAAATTGTCACCGGTCTAGGAAAATTTCCTCCGTTTACTCCCGTGGATGTCGTAAAACCTACTATTGGATTCCCAGGGGATTGGCAGCAGCATCCACCTGAGTGCATACTACGATCACGGGAAATCCCCTCCATTGCATTCTATTGTGGATCGGACCAATGGACGGCTGATGATGATGAAACTACGTGCATATAAAGAAGATAAAGATAAAGATACAGATACAGATAAAGATAAAGATAAAGATAAAAATAAATGTAAAGATAAAGATAAAGATAAAGATAAAGATACAGCTACAGATAAAGATAAAGATAAAGATAAAGATACAGATACAGATAAAGATAAAGATAAAGATAAAGATAAAGATAAAGATAAAGATAAATGTAAAGATAAAGATAAAGATAAAGATAAAGATAAAGATAAAGATGAAGATAAATTAATTTGCTTGAACATAATGTCATATATGAAAGGTCTTAGGAAAGGTAGGGTGTTCTACCTTATCTAGCATGCATAGCTCTCTCCATAGCTCGCTGCACAACTTTAACCTTATGTATATGAACTTTATCGTGGTGTATCTGGCTTAAAAATAGATCCCTCCGTTTCCTCACATGGATGTAGTAAAAGCCATACTAAGGGATTAAAATAAATAAATAAATATTGCTGGACAATTCACACAACATTATCTAGCAACAAGCTAAGCAGAGCTTGTGTTATGTGTACAAATACCATACAAAACAAATACAAATACTTGTTCCTAGGCGGGCATCGAACCTGCAACCTCCTGCGTTGCAGGCGGACGTTCGCCCGCCGCGCCACAGAGGTCGTATTACACCTTTATACTACTTTTATTTGTATACTACTTGAATGACGGAACAAGCAGATGGCCCACCTGATGTTAAGCGGTAACCTCTGCCTATGAACAGTGCATTACCTCATAGGTCACCTCCACCTAGGACGCACCCTATGTGGCATTGCACTGCGCCCGACACCCTGAGGCATAAAGATAATAATTCTCATGTGCCTGTAATTTCACCGGCACCCATACCCTTCAAACCGGAACACAGCAATGCAAGCACTACTGCTTTGCTGCAGAAATAGGTATGGTGGTAGTACTTCCCCGGACGAACTCTTTCACAAAAAAGCTCTACTACTACCATGCCTATTTCTGCCGCAAAGCAGTAGTGCTTGCATTGCTGTGTTCCGGTTTGAAGGGTGCGTCCTAGGTGGACGTGACCTATGAGGTAATGCACTGTTCATAGGCAGAGGGTACCGCTTAACATCAGGTGGGCCATCTGCTAGTTCAGTCATTCAAGTAGTATAAAAACTAAAAAATATAATTATTTCATTACAAGTCGGTCACTCCCACCCGGGGTCGGTCAGACCCCATCACTGCGCATCAAAACAGACCCCATAAAATGTGGAACTGGCCAATAGACGGCTGATGATGATGATGATGATTTCAAGTCAGATAAACTTCAAGTTATTTTATTACAAGTCGGTGATTCCAAACCCACCCGGGGTCGGTCAGACCCCATCACCGCACATCAAAACAGACCCCATAAAGATCATACCATTTATTATTTATCAATTGTATATATTATAGAAGGACGGTATATGCCGTCTGACCCGCGCGGGGTCATTTTACGACCGATATATTGCTTTATAAGACTAACGTGTGTGACTGGTTTTGCTCGGTTCATAGATCTAGGGATAATAGCAGTACCTATTTACATTACCTACACTTACACACTCGTTACATTATCTGCACACAACCCACACATTATCTAGCACATACATCGACACTGAACATCACTTATAATCATTACGGAACCTACTTTGTAACTGTTATTTACTTAAACATAAGTCCTATTTCATGAGTTAAGTACTTAAATAAAATAATCTATATAGGTACCTAGTATGTTAATTTAGTCCCAGGTCAATTTTTGTTTATTTTTCTGGGATATTTGCTTATACTATATTAAAACTGAGTGAAGCAAAAATGTAGTTATAACAGCGATAACAGCTTTGTGCGTGCGAGGAGGACAAACACTGCTCGCCGAGATACAGTTTTTTAACTAGTTCGGCGGGTAGGGCGAATTCAATTCAACCACAAATAGGTAATTACTAACCAAAACACTCATGATAATTGCGTACCTACCTATTACTATCACTATTTTGTTTGTTCATTCACAAGAAATGCATCTAACAAATTTTATCTATTTATATTTAAAAAAAAATATTACTATTACTATTTTTTTTTTTTTTTTTTTTTATTATTATTTTTTTTTTTTTTTTTTTTTTTTATTTTATCTTTCAATTCTATAAATTTGATCTATTATATTTTATCATCTAACAAGTTTTACCAGGACAGATTGCATTATAATGTAGTTTGTAGGTACATAACCGATACTTATAAAGGCACACTGGCTCCTAAAATACTAGTTTTATTTGCTTGTTTTGGGAGCCATGTTTTTGTTTTTGTTTTTTGTTTTTTGAGTGTACAACCTTTGTTTCAATCTACCTAATAATTTTAATTTTAATTTTACGTATGCACTGTATTAACGTTGTACGTTTTTTATCAATAAACTAAACTTACTTACTTACTTACTTACTAGGTAAATATATAATAATTAGTTTAGCTTTTGAAACTATCATGGTTATGTACATACTTTTAACTAGAAACGGGATATTTACCATGATTCCTGAGTTTTATTTGTTCCCTCAAATTCAAGAATCATGGTAAATATCCCGTTTCTGGTGGAAAGTAATAATTAGTTTATCGTTAAATTTGTATGAGTTGAGATAGGTATGTAGTTGGGGCCTCGTGGACTCCTGTAGCTCAAAAACTCTTCAAGTTCATATTCGAACTTAAATTTATAGTTAATCCATAGTCGCACGGATAGTCCCGGGATGAAAAGCAGTCAACCCCCCCCCCCCCCCTCGCTCCTTCCCCCACTCCTCCCCTAATCATCCCCACCATCTATCCACGCACCAATTACCAAATAAACCTGCTAAAGAAGACTCTTTTTTTCTTCTAAAATTTTATTTTTTCGCTAGTTCTTCATCATTGTCATCATCAGCCTTTAGACGTCCAATGGACGAGGCCTTCCCCATATTGGATGGTTTTGAGTGGGGGGGGTTGGCGGTTGGGGGTTGGCGGTTGGGGGTTAGGGGTGGGGGGGGGAGGTTAGGGGGGGGTGGAGGTTAGGGGGGGGTGGAGGTTAGGAGGGGGTGGAGGTTAGGGGGGGTGGGTGCGTGTTGAATGCTTCCCGACACTACCCGTCCGAAGCCAGGGACATTTTTTTTTTATACACAACTTAGAATGACGGATCAAGCAGAATGGCCCACCTGATGTTAAGTAGTAGGTATTTATACTAACGTATGATCGAAGCAGCGAAGTCAAAATGCCCATAAATAACCTTTGGAGCGTATGGGACTGCATTGTTCTAAGATGTATGTAAGTACTTATGCCTAGATTTATTGAAAAGGTTCCTAGCTTAGTTCAACTTGGACAGCTTACATGAAAACAACATTAGTATGTACAAATACTCATACCCGACCGAGCTTAGATCGTTTTTTTTTTAAATCGTCTTTCCTAAAGGAATCACTTCCCTTTTTTTTATACTACATGAATGACGGAACAAGCAAGATGCCCCAGCGGTAACCTTACCTCATAGGTCACGTCCACATAGGACGCGCCCTATGGGGCGTTGCACTGCGCCCGCCGCCCTGAGACATAAAGATTAAAAGTCTCAAGTGCCTGTAATTTCACCGGCACCCTTACCCTTCAAACCGGAACACACAGCAATGCGAGCACTACTGCTTTGCAGCAGAAATAGGTATGGTAGTAGTACTTCCCCGGACGAACTCTTTCACAAAAAAGCTCTACTACTACTAAAAACCCTACTACTTCCCTATCGTGTTTAGTATGTGTCAATACTCCCGCCTGCAATACTCTTTTCCCCGAATTGGCCTCTTTTCACGTGAGTTACACCGTCGTAGGAAAAAGACGTGACAAGTGGTGAGCTCATCGCCGCCATTGCTTCCCACGACTGACTCTGCTAACGCTTTCTTCCCGTAATAACACATTCCTTAAATAAGCTAGCAGCCAGGACAAAACTTATTATACCAACGAATCTTAGAAACAAGTCAGGGTAATCCTTAAGATATCCACCTCAGATCGTCTACTTTCCAATCCAGCATCGATTTCCACAAAATTGAAAGTAACCCCCAACAATGACCTTAAACTACCCTCAGGGAGCGTATCCTAATCCTTAAATAGTAAATTCTTAGTCAATTGCTTTCAATAGACTGTGGTTCAAGTTATGAACTGAGGCTTTTTCATCCATCCTTCAGAGTGCTGAAGTGTAAATCTTTGAACCGGTCTTTTAACTTTAAAAAGACCGGAAAGACTGGAAGCCACACAAAAAAGTGTCTAATAAGAACATAAGTCATCCTTCACCTGAGTGTCAGTGGACATATTCTTAGGTATAATTTATGTTATAAATCTAGGTCAATTGTAAATTACTTATTAGCCTGCTTTATGGCTAGATTGTAATGATAATGTACATTTATTATGTATAAAAAATAAAAAAAAAGACCGGAAAGACCGAAAGACACACTCTAAAGTATCTTTAAAAGACC
Organism: Operophtera brumata; assembly: GCA_932527175.1. NCBI lineage: Eukaryota > Metazoa > Arthropoda > Insecta > Lepidoptera > Geometridae > Operophtera > Operophtera brumata. The sequence continues at coordinate 4,838,047 of OW052229.1, forward strand.
TAGGAAACTTGGTTGTTTGTATGTTACTTGCAATGTTTGTAAGTTCAGGTAAAACCTTGTAACTGAATTTTAAAGAAGTTGTTCTCAGACAATTAAGATTAAATTTGACAAGTTCCGATAACAATACAATATTATGGTGACAGCGAGCCGATCTGATGATGGACAACGGAACTCCTCGATGGATAATAGTAGACTGGCCGTGTTTAGGCTCATTTTGATCAGCACACGGTTTTAAATCACTATTTTTATAAACACTTTTTTTTGACATCCACTGTGCCCGGCGTGGCGGGCGTAACTTCGCCTGCCACGCAGGATGTTGCGGGTTCGATTCCCGCCTCGGAACAAATATTTGTGCGATCTGCAGATATTTGTTCAGGGTGTTCTGGGTATTTTCTATGTATAATAAAAAACAAAATATCTATCTATGTAATCTATTGTATTAAGTATATCAGTTATCTATTACCCATAACACAAGCTCTGCTTAGCTTGGGGCTAGATAATGTTGTGTAAACTGTCAGCATTATTTATTTATTTTTATTTTGTATTTATAAAAGTTTGTACCGAAATATATATTGTTCAACAAAACACTTACTTATTATAATTATATTCCTTGTGTCACCGTTGGCGTCGGTTGTCGAAGCCCGTCACATAAAGCCCGCTTACTTCTACTCCTTGTACCAAACACCCAACCTATTGTCTTAACCCACAATCGAGAGCTTCTAAAAATGCATCAGATAGGCCACACGACGTTATGTCTCATAAACTGCCCCCTAACCTGACCATAGTGGGACATTTGGACATTTGGGACATTGGGACATTGGGCCGTTAAATGGGAAGCGATGGAAATGTTTATGTTATGGTTTTAGGGGTAGTCTGATAGCGTGTAGTCATTGTTTGAACTTTGTATGATAATTTTATTGACCTTTCGGATCAACTAAACGCTTTTTCGAAAATAATGTTTTTAAAAATCATCCTTAGACATAAGACACATTCTGACAGCATTCTGTAGGTTTTCTCAGAGAGGTTTGGCAGTGAGTACCTCAGCCACTGCTGAATCCATTTTAATAAATTATTTATTCTAGCCGCAATTACATTTATAATATTGACCTATGCTAATTTGTGAAACACTTTTTTTAATTTTTTATTTATTTATCATATAAACTTACAATTAAAACATAAAACATAGATATAGCACTTCATAAAACAGAAGGTTTGCAAAAGAAAAATGCGCTTATAGCATTTTTTTTCTTACTGAAACCGATACAATCAATTATATTAATTTATTTTATAAATTCAATTTACATTTAATTTTGTCTGTGACTGTTTTGTATGATTGGGCATATTATTTTTTGATTATTTAAGCTTTGTTATTAGAATGTTTATAGTAACTAACCTAGGATAAGAAACCGACTAACACAATTATGATACAATTGTTGATTGAAATAAATGAAATTATATTATACTAGTGGAATACCCATGACTTCGTCCGCGTATACTTTTCCATACAAACTTCAACACCCCGCTGCACCCCTTTAGGGGTTGAATTTCTGGAATTTCCGTTATTAGTGCACCCCTAGACCACAAAAGGAAAATACCCTCCAAATGCCAAGTCTCTAGGACTTATGGTTTAGGCTGTGCGTTGATAGTCAGTTAGTCAGACAGTCAGTCAGTCAGTCAGTCAGTCAGTCAGTCAGCCAGTCAGTCAGTCAGACAGTCAGTCATGCAACGATTTTATATTATAATATGATAAAGCGTTTAGTCAACTTTGTATGAATTTGTCACTATTTAAATGTGACCCAAAAATTCCGTTGCAGCGGGACTCGAACCCGCATCTTCGCGTCCGATCGGCGATGCCTTGACCAGTTTGGCCATGGAACGAGCTGACGTTGTAACTTGTGACGTTTAGGGAACTATAAATTATTTTATTATTTTTTATTTATCCTCTATTCCAAGATGGTGCAACCCACTGTGAAAAGAGGCTCATTGAGGCTCTGCCTGCCCCTTCGGGGAATGAGGGGTGTGTCTTTGTATGTATGTATGTATGTCCTAGTAGTCTTACAGCCTTTTTACCCGCTCCCTTATTATTAAGAAAAAGCTTACGCCTGCCACTACATAGTATTAGACACAAATCCCTTTATTCGAAAGGAATAAAGGAAATATTTATATAGAAAATATTTTTCTGGGTGTTGGGTGTTGGGGGTTCGATTCCCGCCTCGGAATAAACGATCTGCAGATATTTGTTCAAGTGTTCTGGGTGTTTTCTATGTATAATAAAAAATATCTATCTATTTTATGTAGGTATTGTATTAAGTATATCAGTTAACTATGTACCCATAACACAAGCTGTGGCTTAGCTTGGGGCTAGATAATGTTGTGTGAACTTGTCCAGCATTATTCATTTATTTATTTTATTATTCAATACATACATACACAATATCACGCCTGTTTTCCGGAGGGGTAGGCAGAGACCACGGATTTCCAAATTCTACGATCCTGACACACCTATTTTGCTTCCAAAACAAATCTCTTTAATTCTTCTAAACCTTTCATATTATATTCATCAGAATTTTTAGACATTTGATATTTTAGGCGTATAAAACTTTAGTTTTTTTTTCAGTACAAGCTTTTATGTAATTAGTGATCGTAACCGTGTGCAGATCAAAATGAGCCTAAACACGGCCAGTCCACTATTATCCTTCGAGGAGTTCCGTTGTCCACCTTCCGTCTCCATCATGAGATCAGCTCGCTGTTACCATCATATTGTATTGTCATCGGAACTTGACAGGTATGCCAAATTTCAGCTCAATCGGTTGAGGATAACTGCTTTAAAATTCAGTTTCAAGATTCCACCCGGACAAACATACAGCAAGTTACTCTTAAATAAAAGCGTGTAAAAACACTAGGATGGGGATCATTTACTTGTCAAATTACTAGATATCTGATAAAAGCTTGGTGTAGAAAAAGAGGAATCAAAATGGCCAGACGATATCTCTTTAAATGGGTTAAGTAATAGATCCCCGCTGTGCGTCTCAGAGTAATACTTATGTAGGTACTACATACTCGAATACCTTCTAATAATTGTATACGCGATCGAAATAGTACACCATAAGTGGGTGTAGAGACAATTTGCACTCTGGCATCGTGAGATGATATAATCACAAACTATGAAATAAACAAAATTAATAACATATAAGTACTATTAAAACTTCCGTGAGTAATATTCATAATTGAAAAAACCGGTTATTACTCACGTAGGTACTTGTTCCGAGTAAAACACCCGACTCGAGTTTCTGGGACTTAATACCCCCTTCCTCAAGGAGTATACGCAAAAAACTCCAGAAACTCGAGTCGGGTGTTTTACTCGGAACAAGTACCTACGTGAGTTATAACCGGTTTTTTCAATTATAAATAACATATAGTCTTAGGATTTTGCAATAGTTATTTTTAGCCACCGCAAAAAGAAGGGTGTAAGTTTGACCGCTATGTGTGTCTGTCTGTCTATGGCACCGTAGCTCTTAAACGGGTGAACAGATCTGAATGTGGTTTGTTTTTATTGACGACCTCTGTGACGCGGCGGGCGAAGGGTGACCTGCGACGCAGGAGGTTGCGGGTTCGATTCCCGCCTCGGAACAAATATTTGTACTATCTGCAGATATTTGTTCAGGTTGTTCTGGGCATTTTCTATGTAAAATAAAAAATATCTATCTATGTAATGAATTGTATTAAGTATATCAGTTATCTAGTACCCATAACACAAGCTCTGCTTAGCTTGAGGCTAGATAATGAGTCCAGCATTATTTATTTATTTGAGAACAAGTTTGTTAGCGATGGTTCTTAGCCATTTAGGAGCGGCGTTTTTTTTCTTTGTCAGTTTGTTTCAGACAGAGTGGATGCGTGGGACAATTCAGTTTGTTTTTCTTTTTAAATTTTTGAATATAAGTACTAGTTTATCTAAATTATGTTAATTGTACCAGTTTGTTTGTTGTTGGTTTTTTTTCTACTTGTGTTCTACTGTTTTCCATGTCTTCTGTTTGTTCTGTTTGTTTTTGCGTGCTAAATAACTGTTTTTCATTTCATTTAATTTCAGACGTGTTTTATCAAAATCGGTTCAGCCATTTCATAGAGTTGGGGGTTTTTAAATTTCTTCTTGTGTGTACCTATTGCGTGTTTTGTTTTGGATTGTTATTCGTGAGGTTTCGATTGCTTGAAGCTTGAAATAAAGACCAAGTATTTCAATAAATACCCGCTGATTGACAGATCCCGGGGAGTTGGACTCATAAACACACTTTTTACCACTTTCCTGAGGATTTATATAACTTTACGAGTTCCCTGGGGATTTTAGCGAAGAATAAGCGAACAGTAGGTAGAGCTTTTGACGTATTGACCTTTGAAATAGACGTAAAATCCTGGGCTAATACCAACTCGAAACTACATACACGCAGACACACGCCTTTCTCCTCGAAAAGGTAGGCATAGCCTCAAATGGGCCTCCCTTCACTGTGGGTTGCACCAGCGTGTGAAATAGACGTGACAAGTGGTGAGCTCATCGCCGCCACCCTCCAGCAATAACACATTCCTTAATAAGCTAGCAGCCAGGACAAATCTTATACTAACGAATCCCACAAACTAGTCCGGGTAATCCTTCATCCACGGGAGGAGATGGAGGGGTAGATAGGCGTATAGACTCTTTGTAATTTATTAATCTTACTAATTTTTATTTATACAACTTGGAATAACTGATCAAGGACGGCACACCCGATGTTAAGCGGTAACCTCTGCCTATGAACAGCGCATTACCTCATAGGTCACGTCCACCTAAGACGCACCCTATGTGGCATTGCACTGCGCCCGCCACCCTGATACATACAGATGAAAAGTCTCATGTGCCTGTAATTTCACCGGCACCCATACCCTTCAAACCGGAACACAGCAATGCGAGCACTGCTGCTTTGCGGCAAAAATAGGTATGGTGGTAGCGGAGGCCTGCAAGCAATGCTCTAAGGTGGTAGTAGTTCCCCGGACGAACTCTTTCACAAAAAAGCTCTACTACTAGGTCTAAAAAACTACTAGGTTATATACACTTTAATAAAAATTAAGCAACACCACAGATAAAATCTACATATAAAAAACAAAGTCGTGTTAGTTACACCACTTCTAACTCAAGAACGGGTGAACTGATTTGGCTGAAAATTCGTGGGGAGGTAGCTTAGAACCAGGAGATTGTCATAGGGGGAAGGGGTAGGAGGGGGGGGGGGCACCGGGGGCTACCCTTGCGAAGCCGGGGCGAGTCGCTAGTAATAACTATACGCAACAAATCTTCCATATAAGTTCAGCTCCTCTCCATCCAAAGGCTGTCTGGAGGAGATCGCTCTTTAGCGATAAGACCGCCCATTGTACATTTAGTTTTTTCTTTAATTGTTATGTCTTGTTTTTAACTAGTTTGTAAGGTGTGCAATAAAGTATTTTCATTCATTCATTCATTCATTCAAAAAATAAGGGCAAAGGCACAGAATAAATAGTAGTACAGGGACCAATAACGGACCTTGCAATAAACCATCCACCGTCCAAGAAATACTATATTACCATACAGATATCGTATCGGGGGTGTGGGTAGGGGGGTGGTGTAAATAAATAATTGTAATTCTTAATAAAACTACCCCCATTGACCAAAGCTGTAACCCGCACGCGGCGAGCCACTACTACTTCAAGTAGTTTGAGGGGTTTAGCAGTCTTGATACTTGAATGGAGTGTAGACAGCAAAATTAAATACTGCAATACTATAGAAAATGCACTTTTTTGCCGTGCCGGCCTGAGAATAGACCCCTCCGTCTTCTCCCGTGGATGTCGTAAAAGCCGACTAAGGGATTACCCGGACTTGTTGATAAGATTCGTTGGTATAAGATTTGTCCTGGCTGCTAGCTTATTATGGAATGTGTTATTACTGGAAGAAAGCGTTAGCTGAGTCAGTCGTGGGAAGCAATGGCGGCGATGAGCTCACCACGTCACGTCTATATTCCACGATGGAGCAACCCACTGTGAAAAGAGGCCCATTGAGGCTCTTCGGGGAAAAAGGCGTGTGTCTATGTATGCATGTATGTATATAAAATGCACATTTTTGCCGTCATACACTAGCTCAGTAGCTTGTGGTGTATCCGAGCTAAGAATAGACCCTCCACCTCACGTGGATGTCTTATAAGCTGACTAAGGCCTGCCAGCTTGGTGATTGCATTTGAAGAGTGCCTCATAGTGAGGCAGTTTTGCGATAATTAAAATGACGCACGGGTTTTCACTATAATAATGAGGGGTTTTCACGGACGTTTCAAATAATGCGCTAATATATGGCGCTGCTTTGAACCTAGCTTTCAAAATAAAGTGAAATATTTTCGTAGTATTTTGTTACTATCACACAAAAGCACAGACAATGCAGTTGTTAATTTTGACAAGCACACTTGAGTCAGCGCCATCAATCGAGCCAAACTGAACTGCTTTTTTTTAAATTCGGAAATGAAAATCCCTCATTCTTGTTGAGTCAGTTACATGTTAGCTTGATCTCGCACCGAATGAAGCGTCCTCTACTCCTAGCGCCCTCTAGTGGCTGCTAGGCCGTATTAGGGTGATCGGATACGCCACACATTCTAAGGTGAAGTGAGGCCTTATCCAGGAGTGGACGGGTGCTGATGATGAAGATGATGATATTAGCTCACAGTAGCACAGCAGGCTATCGATAGAGCTATGTTTGCTCGTGTTTACAAACGTGATAAAATCTTAGTGGCAATGGGCAGGCGTTTTTACTCCTTCCTCATCTATTTATTTAAGCGTGGGTATTATATGAAAATCGATTATTTGGGAGCATACTGCAAATATATTAAGTTATCATTGCTGTTTCTTCGATTATGCGTTTAGTTACTCTTTTAATTCGGACACTTTTTAAGCGCTGACCATAAGTCCATTTTTTTTCTTTATAATTGGCGTCGCACTTCTTTTTCATTTGCCATTTTCAAGTATATTTATTGTATTTTAAATATAATTTTCAATGTTACACTCCTTCCAAGTCATCAAAGTAACAGTCAAGTCACGGTTTAGTAAAACGGTGGCCGTTTTACTAAAACTTTGATAGACCATTTCCACCAATTTGAAAAGTCACGCAATTAACTTCCATTTCATTTCACTACACTTGTGCTCTTTAGCTACATTGGTTAAAATACATACATACATACATTGATAAAGTATCAAGATCGTTCAGCCTCACGCCCACAGATAGAGCCGTCAGTTCAGTCCACAGATGTACCGTAATGACCGAACACTTTACATAATTTGTCGATCGGCTGACCCCAAGCCATTCAGTTGGATCAAATATTGTATCATTCACCCTACCTATCCCACTATTTATGATTCTGACTTTTGGGTTCATCTAAACACTCGCACCACAAGTAGTATAGTAAAATCACAGAAAAAATAATGTAAAATATGAAAAACCGGCCAAGTGCGAGTCGGACTTGAGCAAGAAGGGCTACGTACCATTAGGTCTCTATAAAAACCGACCAAGTGCAAGTCTATAAAAACGTCAAAAAAAATACGTTTAGTTGTATTTGAGCCCCCTTAAGTATTAATTTTATTCTGTTTTTTAGTATTTGTTGTTATAGCGGCAACAGTAATCTGTGAAAATTTCAACTGTCTGACTATCACGGTTCATGTGATACAGCCTGGTGACTGACGGACAGACGGACAGACCAGACAGACGGACGGAAAGCGCAGTCTTAGTAATACGGTCCCGTTTTACCCTGTGGGTACGGAACCCTAAAAACTATCTGATAAAACATGATAAATATTTTAAGTACTAAAACTTCACTCTGTATCCTACCTTCTTCTTCTTCTACTAAAAGTTTTCTTAGGTAGATACCTACTCAACCTAATTTATATTAAATATAATTTTGGTAGAGCTTTTATACATACATACATATATAGACACAAACCTTTTTCCCCGAACGGGTAGGCACTGTGAGTTTTCACTGCGAGTTGCACCATTGTGGAATATAGACGTGACAAGTCACCCGAGGCTTCGATTGCGTTGATTTAATTATACTAAAAACCTATGTTTATGAAATAAATATAAATAAATATAAGAACCTAACTATTAAAAATATGTGTACAAAAATTAATGATGATCGGTTGAACAGTTTAGGCGTAAAAGCGTAACAAACAAACAAATTCACTTTGGTATTTATAATATTTTATGCAATAATAGTGTGATCCATCTTTTGCATTAACAAAGTGCCTAATTTACTTTGGTAATAAGAAATCTGTACTTACGCGTCCTCAGAACAGTCAAATCTAATGTGCGATTTAGCAAATGGAGCGAAAATTTTCAAATTTCCCAAAGTAACTACTCAAAGCAACTTATCAAAGTAAACATCCGCGTGAGATGAGCCGATATTATGCAGATCGTATTATTATTCATACTGTTTTTGCTAAGGGCGGGAAATGAACAGCCCTAATATTACAACCAAGCATTATAATGCATCTACTCAGAAACGAGCCATTCGACATTTAACCTTACGCGCACGTGATACAACCTACGAGAAACGAAAACATATTTAACCAATATGACTCTACTGTGGGCTCTACAAATTCCAAAAACAATTTTCTTATTCAGCTAATCAAATATATAGCTTTCGATTTTGAATCTTATGTTAACGCAATAGAGACTACGTAAAGCAGTGGCATTGATTCCCAATATGGCGGATATTTTTGTTTCTAATAACGCCACCCGCTACTAGATGGCGCTAGCGGCGATGCAAATTCGATAATCTAATCTCATGAAAAATTGGTTTCGAGAAAATCTGATTGACAAAACATTTGTAAGTTATTCCAAGGTATTATATTATAATAAGATTAAGGTGGCTGTCTTATTATTTCTTAATGTTTGTTTGATGTGAGGGGATTTTTTGTCGAGGTGTTTCGGAAATGAGGCGGGAAAATTAATTTTGTTCCTCGTCGGAGATTGAAAAATGATGTGAAGAAAATAAAATGACGTAATCTTCATCCTACATGGAAAATTGTATAACGTGAAGGTACTATTTTATTACGTGAAGGTACTATTTTATTACGTGAAGGTACTATTTTATTACGTGAAGGTACTATTTTTCTTACAAAGGTGGTTTGTACAAAAATTCGCATCCATCTATTTATTTATTTGTTAAATTGCGTTTATTGTAGACATACATACATACATAAACTCACGACTGTTTCTCGGAGGGGTAGGCAGAGACCACGAATTTCCACTTGCTACGATCCTGACTCCTGACACACCTATTTTGCTTCATTCACTCTCATCACATTCTTCATATACATGCTCGTCGGTTAAGTGTACTCTTGACCTGGCCATTTTCCAGAATGTCTCCGATCTGGTCAGAATACGTTCGCCGAGCTCTTCCCCTCCCCACTTTCCCATTCACGCTCGTCTTATGTACCCGTTTCGTCAATCAACTATCGTCCATCCTTTCTAAATGTATTGTAGACATGCTAGGTACCAAATAAATAAATTGGATTTGCCTCTGACTACTCACTACAAGAATCTCAACACGGATCCGAAGGAGATCTGAAGATAATCCTCCTGAGGATAAAAATATTATGATGTAGGTAATGTATGGATTATTATTCTGCATATTACTAACAATCTAAATCGATTAATTGATGTAATAATATTGCATTGCATTAATTCGATTAATAATAATCCACAACACATTGGGCTCGCATTCAACCGCAAAGGTCAGGGTTCGAGGCTCGAGATCATGGGAAGAGAACGGGAATCTATACCTACCTACCTCTAGTTGGGTTCTACGTACCTACAGAATTTATCTAAATATATTTTAGTAGACAGCTAAAGCCATAGTAGATACCTATCTACTCGCCTATTTCGTAGGGTTATTGCCAAAGCCTTATCATTTCATTAGGGATAGCTATTACCTATAATAGCACAATTAGATTGTCAATCGCCTCATTTTAGTATCCGTGCATACATACATAGACACACGCCTTTTTCCCCGAAACGGTAGGCATAGCCTCAATGGGCCTCTTTTCACTATGGGTTGTACCATCGTGGGAATATAGACGAGACAAGGGGTGAGCTTATCGCCGCCATTGCTTCCCACGACCGACTCAGCTAATGCTCTCCAGTAATAAGCAGCCAGGACAAATCTTATACCAACGAATCTTACTAACAGTTCGGGTAGTCCCTTAATCGGCTTTTACGACATCCACGGGAGGAGACGGAGGGGTCTATTCTTAGGCCGGACACACCACGGTACCCATAGGTATATTATATTACCATGGGGCTCAGTCTAGGTACCTAGGTACCTAGACCTATTATAGTCGCACGGTACGTAGCTTAGTTAGAGCATTGCGGCCTCCGTACCGCTACCTTCGTTGTGAGGTTTGTTTCTCTATTTTAGAAGCCATTCTACCTACATTAAAAAAACATAAGACCACGAGAAAACAGCTATAATTGTCAGTCAAACTTTCAATTGGCTTGTGATATTTGTAAGATTGACAAACTTACCGTGCAGTTCTAATACAGCATTTACAATATTCCAACTAGGTACATACACTACGCAAATTCATAATATAAAAAAGTTTTTCTAAAATCTAGGTTCATTAAAGACTTCTTTTATTCGCAGTTCCAATAAAGTTTTTTAAAAGTTGATTTTCATTATATTCCAATATTATTGACTGAATAAATAGCAAAAAGAAAGAAAATTCATCTACGCTCTACCAACTCGAGATACTGCTAACGCCACCTGTTGGTTCCATTGTGTACTACACACATTGAAATAGTTCCTCTACTAGTGCATAGGTGGCGCTGGCAGTCGCACTACAGAAATAGGACACCGGTTCAATTTACCGGTTGGTCATTGATATTTTCTTTCGTTGTTTGGAATAAATAAATATTATTGGTGTACTGGTGTATTGGTTACTGTTGATATTTGTGTTAATAATCAAAAATAACTTGTTTCAGATACTATCCCCAAGAAAACTGGTAAATGTTATTCTATAATTTATTTTAAGAATTTATATATGCAATCATTTACTTCTTGCACTTTAATTTTATCTAATTTATAGAGATAACTATTAAATAAGCTGTTGTTTACACTTTTACTTTGACTTAGGTAGGTATTTACTTTACTTAAAGAAAAATTACAAAAACGAAAAAAGCAGTAGGTAGGTGTGTGTACCTGTACAAAATTTAATAAATACAAATTAAATTAACAGTTGAACTACTTTGAAACGATCTAAAGATAGCTCAACTGATCAAGGGAACTTGATGTAGGTAACTAAACTTTTGCTAGTGTTTTATCCAAAGATGAAGTAATTTATTTCTCCCTAAGCCGTGCGGATTCCAACAAAATACAAAAGCTAATTTCTTTTACTGTCTCAAAAACAAAATGACTTCTTGGTCCGTTAGACATTAACCCTTCCGTCGCTAATGAGGAACACCTTAGGAATTAAAACTGCGGATCTTGAGGGTTAACCATTTATTTTATAGTCTTATCTTATTGTCCGTGTCATTTTGGATGCTAATTTTATCTTATTGGAATTATGTTTAAATCTTCCTTACAAATGTCGTTATACAATCAGAAAATAAAGCAGTTATTTATTATAATTGAGTAAAATACTTCCACAAAAGGAAGATTTTTGACCTGTAGGTAGACCTTTTAAAACGAAGGAGAGCACTTTGTTATAGAAATGAGTACATAGGTTTCGCTCGATCTTCCCTGCCATTTTGTTACCTTGCATGCGTACCTACCTACTTTGTAAACGATCCGAATACAAAATGTGGATTCAAATTGGTTTCAGAACAGCAAATGTATCTGACATCTTACCTCCTTGTTAATAAACAACATGGCTGATAGTACCACCCTCTTGGAAAAATGCACGCTTTCTGATTTCTCAGCTCCTTGGTAATAAGCAACATGGCTGATAGTACCAAACTCTTGGAAAATGCGCGCTTTCTGACATCTCAACTCCTTGGTAATAAGCAACATGGCTGATAGTACCAACCTCTTGGAAAATGCGAGCTTTGTGTCACCTCACCTCCTTGGTAATAAGCAACATGGCTGATAGTACCAACCTCTTGGAAAATGCGCGCTTTCTGACATCTCACCTCCTTGGTAATAAGCAACATGGCTGATAGTACCAACCTCTTGGAAAATGCGTGCTTTCTGACATCTCACCTCCTTGGTAATAAGCAACATGGCTGATAGTACCAACCTCTTGGAAAATGCGCGCTTTCTGACATGTCACCTCCTTGGTAATAAGCAACATGGCTGATAGTACCAACCTCTTGGAAAATGCGCGCTTTCTGACATGTCACCTCCTTGGTAATAAGCAACATGGCTGATAGTACCAACCTCTTGGAAAATGCGCGCTTTCTGACATCTCACCTCCTTGGTAATAAGCAATATGGCTGATAATACCAACCTCTTGGAAAATGCGCGCTTTCTGACATTTCACCTCCTTGGTAATAAGCAATATGGCTGATAATACCAACCTCTTGGAAAATGCGCGCTTTCTGATATCTCACCTCCTTGGTATTATGCAACATGGCTGATAGTTGGTACCAACCTCTCAGAAAATGCGAGCTTTCTGACATCTCACCTCCTTGGTATTATGCAACATGGCTGATAGTTGGTACCAACCTCTCAGAAAATGCGAGCTTTCTGACATCTCACCTGCTTGGTAATAAGCAATATGGCTGATAATACCAACCTCTTGGAAAATGCGCGCTTTCTGACATCTCACCTCCTTGGTATTATGCAACATGGCTGATAGTTGGTACCAACCTCTCAGAAAATGCGAGCTTTCTGACATCTCACCTGCTTGGTAATAAGCAATATGGCTGATAATACCAACCTCTTGGAAAATGCGCGCTTTCTGATATCTCACCTCCTTGGTATTATGCAACATGGCTGATAGTTGGTACCAACCTCTCAGAAAATGCGAGCTTTCTGACATCTCACCTCCTTGGTATTATGCAACATGGCTGATAGTTGGTACCAACCTCTCAGAAAATGCGAGCTTTCTGACATCTCACCTGCTTGGTAATAAGCAATATGGCTGATAATACCAACCTCTTGGAAAATGCGCGCTTTCTGACATCTCACCTCCTTGGTAATAAGCAATATGACTGATAATACCAACCTCTTGGAAAATGCGCGCTTTCTGACATCTCACCTCCTTGGTAATAAGCAACATGGCTGATAGTACCAACCTCTCGGAAAAATGCGCGCTTCCTGTTACACACTTCCGTCCCTTTTCTCGAAATCACTCCCACAGACTGCAGGAAAGCGAGAGGAAAGATGTTAGACATCAAGCCTTTAAATAATATTTTTAACCCCCGAAGCAAAAGCGACGGGGTGTTATAAGTTTGACGTGTCTGTGTGTGTGTCTGTCTGTGGCATCGCAGCTCTCGAACGGATAAACCGATTTTGATATTTTTTTGTTTGAAAGGTGTTTTTGTTGGTAGTGTTCTTAGCTATGTTTGATTAAAATCGGTTCAGCTGTTTCATTGTGTTGAGGGATTTTTAATTTTGATAAAATTAATTACTTGTGTAGAAACATTTACATTATAGAAGATTCTGATTGTAATACTGAGTACTCTACGAGTAGGCATGAGACATCTCTAAGACAATCTTAACTAGCAGAGTATATATAAAGCTGAGCTCTATTTTGTAATTCAAATACAATCACCCCCAGTGTATCGACAGGGTTAATAGTCGTGACAGACAGACGGACGAATTGCAAGGGAAGATTTATAGAGATGCGGAGGGGAATAGTCAAGTTGTATTTGTCTAGTGGTGATGTTATTCATAGCTCACTAACAAATATAGTAGTAGTATAATATAGTATAACTACAGGCCTAGTCAGTCCCTGAGGTATGGGAGCGGTACGGGAGGTGTGTTTTCGTCTCTCAAATTATCAAATTATCCGCGCCCATACCTCAGGGACTGACTCAGTTAAGCAGTTTTAGTAGTAGTAGAGCTTTTTTGTGATATAGTTCGTCCGGGGGCATTCTATCACCTATTTCTGCCCACAAAGCAGTAGTACTCGCATTGCTGTGTTCCGGTTTGAAGGGATTTTTGACGGTTTGGTTCCGATGAAATTATAGGTAGGTAGGTACATGAGACTTTTCCTCCTTGTCTCAGGATGGCGGGCGCAGTGCATTGCCACATAGGACGCGTCCTAGGTGGACGTGACCTATGATAGTGTACATTTGCCTCTGCCTATGTAGAGGAAACCGCTTAACATCAGGGTGTTTTTTATTTATTTTATACAACTTGGTATCTCGGATCTCCCCTGATGTTAAGCGTTACCTTCTGCCTATGAACAGTGCATTACCTCATAGGTCATGTCCACCATATTATTATCGGCCATATGCTTGTTCCCTTATTTCAATTGGCATAGTTTAAAAATAAACGAGCGAACCTGACATATTTCGCATATGATGTGTAACATCTGACATCTCACCTCCGTGGTAAAAAGCAACATGGCTGATAGTACCAACCTCTAGAAAAATGCGCGCTTCCTGGTACACACTTCCGTCCCTTTTTCGCCATGATCACGGGAGAACTAACTAAAGTAAATATCCCGTTTCTAGTGAAAAGTATGTACCTACATAGGTAACCATGATAGTTTCAAAATTTAAGTAGAGAGGAAAATAGTAACGCTTATAAAAAACACCAAGCAAGTTCAATACACGGAGTTTTGTATGAAAATACCGAAAAGCGCCCGTAGCGGACACTGTAAGAACCTCAATTTTCATACAAAAACCCGTATACTTCTTACATTTCTAGCCTAGGCCAACTGACATGACCAAGTAGTATAAAGGCCCCCTCTATGGACCAACGACATTAAAAGGGTCGCAGGAAGTCTATGGATGGAGGCGGCTCAGGACCAGTCGTTGTGGCGTTATATGGAGAAGGCCTATGTCCAGCAGAGGACTTTTATAGGATGATGATGATAAAAATGTTCATATAATCTTTTTTTACGGAAAGAATATACAACTAATACACATCTTAGGGACGCTTCCGTCTCGTAGTGATTTGGATCAGTTGAGCTACCTTTAGATCTTTAACAGTGGTCTTCAGGTAGCACAGCTGTTCAATTTGTATATACCTACTTGTATTTAGGTACTTGTATTAGTTGATAAAAATTTAACTAATCTCGTAGAGGCTAACGATAATGAAATAACAGGTGCAGGTAATTATTATTCCACTCAAGTAAAAACTCAAATAAAAACAAACCAGTAATATTCTTTCAAAATACTTAAATCTGCCTTGATAACCCTAATCCACTTGCCAAACAGAGATCATCTCGCGGCGGCAAAACTTCAAAGACGACAGGGTTGTCGCGGCGTGAATTTTTAACACTTTAAAACACCATTTAACATTTCGCATCAACTTCTAACCTATGATCGTGGCGATATTTTTTACGATTATAATAAAAAACATCTTGTTGTCTGTACTTATACCTTATATATAGTTGTTACTGTGGGAAAGTTGTAATAACGCTGGGCTATTGAAATAAATATTTACAAAATACTCATCTTCAATTAGGCCCTGTCTGAAAACCAGCGCTGCACTAAACCTAGGTCTGGTGCAGGATATTCTGAGACAGGGACCTGTTTGACCCCACACAACACACACAACCTATCAACTTTCCTACCAAAGTTTATAACAGTTTTTGATTATTTTTATTTTTTGTTTATCATGATATTGTAGTACCTACCTATATACTTAGTGGATTTTTGTTTTTGTCTTCTTTTTTTATGTGTGTGTTGTGCGTGTGGAAAAATAAATAAATTTTCTTTCTTTTCTTTCTTTCATCATCATCGTTTTATTAGTAGTAGAGCTTTTTTTGTGAAAGAGTTCGTCCGGGGAAGTACTCCCACCCTACTTGGTGATTTTCACACAAAAATAGAAAATAAAACAATAATTTTTGGGGGTTCCCGTGCATTGCCTCACAGGTCACGGCCACCTAGGACGCGCCCTATGGCAATGCACTGGCGCCCGCTACCCTGAGACATAAAGATGAAAAATCTCATGTGCCTGTAATTTCGGTATTACCTGATCATGCCACTACTTCTCCACATTTTCACCTACAAGCTCATAGATAGCCTCAGACGGTTATATAAATTGTCTATTTATATGCAAATCAAGGCGGTATTCATACCACGCCTGTCTCCTAGCTGGTAGATAGGTTACTTGAGTAGCTGTTTTTGAATAACTTTAGAATATTAGAATTTTAAATCTTGGGCATTTTCACCAAGCTACTTATTTTACGGGACACTTAATACATGTGAAACTCACAAATTTTTGTTTGAGTAAGAATCAATTTAAGTGATATGTGTCTCGATATTGGTGAAAATTAATATTAGATAAAAAAGAGATAAGTGATAGATAAGAGATAGAGGGGGGAGGGGGGGATTTGCCATATCCACCACACTTGGCAGGAGGAGTGGTTAAGGTGGTTGCTTTCGCTTGTGGCGCGATATTAATTTTGTTTCGTGTTTTTTCACATCACTGCTCATCAACACTTCTTCAGATGGTGAAAACTATGTTGCCGGTAATTATATGACCTAACACATAAGTTTTAATTTATAAAGAAATAAAGAAAGAAAGAAAATTAATTTATTTTTCCACACGCACAACACACACATAAAAAAAGAAGACAAAAACAAAAATCCACTAATATATAGGTAGACACTACAATATCATGATAAACAAAAATAAAAATAAACAAAAACTGTTATAAACTTTGGTAGGAAAGTTGATAGGTTGTGTGTGTTGTGCGGGGTCAAATAGGGGGTTATAGTATCACATAAATATCATTAGTTTATCTGCGATTGTGCTTCATTGGTTTTTACTGTGTTTTTTTGTTTCAAGCACATTCATAGCCAAACTAATGATATTTGTATGATACTATAAATTAAAACTTGTGTGTTAGGTCATATAATTACCGGCAACATTGTTTTCGCTATCTGATGAAGTGTTGATGAGCTGTGAAGACCAAAACTAATTTTTGAAAAATTTCGCGCCTCTTTCGAAAGCTACCACCTTAAGTGCTGAGATTGATTCTGCTTCTGTTGATCACCTGGCGTAATCCCTTAGTCACCTTTTACGATATCCACGGGAGGAGATGGAGGACTCCTATTCTTATACTTAGACCACTACGGCCCCTGAGACCACCAAGTACTCAAAGTCTCATGAAGTTCTCTAAGTAGTTCTACTCTAGTTGTGCTCTAGTGACCACGGCCCAAGAGCCACTCTACTAAAACTTAATATTTAAAAGGGAATATAAAAAGGATTTCTTTCACCAACCGTGTCAAATCGTAAGTTAATAAGTCCATTTTTATCATCAGTTTATACAGAATTTTTATTTATAAGGAGGGCGCGCTCCGACATCATTAGTTTAGATTTTGTAACGACAGCGAAGAAAAATATGTTAAGCTTTATTTATTAGGAATCGATCGAGTTCTTCTAGTACCTACCCATATAGTAGAAAAGTGTTTTTATAAAAAAAAAAAAAAAACATGTACTTAGACTAGCAATAGGTATTTGTATAAACGACAAAGGCAATCCATAGTATGGAGTTTAGAGAGCCTTGTTTTTTTCCCAACTACCATAAGTAGGTTGCTCGAGCTAGCTACATAGTCATAGTCATAGTCATATCATTTATTCACCATAGGAACACTGGGAGCACTTGATTTTGTTTAGGTGCATACATATAAGCGGACCTCCTGATTAATTGTTTTTTTTTTTTTTTTTTTTTTTTGTTATTAATTGATTTTTTATTTTATTAATGCAATCCGATTTAACTAAAATATAGGCAGCTGAGCTGGAAACTATTCTACTTATGCTTATATTCTGTACATTTATTTCAAGAGTAATAAATTTCATTAATGCTGTGATGTGTCCTTCGTCTCCTCCCGTGGATGTCATAAAAGCGGACTAATAGATTACCCGGACTTGTTGATAAGATTCGTTGGTATAAGATTTGTCCTGGGAATGTGTTACTACTGGAAAAAAGCATTAGCCGAATCATTCGTGGGAAGCAATGGCAGCGATGAGCTCACCACTTGTCACATCTATATTCCACGATGGTGCAACCCACTGTGAAAAGAGGTCCATTGAGGCTCTGCCTATACCCCCCTTCGGGAAAAAGGGGTGTGACTTTGTATGTATGTATATTATTATTATTATATACACATCGATGGTGCAACCCACTGTGAAAAGAGGCCTATTGTGGCTCTGCCTACCTCTTCGGGGAAAAAGGCGTGTGTCTATGTATGTATGTATGTTGTATGTAATATAACGTACAAGCAGCGCCCTACGGTTTCACCCGCGTAAGTCTCGATCCCGTGGGAATATCGGGATAAAAATGTGCCTATGTGTTATTCCGGGTGTCCAGTTATCTCCATTCCAAATTTTATCCAAATGCATCCAGTAGTTTTTACGATGAAAGAGTATCAAACATCCATACAAACTTTCGCGTTTTTAATATTAGTAGGAAGGATAGGATAGGATAGGATTATATTTTGTGATCTCGGAAACGGCTATAACGATTTCGATGAAATTTTGATATTGGGAGTTTTGAGGGGCGTAACCCCAATCTAGCTCTAGGTCTCATTTATGGGAAAACAAGATTTTCACAAAATCAATAAACAAGCGAGTGAGGCTCGGAAACGCAAGTTTCGACGCGCAACAATCGAATATCCCTAACCCCTAATTAAAAAGTTCCACTACCAAAAAATATAGCTGGGATAAAAAAATAATAGAACTAATAAATTGTTTATTATTTTTCAAGTGTAAACTACACTTTATGGATAACATTAAATTTAAATGTAACCCAAAAATGATATGGCCGAATTGGTAAATGCACCGCCGATCATAGGCGAGGTTGCGGGTTTGAGTCCAGCTAGAACGAAATTTTTGGGATACATTTAAATTTAATAAACCTTATCTAAGCTAAAAAAAAAAAAACTTATTTTTTCATTTAAAAAAACAGAATTTAAATTTATCTATCTGTGCCTATTGAACCGTTTTAAAAAGTAGCAATAAATAAAGCTGGGTGCAGGCAGGTGCGTAATTCGCGAACTCTCCAGGGACAATGAGTACACGCCCTTACAACATAAAGAAAAAAGGATTGCTTGCTTTATTATTTTTATTGGCTCAGTGAATCTTTTCCTGGCGCACTTAATGCATGCTTGTATCTACAGGGTCACGTTTTTTTTATAGCTTATAAGTATTTAAATTTTGTTTTCCTACCTATTATATTAATTAGAAAAGGATTTGCGGGCCCGGTACAATGCCACATAGGGTGCGTCCTAGGTGGGCGTGACATGTGTGATAATGCACTGTTCATAGGCAGAGGGTACCACTTAACATCAGGTGGGCCATCTGTTTGATCCGTCATTCCAAGTTGTATAAAAAATAACTATTCTGTGAAACTTAACCAACTTGTACTCTAAAGTGTATTAAGTATTATCTTATTAAATAAATAAATATCGGCTTACTAGCACTGTATTTCGTCGCTTTGCTGACGTTTCGAGTTTGAATTCAGAAGCCTTTTCATCATGACCATCGCCCGCGACCGCGTTCGACGGTGGACCGGCGAATACTGCGTGCGTCCGCGCGCTCCGCTCGCTGGGACAGCGGCGGCGGCGGCTGTAGGTTCGTTGCGCGTTTGTCGAAAACAACATACAGTGGTAGTAAGCCGTTATTTATTCATTTAATATGATTCCCAACCACGATAGTTTCAATTCTATAAGTATTATCTTCTTAAAATTTTCTAGATTATTTTGAACATCCTGTACCTCACCCCAGTATCACGAAATATGTTCGACTAAGCACCTTGCTCGAAATATAAAAACCCCGTAACCCGTGTAATGACAATTTAAAACTCCCTCAAAATTCGTCGTTCTGAACCATTTGCTGCCGAACCGTATTGTCTTAATCCAACCATTTTAGTTAGACCCCTCTAATTCAGTACATCGAATACAACCATTGTCTGTTTCTGTAATTTCTTCTGTGATTGTGACGTATACCCGAGCTGTCTCCAAACACCGACTTTCTGCGACCGTTATAATATCTCGGTCCATAAAACCGGCCATCCTGCTTTAATTAGTTTCTAAGAAAGAAAGAAAGAAAGAAAGAAATAGCATTTATTTGTGTCAACAACATAAAAGCTCTAAGCTAAGCTCTTTCTGTAATCAATACAAAACCATGTTATATTTTATTACGACCTCTGTGGTGCGGAAGGCCAAGGTTCGCCTGCTACGCAGGAGATTGCGGGTTCGATTCCCGTCTCGAAACAAATATTTATATGATCTGTTCTGGGTATTTTTCTTATAATAAAAAATATCTATCTATGTCATGTATTGTATTAAGTATATCAGTTATCTAGTACCCATAACACAAGCTCTGCTTAGCTTGGGGCTAGATAATGTAGTGTGCACTGTCCAGCATTATTTATTTATTTATTTATAATGAAAACTTACAGTGGATGTTATTATGTTATTTTTTCTATGTGGGTTACACCAGAGCGTCTGCAACCCACGGTGAAAAGAGACCCACTGAGCCTCTGCCTACCCTTTCGGGAAAAGGCGTGAGTTTATGTATGTATGTATATACGTATTTCTGCTATGTGGCAGTTGTAGTTTGCTAAACAGGTCATCTACGAATTCGTCAAACTTATATTTCATTAATCAAAAATAAGGAAAATTCTGGAGGTCTCGATAAACTGGTTGACATTAGTACTTTTGTCTCTTATTGTCTATGGGATAGACAAGAGTTTTTATTATCTGTAGGGGCGTTTTAAAATGAGCACCCCTTAAGTGTTGTAACTTTTTACCGTCTTGAGATGGGGTTGTAATATCATGTTGTATTAGCCAGTTTATTTCAACAATTTGTTTTATTGTATTTCTTCCTTTTTTAATAATAAGTATCCTTATGATATTATTTACAGGCTGTGGTGTGTCCAGCCTATGAATAGACCCCTCCGTCTCCTCCCGTGGATGTCTTAAAAGCCGACGAATTACCCGGACTTGTTGATAAAATTCGTTGGTATAAGATTTGTCCTGGCTGCTAGCTTATTATGGAATGTGTTATTACTGGAAGAAAGCGTTCAGCCGAGTCACTCGTGGGAAGCAATGGCGGCGATTAGCTCACTACTTGTCACGTCTATATTCTACGATGGTGCAACCCACTGTGAAAAGAGGCCCATTGAGGCTCTGCCTCCATAAAAAAAGGCGTGTGTCTATGTAGGTATGTATTTCTATGATACCTAAAAGAACGTAGGTACTAACTTGATACATACATACATACATACATAAACTCACGCCTGTTTCCCGGAGGGGTAGGCAGAGACCACGGATTACCACTTGCTACGATCCTGACACACCTCTTTTGCTTCATTCACTCTCATCACATTCTTCATACATGCTCGTCGGTTAAGGGTACTCTCGACCTGGGTCTGAATACGTTCGCCGAGGTCTTCCCTTTCCCAATGTCCCATTCACGCTCGTCTTATGTACCCGCTTCGTCAATCTACTATCGTCCATCCTTTCTAAATGCCCAAACCACCTAAGCATACATACATACATACATAGACACACGCCTTTTTCCCCGAAGGGGTAGGCAGAGCCACAATAGGCCTCTTTTCACAGTGGGTTGCACCGTCGTGGAATATCTAAGCATACCTTTCTCAATCCTAGTCACTACGTCTTCTTTCATCTCAAAACGCTCTCTTATCACACTATTCCTATATACAGGAAATCTAAAATTAAGTCATTACAAAATAAGCACCTGTGAATGAAATAATAATATCAATGGCCGTTCAAAACTGAATTTAATAGTAATGTACGGTGACAGGTATCACATCAATCAAATAAGTTATTCCAGTCAGGAATCAAACTCACTACCGCTTCCCGTCAACCCGAGACGGTTGGACAATAACCATTTTGAAATACTTTATGTAGGTACTTAACTTTGTAAGTAGGTACATACTTATACCTAAACAGTACTTAAGAACCGGGGTTTAAATTTTTAACCGACTTCAGAAAAGTAGTATTTGGGGATCTATGTTTGTCAACACAATTTTTTTTTTTTAACTTAGTGAATGACGTTACATCTTGTGGCCCACCGGATGTTAACTGGTAGGCATGCATTACCTCTTAGGTCACGTCCACTCAGGACGCAGCCTGTGTATGATATCTCGGTTAATAGTGAAACAAATAGAAAAAAAATGTGTATAGGCTTGTATTGTACCATGATTTATACTGTGGTATAGCTTCTCTCGAGGTGGTCCAATATAACAAAGTCAGAATCTGATGATGGAACCTCAGAGATAACTACGAAAATCTTAAAAAAACATGGCACGTACAGTGTGTTAATATGTTTCATAACTTATACAGGTGTTTGCGTCTGGAAGTCATCATCTCATGCTGGTGAGCTGATGATGAAAGCCACAGCTCTCCTTATCCATCAGGAGTTAGGAGGTAATACTGAATTTCAGACTTAATTAAACAGACAAAAATGAATTGAAAGCTTTGATGTCGGCTGTTTTTAACCCCCGACGCAAAAATTACGGGGTTTTATAAGTTTGACGTGTCTGTGTGTCTGTGTGTGTGTCTGTCTGTGGCATCGTAGCTCCCGAACGGATGAACCGATTCGTTTTTTTTTTGTTTGAAAGGTGTATTTGTCGGGAGTGTTCTTAGCTTTGTTTGATCAAAATCGGTTCAGCCGTTCAGAGTTTTTTTTTTTAATTTTTACTAAATTAATTACTTGTTATTAAGCATGATGTGAAACGACCGTGAAAACCCCTCATTAAATGTAGGTATACTTGTTTATATAAATAAATAAATAATAAATAATGCTGGACAGTTCACACAACATTATCTAGCCCCAAGCTAAGCAGAGCTTGTGTTATGGGTACTAGATAACTGATATACTTAATACAATATATTACATAGATAGATATTTTTTATTATACAATAGAAAATACCCAGAACACCCTGAACAAATATCTGCGATCGCACAAATATTTGTTCCGAGGCGGGAATCGAACCCGCAACCTCCTGCGTCGCAGGCCAACCGTCGCCCGCCGCGCCACAGAGGTCGTCAAATATAGTATGTTGGTACGTACTACACCAACACATATGTTACTACATAGGTTTATGTTACTTTTATGATAGAGTAAGTTACTGCAAAAATCAAAGTTATACACAAAAACATCAAACAGAATGAATCGGTTAGTTATTACCAATATCATCCCCCAACCCCAATATCAAGTCATTAATATTAACCCGTATCATCCCCACAATACCACATAAATAAACATTAAAAAAACCAAAGAAAGCCGTTAAAATATTCATTTCGATGGGGTACATGCTTACTTCACACCTCAGCCACTTAGCGGCGCCGCAGAGATTTTTCTTTTTCTTTTTATTTGAATAATATTTACATATTTCATCTGTAAATTTATTTGTCTCTTGAAGATTACAAGTATGGTAATGCTGCAATATGCGCCCTTTGAGGATTGAGGAAGATATTTAGTTTATTATTCCTTAAGATTATGAGATTTATTTTGCACATGTGCCAAAAAATAGGCCTACAAAGAAACATAAATAATTTTAAATAGGAAATTTTTATTTTCAACACACTTGCTCATAAAGTGGCTCTAATTTCACCGCAATTAGGTACATAAGCTACTAGCAGTGCCCCGCGGTTTCACCCGCGTAAGTCTCGATCCCGTGGGAATATCGGGATAAAAATGTGCCTATGTGTTATTCCGGGAGTCCAGTTATCTCCCTTCCAAATTTAATGCAAATCCGTCCAGCCGTTTCAGCGTGAAGGAGTAACAAACACACTACACACACGCACAAAGAAACTTTCGCTTTTATAATATTAGTGTGATTGAGTTATGAAGACAGTTGAACATTTACACAGAGTGTGTACCTATTTCTGTTTATTATTTTCTATAAAAGTGTGTTGCAAAACGTCGTTGATACACGTGTGTATTGATGATTACCGTCCTCGGCTCTCTAACGGCTCGGGTCTCAAAGGCGCCTCAGCGGTAATCACCAACATTACACACTAGTACCATAATGTACTATTATGTAATGTAATATTGTTAGTCATTACATACAATAACTTAAAATATAGGTACACGGTCAACATCGTTTGTTTACTAAAAGCAATGGCTAAAAATATTCATAGTATATTTACACAAATCTCTGTCCATCAGGCCGTGTGACGTCATATCACTGGGATCTGACATGACAAATGATCGCTTTATATCACAACCAGTTTATTCTGAACCCTTTTCCTTTATAACGTACCCTCAGATTGGAAATAACTTGTTACTTACCGAGGGTCAACAGTTAATGGTTCAGATAAATCCGTCTTAAAATAAGGGACTTTGATAAACGCTCGCGTCCAGAGAGTTTGCACGCAATATTCGTATGTTTTATGTCAAAAAATAATCACAAACTTAGTTTAGCTTTGGAAATCTTTACTAAGAAGTATAGAAAAGTAGGGTAAAATTTTAAAACATTTAAAATAAGTGTGCAGTTAGCAATAAAATGTGAAAATAGCAGTCTGCGTTTTTGTGAAAGAGTTCGTCCGGGGAAGTACTACCACCATACCTATTTTTGCCGCAAAGCAGTAGTGCTCGCATTGCTGTGTTCCGGTTTGAAGGGTAAGGGTGCCGGTGAAATTACAGGCACATGAGACTTTTCATCTTTATGTCTCAGGGTGGTGGGCGCAGTGCAATGCCACATAGGGTGCGTCCTAGGTGGACGTGACCTATGAGGTAATGCACTGTTCATAGGCAGAGGTTACCGCTTAACATCAGGTGGGCCTCTTGCTTGTTCCGTCATCAAAATAGTATAAATAAAAAAAAATTAATATTAATTTTTATGAAGAATGCGCGCGTCCAGTATTCGCCGCTGGAATATTTAATATGCAATAATAAAATAAATGTGCTGATTAATACGCTCGGCATGAGTCGCTATCGCTACTGCCAACTGTCCTCCCACTCAGTATGGCCGGCGTGTTCTATTTCTGAAATGTGCAGTAACGGTTTTTTATACGTGATCGCGTTACAATTCAAATTTAAAGTTCGGAGAAATTCGGCCGCATTCTCGGCCAATAGAAACACGATATACTGAGTTTCTCTTTTTAAAATATTTAAATTGAAAAATTAAACGCAATTTCACCCTATTTCGCGGTTAGCACGCTTCTGTTGCCGGGTGACGAATGAGACTGAAGGAAGCCGCACTTTTAGTGTACATCTACAAAACTAGATGGCACCACATGTAAGTTAGAACGCGCTATCGGTGTGTTTTAGCAGAAGATCGAGTCGGACGCTAGTTTCAGTTCTAGCTAACTTTGCGCAGAGGCAATATCGTAACCAATGAGGTTAATCCGAGGTGCGATTATTGCTAGTTGAAAACTTTACCAATACCCCGCCAAGTGGACGTGAAATACCGTCCGCTACGGCAATTTTTGTACAGCCTTCATCGGCTTAATAAATAAACTCTGAGATACCTATAAATCTTCTTTGGGCACTTTAGCAGTAATTATTATTAATTATTATTATACTTGTCCAGCATTATTTATTTAGTCAATTGAATCAATTAATTATGCAATGCAGCCAGCACCTTAGGGACGCTTCCGTCTGGTAGTGATTTGGATCAGTTGAGCTACCTTTAGATCGTTAGCAGCGGTCTTCTAACGATTTTATTTGTATTGTTCTTTCTATAAATAAATGCAAATATTAAAGTACGCTTTTTTTCATAAAATTATTCAGACAAGATAGACAGCGTCACATTTTCTATTAAAACAAAAATTGTTGTTCGTACAAAAAACACAAATTTTCTTCTGCCAAATAGCCAAAACATAATATTTTTCATGCTAATGTGGTCAGTATATCTCTATGTAGCTCCCTAATCCATAATCTGCAACCCCATTGCGCAAGAATGCGAGAAACTAAAATAGTGTTATGCGAATTGGGTGTATAAAAACACTCAATATTGTGTTTTTTTTTAATTTTTTTTTTTTATACTACTTGGATGACGGATCAAGCATGAGGCCCACCTGATGTTAAGCGGTAACCTCTGCCTATGAACAGTGCATTACCTCATAGATCACGTCCACCTACGACGCAACCTATGTGGCATTGCACTGCGCCCACCACCCTGAGACATAAAGATGAAAAGTCTCATGTGCCTGTAATTTCACCGGCACCCTTACCCTTCAAACCGGAACACAGCAATGCGAGCACTACTGCTTTGCGGCAGAAATAGGTATGGTGGTAGTACTTCCCCGGACGAACTCTTTCACAAAAAAGCTCTACTACTACTTACAGTTGTTTTTTTACAGTTATTTTGAAGTTAATTGTCACACAGTTTTTTATGTTGTATGTTCTGCACAACACGACTAATATCCACAGTCGCTTATTTAATTTAGGATAGTATTTACTTCATAACTAATTCGAAATAAAGAAAGAAAGCTAATTTATTTATCTTTCCCCAGAGGACACAACACACACAAGAATACAAAACATAAAATAAAACAAAAATAAAAACTGGCAGTAGAAAGTAGATAAGCATCGATGTGTGTTGTGTGGGCACTAATATTTATTCTGTGGTGTGGGGTCAAATAGGTCCCTGCCTCAGGATAAGCTGCACCAAACCTAGGTTAATAATTGTCCTAAATTATAATATTGTAATATTGGTATTATAATACTGGCCCTAATTTGCTATTTACTACTGTTTACTATATAATATCAACCCATAATTATTGTTATTGAATAAATCAATCTTAATAACACGAAAGTTCGCTGGAAGAAAATGCTAATGCTATGTGAATCTTTGTTTTTGTCTTGTTATTGCATGTATTTATATATATTTCGTATTGAGTATGATAATGATGGGTAGATCCCGAAAATCTAATTTTCGTACTTATGACCCCTCGCTTCCGCACTGCCGTGATGGAATGAAAAACGATGTAGTTGAAATTAAGTTCCGCTGGTGAAAAATGGTTTACGGCGCGGACATCGTTTAGGGACAATAAACAGGATAGGGGTTCAGTGTGGGGTAACTGGTAGTGGAAGTACTACTTCTTCCTGACACTGGTTTATTCTCAGGCCCGGACTGATCCAGGGCCCCTAGGCACTTGAAATTTGGGCCCCCCCATCCCGAAGCCAGTTTGGAAATTTAGCAAATAAAATGAACTAGTAAAAATAATATAATTTTAACTAAAAAAAAATACGAATTAAGTTATAAATAATTAATATAATAATAAAATAAATCAATGAAAATGGGCAATAAATCACCATTTTTTATTTTTTTTATTTGTCTATATAATTCTATTTTCGCCTGCTACCTGCTACCTGGTCAGGGTTACGGGTAGTTCGGACCCCTAGGCAGGCTGGACCCCTAGGCCCGGGCCTTGTATACCTATAGGGGAAATCCGGAGCTGTTCATTCTTGGTTACCCTACTGTTAGGACCAGCGGTTATATTGTCTGACTGAAGTTCGATTTTTATTACCAGTTTGCTGTTCATTGCGGTGCATGTACCAAATATTTTCGCTCTTTAAAAAAAGTTAAAACACGCAGCGCAATGAACAGCAAACTGGTAATCGACATCAGCTTTAGGTATGATGGTCCTGAAATGTGACCAATGGAGCACAAACCAGTGTGGTGAAAGGTTATAGTTTGCCTTACAGAGGCTTATTTTATGTAGATGTCACATATCTACGAAGTTTTGGTTCCTGGATATGCCTTCACCATTTGAGCACAATTTTTGGCATGGATTTATCCATTTGTTGCATTAATGAGATTTGAACCCATGACCTTAGGATCGGAAGCCTACTAGTGTGTAGTGACTAGGCTATTTACCAATCTTTATTTAAGAGTCTCAAAAACGGTTCTTCATTGATTGATTTCGTTGAATTTTTAACCCCCGACGCATAAACGACGGGGTGTTATAAGTTTGACGTATCTGTGTGTGTGTGTGTGTGTGTCGCCTCGTAGCTCCCGAACGGATGAACCGATTTCGTTTTTTTTTGTTTGAATGGTGAATTTGTCGTGGGTTTTCATAGCTATGTTTATCAAAATCGGTTCAGCCGTTTCATTGCGTTGAGGGTTTTTATAATTTTTAGAAAATTAATTACTTTTATTAAAAAAAATCCGATAAATTTTACGTTGAAGATAATATTGCGTTAGTTCTCTGCGTGAGCGCAATAGACAACCAACTTTTTTTTTTAAACATACAAATCATTAATCATATTATGACATAGCGCCTGCAGTTCAATATATCACACGTTTTACGCGACTCTGCTTTTGTTGAACTATCGATAAACCAAAACCCATAGTTTTTTGCTCAGTTCTTGCTTTTCAGACAGTCAGGTATCAAAACCTCTAGATGTTATCTAAAAGCAATTTGCGGTAATATATGACTTAATTCAAACAACCCCCGATTCCGGACCATTTGATTCGGTAGATCTACCGACTCAGGTAGTTATATAGTTAGATCATATTATAGTTCATAGTTCATTTATTGATAACAATAATTAGTTACAGGTCAAAATATACAATAATAGTAAGATAGAACATAATTAGTACATAAATCAATTAAAATATCAATAAAAAGAATAAGTTAAATCATAGTAATAATAATTATATGATTATTTTATCGACTAGGTATAAGTTGAATAATTAGTCAGTAGGTACACGTTGGCTAAAACAGAAAAAAACATTAAATATATCATAATAATTAAACACATCATTATTAATTAATCTGTGTCTGTGGTAAATTTGGGCCAGGTTTTTAGTACGTTTTACACGTGGGCCACGCTACCGCAACAAGAATTTGGGACAGGAATTCGTGAATCAGGCTGTCAACATCCCTTCGATAGTAATAAATATTTATTTATTTATATCTGTGATGACTGTACCTACACTATTTTCCTCCATAAATTGTTTTTTCGTTTATTTTTAGTTTTTGAGATCTGATAGACAAGTCGACCGAATCGCGTGGTCTCGAATCGGGGGTGGTGGAGATGAAACCGCGCTTTATGGCAGAAAAATCAAATAAATCATAAATTTAATGGGCGATTCCCGTTAATGCACCAATTTGTTGGATTGTATCCTTTTGTGATTAATTGTCATGTTTTGACTTGCGATGTGAGAATCCATAAAGTGTTATTTAGTGGGTTCACAAGTTTTATCAGTTTTACAAAAATTGTAGGACACCTCGGCGTTGAATAGTTTATTTTTTACTATCTATATCTATCTATATCTATCTAAACTAGTAATAAAGAGGAAAGATTTGATTGTTCGTTTGTATTGAATAGGTTCCGAAACTTTGAATAATTAATTTGAATAATTATTTCACTGTTGGGAAGCTACACTATTTTCTTCGGGTCACATAGGCTATATTATATTTTCAAAAAAATTAGGGTTCCTTACTAAAACTCCAATAGGTAATGTAACCCAAGGTGTAAAAAAAATACCTAAAACTTTTGTATCTGGTGTGTGTATGTATATATGGGGGTTAGGGGGACAGGAAGGAGGGGGGATCCCGACACTACCCGTGCGAAGCCGGGGTGGCTTTCTAGTATAAAATAAAATCTTTATTCCCTACAGTTTGACGACTTTTGTAGCGCGTCGGGCGAGTAGCCGGCTGAGATGCGAAAGGTGGTGGGTTCGATTCCCGCTGCGGGACAAATGTTTAATGATCTGCAAATATTTGTTACTGGTCTGGGTGTAATGGTACCATGGTACTCGTAGTTCCTGACACAGGGAATCCTAGTGTCGGGTCAGGACTATGTATATGACTGTTGGGTGTTATGTTATGTTAGTTAAAATTTTCATAAAAAAACTTTGTGACCTTTGTAGGTAATGTTATCGATACGAATTAAAACAGAATTATATACAGAAAGAATCTACGCCAGAAAATATAAAAAAAATACAAATGAAACAGTTGATCTCTCTAATGACTTTTGCATGCGATCTAAAGACAACTCAACTGATCCAAACCACTAGGTATCAGACGGAAACGTCCCTAAGATGCTGGCTGCATTGCAGAAATCTTCTTACAAAAAAAAACGCTTCGCGCCCCACGAAAAAACAGTTTTTATTGAATATTTCGTAAAATATAGTTCATTTTATAAAACCCCTACAGTTAATCCTCGGCTTAATAAAGCACACTTAATAATACAATAGTATTGATTTTATTTTTCAAATTTTTACTTAATAATATTCTCCATTTTATTAAACAATCGAATCTAGGCAATATTTATTGGTAACTTTGGTTTTTTTTTCTATCAAGAAAATATTGTCCTATTGTGTTTATGGTACAGTTCCCTCGGAATTATAATGTAGTACCCATGCATGTTTATAATTTGAAAATTGTACTTGAATTAGTCAGCTAAAAATAAAATCTTACATTGGTAATTTTACGTTATACCTACCCCACCTAAATAAGTAATTCTTTCATTTTGAATAACAACCAATTAAAATGCCAACCAATATAAAAATATTTTACCCGAAATCTAAGTCTACTAAAAATATCATCAACAAATAACCAACTTTTACGACGCGCAACAAAAACAGTCGCTAAAACAAATAAATTACAAATACAAAGAACACGCGATTAAGGTATAAAACGCTACTGTTTTTTAACACATCCCTTTCCCAGAACATATAAAACTACCCTTAAACTACAACGATTTGTTTATATCGCATTTAACAAGAAAACACAGCCTTAATAAAGTAATAAAACTCGAGAAAGGAAGAACTGGGTATAATTTTGCTATTAATATTCAATTTTTACCCTCAAACTTTGCTACTTCAAAGAATCTTAGATTTAAATCTGAGGTATCTACTTACGTAATTTCCGAGTAGGCGTCGGCATTTGTAGGGTTAGTATGAGATATGAGTATGTGTGCGTGTAGTTTGTACGTGTGTGTGATGTTATTACGCACGTGTTAACACTTCAATGACATAGCCTTAAAAGGAGTGTACCGGTAGGGCACTTAAGAAGCTGAAAACAGCCAAATTCCGTCACTATCTAACTCAGTAAAGATCAGGTTTGATAGAAAGTGATAAACTAGCGCTCGTGCAATTAAAATTTAACGAAAACCACGAAAAAGTTATTTAAACATATATACGCAACCGAAAATATAAAATTAATTTCTATGACTTCTAAAATAATATTATTTGTCACTCTTATTTCCTGTGACATCAACACTTGGTGATATATCCTTAACGGTCTCCTCCAATTTTCGTTACCTAGGGGCACTCTTACAGGGGGATAAGTGAGATTGACCGGGACGTAACGCATCGGATCAACTCAGGGTGGATGAAATGGCGACTGATCACAGCAACAACATGTGACCCGCGGATGCCACTCAAGTTGAAGGGTAAAATTTACAAATCCGTAATAAGACCTGTCGTTATGTATGGATCGGAATGCTGGGCCATGAAGAAGAAGGGTGAAAGATGATTGCATGCAGCAGAGATGAGAATTTTGGGATGGATGTGTGGAGTAACAAGAATGGATAAAATAAGGAATGAGTATATAAGAGGAAGTTTGAGAATTGCAGCCGTGACAGAAAAGTTGAAAGGAAATCGTTTAGCTTGGTATGGACATGTTATAAGGGATAAAACGCATGTAACTAAGAAAGTTATGAATATGAATGTTAGTGGATGGAAAGGAAGAGGAAGACCTAAGAAAAGATGGATAGATTGCGTGAGAGATGATATGAA
Source organism: Operophtera brumata (assembly GCA_932527175.1). Lineage (NCBI taxonomy): Eukaryota > Metazoa > Arthropoda > Insecta > Lepidoptera > Geometridae > Operophtera > Operophtera brumata. The sequence continues at coordinate 4,869,878 of OW052229.1, forward strand.
TGAGAAGGGAGTGAATGATGAGGTGACGTCTGACAGGGGAGAGTGGAAGAAATAGACGTACAGCACCGACCCCAAATAAATTGGGAAAAGGGACAACGATGACTCTTATTAATTTTAACAATGTACGTTTTTAGGTAATAAAGATATTTTTACGTTAGAAGCGCGTTGTAGAATTTAGTTCACGATTTTTCCCTACATAATTTATTTTTATTTAATTTTTTTAGCACTGTGCCTGTTGCAACCTACGTATGTAGTTTCAAGAAGGTTGATCTTTAGGTGTTCTGTGTAGGCTCAAATGTGTTCAGATGTGGAGCTGATGATAAATGTCCTTTCGTAGCAGAGTGTGGGAGTCTTCATTACGTTGTGCGTAGGTATTGAATGGACCATTTGATTTTATCATGTTGAAACACTACTGTCAAAGGTACCTACTATGCGCTTGTTCGGTGTAGGACAGATTCTGGATCGGACAGATTCGAAATTCGGCAGATTCGTTACACAATAGATTCGTAAATTGGGCAGATTCTTGGATTCGACAGATTAGCTATACGGCAGAAAATGAACACTTGTGCACAGAATACTGATCTGATCTGTCCAATCCAGAAGAAGGCCAAAACTAAAACTTCGCAAGGCAAGAAATAGGAGTGTCTAATTTAAATAATAAAATAAATAAATATCTACCTTTATTATACGCATAAAATACACAGAACACCCTGAACAAATATCTGCAGATCGCACAAATATTTGTTCCGAGGCGGGAATCGAGCCCGCAACCGCCTGCGTCGCAGGATTAAATATTTTTTTATGTTTATTTAAGCTGTGGTATGTTCGGCCTGAAAGTAGACCTCTCCGTCTCCTCCCATGGATGTCATAAATCCGACTAAGGGTAGGAGTACTCGTCATCAACACTGGGATCACCAATCCGCCTGCCAAGCGTGGTGATTATGGCAAATCCAGCCTTTTGTATTCTGTGGGAAGGCATCGCCCTGCAGTGGACGTCTAATGCCTGATGATGATGATGACGATGAATATAATTAGCACCATTTTCTAAATTGATTTTAAAATAATATACACTATTTATTACTATTATCGAATGAAAAAAAAAGCGAGCCTTAACAGTAGTCACATGTGATGTGTAACATCTGACATCTCACCTCTATGGTAATATAATAAGCAACATGGCTGATAGTACCAACCTCTCGGAAAAATGCGCGCTTCCTGTTAGGTACACACTTCCGTCACTTATCACGAAATCACTTCCACAGATTGCAGGAAAACGAGAGGAAAGATGTTACACATCAAATCATACATACATAAAGTCACGCCTGTTTCCCGGGGGGGGGGGGGGGTAGGCAGAGACCACGGATTTCCACTTGCTACGATCCTGACACACCTCTTTTGCTTCATTCACTCTCATCACATTCTTTCATACATGCTTGACCTGGCCTTTTTCCAGAACGTCTCTGATCGGGGCCATATTAACTTGGATTAACTACCCTTCAGCAACGTAGAGAGCGTGGGGCCCTAATAGAGACCTACAAGATCCTAAACAACCACTACATTATACCAGATTTATCACAGACACTATATACCATGAACAATGATATAGGACTCAGAGGACACTCGCTGAAGCTGCAACGCGAGCCAAGTACCAGCAATCCGATCCGAGGATGCACATATTGCCTAATCGCGTCGTGCGCACTTGGAACCGGCTACCAGACTCAGTGATCAGTGAATTCTTTCAAAAATAGACTTGACAAACATTTAAAGGGCACTGATAAGGACTAAGATATACACGCATCAGCTCCGAGAGCTGCCTGTGTATTATAAATAAATGAATTAATAAATAATAAATATTGCGTAATAGACTGAAGTTCGATTTCGATGTCCAGTCTGCTATACATTGCGCTGCGTGTTTTAAATATTTCTGCTCTAGAAAAAAAGCTAAACCACGCAGCGCAATGAACAGCAAACTGGTAATGGACATGGATTAGACAATACGACAGCTGCCCCTGTATTGCGTAATTCCAAACCTACTGTCAGAGTACTCAAATCGAACACCAGTGTTCATGTCAGACTACCATCTCGAGAAATTGCCAAAGGATTTTTTCAATGTCCAGTGACGTCAGACTGAGCTTTGGTTTTGGTACAAATAACACTAATCACTGGGCTTGAAACTGGCTCATAGCGGGACGTCACAAATTTGCCGCTGTCAAGTAGTTACACAAAACGAAACTGACAGAAAAGTGTCCAGACTGGGCTATAAATGTTAGATTTGAAGTTTTACCGATGTTCAGTGGAGTTCAATGGAATTGCGCAATAACCCCACTGGTCTGAATACGTTCGCCGAGGTCTTCCGCTTCCCACTGTCCCATTCACGCTCACAGCAAATCAATTGTAGATAATTTTATTTGTTAAATTATATATTTAAACAAAAATATGGTAAAAATGTACCAAATAACGAGAACTGCGCTACTCTGACCCAAAATGTTTTAGTTGGAAGCACCCCCGAGCAGGTACAACACCTGAGTGTTGTGACAGCAGATGACGCGATATCAACCGCGCGTAGATTTACAGCGTCGTAAACCGCGGCGCCCGCGCACCACATTACCGCGTTGACAAAATGGGCACCTATTCAGCCTGCGCTATGGCGAACAAGTGTGGATATCTACATTTTTTTAATAAACAAATAATTAAGTATGCTGGAAAGTTCACACAACATTATCAAGCCCCAAGCTAATCAAAACTTGTGTTATGGGTACTAGATAACTGATATACTTAATAGATAGATAGATAGATAGAAAATTCTTTATTGCACATAAAACAAAGAAGTACAAAGGCGAACTTAATGCTAGAAAGCATTCTCTTCCAGATAACCTTCTTCTTAATACAATACATAAAATAGATTGATATTTTTTATTATACCTAGAAAATACCCAGAACACCCTGAACAAATATCTGCATATCGTAAAAATATTTGTTCCGAGGCGGGAATCGAACCCGCAACCTCTTGCGCTGCAGGCGAAACTTCGCCCGCCGCGCCACCGAGTTGATATCAAAGTGTGGATATCTACATTTGTTAAATAGTCAAAAAAAACAACAACAAAAATTTCTACCTACTCAATGCGCACAATAAGGTTTGTTTTTTCGAAGATTTCATACATACATAAATACATAGACACACGCCTTTTTCCCCGAAAGGATTGGCAGAGCCTCAAATAGGCCTCTTTTCACTGTGGGTTGCACCATCGTGGAATATAGACGAGACAAGTGGTTCACCGCCGCAAATGCCACGACTGACTCAGCTAACGCTTTCTTCCAGTAATAACACATTCTATAATAAGCTAGCAGCCAGGACAAATCTTATACCAACAAATCTAACAAACAAGTCCGGGTAATCCCTTATTAGTTGGCTTTAATGATACTTATAAAATCTATTTTTATACATAGAAATAAATACAACGTATACGAAGACTATTCAAACCTACATACAGCTCGTTCACCGTAAGATGGCACCTGTAAATACTCCATGGCAGGTGCCAACTTACGGTGAACGGTCTGTACATAGAGATGACAAACAGAGTTCTGGTCACCGACCCCAGGCAGAGTGCCCTAAAGACTGGCGACGTTTTAGGTCGCGCAACGTGTAATGAGCGCTGACCTTCAATCATTTCCTAGTAATTTTTTGGGTCTGTATAGCGAATGCGCGAATGTAAACATGCGCAGTCAACCCCACCACTTCCGCCGAGCGCTCATTACTCGTTACGCGACCTATACCTCGTTAGATGGCTATACCGATTTTCTGATAAGCGTCAGACCTTTATTCATTACTCGCATCTGTTAGCCTCTTGAATAACTCCTTGAAAAAGAGAACCCATACACCCCTCCATCCTTCGTGCAAACATCTTTTAAAACGTGACATTGGCGAAATTGTAGGCTACTCCGCAAAGGCCACTTGTTCAAGAACTGAACTGAAGAGCCACCCAACAGGGCCGTACGGTTTCTATCGTAAAAGACAGATATATGTATTCATTGCCGATGGATGTATATCCTCCTCTTGAAGTTTTCTGCTGCCATTGCCGGCGCGGACACAACTAGAGGTAACCCGCCCACACCAACGGGCTTCTGCGACTCCAGGGAATCAAAGACATACCGTCTGGCCTCTTGCCGTCGTCACTTAATTACCTACTCTACTGTCCTTATTATTTTACTTTAAAACCTATTTAAATTAACCCTTGTTACGTGTCAGGTTGTATAAATGAAATACATAGAATGTTGTACTAAATCTATTTAATTCTAAAGGAGGGCGCCAGGAGGGTTTTACTAGATGGACGACGGAACCCTTCCAATCCACATAAACCGGCAGCTCGCGGCGACTGATTACATTTAGTCAGGTGCTATGATGCATGTATCTATTTCCCTTATGCAATGACCGTAAATAACAGGGCGTTTCCGTAGGCTACAACAAATATAAATACATCGTTAGCCACTTACTTGTAGGATCCCGTTTAGGCACACAGGTAGCTCACTAAACATTCTAAACACTTACCCCTATGGGAAATAGTAGCAACACTAATTAAAACTTAGTAATTACAACGATTACTGATAATATTACTTAGAATTCCATTTCTGAATAACAGACGTGCGACTGCGAGTGCAACGTCGGAAGCTATCTGTCTACGCCGGTGCATCGGACCACCCATTCTATTTTTAACATTGTGTGTGACACTAACCATAGCGAGACCTACCTACATTTAAACGTTTTAAATGGACATTGGAATGCATAGCATAAAGAAACGTATATTTATAACAATGGAAAGACATTGACCAAATGACCATCACAAATATCCCTCTCCCACCACAAAAAAAAATTAAAACGTAATTTTATTTTTTATTTTTTATTTAAGGTATATTATAACGACTTGAGATCTTTTGCATGCCACGTACCAATATCTTTTCCTTGTGCGTTGTTTAATTTATAAATATTATCAGAAATTTTATTGACTATTAAAGCTTTCTCAAATTTAGGTGCCAATTTTGCCATAAATTTATTACTAGCCTTAGATAAATATTTTGTTCTTTTCCAAACAGTTTCACCAATATCAAAGTTAGCAGGTCTTCGTCTTAAATTATAAGTTTTTTTGCTTTGATTATGTGCCTCCCGAAGCCTATTGCCTACCAGCTGATATATTTCATCTCGTTTATATAGTTGATTTATAAACCTGTCTAAGCACGTATCAAGTGGTTCTTTTAGTACTTCCTCATTTGATCCACTAGGTACTATTCCAAAGTCCAGAACACCTGTTTCTCTACCAAAGAACAGGTAAGAGGGTGTATGACCCGTGGTTTCATGTACCGCTGTCCTAATGGCATGTCCTATTTCACCTAAATGAACATCCCACTCATTATGTTTTTTGTGCTTAATGTATGTCGAAATCATCGTCCCTATTACTCGATTAACTCTCTCAGTTGGATTACTTTGAGGATGATAATTTGGTGTAAACCAAAGCCTACAGTTATATATAGATGCTAATTCCTTAAATATGTGTGAATTAAACTGTTTTCCATTGTCACTTATTATAGCCTGAGGGGCACCGAAAAGTAAAATCTTATTTTCAACTATTTCACAAATTTTATCCGCCTTTCCAGTTCGCAGTGGAAACAAAAGTGCAAGTTTACTAAACCAGCATGTGATCACCAGCAACATGGTGTTTCCTTTTTTGCTTTTTGGAAAAGGACCCATCAAATCTAAGGATATGACCTGCCAAGGAGCTGAAACTTCCCGATGTCGTCCCATCTGACCAAATGGAAGATTTTGATTTACCTTATGTGTTGCACAGACTTCACAGTTATTGACATATTGCTTAACGTCCTGTAAAATTTTTGGCCAAAAGTAGTCTTTCTTTATTCTATAAACTGTTTTGCGAATGCCTAAATGTCCTGCTTTTGGATTATCATGACAAAACTGCAAAACTTCATGTCTTAGTGCTTCTGGTATATATAGTTTCCATAAATTATCTTCACTTGGGTATTGTCTCATATATATTTTCTTATAAAGTAACCCATTATTCACTGTCCAATCTGTATTATTACTATTTTGTTCCGACCGTATATTCTCAACTTTGGTTTTATACCAATTATCTTTATGTTTTTCTGAAATTTCTAGTAAATTTAACTCTGCAGTGGCCCTAGAAAGAGCATCAGGTACCGTATGTAATTTCCCTGGCTTATGCACTATGTCGAATGAAAATTGCTGCAGTTTCATTGCCCATCTAGCCAATCTACCGTGTGGGTCTTTCATCTTGTGAAGCCATTGCAGTGCGCTGTGATCCGTAACCACTGTAAAATGTACGCCATCTATATATGGTCTAAATTTATCAATTGCATAAACTACACTTAACAGTTCTCTTTCAGACGTAGAGTACCTTTTTTCAGTGTCTGTAAGCTTCCTACTCAAAAATGCCACTGCTTGTTCACAGTCTTCAGTCTTTTGACACAATACTGCTCCTATTCCTTCATTTGACGCATCGCACTGTATCATAAATGGCTTAGAGTAATCTGGACATGACATTACGGGAGTTGTGGTAAGTAAGGTCTTTAGAGATATAAACGCCTCTTCAGCCTCCTTTAGCCAAACGAATTGCTTTTTCTTATTACCCTTTGTGAGATTATGAAGAGGAGCAGCCACCAGCGAGAAGTTTTTTACAAATCTTCTATACCAGCTGGCCAGGCCTATAAACCTTTTAAGTTCCTTAACGTTTTTGGGTCTCGGAAACTTCAAAATTGCTGACACCTTTTCAGGGTCTGTTCGAAGCCCATCTTTATCAATGATGTAACCTAAATAACGTAAGCTAGATCTTGCAAACTTGCATTTACTAACGTTTATTGTAAGGTTTGCCGATTTCAGAGTTGACATTACCTGTTTTAAAAGTTTTAAATGTTCCTCAAAAGTTTCCGAGCACACGATTATGTCATCTAAATATGCCCAAATTTTATCTTCATGTGATTGAAATAAAATGTCCATGAGTCTTTGCTGTGACTGAGAAGCGTTGACAAGGCCAAATGGCATTACTTTAAATTGGAAGAGTCCCCTTCCAGTCACTGCAAAAGCTGTTTTCTCCTTACTATCCAAATCTAGTGGCAATTGCCAAAATGCTGATTTCAAATCAATGGTGCTAAGAAATTTAGCGTTTTTTAAATTGTCAATTATGGCAGATACTCGTGGAAGAGGGTATGTATCTCTCTTAGTAACTTTATTTAATTGTCTACTATCTAAACATAACCTATTATCACCATTAGGTTTCTTAACGATAAGTACTGGTGAACACCATGCACTGTAAGAGGGTTCAACAACGTCTTTTTCCAGCATCTCATCTAACTCTTTTTCTATCTGCTCCCTTACTACCGGTGAAAAGTTGTATTGTTTCTGGCGTACAGGTTTATTATCCCCTGTATCAATTGTATGTTTCAGTAGCTGAGTCCTACCTAAACCTGAACCCACGGTTTCTTTAATTTCTTCAATGACTGTATTGAGTTCCCTTTCTTGTGACTCATCCAGATCTTCTTTACAAATAATTGCAGGAAAATAAGAAGTTGAACATGAAATTTCATTTCCTAAACTGGATGCATACCTGAATGTCAGTGATATGCCAAAAGTGTCAAAGAACTCTTTACCTAGAATTAGTTCATGTACTGAATCTTCCATTACTCTTAAGGATACTACATGAAATTGACTATCGAATTTTACCGGAACATCAAAAACTTCTGATATCTTATGTTTCACCCCATCAGCTGTCGCCACATGCGTTTTATGTAATATGTACGACTCAAAACCGAGTGATTTTAATTTATGTGAAAATTTTGCGTTTATTATTGAGCGGTTAGCGCCACTATCTAACATTCCTATAACTGCATTGTCTAATATGTTAATTTTGATATATGGCCTATTATCACTGCCTTTATTCATTACTAGAGGACACACTTCCCCATATTTAAAGTAATTATGTATCGTACTAAGCCATTCCTGCCACTCATCACTATCTCTGTCTAGGGAAAAATTCATTTGGCAGCAGGTGATTTTTCCCTCTGCCCGTTTCCCTTGCATGTACAATTTGGGGTGGTGCTACCAAATTTGCCACACTTGTAGCAAAATAACATTTGTTTTGGCAATTTACATTCTCTAAACATATGTCCCTGCTCTCTGCAGTTCCAACATCTTCTGTTGTTGCTAAGCATAGCCTTAACGGCTTGAGGTTCCTCAACCGTACATACTTCCTTCACTGCGCTTTGTTTGTACGCAAGATCAGGTTCCAGATTACTCTTATAGTTTACCGGTTCCTGAAAACGTTCGCAGTTCACTTTAGTCCTATCTATAATGCGCAAAACGTTTATGAGATCTGGGATTGAATTAAATTCGTCCCGGCAAATGGCTCTTTGAAAGTAAGGTTGTAAGTTTTTCAAGACTATGTATATTTTCTCACGTTCTACTGGCTGAATAGGTAATCTCTTAAACATGTTTTGCATCACCGCCACATAAACTGTTACCGACTCATCTTTACCTTGTGTCCTGTCATGTATTTCTCTCATTAATTCATCATGGTAAAAGGGAGACTGAAAAGTTCGTTTCAGAAGAATCACTAGCTCATTCCAGTTGTTTACGTTATCTTTGTTCGCTCTATACCATATGAGTGCATCACCGTGAAAAAAATCAATAGCACATCGCCAAAGATCCTCATCAGTGGCGTTACGCGCGTCTTTGAGCTCATCAACACGTTCTATAAATGCATTGACGCTGTACTTATTGTCTCCTGAAAACTTTACTCCCCACTGGCTGATGGGAACTAATTTCCTTTTAGCCCCGTCATCAAATGTAGATGCCCTGAAAAGCTTTGATTGTTTCCGTACCGAGCGAGTGTCTAAATTAGCAGATGCATTCTCAATTTTATCTATGATCTGGTTCCCGACCTCACCTAAAGTTTCCTGTAGCATCTTTTTATCAGCCACTGTTAAATTTCCTTCGTCCGAGATTTCGTCATATTCTTCCAGCTTAATCAGTAAATTATCAGTTTTACCTTTTAATTCCACTTGACGTTTTTCATCCTCATCAGTTTTTGTTACTATTAAATCTAATCTGTTGTTAACATGATAAATTCTCGAAATTAGTCTCCGAAACAAATTTTTATCTGGCTTGTCCGTAATCTCTCCTATGTATTGCGATAAAATTTTGATTTTTGCCGCGCAAATTTCTAATTCCGAAGAAGGATTTTCTAAATTCTGACGCGCAGCTTTTACTTTATACGGCATTTCCTCAGTCTGTTCAGTGTTCAATAACTCTATCAATAATTTCTTTAAAACAGAAACCACGCCCTTAATATATACACCACGACACGACAGTTCAAATTCCAATTCATCCTTTAAAAGATAGTTAGGATCCATTTTAGAGATTTTCTAATATTATTATGCTCACTAGTATTTTCTTATATTTATGTATTCCAATGTCCTCACAAGAATTTAGAATTATAATATATATATATATATGTATATATATGTTTTTATTTTTATTTTTTATTAAAACTTTACAATTAACTTGCTTATTTTATGTACAACACTTGAACACTTAAATGAATAAACACTAAAGACAATCCGAAGTACCTATTTGAATAGATACTTTCTTATCTACCTAGAATTTAGGGTACCTACTACTTACTAACATACACTTGGCTTTATTCTAATTATAAATTTCAAAAAGAGAAAACAAAGCTGTAAGTAGCTAATACCTACTACAAATTTAACGAAATGTACATAATTAATCAATAAAATAAATCTACTTTGATTATTTTACGGTCTAAACTATAGCAACTAAGTATTTCGTCAACCTTTAGGTACGTATTTTAGCGTTGGGCGCTATTTGTTACGTGTCAGGTTGTATAAATGAAATACATAGAATGTTGTACTAAATCTATTTAATTCTAAAGGAGGGCGCCAGGAGGGTTTTACTAGATGGACGACGGAACCCTTCCAATCCACATAAACCGGCAGCTCGCGGCGACTGATTACATTTAGTCAGGTGCTATGATGCATGTATCTATTTCCCTTATGCAATGACCGTAAATAACAGGGCGTTTCCGTAGGCTACAACAAATATAAATACATCGTTAGCCACTTACTTGTAGGATCCCGTTTAGGCACACAGGTAGCTCACTAAACATTCTAAACACTTACCCCTATGGGAAATAGTAGCAACACTAATTAAAACTTAGTAATTACAACGATTACTGATAATATTACTTAGAATTCCATTTCTGAATAACAGACGTGCGACTGCGAGTGCAACGTCGGAAGCTATCTGTCTACGCCGGTGCATCGGACCACCCATTCTATTTTTAACATTGTGTGTGACACTAACCATAGCGAGACCTACCTACATTTAAACGTTTTAAATGGACATTGGAATGCATAGCATAAAGAAACGTATATTTATAACAATGGAAAGACATTGACCAAATGACCATCACACCCTTTTTACTTCATAAACTTATTACTTACTTTTTTTTACATTATTTCTTCTTACTTCCACAAACTATTTGTTGGAGTAAAACTTAATTATACAATCAAAATAATTATTTTTAAAACAATAGTTTTAAAAATAGTTCGTATCCACATTACTCTTTCATCATTCCACACCACCACGAACAAACTTACTAAATCTTAGTCTATCTTTTAGCAGAGTTTCAACAAAAACGGGCTTATTTATATAAACTCATAATTTCCGCATTTTATTACCCTTGCCTTTGAGAAAGGCGGTAGCTGTTTGTGATTATTATTTTTGGTAGGTATTTTCAGAATATATTTTAGGAATTTAATTATTTTGAGTAAGGTAAATATTATGCTTGGATACTAACTACATTATAATTTCGAGGGAAACACGATTGGACAATATTTTCTCGATAGAAAAAAACCCAGAGTAACCTTTAACTTTTGTCTATATTCGTTGGTTTATTTAAATGGTGCATATTATTGTGTAAAACAAGTACTTATTTAATTTTGTAAAAATTAAAAAACCCCAACGCAATGAAAGGGCTGAGCCGATTTTAATCAAACATAGCTAAGAACACTACCGAATTCAACTTTCAAACAAAAAAAAACGAAGTCGGTTCATCCGTTCGGGAGCAACGATGGGACAGACAGACACACACACACAGACACACACAGACACGTCAAACTTATAACACCCCTTCGTTTTTACGTCGGGGGTTAAAAATAGATAAATAGGGTTTTGTAAAATTTACTATATTTTACGAGATATTCAATAAAAACCGCTTTTTCGAGCGGCGTGAGGTGTTTTTTTTTATAGATTTCTGCCCGCGGTTGGCACCCGAGCGAAGCCGGGGCGTGTCGCTAGTAATTACCTACATCTACATCTACACTCATATTATAAAGAGGAAAGATTTGTATTTTTGTGTGTGTTTGTTTGTAATGAATAAACTCAAAAACTACTGTTCCGATTTCAAAAATTATTTCACCATTTGAAAGCTTCATTCACCCTGAGTGACATAGGCTACCAGGGGTGGGGGTTAGTTATGTTTTTCATCCTGAAACTACCCGTGCGAAGCCGGGACGAGTCGCTAGTATATAATAAAATAAATTAAAAAAAGCTACGTAGGTTATCTTGTTAAAAGTCAACCCTTAATCGCCGAGCAAATTAAAAGTGTCTCATGATAAACGAGCCACTCGGAGTAGAGAGAGATGATTAATGTTGAAAGAAATTAATATAAACGCGATAATGTTTTATCTCGCTCTTCTTATTTATGGCCGAGCGGGACATCCTGAGAAAAAACTTAATGCACATAAATATATACCTAACTAGCAGCGCCCCGCGGTTTCACACGCGTAAGTCTCGATCCCGTGGGAATATCGGGATAAAAATGTACCTATGTGTTATTCCGGGAGTCCAGTTATCTCCATTCCAAATTTCATGCAAATCCGTCCAGCCGTTTCAGCGTGAAGAAGTAACAAACACACTACACACACACACAAAAACTTTCGCCTTTATAATATTAGTGTGATTATAATGCTGGACAGTTCACACAACATTATCTAGCCCCTAGCTAAGCAGAGCTTGTGTTATGGGTACTAGACAACTGATATACTTAATACAAAATATTACATAGATAGATATTTTTTATTATATATAGAAAATACCCAGAACACCCTGAACAAATATCTGCAGATGGCACAAATATTTGTTCCGAGGCGGGAATCGAACCTACAAACTCCTGCGTCGCAGGCGAACATTCGCCCGCCGCGCCACAGAAGTCGTCAATATCTGCAGACTGTATAAACATTTGTCCCGTAACGGGAATCGAACTCGCAACCTCTCGCAACTCAGCCAGCTAGTCACCCGCTGTGCCGCAGACAATGACATAATATTATCGAAATGGAACTAAATATAACAATTTCAATCAACAATGGATGAATGAAAATGATGCACAGTTGCAGCAGTTAAGGCGTACGGTAGTAGGTAGGTTGTACGTTAGCGAAAGAACTAGCATAACCTATAGGTTTTGATACTTGACAGTAAATAATAACTCTCTGAACGATGGATGAATAAAACTGATGAGCAGTCAGACTAAACGCTACAAAACATGAGTTGAAACTAAACAAGTAATTAATTTTGTAAAAATTAAAAAAAAAACCCTACGCAATGAAACGGCTGAACCGATTTTGATCAAACAAAGCTAAGAACACTCCCGACAAATACACCTTTCAAACAAAAAAATACGAAATCGGTTCATCCGTTTGGGAGCTACGATGGAACAGAAACACACACACACACGCACACAGACACGTCAAACTTATAACACCCCTTCGTTTTTCGTCGGGGGTTAAAAACAAGTTAATTTAGAAAAAAACTTTCAGTGCGTTCTTTATAAATTGGAAAAGGAACACTTTAGGACGCACATCGGTGTCTAGCGCGCATAATATAGGAAGCCGAAGCTAATTTAACTTTTTAAACTATCATGGTTATGTACATACTTTTCACTAGAAACGGGATATTTACCATGACTTTAGTTAGTTCTCCAGTGATCATGGCGCATGCAACTGTGCCGAAATATCGGGAACAATAAAAACTTGAAAATCATGGTATATATCCCGAAGCTAATTTCTATATTCACCACACTCACCACTGGAAAAAAACATGCTATCAACTGTCATGCCTTCCAAAAGCATATTCGCGATGATCCTGGAATATAAACGACTACACCGATTTTCACCTTTCATAGCTAAGAACCTACAAACAACACTAGCTAGCAAACACTAAATTAACAAGACTTATGGTACAGTTTTTCTAAATGTTTGGTTCAATTTAGAAATAAAAACTAATGCTAAACCATTCCAGAAAAAAACAAACTTAACTTTTTAAAAATATACATTAAAAATAACAAAAAACAATATTTCAAAAAATTACTTAAGAATTCTTAAATTCGCTGGCCAATCAAAACAGGGATCCCTCAATCCATATAAAGGTAAAGTTCGATTGACGCTACCCAGCATTATATCTTCCAAAACAAAGCTAAAACGCTTACGTTCAAATGATTAGCGCGATCCCTAATGTGCGTAAGTCCAGGGTTTTGGTTTGTGTTTTTTTTTGTTTATTTGGTTAAACAAACAGTAACACAACATGACACACCTTAAATTATGAAAAAAAATTGTAATGGGGAGACCAAAACACCTTTTACCATAGATTATTGTAAAAAAATGCGCGTTTGGCTCACAGCACAACATAAACCATCTGATCATCCTTTACAGCCGATATTTTATTTTATTTTGTATTATTTATAGGGAAAATCCAAATTGTTAACATGGCAACATATATATGACGTGTTTGTTTTGGTTTGCTTGATGGCTGATGGCTCTTTGTTTAGACTGATTGTTTCTTTTGTTTGTTTAGGTGATATTTTTATGAAATTGTGATGACTTAATTTATGTACGTACTAATAAACTGCCAAGGCTTATATACAGCCGCTAAAGTGACATGTATGTGTGTGTGTGTGTGTGTGTATTATGTACTAACAAATCCAAGTGTTCTATGTGTCCCAAAGCTGAATACATTATGAATACTGAATACTGAATACAATTCATTTCATTTCATTTTTATTTATTTATTTACTTGCAAAAAACAAACATGCTACAAAAACTACTTAAATACTACTCAAACAAAAACAAACAACAATAGATACATAGGGACAATAGATAGATAGTTAGATAAAATTAAGCGAATAACCAAAAAGAAGACATTCACGGGAATAGAATGAAGTAGACAAGTATATGACGACCTCTGTGGCGCGGCGGGTGAAGCTTGGCCTGTGACGCAGGAGGTTAGGGGTTCGATTCCTGCCTCGAAACAAATATTTGTGCGATCGCAGATATTTGTTCAGGGTGTTCTGGGTATTTTCTATGTATAATAAAAAATATCTAACTATGCAATGTAATATATTGTATTAAGTATATCAGTTATGTTAGTACCCGTAACGCAAGCTCTGCTTAGCTTGGGGCTAGATAATGTTGTGTGAACTGTCCAGCAATATTTTTTTATTTTTTTATTATTTTTATATATCGGGCGAGTAATCACTAATCACGTGGCTCGCGGCTCGCGGCTCGTATCCCTTCAAGTATCAAAACTATTGACCCACACATTTAAGACGTTCCAAACATCACGTAGAGTCGCGGTCGTCATCTCACGTATACCAATCATATCAACTACGCCCGTGACCATACACCCATCTCTTTCTAACCCATTGGTTACGCCATCTCCTGCCCCTCTCTAACTGGAGGGATCCGTCGGGAAATCTGGATGGCAGAATTAGGTGCTTTGACAGTACTTTGTAAGGCGTTGATGGATTTTCTTTGATCGTACGCATTGGGAACACCCGAGGTGAAAGGGTATGGGTGTATACCTATAGCGAAGCGGGTGATATAATAAAGAAAGGATATATATTTATTTGTATACATGAGCTACACGGAAATAATCGTATTAAACTAAGAAGAAACAGATATGAAGCTACGAAGTGTAACTCTAGTAACAAAATGGCTCTGCCTCAGCATGAGTTGGTTGACAGCAAGCTAGCAACCAACGCTGGTCGTCCGGCAGAACCACTTGTTGGCGTTACGGCTACTCTACTCACGACGACTATACACACAGTAAATGGTGTGCTCAAATTTCAAAAATCTACTTGACATAATTTTAAACAACAATTTTTTTATATATACAAGTTAGTTGTAGAGGTGCCTAAATCATCATCATCAACAGCCGTTGAACGTCCAATGCCAGACGAGGCCTCTGTTTTTTTTGTTAACTACTTGAATGACGGATCAAGCAATGGCCCACCTGATGTTAAGCGGTAACCTCTGCCTTTAACAATGCATTACCTCATAGGTCACGTCCATCTAGGACGCGCCTTATGTGACATTTCACTGCGGCCGCCACCCTGATACATAAAGATGAAAAGTCTCATGTGCCTGTAATTTCACCGGCACCCATACCCTTCAAACCGGAACTCAGCAATGCGAGCACTACTGCTCTGCGGCATAAATAGGTATGGTGGTAGTACTTCCCCTGACAAACTCTTTCACATAAATCTCTACTACTACTAAAATGGAACTACTTGTAATTGAATGCAATGGGGCAATTTGCCATAATCCACGCTCGGCAGGCGGAATGGTGAATGTAGTATTAGTGTTGCACTCGTTAGATGCTGCTTGCCCAACCTTCCCTTAGTCAGCTTTTACCACATCCACTGGAGGAGACGGAGGGGTATATTCATAGGCTGAAAATACCACGTTACACGGGATATGTGCAGCCACAGTGCCTCTAGCAGGCACTTGCTTTTGCAATATTCACACAAACGAAATTTGAAAAAAAACAAAAAAAAATATGGTGCCATATTTCGTCGATGATAGTGTATGGAATGGTAAGTCCATTGTAGAGTTATCAGAAAGTCCTTGCTCTCGAGTAGTCTTCCGCTGGAACCTTTCTTAATATCGTTGTAACATAAACTTACGCAAAAAGTTGGAGATGCCGGGGATTGAACCCGGGGCCTTTCACATGCAAAGCGAACGCTCTACCACTGAGCTACATCCCCCGATATCAATATTACAAAAGCAAGTTAAACTATTCGAACTAGTTCTATGAGCCTATTGTGTAATGTGTACTCGCAAACAGTTGACCAAACAGAGACATACAATGGAGAGGTGACATTGAACAATTGGTTACAATTGCTTGACGTTAAAGTCACATTACAGAAATAAAGAAATACAATTTATTCGTAAAACCAATTTACATGTCAAAAAAAAACATTAATAATAAAAATCACAATTATAAATCACTAGCGACTCGCCCCGGCTTCGCACGGGTAGCACCCGGTGAACCCCCCCCCCCCCCCCCCCCCCCCCAAGACAATCTCCTGGTTCTAAGCTACCTCCCCACCAATTTTCAGCCAAATCGGTTCGTGCGTTCTGGAGTTATAGCGTCAGGAAAGAAAACCCGACTTATTTTTATATAGTAGAGAAGATAAAATAGTATTAAGTCAAGGAAGGTACAAGACAAAACAATTACCTACACTAAGGTGGGATAAATACGGACTCTAAAAATGTAATGAATATGAATGGTATGAATCCGGAATAATTATTATTACTTTCAGCTCGTGGGATGAATTTCTGGGATCAATACGGATGCACCCCTAATATTGACTACACAAGTAACCATAGCTAATGACCTTGAGTATCTAATGATACATTATGGTATCATTAGATACTCAAGGTCATTAGATAAGGTTATCTTAAAATAAGAAGCAATTCATGCATTTAATTTCTACTTAAAAGATAGAGTTTTTATCACTCCTTATTTGTGTAATTACTTATTAATTGAAACCAAAAAGAGGTATATCACTGTTAATGATTATATTGAATATTTATTCCAATTAAAGAAATATAAAGATTAAAATTAAGCTGCTAACTTTATTTTTAGTGGTTAAATTCCATTAATATTTCTTCTTTCTATTTATATAGTTTAAATAAACCATTACATTTTCACTGTAAAATTAAAATTTTAATTTTTATAAATTTAATTAATGATACATTATGGTATCATTAGATACTCATATGATACTATTATAATATTAATCATATGGATATGATTAATAGATACTTACGAGTGGCTAAATAAATAAATATATTTTCAGTTTAACAAAATGATTGATAATTATTAGAGTTTTTTTTTGTAGCTTTCTAAGTCCAATCATTTCATTCAACTGTAAATACATTTATTTACAGAAAGAATAATACAACGAATGCAAGGTATGTACAAAATACATATGAAACAGTTGTGCTACCTGAAGACCGCTGCTAGCGATCTAAAGGTAGCTCAACTGAAAATATAAATATAAATACAGGGTGTAACATAATATCCCTATAACGGGGGGGGGGGGGGGGGGTTCTACACATCATGACGAATAATTATAGTTCAATGACTTTTTAAATTTCGATGTTTTTCATTCATGAAATGTCTTGTAAAAATCCTGAAAGTCCTCAAGAAATTCCTGAAGTAATTCTAGTAATTTGCCTAACACCACATGAGGCAGCCCTAGGTTAGGTACCTTAACGTACAGTAACGTCCTCAGACCTCATGTTGTGTTAGGGACATTTCCTACGGATTTTCAGGATTTTTAAGCGGCATTTCATAAATGAAAATCTTCTAAATTTAGAAAGTCGTAGAGTTAAAGTTATTCGCCATGATGTGTAGAATGGGCTCCCTGGGCTTATAGGGATATTATGTTACACCCTGTATAAATGACTATCAATGAACTAATTCATTCAAAAAGAAAAAGCACATTGCATCACCTCACTTTCATGATCATCGCACATCACAGAATAAACAACATTTACTACAGGACTCCGTTAGACCACGCACGAGTGGCGCTTCGTGATACAATCCGTAGCGTTGTCTCTTTCTAACTCAAGCAAAAAGATGAGATGGATCGAGATGCAAGATTTACAGTCTTCGATCTTGGTGACTCTGACGGTGTGATACGAATATTATGGACACGTATTTCACTGGGGTTTTGTTTTTAAATTTTACCAGCAAGATAAACTTAGATAAGTGCGTTACGAAGCAATGGCGGCGATGAGCTCACCACTTATCACGTCTATATCCCACGATGTTGCCACTGTGAAGAGAGGCCCATTGAGGCTCTGCCTACCCCTTCGGGGAAAAAGGCGAAGTTTTTTTTTTCTACTAGTTGAATGACGGAACAATCTGATGCCCCACCTGATGTTAAGCGGTAACCTCTGCCAATGAATAGTACATTACCTCATAGGTCACGACCACCTAGGACGAACGCGCCCTATGTGGCATTGCACTGCGCCCGCCAACCTGAGACATAAAGATGAAAAGTGTCATGTGCCTGTAATTTCACCGGCACCCGTACCCTTCGAACCGGAACACAGCAATGCGAGCACTACTGCTTTGCGGCACACAAGGATGCTTTGCATGAACAGGGTGAGATGTATGTTTGTATGAACAGCACATATCAAATTAATGAAACTTCATATTACTTACAGAAACATACACATCTCCGTCTCACATGTGAATTACCTACGATTTTAACCCTTAAATACCGATGCGGGTGAAAAAGGCCACGTACGTCTATTTTTCTGGTCAAATGCTCTCGAAACCCGCTGGCCTCACATACAGCCGTCGCCAACCATCACCGATCTATCAACGATGTCCGCGCGCTGAATTCCAAATTCAAAATCACCACTCACGCTCCCCATTTCAAATGGACTTAAAGTATCAACGATCATGTATTGAAATTAGAACGAATGAGTTTTGCTTTACAGACCTCTTTTGCTTTTTCTGGTATTGCGTGGCTTTATGTTCTGAATTGAGCTTAATTTTTTGGAGTATAAGGTGGTAATTGGTATGTTAGTGGTTGGTGGAAAACATCAACAGTTTATTGCAATAGTTTAAAGAATATAAAACTATTTCCTGCTAAAGTCTTTCGCCCATTGTTTCTCTGTGAAGCAGCGATGATGTCATGGTAATACTTTCAATTCAAGCGAATCGTAAAATGTTTTATTTTATGAGTAAATAAATGTTTTTAAAGGTATTCTCAGTAATAAAATGATTCAAACCGCGGAAGTAAGTTTATGTTATTGTTATTTTATTCTATTACTAATTTGGTATTCTTCGTCGTTCAGATCTGTTTATTGGGTAGGTACCTAAGTATTTATTTTGACGACCTCTGTGGCGCGGCCGGCGAACGTTCGCCTGCGACGCAGGAGGTTACGGGTTCGATTCCCGCCTCGGAACAAATATTTGTGCGATCTGCAGATATTTGTTCAGGGTGTTCTGGGTATTTTCTACTTATATATAATAAAAAAAGCTATCTATGTATTGTATTAAGTATATCAGGTTTCTAGTACCCATAACACAAGCTCTGCTTAGCTTGGGGCTAGATAATGTTGTGTGAACTGTCTAGTATTATTTATTTATTATTTATTTATTTTACCTACGTTATTCCAAGTATATCGAACACCTACAATTGTACACAACTTTTTCTTAAATTAAGGTGCAACGTCTCGGTTGAGGTGCGTAATTCAAATTTTATTGTGTTTTTTGCTCATCACAGCACATCAACACATTTTGAGATAGCGAAACCTGGTTTTGCGGAAACTAGGAGACCTACCTCGCATATATTAAATAAAATAAATAATGCTGGACAGTTCTCACAACATTATCTAGCTCCAAGCTAAGCAGAGCTTGTGTTATGGGTACTAGACAACTGATATACTTAATACAATATATTACATAGATAGATATTTTTATTATAGGTATATAGAAAATACCCAGAACACCCTGAACAAATATCTGCAGATCGCACAAATATTTGTTCCGAGGCGGTAACCGAACCCGCAACCTCCTGCGTCGCAGGAAAATGATTGAAAATGTCTCATAATTATCATTAGTTTAGCTACAAATGTCATTCAATTATTTTTACAGTGATTGTTTTGTTCTTTGACATTCGTAGCTAAACTAATCAAATCAAATCAAATCATTTATTTGCTAAATAGGGTTGAAGAGGTTCTTAAAACAGTTAAACACAGCACCATTCTATTTCACCATTCTAGGTTAAGCAATTTACAGTTTACATATACATTATTGATTAAAATGAATAACGATAATGATAATTATGAGACGCTTTCAATCAATTTAAGCGTGGTCTCCTATTGTCATCAAAATCAGGTAACGCTATGTTATAATGTGTTGATGAGCTGTGATGAGCAAAAAACACAATAAAATTTGAATTTCGCGGTTACTTTACACTTTATACTTTATCATATTTTCTAAATTGCAAGCATAAAACGATAAATTTCCTTAACAACCCTTCACTGCAGGTGGGTAAAAATAATTTATTCAGATAAATCTTGCGAGTTTTCACTCCGGCCCGGTCTAACGGGCCCCTGGGCGTCGTTGCGCATTCTTTTAATGCTACAAGGAGTTTTTGTCGCGATTTTAATGAAAATGCTAATATTAAGTGGGTGGAAATGCTTTTGATTTGTTATTTTGTAAGTGAGAAATTTTTATCTTAATCTTGTTGATATTTTTTTTTTAAACATGGCTGCTTTTTTTCATTGAGCGATTCTTAGTTAGGTTACTTCATAGTGAAGTGGTTTCCTAATAGAAAGTACAATTTGA
Organism: Operophtera brumata; assembly: GCA_932527175.1. Lineage (NCBI taxonomy): Eukaryota > Metazoa > Arthropoda > Insecta > Lepidoptera > Geometridae > Operophtera > Operophtera brumata. The sequence goes on from OW052229.1 coordinate 4,890,630, forward strand.
TACACCTAAAGAGGATTTTATACACTTAGAGCAAACACATAACAGCTTTTTGAGTGTGTATAAAAAAACAGTATTATTTATATTTAAAAAAATGGATTACTTCTATAACGTCCCACTGCTGTGCAAAGGCCCCTTGATATCTTCACATACCTCGGTATTGTGCCAATTGAGCCCACACTATGTCCAGATCATCTCGCCATCTCTTTTTTATTCTGCCAGCAACCGTCTCGCTGTCTCAGGGTTTTATTGGGTTATCATTTTAGCATGCAGCTCGTCCGAAATGCGACAAATATGACCAGCCCAGCTTTATTTAAGCTACGCGATTTGAGCTACATCAGCAATTTGGACTTCGGAGCGCAATGTTATGTAAAATAAATCAAATTAACAAGTAAATTTGTGGACATATCATTGGTGTTTCCGGCCCAAGAACAGACCTCTTCATCTCCTCCCGTGGATGTCGTAATAGCCAACTAAGGGATTACCCGGACATGTTTGTAAGATTCGTTGTTATAAGATTTGCCCTGGGCTGCTAGCTTATTTAAGGAATGTATTACTGGAAGAAAGCGTTGCTGAGTCAGTTGCGGGAAGCAATGGCAGGGATGAGCTCACCACTTGTTTCGTCTATATCCCACGATGGTGCAACTCACGGTGAAAAGAGGCCCATTTGAGGCTCATCTACCCTTTCGGGGAAAGAGGCGTGTGTCTATGTATGTATGTATGTATGTATGTATGTCTCATTCAAAAATACTAATAGATCTGCCCTACTTAATTCACACACAGTAGTATTGACGGATCAAGCAGATGGCCTACCTGATGTTAAGCGGTACCCTCTGCCTATGAACAGTGCACTATCACATAGGCATTGCACTGCGCCCGCCACCCTGAGACATAAAGATGAAAAGTCTCATATGCCTGTAATTTCACCGGTACCCATACCCTACAAACCGGAACACAGCACTGCTGCATTACGGCAGAAATAGGTATGGTGGTAGTACTTCCCCGGACGAACTCTTTCACAAAAAATCTCTACTACTACTAAACGTCTACTTCTACTACATACCTACGTCTAAAATGTGAATGCCCCTCTATCTAAGGAGGTAGGTCTAATTAAGTAGATCGTCTGTGTGGGTTCCGTCACGTACCGTTCATCTCTAATGCCCTCTGCGCTAACCTCATCTAGTTACAACTAGGGACCTACATAATTGGGTTAAACGAAATGCGTCTCTAGATTGTCACGCAGATTACTCCTTTGTCACACAAATTGTCTAACTACCATGATTTGATAAAACAAGCTAGTAATTTTAGGTCGGTATTTCGTAACCCTGTAGCGATGGTAGGGTTAAATTAAACAAAATCTAACGTTTTTCCTAACAAATGCTAGGAAGTACTTAGTGCTGTGGTGTGTCCAGCCTAAGAATAGACTCCTCCGTCTCCTCACGTGGATGTCGTAAAAGCCTAGTAAGGGAGTTCACAAGGATAACAGCATCCACCTGAGTAGTGAACACCAATACTGCAATTTATATTTACATGATTTAGTCAGTTAAAAATCAAATCTAAGATTGGTAATTATGCGTTATACCCCACCTTAACTTGGTTTTTGAACTGATTTTATATATACTGAGTATATCCAGAGAAGAACATACTTGTAGGCCTAATCTATTAGTAGAGTGAAAGAATTCGTCCGGGGAAGTACTACTACCATACCTATTTCTGCCACAAAGCAGTAGTGCTTGCATTGCTGTGTTCCGGCTTGAAGGGTATGGTTACCGGTGAAATTACAGGCACATGAGGCTTTTCATCTTTATGTCTCAGGGTGGCGGGCGCAGTGGAATACCACGTAGGGCGCGTCCTAGGTGGACGTGACCTATGAGGTAATGCATTGTTAAAGGCAGAGGTTACGGTTAGCCATTTGCTTGTTCCGTCATACACGCAGTTAAAAAAACCTACAACCTATTAAATGAATACACGCAGTTAAAAAAAAACAGCTACCTATCAATTGAAGTTAACCAAATTCTCAAGAACCTTAAGAAACACAAGGATCAATAATTCTGTAGAAATAATATGTCATAACTTTTATTTTTAATCCAATCATTCGTCTGGATTCGTTTAAGTCCGAATGTCGTCTGTAATGCAAAAGTCATGTCTAAAAGAAAAATAAGTTGTTTTTTATTTTGAGTCACCCACAAGATTGCCCTTGTCGCGAGTTGAGGGGTGAACTGCAGAGCTACGAAAGGGACAGAAGTGCTAAATTTTGCTAAGTTAGTATTTTACGTCATAGCGAGACTCCAACTGCTCGACCCTCATGGTTAGCCCTGTTTTCTGCTTGAGGTACTCCATCACCGCTTCGGGCTTCACGGCGTAGTGAACCCGGGAGACGTACAGTGAGTTGCGGGTACCTCCGCACGCAGTAAGCACGGCTGGTTCAGCTCAGCCGATACGGCAGTTCTGCACTGATTACGGCAAGTGGGCTTCCTCTTCCTTCGTTCCACGTATATATATATGTATGTATGCAAACTAGTAGTAGTCGTAGTAACTGTTTTTAGTAGTAGCAGAGCTTTTTTGTGAAAGAGTTCGTCCGGGGAAGTACTACCACCATACCTATTTCAGCCGCAAAGCAGTAATGCTCGCATTGCTGTGTTCCGGTTTGAAGGGAAAGGGTGCCGGTGAAATTACAGGCACATGAGACTTTTCATCTTTATGTCTCAGGGTGGCGGGCGCAGTGCAATGCCACATAGGGTGCGTCCTAGGTGAACGTGACCTATGAGGTAATGCACTGTTCATTGGCAGAGGTTACCGCTTAACATCAGGTGGGCCATCTGCTTGTTCAGTCATTCAGTAGTATAAAAAAATCAAATAAAAATCGTCGGTCAATCGAGCCTTTCATGGACCTACCGCATTATAAGTTCTATTCTATTCCGTCCTCTTCCGTACAACTCTACAGTTTCCTAACTCTACATTAGAGTCATGAGGCGTGCATTTGTGGGTAGGTCGAATTTTTGCCGGCTGTCAACACGTCAGCGACAAACATTTTTTTACTTTACAATAATTTTGTTAAATGTCTTATACATTTTAAAAATATTTGTATTTCTAGGAATGGCTTAGTAATAAGCGAATCCAGGTTTTTTTTTATTTTTCTTAAGATCTATATATCCCATAAATAACGTCTCGTATATAGTGTGTATATGTATGTACATGTGTATATGTATCGTATATATGTAGTCTCGTATGTACTCATAGTGCTCGCATTGCTGTGTTCTGGTTTGAAGGGTATGGTTGCCGGTGAAATTACAGGCACATGAGACTTTTCATCTTTCTCAGGGTGGCGGGTGCAGTGCAATGCCACTGATAGGCAGAGGGTACCGCTTAACATCAGGTGGGCATCTACTGGATCCGTCATTCCAAGTTGCATAAAAAATAAAAATAAAAACGAACGATGCAACCCACGGTGAAAATAGGCCTATTTGAGTCGCTGCCTACCCTTTGGGGGAAAAAGGCGTGTATCTATGTATGTATGTATGTATGTATTAATACCAAAAACCTTGTTTAAAACTAAAAAATAATTTCCTTTATATATTAAACGTAAATATTTATAAATGGAACTCAAATCTTGATTGTATTCAATATCAAAATTTATGAGTTTGTTTATTTATTTGTATCTAATACAAATCGGCTTAAAAAAGTATTCCAGATTGTTTTTTAACTTGAACAACAAGTAATTAATATAGTAAAAATTAAAAAAACCGTCAACGCAATGAAACGGCTGAACCGATTTTGGTCAAACATAGCTAAGAGCACTCCCGACAAATTCAACTATCAAGTCAGATCAAGTCAATTCAAGTATCTTGTCAAACAAAACAAAAACTAAATCGGTTCATCCGTTCGGGAGCTACGAAACGATAGACATAATACACACACACACACAGACACGTCAAACTTATAACACCCCGTCGTTTTTGCGTCGGGGGTTAAAAATGTGTGAGAAGGAAAACATACAGTTCATCTGACAATTTGTTTCTCGTGACAATGTAATAAAAGGTATTGAAAAAAAGAATAATTGTATGCAAATCGGTGTCGAAATGAATGGCATTATGCAATAGAAAGCCAAGCCAAGAAATAATATGAATATTAAATGCCATATCACATACGTTCTAGGCATTTATTTATTCACATGTCCAACTAAATCATGGTTTATTCTGTCATTGTGAAATATCTACCCAATATGGGGGGATAATCTTAATGTAAGATAATATTACTAGTTTCTTAGCTTTAGTAATGCAAAAAGACTCTTAACAATAAAAATAAATAGTTTTGTTTAGCGTTCTTAACAGCTTTCCGCGCCAAAAGCCCGTTTTAGTCTGTCTTTCGATTTCTTTAAGTAAGATCTGATACCCAGTTTTGTATGGAATCCATATGGAAAATAAATGGTTAAGACGATTCAAAATGATACTTGTGATTTCATTGAATAAAATACTCTTTGAATTTGATCGTTAATAAGTAAAGGGGTAGAATTTGAAATAGAGGGAGACGATCAAGGGATGCAACTAAAAAAAAATTGTATGTGCCTAATTTTCATCATCAGCCGGTAGATTTTCTCAGTAGGACGAGGTATGCCCATAGAATGCACTGTGGAATTTTCCATGCCCTTAATGTGGGTTTTTACGCAAAATAACCAATCTTAGATTTGATTTTTAACTGACTAAATCAATTACAATATTCAAATTATAAATATTCGTATACCAGCATCACGATAGAACATTATTTTGTCGATAGAAAAAAAAACAAAGTTATCTCTAACTTTTGGCTAGATACGATTGTTTATTAAAATGGAGCATATTATTGGGTGAAAAAATAGATAAATAAAATCAATACAACAAAACCGAGGGTTTACTGTAAGGGTTTTGTAAAATTATCTATAGTTTACGAGATATCCAACAAAAACTGCTTTTTCGTACGGGTTGATGCGTTTTTTTGTATGAAGATTTTGCCTGGTGTTGGCGCAACCTTAAGCTTAGCAGGTGGATTAGTGATCGTAGTATTGGTGTTACTCACAACATATCCAATACATTTCTTATTTCTTTTTTTTTGAATTGCCTCTGACTACCCCTAATAGGGGGTTGTCACACATCTGAGTGAGATAAATGGACGTGCTTTTTGGAAAATATAGAATTGAGTCAATATGGGTAATTCTTGGCTCTCACGGTATAACACCGTTCAAAGGTGTCTATACTAACTCTAACACAGCCAATTGAAAAATTACCCCGCGTTATTAGGTTTCGGAGTCGAAAAAATTCACTTACTCCCTTATTATTGGGTGTGCAGAAAAAAAGGAAAAATGCAGTCACTAGCACAGCTTGTAAAGGGAACAACTGAATCACTCCTGATAAAAGCTGGGGCCAATTTCGTCACAATTAATGTGTATTATGTAAAACTAATGAAATTATATCTTTTTCGTCTGCGTGGAGTATTTTTTCCATACAAACTTCAACACCCTGCTGCACCAAGCACACCTTAGGTAGTGAATTTTGGAAATTACTTTCTTAGTGCATCCCTAGACCACAAAATGACTATGAAATGATGAATGATGAATGATGATGATGATGATGATGATGATGATGAGGTCTCTAGGACTGCAGTTAGTCAATCATTCACGCCACGATTTTTTATAATGTGATTTATTTTTCGTATCTACCTTCGCGAGCCCACGCTACCATCTCCAGATATTTGCCTATAGACTTCGATCAAGAATATTCTAAAATGGGTTCAGTCGTGCTTGAGTAACAAACGAACATTTAAATATGAATATAAGAATGATTACAGTAGAAGCTGTTCAAAAAGGTCCACATTTTTTTAAATAGTTTTTTCTTTTCCTAGAACTTTCATAGCATTTGCTGGGGTTATTTTTTCTCTAGTCTACATACCTATTATTTTTATTTAAGTGATTATCTTAACGGGTACTTTACACACCAAATGTTAAGGAGGTACAGGTTCAACCAGGTTCAACGAACATTTTTGTATGTGGCGAAGAAGGCGAGCGCGAGCACTAATACCGTGTTTTTGTGTATAAAAAAATAATATAAAATGCCCTTTAGAGTTTTGTTAAATTTTGTTGATGACTTCACTAACTCAAAATAATATAACAGAGTGCCCAAATATTTTAAAAATTAAATAATGTAAGAAGTAAGTCTAAAATGGTATTTCAATTTTAAAAAGGTTGTCTATGGTTCTCTGATATTTTTTTTATCGAGCGAAGTAATTCAAGTAGAGCATTGGATAAATGATTTCACTAGATAAAAAGCTTAAGAATACCATTTTTTTTTTCTCTTATCAAAAACTTTAAAATAGGTCTAAAGCTCTAAATTAGCTAGAGCTCATTAAAGACATGCAGTGAACCTATTGCGCCTTAAACAGTAACCTCTGCCTATTACAATACCACGTAGGTCATGCCTCATAGGAAGTATCGTTCTACGCCGAGATACTACAACTACACGTCGCGTAGAGGAGTCTACGCCGTAGTGGACCAGCTGTTCTTGATTAGACTGTGTCACAGTCGACGGAGCGAGAAAAATGTTAAAGAAGGGGGGTGGTGTTAATGTAATCTGCTGTAAAGTGGCAGTCGGCAATTTGGGAGAATTAGTAAAAATGCCTTTTGACTTTAATGTTTTTTGCAGTTTAAACCTGGAAGTTGAACATTTTTTTTTTTTTATATCCTACTTGAATGTCGGAACAAGCTGATGGCCCACCTGATGATAAGCGGTACCCTCTGCCTATGAACAGTGCATTATCACATAGGTCACGTCCACCTAGGACGCACCCTATGTGGCATTGCAATGCGCCCGCTACCCTGAGACATAAAGATGAAAAGTCTTATGTGCCTGTAGTTTCACACTAAATTAGTAATACCTATATAGGCTTGACCGCACATATCCCATGTAACGTAGTGTTTTCAGCCTATGAATTTATCCCTCCGACTCCTCCCGTGGATGTGGTAAAAGCTGACTAAGGGAAAACACTAGGGGTTGGGCAGACAACATTCAACGAGTGCAGCACTAATACTACATTCACCATTCCGCCTGCCGAGCGTGGATTATGGTAAATTGCCCCATTGCATTCAATTAGTAGTAGTTGCATTTTAGTAGTAGTAGAGATTTTGTGAAAGAGTTCGTCTGGGGACGTACTACCACCATACCTATTTGTGCCTCAAAGCAGAAGTGCTCGAATTGCTGTGTTCCGGTTTGCAGGGTGGTTGCCGGTTAAATTACAGGCACATGAGACTTTCATCTTTATGCCTCAGGGTGGCGGGCGCAGTGCAATGCCACATAGGGCGCGTCCTAGGTGGACGCACTCTGTTCATAGGCAGAGGTTACGACTTAACATCAGGTGGGCCATAATGCTTGACATGTCATTCCAAGTAGCTAATTTTGTAAAAATTACGTAATTAATTAATTTACAAGTAATTAATTTTGTTAAAATTTTAAAAAAACCCAACGCAATCACAGGGCTGAACTGTTTCTGATCAAACATAGCTAAGAACACACCCGACAAATTCACATTTCAAACAAAAAACAAACGAAATCGGTTCATCCGTTCGGGAGCTACGTTGGGACAGACTGACACATACACACACACACACACAGACACGTCAAACTTATAACACCCCTTCGATTTACGTCGGGGGTTAAAAAGTTATAACTCCTATTAGTTTTTGCGACTGGGGTTAAAAAAAAACTCACGATGAAAATAGGCCTTTTACAAATACAAATACAAAAATATGTATTTTGCTAACACAACACATAAACTTACAATTAAAACATATTCAAGTAATGAACAGCAAAAAGGCTCGCCACTCAGCGTATGCTGCGACAACGCAAACGCTACTGCAGCGCTGGTTTTACGTGACACCAGTGTGTAAAGCAGAACTTTTGAGGCTCTGCCTACCTCATCAGGGAAAAAGGAGTGTATCTTTGTATTTGTCGTATGATATTACGGGCCATAGAGATCACACAATTTTGTTTCTTCGAAGTATTTTAAGTTTTGAAAGAGGCTACTCTGCTAAGCCCATCGTGCCCCGTAGATCAATCAACGCAGCCTCCCCCGGCTCTAACTAAGCGCTCTTTATGTTTTAGGGTAGCGGGCGCAGTGCAATGCCACATAGGTCGCGTCCTAGGTGGACGTGACCTACGAGGTAATGCACTATTCATATAAGGAGTGTAGGTATCTTTGTATCTGTTGTATGATATTACGGGCCTTCGGGATCACACAGTTTTGTTTCTTCGAAGTACATATTTTAAGTTTTGAAAGAGGCTACTCTGCTAAGCCCATCGTGCCCCGTAGATCAATCAACGCAGCCTCCCCCGGCTCTAACTAAGCGCTCTTTATGTTTTAGGGTGGCGGGCGCAGTGCAATGCCACATAGGTCGCGTCCTAGGTGTACGTGACCTACGAGGTAATGCACTGTTCATAAGGAGTGTAGGTATCTTTGTATCTGTTGTATGATATTACGGGCCTTCGAGATCACACAATTTTGTTTCTTCGAAGTATTTTAAGTTTTGAAAGAGGCTACTCTGCTAAGCCCATCGTGCCCCGTAGATCAATCAACGCAGCCTCCCCCGGCTCTAACTAAGCGCGGAGCACGCGCGCAGAATAACTGATGCACAGAAACTCATATCCGGGCTCGCGAGGTCTTATATTGTGTTTTGACATTGCACTGTCTCCGTGGCGAACGTATGAGGTGCGAGTTTGAATCCCGACGCGGGCACAATGTTTGCGTGACAAAGACAAACTGAATTAAATTGCATTTGGCCATTATTTTTGGGCTTTGTGCACTATACCGACTCCAGAATTCGAGCGTGAACAGAAGTGACGACCTCTGTGGCGCGGCGGACGAAGGTTGGCCTGCGACGCAGGAGGTTGCGGGTTCGATTCCCGCCTCGGAACAAATATTTGTGCGATCGCAGATATTTTTGTCAGGGTGTTCTGGGTATTTTCAATGTATAAAAAAAATATCTATGTATGTATTATATTGTATTAAGTATATCAGTTATCTAGTACGCATAACACAAGCTCTGCTTAGCTTGGGGCTAGATAATGTTGTGTGAACTGTGTCCAGCATTATTATTTATGATTATTATTATTTATTTAATTGCGAGTCGAAATGTGGTTTTTGTAAGGTATAAAATATGAGCTAGCGGGCTACTTATGAAACTCGGTATCAGTATCACCATGGAAAAACCGATCAAGTGCGAGTCACACTCACGTGGATAGTATATCGTACAAGTAGGCTAATATTAAGCACTAGACTAAATAAACATTAGTCCTCGGTGAAATTCAACACATTTTATACGCATTTTCTTTTCACGAAAAAATTACCCATTCCCATTTCCCGTGGAGGATTTTAATTTGAGTTTTCCACTATAAATGAGGTTTTATTTTTCACATATTTAAACTTTTTTTTGAAAACAAAAAATAAGGGGATTATGATTGATTTTCGTATATTATCTTTTGTAAAGTATAAAAAAAATGCATGTCTCATAATTTAAAAAGTCGTAGAACTAAAGTTATTCGCCCTGATGTTTAGAATAACCCCCCCTCCCCTCCTCGGGCTTATAAGAATATTATGATACATCCTGTTTTTTTTTAGCTACTTGAGTAGCCGAACTAGCAGATAGCTTAGCTGATGTTAAGCGGTAACCTCTGCTTGTACTATTATTTATTCTGTGCCTCTGCCTTTAACAATGCCTGAAACATTAAGATGAAAAATCTCATGTTCTGTAATTTCCTCCGGCACCCTTACCCTTCAAACTGAAACAGAGCAATGCGAGCATTACTTTTTTTGCAGTAGAAATAGGTATGATGGTAGTACTTCCCCGAACGAACTCTTTCACAATAAAGCTCTACTTCTTTTACAATTTGTGTAAAAATAATGTTCTTAGATGTTCCTGATGATGAACGTTATGTTATGGGTGTAAATAACCTGAAATAAATGATTAATAATAATAATGAGACCTTTTATTTGGTACGACACGTTTTAGTTTGGTCAAAGCGTCACATGATGCGTTCCATATGCCCTCCGCGCCGCCGTGCTAAGAGAATAACAACCAAAATTGACTTTTAAAAAAAAAACCTTGTAAGTTTTCCCAAATGAACACTTTGTGAAAAAAACCGAACTAGGGATTTTAGATGTATTTTTTTTAACTAAGTGTATGACGAAACAACCATATGGCCCGTTAACCCCTGCGTTTAACAACGCATTACTACATAGGTCACGTCCACCTAGGACGCGCCCTATGTGGCATTGCACTGCGTCCGCCACCCTGAGACATAAAGATGAAAAGTCTCATGTGCCTGTGGTACCACTATTAATTAAACTGTGCCGGTACCTTCAAACCGGAACACAGCAATGCGAGCATTATGCTTTGCGGCAGAAATATGTATGGAGCTATGGAGGTAGTACTTCCCCGGAGGAACTTTTTCACAAACTCAACTACTACTAACTCTCTACTTTTAGTATAAGGAGGCCTATGACTAGAATTAAAATTCTACAGGCTGATGATGTTTTTTTTTTTTTTTTTTTGTATACTACTTGAATTACGGAACAAGCAGATGGCCCACCTGATGTTAAGCGGTAACCTCTGCCTATGAACAGTGCATTACCTCATAGGTCACGTCCACCTAGGACGCGCCCCCATGTGGCATTGCACTGCGCCCGCCACCCTGAGACATAAAGATGAAAAGTCTTATGTGCCTGTAATTTCACCGGCACCCTTACCCTTCAAACCGGAACACAACAATGCGAGCACTACTGCTTTGCGGCAGAAATAGGTATGGTGGTAGTACTTCCCCGGACGAACTCTTTCACAAAAAAGCTCTACTACTACTAAATGATATAAAATGATGATAGGGATGACTTCCCAATTACTTCGAAGAAGTATAACAAATCTATGACCAAATACAGATATAGATAACATCTGAATAGCTACTAAACTTTACATATGGGGCCAATTACAGCGGAATTTGTATAATAATGCTGATATACTTGTAAATAAATTAATAAAACCACCCCTGAGCAAGGGTTAAGATTTAAACGGACTGATATGGTGTTTAACCCTTTCTGTTTAGGAGCGAGATAATCTTTAGGGGTTCTTTGAGGGATGGGGAAATGATTTTTGAACTTGACTTTAATAGCTTTACAAATATTGATTAAAATCTATGATCGTTATTTTTACGCCAATTGTAATAGTTAGTAGAGCTTTTTTGTGAAAGAGTTCGTTCGGGGAAGTACTACCATCATACCTATTTCTACTGCAAAAAAAGTAATGCTCGCATTGCTCTGTTCCAGTTTGAAGGATAAGGGTGCCGGAGGAAATTACAGAACATGATATTTTTCATCTTAATGGCTCAGGCATTGTTAAAGGCAGAGGTTACCGCGGTGGCTTAACATCAGGTAAGCCATCTGCTAGTTCGGCTACTCCGGTAGCTAAAAAAAAAACAGGATGTATCATAATATTCTTATAAGCCCGAGGGGGGGAGGGGGTTATTCGAAACATCAGCGCGAATAACTTAAGTTCTACGACTTTTTAAATTTGTTGTTTTTCATTCATGAAATGCCTCGTAAATATCCTGAAATTCCTTCAGAAATGGACCTAACACAACACATGTAGGTAAGTTTTTTGTATGCATAGAGTAAAATGGAATAAATTAACTTCTTACTTAAGATAAAAGTTACGACTGTGCAACAGCAAATATACGTAATTAAAACAAAAAAATTACACACACTGGCAACACATCTAGCAGCGAACAATTAAAATTAGAATATCTTAATTCATATCGAAGTATCAGGGTTGCCATCTTAATGTGTGTATCGTACCCTAATTCTGGGGTAAGTGGGGTAAAGATTACGCCCGTGTGACTTGGACATGTTTATTTGCGATTAAGTGAATGTTATGTTATGGCTTACGTTGTTAGATAACAATGTACTTAGATAAGTTTCAGGATACATTTGGTTAAATTCGTACTAATGCACAGATTTGCTTAAATATTTTAATTTGTTATGGGGACACAAATGTAACTTAATACTGTCCAGGTATGTGTTCCCCCCCCCAACGCGTGGCGAAGTCGTCTCTAGAACTGGTATAGCATTGTTATGTAACCAAATATCTACATCTACACTAATATTATAAAGAGGAAAGATTTGTATTTTTGTGTGTGTGTGTATGTTTGTAATAAACAAACTAAAAAACTACTGGGCCGATTTCAAAAATTCTTTCACCATTGGAAAGCTACATTCACTCTGAGTGACATAGGCTACTAGGAGGGGGGGGGGGGGGGTAGGAAGGGGGGGGGGGCTGTTTTTCATCCTGAAACTACCCGTGCGATACCGGGACGAGTCGCTGGTAATTAAATAAATACGTAATTGTTTCTTGCCAAATCACGAACCCTTAACTTACGCCTAATTAAAAGTGACTTAGAGGAACAGTAGCCGTAGTGCGACTTTTTGCTACAAGTTTACGCGCTCTACCAAGACCGCGTTTTACGCGCTCTACCAAGACCGCGTTTTACGCGCTCTACAAAGACCGCGTTTTACGCGCAGTTTGTATGATGAAATGTACAGAGCCCCTAGCGGCGAGTTAATGAATCGGTTTCTGTTAGTGTTTTCCTAGTGTATAAGTGACATTTTTGGCAGTTCACGTCACGTGTTGTCGTAATGTTTTCTTACTTGTCTGTCAAATTATCAGGTATCCACCGGGCACAAAGCTTCCTGACCGCTAAATGTTCATGGAGGATTTTGTGCCCTTGACTCATGCCGATCCCTAAGCTTGTCCGAATCTGCTGATAGGTCACTCTTTTGTCAGTCTCTATCATACGCCGCACAACACTGATGTTATCTTCAGTCGTCGTAGAAGGCCGTCCCTCACGCAGATCATTGGTGAGATTAGTGCGACCACGTTTAAACTCATTAAACCAGCTGTAAACAGTGGCACGAGATGGAGCTTCATCGTGATTGGACAATCGAAGTCTATCATTACTTTCTTGTTGACTTAAATGACATCGAAAGTCATAAAAAAACATTGCACGAAAGTTTTCTAGCGTTAAATTCATGCTGAATAATTCGCCTTGTTGTACACGATTGAGTTGACGGCACACGAGCACGGGGCAGATCGCCCTTGAGATGGACTGACCAAATCAAGGCAGCTTTGGACGGTCCACTGCATGAATGCACCAGGAAAGCTGCGGTGCGAGATGAGTGGCGAAGGATTTTAAAGCGAGCCACAGACCCTGAAGTGACGACCACGACCACTCTGCCAAGAGTGTAATGACAAAAAAGAAGAAATTCATGCTGAAGTGACACAGAATTTTTTCAGTTTGCCGCCAAATCGTAAAACAAATGACAAGTGAATGAAATACATACACAATAATATTGGCAAAGAGTTCCATTTTCAAAATTTGAACTTATTTTTTTTATTACATCGTTTATAAAACTGGCCACTTATAAAAACTTTCAGTATCGCCCTCGTTTTGCTTTTATAACATAGATTTTATTTGACCACGATCTCACCTGTCGATAAGTGACGATGTGGCCGAAGATGGAGCACAAAGGTCTAGAAGGCACCTATTCACTCTAGCCTTGCCGAGATCCCGAAAATAGTTTTCAGGAAAGACAGACGACGGTAGTTTATTCCACTCCTTAGCAGTTCGCATTATAAGGTAGAACTGAAACGTTTAGTACGAATAGAAGGTATACTAATGAAGTAAGGATGGTACCGAGCCGTGCGCCTGCTCGTCCTATGATGAAAAGGAGATGGTGGGATTAGATCGTGCAGTTCCTGGGAGCATTTCCCGAAATGTAACCTAACGAAGATCGAAAGGCATGCGACCTTACGACGGTGCTCGAGACTCTGGATCTTAGATCGTACACACAGACTCTAAACAAATATTAACAGGCCATGCAAAAAATTCTCCCGCAACGGGAATTCAATTCAATTCAATTCAATACATTTATTTCAGGCAACAGTGAAAAATGTACATTGTACCTAGACAAAGGCCCATAGTAATATATACCTTACAACTAACATACATATAAAGATATTTATAATTGAACCCATCGCATCTACCAGCTGCAGGCCAGCCGAGCCAGACCGACGTGGCTCTTGAAACAGTATCCAAAGATGAACCCTTATCCTCGGGTTGTCGTCCCTCGGATGTAGGGCAGCCGATCGATGCTGTTTAATATTCACTATTTGACGGCGGGTTACGACTCTATAATGTACTACATCTGTGTTTCCGAGATTACAATCTGTTTGGAAATACAAAGAAGGCTAACTACCTACCTTAGTATTCAAATACATAATATACCTCGCTTAGTTGTTATAAAAAACTGTTTTACTGTTACTGCCTGCACCTACATTTACTACTACTTACTGTAGATTTGTGACTTGTGTTTTATATAATAATTTGTATAAATAGTTCTACATTTACTTACAGAAATAATAATACAAGGTATGTACAAAATACATATGAAACAGCTGTGCTACATGAAGACCGCTGCAAGCGATCTAAAGGTAGCTCAACTGATCCAAATCACTACCAGACAGAAGCGTCCCTAAGATGCTGGCTGCATTGCCACGCTGAATGGCAATACTAATGCGTATTTACCTCTGTGACGACCTCTGTGGCGCGGCTGGCGATGGTTCGCCTGCGACGCAGGAGGTTGCGGGTTCGATTCCCGCCTCAGAACAAATAATTTGTGCGTTCTGCAGATATTTGTTCAGGGTGTTCTGGGTGTTTTCTATGCATAATAAAAATATCTATCTATGTAATGTATTATATTAAGTATATCAGTTATCTAGTACCCATAACACAAGCTCTGGCTTAGCTTGGGGCTAGATAATGTTGTGTGAACTGTCCAGCATTATTTATTTATTATTATTATTTATTATTTGAATGAATTGATTTAATTTTATTGAATTTTATAATTGAGGAACCTATGATCTATACTTAATTTCTATTTCTTATTTGTATTAATTTGTCAGTATGCACCTATACCTATGACCTTAATCTATATATATAAAACAAAGTCGTCGTGTTAGTTACACCACTTATAACTCAAGAACGGATGAACCGATTTGGCTGAAAATTGGTGGGGAGGTAGCTTAGAACCAGGAGAAGCACATAGTCGGGAGGGAGGGTTCACCGGGGGCTACCCGTGCGAAGCCGGGGCGAGTCGCTAGTGCTTTCTAAACCTACTTGGCATTTAACAATAATCTGTTATAAATAAATAAACTATAAGTATAACTACACACCTATATTGTACTTGCTGTTTTTTTTTTTTTATACTACTTGAATGACGGAACAAGCTGATTGCCCACCTGATGTTAAGCGGAAACCTCTGCCTATGAACAGTGCATTACCTCATAAGTCACGTCCACCTAGGACACGCCCTATGTGGCATTGCACTGCGCCCGCCACCCTGAGACATAAAGATGTAAAGTCTCATGTGCCTGTAATTTCGCTGTTGTTGCCAACATGTTGGTAAATAGGTAAGAGGTGTAGTTTATGCATAAGTACTTACTTATTTATTTATCTTTAAATTAAGTTAGTTAACAGTGCGAGTCAAGCGAATGTGAGTAACCATCACAAACTACCTTGGTTTACGCGGTTACAACAAAACAATGAAATATGTAATGAACCTTTTTATTAATAAACGTATCTATCTATCTATTTTAAGAATCGAATTATGTGTGATCATTCATCAGTACCTAATTAGTACCGGCTGCAACCGAGATCCATAGATTTTTCAAAATAAAAAAATTACACTCAAAAGTAGTCAACCATCCCAAAGCTGACCTCGCAGGCATTTGGAAAAACACTTTTTCCCATAGATTTTTCATCCCCAAAACATCCACATACCAAATTTTATCGAAATCGTTAAAGCCGTTTTCGAGAACGCAATTACAAATATAAATACATATTTACAGCATTAAATAACAATAGGGATTCAGCAAAGCAAAAAAATCTATCAGATTATGTACAATCGAAAAGGCTCAGAAGATTATTCGCTATTTCGGTAATCGATTTAGCCTTAACTGTATAATCGATTGCTGGAATCGAGTTCTATGAACTATTTGATGTTGGGCTTTACAAGTTATAATATTTTTAAAAGGAAAAATATATCATTATTAGTAAAAAAAACAGTCCCTACCCGTGGTCCACCCAGATAGTTCACCTGGCTGTACCAGGGGCAACTTTTCAAAATGGTGTGTCCGGCCTAAGAATAGACCCCTCCAACTCCTCCCGTGGATGTCGTAAAAGCCGACAAAGGGATTACCAAAGTCAAAGTCAAAGGTATTTTATTCATTGAAATCACAAGGATCATTTTGAATCATCTTAAAAAATAAATTTACTCCTGTTCCAACGCAAGCAGACCTAGAAGAATCAGGCAACAAACACGGTCGTTTTTTTTATGATCCTTCTTACTACTAGCTGGCGAGCGCCAGTGTAGTGACTCGAGAACAAGAGGAAGCTGATAAAAAAAAAAACCTCAGGTGGGTAGTCAACAGTAAGACACTAAGCAGCAAAAGTTCATAAGACAGCACACTCTACGCTTGATATAAATACTCATAAATAACACATCAATAATAAATTATAATATTTAGGTACCTACAGACATTGCAAATTGACAAACAAGCCAGTCAGGACAAATCTTCTATACCAACGAATTTTACTAACAGTCCGGGTAATATCAAATATTAAAATAAAATCTGATGCGTGAGTGCTGGTCAATGGGAGTGTAGATGTTACCAACTTTATTCATTGGTTGACAACATTCCCAACTAATTTTATTTCGCTCTCAATATCGCACTTAGTGTTTTGTTCCGTCTATGATCGTAGAATAAAGTTCGTCGAACTACCTAATACTAGGCTTTGCTATTGGTGAATGTTACCCAATGTCAAGTCCAATTGAACAGGTTCAAGCACCTGACTGACTGAGGAAAAAATGGAAATCACGAATTATCCAATAAGAAGTTTTCTGAAGAACCTCGGACGTGGTTAGCTGGTTAGGGTGTGGACTCGGAGGCGAACGTTTAGCGGTTACAAAGATACGCTATACAGATATACATACACACATACTACTACACGTTTCAGAAGTAGTAGAGCTTTTTTGTGGAAAGAGTTCGTGCGGGAAGTACTACCACCATACCTATTTCTGCCGCAAAGCAGAAGTGTTCGCATTGCTGTGTTCTGGTTTGAAGGGTAAGGGTGCCGGTGAAATTACAGGCACACGAAACTTTTTATCTTTATGTCTCAGGGTAGCGGGCGCAGTGCAATGCTTCATAGGGCGCGTCCTAGGTGGGTGTGATTTATGAGGTAATGCACTGTTCATAGGCAGAGGTTACCGCTTAACATCAGGTGGGCCGTCTGCTAGTTCCTTCATTCAAGTAGTATAAAAAAAAAAAAAAAAAAACACTTCGAAAAGTTGAGATATTTTTTGATTCCTTGAAATATATAAAAACCTCTTAATCGAAAGATTTTTTTTGTTGAAATATACATTATTTAGAATTAAAAACACATTATTTAAATACTTTTGTAAATACTAGTGTGCGATTTCATAACTAGAGGGCGCTAGTAAAAAGTGTACCGATCCTAGATCGCGCTGACGCCGCATCATTATTTCATGTACTTTCGAACGCAATAAAACCTATGCAAAGTTCTTATTGTTTGTTTCTAAACAACCCTTTGCTGGTTAGACCTCTCTCTATCGCGGCTCCGATCTGTACTTCGTACACATATAGCATTTATTTTGTTATTCTACTTGTACGTCGACACTATCTACATCAATATTATAAAGAGGAAAGATTTGTATTTTTGTATGTTTTCAAAAACGACTGTGCTGATTTCAAAAATTATTTCACCATTGGAAAGCTACATTCACCCTGAGTGACATAGACTACCGGGGGGGGGGGGGGGGGGGGGGGTAGGAGGAAGGGGCTGTTTTTTACTCTGAAACTACCCGTGCGAAGCCGGGACGAGTCGCTAGTTTTATATAAAAACGAAGTCAACTGTTAGGTATCTGAAGTTTTGCGAGCAAGAATAATAAATTTGGTTTACTTCACAATAGACTTAAATATTTAATTTGTTTAATCCCCTTTTCTTTTTAGTCGCTTTACGTAGGAACTTTTTATCCCGACTACTTTTCATCCCGACACTAACCCGTAAGTAGCCGGGGCGACTCGCTAGTACGAAATAAATTGTAAAGGAGGTGGGCAACCGCTGTCCCAGGTCAAAAATAAATGAACCAGGGCTCCTTCATGGAAGTAATTAGTACGGTTCTAAATGTTGTTTTTTGTCCAATTTGTCAAAAAACTTGTAAATTTTTAGAAGTTGGGAAGCAAAAGTTGTATTACTATATAATTAGCTGAATCAACTCATTGCATTTGCGTGAAACAAAACGCAACAAGCTTCATTACTTTCCCACAACTTCTACGCAAGATATTATATTGGCTTTTGCATTATCTTTACATATATTATCAATAACCAAAAGTATCACAACTGTACGTTAAGTTAGTCAAAAAAGTTGGGTAAAACAATGTATGGGGAGTTGCCCATGTTCTTTACACTTCTAGGTTTCATCGCCCCCGCTAATGCTATCAACTTGCGCCCGCTATCGCCCCCGCCCACGCACCGTGCACACACCCTGCGTACCAACGCGTCTCGCTCCTCTCGTGACCGTGTCCACTAGAACGATCTCTTTATTGATTATCGCCACAATTTAACCAACTACCTTACAGTTTACCGTAACACCAAAACAATACTTAAACAATCGACTACTTTCGATCATAATGCTAGCTGATAAGAACTATTTTGCAGTGGCAGATAAACCAAAATATTTATTGCTTGACGATCCACTATTTTGAATTCTAGGTATTGATGATACAGATGATTTTGCAATGGCAGTTTGGAGATGAAAACGCAAAGGGCTTGGACGGTAATGAAGCAAGAACTTTGGATGTCTTCATTTTGGTTGAACTTTTGGAAGAAAGTGCTCTCCTACATAAGTATCAACAAGTTGGAAAGAAGTTAAGCCCAATTTAGATTCTTTTACTAAGTTTAGATTGAGTGAAAACTAAATTGTAAGTACTTTAATACAGAAATAATAATAAAAAGTAGTAAATACAAAATTTAAAAATACAAATTATTTATAATTTTCACTAGAAACGGGATATTTACCATGATTTTCAAGTTTTAAATGTACCCGAAAAACTCGGAAAACATGGTAAATATCCCGTTTCTAGTGCAAATTATGTACATAACTATGATAGTTTCAAAAGTTACAAATGATATAGGTAGTTATGCTACCTAAAGACCATTGCAAACGACCTAAAGATAGCTCAACTGATCCAAATCTACCAGACGAAAGCACCCCTAAGATGCTGGCTGCATTGCCACGCTGAATTGCAAATAGATGCGTTGAGCCAGATAAGAGCGAGCTCTCGGGTCACGCGACGCTTCGACCAGAGATACAAACATACATAGACACACGCCTTTTTCCCCGAAGAGGTAGACAGAGCCTCAATGGGACTCTTTTCACAGTGGGTTCCATCATCGTGAAATATAGACATGACAAGTGGTGAGCTCATCGCCGCCATTGCTTTCCACGACTGACTCGGCTAACGCTTTCTTCCAGTAATAAAACATTCCATAATAAACTAGCAGCCAGCACAAATCTTATACCAACGAATCAACATGTCCGGGTATTATCCTTAGTCGGCTTTAACGACGTCCACGGGAGGAGACGGAGGGTTCTATTCTTAGGCCGGACACACCCTAGCCCTGAAATAATTTTAAAAACGTTATGGGCCCCGAGTACCCACGCACCCGAAAGGCTTTTAAATAAAATAAAACAAAACTATAATTTTGTGAGGAGTTTGGGGCAATTCTTTGGAATATCACATTTATAACTAACTCAAAAAACTGTACAGGGGGACTAGTACGAGTTTTGATTGTTGTCGAAACTATATGAAGCTTCGTTTCCTTCCATACCTACCTACATTTACTTGCAGCGCCCTTAGCCCAAACGAGGAGAAAACTAAGGACGCTGTCAGTAAATGTATTGAAGGAAACGAAACTTCATATAGTTTCGAATACTAGGTATAATGCGCGTCATGTAAAAAGAACGCTGGCGGTCAAGCTTCTACAGGCGTTCCAGCGTTCTTTTTACATGACGCGTACTATATCAAATAAATAAATAAATAAATAAATAAATAAATAATGCTGGACAGTTCACACAACATTATCTAAATTCTCGTACTATAAGCCCCCAGGTAACTCTACTATTTTCTACGTTTCAAATGACTATAGCTTCAACTCCATAGATCTAGAGAATGAATTCTAAGTCGTTCAACTCACTCTTTATGGCACAAAAATGACATCACCTTACAATAATGCCAACATTAGCACACAAATCATCTCTCAGCGCAATACTGACAACATTAGCACACAAATCGTCCGGAAACGGTCACCGGAAGCCGCAACAGTGGTCAGTTCCGGTTCGCGGTCTAACTGGACGGGTTAGGCTCTATATCAGGCTATGGAGGATTATTCATACGGCCATTTTCTAATAATCATCAGTTGAATGCTATTTAGATTTGGTTGATCTATTTCAATTGGATTGGAACATTAAGGCACAAGTTCACGAACAAATAAATCGGTGGTTACCGTAACCAATCATCAAAGTGATTGATAATGTATGAAAACATCTGTCAAAAAGAGTTGTTTAAGCTAAACAGCCGTTTAAACGTCCGTTAATATGTTGGTGAAAATGCGTCTAAGCCCACCTTTTTGTAACATTATTTTATGTGCAATAAAGTATTAATAATAATAACTTTTTTTTTTAATACTATTTATTTTTTGTATTCCTTTATAATGAAAAATTGTTTTTTACGAGATTTTGTATAAATGAGTGAGATAATAATATTTTTTTCTTTGAGATCTCTACAATTTAAACCACGAAATTACGTATAACCGCCGTAATATTGGTAAGACTGATGATGGTAGGCTGTTACTCGCCATTGACATCTTTTTTTTTATTATTCTTCTTGGAATTACTGATCAACTAAATGGCCCACCTGATGTTAAGCGGTACCTTCTGCCATGCCTATGAACAGTGCATTACCTCATATAGGTCACGTCCACGTAGGACGCCCCTATGTGGCATTGCACTGTGCCCGCCACCCTGAGACATAAAGATGAAAAGTCTCATATGCCTGTAATTTCACCGGCATCCATACCCTTTAAACTGGAACACAGCAATAAGAGCACAGTATTGCTTTGCGGCAGTAGGTAATAGGTAGGTATATGGAGTGTTACTTCTATACCCTTCCCCGGACAAAATCTTTCACAAAAAAGCTCTACTACTACTAAATCTCCTCTGTTAGGTATATCATCAAAATTGAAATAACCCCAATGCAATTAATCTAAGAACCATCGCTAGAAAACCCGCTTTTAAATAAAAAACCGCATCCAAATCGGTTCACCCGGTTAAAAGCTACGGTGCAACAGACAAACACACAGACAAACAATGCGGTCAAAGTTATAACACCCCTCTTTTTTCGTTGGGGGTTAAAATATCAACTTTTTTTATAAAGTTTCTGTTTTTGGAAACATAACAAAACTCAGCTGAGTGGTAAGCCTCCTGGGCGGCCATTACAGGAGGACGCAGGGCCGCATACTAACTGCTTAGACGTGAGCGAACTTGAACTCTATGTATTGATTACTACTGAACGAGTGCTGCCTTGAACCTTGCTCCTTCGTGCGCTGGAACTAGGATTAATTATAAATTAGGATTCGTAGAGTTCAATTAATAAAGAAAAAAAATAAAAAACAATTGTCTACAAACCATGGTAGAGCTCGTTCACCGTAAGATTGCACCTGCGTTATACTCTTAGTCTGTGTCCGTGCCTTGGGAATAGTGACAACCATAGAAAATTTAATACTCCTTGGCATGTGCAATCTTACGGTGAATGGTCTCTAACAACCATGGAGGTCTTTAGTCCATCTTCCTAGCTAACAATATTCCACACAAAATGACACACACACACACAGAAACCAAGAAATATAAAACTAAGTTGTGCGTCCTAGTACCGGTCACGTAACACTCTGACACAAATTGGCGTCCACCTCAGCATTAGTTGTGTTGTAGCAACACAACGCTGATCTTCCGCTGGAACCATGTAACTGAAAAACACGGATGTCTGTTAGGGGATTGTGCTGTGTCCGGCCTGAGAATATACCCCTCTGTTACCTCCCGTGGATGTCGTATAACGGTTTAAACAAGGAGGAACATCAATACTGCGTTAACCAGTGCGCCTGCCAAGCGTGGTATAGCTATAGGGGAGGCCTCGTCCAGGAGTGGACAACTATTGTGGTAGATATTTAGAAGGAACAACTTTTTCGTATCACCAGTTCTTTCTTGGTCACTCTTCATAAGTTAAGTGACCAGCGACGGTATAGAAGGGACTGTGAAATAAATTGAGTTAAATTAGTTGTTGTTATAAAATAATGTGCATAAAAGGAGCCTATGGAAAATTTTAATCCTTTCACCACAATGGTTCGTTCACCGTCGGTCACTAGGCTCTTTTCAGGGACACCATACCTTAAACTGGTCTCCGATCTAGAGGTCAAATTACGTGTTTGCGGGTGAAAAGCTCATACCTTCAATCACTCTGTCAAGGTCACTCTAGTTATTTTGGCTTTGAGGCTTTTTTCAACTTGGGCCTGCGAGGTGCACTAAATCTTATCACCACACTGGTTCTTCCACCATTGGCCGCAAAGCCCTTTTCACACCTCAAACTGGTGACATGATGAATAATAACTTTTGAAACTATCATGGTTATGTACATAAATTTCACTAGAAACGGGATATTTACCATGATTTTTGAGTTTTATATGTTCCCTATATTTCGGCACAGTTGCATGCGCCATGATCACGGCAGAACTGACTAAAGTCTTTGCGAGTAGATGTTATTGGCAGATATATCGATCTACCCTCTTTCTCACTCTTTTATTACGAACGATACCACTACCATCGGTTTCATTGTCACAATTCACACCAACTCGACACACAACACTAACGGTGTCCGGACGCGTAGCAGGTACCACACTTTTTTGATTCTTACACATTCTTACCACAGGCTTCCATACTCCAGATAATTGAAAACCATCTTCTCTATTGAAGTTTCTGTACTTAGTAATCTCAATTGCCTCTTGTACCATTCTCGGTATGTAATGTCGCTCTGTCGAGATTACCTGCGGACTGTGTAGCTCGATCCAATGATTTGAGCCAAATTCCAAAAGGTGTTCTGCTAAGGCTGACTTATGTATGTCCCTGTTCTTGACCGCTCGTATGTGCTCCTTAACCCGACACGCTATCGTACGTTTCGTTTGGCCAATGAACGAACTCCCACAGCTACAATCAATTTTATACACCCCTGGCTTTTCAAGTGGAAAACTGTCTTTTGGTGAACGCAAGTAGTGCGATATCTTCTTTAAGGGAGTGAAGATGGTCTTTACGGAAAACTTTTGCAGGACTTTCGCAATTTTGTCCGTCACCCCCTTAACATATGGCAGAAACGCTGGCCTACGTTCTACTCTGCAACTGTGGGGTCTTGGCCTAGGTCGGGATGGTAATGACCGAAGCTTATATCCATTCTTACGCAACACATGCTGGACATGAGCTAGCTCACTTTCAATGTGATTCTCATCACACAGGTCAACTGCTCGGTTGGTGAGAGATGTTACCACTGAATTGAGCTGCCGAGGGTGGTGGTGCGAATCAGCATGAAGATATCGGTCCGTGTGTGTAGGTTTTCTGTAAACAGAGTGGCCTAACCCACCATCTTCTCGGACCTGTACCAATACGTCTAGGAAAGCCAAACGTCGATCACATTCCATCTCATACGTAAACCTCATCTTCGTATGTACTCCATTAAGATGTGCCAAAAGTAGTTCTATTTCTTCATTCCTTCCTTCCAAAATACAGAAAATGTCATCAACATACCTCTTCCACAATTTAATCGGTGAGGGGGCAGTCGAGATAGCCATATTCTCGAAATACTCCATCCAAATATTTGCCACTACGGGAGCAACTGGACTTCCCATAGCTACCCCATCTATTTGGAGATAGTAATTTCCCTTGTATACAAAATAAAATAATTTGTGGAGAGTATATGATGCACAAGCTTGGCGTACTCTGCAGGGATGTCATTTTCCTGTATGCTCTTCTCAATCACCTTCATACAGTCAGCTAAGGGGACGTTTGTGAAGAGGGATTCCACATCGAAACTCACCATCTTCTCGCTGTCATCCACCTTTGTCTGCTTCAGAATATCTATGAAGTGACGCGAATCCTTCACGAAAGAAGAAGTGTTTCCCACCGTTTGTTGCAGTACTCCTGCTACATGCTTAGCTAACTCATAAGTCGGTGAGTCAATTTGACTCACGATGGGTCTCACCGGAGCATGCTGCTTATGCACTTTTGGTAGACCATATAGTTTAGGTGGCTGGATGTTTCTAGGACGCAACAGGTATTTCGTTACTTCCTCTCCGATAGCATGTAGGCTCTCCTTTATAATTTTCTGTAAAAATGTGTTTTGTGTTTTGTGTGTTTTTTTGTGTTTTCTGTTTTTAAGTACAGAAACTTCAATAGAGAAGATGGTTTTCAATTATCTGGAGTATGGAAGCCTGTGGTAAGAATGTGTAAGAATCAAAAAAGTGTGGTACCTGCTACGCGTCCGGACACCGTTAGTGTTGTGTGTCGAGTTGGTGTGAATTGTGACAATGAAACCGATGGTAGTGGTATCGTTCGTAATAAAAGAGTGAGAAAGAGGGTAGATCGATATATCTGCCAATAACATCTACTCGCAAAGACTTTAGTCAGTTCTCCCGTGATCATGGCGCATGCAACTGTGCCGAAATATAGGGAACATATAAAACTCAAAAATCATGGTAAATATCCCGTTTCTAGTGAAATTTATGATGAATAATGTTGTGTAATTACATAGAAACAGAAGGAAATACAATCTTGATCCTTTCCTGGCTACAATGGCCTTCGACTTTCTAGCTGCCAGAATATAAGGTTATAAATAGTCTTGATCGTTTGACGACTTTCAAACAGACAATAAACCGGGACGTTCTAAGTAGAAACCCGTTCGCCGTCAATCGATACCTAAAGGTATTGAGCCCCGCCCACAGCATGCGTTCATTCACCGTCAGCTCTTAATATTCAACGAGCTGAACACGCAATGTAAACCCATTAACGGTCCCGATGTAATAATTAAAAAGCATTACTCGAATCGGGATCGAAACCGCAACACGCAGCATCTCCTCAACCGGCATATCCAACCTACAACTTATTATATTCTATGAGCGCCAGCTATAAACGTATTCCAGAACATATCACGTAGTCGACTACTACCAATTTCAACCAATCAGGGTGCGACAATTCAACTTAATAGGTTAAGCCACGCCCTATCACGTAACCGCCTATTACGGCCCGTGTAACGACGCAGGCTTTTAACTTCGCGATGACGTCCGATCGATCCGCATCCTTTTCGCTTGTATAGCTCCATCTTTTTCTAATATCCGACCGGGTCGAGCACCGCGGCGTCTAGCCTGGGTGTGATAGAGTCGCGTTTGGCGCGCGTGCTCGCGCTCAGTTGCACGTCCGAGGTCGTAGGAGGGGGACGCATGCAACTGTTTTCGATAATCGGCCGCGCGTTCCGTACGTGAAAATCGGACAGTACCCCGCCGGTCACGTCCGCGTAAAAACGGATATATGCCCGGAATATTTATTAAGTGGGTGGCTGTGCGTGACTTTTCCCCTGTGAATAGCTAGCCCCGTAAATGATAGCCTACGAAAATAGAACGGGTGCTTCTTGGCTAACTGAAAACCACTCCTAAAATAGAGAACCTCAGGGACTTGAGAAAACTCTGTGACTTTGACATCGAAAGCAACAGCTTTGGGACTGAGAAAGCTGAGTTATCAAATAACATGGGACACTTTGAAATATAACATTAACTGCGATCAATCAATTTTGATCCGTGAATTGAAAATGACGTGTTGCACAGTGCGGGTATTATCGCGCGGATCTGTCAAATTGGACTTGTTTTAAAGTACTGAAGTGCAAGTGATCATGTTGCCGTACCAAGCGGTAGCAGCTATGGACTACGCGGTGGCCTCCGCTGGTTTCCACCACCACCAGAGGCCTGGTGGCCTACCCGGCGTGATGGGCCTGCCGGGGCCCGGGTCCGGGCTCAACCCGGGCCTGAATCCGGCCTTTACGCATTCCTGGTTCGTACAGACAAGCCCGGATATCTGTCGGCAGCAACAAGCATCCAACCAATCGCATCTTGAACCTGGGCACGTTTCTTTTTTATATTTTTTTAATTTTAAGTTCTTTATATTTATTCTGATTTGACAGCTTGCTGACAGCAGTTATTTAATGTCAACAAGGTGCCAAATCTTTTATTAATCCTCTTGTTTGCGTTGTTTTTGATTGCATTTTGTTTAAGAAGCTTTTTAAGAAGTGCTTTAAGTATTACCTACTTGACTGTTGTATAAGTGTTACTTAATCTTAATTTGAGAGTTGGCATTGAAATACTTTTGTCAGTTTTATTAACTGTTGCGTGTTTTATTGCGGTCCGAAATAAGACAAAAACATGATAATAAAATTTAAATGTACACGCGTTGAGGCGAAATTACTGTCGAACATTTCCTGATTTAATCTTTGTGTCATTGTCATACAGGTTTGTTAGATATTTTGACATGTGCCGTAAAGTTGTCTTAGCTAAGATGTTAAAACAGGAAGTAATAATCTTTATTTGCTCACCTAATCCTACATAATTTTTGACCCCAACAAAATATAATACAAAAAATATCAACAAAATGTTGTAATGCAAAACTTCTGCATTAATGTTGAAACAAATAAAAGTCAGTAAAAAACTGATAATATACTAAATAACACAGATGATCTCAGTTAAACAGTACCTACCTACCTTAAGTCAACGTGGACAAGACATGTTGCTCAACAAATTAAGATTGTATCTAGTCATGACGAGGCTTTTGTTCCACGATGTTATACCACGAGAAGAACTAAAAAAAACTCCATTATTACACATTACAATAAAATTCAAATAAAATACAATATATATTGACACAACTATATCAAAAACTTCTAAAAAAAACTTACCTAATGTACTAAAATGGGCGTTAAATCTACATAATTTAATAACGAACTAATCCTTATACTCAAAAAACAAATAGGTATTTAATTTATATTTTTATATTTTTTAAATAGCGATCTCGGTAGGATACCTACTATAGTAACCTATCAATTTCACTACGCGCACTATTATTGATAATTTATTTCAAACACTTCATGTTCATCTTATCTTCACTGAAAATAAATGTGCCGTTTCGTTCTGTCACAACAATAAGTAGGTAATCTCTATAAAATAGGTATCATAATTCATAACATCAAGATCAACTTCATAATTTGTGTCTTTCTCAGAAAGAGGCTGGCGTAATGAGGTTTTATAGTTTCAACTTTTAAACAAACAGTTCCTTTGCCGTTTTGAGTCAAAAACTAATTGGTTATTTGTTTACGGATTTATATTTTATAATTTGCTGTGTTCCCACGACAATTTTCTACTTTTAAATCGTTAGTCCTAATTGGAACTTTCAGATAACTACTAAGAAATAAAACTTCTTGTTAGAAACTTATATCGTATGTAATTTAATACAGGCCCGGTTTTTTTTTTTTTAGTTTTATCCTTTGTATTTTTAAATAATTTTTAACATTTCCTATTTTAAAAACACCGAGTAGGTATATCAAAAGAGGAACCATCCGTGAAAATATCTCTAGTTTACGACTGACAAGCCCACAGAAAGAAGCTAGAACATAATAAGGGTTCCCTTTTTAAAATTTTAAGAGAACGTCATACACTTCACCAGTCATAACATCATTGCAAGTATCAAAACACATTAATTTCACTATGCAGAGTACCTAACGCAAAGCAAGTTATTTAATCTGTAACAAGTCCGGTTTCATTGACTGGACCCGCCACTTTACCGATGGTAAGTGGTAATAAACCCGAATAGTACGCAACCAACGCGAGTAGAACCTTGAATGGTGAACGGTAGTGTATGACACACAATTTCGTTAGTCCTAAATAAAATAAGTAAGTTATAATTAAATAAAAATCTGTTTACTGGGTTGCTCTTGCTTATAAGGGACACATAATATATGACGATGAACTAAAACTTTTTTTTAGATTGGCCAATCTTTGCAATTTGATAAAATCAGCCACAAAAAGTTTTTTCATGGTATCCTTATATTAGTAGATTAAATAATTTTGCTATATTGCCTTTTGTTTCTTTTGATTTTTGCATAATAGATAATTTTTCGGGAGCGCTTAGCGGCATTTTTTCGGATACCTATTCATACTATTCATGTTTTTTTGCAAGAACATACCTACTGTGAAATTACAACCTATTAAAAGACATATTCAAAGTTAATAAAATAACAATTTAATTTAATCTAATAATTCTCTCAGTTTAAATGCCTAGGCCCTAAGTTTTTTCATCCCATTTCAATCGATTCGGGTTCATTTGGGTGAACAGAAACAAAACACGGAACCCTAAAATAAGGATGCCAAGATAAACTCATAAAATGTTAGATTTGTGTTGCGTTACTTAAACAACTCTAAAATTAACTAACATTCGTTTAGTTTTGCTCTAACTTTCGTAATCTCCTGATGAGTAGGTAGAACTTAGAGTAGGATAGTTTTGCTTTTAAAAGTTAAATTATTGTACAATTTTTTAATAATTTTTATTTCTTTTTGGAACAGTGGCGAACTGGCAGACGGCCCATTCGAAGGGTAAGCGGCAAAACATTTATACTTACTTTTAATTATAAATTAATGGCACAGATATAAAAAAACTTGGAGCATAGAAGTTAGTGAAGTTAAAGTATTTTATAGCTGGCCTTCAAAAATAATCAATATAAATTACAAAATTTAAAATACTTATTTTGTATTATAATTTAATGGCACAAACGTAAAATACTTAAAGGAAGTGATAAAAAAAAATTAAATTTAAATTATGAATTTTCTTATTTTTTATTATAAATTTGTGGCCCAAATATACAAAAACCATGGAAATTGTATTAAAATACATAAATTTAATACCTAACTCATGAGTTAAATTTGTTTTAATATTAAATCGGTAACTTCTATTAAAGTCTTTGTTCTGATAGCTAACTATGATAACCCTTATTGTATATTAGGACAAAAAACATGTCTTGGCGAGAAAAGACCTTTCACACCTCTAATCAAAACTTGTAAAGGGTACAAAAAAATTTACTTTGAAAACCAAACTCACATCCGCATTCAAAATATGTTGATTGAAAAATAAAGAGCGCAACTAACTGATGTAACACGCTTGTATGGAAAAATCTGTTGATGGGAGGAAGAGCAACTGCTGGCGTAAAAAATACTAAAAACAAAACGGCCATGAGTCTCGTCTCGTGTAGTTAGGGTTCCGAAGTCAAGACACCATCCCTCCATAACTCAAAAAGTTGTCATCACAGGATATCCTAGATAATTTTTGATGAAAATTAAATAATTTTATCGAAGAACGGGAAAAGTTTAATCAACTTAATACTAGATGGCGCCACTAGTAGATTAGAATGCGCAATCGGTTTTATTAATTGGTTAGGTTAGCTCTTTATAAAGCTTACACCAAACAACCGCGGGCTTATCGCGCGTGTCGGTTTGGCCTTAGCTTTAGGGGATCCCCTTTTGAAAGTAGTTTTGTGCATATTTGACGTTTAAGTCGGCTGTTATTTCGAGTTGGAAGCATGGAGGTATAATAGTATGGAGTGAGTGCTAAAATAGCATAGAGTGTTCCTTCTTACTCCTATCCTAGAAGATAGCTTGCTATCCTATGTTAGAGAGAAACAAATATATTGTCACACGACAGTCGTTTTTCCGTTCCGTACCCTGAATATTGGCACCATGCATATACATCTTCCTAGATTGTTACCATGAATGTAGTAGTAATTTGACATTTGGCCTGGTACGAGTTACACAAATAAAAACAGATAGACATATGCTTGTCTCATTCCAACACATGAATACATTCATATAAAAGAATGAGACTGGTATAATCGATACCGTTTCGTTTTTAGCCTTAGTTCCATGCTTTAGTCCATATTTCTAGGTTGGAAGCCAGGCCAATATTTTACATGCAAAAGATGCAAGGGAATGACGTTTAAAATCAAAAATCTAGGCCCTAACCCATTGACTTTTTATTATTTTAAAGAAAGGAAGAAATCAAATTTATGTATTTTCCCCCAAGAGGAAACAAAACACACATAACACAAGAAAAAAATCTATTAAAAATAACTAGTACTAAGGACAACTAGTGTAGGTACAAAAAAAAGCTTACAAAAACTGGTTACAGTAGTAGGTAGGTTGTTAAGTAGGAAGGCATCGATGTGTGTTGTGTGGGTTCAAAAAGGTCCCGTCTCCGGATAAGCTGCACCAGACCTATTATAGCTTTAGTGCAGCGCTGGTTTTACATTTGCACAAACAAGACATGGTAAAAAAAATACAACTGGCTACCCCTTACGGCGGCTGAGATATATGATAGAATCCACAGACGGACGGACAGTAAAGCTTAGCTATAGTGTTCCATTTCGCTTCCTTATGGGCACGGAACCCTAAGTCATAAGGTTCAGAAATATTTTAAGATAACGCTGTTTTTTGAAATAAGGATTTAAAATTATCTTAGTTCAAATTCAAAATAATTCAAAATCTATTTGCGAACCGAATTTCATCGAAATCGGTTCAGCCGTTTTGGCGTGATTGAGTAACATACATCCAAACATCGTAACTATGATATTTATTATGATATGAGTGGGATTATGACAGAAAAGAGAACAGACATATAGAAAATGAACAACAAGTCATTAATTTTGTAAATATTAAAAAAACCCTCAACGCAATGAAACGGCTGAACCGATTTTGATCAAACAGAGCTAAAAACACTCCCGACTAATTCACATTTCAAACAAAAAAAACGGTTTATCCGTTCGGGAGCTACGATGCCACAGACAGACACACACACAGACACACACACAGACACGTCAAACTTATAACACCCCGTCGTTTTTGCGTCGGGTGTTAAAAATCGACAGAAATACTTTTTTAGTTACAAAAAACCACCACATAGCTTATTTTTAAGAATTCTCTGTGACAGAAATCTACCTATGCAGTAAATCTACCATATTCCAATTAAAATCTACATCAATTCAGCTTCTATCATCGAAACCTCTTATAACCACTCAAAAAGAACCACAAACCAAACTATCTCCATTTAAACAGTAACAAAATCCCACATTTACGGCCATAAAAGTCATAAAACCAATTCACTGCACCTGATCGCATAAAAACTTACGGTTTCATTCGAACGCAAAAAACAATGGAAACAACCACAATTATATAGGGAGCAGAATGTTACTATAACATTGTATCAAGATTTTAAATCGCAGTTTGTGCTCATTGACCTAATAAGTTTTAAAAAAAACAATTTATAGTTTATAGTTAAGTATATTATATATTAATAGTTTGTAGGGCTTTATAGTTGAAAAATATATTTTACTAGCGGCCCGCACGCGACTTCGTTCGCGTGGTCCCAACTGCAGCGCCACCTACTGGGTTTTTTAAATTATCTTTTAAAAAAATAAAAATGCTGGACACAGTTCACACAACATTATCTAGCCCCGCGCTAGGCAGAGGTTATGGGTACTAGATAACTGATATACTTAATACAACACATTAAATACATAAATATTTTTTATTACATAGAAAATACCCAGAACACCCTGAGCAAATAACTGCGATCGCCCAAATATTTGTTCCGAGGCGTGAATCGAACCCGCAACCTCCTGCGTCGCAGGCCAACCTTCGCCCGCTGCGCCACAGAGGTCGTCAATAAATAACGAACACAACAAAAAAGAATTACCGAAATCGGTCCAGCCGGTCACTTGTGATGACCAAGGGAAATAAGGATTAATTTTTATATATACCTACAGATGAAATTATTGATTGGAACCGTGTGCTGATCAAAATGAGCCCAAACACTGCCAGTCTTTTTTTTTTTTATACTTCTTGGATGACGGAACATGCAAGAGGCCCACCTGATGTTAAGCGGTAACCTCTGCCTATGAACAGTGCATTACCTCATAGGTCACGTCCACCTAGGACGCGCCCTATGTGGCATTGCACTGCGCCCGCCACCCTGAGACATAAAGATGAAAAGTCTCATGTGCCTGTAATTTCACCGGCACCCTTACCCTTCAAACCGGAACATAACAATGCGAGCACTACTGCTTCGCGGCAGAAATAGTAATGGTGGTAGTACTTCCCCGGACGAACTCTTTCACAAAAAAGCTCTACTACTACTAAAAGAGGTTTAAAATAGTTACAATTTCAGTTGCAAAATTTAATCCCACAAGTGAAGTTAAATAATATTTAGCTTAAATATAAATGACCTACCTGGTACTATTTAATTCAAAGAAAGAAAGAAAGAAACATTTATTTATGACTATACAAACAAACACACACACCAACAAAAAAAAAGCAAACAAGATAGGAACTAAATAAAACTAAAACAAAAACAAATTACACAGATAAAAAAAATTGTTGCCATTATTAGATAAAAAAAATCTTGATCCTACAGTATCAAGACTTTATTTCTCTAATAGCTCCCTCCGCGGCTTTGCTTACGTCTTATGTGGAATCAATGTGTTTCATTATCATCACCATCTAATAATATATATAATATAATAATACTGGACACAGTTCACACAACATTATCTAGCCCCAAGCTAAGCAGAGCTTGTGTTATGGGTACTAGATAACTGATATACTTAATACAATATATTACATAGATAGATATTTTTTATTATACATAGGAAATACCCAGAACACCCTGAATAGACGCCAACAAGTGGACGAGACCTCATATAATGCAATGGGGGGGGGGGGGGGGGGGGGGTTTGACATAATCACCACGCTTGCCAGGCGGATTGGTGTTCGCAGTATTGGTTTTGAGTACTCAGGTGGATGCTGCTGGTCCCATGGTGTAATCCATGATGTAAGTCACGGGAGGAGACGGAGGGGTATTCTTAGTCCGTACACACCACGGCCATCAATGTGCTTATACTAACGTGTCGAAGCAGGCCATAACCTGTCTATCAACCAAATAAATTAAATCATCCCGAAATGGCTGAACCGATTTTGGTGAAGTTTTGTACACAGATAGATACTGTTTATCCCGCTATAATGAGAGAGACGCTGCGGGCGGACACTAGTATGAATATGGTGTCCCAAAAACACGTCTTGAGTGACATAACTATAAACATGATAACTGCCATACATACGTACATAGACACACGCCTTTTTCCCCGAAGGGGTAGGCAGAGCCACAATAGGCCTCTTTTCACAGTTGCACCATCGTGGAATATAGACGTGACAAGTGGTGAGCTTATCGCCACCATTGCTTCCCACGACTGACTCAGCTTCTTCTTCTTTCGTGTCGATGTCTCAAAGCCATTTTGACCAATAGGTTGCCACACTCACGGCATTGTCAGAGCAGGTCATTAAATCCTCCATCGTGCAAGAGTCAGGGCAGGATGGGCATACAAGGACATGTGGCATGGTTTGGGACATGGCACCACAGTCGCATTGCGTCGCGGAGGCTGCAATCATACCCCACTTACTGAGATTGCACCTGCAGCGGCCGACTTGAGTGCGCAATCTGTTAAGAGTCTTCCACACTGGCCAGGGTAGTTGGTGACCAGGGGGTAATTCCTCTGCAGGTGTTATATAGCCAGGTGGAGGGGCTTTTTTTAACGTCCATAGGTCTAGACGAGCATCACTTGCATTAGTTGCATTACTTGAGGTGGCTGAAGTGGACCGTAAAAAACCTTTACGGCTTATTAAGCGCTTTTTTGGTGGAACAGCACCATACAGAGAATGTCGGTCATCAGATTCTTGTTTTTCTTTTTCTGTTCCACAAGCAATTTCTCGCCGGACGTCAGGTGGCGCTATACCCGCTACAGGGTAGAGCTTGTTTAATGGCGTTGGCTTTAGACACCCGGTTATTATTCGGCAGGTCTCGTTAAGGGCAACGTCTACCTCTCGGGCGTGGCACGAACGAT
Source organism: Operophtera brumata (assembly GCA_932527175.1). NCBI lineage: Eukaryota > Metazoa > Arthropoda > Insecta > Lepidoptera > Geometridae > Operophtera > Operophtera brumata. The sequence goes on from OW052229.1 coordinate 4,924,906, forward strand.
GCCACACTGGGCATGCGTACTCGCCAGCAGAGAAGCTAAGGGAGAGACCTGTAGTCCGAAGGACTGATGGTGATGCACCCCAGGATGTAGTGGTGAGCCGACGGAGGACATTATTTCGAGAGCTGACTTTGGCTTTTGTTTTCTGGCAGTGGCTTTTGAAAGTAAGTGTTCTGTCCAGAGTGACTCCAAGGTATACTGGGTTTGGACAGTGTTTTATGGCCATGCCACGCCATTTCAGCTGAAGTGGACGGTTGGCTTGATGGTTCCGCAAATGGAAGACGCAGGACTGCGTCTTTGTTGGGTTTGGCCTCAGGGCGTTGACTTCATAGTATTTGCCTAAGTCTTCCAAAGCGTGCGTCAGATGTTTTTCAGCTTCATCAAAGGTATCTGTTTGCGTAGCCAAAGCCAGGTCATCTGCATACAAAAATCTCTGTGTGTTAGGAGGACAGGGCTGGTCGTTTGTATATATATTAAATAGCATCGGAGCTAGTACACTTCCTTGCGGTAGTCCATTTTTTTGGCGTCGCCATCTACTTTTGTCTGTATGGAGGTGAACTTGGAAGCGCCGGTTTCGAAGAATCTGTCCTACAATTTGTACCAACCTGAAATCATTTGTCATTTGGTGCAACTTATGGAGAAGCCTTTTAATGTTAACAGTGTCGTACGCTGCTGTTAAATCTACTAGGACAACTCCAGTAATCTTTTTAACTTCGTATCCCGATTCTATGTGTTCAGTAAGGTTCAAAATCTGCCCTGCACATGATTTACCCGGCCTGAAACCTGCCTGATGAGGAATTAGACTAGGCTCAATAAGTGGTGTAAGACGGTTTAATAACATCCTTTCAAAGAGTTTGAACGTGTGACAGAGAAGCGAGATTGGGCGGTAACTTTTGGGGTCTTCTGCAGGTTTCCCAGGTTTAAGTAGGGCAATGACTTTAGCCCGTCTCCACATTTTGGGTATTTGCGTGGTATTAAGACATGAGTTGAAGAGGGCCAAGAGCCAAGATACTGCTACTGGGCCAAGGTTTTTTAGTTGTTCCACTGTAAGGTCATCGACCCCAGCAGCTTTACCGTTTTTAAGTTTCTTGATGGACAGGATTATGTCAGCTAGCGTAAACGGTTGGCATATTTTTGAAGAATTTCCAGGAATAGTTTTCATTTTTGGGACCTTTGGGAGCTTTTGTTTAGCTTTCCCATTGAGGAGTAGTTGGTGGGCTACTTTGTTAGCGGTAACTTTCCCAGGATTCATTGGTGGAGGGGGATCCCCCGTAAGTTTCCTCAGAGTGGACCAAGCTTTTTTGCTGTTATGAGTCATGTCAATTTCAGTAACAGTTTTTATCCATTGCTCTTTACGGGTTTCCTTCAGCATTGTCATTAGTTTTTGGCCGGCGGTAATGGTGTTTTCAGCAAACGGATCGTTTTCATACAAAGATTCGTAGTCTGCAAGCAATTGAGCTGAATCTTGCTTAAGGCCCGGGATGTAATTCGAACGACAACCCCTAGGAATAACCTTTCGAGATACAGTCCATATGATGTCGATGAATTTCTCATAGTTCTGTGGTATAGGTTCTAGGTTAAGTGCTGCATCTACTCTATCAGAGAACTGCTCCCAGTCCGCTTTTGCAAAATTGAAACGACGTCTAAATGGGACAGTAGTTGGCTTCACTGCTGCTTGCACGTGACAGGAAATCGGTCTATGTTGGGTGTTTGGAATTGTTGCGCATATCGTTTTCAAGCACAGTGATTTTAAGTTCTCCGATACAAATATTAGATCCGGGTTATAGCCTCGCTTCCAGCGGCAGCTATTAAAGGAAGGGGGTAGTTTAGCATCATGAATCAGAAACAGGTCCTCTGCTTCCGCCCACTCTTCAACGGCATTGCCATCTGGGTTAGTTTGACGATAGCCCCAGATGGAGTTGTGGCTGTTAAAGTCACCTAGGATTATTTTGAATTCACGGTCGTCAAAGTTCTGAGTTTTCCAAAACTTGAATGGTTGTGTTGGAGGCTTGTAGACTGAAGTAATAGTACATTTACCGGTATCTAGTGTAAGGATTTCTATAGAGTCTTCTGAGCTGGTACACACAGAGACAGTTGATACTCCGGGCTTAACAAAGATGGCACTTCCATGTTTCGGGTGAGGTATCTCGGCGACTAATGTTAGGCCAGGAATTTGCGGCCGAGGTTGGTCATGTCCGCGGTGCGTTTCTTGTAGGCACAGGATATCACAGTGCGTAGTGAGGCACATATGTGACAGTAATTGTGCTTTGTCTGCCGAGAAGCCCTCGATATTAATGGAGACGACACTAAGGGCAGGGTCTCTTAGTTTGCGCTGGATGGTATTGGCATTAGTAGGGAATGCAGTCAAATGTCGGGTATAGCCCTGAGAAGGGCTGTGTTGCGATTGAGACATCGTGGTGAAAGAATTAGCCAGCCTAGGACACTGCGTTACCGTGCCCTAGCTGTTACCGAGATGCGCCGCGTGGAGGCTTCTTTCCTGCATCCCCGACTGCATCAACTGACTCAGCTAACGCTTTCTTTCAGTAATAACACATTCCATAATAAGCTACCAGCCAGGACAAATCTTATACCAACGAATCTTATCAACAAGTCCGGGTAATATTTATGAAAATAATAAATAATAATATTTGTGAAAACTTTTAATTGGCCTTCGATACCCTTATAACTCTGTTTTTTATGTAACTAGCTGTTAGTTTTCCTAAGAGAATAAAATATAATAAAATAGTATAAAATGATAAAGGAATTACTAAATCCCAATCTATTTTCAACTTTAAAACGATACAATAAATAATTATAAGCAAAACGTGTTGTAGATTAATCCAAGTCGGCCCTTTGAGTGTATGGATCTATTACAAATTGTCTTGTTATTTTTATTGAGGCTGTCTACATGGTGATTCAGTTTTGTGACATGCCAAATTTAGTACAACTTTATGTTGACCTGCAATAACGAACGAGGCTAACTGGTTCAAAATTAAGTTGCAATATTTAACGGACACATTGCAAGTTATACAAGTAAATAATTTTGTAAATATTAAAAAAACCCTCAACGCAATGAAACGGCTGAACCGATTTTTATCAAACAAAGCTAAGAACACACCCGACAAATACACCTTTCAAACAAAAAAAAAACGGTTCAGCCGTTCGGGAGCTACGCAGAGAGCTGTCTTGGGGACAGACAGACACACACACACAGACACGTCAAACTTATAACACCCCTTCGTTTTTCGTCGGGGGTTAATAAAAGCTTTTAAAATAAAACCAAATTTATCTAGCGTACAAAAGGGCTCGAGTGCCCTAGAGTATAGTGCGCGTCATGGAACGCCCGTAGAAACTTGACCGCCAGCGTTCTTTTTACATGACGCGTACTATAATTGTACATTAATTGTAGTAAACTAGGTAGGCACTCATTCAATGCATAGGTATACATCTCTTAAATAAGTAGAAAAGTAAGTAATCTCTTAAAAAGAACGCTGGAACGCCTGAAGAAGCTTGACCGCCAGCGTTCTTTTTACATGACGCGCATTATAGGTACATGTGAAGTGCCTTGCCTGATTATATTAGTGGTCAAATACACAACACACATCGACGCTACTTAGGTATCAACTTACCAATCAGTTTATATTACCTTTTATTACTTTTTAGGGTTCCGTACCTCAAAAGGAAAAACGGAACCATTATAGGATCACTTTGTTGTCCGTCTGTCTGTCAAGACCCTTTTTCTCAGGGACGCGTGGAGGTAGGTATCAAGCTGAAATTAATTATCAACTACTCAGGTCTCCTGTCCCATGGAGCTTTGAAAAACGCAAACTTCTAAGCCAACGCAATCAAATGATACAGTCGAATAAGCTGCAAATTTTTTGACACTCGCAAGAGAATCAAAACCTACAGGGTAATACTTCCTATGAACTCAGAATCTTGAAATTTGGTACCAAGCAACGTCTTATAGCACAGATAAAGGGAAAATTGTTAAAAGCATATTTTTTTTGTTACATCATATAATAAAAATATTTTAATAATTTTAAACTTACTACCCCATTTAGCAATAAAAATACCATAACTCTACAGGTTTGTGCGGAACCCTCGGTACGCGAGTCCGACTCGCAATTGGCCGGTTTTATTTTTATTTTACAATAGATATAATAAAAACCTACCTAGATACTTAGAAGGCACTTTTTTTTTTTATGTGTTGTGTATGTGTTGCGACATGGGGGAAATAAATAAATTTTCTTCTTTCAATACCGTATCTTTTCACTAGAAACGGGATATTTACCTTGATTTTTGAGTCTGATTCTTCCCGATATTTCGGCACAGTTGCATGCGCCATGATCAAAGGAGAACACAGTCTCACATGATCACGGGAGAACAGTCTCCCGAAGTGTGTGCCGAAATATCGAGAACAAACAGACTCAAAAATCAAGCTAAATATCCCGTTTCTAGTGAAAAGTATGTAATAACCTTTTTAAAACCTCTTTGAATGATGGGTCTAGCTATGGCCCACCTGATGTTAAGCGGTACCCTCTGCCTATGAACAGTGCATTATCACATAGGCCACGTACACCTAGGACGCACCCTATGTGGCATTGCATGCACTGCGCCCGATCCTGAGACATAAAGATGAAAGTCTCGTGTGCCTGTAATTTCACCGGCAACCATACCCTTCAAAGCGGAACACAACAATGCAAGCACTACTGCTTTGCGGCAGAAATAGGTATAGTGGTAGTACTTCCCCGGACGAACTCTTTCACAAAAAAGCTCTACTACTACTAAACAGACGTTATGACGTTGTAAAGCAGCCTGTGTATCAGAAGCCAGCCTCAATCAGCCTCCGAGTGCTGATTCATGCCGATTCGTCGCGCCCTCCGTCTTCGAATGGTAGTTTTTACCGACAGACAGACAAACTGATATTACATGGCGAGAAGCTAACGGCTTGTAAAATAGATCTCATAAATATTATTTCAAATCGCTCTACAAACCTGCATCAGTGAATTAAAAGTCTATTTTGATTTAGGTCGAAATGAAATCACTAATTATTGAAAATTGAAATTCTGCTAAAAATGAGTAAAAACAGGCCTACCTATATACTACAGCTTGGATTTTAAAAACCACCTAAAGTTTTTAGAGTTTATTCCTTAAGACTGCGCCAAACCTATGCAGAAATCTTCATACAAAAATAAACGTCTCGCGCAGCACGAAAAAGCGGTTTTTATTGAATATCTCGCAAAATATAGATAGTTGTACAAAACCCCTTGAGTAAACCCTCGGCTTTGTTGTATTGACTTTATTTCTCTAATTTTTTACCCATTAATACCCATTTTAATAAAAAATCGAATAAAGGCAAAAAATATACATATAATGTAGTATCTATGCATATTTGTAATTTGAATATTGTATTTGATTTAGTCAGATAAAAATCAAATTAAATATTGGTAATTTTGCGTTATAGGTACACCACCGTAAGGAAAATATTCATACAAAAAAAAACGCCTCGCGCGATTATTTCGCGAGAATTTATGCAAAATTTTGAGCATGACTCTTTTTCCAATAGAAAATCCATTGGTACACGACCGGGATCCAAACCCACGACCTTAGGATCTGAAGGCTATTATCAACTACAGCTAGTGTCAAATCTTACCTAAAATATATACCTTTCCACTTTCCAAAACCGTTTGATCACCTTCAAGCTTAAAAACAAAACATCAATAATACAGTCAACCGCAGACAAAATCGAGCGGTGTTTTTTGAAAAATCGATTTTTAACATCATTTCGATTATAATGACGGATAATGGTCCTTCGTAATGCACCGGACGCGATTCCAACGGATTCATTTCGATTATGGTTTTATGGTGACGAAAGTACCATTTTAATGTGTTTTTTTATTGAAATAAAGAAGCAGATATATGGGATGTAATGAAATTTATTGTACTAACGCTAAATCACAGAAAACAATACAGTCAGTACTCTTTATTCACCTTGTTCGGAAATGCCGTCATTATTTAGAAACAAGAGTAACCCAATTTATTTTTTTCTGTTCGGAACGAATAACTGGACACCAACGGCTATCAGCAATAGTATCTAGCAGGCCAAGAATATAAATTGCTGGCATCTCATATATTCTTGACTTGATAGTTTTAAATTCCCTTGGATTATATTTATCTGGATAAATGCGCTTATTTTTCACATGTTTAAAAAATAACGCAAGGTCAAAGTGGCGCTAGAGGATAATTTATTTCTTGAATAATTTCTTAATGGGTATCATATTTATGGTATTTATTCAATTTTCAAAAACATTTTCCTAAAAAACAATATTATTGGATACTAGAGGAAAATCCGCGACTGAGTTTTTCTACACAAACTTCAACAACACATCCTTAGGGGTTGAATTTTAGAAATTCCTTTCTTATTGCACCCTTAAACAACAAAAGGAATATATCCTCCAAATTAAAGGCAGCCTAGCCAAACGGCAATCGCTACTAGGCGATTCCATTTCTACAGTCGTAATTCAATGCAATATACCACGTGACATTTCGATAGCTGACGTCAATCTCATACTTTGTTGGCTTTTTCTACCAGCGTCATCGTTAATATAATGTTACTTTGTCTATGCCTCAGGTCTCTAGAACTTACGGTTTAGGCTGTGCGTTGATAGTCAGTAAGTCATTCGGTCACGCAACAATAGATATATTTAACCTTTTTTTTTTTTTTTATACTACTTGATGACGGAACAGCAGATGGCCCACCTGATGTAAAGCGGTAACCTCTGCCTATGAACAGTGCATTACCTCATAGGTCACGTCCACCTAGGACGCGCCCTATGTGGCATTGCACTGCGCCCGCCACCCTGAGATATAAAGATGAAAAGTCTCATGTGCCTGTAATTTCACCGGCACCCTTACCCTTCAAACCGGAACACAGCAATGCGAACACTACTGCTTTGCGGCAGAAATAGGTATGGTGGTAGTACTACCCCGGACGAACTCTTTCACAAAAAACTCTACTACTACTACCTCTTGTCGTGTCTAAAATGGGTAGAATATCCAAAAAGTAAGCAATAGAATCACTTTCTTCGAGACGAAATAGATGAACCGTGTGATCTAAATTCCATGAACATACCAAGTCAAGATCGATCACTCCCGGTCACTCCCGGTCACTCGATTATTCTCGATTAACCGAACAAGTGTCCCGAAAATGATCCATTACATCCCCCTTTACCTCATCAGGGAGTTTTGTGCACCCTTCACTAATACTTTCTGAGGTTGATTTGCCACCAGTAAGGGGTTGGCAGCATTGATTAGGTATTGAAAGCTCCTATAGTAGTTTTATTAAGTTTCTTCGAAGGACTGTATCAAAATCGAGTTACTAAAAGATGCTTTGGCTTCGATCCATTAAATAAATAAATAAATAATGCTGGACAGTTCACACAACATTATCTAGCCCCAAGCTAAGCAGAGCTTGTGTTATGGGTACTAGATAACTGATATACTTAATACAATATTATACATACATAGATATTTTTTATTATACATAGAAAATACCCAGAACACCTTGAACAAATAGACTCGTACTGATAGACCTCGTATATCTATAATTTTGTGACTAATAAATCCTATGTCCACAAAATCAGTTTAAAATGATTATTTTAATTATTTTTTTGTTACCGATGGATACTTTATGGATTTTGCAAAGAAGTTTGGTACAGTCAAGAAACAAATATTTACCTGTCTTTAAAACAACTCTAAACTGGATGAATAAAGAATCTCGTATGAGAAATCTCAGTATTACTTGTACTATTAATTATTATGTGGTATTACAGCATGACATTGTTGTAGGTAGGTACCTACTTAGATAGGTATTTGAATTTATTTGGATAAAATCTAAGCGTTCTCCATTTAAAATTATTATGGAGATTTTTTGCGAAAATTCCGGGATTTTCTTCCTATTGTTCGATCAAAACAAAGCGCTCTACCAATTAGCTAAGGTAAATATGATAGAAAATACTTTATTGCAGACGATAATTTACCCCTCCCACTATGTCCTATCTCCTGGTTCTAAGCTACCTCCCTACCAATTTTCAGCCAAATCGGTTCACCCATTCTTGAGATATAAGTGGTGTAACTAACACGACTTAAAAAAAAAAAAAAAAAACTTATAAACCTCACGGAGCCCGAGACCTTTCCAACGAATGCAAAAACGTGGAAATCGGTTCGTGCGTTCTGGAGTTATAGCGTCAGGAAGGAAAACCCGACTTATTTTTATATAATAAAGAAGAAGGAGATTGCGTGAGTCAGCTCCAACGCGTAACTGGAGTTTACTCAAGTCCAGTTCAGAAAACAACGACTTAAGGCCGCTTTCGATCTTCTTTAGGATACATTTCGGGGAATGCTCCCAGGAACTTCATGATCTGATCCCACTATCTCCTTTTCATCATAGGACGAGCAGTCGCACGGCTCGGTACCACCCTTACCTCATTAGTATACCCTCTATTCGTTTTAGTTCTACCTTTATAATGCGACCTGCATAAGGAGTGGAATACACTACCGTCGTCTGTCTTTCCTGAAGATAATCTGGGTCTCTTTAAGGCTAGAGTGAATAGGTGCCTCCTAGACCTTTGTGCTCCATCTTCGGCCGCATCGTCACTTACCAACAGGTGAGATCGTGGTCAAACAAAGGTCTATTAACGTTAAAAAAAAGACTTCACTTTTTGTTAACGCTGGATTTTACTATTTTACTCTTTATATGAGAAGTAATCTCAAATTATAAACAAAAATTAAAAATTGTCTTTGTTATATAATGTGCCTCTTATATCTCTTTGTAGCGATTTCTAACAGACAACCTTTGGATGAAATTAACTGTATATTTACAAGCTGGTGTACTTAAATAGCTTACCAGCAAGAAGCCTATTGCAATACTCCCATTTCTTTATTTTTGATTTTATGGTGTCAGTCACTTATTAGTAAGCGTATGACCCTAGCGTATTTTCATTCTAAATCTAACAAAAATAAAAGGCCCCAATCAGTAACGAGCAGTGCCGAAATAGAGACTAGCTAGACAAAAATACGGGCCTGGGGCGCAATCAGCCGTCCCTCAGTCGATTATTGCAAATAACTATTATTTACTCCCATTGCCTTCAATTGGCTGCAAATGCAGTCTTTGTATTGCTAATTTTGGCAGTAGTTTTGGAAATGGTGCAATTTTCTTGAATAGTACGTCTTAGTTAGGATTATAGTGTGTTTGGTCCAAGGTATATTGCCGGTGAAATTACAGGCACATGAGACTTTTGATCTTTATGTCTCAGGGTGGCGGACGCAGTGCAATGCCACATAGGGCGCGTCCTAGGCGGACGTGACCTATGTGATAATGCACTGTTTATAGGCAGAGGGTACCACTTAACATCTGGTGGGTCATCTGCTTGATCCGTCATTCCAAGTAGTATAATACAAAAAACAAACTATTTTATGATGAAATATAGAATAAAAAATATTAAAATTAATAAATATTATTCTAAATAGAACAACCGGCTTCAAAAAGCATCAATAAAAAGTCTTATACTCGTATGCATTTATTTCTGTTTCATTAAGTCTGAAATTCAGTATTATCTCCTAATCGATAAGGAGTGCAGTGGTTTTCATCATCAGCTCACGAGCATGACATGGGAGACGCATACTCCTGAATAAGGATTTCCCTCGATTTCTCTAAGATTCCATCATCAGATCCAGGCTTGGTCAATATGAGGCAAACTCGGGAGAAACCAATTAAACAAAAACAGTGTTCAAAATTACTACTTAAGTAATTTTACTGGATATTTACCATGAATCATGGTAAATATCCTGCTTTTAGTAAAAAGTATGTAGGTACATTTATTTATAATTTACTTTAATTAGAACGACAAACAGTTATCAATTACACTATAATAATTAAAGGGTAGGTATCTACATACAAATAGGTACATTTCAAATTAACACATAATTATTAAATAGTGTTTAAAATTTAGTCTCGATAATCAAACAACAGAAAAGCAAAGGTCAAATTAAAAATTTTAAAAAAAACCTTAAGGTAGGTAATCAATGGTTAGATGTAAAGTGAATCAGCAAAAGTTCATAAGACAGCACCGCTACGTAACCATGATAGTTTCAAAAGTTCATAAGACAGCACCGCTACGTAACCATGATAGTTTCAAAAGTTCATAAGACAGCACCGCTACGTAACCATGATAGTTTCAAAAGTTCATAAGACAGCACCGCTACGTAACCATGATAGTTTCAAAAGTTCATAAGACAGCACCGCTACGTAACCATGATAGTTTCAAAAGTTCATAAGACAGCACCGCTACGTAACCATGATAGTTTTAAAAGTTCATAAGACAGCACCGCTACGTAACCAAGATAGTTTCAAAAGTTCATGAGACAGCACCGCTACGTAACCATGATAGTTTCAAAAGTTCATAAGACAGCACCGCTACGTAACCATTAATAGTTTCAAAAGTTCATAAGACAGCACCGCTACGTAACCATGATAGTTTCAAAAGTTCATAAGACAGCACCGCTACGTAACCATGATAGTTTCAAAAGTTAAAATTAGTAAGACAAAAACACACATATTACATTTTTACCAGGACAAATAGTCCGCAATTTCAACCAGACTCAACCGTAATATAACATTTGTCCAATATTTCCATAAACCTCACATGAGGCCGGCAAATCCCTAAATCACCATTATATTCATCAGAATCCTCAGTCCTAAATCCCTTTGCTAAATCCGGATCTCGTATGAATGAAATGATTTTTCTAGTTTCATAGCAATTTCGGCCACGATTTGCTAACTGACAGGCGACTATTAGTCATACGCGTATCGACGCGCCGAGCATATTGGTCATTTTTTGTCCGGATAAAGATGAGGGCACCACTGTGCGCGGGGTGATAACATCTATTGCTCTATTTTTCTTTGTCTAATATCCGGGGTATTTTTCCTACCTTGTTTTGGGAGTAATATCATTGTTGTAGTTATAGAGGGGCAAAGGGATATGTTTCCATTGAGATCTTGTTTTGAAATATGCTGAAACTAAACATTATTATTAAGTTCTAGTAATTTGGTGTCTTCATCGTTGCATAATTAATTGTTACATCTATTTTCACTTATCATTCTCTTAACACTTGTTTATGCTAGGTGTAAGGGGACTAAAACTGCTTTTTGTGCTCTTTTATCCGTTAGTGCGGCCCGGGGGATCACGTGACAGGCGGCCCTTGAACCGCCGGAACTTCACACCTTTCGGCCAGAAGTCAGGGCTCGAGCTAAAGCTCACATTATGACGAGAGTCCAACTTCATGACCCTCAATCCCACTCCGGCTTTCTTACTGATGTACTCCACCACCTCTGCGGCCTTCACGTCGAAGTAGACGCGGGACACGTAGATCTTTGTAGTGGACATTGTACAATTGACTATTATACGCTATTTGACGAATATTTTAACTACAAACACTCGCGCAACTACACCTTTTTCTTATTTTAATTAGCTTAATGATGACGGCAAAGACAGTTGCTTGTAAAAATCACAAAACAACTGTCGACACTGTCCAGGGCGTTCAATCAACACCTGCATTAGTATTCCTCGTACGTATAAAGGAAAATTGGTTATGGCGTGATTATTAAAGGCTGCCTAAAGAGCGCAATTCGGACAGCGCACAAATCGTTCGTCCCACTGGGGACCAGGGGCCGGCTTTATTTATTTTTGTCCAGAAATTCAAGTGTGGATCCACTGTGTACTGGGACTAGTTGACATAAGCTAAGCAATAGTACTCGCATTGCTGTGTTCCGGTTTGAAGATTCGGTGGAATTACAGGGACTTTTCCATCTTTATGTCTCAGTGCAATGCCACATATGGCGCGTTCTAGGTGGACGTAACCCATTTCAGACCCACGGTACCCCTGGCCATACCCCTGTAACCTATGAGGATGCATTGTTAAAGGCAGAGGTTACCGCTTAACATCAGATGGGACATCATATGACTGTTAAGTTATTTAAGGAGTTACAAAAAAAATGCTACATTTTCAGGTAACCAATCCCCATTTCTGGTAACTGAGACTCTACGAGCCTCTACGAGCCTCTACAAGCCTCTATGTGCTATTCTAGCTGCTCATAGCTTCATTTAAATTGGGTTCGACTGCAACTGCACACCCTGAATCGCCAAGTAGCCCTTTAACTTCATTTAAAAAAAAACACTTGTCACCTAGTATAATAGCATCTCTCTTTCTACAAACCCTGCCATGCAATTTTCATCCTTATTTCAATTAGACAAGGTGTATAGGTGGCTAAGAGTTTGTGTTAAAATTCGCCGAGTCATATTTGTCTCATCTTGGTCCCGAGACTGCCCTTGTGATTATTTCTGTAATGGGATAAAAGTGTCTTGAGACTTGCAATTTTATATTGTTGTTATTTGTATTCCAGCTAATTAATTATTTTATAAACATTGGTATTTTTTTAAATTAATTTTGTTGTTATACTCAAATCAAAGTAACTCAAATCACCAATTTCGATTTTCGATTTTTGATGTGAAACATCTATGTTGCGGCTGGCAATGTTTCGCCTGCGACGCAGTAGGTTGCGAGTTCGATTCCCGCCTCGGAACAAATATTTGTGCGTTCTGCAGATATTTGTTCAGGGTGTTCTGGGTGTTTTCTATGCATAATAAAAAATATCTATCTATGTAATGTATTATATTAAGTATATCAGTTATCTAGTACCCATAACACAAGCTCTGGCTTAGCTTGGGGCTAGATAGTGTTGTGTGAATTTGTCCAGCATTATTTATTTATTTATTTATGTATTGGCGCGTCTACATTCATGTTCCAGTTTGATTAAAAATGTGTTGTTAAAAATAAAAAACAAATATAAACAGTTGTTGTTTAATTTAAAAACAATTAGGTAAGTAATTTACAAAAATAAAACCAGTTGCCCTCGGCGTTGTGTTATTTATATATACTGAACGCAATAAATACATCTTATGATTGATAGTTTAGGAGAAAAATGTTTGTAACCACGAAAACAGAGGCTACTTTGCAAATTTATTTCTTACACTTTTTTTTTTTTTTTTTTATTTCTGAAACCAATAGTACATGTTTTATATGATGTAGATTAACATATATTTTTTTAAGATTTTTCCGTAAAGATCATAAAGTTTTTTTTTAATGCACCATATTTCACATTATATCCATGCCTTAACTTGTTGGATTGGACCCATTCAAATCGTCATCTCATCAATACACCAAGTATCAAGTTCTACCGAGCCGGCTTTAAGCACCTTTGACACGAGAACTCTCAGCGTGACCTCTACTTGGACACGCTGTTTCTTTAAAGCATCTGTTAATCTCTTCGATCAAGCATACAACTAGATGGCAGGTCGGCGCAAAAAATAAGTCACGGTGAATAAGAGCTCACTTTAAAAGTGAGCTCTTATTTTTTTACCCCCGACGCAAAAACGACGGGGTGTTATAAGTTTGACGTGTCTGTGTGTCTGTGTGTGTCTGTTTGTGGCATCGTAGCTCCCGAACGGATGAACTGATTTCTTTTTTTTTGTTTGAAAGGTGAATTTATCGAGAGTGTTCTTAGCTATGTTTGATAAAAATCGGTTCAGCCGTTTCATTGCGTTGAGGGTTTTAATATTTTTTACAAAATTAATTACTTGTTATTTGTATTTGTGAGAACTTTATTTGTAGCTCTTTAAGATTAATTTAACACTAAATGTTATTTAACCCATGTCTTTTAATTTCTAAGTGACAGAAGTAATTTATTGTTTTGCTCGTTTTTTGTGACGAATGATCGTAAGTATAAGATAATATTATGCAGATTTGCTACTTTATTGCTAGGTGTCATGGTTGTAATTAGGTTGAACTTAGAAATGTTTTAAAACTTTTGTTTCAGTTCGTTAGTAAACAACTATAGCTGTATAAGTATATATACCCACGCCGACGGTATTTAGCTTTGATTTTGTACGTGAACCGAAATCTAGTTGTATTCTTAATCGAAGGTTATTCTGATATCGCGTGTTTAGAGTTGTGTATAGGCTCTACTCAGTCGGGTTATCATACGTACATACATAGATACACGCCTTTTTCCCCGAAAGGGGGTAGGCAGAACTTCAATGGGCCTCTTTTCACACTGGGTTCCACCATCATGGAATATAGACGTGACAAGTGGTGAGCTCATCGTCGCCATTACTTCCGGAGGCAGAGCCTCAATGGGCCTCTTTTCACAGTGGGTTGCACTTGCACTATCATGGAATATAGACGTGACAAGTGGTGAGGTCATCGCTGCCATTGCTTCCCACGACTGACTCGGCTAACGCTTTCTTCCAGTAATAACACATTCCATAATAAGCTAGCAGCCAGGACAAATCTTATATAAACGAATCTTATCTAGCAAGGCTAGAGTGAATAGGTGCCTTCTAGACCTTTGTGCTCCATCTTCGGCCACATCGTCACTTACCAACAAGTAAGATCGTGGTCAAACAAAGGTCTTTCAATGTTAAAAAAAATGTCCTACTGTGGACCGTGGTGTGGTGTGGTAGTAGTAGTAGAGCTTTTTTGTGAAAGAGTTCGTCTGGGGAAATATAATACTACCACCACACATATTTCTTCCGGAAAGCAGTAGTGCTCGCATTGCTATGTTCCGATTGAAGGGCCGGTGAAATTACAGGTACATGAGACTTTTCATCTTTATGTATCAAGGTGGCGCGCGCGGTACAACGTCACATAGGGCGCGTCCTAGTTGGACGTGACCTATGTGATAATGCACTGTTCATAGGCAGAGGGTACCGCTTAACATCAGCTGGGCTATATGCATGTTCCGTCATTCTAAGTAGTATAAAAAAAACTATTCCTTCTATTACTAAACGGTTCAGTTCTACCTTTATAATGCGAACTGCTAAGGAGTGGAATACATTCGTCGTCTTTCTTTCCTGAAAACTATAATCTGGGTCTCTTCAAGGCTAGATTGAATAGGTGCCTTCTAGACCTTAGTGCTCCATCTTCGGCTACATCGTCACTTACCAACAGGTGAGATCGTGGTCAAACAAAGGTCTATCCATTTTAAAAAAAAAGTCCGTCTGTGGCCTCTCGTAATGAAGATTTCGCACATTTGCAATATTTTCGAACGACCTAAAGTAAAGGCGATCTAAACGATCGGGCGACAGAACACTGTCTATCTAGTATTTGATTCCATACAATTTTCTCTGCCATTTCAACATAAGTATGGGCATTTATTTGAATTTCCAGTGACCGTGCCTAAAGACCCCTGGGACTCTCCGGTTGACTAAATTCCAAGGGGTCCCCGGGTCGAATGTCCGTTTTTAAAGAAACTCACGACCCTCGGGGTGTGAATATCTTTGAGAATCAACTCTTTGAGCATTAGGTGTACGTGATGATGCGAACAGTTGGTACTCTGACCTGTTGTAGTCTAGTGAGTAATAGTTTTCACTAGAAACGGGATATTTACCATGATTTTTGAGTTTGAAATGTTCCCGATATGATATGATATGTTTCCGTTTGTTTGGATTCGGACGGGAACGTCCCTTTCGCAAAATTCTGTTGTGTAATGATCTCAAATCAAAGGGTTTTAAGTATTTTCAGAGAGAGGTTAATTATTAAATACAGCCTAATCCAAAACAGTTTTTTTTCTTTATGGTTGGTTTCGCACGGCTTTTGCATTTGGCATTTTCAAGTATAATTAATTATTGTATTTTTACAATTTGCAACGTTACATTCCTTCCAAGTTCGTCTTGACTTCACAGTCAAGACATGTTTTAGTAAACCGGTTGCCGTTTTACAAAAACTTTGTCAATTTCCACCAATTTCAAAAGTCACGCAATACGAGTATACACGTCCATTTCATTTCACTACACTTGTGCTCTATTATAGACGAGCTACATTGGTTAAAATGACATCAAAATTACACAAAATAACTCAAAATCACTAGGAAATAAAACAGAAGTAGACGACGTCTATTTTTGAAAATGGCGATAAGAGACTCAATCATACATTTATGTATTGAAATTTAAAAAATAATTAAATAACGCGGTCACAAATAATGGATTTGTGGTCTAATACTCAATAAGACCTATTTTACTCGTAAACTATTAGAAGCCAAACATCGACACGAAAAGAAGAATAATCTATTTAAAAGAAAACTTGCCGATTAAGTACCTACCTACCATAATGGATCTACGTCCTATCCTATTAAACAAGCAACATTTGTTTGTAATCACGTTCTCGAAAACGGCTCAGTACTTTAGTTGCTATACTTTTTTAGTTTTGGGGGCGCAAAATCGAACTAGGTCTCATATCTAAAAACTTATTTTTGGATTTGCTATTTGCTCATCTGTGTCAGTGACAGAATATTGAATAGTTTGCATTTCATCCGCGCGCTAACGAATTCGTAAAATTGTAATGACAATACTATACTGGCTGAAGACGGACATTAGACGGCTTTAGCTCATTTATGGTGAGGGTCCCTACGGAAAATGTGAAGACTCACTTGAGCCCTGACTTCTGGCCGAAAGGGGTGAAGTTCCGGCGGTTCAAGGGACGCCTGTCACGTGATCCCCCGGGCCGCAACGCGTCGGCGATCACACGTGTGTTAGATTAAGTAATAAAGTGTTTTTTATGTGTATGTTAGTTTCTAAGGTATTAATGTTGATATGGGCTTACTGTTTAGGTTTAGTGCATTTCTCAGTAAACCTGTTTTTTTTTTTTTTTTTTTTTAATTAGAGATTGTTAGGGTAGACACTTACTAAACACGATAAAGGTAGCGATACAATTAGTAAACACGATTTTTAAAAAGAAAACGCTGAACGAAGCGCATTTACACCATATAATTACTTATATAAAACAAAGAAAGCTTGATGGTAACGCAGCTCATTTTTGGGTTTTTTCGTTTTTTTTAACAAAAAACACAGTTTAAAAATTTTCGTTAAATAAGTGCTTGAGTTATTATAACAGTGATGTTTTTGTGGACTAAGGTAATGTTGAAGCCAAAACCTATAGCATAGACTAACTAAACACAATAGACTGTCTATCTCATACAAGAAAACGTGACTCAAAAAATGACAAATACCAGGTTATTTCTAGATGGCGCCCGCAAATAGCCTGGGAATCATTCAATCAAAATTTTAAACCAATTACCACTCTCCACTCTTTTAATTCTTTAAAAATAAACATTTAAATTTATATTTTATTTTATAATTATGAAACTATGGTCGATGTATTCGAATTGAAAGCATTACAATCGTTTATAGCAGATTCAAAACACTCGGCGACATCTAGCGTCATTGTAGGCAATCATTTATCGATGCACGTTTTCTTGTATGAGATTGGCAGTCTATTGTGTTTAGTTAGTTGATGCCTATAGTTTAAAACCTTGTAAAACAACTTGTACTTACCTAGACCTACGCAATAAACACTTGAGTATTGAACTCATACATTTCCTCAATAAATTAGTGGCACTAAACGCTCTAATGATGCTGCATATAAACGAAGGGAATCAAATGAATACAATAGAGGGGTGACGCCATTCAATATTTGACGTCGGAAATGAAAATGTCATCGGCTTATTACCGCCTGGATTATTGATATTGTATGATTGTGATATTAGATTGAGATGTAGGTGTTGGATTAAATTCGATAATGTAGATATATATCGTCTCGGTGACTTTATTGGAAAAATTGAAATAACTTCGTTTTTTTTTTACCTTTCTGAATGACTGAGCAAGCTATCTGATGTCAAGCGGTAACCTCTGCCTTCAACATGCATTACCAAACAGGTCACGTCCACCTAGGACGCACCCTATGCGGCATTGCACTGCACCCGCCACCCTGAGACTTAAAGATGAAATGTCTCATGTGCCTGTAATTTCACCGGCAACCATACCCTTCAAACCGGAACACAGCAATGCAAGCACTACTTCTTTTCGGCAGAAATAGGTATGTGGTAGTACTTCCCCGGACGAACTCTTCCACAAAAAAGCTCTACTACTACTAAAAATTGCGGGTGCATTGCACTGCACCCGCCACCCTGAGACTTAAAGATGAAATGTCTCATGTGCCTGTAATTTCACCGGCAACCGTACCCTTCAAACCGGAACACAGCAATGCAAGCACTACTTCTTTTCGGCATAAATAGGTATGTGGTAGAACTTCTCCGGACGAACTTTTTCACAAAAAAGCTCACTATCATATCTATCACTTTCCACTATCATCATCATCATCATCAGCAGCCTTTAGACGACACAAACCATTACCACGCTTGACAGACGGATTGGTGATCGCAGCAGATCAGATGAATATTGCTACCCATCCCCTAGTATAATCCCTTAGTCGCCTTTTACGACATCGACGGGAGGAGTTGGAGTTGTCCTATTCTTAAGCCAAGGCCACGGTCAACTTTCATTATCATCAGCTGGTAAATGTCCTCTGCTGACGAGGCCTTCAATTGGGGATAATCAACACGCTTGGCAGGCAGATACATGATCACGGTATTAGTGTTGGTCAAGTCCAGGTGGATGCTGTTGCCCATCCTCTGATTGATTTCTCTAGCTGGCTTTTATTACATCCATGGGAAGAGACGGAGGTCTATTCTTAGGCCGGATGCGACACGGCAAACGGCAGAGAAATTTACATTAGGACAACTTAAAAACGTTTCGACAATACGATACAGCAAGCTAATACTGCAAATTTCGAAAATGCAAGGTGGAAAGTGTAGGTAAACTTGGCCGAAGATAATGCAAAGTTTAAAGAACTTAATGTGTTTTCAGCTGGTGATAAAAAGCGGTTAGGTACCTTTGAAAACAACAACAAAGCAGGTCTTTAGCCGCCTCTACAAGTAGGTACTTCAAATATTAAAAGGTAGATATAAAATATATAACCCATAATATCCCCATCGAAAGCTCAAGATGTACATTCATTTAGCGACATAACCACTTGATATTGACAATGAAATGTGTCATATTTGATACACAGTAGGGGTGCTTTCTTGAGGTAGGATCTAAAGCAGGGTTATAATTTTTATAATGATTTGAAAGTTTCAATTGGGGGTGAAAAAGTAAGTTAAGTTTTGTCACACGGTGCCTTGAGATTTAAGATACGTAACCTGAGTGAACAATAAATACTATACACAACTGAACTTATAGTTTTTTGCAAACACTCAAACACTCAATCTGTTGTGGAAGCTAATATTGCTGTACCGACGAGCTTCCCTAAACAATGAGTCTCTTTTACGGACAAACCCACAAACTACAAGAAAAATTAACTAATAATACAAACAGTATGAAGAAAATACCATCCAAAAACTATGAATCTGTTATTTAAATGAATCCACAGAAGCTTACATTTAATTCAACCAGATTAATCCCTTATTATACTGACAGACGATCCAAACAACAATGAATTTACACCTCATAAAGCCAAACACAATAAGGAAGTTCCCATTCAAGCCGCAGAATACATGACAGTAAGTAAGCAAAGCCACAGAATAAAAGGAAAGGTCGATCTATAGAAACCGTTAGTTCAATAGACGGCAACCGCAGAATGTTTCGACCTGCAACCATTCAACGAGAAAATACTTCAAAATTCCCATGATGATAGAAAGAAACGACTTATTGGTTCAAATTAAAAGGGAGAAAATACCAAATCAATAGATGAATGAAGAAAGACTGATGGGTCGAAAGTACCAGGAGATTAAGATTTCAAACCCTTGTTATGCTTTCGGGTTAATAGGTGAGGTGCGATCTTTGGGTGACAAAGTGACAGTAGCTAAAAGGGTTGTTGAGGTTCAATCTTTTGGGTTTGGGGATCGATTGATTTGTAGTGAGGCGTGATGTGATAATGAGGGTAGCGAATTTTTTCGCTTATGAAACAAAATATTCTGTAAAATGTCCGCTAGGTTATATCAAAGTCAAAGTCAAAAGCATTTAATTCATTGAAATCACAAGGGTCATTTTGAACAACAAATATTTGAAGATATATGAAGAAGATATTTAAAGATCTTGAGATATATTTTTGTATTACTTTATTACTATTATTGACATAAATATTTTCTGTAATTGAATCATGGATGTTTTATCTGAAATTAACAGAAATCGCTTCCGTCTGGTAGTGATCTGGATCAGTTGAGCTACTTTTAGATCGCTAGCAGCGGTCTTCAGGTAGCACATCTGTTTCATATGTATTTTGTACATACCTTGTTAGTTATTTCTGAAATAAACTGTATAATAATATAGTAATATATTGTTCTTACATATAGATAAGCAGCCATGTTAATGTTTCATGATTTAATATCGTTTTTTTATTTCCTTTCCTTCAATTTTTACATGTTTAATCCCATTGTTTTTACGATTCAAGTGAGACGTTGCGCAATTTGTAGGCCTTACATGTCGCATTGTCTAATGAAATCCATCACCACTCAAGTACTGTCCTTGGCCCTTGCTTACGAGGATCCCGGGGGAGATCTAATTTTCCTATCCCGAGCACAACTCAATTTGCCCGGAACACATTAACGATAACTATGCGACACGGTTGCGTACTAGGCGCATTTTTACGACTTCACTCGGGTTCGATTCCTACTTTCCGTAGAGTTTCTGCTATTTCAATTTGCAAGGAAATTCTTTTTATACAAACCGGAGCACACGATTCTGTATCTTATTTGTTTTGATATAGGTTTATTTTAGTTTGGAAAGCTTTAGATCATACGTCGTTTTGGGTGTAAAAGCAACCAATCATCAGTGACCGCTGTTGAAAGGTTCGACACAGTTCAAATGTAGCTCTTACAGTGGAGAGTTTTAGGTGTATTTTCGATTGGGATGCTGGTGGTATAGTTTATCCAGAGGGTCAAGGCGTTAGTGCAGTATTGCGGGTTCGATTCCCAGGTGTGCAGGGTGTCGGAACACGTAGGACACTTAAATACGGCCACTTCTAAAGGGAGGTTCGTCATAAAAATTGGACAGGACACGATGGTATAGAGACGCTCTGTTGTTTGGGTAACTTATTTCAAAAGGGATAGGTTTTGTGTTTCGGACTTTGATGGTTTTATGGCTTTGTCAAATATGCTACTAATATCATAAATGTCAAAGTTACGATGTTTGTATATTTTTATGTTTGTTACTCAATCACGCCGAAACGGCTGAACCGATTTCTATGGAATTCGGTACACAAATAGATTTCGCCATGGATTGAGCTATAGGCTAGGTCTTGAACGCAGCCGTGAGCGGATTCTTGTACTAAATAGTTGCTATCCGACAGTAACGATCGTATTTATAAAGAAATTAAAGATTTTGTTGATTTTCTATTTTAATGGTATATTTGTACTAGTTATGAAAATTCAAAGTAGAGGTATTTTCTTAAAAAGGATGTTTTGATCTATAACTAAGTTTTGCAATTCAGACCTAAATAACGTATTAAATCCTTAAACACTATTATTAGGACGATCACACTATAGCATAGCCGTTCTTTACATACATACATACATAAACTCACGCCTGTTTCCCGGAGGGGTAGGCAGAGACCACGGATTTCCACTACATTTCCATTTCGTTCTTTCAGACCACATTATAGAAAACTCGTAGAATTCAGGAAAGCACATTGTCAAATAATGGTTTTACGACGTCACCCCGGTTAGCTTTGAGAGCCAAACGGATAAGTTTAAGTACCCCCCTTACCGTTGTCTTGGTAATGTAGAATATACATTATTAAGTAGATAGATTAAATGTAGGTACTTACTCTACAATGTAGATTCTACATTTAACTATCTAAATAGTAAATGTACCTACTCCACATTTCACTAACTAAATAGTAAACGTACTTACTCCATGTAGATTCTACATTTAATTATCTAAATAGTAAATGTACTTACTCTACAATGTAGATTCTACATTTAATTATCTAAATAGTAAATGTACTTACTCTACAATGTAGATTCTACATTTAATTATCTAAATAGTAATGTACTTACTCCACAGTGTAGATTCTACATTTAATTATCTAAATAGTAAATTTACTTACTCTACAATGTAGATTCTACATTTAATTATCTAAGTAGTAAATGTACTTACTCCACAATGTACATTCTACATTTAATTATCTAAATAGTTCATGTAGCATCATTATCTACCGGACCTAGCATAACAACACGGTTTTGAACCGCCTCCTTCCACTGAATTCCTGCGACCGCTACAATACCATTAGTAAATGTTGGCCCGCCCAAAACTGCGTCGTCCGGTGCAATCTTTTATTTAACTTGCCAGTATCTATGTTCGGATCAAATCTTGCATACTCAATTAGAACCACTTCTTGAAATCCGATTGAGCTGAACATTTGCATACCTACCTGTCAAGTTCCGATGACAATACAATATTATGACAGCAAGTTGATCTGATGATGGAGACGGAAGGTGGACCACGGAACTCCTCGATGGATAATAGACTGGCCATGTTTAGGCTCATTTTTATCAGCTCATGGCTGTGCTTAATAACTTCATCATCATGATCATCATCATCAGTCGGATGTACACTTCTTAAAAGCTTGAATTGTTTTTTATTAAACTTTATTAACGAGTACCTACTATTTGGAAAAGTGAAGTAAAAATGTAGTTCCAATATAACTCAGAATTATCGAGTTGCAGTAAAGGGAGTTAGGCTAAGGCCAAACCAACGCGTTTAGCTCGCGTCCGCGGTGGCGTGCACGGTGGCGATCCATTGTCTTACCATTGATCGCCACTGATGACGCGGGCTGAACGCGTTGGTTTGGCCTTAGCTTTAGGGACAAAGGTTCCTCTTACCATCAGGCCGGCCCTACGTAAGTCGAGCCATAAAAAATAGATTCTAAAGATTTGAAGTATTCAA
The DNA here is from genome assembly GCA_932527175.1 of Operophtera brumata. Classification (NCBI taxonomy): domain Eukaryota; kingdom Metazoa; phylum Arthropoda; class Insecta; order Lepidoptera; family Geometridae; genus Operophtera; species Operophtera brumata. The sequence continues at coordinate 4,947,801 of OW052229.1, forward strand.
ACTGGTGACCTACCTACGGACAATGTCTAAGGCAACAGCAAATTTTTACAATAATTACTAATTTCAGCTTATGGGGGGCTACCCCCAGAAGAGGAGGGAAGTCCTCAGCTAAATCATTCGTATACTGTTCCAAATAAAATATAAATAAATAATGCTGGACAGTTCTATCTATCTAGTATATATCTAGCCCGAAGGTAAGCAGGAGCTTGTGTTATGGGTACTAGATAACTTTTATTTTGTTGTTGTTTATACTACTTGAATGACGGAACAAGCAGATGGTCCACCTGATGTTAAGCTGTAACCTCTGCCTATGAGCAGTGCATTACCTCGTACTTAATACAATACATTACATAGATGGATATTTTTTATTATACATAGAAATACCCAGAACACCCTGAACAAATATCTGCAGATCGTACAAATATTTGTTCCGAGGCGGGAATCGAACCCGCAACATCATCGCAAGCAAACCTTCGCCCGCCGCGCCACAGACGTCGTTCAATTATCATTAAAGATAGTGAAGTATATGAGTATAAATAGTGTTTTATCGTTATATCCTAGTTTATATCTGAGATTGCTGTAGGTAATCTAAGGAGCGGTCAAGAAGCAAGGTTGTAGCCAGGGGCGCGCAACCCTAACTTTAAAGTTGTTTAAACAATGTTCCCCAGCTGACCAACCCTTACATAAAATCAACTACTGTTTTATATTTTCGCAATTTAAGGGCGTTTATCGTGAAATCAAATCTTTAGAAAGGGTTTCGGACTTTCTTTATATTTTTAAATGTTATTAGACCCGTGGGTGTACTAACGTTTGATAAGAGTTTGTTGTCCCGATTTATGGTTTATTTTAGGACCTTAACATTTTACTTTAAAATAAATTACCTAAAGGGGTACCTAATACGTATTTACCTACTTATTACAAGACATTTAACATTTAAACAAAACAACAAATCAGAACAAATATTTGTACTATCTGCAGATATTTGTTCTGGGGTAATAATAGTTCAATGGTTCAGGGTGTTCTGGGTATTTTCTATCTTTTATTATTAAATAACTATGTATTTAATGTATTGTATTAAGTATGTCAGTTATCTAGTACCCATAACACAAGCTCTGCTTAGCTTGGAGCTAGATAATGTTGTGTGAACTGCCCAGCATTATTTATTTATTTATTATTTATTTAAGATACACGCAACTCGTGACTAAGTTACTTAAACGCTTATTTTTATCAGAAGTACACACACACACACACACAAACGCACACACACACAAACGCACACACACACACACACACACAGACAACAAAGTACAATTGACATAATAAAGTAGGTACAGTTTTAATAATGTGATAGGATAGTGCTGTCAAAATTGCGTACACTGTCAATTTGACATATGCTAAGTATGACGTAGATGTTAGGTTAGTAACTAGTTAAATTGAATTACTTATCTTGCTTTTACTACCTACATACTTACGGTGTTTTATTTTATAAGCTGTGGTACTAGAAAACGAAATTAAGTTAATGGAAAGTAAGTGTGTGGAAAAGTAACCTTACACTTTTATTTTCTGCATTTTAAAACCTTAAGCAACCATAAAGACGCTCGTTCCGAATAGCCTTACTCAGGTGACGATAAAGTTTACTCTTGTTGGTCCGGGACAAGTAACCGGGACTGATCGTAAAATGGGACATCTTGGGATCGCTTACCGTGCGACGGTTTAGCACCCCTGGCTGTAAACTTTCCGCTGATGTGGAACGAGCTTAATGTTGATGCTGTTTCATTATGTTTTACTAGCAGTCGCCAGTGGTTTTACCCGCGTTATTCTCCTGAGAATCATAATTTCGAGATAAAAAGTATTCTATGTTTAATCCAGGTTTAATGTATCTGTTAACCAAATTTTATCGAAATTGGCTTAGCCGTTTTGGTGTGAAATCTTATCAAAGATCAACATCATTATTCATCATAGTATTGTGTGTGTTGAAGAAAATATGAAATAATGAGGACCATCTGTCTAGTTTTGTTACTGTTTTGGTCATCTTAAGATCCAGAGAAATTACGAGTTCGCCAAATTCTCTGGATAATTACTGTCTTGAGCACAAACCCTAGACTAAACCTTACACTAGATAACGCAAGTGCACCTTCTTTGCGTGTCACTTTGCCTGTCCGAAGCAGGTGCAATGCACCTATTAGCAAACCTCATATCAGCCGAGCGATTAGCTATCTCCTGTTTCTATCAGCAGTGCGCTGTTTCAATGCTGTTTCTATTGAAAATGACGTTTTAGCGATCATGCAACTCACCCTGTTGCTAACAAAGGTTGATTGCAACAAAAAGCCTTTTGACATGTAGTGTTTCTATCGATAGTATGAAGTAGCGATTATGTACCGCTGTTTCAATGAATAATGACAGCATTTGATCGCAACACAACCTATTGCAATAGAAACAAGTAAATGGTTGTTTCAAACCATACAAATCTAAAAGGTAAGCCATAAAAGTGGATTTTTTAATTGTTTGAACATGGTTTTAATTACAATCCAAATCAAATAAAAACATTCAGTACGTACAAAACACTTTACTATATTTAACGGTATTGCGCTATTTTGTTTAAAATATTAAATTGTAGTCGAACGAATCAACAGAACTTGGGTCCATAGGTACTTATATATACATTTCACTTCAATGTGGTTACTTACTTTCCTTCCAAACCTTAAGTATTAGATAATTCGTATATTTGTTAAAATGTAAACAAACTTTTCTCACAAGGATTGTCTAATAGGATACTACGCATAGCACAATTCGCACAAGTCACACAGCACAGAGTAAAAATATGTTTCTATCATAGACAAAGCATAAAAGAGTCGTATTATACGGTTGATTAAAAATGGTTAGTACGTTGATACACGGTTCATAACGTAATCGTACTTTGTAAAGTGGTCGGGTTATCCATAATTTGTACAAACTTCAGATTGTAACACATCGATAGAAGTCCATAGAAATCGGAGCAAGAAAAGATAGCTGATCGGAAAACATCGATAGAAATATTATTTTGTTAGCATCAAGCGGACGATAGAAATCGTTTGCAACATATTTAGCTGATCGCACCACAGTTCGCTCTCGGCCGTCTTCGCGATAGCAAGTCAAAATGCCTAATTGCGCCTTATAAAACTGTAAAAAACTTAAAAATCAGCTAGCCGTGCGTATGGAGATATTTCGTAGCATAGTAGGTACAAAATAAAACGGTTCGCTTGGTTTCATTCAAATTTACGGGTTTGCGGTGTCTATCTTGATGTATGGTCTGTTGTCAATATTAACCCAACTGGAAAAAATACGACTAGAAATCCACTATGAATCTAAGTAGATTCAAATCACTTAGGAATCCAAGGTGACTTTAAACTTTTTTTGTTTATTTTTAATACTGCTTAGAATGACGGAACAATTGGCCCACCTGATGATAAGCGGTACCCTCTGCCTATGAACAGTGCATTATCACATAGGGCGCATCCTAGGTGGACGTTACGGAACAAACCATGGACTTAATATTAAGTCCATGGAACAAACAGATAGCCCACCAGATATTAAGCGGTACCCTCTGCCCTACCTCATAGATCTCTTTCACCTAGGACGCACCCTATGTGGCATTGCACTGCGCCCGCCACCCTGAGACATAAAGATGAAAAGTCTCATGTGCCTGTAATTTCACCGGCAACCATAGCCTTCAAACCGGAACACAGCAATGCTACCACTATGCGGCAGAAATACTCTTTCACATTTCAAGTTGTTGACAGGTAGTCTTTTCGTAAAAAATACTTAGTTGAAACAAGTATTTTATCTTCACAAATGATATCGTTGAAGCCCACAGAGTTCGATGTAAATGGCGTTTAAGCCGGCATAAGGCTGGGCTCATTAGCGGTGGGTGTGGCGTGGGAGTGGCCGCCAGTCTACACCTACCTTTAGGATGAGGATAAAAATAACGGGTATTTTGACAAATGTTTTTGGTACCAAAAATGTTGGATATCAAGATAAAAGTAAAAAAAAAACTAAAACCGTACTGCGGATAATCTTTACTGAAAAGTAAGAAAACGTTTACTAAAAATTTAAAAACTTTTGCATATGTAATATAATATATTGAAATATTGAATATACACTGTTAGCCGAGTCAGTCATGGGAAGCAATGGCGGCCATGACCTCACCGCTTGTCACGTCTATATTACCACGATGGTACAACTCACGGTGAAAAGAGGCCTTTTGAAGCTCTACCTACCCCTTCGGGGAAAAAGGCGTGTATGTATGTATATGTATACAATATATTTAGAAAGTGGGCTTAAGTAATTTTTTTCATGGGTACAGATGAACATACTCGCATACATACGTAGACTGTCAAAAACATAACCCCGCTCTTTCGTAGTCGGGTAAAAACGTGATGGTCACTCAGAGTGATTTTCGTTATGACCGCCTCTTAGGAGAGGCAGGCGAGTAAGCGGCTGCGATGCGAGAGTTTGCGGGTTCGATTCCCGCTGCGGGACAAATGTATGACCTGCACATATTTTTTCCGGGTCTGGGTGTACCATGGTACTCATAGTTCCTATATCCACGACACAGAGAATCCTCGTGTGGAATCTGGACTATGGATCTGTTTTTCATACTACTACTTCGAATGACTGATCAAGCAGGTGACCCACCTGATGTTAAATCATACGTGTACCCTCTGCCTATAAACAGTGCATATGTGTTAATAATAGCCTATGTGTTTATCCCACACATATGTGTGTGTTGTGTGTTATGGGTCACGTCCACCTACGGGACGCAGCCTATGTGGCATTGCACTGCGCCTGCCACCCTGAGACATAAAGATGAACAGTCTCATGTACCTGTAATTTCACCGGCACTACCCTTCAAACCGGAACACAGCAATGCGAGCACTAATGCTTTGCGGCAGAAATAGGTATGGTGGAGTACTTCCCCGGACGAACTCATTCACAAAAAAGCTCTACTACTACTAAAAGAGTGTGCTATAGTAGGTACTCGTAGTTCCTATATCCACGAGACGGAATCCTAGTGTGGAATCAGAACCATGTGACTGTTATGTTATGTTATTATGTTACGTATAATAACATAACACAGCTAAGGAGTGGAATACACTACCGTCGTCTGTCTTTCCTGAAAACTATAATCTGGGTCTCTTCAAGGCTAGAGTGAATAGGTGCCTTCTAGACCTTTGTGCTCCATCTTCGGCCACATCATCACTTACCAACAGGTGAGATCGTGGTCAAAGGTCTATCATTGTTAAAAAATAAAAATAAAAAAACGTATGCAGAGGGCTCAAGCGCCCTGGCGGTACACTCCTCTAACTCCCCCCTTCTCCCACAGTATCCTCGAGTTGCGGAAAGAGAAGAGTCGAGACGCCGCGCGCTCCCGGCGAGGGAAGGAAAACTACGAGTTCTACGAGCTGGCCAAGATGCTGCCGCTCCCGGCCGCCATCACCAGCCAGCTGGACAAGGCGTCCATCATCAGGCTGACCATCAGCTACCTGAAGCTGCGTGACTTCTCAGGGCACGGGGACCCGCCGTGGAGCCGCGACGCACCACCGTCAAGTAAGACATTGAAAGGTGACGTGTCTCTTTCAATTTGTATCTTTTACTTGTTTTAAGAAGTTTTCTATGAAAAGTATATTTTTCACAAAAAAAAGCCGAAAATGGGATTACCCGGACATGTTTTTTTTTATTTTTAATACTACTTGATTGACGGAACAAGTAGATGGCACACCATGTTAAGCAGTAACCTTTGCCTATGAACAGTGCATTACCTCATAGGTCACGTCCATCTAGGACACACCCTATGTGGCATTGCACCGCGCCTGCCACCCTGAGACATAAAGAAGAAAAGTCTCATATGCCTGTAATTTCACCGGCAGCCTTACCCTTCAAACCGGAACACAGTAATGCGAGCACTACTGCTTTGCGGCAGAAATAGGTATGGTGGTAGTACTTCCCCGGATGAACTCTTTCACAAAAAAGCTCTACCTACTACTACTAACTTTTATGTCAACTAAGCCGACAAAAAAAGCCGACTAAGGGATTACCCGGACTTGTTGATAAGATTTGTCCTGTCTGCTAGCTTATTATGGAATGTGTTATTACTGGAAGAATGCGTTCAGTCAGAAGAGCAAAGCAGAGCCAGTCGTGGTAAGCAATGGCGGCGATGAGCTCACCACTTGTCACGTCTATATTCCACGATGGTGCAACCCACTGTGAAAAGAGACCTATTGAGGCTCTGCCTACGCCTTCAGGGAAACAGGCGTGTGTCTATGTATGTATATTTTTCAAAACAAGATTTCATAAATTAGTGATCGTAACCGAGTACTGATCAAAATGCGCCTAAATACGGCCAGTGTACTATTATCCATCGAGGAGTTCCGTTGTCCAGCTGCCGTCTCCATCATCAGATCAGCTCGCTGTCACCATAATATTGTATTTTCATGGAACTTGACAGGTATGCAAAATATAATCTCAATCGGTTGAAGATAACTGCTTTAAAATTCAGTTGGACGATTCCACCCGGACAAACATACATTGCTAGTTAAATAAAAGATTTTAAAATATATGAATGAATGAATGAATGAATGAATGAATGAAAATACTTTATTGCACACCTTACAAACTTAGTTAAAATCAACACATAACAATTAAACAAAGAACTACATAACACATTGTACATATATGTGTAATGTATATGCTGTGGTTTGTCCTGCCTAATAGACCCCCCGATAGATCAAAGAAATTGAGGTCGCAGAATTCGGTGGATGACAGCCGCTCAAGACCGCTCGTCGTGGCATTGTATGAAGGTCACCATGTCCAGCAGTGGACTTCTACCTGCGTGTGATGATGATGATGTCACTTCAACATTATTTAAAGGATCTCAAAAGCAACCCCTGTAGAACTATGCAAAATGTCTGCTTGTCGGTTTAAAATAACTGAGGAGGGTTGCCAAATCAAATTTGCCTTCGTCAAGTCATTGTAAGCGCTAACGGTGTTACTGCGCCCCAGTACCGACAGCAGAACAGTTGTTCAAGTGTGGAAGGTACGATCAGCAAAAATGACACTTAGGAAATAACGTGAAGAGGGAATTATGCCTGCCAGTGATGACTTAAGGTACTAGTATAGTATTATATTATCTGTGCTTAAGGCTATAAGACGTGTTCGCAGACTGTTGGCCTTATGCAAAAGCTCAAAGTCATGCAGCGGGCTATGGAGAGAACTATGCATTCAGCATTCAATTCAGCTATGGCCTCCTTACCATGTCCGTACCGGACCCCACAGACAATTAATTAAATTACTGCCTCATTATTTTGCAGTTACCTTATAATATTTTTGTACCTACTTATTTGTTTTTTACGCACTAACATATTTATTTATTTATTACCTATCCTTCCCCCAATGTGGTTTATTGATGTTCGTGGCATCATTTAATTAGGCCCTGTCTGAAAACCAGCGCTGCACTAAACCTAGGTCTGGTGCAGCATATTCAGAGACAGGGACCTGTTTGACCCCACATAACACACACAACCTATCATCTTACCAATCAGGTTATAACAGTTTTTATTTATCTTGATCTTGTAATACCTATACCTATACTTAGTAGATTTTTGTTTTTGTCTTCTTGTTTTATGTGTGTGTTGTGCGTGTGGTAAAATAAATAAATTTTCTTTCTTTTCATTCTTTCTTTCATTCTAAGGCGAGGCTAAAAAACAGCGTGGCTGAGCCCTCTACCTTTTCTCTTACACTACACTAAATATGTTACGAGTATTTTCATACTTATATCCTTTGTTATATATTTTTTAGTATAGTGCAAGGTATAAATGCCGTTTTTTTTTAATGCTCGGAGTTGTTTTTATGACCTCTGTGGCGCAGCGGGCGAGTTGAGATTATGCGAGAGGTTACGGGTTCGATTCCCGCAGCGGGAATTTTATTTGTTTCGTCTCTAGGTGTTTGTTGATCATGATTTATTTTATCTTTTTATTTCATTAGTTTTTAATAAATCATACAATTTCATAATCAATTTTTTAAATAGTAAATTAAGTACATTTAGTAACAAAAATAATAATACAACTAATATAAGTATAGAAATGAAACAGTTGAGCTATCTGCAGACCGTTGCAAACGATCTAAAGGTAGCTCAACTGATCCAAATCACTACCAGACGGAAGCATCAATAAGATGCTGGCTGCATTGCCACTTGAATGGCAATACTAGTGTGTTGAGCCAGATAAGAGCCAGCTCTCGGGTCACGCGTACCTTCAACGTGCCCTGAACACACATATTTTACATACGTTTTTACACATATTAGTCCTTGAAAGCCTAGTGGTTCGAAACAGCATTTCCGTAGACATAAGAACCGCAAGTTTTATGTATAAATCACATCATATTGCCAAGTGAGGCGTGCACGCAAATAAATGCGCCTTGGGGACTCTGATTCACCACAATACCTCAAAATAAATAAATATTGTTTAAGTAGGTACCTACTCGGAAAATACCAAGGTTTGTTTTAGTGAGTCAACATCACACATGTGCCTGATTGTGTTTGAGATGTTTTACTCGGTATTTATTTATTTTGGGGTGGAAATTTATTGATTTTTTTAGCTGGAGTTTTTTATTTTTATACTATGATATTCACACATAGAAGAATGAATTATTTTGATATAAAGTCTACCTGGCGTTACATAGCAATTTTACTGTTTAAATTTTATCATATAACCTGAAAATAACTTAATAATCAACAAATGTTAACCTAACCTATTCAACAACACCTCGAGAACAAATTATTGTTAAAACTTAAGTACATACCAAATCTCGAGTCTGCTAAGTATATGGCTTGCCCATTGCCACTTCAACATGCTTATTCTGAGAGCTATGACGGTGATCGCTACAATCTTTGATCCACGGATATCTAGATTCTCTATTTAGATTGTATCACGTACCTATAGTGAGACTCCGAGCATTAGTCTCTCCGTAACCTGCTGCGCGGTATCAGGTCAATAGTTAGCAAGCAAGGCTCAGTGCCGAAACTCATCACTGGTAACTCGCACTTTCGTCTTGAGGCTCTGTGGTATCTATGACAGGTTATGACGTAGTTTCCCGAACGCTGCCCATACGAGTTGGATCCTTTCCGGTCTTCATCGGCTGACCTCTTTGTCGAAGTTGAACCGTTGGGAAATAAATTCTCAAGTGGTGACCAAAAACCGGACAACGCAATGTAGGAAGGCCTTCTTCTCGAGACAGAAGGCATTTCAAATGTTGCAGGAAGTCGGTGGATAGAGGGAAGACCGATCATCGTGGCATTCTATAGGGAAGGCCTATGTCTAACGGTGAACTAAAGGGTGATGATGATGAAGTACTTATTTGAAAACAAATCAGCATTGAATACGTAATAATAACCCACAAGCCATAAATATTTCTCTGATCCATTTAAATTACTCCCATTTTTCTGCATCCCCCGATCGGCATTCAGACACCTTGACAAAGAGCTTTTTTAACTCACACACTGTTCCTAAATTCGTAACAAGTGTACCAATAAACCACCCCTACAAATCCAATTTTGGCCCCTAATGCCTCTAATGCGACCACGGGGCGAATCACTACGTATGCCACTGTCATTTTAACTCAATTTTCAAACAGGCTTTCAAACCCACCTATATGCATTCAAATAAAAATATTCGAGACAATAAAACATAGCGTTTAGGGTGTCAAAATTGTCTCACAGAATGTTTTTGGGGGACAAAGTTTAGAGTTTCGAATATAGTCGCGTAGGCGATAAAGATTTAGTAGGAAACTTAGGAAAATTTACTGCGATATATTGTGAAATTGGCACTTGAAGTTGCAGCTGGTGTATGCCTTGAATTTAAAACGATTTCCGATTGTCTTCCTCAACGAAGCACTTGAAAGTAAGAACATTCAAAGAAGCTTCTAAGATCAGAGCTTCTAAATTTTCTTGATTTACTATAGTGTCTATACTACATAGAGAGCTATTTGTTTACATTTTAGCGTTCGTAAATTTTCAGACAAAAATTAAACAGTATTGATTTTTTTTAAATTTCCTTTTCTGTTTTCCACATAAAACACCTGCAGTTCATACTGCATATATATGCATATGAAAACTACATAAGTAAACCAAGTTTCAATTAGGTATGAGTAAAGTAGAAATGGTAGTTGGCTGAGGATCACACACAGCAGACGGACAGATAGAGAGATGAAGGGTTCTTTTTTACATTCGAGGTAGCGGGACCCAAAAAAGAAACATCACCATTGCAACTGTCAACATTCAAATTGTAAAAGACACTGGCCATTAAAAAAACTAATTAATTCACTAGGACGGCCCCCAGTGTAACAATACGCCGCTGGATTTGGCCAAATTTTTTAATCTAATCAATTAACAATCAGTGCAAGCGATACACCGCTTGTTAGCGCTGCTTATTTGGCGAACGTGACTCGGTTATTCAAAGTATTCAAAGTGTGGGGTTCGTTTGACGATTTTGTCTGGCTGGTTTAATTGGTGTTGCCAGTGTGCGTTCTATCAAATTAGTCATATCGTCTGTTTGTCATCGTTTGGCAACTTCGGAGATTGTTCGATTGATTTAATATTTGGAGCGTGGACAATTCATAAATTAGCTTTCGCTGTTTACAATTAGTAAGGCTCATTGGCTAAATAAATTAAGGTGAGATTATGTAACAACTGATTGTTCTATAATTTTTAATTGTAACATTATTCATTGCAGAACCTCAGAGCACATAAATAATTAAATTGTAGAATTTCTACAACCACACAATCGTCTGCCGCATCTTCACTTACCAACACGTGAGATCGCGGTAAAATTAAGATATCATATTGCAAAAAAAATGTACCTATGTTAGGACCTTTTTTTTATCTTCATCATCAACATTATCAGCCTACCACTACTAGAAATAGGCCTACCCCCTAGAATGCCACAACGAATGGTGCGTGTTTACCATACTGGAGGGGTTTACCACAATCACCACGCTTGGCAGGCGGATTGGTGATCGAAATAATGCTGTGATTACTCAGGTGGATGCTGCTGCCCATGCCCTAGTGTAATCCCTTGGACATCCACGGGAGGAGATTGAGGGATCTATTCTATGCAAGACACACGACACAACACAGCACTGCCTACGCGCGTGTATAATTTAGTTGGCAGTGACCAGTGAGCTGTCAAATTAGTGTCATTACGTACCGTGTAATGGAGGGATAATTAAATGATACTAATCTACGTCTGACAGATACTGACAGCTTGATAAACGGTGCGGAAAGGAATTAGCGGTGCTTATTTGTGTGTATGAGGTGCAAAATGAACGGTGTTCTTTTTTTTAGTAAAAACAAAGTATCAGGTTTTAAATGGAAGTTAATACATCTTAAGCTAATTAAAAGGTCACATTGTTATGCTGAAAACGTAATAAAAGAGTTATTGATGGCTTCCTCACTAGGCCAAGCCTGTATCGAGGGAGCCTGATTACGAAAGAAAGAAAAATTTCATTTTGTGCTCAGCTGACAGTTTGAGGTTTAAGCATAGATTTAAAAAAAATTGCAAAGGGCTCGAACACATAGGTATTACTAATATTTGGCTAGGATTCAAAAAATAATTTGTCATTGCACCAAACAAGCGAAGAAGCGAGAAGGTGAGAAGCGTTACCTTGTTGCCGTAACACAGTTTTTTAACTAGCACGGAGGGCAAAGTTCTCTTATTTTCATATACTTACGAACATCTTTCTTTTTGAGAATCGGTCCTTATGCGAAAAAAGGCTTTAATTATGTTTTGTTGTACCTATTCTAAGTGAAATAAACTTATCTTATCTTATCTTAAACAGAACCTAAAAACGCGTACGAACCAAGTCATAGACTGGCTGTTGTTTGATGGTGTCTGCTAAAATCTGATTTTGACCAATTGTAAATTAACTTGAATTTTGTTCAATATTGTAGTCTGATTTTTAGCGTATACGACCTTATACGAAAACCTGTACGAAATAATAGTTTTTACACCACCTGCTCGACAATGTACAATTACATATCATGCAACCTCAACGTAAAGTAAAGCATTATCTCTCTAGGTATATAAAGTTGTAAGTATGAAACTCCCTAGGGAATAAAGTGATTTCAATTCGGAACGTCTAATTCGTGTGTAAACTCGTGGAAAACTCGAAGTAAAAGAATGCCCATATGGGTTTGTAAAGAGGTTTGTTCGAAAATCTAACTGGCCACCACAAGCAGAACTAAAAACCACACGGAACCCTAAAAAAGGTGCGTTTACAAAGAATGTGAAACAAAAGACGGTGGTTCGTGCTGTGATTTTCAGTGATTTTTTTATTGTCTCGCAGAAGGTGTTAAAAGTAGAGCATGCTCCTCTGGAATAAAGCCTCTCTTCGTCTTGAGCAGCTTACACCTCTCGCTTCACTCAGTACTCTATTTAACTCCAGATCCCTCGTTAGGTACGCTCAGGGTTCAATATGCCGCCCGCGACGTAAGACACTCCTCAGAGCATAATCATTACCAATGCCTCGCCCTAACCCGAGCCCTCTAGCCGCCGCGCGCCTTTCTAAAAAGCCTATACTTTTTCTAAACATTAGAACTCCAACAACAACTGAACAAAGCTCCGAAACTGTTCCTGAAACTAAAACCCAGACTGCACCTAAACACAAATAAATTGACAGGAACTTCCGTATCTAATATATCGCGTTAACCCGCGCGCGCTCGCCGGTCCAACGTGGCCTTTATTTATTGTTATTTTTCTATTTCGTCGGCAGATGTGCTCTATGATTTACGGGTCGCCGTATTACCAACGTGAATTATAACTGTTTTCTCTCTGGTCAGGGAAACATTTTGTTCGGTAAACGGCTAGTAAGTTTCTAAATAATGTCTAGTAATGATAGTACCGAAATGGTGATATCTACAACAAAATAAGAGGTTTTAAAAACGTCTAGCACCTAAATAACATCTGTAATCAATAGCTTGTTAGTCTCACTCATTTTTGTTGGTCAAGTTTTTCTTTAGATAGATACGGTGGCCCGAAAAAGGTCAAAAAGGGAGTAGTTCCTGTTCGATCCCTTGAAAATGATCCTGTGGACTTTGGATCCCTAAGGCGGTGGTCCAAAAAATAATTAAAGAGTTCGTCCGGGGAAGTACTACCTCCATCCTTATTTCTGCCGCAAAGCAGTAATGCTCGCATTGCTGTGTTCTGGTTTGAAGGGCGCTGGTGAAGATACAGGCACATGAGATTTTTCATCTTTATGTCTCAGGTTGGCAGGCGCAATGCAATGCCACATAGGGCGCGTCCTAGGTCCTAGGACGTGACCTATTAGACAATGCATTGTTAAAGGCAGAGATTATCGCTTAATATCAGCTTGTCCCGTAATTCAAGCAGTAAAAAAAAGTGATAAATTGCGTCATAGGCTAAAAAGTACGTAATCATTTCTCAAAATGATTATTTCCAAAGATAATAAAAGTTTACTAGGAACATGTTTCAAAAACCATTACAAAGTCTTATAAAATATTAAAAGTTCGCTCGCCGCGGAATCCCGCGCCCTACTGCCATAAATCACGGGTGCTGCCGCCAAACGGCAATATGTGGAAACATGTGTTTACGTAGGAGTTAATTTGTCGAATTTATCTGCTTGTCTTGGGCGGGATTGAGAAATATTGCGATTCTTGAGTTATGTTGGTTTGCTTGTTTACGTGGAAAGTTATACCCGTACTTCTATGGAAAGGGACGATTTTTGGTCACATTAGTTGATATACAAAATCATCAAATATGTGGTAATTAATTATGCAATAATTATGGTAGCGTTTCCAAATTAACAGTTTATTGAAAAACTTTAAAAACATAGCTTTTTACAAGTTTTTGAACTTTCTTTCAGGTTTTCCATATTTTTCACTATCATTTTTGACCAAGACTTGTAAAAAGCAAAAGCTCCCGATCAAGTAAAGTCAAGTCTTACATATTGAAGTGCTTAAATTTCGTACTAAAGCCATATAAACGCACAAGTTCGCAACACACTTATAAGTCGTCTTTCCACACCTTAGAATTCTTACATCCTTTAATACTCTCCCGGAATTCCCGCAATAAGCTAACCCTTCTAATCCGGGCTATAATGAAACGGGATAAAGGAGGGTATTGTGATCCCACTTTCTGTGCTCTTGCAAGAGTGAGTTGTGAATACTTGCAGTTTTTCATTGATTCTACCGGTTTTATTTATATTTCTAGCCTTTATATCCCACTGCTGGGCAAAGGCTTCCTCCATTCCTTACAGATTCTTGTCAGCCAGAAACTTATTGAGGTCCTACTTTAGACTATTTTACTCCAGCCATTTTGGACGTGGAATTTTACCTACAATTTTACAAAGCACCCATACTTAAGGCGCGATAGGTTCTCAAATGTCTCTAGAATTTTAAAGTTTTTGATAAGAATTTTCATAGTTTTCTATGAAAAAAAAAATATATGATATTCTTGAGCTTTTTATCTAGTGAAATCAATAATTTAATACAATATTTGAATTACTTCACTCGATAAAAAAAAATAACAAAGATTTTTAATAAAACTTTTTAATATTTAAATGCTATTTTTCACCCACTTCTCTCACGTTTTAATTTTTGAAACATTTGGTTACATGTTAGTTATTATTTGAGTTAGTGAATTCATCAACAAAATTAAACAAAACTTTGAAAGACATTTTTATATAATTTTTTTATACATAAAAACACGGTATCAGACCGTTCGCTCGCCTTCTTCGCCTCATACAAAAATGTTCGTTGAACCTATAGCGCCTTAACCAAAAACCAATCGCTTAAATTAAAAGGTACAAAGCTACAAAGTATTTTTTTTTTGTCATTTACTTATACTAATATCAATCAATATCAATTTTTACCCATTCCTACACGTAGGGGCTTGTTTTATGTAGGTATATGTTTAAAACCCTTTTGTGTTTTATATTTCTTTTTGTTCTGTTTACATTCTATTGTTTTTTATTGTGTGCTAAAAAAATAATTCTTGATTTATTATTATTTTATTCAATATTGATTTAGATAAAAATAAATGTTTTTGTTATAATAATTTAGAATGGTTTGTTTACAGTTTATGCACCTACATCTAGTTTGGCTAGACTCAGTAGCTAATTATAGTTAAGTACCATAAGCACTTTCTGACAATATGTAACAAATACTTTTCCAAATCGTATGGTCGACAATAACTTCCGAAAGACATTCGCATTCGCGATAAAATAGCGTAATTCTGGCGATATTGTATTACATTGCTTATTTTCAATCCGTCCGTGGCATTTTTGTCCGGTCGAATCGGCCGGTGCATCACAATAATCGCCCTATGCGATTCTATATTGACACTACGTGTCCGGAATGCTGGATCATTTTCCTGGATTTCGTATTTTTATTCAGTATCGATTTTCGGACGGTCTCTTCGACCCCACCCGCGATTGAAGGGTTGGCGAGCCGTGTAATTGGTCAGTTCATTATTTCGCTTCATCGACAATTTCACTATTTTCCGAAAATAATGGTGATCATTTTACATTATGACATTCCTTTACATTTATGTAGATAAAAAAACAATGTATCCTCTGTAACTTTTCATTAAATAAAGAACATGGGCAACTCCC
Source organism: Operophtera brumata (assembly GCA_932527175.1). NCBI lineage: Eukaryota > Metazoa > Arthropoda > Insecta > Lepidoptera > Geometridae > Operophtera > Operophtera brumata. The sequence goes on from OW052229.1 coordinate 4,963,461, forward strand.
CATACATTGTTTGACCCAACTTTTTTGACTAACGTTTTTATTTTTTTATACTACTTGGATGACGGAACAAGCAGATTGCCCACCTGATGTTAAGCAGTAAACTCTGCCTATGAACAATGCATTACTTCATAGGTCACGTCCACCTAGGAAGCACCCTATGTGGCATTGCACTGCGCCCGCCACCCTGAGACATAAAGATGAAAAGTCTCATGTGCCTGAAATTTCACCGGCACCCTTACCCTTCAAACCGGAACACAGCAATGCGAGCACTACTGCTTTGCGGCAGAAATAGGTATACTTCCCCGGACGAACTGTTTCACAAAACAGCTCTACTACTACTACAACGTAACGTACAGTTGAGATACTTTTGGTTAGGTATTCAAAATATATTATGTTAAGATAATGAAAAAGCTAATTTAATTTCTTGCGTAGAAGTTGTGGGAAAGTAATGAAGCTTTTTGCGTTTTGTTTCACGCAACCGCAATGACTTGATTTATCTAATTATTTAGACATACAACTGTTGCTTCCCAACTTCTAAAAATATAAAAGTACTTTAGAACAATTTGACAAAAAACAACATTTAGAACCGTACTAATTACTTCCATGAAGGGGACCTGGTTCATTTATTTTTGACCTGGGTCAGCGGTTGTCCACCTCCTTTAGTAAACCTCTCAACTTTACGTTCGTAAAAGGTAAAAACATAAGTCCATTTATTTCACGTAATAAAAAGGGTTCTGCGGATATGAATTTCATCTCCTTGTCTTCAAACTTTACAAACTTTGAACATCTCAAACTCGAGACAACTTTCCTACCCCAAAAGAATAACACCCGTTGATTGTCATCCCCAGAGGGCGCCACTTGACCGGAACTCCAGGGCCCTAATGAAGAATTACCGCCCTCCGAGCCATCGGCTCTTCTGTTTAAATATGCTGCATTCGTTGGACAGTTTACTGAGCAGCAATTTGGAGACATTTATTTATTTTCTATACCTTCATATATACATACCTAAACTCACGCCTATTTCCCGGAGGGGTAGGCAGGGACCACGGATTTCCACTTGCTACGTCAAAGTCAAAGTCAAAGTCAAAAGTATTTTATTCATTGAAATCACAAGAATCATTTTGAATCGCCTTAAAAATTAAATTTACATTTACTCCTGTTCCAACGCAACCAGACCTAGAAGAATCAGGCAACAAACAGGGTCTGTTTTTCTTTTGATGATCCTTCTTACTACGAGGTGGGGAGCGCCTGTGTGGTGCCTCGAGAGCAAGTGGAAGCTGATTACGATCCTGACACACCTCTTTTGCTTCATTCACTGTCATCACATTCTACATACATGCTCGTTGGTTAAGGGTACTCTAAACCTGGCCCTTTTCTAGAAAGTCTCTGATCTGAATACGTTCGCCGAGGTCTTCCCCTTCCCGCTGACCCATTCACGCTCGTCTATCGTCCATCCTTTTTTCAAAACGCTCTGGATAAATGATTGTTTTTAAATTGTTGGTGGTTCGGCCCCTGGCCTTTTTCCAGAACGTCTCCGATCTGGTCTTCACAATCATTGGATTAATGTGCATATTATCTATAAAAGGTGCCAGGTTAAAAGTTAGTAAATAAATTGCAAATTATACACATGGAATGGCTAATCTAACGCACAATTTCTCTTGCCTTTTGATCTCAGTCAGTACCTACTCCTCTTCATATTCTCACAGCTTTCAAATTACAATTTCTAACACGATTCCATAGTACCTACCTATCTACATACTACCTATTTAAGTAAATCCTATTATGCATTCCTAAAATAAATCTATACATATAAAACAAAGTCGTGTTTTACACCACTTATAACTCAAGAACGGCTGAACCGCTTAGAACCAGGAGATTGATATAGGGGAGAGGGGTAGGAGGGGGGTGGGTTCACCGGGGGCTAACCGTGCGAAGCCGGGGCGAGTCGCTAGTATAAAATAAATCTTAATCTATCTTCCTATATTTTTTACCTCCAAGGTAGCTGACAAGCATACGGCCCACCTGTTGGTAAGCGGTTACCGTAGCCTTTGGACGCCTGCAATACCAGAGGCAACACACGCCCGTTGCCGATGGTTCTCCCTTTAAACATTTCCAATCACCCCTTTTGAAGAACCCCTTACTGTAGTCACTTGGGAAAACATGGGAGATCATTCCACAACCTGAGCGTTCGCGGGAGGAAGTTCCTCCGAAACCGCTCAGTCCAGGACCACCCTGGCTTTCTAAGGTGTGGGGATGAAACCTCTGCCAAAAATCCTCTGAAAAATGGTTGCTGTAGGTACTTATTGATGTATGTATGTTTTGTCAGTTTCTTATAAAATTATAATAGTAGTAGAGCTTTTTTGTGAAAGAGTTCGTCCGGGGAAGTACTACCACCATACCTATTTCTGCCGCAAAGCAGTAGTGCTCGCATTGCTGTGTTCCGGTTTGAAGGGTAAGGGTGCCGGTGATATTACAGGCACATGAGACTTTTCATCTTTATGTCTCAGGGTGGCGGGCGCAGTGCAATGCCACATAGGTTGCGTCCTAGGTGGATGTGATCTATGAGGTAATGCACTGTTCATAGGCAGAGGTTACCGCTTAACATTAGGTGGGCCTCTTGCTTGATCCGTCATCCAAGTAGTATAAAAAAAAACAAAAAAAAAAAAAAAAAAAAATGGTACCTATCCTATAAAAGCTAGGTAGTTAGATTTTTTATTTCTAGATTTTGTGTGGTTCTCTCCTACATCTAAACACGTAGATCTCGACGTGTTCTTCCCTCTATTAGCCGAGAGGTTTATTTAATTTCGCCTTGTGAAAACAGCATCCCTCTCCAAATGTGCTCTGGCCGACACCGACATGTCGAAATGTACAAATACGCGCAAATTATTGCTTTTCTCGATATAAATAGGCGGTATTTCGGTTTGGATTGGGACTGAGTTTAGACAGTGCCGTAATCGTGACTGTTTCTGTGTTGTGAATGTTCCAATGAGAATGTATGTGACTTGTACCTACCTAGGGTTAAAATTATGATTTACGGCAAAAGCACATATTAAAAAGCATTAAAATTGACAATAACCTGCTACAATATATAGAAGAGATAAAAAAAGACAGTACAACGGGGAATGCTCTGACGAGCTTTTCGATCTCATCCCCGCATCGAGATTTTACCATCGCTCTTACCGGCACCGTGACAAAGCTCATCCACACATCATAGATCCCTGGGTTTCTCGTACGACTCGTTTCTCGTGATCATTTCTTCCCCATACCTATAAACTTTGGAATGAGCTTCCATCTGAGGTTTTCCCGCTTGGTTACGACATGTGTCGCTTCAAGAAAAATGTTCATAAATTCCTTCAGGGCAGGCAAAGCATCGACAATACCCCCGGTGTTGCCGGTGTCTATAAGCGACGGTGACCACTTTACATCAGGTGGGCCGTAAGATAGTTTGCCTATTCGTTACATAAAAAAAAAAAAAATAATTAAACTGTCATTAAAGAAATGGCTACTTTAAAAAGTTATTTTTATAATATAATATGAATACTTTAAATTTAAAACCCAATACAAAAATTTACATAATTATTGACTATTGTCATATTTTTGTACAAATAACTATTGCATGCCCAAAATGGATTCAATTACACCATCATTGTGGCAATAAAGATTATGAATTATGAATAATGTTTATTAACTGTAGGAAGATCTGAATCGAGTCTTGGCGTTTGTTATTTTTATTTTCTTAGGTGTCTTCAAAGCAAACCAGCTTGAGGTATGGTCACTGACCTAAAAGAAAAGACCGAGAAAGAACCGATGACACGATGTAGACGAATAGCAAACAACCGTAGTAATGCAAAACATAGGCATCTACCTTTTTTTTTTCTTTTTTTTTTTATACTACTGGAATGGCGGAGCAAGCAGATGGCCCACCTGATGTTAAGCGATAACCTCTGCCTATGAACAGTGCATTACCTCATAGGTCACGTCCACCTAGGACGCGCCCTATGTGGCATTGCACTGCGCCCGCCACCCTGAGACATAAAGATGAAAAGTCTCATGTGCCTGTAATTTCACCGGCACCCTTACCCTTCAAACCGGAACACAGCAATGCGAGCACTACTGCTTTGCGGCAGAAATAGGTATGCTACCTAGGTATACTAGACATCTTTTCTTTCTCACCGTAGTTGTTATGCTAAGTAAAGTAAAAGTAAAAATAATTTATTGCTTATACATAGGTTACACTCAAACTACAAAATTAAATTATGGTCAATGAATAAGTATTTGTTACCTATTCGCAAAAGGGCAAGAGTCGCAATAATATAAAAATGATTTTGCGGAGTCAACCTTCTGTACCTGTACTATTATCTATTATTATTTGTGCACTGTCTTATGTTATTGTTTTATCCTGTCCATCCAAAGGTTGTCTGGAAGAGATCGATTTTAGCTTGTTGTTTGTCACTTTGTTTTGTTTTATTTTTCTCAGGTGTACAATAAAGAGTTTATCTGTCTATCTATCTATTATGTATTCTGTGGCAGTGTAGGGAAGTCAAAGTCAAAGTCAAAGTCAAAAGTATTTTATTCATTGAAATCACAAGGATAATTTTGAAGGTTGAAATCTGCCATTTTTGAAAGAAACGTCGTCATTTTTATTTTATTACATTTTAATGTGTTTTTTCGAGTTATTTCGTGTAATTTTAGTGGCATTTTAACCGGTGTAACTTGGATAAATGGCACATGTGTGATGTAGTGAAATTTGAGTGTATTGCGAGTCTTTTCGAAATGGTGGATTTTTTCCTGTAAAAACTCAGTTTTTCTGCCACAATTTAAACTGGGTTAGGACTAGACGGAGACTCTTGACGACTTGACTATAAAACTATAATAATTATATCACTTGACATTGGCTAAATTGTAGCAAATAATGCACAGAAGCCATTACCTAAGATAGAAGAAGAAGATAATTTTGAATCGTCTTAAAAAATAAATTTACATTTACTCCTGTTCCAACGCAACCAGACGTAGAAGAATCAGGCAACAAACACGGTCTGCTTTTCTTTTGATGATCCTTCTTACTACTAGGTGGGGAGCGCCTGTGTGGTGCCTCGAGAACAAGTGGAAGCTGATTCAAGGAAAAAAGGAAAACCAAATTAAAAGCCTTACTTAGGTAGGCAGTCAAAAGTAAGATGATAGAGAGAATCAGCAAAAGTTCATAAGGCAGCACACACTACGCTTGATATACTCATAAATAACACATCAGTAATAAATTATATGCAGGTACAGACATTGCAAATTGACAAATTAGGTGTCGAGGGGCAGAGCGACATCAGGCCACGCGGCTTTATCATTAACATAGTCATGTAGTGTGTAATACGCTTTCTTAATTAAATTATTCTTTATGTAAGATTTAAATCTTCGAATCGAAAGTTTAGAAGCCCCCTCTCGATGGAATAAAGATAGTGGGAAGACGGTGGATGGAGGTGACTCAAGACTTTTCATCGTGGCATTTTATGGAAGACCTATGTCTATACAGGCTGATGCTGATGATGGATAATAGAATTGAAATATCGTGGTTGGGAATTTAAAAGAAAAACGGCTAATTACCAATTATTAATTACTACTTCGCCGTTTTTCTTTAAAAAAAACAATGATATTTTAGTTCGCTTGAAAACAAAACTGATGACTTGTATGGTTTGATTTGTGCCATAGGTACGTTCGTTTCGGTGTAACGTCAGTCAAGTCTTTACTTAGTGTCAAATCGATCGCCTGGTGGTCGGAGTGGTGTGTTTAGTGGTCACTATTGGGGTGCTTTATTAAATTTGGCCATCACGAGTTTTAAGGGGAGTTAATGAAGCTATTCTTTTGCGTTGGTTCTTAGACAAAAGATGTAGTATTTGAGACGCAATCGAATAGAATCGAAGGCTTATGAAGTCCGAATACTTACTGAAACAGAGAACGAGAAGAGAGAGTAGTTTGTTTTTTAACTACTCTACTACTGTGCTACTAGTAGAGTAGTTAAAAAACAAACTCCAATGGGCAGGTACCCATACAAAGACACGCCTTTTTCCCCGTAAGGGTAGGCAGAGCCTCAATTGGCCTCTTTACATCGTGGGAATATAGACGTGACAAGCTGACTAGTGGCAAGCTCCTCCCCGCCATTGCTTCCCCCGACTGCCTCAGCTAACGCTTTCTTCCAGTAATAACATCCAGGACAAATCTTATAAGCAACGAATCTTACTAACAAGTCCGGGTAAAGATAGATCTACGTCTAATAAATTTAAATTTTCAAACTCTCACTTCATTCCCTACAAGGTTACTGACTAACCTGTGCTTTAACAGTAAAAAAAACTTAATCGTCAAACGGAATCTAGCAATCGATCTCGTACAAGTCCAAGTAAACATACCCATTTATTTCTCTCCATCAGCCCCAACAAATTTTTATTAAGGCCGCTAAGACTTCGTATAATTTTCTCGTTTCGGTAATGTTGGCATCCCTGATATCGCTGTAATTGGTGTTAGCTGAACTTAATGAAGTCTGGAAGTTAATGGTGTGGTTGGCAGAGATGTAATGAAAAAAATAATGTAGGTATATAAAATGGATATACAATATCTATGAACCCCATATTCTCACTTGGTAGTATTCTCTTCCTACCAAAGAAAGCAAGCTTTCTTTAAACATAAATTTAAATAAATTTTTTTTTTTATATAAATTGTAATGGTCCAAATTTTAACACCAGGTTTATCTTAGTCACTATTTTTTTGGCTCCTGATATACCTTTAGCTGTATCGTTGTCTATATAAATAAATAAAAAGCGGCCAAGTGCGAGTCGGACTCGCCCATGAAGGGTTCCGTAGCAGCTAGTAACATAATTAAAAGTTTATGTTTATGGAATGAAATGTTGCGGTTCACGATTTATGAGGTATTAAAAAAAAAAGATCTCTTTCAAACCAATTTTCGGTGGAAGTTTACATGGTATAATGTACATCATATTTTTATTTTTTATTTTTATAATTCTCTTATTTTATAAGTTACAGCCCCCCCCCCCCCCCCTGTAACTTCTAACTTCTAAGATAAGATAATTCAGCGAATTTCCGAAATTCACTGAATTCTTTGAAGTTTGATATATATGAATGCAATAGCCTCCAAAATGTCTAGTTTTGCTGAACCAAATTATTGGACATAAAAAAATGGATTCGAGTTTTTGGTTACGTGTGGTTCTTACATCGCTAAGGTTGGCAGGCTGAGCCGACATAAGTTAGCTGAAGAGCTACCGTCCGCCTCGGCGCTCAGTCAAGATGGTATCTGCCGGTGTCGGGTTACATGACTTACGGCGGGTCACTACTACCCGTTTACATCGTACTTTTGTGTTTAGTTTACTACAAATAGGATGGAAGAGGCTGAAAGCCGTTAGTTTATCCTACTTAGGTACAGGTCGTGCAACGTGTTATGAGAGCTGACCTACAATGCGCAGTAGTAATTTTTTGGGGAGCTGTGTAGCGAATGCCCGAATGAAAACATGCGCAATCAACCCTACCACTTTCGCCGAGCGCTCATAACTTATTGCGCGACCTATAAAACCATAGCCTTTGTAGATTTAGGTTGGTACCTAACCTACCATCATCATACGTCCAAGTATACTTAAGGAAAATCTTGTAGGTTCGTCCAATTCAATGTTTGAAAGAGAAGCACTGTGAAAAATGAGAGCCAGTGCCAGATCCCTTGGTTGGAGTTCGGAAAATTCCGCGAAATACTTGCGAAACTGCAATAAACGGAGCAAAATATTCATAAAACTTGTTCCCGAACGTACGTGTTTTTGAGAAAGCCTTACTAGTTTATCAAGAAAGAAAGAAAGAAAGAAATAATGCTGGACAGTTCTCACAACATTATCTAGCCCCAAGCTAAGCAGAGCTTGTGTTATGGGTACTAGATAACTGATATACTTAATACAATATATTACATAGATAGATATTTTTTATTATACATAGAAAATACATAACACCCTGAACACAGAACAACCTGAACACAGAACACCCTGAACAAATATCTGCGATCGCACAAATTTTTATTATTTTCTTCACTTTTTTTTTTATACTACTGGAATGACGTAACTTGCTGATGGCCCACCTGATGTTAAGCGGTAACCTCTGCCTATGAACAGTGCATTACCTCATACATCACGTCCACCAAGGACGCGCTCTATGTGGCATTGCACTGCGCCCGCCACCCTGAGACAAAAAGGAAAACATAGGCGTGGTCCTTCGGACATATTTTTTTTTACTTTTGTTACTAGTATAGAATTATTTTATCTATGCTTTTGTCTTAGTACATCAAGAGGGACATTTTTATAAAAAAAAAACAAATATTAGTAATAGGAAAACACTTCACAGCCGTGCCGTGGAGAATCCGGCTTTACGAATAGTTTTTTTTTTTTTTTTTTTATATACTACTTGGATGACAGAACAAGCAAGAGGCCCACCTGATGTTAACCGGTAACCTCTGCCTATGAACAGTGCATTACCACATAGAAGATCCAGATCCTTCCATCTCATCCATGGATGTGGGGATGGGCAGCAGCATCCACCTGAGTACTCAACACCAATACTGCGATCATCAATCCGCCTACCAAGCACCGTGGAATCCCCCGATTGCAATATAATGATGATGATTTCATGATTAAAATAACTTACGCAATCACTTACCACAATACATTTGAATGTTCTTATAAAAAAAACGGTCAAGTGCGAGACAGACTCGCGCACGAAGGGTTCCGTACCATTATCTATAAAAACGGCAAAAAAACTCGTTTGTTGTATGGGGCCCCCAAATATGTTTTTTAGTATTTTTTGTTATAGTGGCAACAGAAACACACCATCTGTGAAAATTTCAACTGTCTTACTATCACTGTTCATGAGATACAGCCTGGTGACAGACTGACAGACGGACAGCGGAGTATTAGTAATAGGGTCCCGTTTTTCCCTTTGGATACGGAACCCTAAAAAGTCAGATTTTGACAAAATAAGCAATTCCATCGAGTGTTTCAAAGACTGACGGTAGATTAGAACTTTACATACATTCGTCGTTTCGTATGAGGTAGTGCTGGCCTCTGGTGTCAGAGTTTGTATATACATATATACATTTATTATGTATTATTATATTTATTATGAGCCTGTGGTGTCCCACTGCAGGGCAAAGGCCTTCCTTCCTTCCATTCGTCTCTATTGTTGGTTATTTGGGACCAATCCTTCAAGTAGGAGTCTAGCTCATCCCGCCATCTCCGTCTGGGTCTTCCACGTGGCCGTCGTCTGTTTGGGATCCAATCTGTCGTGGTAGTTCTTCTGACATACAGCACACATGTCCAGCCCAGTCCCACTTAAGTTTAGCAGCTTTTAGAGCGTCGTCAGCTATCTGTGTTTGGGAGCGTACTATCGAGTTCCTTATTCGGTCCGTGAGTTTCACTCCTAGGATACTACGCTCCATAGCTCGTTGGTTACATACATTTGGTATTTTAAAATTATTTAGTGATAAATTTAGAAGAAAGTGACAATGTTGAGTGCAAGAACACAATCGTGATGCACGGTCGTGCGCGGCGCGGACAGACAGACGAACATCACGACGAGAATGTAGGAACTATGAAACTTGTAAGCCTACTTTGTAGGTAAGGAAGAACTTTTCTTTTGTCTGCAAACTCTATTTGATTAGAATAAAATCCTATTCTCGTACATTCGCTAGCCTTCTATCGGCTCAGGCGCAAGCGTCCACTTCTCTTCTTCTTCTTTTATTTGTGGCTACTGTAGCTTTAGTTCGTCCACTTCTCATAAAGTACCTACACTCGATTTTTTCGCAAAACGTACACTACGTTTTCTCAAAATGAACACTTCATGTAGGTACACTGGTTTTTTTCTCAAAATGTACACTAAATTTATTCGCAAAATGTACACTGGACTTTTTTTACTGTTTTACTTCTTTTATTTTTATCATCCTTTTTAGGCCTTAGATAGTAGAAAATCCTTAAGCCTCGCCTCAGGTCACTGACCTTAAAGTAAATGAAGTTCGGCTCAGCGCTCAGAAAGTGTCCGAACCAAACAAAAAAACAATTCTGTAAAGTTTTATCCGTCCATTGCTGCTTGATTATTGAACACATTTGAAGGACTAGAGCGCGAACCGGCATTGTATCAAACTCATTTGTCATCGTTTGAATATTAAAGGTAGGTACCTACTCATTTTGCCACAGTCTCTAACTCGTGATTATGGCAAAATGCATTCTGTGGGGAGCGTTTACTCCCAGCATCCCCCACCAGTCTGGCCCCACTGGAGGACGTTGGGAGAAAAAAGTGCCAACGTGACAACGCGCAGAAATGTCATGTACGGTTGAACTTTTTTTTTCTGTTTTTAAGTGTCCATTATGATTATCATTAAACACGATTCCGCTGTCAGAATTGAAAATAGTTGCCACGATTTTGAATTTTATTGTTTAATTTTGTTTCTTTGTTCGATTGCTTTCAAAATCTATATCTGAGGATCCCTGTGATCACTGAACAAGAATCAGCTGTCAGAAATTAAAAAAAAGTGGCCGCCATTTTGATCTTTTTTGCTACCGGACGAGGCTTCGTGGTGCTGAGGACGACTAAGCGCTGATGATGATGACTATAAAACTATGCATTTACAGCAATAAAAGTAATATTATGTGATATCAGACGATCGTATGTTTGCTTTTCAAAATAGTAAAAAACAACAGTTTTCTGCTATGACTTTATCCGAAGGCGAGTAGTGAACCCATGATTTAGAACTTTTTGGGAATTTATATAAAGTGATAAGTCTTGATGGTCGAGAATATAATAAGAAAAAGTGTAATATCAAATTGTTTTTGGGATTAGATAGGTACTTTGCTCAAGTTCTTAGAAACATCTGGAACGTTTGAAGAAGACTAAGTGATACTATGATGTCCTAATTTATGTCCATCCAAAGGTTGCCTTGGGGAAATATCTCTCAGCGATAAGGCCGCCCAATGTACTGTACTAATTGTTGAATATGTTTATTTTGTTATATTTTCGTTGTGTACAATAAAGTGTTCATCTATCTATCTATCTATCTATGATTTAGGAATACTTTCCACTATTTTTTCTAAAATAAACATATTTCTAGTTTTCTGTCAAAAAATAATGTTAAACCCTTACTAACTAGGTAGCTATTTAGCTAAACCTGCTCTGCTCCATATGTATTAGACATGCGGAACTGAGACAGGGCCTGTTGGCACCATCGCACAGAGTGGACTAATTAGCGCTATTTGTAGGTTAAGTACTACGTAGGTTTGAAGTGTTGTATATAATTATGTTGTTTGTAATCAACACTTTCCATTCTTCTGTCAATTTTGTTCTGTGTATTGAATAAATGTATTAAATTTAATATTTGTTTCGGGTGTCTTAAAACAATGCCTAAACCGTGTTATCCCCAAACACTGATTTTAAGTGTGGTAAAAATTTGTTTAATCACGATTGGCAGATGTATAACTTTTTAGAAGTGAGACGGATTATGTTTGACATATTGTACCACAGCGTACACACACTTACCTATCACTTATCACGCCTCTATCTATGCCCCGAATCGTATTAAAAGAGGTTTCCTGTACCTACCATGAATTGTAAAATGGTAACACATTACTAGCACCTAGCACGGGAGGTAACGGTGTCCTCGAACTTTAAACTTTACCTACTTAACTACCTTAATGTTTTTTTTGCTTGTGTAATCCTAATCCTATGATTTATACCACCTAAGTTGCATCTGTAAGAAAAGTTATTCTAAGTCTGTAAGTAGGTATACCTACAACTGTTAGTTTTTGTCAAAATAATTTTATTATTATTCTTACATTTATCCATTTCACTATAACTCGTACACACCCCACAGAACATGCAAGTCGGCATATCAAAGCTGGTTTCTCTCTGTTTTGTTGAATTAAATCGTAATAAAGCACGCGGCGGGACAATCTGAACATCTCGTAGTTAAATATGGCCTAACTGAATCGCCATGTGAACTTATTCTTTTGTGAACTGTCGCAGAGGTACCTTGACCTTCCGTTTCGCATTTACTGTTAAAATAGGTACACAACATTATCGTACTTCAATTATTTCCAAAATGCGTAATTTGCTCAACTTTAGAGTGATACAGGCATAGATACACAACTACTCATCATCCGTCGTAAAATGGTTTAAATGAAAGGAAAGGATAGCTTTTTGGGTGTTAGATTGCAGTATCTAACAACACCCAAAAAGGAAAGGTCCTTTGGATACGATAATTTCATGGATGAATGCCAAAGCGTAAAACAAAGGCCAAACCAACGCGTTTAGCCCGCATCCTCAGTGGCGTGCACGGTAGCGATCAATGGTAAGACAATGGATCGCAACCGTGCACGCCACTGAGGACGCGGGCTGAACGCGTTGATTTGGCCTTAGCTTTAACTAAACACTGTCGTGTTCGTTATGTCACGTTTGTGGCTCACGTGATTCCTTCGTCACTCCTCTGAAACCGCTGCCTTCCTGGCGCATTTATTCCATAGCAGTTTTTTTTGGTCTGTCTGTCTCACTGGTGATCTACCGCGCGTTTTTTTGCCCTAAAACTTTTCTTTTACCACCCAGACGATCGATGGAGACGTCCCAGCAGCGGCGCAACACGTGAGGAAAGTGAGGATGCGAGACTGTACGATGGATGAGAGATGCTACTTGGGATATATCGAGATGTCACCAAAAGAAGCAACGACTCAAATAGCTGTAGTGTTTTAAACGTTCTGTTCTTATTGTTTCAGGAGGCCAAAGCAGAAGAACGCCGCTCGGGCTCGCCATGGACTTATTCGAGCAGCACCAGGGAACACACATTCTGCAGGTAAACTAGCATTTATATCTACTACCATAGAAACTAGAATACCTTAGCTAGATCCCAGAAATAATGGTCAGGTGGTAGATCATTTTAAGAACGACGTTCACTACATTTCGTGCGTTTTCTATACCTAAGTTGTGAAGAACAGGATTGCCGATGTAATTATTGGCACCTGACGAGACTGGTATCATTATTTTTCACAGCGGCCTTCTATCAGCTAACAGGCATATCATTAGGCATATATAGGTTAGCTAGACTTAGAGAGTTATAGGGTCTAAGATATTTGCCCAGTAGGAGGACCGCAACTATTTGGGTTAAACAAACGCATCAGCGACCATTGCAATGTCAAATTATTCACCGTATGCCTAACAAATGAGTCACAAGTGACCACAACGTGCTAAGTAAAGTGACTAATGAAACAAAGCATGAAGCAACTTCAATCAGTTTTACTTTCGTCATCGAACAAAAAAGTCACATTCGAACTTGGATACCTTTCCATTGCGACTCTTGACCGACTTCACGCTTTTTACGAACAAAACACACAATGAAGTCAATAAGGTAGGTGTATGATGGATTTACGAAATTCTAATTTAATATTTCGTAGATTTCGCTAAATTTCAAAACTATTGATCGACACACGTTTTCTGGGACAGTCGGTTATAGGGTTGAGAAAAAAATCTATTATCTGTTGTGTAGTAAATAATCATTTTGCAATCGATTCTGTGTCATTATAATATGGGTGCTGCGGTTTTCTCAACCTCAGAATACTGAGGTTGTGTACGTGATTCCTTGGTTCTATTTATTTTTTGTAGAAATGCAAGTTTTGCGGGACTGGTTGTACGTTTTGTAAAAAATGTGTACGTGCACGCACGGCGAGTTGCGACACAAAAGCTTTGATTGACTAATCTTGACCGTAATCTGATAGGTACTACTACTGAAGGACCTTTTGGAACAAGTTGTTAGTCAAACTTAGTCACAACCATCAACACAAAGAGCTAGTTGATTCATCGTCTTTAGATGTTCGACGTTCTGAAAAATACTTTAAGTGATCCTAGAATAATCAGACATATGACTTTAAAACATTAGCATTGGTGACTGGCACAAAATCTATGAAAGTCAGCGCAGAGCCATTGGATCGCTCTGCGTGTTCTACCGCCTGTACAACGGGGAATGTTCTGACGAGCTTTTCGATCTCATCCCCGCATCGAGATTTTACCATCGCTCTTCCCGGCACCTTGACAAAGCTCATCCACACATCATAGATCCCTGGGTTTCTCGTACGACTCGTTTCACGAGATCATTTCTTCCCCATACCTATAAACTTTGGAATGAGCTTCCATCTAAAGTTATCCCGCTTGGTTACGACATGTGTCGCTTCAAGAAAAATGTTCATAAACTCCTTCAGGGTAGGCAACGCATCGACAATACCCCCGGTGTTGCCGGTGTCTATAAGCGACGGTGACCACTTTACATCAGGTGGGCCGTAAGCTAGTTTGCCTATTAGTTTCATAAAAAAAAAAAAAAATAAGTATAAAAATGAGTCTTAATAAACTGATGATTTCAGTCTTTTTTACAACAACCTTCAAAGTAAAGCTGATGGTCTCCAAATAACCAAATAAAAGAAGCTTATTGCTGTCCGTAAACTAGGAACACGTCTGTAAAATAAAACCGAGAGTGCAAATTAACAATAGTCTATTACGGTAATAATCTTTTATATTTTGACTATCATCGTGGAACGTTTAAACGCAGATTTGACACAAAAACTCTTCATCAAGATAGATGTATTTTGTCAACCGTGCATCTCATTAGAGATGGAGATGACGATCCAGATTTAGAGAAAACTGGAACTACTGGAAGAACCAGTTTATGTTCTATTGAATGTAAGATTGGGTTTATTTTATTTTGTAATCATAGGAAAACTTACAGCTATGTAACGCGTAGGTAAATATATTTAAAAAAAACTTGTAAAAGTACAAATATTCTGCCGACAGCCAATTAAAAGTTTCCACAATTATACAAAATTATTAGTTATAAAAACAATACCGTTACCAGAGACGTACAAAAGAAAAGAAGAAACACAACACAACCCCCAATAACCCCCACAAACAGACAGGAATACAAGTTAATAGCTTGAAAAAAATACGTATGTAGGTATTACAGGCTTTGAACACAAGAAAAGAAAGTATCCAACCGAATAGTTTTTTTTTTATACAACTTGGTATGATGGATCAGATATAGGGAGATACCATTTATAGATACAGGCACATGAGACTTTTCATCATTATATCTCAGTGTGGCGGGCGCAGTGCAATGCCACATAGGGCGCGTCCTAGGTGAAAGTGACCTATGTGAGAATGCACTGTTCATAGGCAGAGGTTACCGCTTAACATCATGTGGGCCATCTGCTTGTTCCGTCATTCAAGTAGTATAAAAAAAAGAAGATACTACTCAACGTCTCTTCCAGTATCTACCTAGATCGATGTAAATCATTTGGCCCGTGTTGATGGTTTTTCATCAATTTCATCATCACTCGTTTGTTTAGGTTTTTTATCGAAGGAAATTGTTCGATATCTTTCTATTAGTTCCACGTTAGGTTGCTATGAATGAGCTTATTATGAGATGGATGAAAACTGTTTTTATGAAACAGCTTTTTGATGTTTTTAAAGCTTTATATGTGGTCGGTACTCTATGTAGATAATGTAGCTAGTTTGAACACAGGAAATATGTTCAGGAAGGGTGTTCTGGGTATTTTCTATGTATAATAAGAAATATCTATCTATGTAACATATTGTATTAAGTATATCAGTTATCTAGTACCCATAACACAAGCTCTGCTTAGCTTGGGGCTAGATAATGTTCTGTGAACTGTCCAACATTTATTTTTTTATTTTTTTATCTTCTATATAATTGTCATCATTATCATTAGCAGCCTTTAGACGTCTACTATTTGTGACGGGGCCTCCCCCAATGGGGAAATTTGCCATAATCACCACGCTTCGCAGGCGGATTAAAAATTATATCTATCTATGTAATGTATTAAGTACATCAGTTATCTAGTACTCATAACACAAGCTCTGCTCAGCTTGGGGCTAGATAGTGTTATGTGAACTTTCCAGCATTATTATTTATTGAAATTCTTGAACCCATTGGATTTATTTTGAGCTTACCAGGTGGACGAAGATTTTTTTCTTTTTTACTTCTTGTAATGATGGATCAAGCCAATGGCCCACCTGATGTTAAGCGGTACCCTCTACCTATGAAAAGTGCATTACCTCATAGGTCACGTCCACATGTGGCATTGCACTGCGCCCGCCACCCTGAGGCATAAAGATGAAAACTCTCATGTACCTGTAATTTCATAGCACCCTTCAAACCGGAACACAGCAATGCGAGCGCTACTGCTTTGCGGCAGAAATAGGTATGGTGGTAGTAATTCCCCGGACGAACTCTTTCACAAAACAGCTCTACTACTAACAAAAAGCTCTGATTGGAAAAAGATGGAAATCAAAAGATGGGATTGGTTAGCCCAATTGGAACATTGCGGTGGCTGTTAGGAATTTTTGATTGATTACATGTGTAATACGTAAGAGTATGTAGTTATTTGCTGTGTTCCGGTTTGAAGGGTAAGGGTGCCGGTGAAATTACAGGCACATGAGACTTTTCATTTTTATGTCTTGAGTGTGGCGGGCGCAGTGCAATGCCACTAGGCTGCGTCCTAGTTGAGCGTGAGTGACCTGTGAGTTATCTAAAACTATTTTTTTCTGCACTGTTCTTATATAGGCAGAGGGTACCACTTAACATCAGGTGGGCCATCTGCATGTTCCGCCATCTAACGAAGTATAAAAAAAAATGTAATTCATGAACCAATTGATTTATTTTGACCTTCCCAGCCGGACGAAGATGGGATTGGTTTTTCAATTGGTAGAATGCGGTGGCTGTTAGGAACTTTTTCTTGAATTCGGGAAGCTGATGTGTAACACGTACCTAAGAGTATGTACCTATGTTTTAATTGTTTTTCTTTTGTTACAGTCATTGGACGGTTTCGCGTTATCCGTGGCCGCCGATGGGAGGTTCCTCTACATATCCGAAACTGTTTCAATATATTTAGGATTATCACAAGTAAGTACATAAATTTCATCATTAGGTTCACGAAATTTTTAAGTTTTTGAGTTCTTATAGTTTCTAAGAAGAAAAAAGTATTTGGTATTTTTTTTTTATAAAAAAAAAAATAAAAAATTTGGTTTTCTTAAGCTTTTTACCTAGTGAAATCATAAATTTAATACACTATTTGAATAACCTCACTCTATAAAAAAAAAACAAAGACACCACCTTTTTAAATTGAAATCCCATTTTAGACTGTTGTTGTTGTTGACTGTTTGGTTGTTGTTGTTGTTGTTTTGTGGTTTTAATTTTTGATACGTTAATAACGATAGCCACAGCCAATGGTTTAAAAAAAAACCAAAAGACTTTTAAAAGTACTTTATTACTTTATTACAACAAGTTACGAATGAAAGGTAAGTTATTCTAAGTTAAAATTAACAGAGACTACGACTGGTCAAAGTAGGTACCAGTGATAGAATGACGACACCATGTTCCATTTCCATATTCCAAGTAAAACTGCAACTGCTGAATTGGCACTCGTGTTGTATCGGCCGGGCATTGAAAATGCAAGGCTGCTATTTCACTCTCCTTCAAGTCAGCAGTTTAGGTACATGTTAGGCATGTAACATCTCCATCCTCAGAGCAGCAACTATTTGAGAACGTTTAGCGAAAATGTTGCTGGAACGGACCTCCGGGTTCGGGATTCCTCAGGAACGGCGTAGGAATGCTCCTCAGTATTCACTTCCTCTTTGCTTGATGGTGTTGTAATAGTCACCTCTCTACGTCTCATGTATCGTCGCACAGCGATGGCGATAACAAGTACAGCTGCACCTAGTACAATTGCATAGAATGGTAGCGTTGTGTGGTATAATGTCCCGTCTATGGATTTTATTTCTGCTGGATGTTGTAATAATATCTTGTCTTCGATATGATGTAGCCCTCTAAGATTGATGGAGTTGAGTCTTAGGTGTGGGATGCTGCCGTTGTACTCCGTGTTGAAGTTCTTAGGAATTTCAGTAATCTTCAGTGGCTGTCCTTTGACTTGATCGTTAATATTAATGATAGTGAATTCCTGAGTACGTAGGGAACATTTTTGTGGCACAGTGGCGAGGTAACTTCCAAACAAGGTTATATATTCTTGGCGTCCACAATGTAGCTCCGCTTTCGTAGGCCGTGGGAAGATGAGTGTGTAATGCTGGTCATCTAACTGCTCCATTGCTTCTTTAGTAAGAGTGATCCTCGTCGGCTGGCATGACTTGTCTAAGGATTGGTTTATAATGAGGTTCTGGATGCAATCAGGATGTTCCCGTGGTTGGTGGTTGATGCTCTCTTCGCAGAGATGATGATGATTGAACTTCGGGCATTCTGCCTCCATGTACATGAAAGCTTTCCCGTCGGTTGCCATGAAAGGATATGAGGGGATATAGGTTTGGTTAAGTTTGTTAGGGACAATGGAAAGTTTATATAGATCAAAATTATCTGGGGAGACTATTGGAAATTTAAATATGATAACTATTCTTTTACCACTAAAATAAAACCCTGGTTTAATAATAGTGTAGTATTCTCTTATGTCGTCATCTAGTATCTCATTACTACTATAGATATTTCTAAGTTTCCTTAACATATTTTCTAAGTTATTTATTCCTAACATACTATGATGAGTGCTCGATGCACGTGCGAATGCTAAAGAATTTTCTAATCTAGTTAATTCTAAAGATAGATCATCTGTATTTTCACTGATGATGGCTAAAAGCTGAGCAAATTTCGCATATTTGAGAAGATCGCTATCAGCGTTAGCTTGCTTGGCTAAAATTAGTTCTAATGTCCTATTTATCTTCTCCTGATTATCTGCAATAGTCGTGATTAACATGGTATGTTGTGCCATCCAGTCTTTATTAAGGCTAATATGGTCATTGAACTCAGACAACATCTTATGTTCGTTATTTTCCAAGATCTTAAGAGCACTGTTATATCGCTCAGCATCTGAATGATCCAAGTTACCAGTAACGCTTTTAATTATAGATCCTAAACCATCAACGAGACCTCTTTTAACTCGGTTGGGCTCTAAACTTTTAAACTGGGACTTTATCTTATTGAGCTTATCAGTAAGATAGTCAATTTGTAGTTCGTATAAATTTAAAGTCTGATTTTCTAGTTTAGTCTTAAAGTAGTCTAATTGGTTATGAATAGAATCTAGTTGATTTTCTAAGTCCGGTAATTCTACATATTGTAGAAAGGAATGATAGTGAGTGATAAGCTTGGCTTGGCCAAGCTTGAAAGGTAGAAGTCCGGGTCCATTATCAAGACTTTCGAGTCTTATCTCCAGGGCCAGCGTCAGGTGAAGTGTCAGTAACAGTCGAATCCTGTAACAATTTGGACTTCTTAGGTACTCGCTTAAGACGATTTTTGGCAATGGGTCCTTTCTTTTTAGAAGTATAGATATGGATCGGAAGGTCGGCTAGGACGGTGTCCTGGGTGTACCTTGGTGCTAATTTCTGTCTTGCAGCAAAAGGGTTCCTAACAAATACTTGTTGATAGGGTTCATACTCTACTTCGGGTTCTCGATTCTTATTCCTATTATTCATCATGCTGGTACGGTCGGCTGTCGTGGATTGATTAATCAGTTCATATACCATTTTCATCTGCTCTCGATGCGTTACAATATACTGCTGCATCAGATGTTCAGTCAGATCAATATCTAAAGGATCTCTAGGATCAAAGTGTCCTCTGATAATATCATGAGGCCTGCATTTAGTAAAGCTATGAACTGAGCTGTTATATGCTAATATCGCGTAGGGCATTTGGTTAACCGTCGGCTCGCTTTTTTGTTTCAGTCTTAAGATGCGCAAGTGTTCTAACAATGTCGAATGGAATCTTTCTATGATACCATTGTCATTAGGTGAGTTAGCTAAAGTTCTATGGTGGTTTACCTTGTGCAGTCGTGTGAATTCAGCAAACATTTGGTTTGTGAATTCAGTACCATTGTCAGTTACTATAGTCAAGGGGAGTCCATGATGCGTACAGTAAGTCAATAATCCTTGTAGGATGCTGACACCTGTACCATCGCGTAAGTGGTAAGCTTGTCCGTACTTCGAGAAGGAGTCTACAAAGGTCAAGTATTTTTCAGACTGTGCAGTAAATAGGTCCATGTGTACTATTTCGAAGGGCTTGGTAGCTGGTGGTACGATGTTAAACTGTGGTCTGATAGGATTTCTATCGTATTTAGTTTGACCACACACTGTACATTCATTAATGTACTTAGTTATTTCATCTTTCATCCTCGGCCAGTGGTAACGCCTGGATAGCGCTAAATAGCATTCAGTTATGCCTCTATGATTTGTCTTACCATCGTGATAGTGTTTTATTATCTCTTGTTGTCTCAAATATTCCTTCACATCTTCTAGCTCGGTTTTTGATAAAACTAAGTTCATAGAAGAGCTCCTGAAGTGATTTTGAATGATTGGAAGGATTGCATACATTCCTAAAGTCGGAGAGATCTTAAGAGCAGTTTTAACCTTTGGATTAACATACTCTTTAATAGCGTTAACTACGTCTTGCTCTAGAGAGGATTCTGATACTTGTATAAATGTGCGGGTGTGTGTATCAAATGGTTTCGTCGCTGTCGTTCGTCGTTTGATGTCACCTACAATAGTAAAACAGATCTGTCTGTGGAACTTGTTTAAGGGCTCATCGGTTATTGGAATCTCGAGTATTGGATTTTCAACGCTAGTATGTGCCGTAGCTGTTGAAGATCCTGAGCGTTTTGATTGCGACTGCTGAACGACTAATGAATCAATTTCCGAGAGGAATGATTCGATCTCTTCATTATTGATTTCCACACGTGAGAGCGCGTCTGCATTAGTGTTGGCTTTTCCTGGTTTATGTTCTATTTTAAAGTCATATTCACTAAGTTTAAGTCTCCATCGGGTTATCTTTGAATTGGGTTCTTTCATGTTAACGGCCCACTGTAAGGGCCTGTGATCAGTAAGGATCCTGAATTTACGACCGTACAGATATGGTCTGAAATACTTAGTGGCCCATACTATGGCTAACAGCTCTTTTTCGATAGTAGAGTAATTTAATTCACTTTCGTTCAGTGTCCTGGACGCGTAGCAGATTGGTTTATCAGAGCCAACAGGTCCTTGAGAGAGTATAGCTCCCAATGCTACATTTGATGCATCTGTTGTCAAGACGAAGTCTTTCCTAAAGTCAGGATATTGAAGTATTGGATCATTAGTCAGTAACTTCTTACATTTCTCGAAACAGTCAACATATTCTGAGTCTAGTGTTATTTTTTTTGATTTCTTAAGGCACTTAGTCATGGGTTTAGTTATTCGGGCAAAGTCAGGTATAAACTTCCTATAATATCCTAAAAGTCCCAAAAACTGCTTTATTTCTTTGTTGGTTTTTGGCAGTGGGTATTTTTGAATAGCTGCAATTTTATCGGGATTAGGTTTAATACCTTCTCTACTGATTATGTGACCAAGATAAGCAGTCTCTAACTGTAAAAATTCTGACTTATCCATCTGAATTTTAAAGTTGGATTCTCGCAGTCTAGTGAACACCTTTTCGAGATTAATCATGTGTTCTTGTAAGGATGTGCTAAATACGATTATATCGTCTAGGTAAACGAGACAGATCTCGTTCTGCAGCCCTCTGAGAACATTATCCATCACTCTCTGAAAGGTGGATGGCGAATTCTTAAGCCCCATAGGCATACGAAGAAATTCAAAATGGCCGTGTTCCACGTTGAAAGCTGTTTTCGACACATCGTCAGGGTTCATCTCTACTTGATAAAACCCTGATGCCAAATCTAGAGTTGTGAAATATTGGCATCTACCAAGTTTATCTAAAACATCTGAGATATTAGGGATCGGATATTTATCGTCTATGGTCTTATCATTCAGTTTACGGAAATCTACAACTAATCTCCATTTTTGTTTTCCCGAAGCATCAGCTTTCTTTGGAACTACCCATATAGGCGAGCTCCAGGCAGAGTCAGATGGTCGCACGATACCTTGTTCTAACATCTTTGTGATTTGGTCCCTAACTTCTTGACGATGTATATAGGGATATCTGTAACTTTTCGTATAGACAGGTAATTGGTCAGTCGTTCTGATGCTATGTTTGATTTTGTTAGTAAAGGTCAAAGCTTCTCCTTCAATATAAAATACGTCAGCGTAGCGTGCGCATAAAGTTTCTAAGTTTGCTTTTTCCTCAACGTTCAAATGGTCCGTACGAAGTTGCCGTAAAACATTTTTTACTCGAGTTGGGTCTTGTTCGGTGCGCGTGCACTCGATATTACAAACATCTACTTGCGTCAAACGCGTTTGGTCAAACGAGATGACTATGTCGCTGTCTGTCATATTTTCTATCTCTACTATTCCAGTCTTGTCTGTCACATTAGTGATACATTCATGTATAATGCAGTTACACATTAATTGCTCAGTCACAAATACGTCACCGTCCGGATGTTGGATAGGGATGTTAACTAATCTACATGAATGAGCAGGGATAAATTCCTGTTGATTGGTTTTCCTGCATTGGTAGCGGGACAATGGTATGCTTGCAAACTCAGTGAGCAACACATTATTCTTTAGGTCTATTTTACAATTTTCTAATAAGTCTAGACCTATCAATCCATCAAAATGATTGTGAAATTTATAGACGAATAGTTTGATATTAGATTGCTCGCCAAATTCCACAAAATGAGGTATTGTGATCGAATGATCATGGATGCTTGTCACACGAGAATTAGTCACCTCAAAAGGATCAAAGTCCTTTGGCACATTTGAAAAATAGCTATCGATCGCCTCGGGACTTATAAATGATTGATTGGCTCCGGTATCTACAAGTAATTTAAGCGGCGGATCTGATATCTGTATGTAGCGTAATTCTTTCTTAGCCTGTAAATTCAATTCTATTTTAGTTCTCTGTTGGAACGGCCCTTGGGAAAATCCTGCTCTTTTTGGCTGGAAGACGGTTGCGCGGGCTCAATAGCATTTGAGCTCGATGGTGCATTGTCATGGTATTGAGAGTCGTTCTGAGGGTCATAGTAATACTCCGGGACTCTCTGGTAATCGTAGTAGTTACCATAGTCTGTCTCTGGATAGTCAGTTGGCTCATAGTAATAGTCAGGGTAGTAACAGTCATCTACTTCATTAAAATTCACCTCCCTACTCTTAAAATAATTTGTCGGGGGTGGATTGCCAAATTTTTGCCAGTCATGACCCTGCATAGTCGGAGGAAGAGTCTTTGTCACGAAATGACTTACACCGCTCATAGGTTTTGGTCCTTGATTCTGAGGGGGTGTGCTTCTAGGTTGGAACCTAAAGCCGCTGTTCTGGGGGTTAAAATTTGGTGGGGGTGCCCGGAACGTTTGCTGCGTACGTGACGGTTGCATAGGGAAACCCTGCAAGGGTTGGTTAAATTGAAAAGCGGGACGCCAATGCTGCTGTTGCGGCTGCTGCAGTTGAGCGGGCGCGGGCATGGCTTTTTCCCAGCTTGGGGTACCGAAATTGAAACCCTTAGGTACAGAATAATTATGAACTAGAAACGGTACCTTCGAAGATGCCTGCGGTTGCGTAGCTGGATTCCGACGCTCGGGTATGGACTCATTCCTATGCTGTAGGTACATTACATTCAGTTCCTCTTGGACAAATTCCAAAGCCTTTTCAATCGTTGGTGGTCTCATACACCGTATACGAGACCCCAGAGGTTCCTTTAAACCTCGTACGTAAGACTGCATTGTTAGTTTGCGATACAAGTCGCGCTTTGCCTCCACGGTGGTAGGCAGGTGCTCGTGCAGAGTCACGTACGTCATGATCGTACTAAAAAGGGCTTGACATTTGTCATAAAAGTCCTGTGGGGAATCGTTCCCCTGGGTGACCAACGACAAGTCATTATAAAGGGCAGTCTCATCCCTTTGGTCAGCAAAGTTGTTAATCAGTGCATTCCTTATACCTAACCAATTATCTGGGATGCCATTAGCATTTATTGTCCTGGCTGCAGGACCTGTCACTTTATTGAGGATACCATTAATAAGGCATAAATTTGGTAACTCATGACCTGGATCAGTTTGCATGAATTCTGTCACAAGCTGATCACAGATTCTGATGAATCTGGTCAGTATATTTGGGTTCCCATCAAATTCGGGGACCAGGCGTAGCGCCTTATAGATGTGGTCTGATTCTTTGACAGTTGGGGTTGGGGTTGGGGTGGCCATGATTTCCTCACCTGTTTCCTCAATAGTATCTAAGCTACCTAAATTTCTACTTCTATCTACCTCACTATCCCTACGAATCTGCCTAGAGACGACAGATTCCTCCCCGATTTTTCGTGGGTGGAAAATGGTGGAAAAGGAGGCAACACTTCAAAGAAAGTTTCAAAGTACTCACATTTGGTTTTTCTCTGCACTGATTTTTGAGTGCACCGTCGGCCGTGTGCTCGTAGATTCTGGATACCACGATAAAGTACTTGAAAGCACAAACAGGGGTCTGTTCGTCTGGAGCCGATTCGTGGAACCTGGACGAATAACGCACTGTCTCGAAGTATCCTACCGGCTGCGCCAATAACGATAGCCACAGCCAATGGTTTAAAAAAAAACCAAAAGACTTTTAAAAGTACTTTATTACTTTATTACAACAAGTTACGAATGAAAGGTAAGTTATTCTAAGTTAAAATTAACAGAGACTACGACTGGTCAAAGTAGGTACCAGTGATAGAATGACGACACCATGTTCCATTTCCATATTCCAAGTAAAACTGCAACTGCTGAATTGGCACTCGTGTTGTATCGGCCGGGCATTGAAAATGCAAGGCTGCTATTTCACTCTCCTTCAAGTCAGCAGTTTAGGTACATGTTAGGCATGTAACACGTTTGCCAACTTCATCAACATCATCATCATTGGCAGCTCAAATAATAGCCCACTGCTGGGTATAAGCCAGCTAACCAGTTTACCTTTTTGCTAACTTATTAATTGGCTTAGTGAATTTATCAACAAAACGTTAACGGCATTTTTATATTAAGTTTTTATACAAACAAACACTATCAGAGGGTATGCTCGTCTTCTTCGCCTCATACAAAAATTCGTTGTTTAAAATCTATCACAAGTTAAACAATGCTTTATGTAGGTACCTATTGCAGTCTCTTACAACCGGATAATGGTAGGTAAACAGTGACAGGGCTAATAAATTTAAATACTTAAATAGATAAGTATAAGGAGTGCAGATATTTTTAAATTTATCGTCTTCAAGGCTAAGGCTAATATCACCTTGTTTATTTCTATGCTAAGATATTAAACCAAATATCTAGTCTCTTCCATAATCTTCCATCTTTCTCGATTCTTTGGTGATCTCGCATTTTTCATCACTTAATCCAGACCAGCAAATCTCATTAAAACATCATGAACCTCAGTTTTTAGCCTGAATCCACTCAATGGTGGGTTTTTACAGGGTCTCTTACATTTTGTCTTATAATTTAATGGAAAAGTATAATTTTCACTAAGAACTTAAATTTTTAAATCACAGAAAAATAAAGTTGAAAATGTTAAAAAACAATCTCACAACAACACCGTCCATTCACATAGACATACACATCCAAAAGGTACAGTCGGAAGATAAAATCTGAAAATTCGTCGGCAAGACATCCGGTGGTAAATGCATTTGATATCAGATAAATCGTACACGTGTTACGTTATGACGTGTACGTGGGCCTATTTTTTTACCCCGGGGTCTATGATTCTGTGAAGCCTTTTTTTATCACTGTTTTTTTGGGAAATGCAACTTGCTTTGTGGAATAAGATACCTCCCGGCCTGGGTCATAAAATAGTAGTAGGTAAACTTGGTGAAAAAATATCAAAATCGAAAAAGATCGAATTACCTCAAACAGGAGATAAACTCCTTACTAAGTTCAGAGAAAGTAGAAGCTTAGTAGATAGACAAAAATTAAATAAACGAATAATACGTTATGCTAATGCAGAAGGTAATAAACTTGTTTGGCACCCGAGAAATTAAATTCTCACTGAGTAACGACACATTTTAACAGACGTGTACAGATAAAAGCACAAAAAGACTACGAAATATATATAAAATTAAATAAAGTTACAAAATTAAAAGAATCCAAAAACAGGAAAATTCGAGCCAACATGGCTTCGGGGGTGGTGCGAGTGAGATAGCAGAACAGGGGGGAAAGGGACGATGCGATATGCCGGTCACGTTCCGGGCAAGGCAGGCGCGTGCTCCTCATTCTAATGTTGATGCGAACCTTACCACACACACACCCCCGAAACACGCACACTAATAATGTCACAACACCTTTCACACAGAGACAGTATGGGATAGGGTTGTAGGTTGTGTAGTCTTGCAAGAAAACATACTTCAAATAAGTTTTTTGTGTATAATATATTTTTCAATACAAGCTTTTATAAAATTAGATATGATTTGATTCGATTTGATCGTTACCGTGTACTGATCAAAATGAGCCAAAACGACCAGTCTACTATTATCCCTCGAGGAATTCCGTTGTCTACCTTCCATCTCCATCATCAGATCAGCTCGCTGTCACCATAATATTGTATTGTCATGGTAACTCGAAAATATCATCTCAATCGGTTTAGGATAACTGCTTTAAAATTCAGTTGCAATTTTCCACCCGGACAAACATATATAGGTACATGGCAAGTTAAATAAAAGCTTGTAAAATCAACTGATATTACGAACTGTATTGATACTCAAAGATAAAACTATTCATGGATTCTTTTAATTGCTTCTTGCAAGACTACACAAAAAAGTTTTTATTAAGGACTCCAGCAAAAATCATCTACGTCATCAAATGTTGAATCACCATGAACATGAAAAAAAATATCCTACTTAAAGAATAATTTCATAGCCAATGTGTAACAAGGCGTAAATAAGATTCATATTCAACTCGGATATCAGTCTTGACAAAGCCTCAAAAGTCTAACAAATTCTGCAATAAAAGTTTTTTGTGAAAAAAAAATATTTCAATACAAGCTTTTATTAAAGTTTGTGATCGTTACCGTGTGCTGATCAAAATAAGCCTAAACACGGCCAGTCTACTATTATCCATCGAGGAGTTCCGTTGTCCACCTTCCGTCTCCATCATCAGATCAGCTCGCTGTCACCATCATATTGTATTGTCATCGGAACTTGACAGGTATGCCAAATTTCAGCTCAATCGGTTGAAGATAACTGCTTTAAAATTCAGTTGCAAGATTCCACTCGGACAAACATATTCCACCCGGACATACATTGCAAGTTAATATAAAAATTATAAAGACCTGTCAACCCTACGCCTAACTCCATACATCTCACATGTGTGGGTAGAAATAAAACATATCAACTTCCTGGTAAATAAGCGTATACTTTCTTATACGGTAGACGTTTCGGCTATATTAAATTCTGGCTTTTTTTTCGGATAAATACTGATGGTGGCGCTCACACCGTCGAAAACGGAAAATCAAGTTTTCTCTGTTCGAAATAAGGGAAAACCACGTTTTTGTTGAGTCGTAGATTTATTTATGTGCATCTGAGACGACTTGTAAACAATGATATAAATTAATCTGTAAAAACATCGTCACAAAAAGGTACTTAATTGTATTTATCCCAGTTCAAAACTTATTACGCCGTTAAAGGTTGGCTGCATGGAAGACATCGCTCTCGGCGATACGGCCATAGTTTTACCTTTTTTTTTATTATGTCTTTTTTTTTGTTATTGTTTCTGTGCGGTGATCAATAGAAAAAAAAAAAAAAAAAAACAACTAAATTTCGTAGTGGTAGTGGTTTGTGCATTCAATATTTCGTATGAGAATTGTGCTACTTCGTACACTTATTCCGTAGAATATACTTAGCTATTTGAGTCGCATGAGTTCGTCGATGCAGAGAAGAGTTATGACGTAATTTGTATTTGTATAGAAAAAGAACAGAAACCTATCCTGTGGGTTATCAGATGAAAGGACCTTATAAGCCGATTCCTAAAATATAGCACACCATTACCTTTCAGCCACTTGTTTTCTAACAATCCAAAAAGTATTTTCAATATACTTATACAAAGTTTGGGTTCGGCTGAATGATTGATTGTAAAACATGCACCAAATGACTCGGCATTCCTCATATCTAACTTCATACAAACAATTTTGAAAATAAATAAATTTAGAGTTTTGTATTGTTTCCGTACAAAAAAAATATGACATCATAAATTTTCTCTGCATCGACGAAACTTCGGCTTATAGGTCTATGGAAAAAGTGTACGAAGTAGCACAA
This sequence comes from Operophtera brumata, assembly GCA_932527175.1. Taxonomy (NCBI): domain Eukaryota; kingdom Metazoa; phylum Arthropoda; class Insecta; order Lepidoptera; family Geometridae; genus Operophtera; species Operophtera brumata. The sequence goes on from OW052229.1 coordinate 4,991,701, forward strand.
TTCTAATAAGAAGAAACGAATAATACCAATTCCACCACTTATTCAATTTTAATAAGATTGTTTCTGAATTTAAAGACGCAAGAAAGTTGATTTATGAAATGAGAATATAATAGCAGCGAACATGAGTGAAGATACCTAGAATTTGTCAACAGATAGGAAAACATATTCTAAAGGAAACTAGCCCAAAGAAAAGCTTTACTACTTCCAACATTAAAAATGTTTCACTATGATAACCAAGGAGGATAGGACTAGATAAACTCTTTACTTTATCTGTTCAATACACATATAACACATAATTATTGTTTGTTCTTTGCTTTCAGTCTTCGCATAAAACCTTTGAATCTTCAGCATGAATGCAGAATGCAGAATGAAAGTACATCTTCCTAGATCTTCAGTTCTTTTTTTTTATTTTTCTCAATTACTTCTGAGGAGTATTTCCAGCAATTTATAATAAATTCAAGTAATAAAACTAAGTCAAGTCGTCAAGAGTCAAGTTATAACCCAGGTAAAAACGGTGACAGAAAAACCAAGGTTTTGGCGGACAAACTCCTTCACTCCGAAAAGACACGCAACTTCTATCAATCTATACCACACATGTGCCCTATGTTACACAGGTAAAAAAATCTCCAAAATTACGCGACATGACTATAAAAACACAATAAAATTAAATTCAATAAAAATTAACACGTTTTTTTCAAAAATGCCAGGTTGAATTAGTCTTCAATTTATTCGAGGTTTTTTTGGCAGAGTATTTGGCACTTGGGTTTGAAACATCCATTACGTAAATACCTTCAAGTATATATATTGTCTTCAATCTTTGAATATGTAGTTTCTTTGGCACTTGGGTACAAAACATCCGCCATTACGTAAATGCCAGAGCGATTTGTCCAATCGGCGAATACCCATAAAATCCTTAGGTGCTTTCCGAGAACCGACCACCATATCGCCACCATTGTTTTATAGAATTCATATGCAGGAGCTCACTACGGATACACGACTTCTGAATGTCTAATAGGATCCCACAATTATATTTGATAAATTTATTTAAAGATTTGCATATTGTGAAAGGGTTATTGTGAAAGTCTATCAATCTTAAACATGAATGAAATGATCTATGATGTTTGTTTCATATTATTTAGGTCCATTCGCAAGCTATATACGCTTCTTCACCATTACTATTTTCTTGGTCCCATTTCTGTGTAATTTTTACTGTAGGTACCTCTTGGTCCCATTTCTGTGTATTTTTTACTGTGGGTAAGTTAGTACCTATTTCATTTTTACAAAACAATACTAAATATCGTCAGAAGTCTCAAAAGTTTCTTCTCTTTCAAGTTCATAAGCAATCGCTGGAAAATCATTCACCAGGTTATCATCACCTGCTATCATTTTATCAGCTTCCTTTCCTTACGTGAAGACACGTTCATTATAATTGTCATCAGTTTGTACATCCTCGTTACAAGATGTGGTCTATGCCCACCTGCTGCGATGCATGATAACAGTTAGTTCATTCATAAAGCAGGTACGTGACCATTCAAGCCTCCAACTGGTTTGGCTTCTTCAACTTTTGTTTATGGTTGTAATTAGGCGAGCGTGAATAGGGAGTGGTTGTAGTATGAACATGTCAGTATCAGTATACAAAGAATTGAAATTACCGTGGCTTGGTATCATTTTAGAAAAATTACGACTATGGACGTGGTGTACGTACTTTACTCACGTTTTTTTTAACGTCAGCAGGAGAATTTTTTCGTAGTAAGTAGTTGAGCTTTTTTGTGAAAGAGTTCGTCCGGGGAAGTACTACCACCATACCTATTTCTGCCGCAAAGCAGTAGTGCTCGCATTGCTGTGTTCCAGTTTGAAGGGTAAGGGTGCCGGTGAAATTACAGGCACATGAGACTTTTCATCTTTATGTCTCAGGGTGGCGGGCGCAGTGCAATACCACATAGGCCGCGTCCTAGGTGGACGTGACCTATGAGGTAATGCACAGTTCATAGGCAGAGGTTACCGCTTAACACCAGGTGGGCCATCTGCTTGTTCCGTCATTCAAGTAGTATAAAAAAAAAGAAAAAAAAGAGAGTAGTAAAGTACGTGGTGTATATTCGTAATTTTTCTAAAATGTCAGTATACATTGGAACTTTGGCCTTTTACTACCATGTATGATGAATGTTGGTAGATATTTTGTTTCCAAAAAGATGAGACTATATTAAAGTCAAAGAATTCAAATCAAGTATTGAAAGCAATTGAAGTATTGAAGTTCAAAGATGTTGGGAATCGTATAACGGAACTAAAATGGAGTTGGGCAGGACACCTGGCAAGACGAGGTGACAATAGAAGGAGTAAGGCGCTAACTGAATGGCGCCCAAGAACTGGGTACAGAAACGTTGGTCGTCCAGCAGCGAGATGTGCAGACGATATCGCATGCGTCGCCGGCAAAACCTGGATGAGACTGGCACGGGACCGTCAGGAATGGCACAGGCAAAGAGAGGCCTATACTCAGCAGTGGGTGAAGTCAGGCTGTGGATCATGATGATGATTGAAAGCACAAGTTTTCTTTTGAATCTTCTTATAAACTAGCTAAATTTACGCCATTGCGATGATTCAATGATGCCTCGCTCGTTTTTTTTGTTTTTAAAGTCATCAATCCTGGAACTCTACTTATTTATAGACAGAAAACTTTCAGATAACTACACATCAGTTACGTAGATAGATATATTAACTCTTTATTGATCACCACGCAGAAACAATACAAAAATAATTTTACACTAACTAGGCAATACAATGGGCGACCTTATCACTGAGAGCGATCTCTTCCAGGCAAGCTTTGGATGGAACGAAATGAGTGAAGCTTATAACGGACGGCAGTTTACCTATAAAGTAAGATTATCCTAAAAATTAACGTTAGTTGAAAGTTATAATAAACTAATAATGACTAATAATAGATAACTACTCGATCCGAATACGTAAATATTTACCAACAAATATATACCAACTTAATTAAGACATAATCATGAAAGAATATGACTGATAGGTACCTACCTATTGCTGTTTCACTTTCAGCCTGAAAGTGTGTTGTGAGGATGCCTGTCTAATTTCTAGAGGCAAAGCGTTTTATGTAGGTATATTTAACATAGACATCATAATATAAACATGAACTATGAACTAACATACAAGATATGTACTTAATAATATGAAAATATAAAGTGTGGTATATTGGAATTCCAAGTAATAAGGTATACCATTATCGAGATTTTTCATCACCTCTCTAGCCTAACATTTGACAAGTATGTAAAAATGTAACAGGCTAGAGGAGAACATCGTGCACTAAAATTATTTTAAAATAGTTTCAAACATTTTCACACGTTTGTTCTCCCGCAGGTAGAAATGACAGGTAGCAGTATATTCGACTACATCCACCAACAAGACCATGCGGAGGTAGCCGAGCATCTCGGCCTATCACTAGCGGGGCGAGGGGGCGCGGGGCTGAACAGTCCAGCATCAGGGAGCGAAGAGGGAAGCCAGCATGGAACGAATAACCCTGACGGTAAGTTTGAAGAAAGCGAAAGCTCTAGTTGTGCCTAGAGTTTCTAGGGTTTGGCTCTTAGAATTTCCAAGGAATTATTGATGAAAGAGATACCTAGTCTCCTTTTGGCAACAACCACCGATTCAAGTACCAAGTAGAAGATAAGTCTGATACATCACAAAGATTAAATATATTCAGATTAAGATAGGTATATTAAGATTAAGATTAAAAAGAGATTAGTATTTTTATTTTGTTGTTAACAATGTTTAACCAAAAACTGTTGCCAAAACATTGAAGAAGCCGCTTGCTACAACCGTTATTCATTCTCTTTAAGTAGGTGTCACATTTCGAAGAGGTAAGATCGACAACGATGAGTCCAAGGCAAAAAAATCTCGGAAAAAGTGTGTACAGAATTCAATTAAACTTATGCTTGAGGCCGTTGCACCTTCGACCGGCGACAGTACCGAAATTTTCTCCGAATCACCCATTTTGACAATAACGTTGTATCAAATTGAAATTAGATTATAGACTCTTCATGGCGCGTTTGGATATTATGAAATGGTCAATGGGAGTCAGTGGGCATCTTTATGCCATAAATTAATATTTCGATTCTATGGGAACCGCTTTCAAAGCATTTTTAATTCAAGCGCCACTGTGCGTCTAACTTCTAACGCAGCCTTCGGAAGCCGAATTCAAGAACCCATTAGATTTTTAAATATAAGTTCCAATTCTCAATTAAACGACTAAATTGGCAAAAAAGTCGTTGATACAATAATTTTTAGTATCAAATAGTCAGTTGCCCGCTTCACTGAGTTTGATGTTTTTACCATTGTTGTGGTTATATCTCGATGTGAGAAAAAAACGTGGTCTGAATACTTGTTATAAGTAAGGAGGTAGGAATGCAATTTGAATTTGATAAGTTTTGGTTGTTTTTCACCTACTTTAAAATTCTAAGTTAGAAACCACACGGAACTAAGCAAACATAATACATACAAATGAGATTGTTTATCCCCTTTCCTCTTTCAGATAGACAAGTAGTTGTTCTTAATTCATCACTTGAATCCTAACAAACACTAATATATTTACAATTTAATTCTATAACTCTTTATCTTTGAAATAAATTCATAATTCCATGCCATAAAGCAGTCTTCATTACACATCCAATCTAACCATGACGGGACATACACTCGACCCAATTTTTTCTCAACCTAACGGATAAACTCCAATTTCAATTTAGCCCACATTTAAGGGCTTAGAATCAATTTCAATTTACCATCCGATCTAAAAAAATGTTGTAAAAAATCTATCAGGATCGTACTTGTCAGAGACTCTTTGTAAGGTGACGGCCGTGGTGAAATGGAGTCAGAAAACAGAGGGCGTGAAGAAAGTGCGACATTGTCAACTGAAGACCATGGAACTGTGGATGAAATTCGTGTGATGGTGTCATACGATTGATGAGTCCATGTGGTTCTAAAGTTGATGCAAACAGAACTACATAAATACTAGAAATTTAATAAGAAAACTTATTATTAAATCATGAAATTAATGATGGGTCATTGAAGGTCATGAATCCACGGTACCTACTAAAAATAATCGTAAGGAAAATAGAGCCATTACTTCTAACAATAAAGACACATGCCAAGGTTACTGGAATAGTTCTGCACTGACTCAATCTTGTTACGTATTTGGTACAAAGGTGATTGAAATCTAGTAGCACATTGTGCACTGCTTACAGACGTATTGCTAAAGATTAAAATGTTTATTACAATTGAGAAATACAAGCCTATCTAGCGAATCTATTTAATAAATGTTATCACTTGTTTTCTACCTTTAATTAAATAAGTACACATGAAAAACAGTCTTCCTTTGTAAAAACAAGTACAAAACAAGTCAATTTTATTGCATTATATACGAGGATATAATTACATAAAAATGTCTTGTTTTGTTAAACATATAGTAAAATGAGAAACATAATCCAAGAAATCAAAGAGACGTCTCCAAAACTTTTAGAACCACAACCCAAAAATGCAAGAAAATCAAAACGAAATCAATTATGCCACGGTATCTATCCGATCCCAACGGTCCTCCGTGAATCTTTTAATTAGCTTCTCGCTTTCCCAATCACTCTCGTAGCCCTTGGCTCTTAGGGCTAAAGGGATTGCTTTCTTTGTTGAGCCAAATTGAGATCTTTACGTCCCATCATTGTTATTGAAAACATCATTAACATTTTTTATTACTTCCCTCATTTACGAGTATGTCTTGGTATTAAGTTTTATTTCCTCGATGTTATCATTCACGGTCAACAACTGTTGGTTATTCATAATATTCCAGCTATCAAAATGTGAATCTTTTCTTCAACAGTATCATCGTCAATGACCCTCGCGGCTAGCGGGGCGTTGTATCGTGGAATGGATCGAGCTTTCTGTGTGAGGATGAAGAGTACGCTGACGAAGCGAGGGTGCCACTTTAAGTCTTCGGGATACCGGGTAAGAAATCTTACTGATTTACCTACCGTTTAATCAATAAAAACGCCATAAAGTTGTCTGTCTTTTCTCACTTTGTGCTACAGTTGCAGACTGCTTATCCAAAGCTTTTAAACAGTTATTTCAGTCATGATCTGACAAAAATCTTCAGCTAGACTAACTTCCCTTTATCATCAGGACTTGATAAGAAAGATCCTAACTCCTAATTAAACGTCCATAATTAATCGATGCAAGAACTGTGAAACTTGTTTTTGTACGTGTAGATACTTCTTTTCGACTCAATTACAGAATTTTTGAAATAAAATTTGCTTAAATTGATCTATAGTAAAATGTTATCAGAAAATGTCGGGCTTCCGAGTACGATTTCTCATTCATTTGGCTCTTTCGGCTCTATGCGAAGCGTCTTATCGAATGATTTATTCACTACCAAGTCATTAGTACCCGAATGTTATAATTTATAGTCTTTTTTTTTTTTATCTAAAATCCTACTCGACAAATAACTTGGCAGCTGTGAATATAGTGACAGACGGTGTCGCAGATACAATACTGAGTGTTGGTGATGCAGTGGTGTGTCCGGCCTAAGAATAGACAGCTCCGTCTCAAACCGTGGATGTCTTAAAAGTCGACTAAGGGATTACAATGAGGTATGGGCAGCAGCATCCACCGGAGCGTTTAAAACAAATACTGCGAATAAAAACCAGCCTGTCAAGCGCAATTATGGCATATCCCCTCATAGCATTATATAGGGCAGCCTTCGCTCAGCAGTGGACGACTGATAATGATGATGGGAGATGTGCGGGGAAAAAAGTGCTTGCTGCTAATATCCCAGGTGCTAAGTTATAGGTATGACGAGTATTTATTGTACATTTTTAGAATGAGAAAATGGACGCTGAATTTTCATTTTCAATCTAGGTCGGAAGAGCCGAGGGTGAGCCGTCGAGATATGCGGAGGGTGGTAGCTGGCGGGTGGGTATCTTATAGCGAGATGGTTATTCTGTTATTATAATTATAGGAAAACCTATAGAAATTATGTGACAATGATCATTTTACTGTATGATGCCTGATTTTTAAATGTGTTTTCAATTTGTCGTCCAAAAGCGACACCTCAACTATTTCTACTTTTACTGTAATAAATGGTTTTGCTAGAGCTCTTTATCCGTCTTAGATCGCAAATATGTATTATTGGTTAAAATTATTGTTCAAGGGGTGCCGCAAGGCCCGAATAAATGGCCCCATAATTTTTGCCTTAACTCGGTGTTAGGTCATAAAATGTGATTATATCTCAAGCGACTTCCGAATACCGGCTAGGTACGTAAAATTGCCCGTAGATTGTTTTCGGTGTGTAAATTATGCTTTTATTTCATAACCACTTCGCGGACATTTTCTTTTATATTCACGGGAGCCTTTTCTTTATCTTGCTATGAATTGCCATTTTATTTCTGTTTTACCTCCAAGGCTCCAACTAAAAGAGGGGTGTTATTTATAACAGTTATATTATTGACGACCTCTGTATCGCGGCGGGCGTTGGTTCGCCTGCGAAGCGGGAGGTTGCGGGTTCGATTCCCGCCTTGGAACAAATATTTGTGCGATCTTAAGATATTTAGTCACCTGGGTATTTTCTATGTATAATAAAAAATATCTATCTATGAAATGTATTGTATTCAATATATCAGTTATCCAGTACCCATAACACAAGTTCTGCTTAGCTTGGGGCTAGATAATGTTGTGTGAACTGTCCAGCATTTTTTTTTTTTTTTATTATTATTATACATAGTGTGACGGCATTCTCTGTCTGCTTGTCTGTTGCTACACAGCTCCGGAACGAATGCTTTGATTTCTGAATGCGTTATTTTTTAATTGACAGCCTGGTTTTCTGGTTTTATTTCTAAAACAGAAGTACCTATTTGATGAATTTAGTCCGCGTTTGAGGGCTAATAGTCTATTTCGATTCAGCCGTTTTCGAGATAATCGTTATAAATACTTAGAATACCAAAGCAACTGAGTAGAATTGAAGAAAATCGTTTTGTGAGTTATGGTTCAATAACATAGTATCTATGATCTAAACGGCTATGCAACTTAAAGGTTTCTATGGAGCAATTAGTAAAGACCGTTTATTACCATTTGGAGCATGGGTAATGCCAGAGGCAGCGGTTTTATTGGCGAAATTGCAAATTAGTTAATCCTCGATCTTCTTATTCGATTAGCAGGTAATGTATGGAGTACGTGGTTCCCGTAACAAATAACTTTCTGTGTATGCGAAGTTTATTATTGTTTGCTGTTGTGATTGTGGAACTCGGAATGAATATGCGAAGTTTTGATGAGATTTTTTATGACTGTCTCTTTGATACTGCTTGAGTTTGTGTATTGTTTTGGAATAAGTATGATGTAGTTGAACACCAGTTTGATTAGGTACCTTACCTGTAGATCACCATCAGAAGTAATACCTTTGTTTCAACCAAATGATATCATAGTATTAAAATTATTTTTAAGATGAAGAAACATTAGTTTGGTACCTACGTACACTTCTAACTCTACTACAAATTCTGCTTTTGATACATTGATGCAACCAGTGGGGCACCAATACAATAATCTGGGATCCATACAAACATTTCTGAATACCTCAACACTGAAAGGCCTACATTAAGGAAACTATCAGGAAGTATGACCAATAATATACCGCAGATTAATGCAAATAATTTTGTCTTCTGGTCATATCTTAATGACATAGGTACTAGAATGATCATGTTTACCAATAAACAGATAGATAGATAGATAGATTAGATTAACACTTTATTGTACACCAAAAAATAATAATAAAAAACACAATAATACAAGGATTAACTAAATCAAATTATAGTATAATGGGCGGCCTTATCGCTGAAAGCGATTTCTTCCAGGCAACCTTTGGATGGACAGTAATTAGTGAAGTAATAACGAACGACGGTGCACAGAGTAAAATAAATAAATAATAACAACAATAATAATGATAGATGAATAATAAAACGTTTACATAATTCGAATACATAATATACTATAATAAAATACACTACTACATAGCGATGAAGTTAAATACTACATTATGTGCCCTACCATTTCTACCAATAAACTTAAAACGTTTATTATTACAGTATAATAATATATTTTATGCCTAATTCGTCTTCTCCTTCTTTTCAGGTCGTCCTAATGCTTAGCAGACTACGACCACAGTACTCCTTCTCCCATAGTCGAAAGTCTCCTACTGTGTTACTCGGGATGGTAGCATTAGCCATCGCGTTACCACCCCCCTCAGTCCACGAGATCAGACTGGAGTCTGACATGTTTGTCACAAGGATCAACTTCGATTTTAGGATAGCGCATTGCGAGCCCAGGTATTTGGTGTTTATTTCTACTTGTTGTTATGTACCTAATGTACCTATTACTTTGTCTTCATACACATTTAGTAGTAGTAGAGCTTTTTTGTGAAAGAGTTCGTCCGGGGAAGTACTACCACCATACCTATTTCTGCCGCAAAGCAGTAGTGCTCGCATTGCTGTGTTCCGGTTTGAAGGGTAAGGGTGCCGGTGAAATTTCAAGCACATGAGACTTTTCATCTTTATGTCTCAGGGTGGCGGGCGTAGTGCAATGCCACATAGGGCGCGTCCTAGGTGGACGTGACCTATGAGGTAATGCACTGTTCATAGGCAGAGGTTACCGCTTAACATAAGGTGGGCCATCTGATTATTCCGTCATTCAAACAGCATATTTTTTTTTTTTTTAAAACATATTTTGTTGCTTTACTATTGACTAGGAAACTAAACCTTCAAGAAGTTTTTTAACATTTAAATTTTAAGGTTACTTAGCTAAATGTAATAAATAACAGATCTCATATAGTTTCTTGAAATACATATTTCAACCTTCGCATTTTTCCAGTGTTTGAAAATAATTTAATGTTTTAAGATTTTCCAAGTAACCAAAAATTATCTAACAAGCCTATTTTAGAGCACCTTGCTAGTTTTAGGAAAACTAACGGTTTCTTATAAACAAATATTTTTCTGGATATGAATTTCATTTTATTTAATTTACCCAGCAGGGTGTCGGAACTACTAGGGTACACGGCAGAGGAGCTGACGGGGAAGAACCTCTACGCGCTCTGCCACGGCGAGGACGCCAACAAACTTAGGAAATGCCATGTAGATTGTAAGTACCCTTTATATAAGAACTCTTCTAACAAAGACAACCAGGAATAATCACCACACAAGAAGATAAAACTAGAGACACAAAATAAATTACACATTAACGAGATTAAACTCGTGAAACTAAGAAACTCTTGAATAGCAAATAAGGAAAAAGGTGACAAACCCAGCATAATGAATCTTGCAATTGGTATTACTACTGTACTGTTGATTATTAATGAAAATAATATTTTGTTAAAAATAACTTACATCAGTAGATAAGTACGCGTATAATAAGCTTGGCAAACAAAGCTTTGAACAGTAAAACTTAAATTTTAAATTACTCGTGGTTTTTCCAAGATTTTAATCAACCACATCATCAAGAGAAAGCTCTATTGTCTAAATAGGCTGATTATTCAAATTCGCTGGATTATCGTTTCAATATATGCAAGCCTCTACGAAATCCGATTTCACTTGAATCAGCATATGAACCTCTTTTAGTTCTCAAACATCGTAAATAAATTCTTAGGTCTTGAACTAACGGTTCAAAAGCGATTGTTCTTTGAATAGATATGATTTGTGGCAATATATTCACAGTGGAAATTTAACAGTCACATCCTATAAAAAAATTGTTTTATATCTGCGATGCCGTATATGTCAATCGTAAAAGCAGCTTCCTGTGCTCGTATATCAACTATCTTCATTGAATGTTCTACCGCACTTCCTTCATGAATCAATCCTTCCTGAGGTACAGACACATTTGTGTCACCTTCGTCTTCGTTTTAATTATCCTTGCATACAATAGTATGTCTGACCATCCATGACCCAATAGTGTAGTGAAATCCATGTTGTAACGTTCGATTTGTATTCAGGCAGTGCAGTATAGAAATCCATGTCAAGTAAACTGGCAGTAGGTAGATACAAGGCGCACTTAAAGGAAAATTTACGACTCTTGTGATTCGATTTGTTGGAATTTAGTTTGCTTGTATTGTTTACCTTACTTTGCTTTGAACCTCAGAAATTTTCGATGCAAATTCACATGGTTTCTAAGAGCTAGAGACTCTTGAAATCTGTCTGAAATTTCTTGTAAAAAAATTGTAAATCTCTCTTTCTTCACAGATTGTTCAAAAGCTTGTTAATTTTTGCCATTTTAGGGAAAATAAGAATTGCTGAATTCAAATACTCAGTTGCTTTTGTGGTTATAATAAGAGTTTTCAATTCCTGTGTTAAACAAATGTCAGCCTTTTTGATATTGTTTGATCACCGGCATAGTCTATTTCCTTATGCCCGGTTAAGTTTTTGTAACTCCTACCAGGATTCCAGAATACACCATGAATAATGTACGCTCTCAAACACATATAATACGATATTATTACTTTTCTACACATCCGTCAGTGGAATACAATTTAGGCCTGCGCTATGCGCCGGTCCGATGCGAGTTGTGATTTGAATAATAATTTTTATACCTTCATTTTAGTTTCCTTTCCCTTGACGTATACGTGGGAAATGTCTGGTAATGTCCTTTGAGATGGCTCTATGTACTCTGCCTACTATTTTATGGACGTGTCTTATAGGATTGTGGAGGTTTGACGCCACGTCATTTATCATACCTTCCATCTCGGTAGAGAAAACGGTTTCTTTTGTTTCTAGACTCTTAAATATTTCCCTGTTTATTCTATCTTTTCAATCTGTAGAGATTTCTATCAATGATTGTTATTAGATTCCGTTATGTAACCCGTTAGCACTTAGCATGCAGGTACTCGCTGATTCTAAAGTACTGATTACCAATGTGGTGATGTCATCCTTCCTTTTTTTTCTAATAAATTTTGCTAATTTATAGCAGGGTTTCAAGTAAGCAAGAACCTTTAATAAATATCGGGTTTTGGCAGGAAACCAACTTGGATCATTGTTATTTTCCCAGAGTTAATGGAAATATTCATAATCTTGACGTAACAACGTTGCCATATAGGTACACCATTTGATGTCCAGTCCAGACCAATCAAATGGCGTATTACGTATGCGTAGGTACATAACAAGATGGCCGATCCGAATGCCAATCACGGCTAGGCGTTAGCGTCACATGGTCTTAGCACCTTACCATTTGATAGCTTTACGAGACCATGAATTTGAATTTAAAATCTACATCTATGTAGATGCCGGTCAAATGTGGACATCCTTGTTGCTGAATACCAATTGTTTTATTAACATAAAAGTCCGGGTGTTTGTTAGAAAGCGGGTAATTTGGTTACAACTGCGTATGTGTTTTGGTTACCTGATGCTGATATTGACGTTATTTAGTGCATAAGGCAATACAATTCAATGATAATGTTGGGGACTTCCGACAGTGACTGAATCTTCGTTGGATGAACGCCTGACACGTACCTAAAATTACAAATTTAAACGTCGATAAAGAAAATTAAGCAGTTAATAATCAAAAGGTTTTGGTATTTATTGCTAATGCTAACAAATTAGTTAATTTGTATGATCTACAAGACTCCGATAACTAAGGAGTCGTAGCACAAACGTCGTAGCATATACAAATAAATTGTTTTGTGTCCTTATCGACATGATTGTATACCTACCTATTGGCACCTACAACAATATCTCGATCTTCCCCAGTTTCTACTTCCTTTGTCAGATTGCCTAGTTCTATAGTTTAGGTATCTAGTTTACCAAGGGGGTCTACTAAAGTTAAGTGCCAGCTATAATGCAATTAGACACGAAATTTATATGTAGGTATACTTACACAACGAATCCTGAAACCACATAGGATATATTATTCTGAATAGGAAATCAAATCTAGTTAGAAATATGTCTCTATCACGCGTTTTCACCAACTATTCGATCATGTCAGTGAAGTGAATGATTTCACATGTCATATTCCGTGACCGTGCATCGAATGATTCAGTCATCGTTGAGTAAGGCACGATTGTGTTCTCCGATCATGTATCAGGTGTGGTATGAATAACAACCCTTGTGATTGCGACATTTACTATTTTTAACGTTTAGGTATCGAAATACGTTTTTTTTTTTCGGTTGTTATGCAACAACCGGTTTGATGTAAAATCATTAGGTAGATATGGTTATTATTTATGGTAAGGAAATTACGAACGTAATTCAAGAGTTTAAGAGTATTCATTTGTTTTTCTTTCTTAGAAATGTAGTTGTCTTCTATAGAAATCAGAAGGAAGTCCACAGATTTCTGTACTGTCTTCAAAGCGCAAACTTTTCCTGATTGGCTGTTGTTGCTATACTGTACTGTCTTCAAAGCGCAGTCTTTTCCTGATTGGCTGTTGTTGCTACTGTACTGTCTTCAAAGTGCAGCCTTTTCCTGATTGGCTGTTGTTGCTACTGTACTGTCTTCAAAGCCCAGTCTTTTCCTGATTGGCTGTTGTTGCTACTGTACTGTCCTCAAAGCGCAGTATTTTCCTGAATGGCTGTTATTGCTATAAAAAGCAATGTGGTGTTTCCTTTCCCATTACCTCTTGGATCTTCTTCCCTCATATCAATGGTTTCTTCTCGGTCTTAAAGAACCATCTGGTTTGGTCTTAAAGAACCATCTGGTTTGGTTTTAAAGAACCAGTGGTGAAAAGGATGTAGTGTTCTCCGGAAGGCGGTTCCTTTCATGCAAACTTATTCGATACATACAACAATAATTGCAAAATTCCTTACAAAAATTGGCACACATCCAATACAGTTAATAATCACATGCCATTAAACAATACGAAGGTACATCAACAAACCAAAAACTACGCAAATGAATCACGTATAGAGAACACGTGTTTGTCACTCCGTCTTTTGTGTTCACAATTGATTTCTTATAATACGGGTGTATGTTAATATATGACGGTGGTTATATGTTAGAAGATGTCATGACATGGACTGTCATCAAAAACGCCAGACACGCAAAATGGATTGGCTGATCTAGAGTCCGCGCCACGACTGAAAACCGGTGACTGGAGCGCTAGTATCTATGTGCAAAAGCGAAAATCTACCTCTGTTATCCGTTAGTTCCTCAAAAGGCCGCCGGACTTCAATCGTGGCGCGGAATCTATTTGTTGGAACATCGGTAAATGTCACTTCTGTGTGTGTTCATAGGAATTCGGAGTCATTCTCTTTCTTTCATTTCACACATACCTAACCATGAAAAGGCTATGCAAAAATTATCTCGTGCTTTCGCCAACGGACTTCGTTTTTGTCGATGTCGACAAACTTCCCACTTACCGACGACTCTTCAGACATTTACAGTAACTGCGAATTGTTTCTGTCTTTATTGTGTGTTAGGTATGGGGCTTATGAGTAGATCCACATGTGCAAAGTTTAATCTATCATTGTTAGCCACCTATTGTTCTGATTCGTACGGTGGTCAAGATTCAAGGTCGGGCTTCATGCCTATTGTTGATGTTAAAGTTTTTTAGATTGTGTGACGTTATATAGACGACCTTCTTAGGTCGAAGTAGACGACAGCATTAAAGCTTTTTATTAGTTCCTGGGTCAATACACCTTCATAGACTGCTAAAACAAAATCTGTTAAGGGTCTTTGATATACCTAAATTCACACACAAGCGACCAGCTCCAAGAAACAATTAAAACGACAAAGGACCAAACATGTGAAAGAGAGAACGAAATGCCACGCCTTGAATGCACTAAGATATAGTTTATTCCTCCTCTTACCGCTTAAATATAAGATGTAGGTAATCAATGAGCATGAGCGAAAACCTCAGAGCATTGCAGCCTGAAAACTGACATTTCAAACCCACCACGACTTAGGTACGTCGGAAATCACAACAGGTTATCTTGACGTAGGAAATGTTCTAATGGTATCAATTTCTAATTCAATCTGTTCTCTTTTCCAGTAATGAACAAAGGACAAGTCCTGACCCACTACTACAGGATAATGAATAAGCTCGGCGGGTACACTTGGATGCAGACCTGCGCGACCGTCGTCTGCAACTCGAAGAACGCAGAGGAGCAGAACATTATATGCGTCAATTATGTTATCAGGTAAGAGACAGCAACTACAACGAGGAAATCAGTAGTCAACGAGATACCTCTGTATTAGCGTGTCAAAATTAAAAATGGCCCCTTATTCGGTATGACCAAACGTGACATAACGCGGGCTCGGTACGATATCTGCGTGGAATCATCGTATAGAATACATTATGACGTCACACGTTATTGACAAAAAAACTCCTATGGTCATAGCGAATAATAGCCCAGGTCGCAAATCCAGAAACCCCTGTGGGAACTGCATGTTTGCTAGCATTTGTCGGCTCTATAGCAGATCTTTCAAACTTCAAGTGTTTTGCTCCACTTTGTTTCATAGTGCATTTGCTAAAATTTGTGAATCTTTTTATAATTTCAGTGGCCGCGAATACCCCAACACAGTCATGGACTGTTGCCAATTAGAAGACAACGTCCAAGGGGTCAAGCGGGAGGAGAGCGCTGGCGACCCTGAGAACGGACCCCCTGACACCGACAACTCAGGCGGACCACCGCCTCCCAACCGTCACCCGGTCGAGCGAACCGAACCACCCAACAACACGGACGCAGCGTCATCAGCACCGGTACCGACCTCTGATGTCACGCATCTGACGAGGCTCAGCGATACGCAACCGCTACCTCTACACACGACTCCGGAAAGAACGTCTCCAATGCCAGCCAGAAGACTGAAGAAACGAAAGCACACGGACTGTGACGACGAAGCGGAAAGAGAAGAGGAAAGGCGGAAAGCTAACTCCAACCCGAATCCAACAGCAGCCATATCCCCTGCAGAACGAGACCTTTCCAAAACAAACTTGACGATCCCAGAAGGAGCAACTGATGCGACTTCGGTTAGGGACTTGGAAAACGCAATGTCAAAGCATTTACCAGCACTAGATGGGAAGGAAATAGCGCACAGACCGACTGACTTCTCAACAGATGCACTACTAAAGCAACAGCAACAAAAATCGACAATCCAATGGATAGGAACGCAAAACCACCACTTGAACCATCTGAATAGACAAATCCCAGGGAATCATACAACAACGCCAGCTAGTGCGTTGCTAAGACAACTGTATGCTAATCGGGAGAGCGTTATTCGAAGTAATTTCTTGGGAGATGGACGAACTGGGGGGTACTATTCTGGGGATGGACAGTCTGGTCCTTTGCCTACTCCTCCGGGGAGCGAAGGGTCCAGTTACGGCGAGCAATTAGGGCACAAAGGTACCGATATAGGGTCTTTAGCGTATGGGGGATATGCTGACTACCATTCAGCGATGACTCCGCCAGGATCTGTGTCTCCACGAGATAAGCAACAGTACGCGTTGTCATACGATAACAGCGCTTATTCCGAGGCGTTACGGCACTCGTATTTGGCCGAAGCGCCTTTGCCGTTGAAGCCTCAAGCGTATTCGGCCGTTCCAGGGACGTTGGACTACGCATCATCGCTGGACCAATCACAGTTCTTCCATCCGCCGTCATCGTTCCATCTCTATCACCCGCAGGCGCATTCAGCTCATGCGTCTCACTCGCATGTTGACAAATCCGCCCCTCCAAACACAAATTGGTATTCGTCCGGCTCATAGCCTTATTAGAAAATTTATTTGGTATTCTTTAAATTTTGCGAGCTTCTTGAAACTTGTTAAGTTTAGTACATTTTGTTATCGTTGTATTGATGACGGTATTGTTTTACGGCTCAATTAGTTTGTATTATTTCTGGTTCTTAAGAAATTGTATACGGCCAAGACTTTTCAGAATACTCAGTGGAAACATGAAAATGACCGCTTTTGATAATTTAGTAAATTGAATCGAGCAACGATATGCATTTAGTTAAAATGAATCTTATTTTTTTAACTTTAGGAGCTATTTTTGCACAACAATTTAATTTTTAAATTTTGATATCGAATTCGGTATTTATTAAAATTGTTATTTCAATAAACTCGATGGCTATTCAATTAGCTTATTGCATATCATTTTAACGTAAGCTTTTGTAAATTATTGTACAATAGTTATCTACACGACTGTACTTAGAATAGTTTAATTCCTTGACACTGTAAATTGTAGTCCTAAGTGTATATTAATTTAATTTTCGAAATAAGATTTCACTGTACATACCACTACATTCCATTATCATAGAATAAGAATTTATGAAGAAACTTAATTATGTACCCACTTGTTATAGAAAATCCTGATTATTTTGTATCTAATTCATGAGATTTCGAAATATCTTCAAAACGTAATATGTAAGTACCAACTCCATTCCAAAAATAAGACTAATGTATAGATCCAGGACTGTTGAAATATTAAGACGGTTCTAGACTCAAGCCGAGAAATAAAACTTAAATTCGCAAGCGACTTCGCTCACGTAGAACCGGGATAAAAAGTAACATATGAGTATCCGGATCTGATCTATCACTACTCCAAATTTAATCTAAATCTTTTCAGCCGTTATGCGGTGATTGAATAACAAACATAAACTGTCACATTTATAAAGTAAGATTGCTTGCGCATTGGTAGCGCAAAAGTTTCCTCAGTATGATAATATTTAACTGTGTAATTGGTTTTTTTCTTGGTCATTGGTTATGTCAGTGACCAGGGTGAGGTATAGTGGCCCTAGACAGGGCCTTGAACCCTGAAAATATTCAAGGCGCCTCACAGAATCAATAACAAAATCGTTGCGTGACTCACTGACTGACTATCAACGCATAGCCTAAACCGTAAGTCCTAGAGACCTGAAATTTGGAGGGTACATTCCTTTTGTGGTGTAGGGTTGAACTAAGAGAAGAGTTCCCAAAATTCACTCCCTAAGGAGATGCTGGAGGTGGTGATATTTGTATAAAACAAAACTGCAGCAATCCACTAGTTCTAATTTGCAATACAATGGCTGTTCGTGAATTGCCGAGAATATCGTCGTTTCTCGGCGTGAGTCTAGATCTAGCTTAACGATACTAACGCCATCTACGGTAGTCGCATAAAACATGACAAAAGACAAAATACTCAAACATTCCATCACTTTTCAAGCCAAATACGATTATTTTATTATGATAAAGTTTTATTTTATTATTAGTTGTATTAGGTGTTACAATTATTGCTATTTATGGTACTTTCTGTGCAATACACGTGAGAAATTCTTTTCGATTCTAGTAGGCTTTGTTAATGTATCTTATTATAAGAATTATTATCATTATAAATTGTAATAAAGCTGTAATTATAAATATAAATTGGGATAGGCCTGTAACGCAATTATCTGTTATGTTTTTCATTTTAAAACTTGCAATGTAATATTTTTTAAATTTATCATGAACGAAAAAGGATACGTTTTTATTTCTCCGAATAAATTAATTAAGAATTTTCAATAGTTACTTGTTTTATTTCAAAATTATAAAAAAGAATACATATTTGAAGAACATAAACATTATAAAACATACACAACTATAATATATTTAATTAAACATTATGATTTATACTTTATATAAATAAGGCAAAATATATTTTTAAACTTCCATACAAAGTCATGAATAGTTTCAAATATATAAGTAAAATAAAATAGATTTATATTATATTTTACATTCGGCAATAACAATAATTATTACGTCAGTGCAAATCCATCCTATTTGAATATTTTAAATGAGATTCCTTATTACTTAAAGTGGACGGAAAAGCTACAGTCAATTGTACTTAAAAACTACTTACAAATATAAATATTGGTATTTAAGAGCCCCTATAAGTTTCGGGCACGTAGTTATTTCATCGCGGTCGTAACTGATATCTGGCAATGATTTAAATCGTTAAATACGCCCTTACAGTTGAGTGACCGCGCCGTAATGTTACCACGTGAAATAAGATAGCTCGCTCATTTGGAATCAGTGCACATCTAGACACAGTGTCAGCTGGTCGTTTATTTTATCACAAAAGTTCGTGCAATATGATTGCACAAATAAATGGTAATATCAACAGTTAAGTTTATAGACAAAATCACGATTTTTAACTATTCAATAGTGTGCCTGCGTCAGACCTTTGATTAAAATAAAACAGTTTTCAACAGGTTTCGGTGTCTGGGCGTATCTAACGATTTAAATCTTTGATGTCTGGTTACTGACACAGTTTTATATCATCTGTTTATTTAATTCATTTAAAAAAAAACTTTTTTTGAATCGAATTAGATCGATTGCTTTACATTGAGTAAATATTTTATAACAATTAAATTTATTTATTTCAGACATTGTCAATATTCTGTTAGTTACACTTATAACAATATCAGCAGGGAGGCAAATTTACAATTAAATAAATCCATGTCTAGTATAAAACATATAAAAAAAAAAAAATTAGGTAAAAATCTAAAATTTTAAAATAAATAATGCTGTACAGTTCACACGACATTATCTAGCCCCAAGCTTGTGTTATGGGTACTAGAGAACTGATATACTTAACACAATAGATAGATATTTTTTTTATACATAGAATACACCCAGAAACAAATATCTGCAGATCGTACAAATATTTGTTCCGAGGCGGGAATCGAATCCGCAACCTCCTGCGTCACAGGCGAACCTTCGTTCACCGCGCTACAGAGGTAGTATTTTAATATTAATATTAAATTTATTTAAATATTTAACAATAATTGTCATGTTCTACCGGTATCTTATGTTACGAGTCACCGAAACTTGTAGGGGTCTTACTAATTCTTACTAATTCTAAGACAAAAAGGCACTAATTATAGTCTGTGCAGTAAGTCTGAACGTGGTGCGAGTCACCGATTGGTCTCGTTATTGGCGAGATTTCAGTGCTATCTCGAGGCTTTCGTATCTATCGATACGGTGGGTATCAGTATCTATAATTGTTATGTTCTATTAAGGCGCACCGAAACTTGTAAGGGGTCTTGTCTTACTAATTCTAAGAAAAAAAGGCACTAATTATAGTCTGTGCGGTAAGTCTGGACGTGGTGCGAGTCACCGATTGGTCTCGTTATTGGCGTCATTTCAATGCTATCTCGAGGCTTTCGTATCTATCGAGTGGGTGGGTATTAGTATCTACAGTTGTGGTCATATAATTAAGAACGATTTGAAGTTCTAGAAGTTTTTTATTTAAATCGTATCATACACAGAGATGTGTACCTTCTGAGAAGCAACTAGTTATGTTATATAATAGTCACATTAATAGAGCAACCTGACTTTAGAATAAAGTATGAAATCGCTAACTATTTTTTGCACATTTTATTGATTATATCAAAGTAACAAATTCAAATAGTACTGAAACTGGACAAATAATTAAGAACGATTTATTTTACTGCTCGGGAATTGTTTTGTATGACACTTAGATTTAAAAAATCACAATATTATGTAGCACAGGAAACATAAAAAGAAATTTAATAAATATTTAACTAGAATTAATAGTTAATAGCATATCCACGGCTTTTAATTACAGCTTTACACCGGCGAGGCATTGACTCTATTAATTTTTGACATTTCGCAAGAGAAATAGAGTTCCATTCTTTAAAAAAACGTCATACAGCTCTCTTAAATTTTCACACTTTGTATTTGAAACCTTTTTCTTTACTTCAAACCACAGATTCTCTATTGGGTTTAGATCTGGACTGTTAGCAGGCCAGTCTAAGACAGAAACTAATTGCGCTATAAGAAATTCCTTTACAGTGCGTGCAGTGTGCTTTGGATCATTGTCATGCTGGAATGTCTAAATGACCGGTAGAACGTCTTCAGCGTATGGTAACATTGTTTCTTCCAGTATATTTTTGTATTGGAACTGATCCATGTTACCTTCTATCAACTTTACAGGTCCTACACCATGTCCAGAAAAGCAACCCCAAATTTTCACATTTCCACCACCGTGCTTTAATGTAACTTTCGTGTACTTTGTGTCGAATATTGTATTCGGGGGACGTCGTACATATCGTTTTCCATCAGAACATACTCTGTTTATTTCCGTCTCGTCAGAAAAAAGTACATTTTTCCACTGTTGCCCAGTCCAGTTTTCATACTTTCTCGCAAATGCAAGCCGGGCTTGCCTGTGGCAAAGTTTTAACATGGGTACCTTTCTTGCTATCCTACCGTGCAATTTTTCTTCTACCAAACGTCTTCGAATAGTGCGTGCTGAGATTGCTGATGGGTTGTTTTCACCAAAATATTCTTTTCTAAGCTCATTGGACCCTTTAAAAGGATTTTGTTTTGCCATACGAACGATGTTTCGGTCATCTCGAGGAGTTGTTTTTCTCTGTTTAGGTACACGTGGAACATTCGAAGTAGTTTGATACGTAGCAAAATGCTTTACAGCGTGGAAAACCATCGTTTTTGAACATTGCAGATGGTCGGCTATCTTTTTATAAGACCAATTCTTCCGGCGAAGTTTTATTATTACTTCCCTTGTAGATATATCACAACTTTTATTTTTTCCCATTGTTTTTTCTAAAGAAGCAATCACCTTTAATCTTTTACAGCACGTAATGGCGCCAAAATTATACAAACAGTAACAAATCGACTGAGTGTTCGCTATTTAAATTTGAATAAAGGTATACACTACTTAGCGTTCTTAATTACGTGACCAGCCAGTAATAAGGAATACTTTGTTTAAAAGTAGTGTAAAAAGTTTGCCTATTGATTTTTAGCCAATCATGTGTATCAATGAATACAGTGGTAATATGGAAATGTTTTACGATACCGAGAGAAATAAAAACAAATGCATACAATTAGTTTTGCATCTTAGTTGGAAAAAATATTCCCTTTATATCAGCGTTCTTAATTATATGGCCACCACTGTATAATTGTTATGTTCTATTAAGGCGCACCGAAACTTGTAGGGGTCTTGTCTTACTAATTCTAAGACAAAAAGGCACTAATTATAGTCTGTGCGGTAAGTCTGGACGTAATGCGAGTCTCCTATTGGTCTCGTTATTGGCGACATTTCAATGCCATCTCGAGGCTTTCGTATCTATCGATACGGTGGGTATCAGTATCTATAATTGTTATGTTCTATTAAGGCGCACCGAAACTTGTAAGGGGTCTTGTCTTACTCATTCTAAGACAAAAAGGCACTAATTATAGTCTGTGCGGTAAGTCTGGACGTGGTGCGAGTCACCGATTAGTCTCGTTATTGGCGAGATTTCAATGCCATCTCGAGGCTTTCGTATCTATCGAGTGGGTGGGTATCAGTATCTATAATTGTTATGTTCTATTAAGGCGCACCGAAACTTGTAGGGGTCTTGTCTTACTCATTCTAAGACAAAAAGGCACTAATTATAGTCTGTGCGGTAAGTCTGGACGTGGTGCGAGTCACCGATTGGTCTCGTTATTGGCGAGATTTCAGTGCTATCTCGAGGCTTTCGTATCTATCGATACGGTGGGTATCAGTATCTATAATTGTTATGTTCTATTAAGGCGCACCGAAACTTGTAAGGGGTCTTGTCTTACTAATTCTAAGACAAAAAGGCACTAATTATAGTCTGTGCGGTAAGTCTTGACGTGGTGCGAGTCACCGATCGGTCTCGTTATTGGCGAGATTTCAATGCCATCTCGAGGCTTTCGTATCTATTGAGTGGGTGGGTATCTATAATTGATGGTAGTTTATTCGACGTATACAGGGTGTATCATAATATCCCTATAAGCCCGGGGTTATATTCTATTCTGCACATCGTATTCTATATTTGATTAACTATTCATTGTTTCTTCTTTTTTGTGTTAGTTAGGTACCTAGACTTCCTTTGTGCCCCGTTTTTTGCAGCAAATCAATATTTTTATCACTTTTGAATGACTTAAGATCTACGAATTTTAAAATGAAAAGTCGTAGAGCTAAAGTTATTCGTCATGATAATTAGAATAGGCTGCCCGGGCTTATAGGGATATTATGATAGACCCTGTATACCTATCGAGCCGTTGATCCAATTTCCATGAAATTTAGAGCGGCGTGTGGCGTTTTCTTTAATGAAAATTTCTGCCAGGGCTTGGCGCAGTATTCATTCAAAAAATCACCAACACAGGGTAGTTCTTTGTACATGCATTATATCAACATATCTAATGTTAGTAATCATCGATCAGTATTTCAATATTGGGCGACTGCATCTCCAATATTATTTGGTATTGTGAAAAAACGCACAGCCAGCAGTAAATCTGAAAATAAAACAAACCTTTTAACATAAAAATCCTATTAATATTATAAACGCGAAAGTTTCTAAGGATGTATCTTTGTTACTCTTTCACGTAAAACTACTTGATGGATTTGGATGAAATTTGGAATGGAGATAACTGGACTCCCGGAATAACACATAGGCACATTTTTATCCCGACATGTTTTTTTTTTTTTTTTTTTTAATACTACTTGGATGACGGAACAAGCAAGAGGCCCACCTGATGTTAAGCGGTAACCTCTGCCTATGAACAGTTCATTACCTCAAAGGTCACGTCCACCTAGGACGCACCCTATGTGGCATTGCACTGCGCCCGCCACCCTGAGACATAAAGATGAAAAGTCTCATGTGCCTGTAATTTCACCGGCACCCTTACCCTTCAAACCGGAACAGCAATGCGAGCACTACTGCTTTGCGGCAGAAATAGGTATGGTGGTAGTACTTCCCCGGATGAGCTCTTTCACAAAAAAGCTCTACTACTACTACATATTCCCACGGGATCGCGACTAAAGCGGGTGAAACCGCGGGGCGCTGCTTGTAAATAAATAAATAAATAAAGCTGGTCAGTTTGCACAACATTATCTAGACCCGAGCTAAGCAGAGCTTGTGTTATGGGTACTAGATAACTGATATACTCAAACAATACATTACATATGTCGATAGATATTTTTGATTATACATAGAAAATACAAAAAATTTGTTCAGGTTGTGAACAAATATCTGCATATCGTACAAATATTTTTTCCGAGGCGGGAATCGTACCCGGAACCTCCTGAGTAGCAGGCGAACCTTCACCCGCCGCGCCACAGAGGTCGTCAGTGTGACAAACATGTGTGTTGGTAGACAAGCGTACACTTTAGTATAGAAAATCGTCTGCTGAGAAAAAAATAAAACGAAACAAAAACGAATTCGAAGCTAGGAATTCTTCCCCAATACAAGATTTTATAATATTAGTGATCAGAACCGTGTGCTGATCACAATGAGCCTAAACACGGCCAGTCTACTATTATCCATCGAGGAGTTCCGTTGTCCACCTTCCGTCTCCATCATCAGATCAGCTCGCTGTCACCATCCTATGGTATTGTCATCGGAACTTGACAGGTATGCCAAATTTAAGCTCAATCTGATATCAGAAAGTCACCCGCATCGCCATCTATGTAATACTTATTATTGAGTAGTTCCAATGGCCATCTCTGGTTGTCTTCATCAGTTCAACTTTACCAAATGGCACTTTCTGAATGCGCATGTTTGACTTGTTGCTGAAAATACCGAAATCGCTACATGTGTGGCTATAATATTTGAGGAGTTCCCTCAATTTCTCATGGATAACATCACCAGAACCAGATTTTGATGAAAACGGTACCAATCTGGAAGTGGCAGTAATGATGACATACCATTTTTGTATTGTATTTTTTTTTTTTTTCAGTAACCTATCATGTGTGGTTTCAAATGAAAGAGTTCTAAAAATTTACAACAAAAATACCTTTATACCACTCCCCCTCTAAAAAGCTTTTTAAGCACTTTTAATCACTTTTAATCACGATTTTGGTGTTTGAATTTAGAACACACCAATATACTCGAGCCTCCATCTCAATGCAACACCCTCCAATAACAACACCTATACAACCTCCTTGCGCAAAAAATACTCAATACAAAATCCATGTGCAAAGAAAACTCGACATACAACTTCTTGTGCAAATAACTCATCGAGAACTGATTGGTCGACATTTTCGACAAGGAGTTTAGCATTAGAATAAAAACTGTTTTGTGTTCTTTGCTGTGATTAGTAAATTGGCGTTATTTTGAATACTGTATGTTGTACGAACACAAAGTTTAGTGGTACTTAATAATAAATCGATTGAAAATGTATTCAACTGATGAAGTAGATGCCTATTTTCGTTTAAATCTTTCTTTTTCTCGTAGTCATGGTATAAAGTATAGTATGCAACTCTTGAATAAAACGGATTTATATCGAGGGCCATGAATCACTCGCGCTGCTCAGGATTCTAACACTTGAATCATGAATCACTCCCTAAGGTCGTGATTCAAACGTTAGAATCATTCACTTGCTCGAGATTCATCTATGGCCCTCGACTTAAATCCGTCCTTTATTCACTAATTGCATAATATACCATTATACCACAAGTTTTCTAAAAATCTAAGATATTTTTTTTAAAACATACTAAGTTTTGAGCTCTTCCAGGTAGGAGTCGACTTAGTAAATTTTTGTAAAACATGCGCCAAATTTCTCTTAAATCTTAATATACTCATATCTAGATTAGCCCTTCTTTTCTATGGAAATGGTTGTCACATGGTACCGTGAAGTGTACGTAATACTCAAGTAATACTTACATTGTAGGACATCCACAGGAAGTCAATAAAAGCAGCAAAGGTAGCATCCAACTGGAATTAATAAAATAATAACATTTTAATAACATAATATAACACCCAACAGTCACATACATAGTCCAGATCCCACACTAGGATCCCCTGTGCCGTGGGTATCACGAACTACGAGTACCATGGTACCACACACACAGACACGGAAATATTTGCAGATCATACCAACATTTGTACCGCAGCGAGAATCGAACCCGTAACCTCTCGCATCCCATTATTCGCCCGCCGCGCCACAGAGGTCGTCACCAATTCGTGGTGTATATACCCGTTCGTCTCCTCTCGTGGATGTCGTAAAGAACAAATTAAGGGATTTGGGTTTGCGTTATTGACGGACCAATCAGATGAGCTCACCTGATGTTAAGCGGAAACCTAAGCATTTAACAATGCATTACCTCATAGTTCACGTCCACCTAGGACGCGCCCTATGTGGAATTGCACTGCGCGCGCCACCCTGAGACATTAAGGTGAAAAGTCTCATGTGCCTGTAATTTCACCGGCATCCATACCCACTACACCAGGGGATGGGCGGCAGCCTGAGTACTCATCACCAATACAGCCATCACCAATCCGCCTGCCAAGCGTGGTGATTATTAGGAACGCCTCGTCCAGAATAGTTAAGCCAAGAAAATGTACGCAAAAGAAAGGGACGAAATTACAGGCACACAATGAAGTATTATGAACCGCGTAGGAAGGACCCCTAGATGGACCAACGACATTTAAATTGATGCAGGAAGTAAGTGGACGGAGGCGGCTCCAGCCAGTTCGTGATGCCAATCTATGCGGGAGCCCCATGAATACAATTTCCAACAGTGGACTTCTATAGGATGATGATGAAGACGATGAATGAGGTATGACGTCAAAACAGCAACTAACGCCATCTAGTACAATGCTATGACAACAGAACAACAACTTCAATTTTGCGCCATCTGTTGAGGAAATACACAAAGTTTCCCGCAGAGAATCAACATTACATCCAACGTGTTTTCCAATGTTTTTCTTTCATTCTTCTGGTTATTATTTGAAAATTCGTAGGAGAAGGTTACTGACATAGCTCACGGCAAGCTATAAGTGGCAATGGGTAGACCATAAACCTCACAAACGTAATTCGTACATATGCAGAAATAATTAAAATGAAAATAGGTAAGTATGTACGAGGTACAGATGTGATTCAGTTCAGTTCATAATAATATGTTTTGATAAACCTACTGATGTTTTTATCAGCCAACATTTTAACGATCAAGTAGAATAAAAAAAGTTAAAAGTACTTTTATTATTTTCATTTCAATGTGACGCTGTTTTTTTTACGACCCTATGTTACGGAACTAAGTTTTTTTTTATTTTTAATTCTACTGAATGACTGAACAAGCAGATGGCCCACCTGATGTTAAGCGGTAACCTCTGCCTATGAACAGTGCATTACCTCATAGGTCACGTCCACACGCGCCCTATGTGGCATTGCACTGCGCCCGCCACCCTAAGACATAAAGATGAAAAGTCTCATGTGCCTGTAATTTCACCGGCACCCTTCAAACCGGAACACAGCAATGCGAGCACTACTGCTTTGCGGCAGAAATAGGTATGGTGGTAGTACTTTCCCGGATGAACTCTTTCACAAAAAAGCTCTACTACTACTAACGTCGTGTTAGCATGTTATGTATGATGTTTGTTGAAGCATGAAAACCGTACATATATATAGTATCCTCCAATCAGCCACAGTCCGAAGGTGAGTTGGAACGCAATGACGAGCCCCATCGTGATGAGCCAGGGCAGCATGAGACCCCGCATCCAGATGTTGATGCCGACCACCTGAAATGTATAACAGTTACATATCACATTCTAATTGTGAAAAATAACTCAGTTGGAATAAGTCAGTAATGCTGGACAGTTCACACAACATTATCTAGCCCCAATCTAAGCAGAGATTGTGTTACGGGTACTATAGATAGGCGGATGTAGCTTTGAATGTTATAACATGAAACTCCGAGAATAATGCAACTCTCCATTGTGCAATTTTGAGCTTGTGCTATTATAATATTACTAGATGACCCGCGCGCGACTTCGTCCGCGCGTAATTTGAAAACATCCCCGAAGCAGCGTGCAGACAACAACTTAAACATCAACAACCACCCGTGAAACGACTTTTGAAACAACACCACATTCAAGTTTTTCAATTTAGGG
Organism: Operophtera brumata; assembly: GCA_932527175.1. Lineage (NCBI taxonomy): Eukaryota > Metazoa > Arthropoda > Insecta > Lepidoptera > Geometridae > Operophtera > Operophtera brumata. The sequence goes on from OW052229.1 coordinate 5,019,547, forward strand.
GTCACATTTTACCCTTTATTTCCTGAAAATATTTTATCTTAACAACGTCACTGTGAAACGACACCGAACTCAAATTTTCAATTTAGGGGTCCCATTTAACCTTGAGGTCCTGAAAATATTTGAATCTCAACAACGACACCGTGAAACGACCTTTGAAACGACAACATACTCATGTTTTTCAATTTAGGGGTCCCATTTTAACCTTGAGGTCCTGAAAATATTTTGATTTCAACAACGACACCGTGAAACAACCTTTGAAACGACACCATACTCAAGTTTTTCAATTTAGGGGTCCCATTTAACCTTGAGGTCCTGAAAATATTTTGATTTCAACAACGACACCGTGAAACGACCTTTGAAACGACGCCATACTCAAGTTTTTCAATTTAGGGGTCCCATTTGAACCTTGAGGTCCAGAAAATATTTTGATTTCAATGACTACACTGTAAAACTAACTTTTAAAACGTCAAAATACGCTTAAATCTGGCTAAAACGTAAAGTGTATTTATTTACAAACAAAACGTTCCCGTGGCTTTTTTCAGCAAAATTTCAGGAATCTACCTGAGAATTTTCAAGTATCTACTACCAACGGTTTCCGAAATACGAAGCATTTTAGTCTTACATTAAAAGCCGTTTTGGACCCCTTACAGGGTGAATTTTCCAAAAACCTTCCTTAGTACACCCCTACACCCAAAAAGGAATACATCCTCCAAATTTCATGTATCTAGGTCCAGCGGCTTAAGCTGTGCGTTGCAAAACGCAAAGTGTATACATTAAAAGCCCTGTTTGGACCCCTAAGGGGCGAATTTTCCAAATTCCTTTTGAAGTACACCTTTACGGACAACGCTCTCCAAATTTCAAGTCTCTACGACCAGGGGTTTAGGCTGTGCGTTGTAAAAACTAAAGTTTTTTTTTTTACAAATAAAACGTTCCCCTGCCGTTTTTCAGGAAAATTTCAGGTATCGCTGAAACATGTGTTTGTTAATTTTATTTGAGGAATCTCCTTGTAAAATTTCATGGTTCTACTACTAACGGTTTCCGAAATACAGAGCATTTTTGTTTTACGTTAGAACCCCATTTTGAACCCCTTACCATGCGAATTTTCAAAATTCCTTTCTTAGTACAACCCTACGCATCGAGACAAACACACCCTCCAAATTTCAAGTCTCTCCTACCAGCGGTTTAGGCTGTGCGTTGGACCTCGGTCAGTCAGTCAGTCAGTCAGTCAGGACATTGCCTTTTATATATTAGATAGTTTGATAGTGTGAAGGTAGTCACATTAATATTATAAATATAGTAGATAGATCCTATTGTAATAGTCAAATCCAAAGCTCTTCAGAGCCACATACTAAGAAACAACCAGTGCCACAAGATAGAGTTCTTATAAAAGGTAAAAATATACCAACCAATAACATTGGTTAAAAGCCTGGCCTTTGCACTCCGAGCAGAGCACAACCCGGCCACAGCCCACCCCATACCGGTGTGTGTGTGTGGATAGTCCTATATCCTTATGGATCTGTAGTCAGTAAGGTACATAAGGTTTTGTTGAATAACAGGAGGTTTCTGACAGCTATTGAGTGATATTGGTTCAATCTGTAGAACCAGTATCATGCTTTAATATTATAAATGCGAAAGTTTGTGAGTGTTTGATACTTCACGCTGAAACAGCTGGACGGATTTGGATGAAATTTGGAATGGCGATAATTCGACTCCCGGAATAGCACACAGGCACATTTTTATACAGATATTCCCATGGGGTCGAGACTTATCCGGGTGAAACCACGGGGCGCTGCTAGTACAAAATAAAGTGGTGTGAACGAATTTAAAGTGAAACTAACACAGGTATATTAGTTAGTCGTAGTTTAGTTATTAGTATATAGCTATAGTTAGGTCTAGGTATATATTTATGTAGGTATATTAGTTAGTCGTAGTTTAGTTATTAGTATATAGCTATAGTTAGGTCTAGGTATATATTTATGTAGGTATATTAGTTAGTCGTAGTTTAGTTATTAGTATATAGCTATAGTTAGGTCTAGGTATATATTTATGTAGGTATATTAGTTAGTCGTAGTTTAGTTATTAGTATATAGCTATAGTTAGGTCTAGGTATATATTTATGTAGGTATATTAGTTAGTCGTAGTTTAGTTATTAGTATATAGCTATAGTTAGGTCTAGGTATATATTTATGTAGGTATATTAGTTAGTCGTAGTTTAGTTATTAGTATATAGCTATAGTTAGGTCTAGGTATATATTTATGTAGGTATATTTTGTTTGCGCACCGCCGTCTTTTAATTTTGTATTATCCTGTCCATCCAAAGGTTGTCTGGAAGAGATCGCTTTTAGCGATAAGACCGCCCATTGTACATTACTGTTATTGTTTTGTTTATTTTATCTTTTTTATTTTTTATATTTGGTGTGCAATAAAGTGTTAATCTATCTATCTATCTATCTATCTATCTAACTGGCAGGTGATTAAGGCGCTATAGGTTCAACGAACATTTTTGTATGAGGCGAAGAAGGCGAGCGCACGCTCTGATACCGTGTTTTTATATATAAAAAAAATATATAAAAATGTCGTTCAAAGTTTTGTTTAATTTTGTTGATGAATTCACTAACTCAAATAATAACTAACATGTAACCAAATGTTTCAAAAATTAAAACGTGAGAGAAGTGAGTGAAAAATAGCATTTAAATTTTAAAAAGGAGGTATCTTTGTTTTTTTTTTTTATCAAGTGAAGTAATTCAAATATTGTATTGAATTATTGATTTCACTAGATAAAAACCTCAAGAATATCATATATTTTTTTCTTCATAGAAAACTATGAAAATTCTTATCAAAAACTTTAAAATTCTAGAGACATTTGAGAACCTATCGCGCCTTAATGGGTCATGGGTTATATTCTAACATTATGATCTTGGCTTACCATCAATATGGAGAATACGATCAGCAGAACTAAGATGATTATGAAGATAGCGCCAAACACTTGCAAAGCTGAAAATTATAAAATTTAAATTTTAGTACCTCAAACCAGTACCGCACAGCAGTAGTGCTCCAGTTTACAGGGTGGTGGTGAAATTACAGGCACATTAGACTTTTCATCTTTATGTCTAACGGAGGCAGTGCACTGCAATGCCATTTTTTTTTGTTTCATTTTCGTCTGCGATCAGTCTTCTGACTGTGAGCAGATTTGGTGTGGGTTGATGGGCTTGTAGCAGAAGTGGTCCTGCGATTACCTCTCATTTTCTTCTTCTTAGCTTCGGTAATGGCTTCTGTGCATTATTTGCAACAATTTAGCCAATGTCAAGTGATTTATTTATTATAGTTTTATAGTCAAGTCGTCAAGAGTATCTGTCAAGTCCTAACCCAGTTTAAACGGTGGCAGAAAAACTGAGTTTTTACAGGAAAAAATCAACCATTTCGAAAAGACTCGCAATACACTTAAATTTCACTACATCACACATGTGCCATTTATCCAAGTTACACCGGTTAAAATGCCACTAAAATTACACGAAATAACTTGAAAAAACACATTAAAATGTAATAAAATGAAAATGACGGCGTTTCTTTCAAAAATGGCAGATTTCAACCCTCATTTTCTTATGTATCATGTTCTATTGAGTTCCATATGTTGTCATTTCTATGATATGTTGTCAATTCCATGATATGTTGTCAAGTTGCTTGTTTCGTAATGAAAATATAAAACTATTTAGGCTTACTTTGGTAGTTAACCATTGCTTCCTTGGACATAATTTGTCCTTTTAAATCAATAAAAACGGCTAATTACCACTATTTTTCGGCGGTGTATTCGCCGGTCCACAGTCGAACACGGTCGCGGGCGGTGCTCATGATGCAGAGGCTTCTGAACTCATTCTCGAAACGTCAGCAAAGTGGCGAAAAATAGTGGTAATTAGCCGTTTTTAGGGTTCCGTAACCAAACTACGGAACCCTTATAGATTCGTCATGTCTGTCTGTCTGTCCGTGTATGTCACAGCCACTTTTTTCCGAAACTATAAGAGCTATGCTGTTGAAACTTGGTCAGTATGTAGATGTACTCGTATTCTGTGAACCGCATTAAGATTTTCACACAAAAATAGAAAAAATCAAGAAATTTTTGGGGTTCCCCATACTTAGAACTGAAACTCATTTTATTTATTTTTTCTGTCTCTGGATAGGTCTTCAAAAATGATATTGAGGTTTCTAATATATATTTTTTCTAATCTGAATAGTTTGCGCGAGAGACACTTACAAAGTGGTAAAATGTGTCCCACCCTCCCGTAACTTCTAAAATAAGAGAATGATAAAACTACAAAAATATAAGAATATGATGTACATTAACCATGTAAACTTCCAACGAAAATTGGTTTGAAAAAGATCTAGTAAGTAGTTTTTTTTTAATACGTCTTAATTCGTAATCCATCCAAGAACTTTTATATTATGTTACTTGCTGCTACGGAACCCTTCATGGGCGAGTCCGACTCGCACTTGGCCGCTTTTTATTTATTTAAAATGATTCCCACCCATGGTAGTTTCAATTCTATAATTTGTCCTGTTGAAGTTACATTCACCGTTTAGAGATTCTTCTGTTAGAAGCCTGTAACCATGCTCAGTAGAGTCAGAACATTCAGTTAGAACAGTAGTAAGATTAGAACTTCTTCATCAGCATCTGCTTGTTCCGTAATTCAAGTAGCTAAAAAAAACAGCTTTTGCCCTATCGTTCTTATTATTAGCAAGCAATAATAAACAATTTCACAATGGAGAAACACCCATTTTGTAGCCCATTTACTTCTTCTCTTCGACTCAATATCTCAACTTTCTTTCATATTGTTTTCGACAGTCTCAACTTACAGTCTCAGTCTTAGTAATAGTAGAGCTTTTTTGTGAAAGAGTTCGTCCGGGGAAGTACTACCACCATGCCTATTTCTGCCGCAAAGCAGTAGGGCTTGCATTGCTGTGTTCCGGTTCGGAGGGTATGGTTGCTGGTGAAATTACAGGTGCATGAGACTTTTCATCTTTATGTCTCAGGGTGGCGGGCACAGTGCAATGCTACATAGGGCGCGGCATAGGTGGACGTGACCTATGTACTATGCACTGTTCATAGGCAGAGGTTACCGCTTAACAACAGGTGGGCCATCCACCTGTTCCGTCATTCAAGTAGTATAAAAAAAAACACTTTTAGCTCCTATGACTCATAAACCCTATATCCTGGATTATACAAACACAAAAATATTTATTCTGCCAACACAACAGAGAAATTTACAATTAAACATTAATTAATTATTATTATTATTTAATTAATTGACTTGACAAACATTTAAAGTGAACTGATAAACATACAAAACAAAATAACATAACATCAACTTCGAGAACTGCCTGTGTAATGAATTAATAAGTAAATATATTTAAAAAAATAAATAAATGATCAGCAAAAATGGTTGCCACTCAGCATATGCTGCGACAACACACACACTGCTGCAGCGCTGGTTTTACGTGACGCCAGTGATTGTTGGTTAGAAAGAAAGAGAGAAAATTTATTTATTGTTCCCCAAGAGGACACAACACACACACACATAAACATAACATAAAATGAAATAGAAATAAAAACCGGCAGTAGAAAGTAGATTGGCATCGATGTGTGATGTGTGGGGTCAAATAGGTCCCTAGGTGGTTCGGATTAAGATGCCTACCTAACTGTTGGCTTCGTACTCAAGCTCTTAGTCGCACAGCTGCTATGGAGAGAGCTATTTTATTATTATTAATTTATTTATTTATTTATAATACACAGGCAGCTCTCAGAGATGATGCGTGTATATCTTAGTCCTTATCAGTGAGTGCACTTTAAATGTTTGTCAAGTCTATTTTTGAATGAATTTACTGAGGGGGCACTGATCACTGAGTCTGGTAGCCGGTTCCAAGTGCGCACAACTCTATTATTGGAGTTTCATTACGTGATAAGAATCCCAAACAGTGGCGGATTTACAGTCTTGGCCACCCTAGGCCCCAGGCCATGTAGTATGTACCAGCCGCCCCTTTCTCATGGATAGACTATAATTAATTTACTTTATTGACAACTGTTATATAAATGTTATGGAAATGCGCGAGCCTTTAGTACCTATATATAGGTATTTTGAGTTATTTATTGTTATCATCAGTGAATTTTTTGTCACGATTGTCGCCCCTAATATCTGGCAGCCCTAGGCCTGGGCCTACTGGGCCTTAGAGCAAATCTGCCACTGATCCCAAAACCATTTACATAGCTTACAAAGCCATATTGCATGCCACCAGTAATTAGGTACTACTCAATGTGGATCTTGATGTACTTACATCCTCTGACATCAGCTTCAAACAGTGGATTCCACAGTTGCGTCGAGTCCCCTCCGTCCATCTGATACGCTATGAACGTGATGAGGACAAGGCTCATCGCAGCCGAATAGACTGCCACAGCACGACTCCCAGTCTTCACGTTTGAAGACCAAATGCAAGGTGACCAGCATGATTCCAGAACGGGCATTTTAAAGCTTTTGTTGAACTTCTTGTTGATTAAGGATTTTCTCTGCTTCAAACCCTTATCTATACGACTCTGATCTGAAATAAAATAATAGGAAAATGCTTAATTTCGTTAGTGTTTTGCAACGGTAACGAGCCACACCTAATTATTACCGGACTTTTTGGAATCGGTATGAGAAGGTAAATAATAAAGTTATTCATAAAGGAAGAACTGGTTAAGTATCGTTTTGTATAGATTTCTGCATTTCCTAAAGCACCTACCTGTGTTTTATTGATAAAAATCAAGTAATTGAAAATACAAGCACCCCAAAAACAAACTTTCTTTGAACTGAAAACTTGGCTTTTTTTATTAGTTCCGCTCCGCCGCTTCAAATAATCAAATTCCATAGTTAACAATGAATTGGACGCTTGGTTTTTGGTCTCGCTATTTTCAGTATGAAAAACAGAGACAAAGAATGCTTTGATGCTTGAATTTCAATAAAACAAAATAATATTGTGGATTTGGAACGCATCACGATTGAAAGCAGTTGACGTTAGTGCTGACATTGACACTACTGACACAATCAATCAGCAACAACCAAAAGAAGAAGAAGATTTGACCCTGTAACATGGACTTAGCCATGCCCTTTAATAAAGCCACAGCCGGGGCTTTTCCCGCCATTTTCGAAAAGAGTCGTCGTCTGCTCATTTCATTTTATTTCCTAGTGTTTTTTGAGCTATTTTGTGTGTTTTTTGGTGGCATTTTAACCAATGTAGCTCGTCTATAGAGCACAAGTGTAGTGAAATGAATTGGAAGTGTATTGCGTATGACTTTTCAAATTGGTGTAAATTGTCTACCAAAGTTTTTTTTAAACGGCCACCGGTTTACTAAAACATGACTGTGACTTTAACGACTTGGAAGGATTGTAACGTTGCAAATGAGGGCTTTTCAATATGGAATAAAAAAGTTAAAGTAGTTTGATTTGGTTCGATAGATGGCGCTGACTCAAGTATATTTGTCAAAATAACAAATGCATTGTCTGTGCTTTTGAGTTAATATTACGAAAATATATCACTACGTTGTTGACGTTCAAATCAAATCAAATCAAATATCATTTATTGTGAAACATAGGTAATATGATGTAATATAAAAATTCATAAAAACAATGTCCACTATGTTACCAAGATTGGTGTACAATATTAATTAAGCTAGTTATGTCTATAAGAATTTAAATGTTAAATAAATTACACACGTCATATACCTATTTATATATATATACCTACGTCAGACTATAAATGAGTCAAACATTCATAACATAAAAAATTACACGCACAATACACAAATGTCAAAGAAGCTATGATACCTAAAATTTCATTTATTGTCAATTAGTTCTTTAACACTATAAAAACACTTTTCTTGCAGCCACAACTTCATTTTTATAACATTTGACGTTGACATTTCACTTTATTTTGACAGAGGTACTTTAGCTTGTACAGAGCTGGCGCCATCTATTTTCAAGGCTATAAACATAATGAGAAACGGCCGTGAAAACCCGTCATTGTAAAAGTAAAATAATAAATTATAGGTACTTGTTTTTTTTTTATCACAAATAAAATGGTATAATTGGTTAGTTTAAACGTTATAATAATAATTTTAGGTTTTTTTTTACCTGCAATAGTGTGATTTTGATGTCAAATATTTCGTGACATACAAATTTATTTGACATGGTGTTTTATTAAGTTTCACATCGTATAATAATGTGACTGGAACTAGGTACCTATTTTTATATTCAGTTAATTGTAATAATAATTGCATGCTACGCTTAAGAGGAAACACAAGGGCCGTTTTCCCATACAAACGTAGTCCCCTGTTTCCTCCCTGGATAATGCCAGTAGAGCAATACTTTTTTTTCAAAAAAAAATATGGCCACCATGGCATGTCCCTATGTTTTGCTTTTTTTTATAAATTAATTATTAAAAGAGATATGAACATTCAAAAACCTAAAAAAATGGTCAGATTTTCCGCTGTGTTCAAACACCCTGAAAACAAAATTGACTAGATTATATAAAAAAAAAAAAACATAGGAACACGGCTCAAACTTTCTTTTATTTATAATAAAAAAAATAGTTAAATTGGTTAAGTTTTGGAGAAGGAATCAGGGGACTACGAATTGTTGATTTTATGTACTTTTAATAGGTATTGTCGATCTAAGCTGCAGTTGTCTCTATCACGCTTTGCGGGGGGAGGTTTGAGGTCTGCGCGACAGCAATAGATTTTACAAATACCTATTTTTTAATTCTCTAGCCCTTGGTGTTTCCTCTTAAGCGGAATGTGTCGGACATAATATAATTATTTAATATATTTAATTTAACCTCATTTATTAGTTACAATAAAGCCTTCCAGCAAAAGCTTTTTTAGTTTACTTTTGAATTTATCTGGACTATCAATTGTCTTCATGTCACCAGGTAGAGACTTATATAATTTAACTTTAATTTAATTAAAACTTCATTTACAATAAATAAATTTCATTTAATTTTCATTTCATTTGAAAATGGCAAAAGCACACCATGCGACGCCAAATATAAAAAAAAAATAACCTTAGCCAAAACATAGATACCTACTATACGCCAAAATAAGAAACTCGGTTTTCTGCTCAGACGAAGGACTCCTTCTTCTGAGGTTTTCTGCCACCATTTTAACTGGACATTGACTATAAAATATATAGGTATAATAACCACTATCGTAATTGGTATTGGTAAAACTGTCCTCAGAAGCCATTATAAGAAGAGAAGAAGAAGTATAAAAAACCGACCAAGAGCGAGTCGGACGCGCGCACGAAGGGTTCCGTACCATTTTTATCAAAACGGCAAAAAAAAACACGTTTGTTGTATGGGAGCCCCCTTTAAATATTTGTTTTATTTTAATTTAATTATTTATTTTTAAAGTGATTATATAACTATATATTCTGTTAATATTTCAAGCGTTGCCGTTATCATTATTACTTATACTATTATATATTCTGTGTCATTATCGAGCAAAAACAAGCAAAAAATCTCGTTTGTTGTATGGGAGTCCCCTTAAATATTTATTTTATTCTTTTTTTAGTATTTGTTGTTATAGTGGAAATAGAAATACATAATCTGTGAAAATTTCAACTGTCCAACTATCACGGTTCATGAGATACAGCCTAGTGACAGGCGGACAGACAGACAGACAGAGAGACAGACAGACGGACAGCAGAGCCTTAGTAATAGGGACCTGTTTTACCCTTAGGGTACTGAATCGTAAAAAATAAAAAAAGAAGAAGAAAAACAGTACCTACCTAAATAGATAGATTATCTAAGCAAAAGGTAAGGTAGGTAGGTAGTCTAGGTACAATAAGTAGAGCTGTTCTGTGACCATTTTTTCTATGCTGTGTGTGATACAGACCGTTCCCCGTAAGATGTCCTTTTTTTTTACGATGGGAAAATGCATTACGCATGTCCTTCAGCTCGGGGAGAGCTGAGGGGGTCTGTCGGGCTCTCCGTTGGCTAGCACCCAACGGCATACCGACTAAAAACCCATCGATATTCCTTCCTTCACCTTAATGCTAGTGCATCATCAAACCACTCATCATCTGACGAGTGGTTTAGAGATGCACCAACACTTGACAGGGTCACGGGGTCCCGGTTGGATTCTACCGCGGCCCTGTCGGCCCGTAAGATGTCCTGCCTTGATAGGCGTGCCAACCATGTAGGTTGGTTGAGTAGATGGGATCTATAAGTACCTATATAGATATAATTGTTCTGTGGATGGGACAGACAGGGGACTCTATACAGTAGTGTTGGTAAGTAAAAATCCAAAAGTACGTAGGTACCTACCATGTAATGTAGGTACCTACCTATCTACCTAAGCAAATGCCTGTACCTACGAGGTAATGCATTGCATTGGACGTGACCTATGAGGTAATGCACTGTCCATAGGCAGAGGTTACCGCTTAACATCAGGTGGGCCTCTTGCTTGTTCAGTCATTCAAGTAGTATAAAAAAAAAACCTACACCTAAGTACTAACTTAGTCCTCAGGTAGAAGAAGGTATCTGCTTATAATAAGTGGTGCATGAAAGGAAACTCTGTGAGGTGCACTCCTTTCTCCACACTAGTTCTTCCACCATTTGTTGAAAGACCCTTTTCAGGCCGCCGTAACTACGTTCACCTTATTTAGAATGATGGGTATTAGTGTCTACGTAAGTACCTAGGTACTAAGCAATGACCGATAACTCTATTGGTAGAGATTACTTAATCTTGAACAAGTCGCGGCTGACGTTTGATAAAGATATCATCGTTTTCAAGTAAAATAATAGGTATAATAAGGTAAGGACCTACTATTAAGCATACATACCTACATACATACCTATACGCATTTTTTCCCGGAGAGGTAGACAGAGCCTCAATGGGCCTCTTTTTACAGTGGATTGCACCATGTGGACTTTACAAGTGGTGAGCTCATCGCCGCCATTGCTTCCCACGACTGACTCGGCTAACTAACGTCGCCTTCCAGTAATAACACAAGCAGAACAGAGCACGCGGAACAATTAGTGAGCGAAAATCATGAAAAACTTCAACTATGTCTCAAGTAAATTATTATTTCCAAAAAAAAACTTCTTTTTTATAAACCTTTAAATTGCCTTTAATATTGTTAAATAATCATTAACATTGGTTGAATCGTAAGCAGCAGGCTTATTTAGGCTTCCGTAGCCAAATGGCAAAAACGGAACCCATGGGTTCGTCATGTCTGTGTGTCTGTCTGTCTGTCCGTCCGTATGTTACAGCCACTTTTTTCCGAAACTATAAAAACTATGCTGTTGAAACTTGGTAAGTAGAAGTATTATGTGAACCGCATTAAGATTTTCACACAAAAATAGAAAAAAAACAATAAATTTTGGGGGTTCCCCATACTTTGAACTGAAACTCAAAATTACATTTTCTTCAAACCCATACGTGTGGGGTCTATGTATAGGTCGTCAAAAATTATATTGAGGTTTCTAATATCATTTTTTTCTAAACTGTATAGTTTGCGCGAGAGACACTTCCAAAGTGGTAAAAAAAATAACTCCCCCCTGTAACTTCTAAAATAAGTGAATGATAAAACTACAAAAAATATATGATGTACATTACCATGTAAACTTCCACCGAAAATTGGTTTGAACGAAATCTAGTAAGTAGTTTTTTTTAATACGTCATAAATCGTAAACCGCAGTTTACCTTTGATTCAGGTCGAGCAGGCATACGGCTCGGTACCATCCTTACCTCATTGGTATACGTTCTATTCGCACAAAACGTTTTGGTTCTACCTTTATAATGCGAACTGCTAAGGAGTGGAATACACTACCGTCGTCTGTCTTTCCTGAAAACTACAATCTGGGTCTCTTCAAGTCTAGAGTGAATAGGTGCCTTCTAGACCTTTGTGCTCCATCTTCGGCCACATCGTCACTTACCAACAGGTGAGATCGTGGTCAAACAAAGGTCTATCAATGTTAAAAAAAAAAAAACAATGTTACTTGCTGCTACGGATTTGGAACCCTTCATGGGCCAGTCCCACTCGCACTTGACCGCTTTTTTGTGTAAACCATAGGAAATTTTTTCTATTGTGTCAAAACAAAAGGAATTTTTAAATTAAAATGAAATAAATGAAATATTTATTGATTGTGAATTTTTATAAAAATAAACTATATTATACCTATTATAATGTTTTCTTTTAAATTATTTGGGCTATCAGTTTAGGAGAAGTAGGCTTTCTAGGATAGGTCTAAGTATATAGTTTTCGGTATATTACCGCTCGTTTAAGTAGGAGTTTAAAGAGGTATTCCCTGAAATTACCATGGTCTCTCCAGCCTAAGAATAGACCCCTCCGTCTCCTCCTGTGGATGTCGTAAAGCTGACTAAGGGATTACCCGGACTTGTTGGTATAAGCTTCGTTGGCATAAGATTTGTCCTGGCTGCTAGCTTATAAAAAGCTGTAGAAAGCGTTAGCTGAGTTAGTCGTGGGAACCAATAGTGGCGATGAGCTCACTACTTGTCACGTCTATATTCCACGATGGTGGAACCCACTGTGAAAAGAGGCCATTGAGTCTCTGCCTACCCTTTCGGGGAAAAAGGCGTGTGTCTATGTATGTATGTGTAAAGAAGCTGAAAGTTTCCTGAATTTCATAATAAACTTACCACCCAAGAGAGCTAAAATTAATATATTCTAATACAAGGTAGAGAGTTGGATTAACGCTAAATCGCCTATACTTAATTTATGTAATTGACCCGAATTCTAAACTTTAACGATAGAACGATGCTGAAAATACTGAACTATCTTGACGACCTCTGTGGCGCGGCTGACGATGGTTCGCCTGCGACGCAAGAGGTTGCGGGTTCGATTCCCGCCTCGGAACAAATATTTGTGCGTTCTGCAGATATTTGTTCAGGGTGTTCTGGGTGTTTTCTATGCATAATAAAAAATATCTATCTATGTATTGTATTATATTAAGTATATCAGTTATCTAGTACCCATAACACAGGCTCTGGCTTAGCTTGGGGCTAGATAAAGATGTGTGAACTTGTCCAGCATTTAAAAAAAAAAAAAAAAAAAACTATCCGTTGGCTGCCATGGAAACAAACACTGCAAGCACGCTGTGGTGTACGGTGTAAATAGAGCCTTTCCGTCTCTTCCCGTGGATGTCCTAAAAGCCGACTAAGGGATTACACCACGGGATGGGCAGCAGCACCTGAGTACTCAACACCAATACTGTGATCACCAATCCGCCTGCCAAGCGTGGTGGTTATGGCAAATTCCCCCCATAGCATTCTATCCCCCCATATCCTTATTCTGCAGTGGACGTCATACGGCTGATGATGATGATGATGACGATCCAGTGCAATTTGCTCTATGATAGTTCGAAACACGATAATCTAATAAAAACCGGCCAAGTGCGAGTCGGACTCGCGTACGAAGGGTTCCGTGCCATTAAGGATCCCCTGAAATTTTCATTTTAATATTATGTTTTTAACCCCCGACGCAAAAACTACGGGGTGTTATAAGTTTGACGTGTCTGTGTGTCTGTGTGTGTGTCTGTCTGTGGCATCGTAGCTTCCGAACGGATGAACCGATTTTGATTTGTTTTTTTTTGTTTGAAAGGTGAATTAGTCGGGAGTGTTCTTAGCTATGTTTGATCAAAATCGGTTCAGCCGTTTCATTGCGTTGAGGGTTTATTTAATTTTTACAAAATTAATTTTGTATATGTTGTTATAGCGGCAACAGAAATACATCATCTGTGAAAATTTCAACTGTCTAACTATTATGGTTCATGAGATACAGCCTGGTGACAGACCGACAGACGAACGGACAGCGGAGTCTTAGTAATAGGGTGCCGTTTTACCATTTTGGTACGGAACCCTAAAACACATTTTTTTTTTAATTCAATAGCCGGCAATGTGTCTCATATGATTACCTTTCTATTTATAGCGTATTGTTAACTCGCAGACATTAATTTTATTGCGTAAAGATATAGGTATATAGGTAATAGGTATAGATAGTTTCTGGTTTCTGATTTCACGATCAAGTAAAGGTATTTAATTTCATAATAAACTTATGGCGCCTACGGCGAAGTGGCTAAGTTGAGCTTTAGGTATACCTACGAAATCCATGTGTTGTGGGTTTGATTCTCTTGTATTCTGTTATGAAAATGTGAAAGCCCAGATTATAAAGTGCATTTACATGAATCGACGTAATTATAAATGCATCGACGTAAACTTTGGTCGAAGTTTATGTGTACCTACCTAGGTAGGTACCTACCTACAGTATTTAAGCCAACAATTTTTGCACCGTAGGAACTCATTCCCACTCTTAACTATATAGATCAAAGGGATTCTTATAGGACATATTCTTATGAGTATTTCTATATTCTATAGAAACACTATCATAAAGAAATTCCTCTTAGAATTTATTAGTAAGATGACGAACGCAAATGAACTTTGCCTCATCTCGATTGACGCTCAGCAAAAAGAATGCAGACTCCACAACAATGCGCCGGCTATAAATACCTACATATAATAGTAGATATCGTAGGTATTACAGACCTGAAGTTTCTCTGTACGCTTGATCTGATCCGGTCACGAACGGTGTACCGCGCACTTCACACCGGTTGGTTCAGTTTTAGATGGGCAGCGCAACGCTCGCGCACCCCGTTGTGCTTTGATATTATCGATACCGGCTTAATACCGATTTTTTTACATAAAACATTTAAATTGTGAAGTGATTTTGTTTGCAGTTGTAAATTAAAACTTATAGAGTAGAGAATTGTGAGTTTTTTTACGTTTCTAGTGAAGGATCTGCAGATTGTTGGAGTGAAATTTTGCTGTTCCTTTTGCAACTTTGTTCCAGTGAAGTTCATCGCGATTCTTATTAGTGTGGTAAGTGAACTTTCTTGTATTTTGAATCTAAGGTGCAAGTATTGACATGTGATTTTATTCTTTTGTTTCGTTATATGGTACACGGCACACGGCGTGCGTGTTTTACCATTTCTTTTGTGTATGACTGGTTTTGTGGTCCAGGGTTTGGGTCGGTATAGTGTACTTACCTACTTTCTTACTTTATGTTATGCATCAGGCACTTTGGCTGGTCTGCGGTACGTACCTACTACCTACAGTACCTACCTATACTTATTCATTGCTCACAAGAGTCCAGTAGAGTCTTGGCCGATTATTGTTTTCTTTTTTTAAATGAGGTGTGTTGACTTATTTATTGATGTGTACCAACCTAAGTTCTGATTACATACCTATACTTACGTCTATAACTAGGTATGTTTGATTCTACTCGCCTAATACAGTTTGTAGGTAGGTATCTCATTGCTCACAAGAGTCCAGTAGGTAGAGTCTGATCGATTATTGTTTTTTTTTAAATGAGGTGTCTTATTTATTTGTATTTACGTGTACCAACCTAAGTTCAATGATTATATAGTACCTACCTATACTTACGTCTATAACTAGGTATGTTTGATTCTACTCGCCTAATACAGTTTGTAGGTAGGTATCTCATTGCTCACAAGAGTCCAGTAGGTAGAGTCTGATCGATTATTGTTTTTTTTTAAATGAGGTGTCTGATTTATTTGTATTTACGTGTACCAACCTAAGTTCAATGATTATATAGTACCTACCTATACCTACTTACGTCTATAATTGGGAACTTATGTCCGATTCAACTCACCTAGTAAAATTATAATGGTCCTTCGGTATGTAGGTAGGTAGAGGTAGGTAGCTGTACCTACTTTGGTTCACGGTGCATCAAAAGAGCCTAAAGAGCCTGCGAGGCACGCTGAATCCATCCTTCATCATCGGTGATGGCTCTTTCCAAGGCCGTCATACGGGTCAGCATGGTGACCAAGAAATAACCAGTTACTCGAAGAAGAACAAGTAAGATAGGTAAACCTTAAAAATCTATTGATTGAACTTAGATCCTACCAAATACCTAAGTAGGTACCTAGTAGGTATATATTTTGTGTATATTTTCGTAATAGGTAGGTAAGTAAGTTAGCTAGCGCCTAGCTATTACGGTAAGTACCTAAGTAGGTAGAATGGTAGTTATTTAATGCATATTAGTTACTGTACCTAGGTACCTACCTACTTCTTAGTGTTTGAGATGTTGGTAGAGTCGCTTATTATTTTATCTGCAGGTTTATAAACAAGATAAAGATAATGTTCATTGACAATGGCAGTAACATTAAACTAGGTATTTAGTACCTATCTAGTAGTTATCTAACTGATGTACCTACCTACAGTTATCTAGGTACCTATGCTACGAATTCACCCGATAACGAAATACCTACCTAATCCATCTTAGAGTCTGTTCAAAAAGAGAAGCGTCGTGGCGGAATTGTGAACTAACTAGGTAGGTATTTCTTTAGCCTAGGATTCAAACTGTCGGCATTTTGATTTTTATACTAAATAAATAGTTACAGTTATAAAATAATCAAAATGGAACAGACGCGCTATCGTATTGCTGAACAAAAAAGGTAAATAAGCACAGCTGCGCCCTCAATCCCACGACGCTTCTCTTTTTGAACAGATTCTACTGGCACCTCAACTCCTCAGGGATCGAACAGGAACCACCTTCTTCTTCACTCAACATCAATAATACCGTGATAACCATTCCATCGTGGTGATTATGGCAAAACTTCCATTGTATTTAAGGCGGGGAGAGCTCGTCCATTGGACGTCCGTTGGACGTTTTTAGTAGTAGTAGAGCTTTTTTGTGAAAAAGTTCGTCCGGGGAAGTACTACCACCATACCTATTTCTGCCGCAAAGCAGTAGTGCTCGCATTGTTGTGTTCCGGTTTGAAGGGTAAGGGTGCCGGTGAAATTACAGGCACATGAGACTTTTCATTTATGTCTCAGGGTGGCGGGCGCAGTGCAATGCCACATAGGGTGCGTCCTAGGTGGACGTGACCTATGAGGTAATGCACTGTTCATAGGCAGAGGTTACCGCTTAACATCAGGTGGGCCCCTTGCTTATTCCGTCATACAAGTAGTATAAAAAAAAAAAAACGTTTAGCGACCGCTGATGATGATAATGATGATCAGTACACACAACATTATCTAGCCCCAAGCTAAGCAGAGCTTGTGTTATGGGTACTAGATAACTGATATATACTTAACACAATACATTACACAATTGATATTTTTTATTTATGCATAGAAAATACCCAGAACACACCCTGAACAATTAGGTATCTGCAGATCGTACAATGTTCCGAGGCGGGAATTGAAACCGCAACCTCCTGGGTCGCAGGCGAATCTTCGCCCGCCGCGCCACAGAGGTCGAGGAGTAATGATTCTTTCACATTACATACATTTATAAATTTATTTAACTTCAAGGGCATAAATACCTAAGGCATAAATATAAAGAGCATACCTTTTTCTGCCGCAAAGCAGTAGTGCTCGCATTGTTGTGTTTCGGTTTGAAGGGTAAGGGTGCCGGAGAAATTACAGGCACATGAGACTTTTCATCTTTATGTCTCAGGGTGGCGGGCGCAGTGCAATGCCACATAGGTTGCGTCCTAGGTGGACGTGATCTATGAGGTAATGCACTGTTCATAGGCAGAGGTTACCGCTTAACATCAGGTGGGCCTCTTGCTTGAACCGACATCCAAGTACTTAGTATAAAAAAAAAAAAAAAAAAAAAAAAAAACTAGGTGGGCTAAATACGGACTTTTAAAATTACGTGGCCAGAATGCGTTTTTTTTTCTTATCATTGATAGACCTTTATTTGACCACGATCTCACCTAAGTTGGAAACATACTATGTGGCCGAAGATGGGGCACAAAGGTCTAGAAGGCACCTATTCACTCTAGCCTTGAAGAGACCCATTATTATTACTTTTAGCTTGTAAAATGAAAATGAAAATGAAAATGAAAAACATTTATTTGGCACAAAACAAAAAACAAACAGAACAAACAGAATACTAGGAATACAGTAGGACAAAAGCAGAAAAATAAATAAAAAATAACAACCAAAAACATAAAAAAACAGATACAAAAACATAATTTAGACACTTAAGTTAAAAAGAAAATACATTCAAAAATTTAAAAATAGTTCGAAAAACAATGTTTACTAATTGAAAAAATAAAATAAATAAATGTCCCACGCATCCAATCTGTCCGAAACAAATTAACAAAGGAAACAAAAAGTTGCGCCAAAATGGCATCAGCTCAACATATTTTTTTTTTTTTTTTTTTTTATACTACTTGTTTGACGGAACAAGCAGATGGCCCACCTGATGTTAAGCGGTAACCTCTGCCTATGAACGGTGCGTCCACCTAGGAGGCGCCCTATGTGGCATTGCACTGCGCCCGCCACCCTGAGACATAAAGATGGAAAGTCTCATGTGCCTGTAATTTCAATAATGCGGAGTAGGTTAACTAATGCAACTTTTGTCGTGATGAAATTCTGGGATCAATATGGATGCACCCATTTTTTTGCATCAGTTTTGTTATCAAGAGGAAAACAGATTTAAAAATCGGTAGTTGAACAACCAGTAATTTAATTTCGACGTCACAAATTACCAAGTAGCAGTGAAAGTCCCAAAGAAATGGTAATCATGATTAAATGCCAGTATATTCATACTAGCTGTTGTTTATCTGTGGTGGGCCAACTCAGCCGTGACTGGGGCATTGTTTATGTGTCAAACTTAAGGTGGATGCTTTCGCTTGTAGCGCGAAATTCAAATTTTTTCGTGTTTTTTGCTCATCACAGCTCATCAACACTTCTTCAGATAGCGAAAACTAATTTGCCGGTAATCGTCGTCGTTTCGTATGAGGTAGTGCTGGCCTCTGGGTTCAGAGTTTGTCAAGCCGCCCGAGGTACCTGTACTAATATTTATTCTGTGCCCGAGGGCCTCTGACATAGCTTATCGACTGCTATTAATCAATAACAGCCGGGACCGACAGCTTATGCCCTCCGAAGCACAGAGCGATGGAAATCCGCACATTACTTAGAAAAGTCATTGGTCATTGGCCTAGGATCGAACCCGGTATCGTTGGATTCTGAGTTGCACTATTGAACCGTTAATTATATTGCCGGTAATTATATGACCTAACACACAAGTTTTAATTTATAGTATCACATAAATATCACTTAAAGTGCTTGAAACAAAAAAACACTGTAAAACCATTGAATCACAATCGTAGCTAAACTATAAATTAAAACTTATGTGTTAGGTCATATTAATTACCGATAAATTAGTTTTCGCTATCTGAAGAAGTGTTGATGAGCTGTGATGAGCAAAAAAAATGAATAAGTAATAATTTCGCGCCACAAGCGAAAGCAACCACCTTAAATGCACTGTTTACTAATATACATACATGCATACCCACTCGCCCCGAAAGGGTAGGCAGATCCTCAATGGGCTACTTTTCACCGTGAGTTGCACCATCGTGCAATACAGACGTAACAAGTGGTGAGCTCATCGCCGCCATTGCTTCCCACGACAGACTCGGCTAACGCTCTCTTCCGGTAATAACACATTCCCTAATAAGCTAGCAGCCAGGACAAATCTTATACCAATCTTACTAACAAGTCCAGGTAAGCCCTTAGTCGGCTTTTACGACATCTACGGGAGGAGACGCAGGGGTCTAGTCTTAGACAATTCAATGGGGAATTCTGTACGGTTCTGGTATAATAAACTTCAGAAAGTGGATCTTAACTTCCTATTCGAAGATTTAAATCCTACATATAGAATAATCTAATTATGAAAGCATTTTAAAATCTAACTAGATGACATAAAGCCGCGTGGCCTGATGTGGCTCTGCCCCTCGGCAGCTAGCAAGGCAGTTTGCAAGGCCAATTTTACCCATTCCATTACGAAGGGTCTAGTTATATGTTTATGTTTAAAACCCTATGGGTATTTTTTTGTGTTTTTTCTTTTTTCTATGTAATATTTCATTGTTTTTTTTTGTTTACGTGCTATTATTATTTGTTATTTCTCTTAAGTGTGTGTGCTACAAATAAATCTTTCTTTCTTTCTTTCTTTTCTTCAATATCTTGTCCTACATATTATAATTTTGTTGTTAATTTTATAAGTAGGTAGTTTATAAATCGTAGAATGTGCAGTCTTCAAATCATGAACTTTTGCTGATTCTCTTTACACTTTACTTTTGACTAAGTTGGCTTTCTTTTTTAGGGTTCCGTAGTCAAAGACAAGGAACCCTTATGGATTCGTCATGTCTGTCTGTCTGTCTGTCTATCCGTGTATGTCACAGCCTTTTTTTTTCCGAAACTATAAGAGATATACTGTTGAAACTTGGTAGGTAGATGTATTCTGTGAACCGCATTAAGATTTTAACACAAAAATAAAAAAAAAAAACAATTATTTTTGGGGTTCCCCATAACTAGAACTGAAAATAAACATTTTTTTTTTCATCAAACCTATACGTGTGGGGTATCTATGGATAGGTCTTCAAAAATGATGTTGAAGTTTCTAATATCACTTCCAAAGTGGTAAAAAGTGTCCCCCCCCCGTAACTTCTAAAATAGGAGAATGATAAAATTAAAAAAAGTATATGATGTACATTACCATATAAACTTTCACTCAAAATATATAATGTACATTACCATATAAACTTTCACTCAAAATATATAATGTACATTACCATATAAACTTTCACTCAAAATATATAATGTACATTACCATATAAACTTTCACTCAAAATATATAATGTACATTACCATATAAACTTTCACTCAAAATTGGTTTGAACGAGATCTAGTAAGTAGTTTTTTATTTTTGGGGTTACCCGTACTTAGAAAAGAAACTAAAAAAAAAAAAATTCATCAAACCTATATGTGTTTTGCTATCTATGGATAGCTCTTCAAAAATGATATTGAGGTTTCTAATATAATTTTTTTCTAAACTGAATAGTTTGCGCGAGAGACACTTCCAAGTTGGTAAAAAGTGTGTCCCCCCCATAACTTCTAAAAAGTCAAAATTGGTTTGAACGAGATCTAGCAAGTAGTTTTTTTTTAATACGTCATTAATCGTAGTCCATCCAAGAACTTACTTGCTGCTACGGAACCCTTCATGGGCGAGTCCGACACGCACTTGGCCGCTTTTTCTATGTAGGTGTAGGTATCAGCTTCTCCTTGTTCTCGATGCACCACACAGGCGCTTCCCATAGTAAGAAGGATCATCAAATAAAGCGCGCGCTGTGTTTGTTGCCTGATTCTGTTTTGGTCGCATTGGAACTGAAGTAAATTATGGATTAAAACTAAAATGGAGATGGACAGGACACACAATAAGAGGAAAGAATAAATGGAGCAGAACGCTAATGAGTTGGTTCCCGAAATACAACAAACGAAAGAGAGGGGGACAGTTTAAAAGGTGGGAGGATGAGCTAAAGGATATTGCAGGAAAAACATGGACAAGGATAGCAAGAGATAGAGAAGAGTGGAAGAGGTTGGAGGAGGCCTTTGCCTAAAAAAAGGCAATCAGATAACGGTGTCGATGTCGCAGTGTAAACTAATGATTGTATAAATATGTAATATTATCTGAAATAAAGGCTTAATAAAAATAAAAAAAAATATGTTTTTAAGACGATTCAAAGTAATCCTTGGGATACCAATTCAATTAAATTCTTGTTGAATGGCTTCTTTCTTCTTTTCTTCTTGCAATGGCTTCCGAGGAGTGCTCCAAACAATTTCGCCAAGTGATCTATTTCTATTTTTTATAGTCAAGTTGTCACGAGTCTCCGTCAAGTCATAACCCAGTAAAAACCGAGAAATACAGGAAAGAAACCACCATTTCAAAAATACTCGTAATACACTTAAATTTCTCTGCATCACACATGTGCTATTTATTCAAGTTACACCGGTTAAAATGCCACCAAAATTACACGAAATAACTCGGAAAAAAAATTACGGCGTTTCTTTCAAAAATGACAGATTTAATGAATGGGTATTCCGGGTATTTTCTATGTATAATAAAACATATCTATCTTATAATTTATTGTATTAAATATATCAGTTATCTAGTACCGATAACACAAGCTCTGCTTAGCTTGGGACTAGATAATGTTGTGTGAACTGTCCAGCATTATTTAATATTTTTTTATTTTATGAATGGTTTTCAATTTATAAAATATTGTTGACTTTGTCTGTCTGTCTGTATTCTGTCATAGGTTATCTTATCTATATCTCATAATAGTCATAATAGTAATAGTATCTCAGCAGCCGTAAGGGGTAGCCAGGTGAAATTTTAAGTGAATATTAAGTAGTTTTTTTTAATGAAACTTATGGGCAAACTAGCTTACGGCCCACCTGATGTAAAGTAGTCACCGTCGCTTATAAACACCGGAAACACCGGGGGGTATTGTCGATGCGCTGCCTATACCCTGAAGGAATTTATGAACATTTTTCTTGAAGCGACACATGTCGTAACCAAGCGGGAAAACCTCAGATGGAAGCTCATTCCATAGTTTGTAGGTATGGGGAAGAAATGATCTCGAGAAACGAGTCGTACGAGAAACCCAGGGATCTATGATGTGTGGATGAGCTTTGTCACGTTGCCGGGAAGAGCGATGGTTGTGGTTGTGGTTGTGAGCAAATAATAAAAAATACTTTGATGTAAACTTTTAGAGTTACGTAGTGAAAACTGTGACTTGAAAACGGAACCCTACCGCTCCTATACGCAGTTGGCCGTTATTCTTACGTCACATTTTCACACGAGATCTTTTTGCTCTTCGTCTCTATAATCTTGTTTGTATAAATTAGCCTTACCTACACACAACATAACGAAATTAGCAGCGCGCCATGCCAAAGACCCCCTGGGAGTGGCTAGCCCTGTCAAAATAATTACCACCAATAATCCAATATTGACAGCTGGATTTAAATACATAGACGCATAGATGGATATAGAGCTACAAAGATAAAATTCATAGACTGGTCCATATGTGACTTGTTGATAAGATTCGTTGGTATAAGATTTGTCCTGGCTGCTAGCTTATTATGGAATGTGTTATTACTGAAATAAATTGTTAGCTGAGTCAGTCGTGGATAGCAATGGCGGCGATGAGTTCACCACTAGTCACGTCTATATTCCACGGTGGTGCAACCCACTGTGAAAGAGGCCCATTGAAGCTCTGCCTACCCCTTCGTGGAAAAAGACGTGTGTCTATATATTTTATGTATACCTACAGTAACAAAAATAATTTGCCTCCGACTTTGTTTTTGATGAACTACAAAGTGACCCATCCTATTTCACTTCCGGTTATATCAGTTACACCGACAAAGGCAAGGTCATCAACTCTAAGGCCAATTTCTCGTAGTAATTTGAAGAAAGATTTTTTCATTACAAGCTTTTATAAAATTAGTGATCGTAAGCGTGTGCTGATCAAAATGAGTCTAAACACGGCCAGTCTACTATTATCCATCGAGGAGTTCCGTTTTCCACCTTCCGTCTCCATCATCAGATCAGCTCGCTGTCACCGCCATATTGTATTGTCATCGGAACTTGACAGGTATGCCTACAGCTCAATCGGTTGAGGAAGTTGCAACATTCCACCCGGATACCACCCAGACACACATACCATAAAAGCAACAACACATACAACACACAACATGCAATACACAAGCATACAAGCAAACAAAACATCACACATTGACAACATGCAAGTGCAAGTTTTACATACCTAGCAAGTTAAATAGCTTGTAAAAAAACACACTGATAGTTTACTGAATCGAGATTAAATTTTGAATTTAATCAAAATTCAAAATAAAATAAAATAAAAAAAAGAGAAGTAAAATTAAATTTTAAAAAAATAGTTCTTCAGGGCAGGCAACGCTTTGGCAATGCCCCTGGTGTTGCAGATGTCAATAGGCGACGGTAACCGCTTACCATCGGACGGGCCATATGCAAGTTTGTCGCGCCATAACATAAAAATAAAAATGCTATTTTTCTTTCTAATAATAACGGTTTAAGTATTTTAGAAAAATTATGACTTTACACCACGTACCTTACTATTCTCCTGCTGACGTATCGACCAATTTTTTTTTTTTTTTTTTTTTTTTTTTTCTTCATGAGCACCGAACGACCAGTTCCCGTCTCATGACCTTGGGATGACGGGAACACATGAGCGTGGTCGCGGTCGGTGCTCATGAAGAAGGACCTCTACTAGGAAGGACTGTGATCAACGATACGTCAACAAGTAAATTCCGTGGTGTATAGTCTTCTTCTTATCTTAGGTAATGGCTTCAGTGACAACAATTAACCAATGTGGTGCGGCGGGCGAACGTTCGCTTGCGACGCAGGAGGTTGCGGGTTCGATTCCCGCCTCGGAACAAATATTTGTGCGATGTGCAGATATTTGTTCCGGGTGTTCTGGGTATTTTTTATGTATAATAAAAATATCTATCTATGTAATATATTGTATTAAGTATATCAGTTATCTAGTACCCATAACACAAGCTCTGGCTTAGCTTGGGGCTAGATAATGTTGTGTGAACTGTCCAGCATTATTTATTTATTTATTTAATGTCAAGTGATATTGTTAATTATATTTTTATAATCAAGTCGTCAAGAGTCTCCGTCAAGTCATAAGTGTTATAACCCAGTTTAAATAGTGGCAGAAAATCTGAGTTTTTCTGTGAAGGAAAAATCCACGTCGTAAGTTTTGTAAAATGATACCCAGCCACGGTAAATTCAATCAATTTAGTCTACATTCGATTCATGGCGACCATAGATTAGAGTAGGACAGTGTTATATACATACACACAAACATAGACACACGTCTTTTTCCCCGAAAGGGTAGGCAGAGCCTCAAATGAGCCTCTTTTCACTGTGGGTTGCATCGTGGGAAATAGACGTGATAAGTGGTGAGCTCATCGCCGCCATTGCTTCCCACGACTGACTCTGCTAACGCTTTCTTCCAGTAATAACACATTCCTTAAATAAGCTAGCAGCCTGGACAAATCTTATACCAACGAGTCTTACAAACAATTCCTAATTATTAAATAGTGAAAAGAAAGCCAAAAATTTCGAAAAAAAGTACTATTCAAGTTTCGGTCACATTTCGATATACCTAATCACATTTCCCTGACGTATTGTCAGTTGAGTAGATTACCTGTGAGGCTGTGACATTTATAACATCTATACTACATCCGAACATCCGAACAGATCCGAAAATTACTTTTATTTATTACGAGAACTTCTGTACTTTATGGTCGAGTTGAAAGAACCTTTTCCTTTGTCATGCAAGAGAAATGCCAATGCTTTGGAAATAAATAATTACAAAGAAAATTCTGAAGCATAAAAAAAGCGAGCCTAACAGTAGTTGCGTAATGATGTGTTACATGATGGATCCATATCAATATGCCATTTTTGAAAGAAACCTCGTAATTTTTATTTAATTATATTTTAATGTGTTTTTTTAGTTATTTCGTGTAATTTTAACCGGGTTAACTTGAATAAATGGCACTTTTTTTTTATACTACTTGGATGACGGAACAAGCAAGAGGCCCACCTGATGTTAAGCGGTAACCTCTGCCTATGAACAGTGCATTACCTCAAAGGTCACGTCCACCTAGGACGCACCCCATGTGGCATTGCACTGCGCCCGCCATCCTGCGACATAAAGATGAAAAGTCTCATGTGCCTGTAATTTCACCAGCACCAAACCGGAACACAGCAATGCGAGCACTACTGCTTTGCGGCAGAAATAGGTATGGTGGTAGTACTTCCCCGGACGAACTCTTTCACAAAAAAGCTCTACTACTACTAACTACGTGTGTGATGTAGTGAAATTTAAGTGTATTGCGGTTCTTTTGGAAATGGTGGATTTTCCCCGTAAAAACTCAGTTTTTCTGTCACTATTTGAACTGGGTTATGACTTGACGGAGACTCTTGACGAATCGACTATAAAAATATAATTAATTATATCACTTGACATTGGCTAATTTGTTGCAAATAATGCACAGAAGCCATTATCTAAGCTAAGAAGAAGATGTGTAACATCTGACATCTCACCTTCTTGGTAATAAGCAACATGGCTGATAGTACCAACCTCTCGGAAAAATGCGCGCTTCTTACACACTTCCGGCCCTTTTCACGAAATCACTCCCACATAGATTGCAGGAAAGCGAGATAAAAGATGTTACACATCAAAAAATACGCATAGCTACTTGTACTATTATATATTCTGTGGCATAGCAAGCTTAAGAATAGGTATTACGGAATAAAGAATAACTACTAATGATAACCAAAGTGGGTAATTATAAACGTGACATTTGAACGCTGTGGATATTGCGTTAAGTAATTTAAAAGATAATTTCTCTTTCATCAATTTTAATACTTGTTATTGAACTACGCACATTTTCATGCTTTTGAGTCGGCATACTGCAATATTAAAGTGCAACATTTCGCTCGTGGCGTGAAATTCAAATATTATTGTGTTTTTTGCTAATCACAGCTCATCAGCACATTTTGAGATAGCAAAACCTGATTTTGCAAAAACTAGGAGACCTAACACGCATATTTTGATTGAAAATGTCTCATAATTATCATTAGTTTAGCTACGAACGTCATTCAATTATTTTTACAGTGATTTTTTTGTTCATTGACTCTATGTCAATGTTTTGTGACACTTCATTGAATGTATGGATTGAGTGCTAAAATAGCATAGGATGTTCCTTCTTACTCCTATCCCAGAAGATAGCTTGCTATCCTATGTTAGAGAGAAACAAATATATTGTCACATGACAGTCGTTTTTCCGTTCCGTACCCTGAATATTGGTAACATGAATGTACATCTCCCTAGATTGGTACCATGAATGTAGTAGTAATTGGTACCTAGTTTGACATTTGGCCTGGTACGAGTTACACAAATAAAAACAGATAGATATATGCTTGTCTCATTCCAACACATGAATACATTCATATAAAAGAATGAGACTGGTATAATCGATACCGGTTCGTTTTTAGCCTTAGTTCCATGCTTTAGTTCTTCTTCTGAGATTAAAGTAGGTATACTAATCAAGCAAATTAAAATCAATGTCATTATCAAATATGAGTATGTCAAATATAATTTGTAGCTTCGCATACTTTTTATTTTGGTCGAATGCTTCGCATGATCCATCCTGCGGGTTATTGCGTAGTAGACTGACGTTTGATTTCGATGTCCAGTTTGCTATTCATTGCGCAGCGTGCTTTATATATTTCTGTTCTTGTAAAAAAGCTAAAACACGGTGCGTATTGAACAGCAAACTGGTAATCGACATCAAACGTCAGACTACTACGCAATACCCCGGCTGGGGATCGATTTTTGAAAGTCACTAAGTGACTAGAAGTCACGAATGACAAAACGTCATCGATGTCTTTGAAATCACTTTTTACCAAATGTCGTATTTTTGAAAGTCATACCCTGTCTACCAACTTGCAAATATTTCACAGTCGTTGTCTTTGACATACTACGTATCTGTCCATTATTACTTTGTCTGTTCCACTATACTAAGTCCATGGTTCCACTCACCACAGACAAAACAGTGTACTACGTTCGGACCATAGATAATAATTATGTGTGGGAATAGGAAAGCCACAAGATAAAGAGTACCATTGAGTAAATACTATTCATAAATGTCAGTGCCAAAACAGTCACGGAGTGATTTCAAATCGAGTGGGTAAAGGCACTCGTATTGATATCATAGTATGACAGTTTTAGTCAGCGGTGATTTCCAAAAATACGAACTTTTGGAAATCGGTGACTAATAGTCATTTTGCTGACTTCTAGTCACTCGCTGACTTTCAAAAATCGATCCCCTGGTCTTATGTTGGTCAAAGAGTGTTCTAGAGCTGTCTATACAATTATTGAGTCTGTGGAACTCTTCGATCAATGTAGATTAAATTTTACAAGTTACGTGGAGTCGAACAAAAACTATCATTACATGTATTTGCGTTCCTAAAAACAACGCGAGCACTTTTTGTTAACTGCGCAAAGAATAAATTATGAGCTATTACAATCATTTAAGATAACTATCTTGAATATTGATAAGGTAAATACGGGCACAGCAATTTAAAAGTAGATTATCGAGTGCAATTGATATTAATATCAGAAGATATTTTATATTACGAAAAATTCGTATCTCTATAATTATTTACAGTAAATTTTATAATGATACACAAGCAGATATTTACAAATTAAAAAAAAACTGCGTCGTTTTGAAAGGGCTGAACCGATTTTGATAAAACATGTCTAAGAACCATCTCTAGAAAACATGCTTTCAAATAAAAAAATACGCATTCAACTCGGTTCACCTGTTTAAGAGCTACGATGCCACATACAGACAGACACAGCGATCAAGAACAACTTATGGAAACACATGGACATCTAGTACGCATAATGTAGACCCCGAAGCTAAGTACCTACTCTATTCACGACTAGATGGCGCCACAGGAAAAAATAGCACGCGCTATCAGCTGTCATTCCTTGCAATGAGGGCATTTCAATTTCGAGTAAAAAAAAGTAGTTCGATTTGGCTCGATAGATGTCGCTGACTCAAGTATGGTTGTCAAAATTAACAAATGCATTGTCTGTGCTTTTATGTGATAGTAACAAAATATCACGAAAATATATCACTACGTCGTTGACTTTGACATTTCACTTTATTTTGACAGTTAAGTACAGAGCTGGCGCCATCTATTTTCAAGGCTTTAATGCTTGATGTGATACGGCCTTGAAAACCCCTTACATTGTCTTCCTAGAGCATTTTTGCGAGCTGATGATCCTAAAATGGAAACGGCTGCACTAATTTCCACCAAACATAGCTAACAACCATTTCGCAAACACCATCTTTCATATAAAGAAAACCGTATCGACTTTACAAATGTTAGCTAACCACAAACACTAACGCACGGACAATAAACATGGAGACTGGGACATTTAACAAGTCAAGATTACCTATTTTAGGCTCTAAGTATAAATAGTTACGGGTTCAACTAGTCGCCTTAGCGTAGGGCTATCCTACGTCCGGACTCGTCCGTACTTTATCGGCATTATCGCTTTCTGTCCGGACTTTTTATGTATCTAGGTGGAACAATAGACTTTTTTTTATATTTTGTGGAAACGATAGTTTAGACTTTACAAATGTTAGCTACTACATTACTATGTTACTAACGAACGGTCAATAAACATAAGACATTTAACAAGTCAAGATTACCAATTTTAGGCTCTAAGTACAAACAGTTAATACGGGTTCAACTGGTCGCCCTAGCGTAGGGCGTCCGGACTCGTCCGTACTTATCTGGATTTATCACTTTTTGTCCGGACTTTTTATATGTACCTAGTTAGAACAATGTTTTTTTTTATATTTAGTATAATAAACGATAGTTTAACATAAAGTAAGTATAAACTTAGTTTTTTTTAATAAAGGTATCTTCCTATCTTTAAAAATTTGAGCTATGATAAAACCCGCTGGATAGTCCCGCGCTGGACCGAAATTTTTGGGTTACATTTAAATTTTGTGATAAAATCACTTTGAATACGATCTAAAGATAGCTCAGCTGGTCCAAATCTGACAAAAAACGCGAAGAGCCACTGTATCCCAGAGACCCGACCCCGAAAGGCTCAAACGAGCTTTTTAAACAAAGAAAATAAAAAACTAACCTAATTGTATAAATGTTAGCATGGATACAATTTTAACGGACAGCTGGCACACGCGCGGTTTCTAATGCTATTTTTCGAGGAGGTATACACTCAGATAAAACGAAACGTGCTTGTAATTGCAACGCGGTTACCGACTAGATTTAGTAACGGTAAAAAAAAATGGTGTTGCAGTGTACCCCCGAATATCCGGAATTGTGTATCTACTGAGTAGAGATCTGAGGACAACAGCCATCGCCTTTTTTATAAAAAATCCGGACTTGTTTAGGTCCAGCTTTTTGCCCGGACTTTTAAAATTTTGATATGGTCCCACCCTAGCACGAATTACTATTAGAACAAATATTTGCCTCCTGTCTCGACGTTATTTGCTGCAAAGAATGTACCCACAGTATTTTCATGTGTGGTATTTTGCATGCCCATAAAAGCAAGGCTCGAGTTTGGCCGATGGTCTACGAGTAAATACGATTGGCAATAAGTATTTTATTCTTAAACGTGTGAAGTCGCGAAGTCCTATGTAGAGAGGATGTGAATCCGGTAGTGTGGGAGTCATTTTAAGACTGTTTTTTGGTTAGAGATTAGGTGCCTACCTTTTTTAGGGGTATTACTAAGACTCCGCTGTCCGTCCGTCTGTTTTTCTGTCCGTCTGTCACCAGGCTGTATCTCATGAACCCTGATAGTTAGACAATTGAAATTTTAATAGATAATATTTGATTGTTGTTTTTTATAGATAATTAGCGACTCGCCCCGGCTTCGCACGGGTAGCCCCTGGTAAAAAACAGCCCCCCCCCCGATATTTTATTACTTATTCTGCTATTCGGAGCAGCGAGACACCAAAAAAGAGATAACTAACATCGGTCCAGCCGATCTTGAGTTATAAGTGGTGTAACTAACACGACTTTGTTTTATATATATAGATGGTACGAAACCCGTCTTGCTTGAGTCCGACTCGCACTTGGCCGGTTTTTGTTTGTTTGTCAAACTGCAGCAGGAATGCGACTGAAATAAAACCTGTAAATTTAAATTGTCTGTGTCAAGATTGTGTATAGGTAATGACTAAGACGCGAAGTATTCATATAATTACATTTCAGAAGTCTGTTGACTGATAAGATATCAGATACCCCAAAGAAAGATAAAGGTAGAAATCCTCCAGGACAGATAGATAAGGTTTCCATATTTGTCTCCTGAGGATAGGTGGGTAAGGTAAGCAATAATATTGAAACTGCCTCAGTTTCATTTTGAGATTTTCTCTACTAAGGTTTTCTGCTAAGGTGGTTGCTTTTTCATACAAACGTATTTTACCAAATATGGGCGAAAGGAGTATAATTTTATGATAATTTTACACTGAAATGACTGTTTGTTTGCTTTTATATTGGTCATTATTAGCGGTTAGTCATATCTGGTTGAAGAAAACACTGGGTTAATAGCGAAAATAACATCGCAGATCCAAATTATTGGGAAACCAATCTACAGAGAAAAAAATATCTAACTAGATCCACTCTGGATCTGGACAATGGACCTACTGAGATTGAACGGAAATGATTTGTATGGATTTCGATGTTATTTTCGCTATTAATCGACTCGATAAGATTTGCCGCAACTAATAACCAATATAAAAGCCAGTAACAGTCATTTCAGTGTAAAATTATACTCTGTTCGCCCATAATTGGTAAAATACGTTTGTATGAAAAAGCAACCACCTTAATAGAGAAAATCTGAAAAGGAAAACAGAGGCAGTTTCATTATTATTGCTTACTTTAGGTAGATATATCATCATGAAAAACATTACTTGTACCAACAGATATGTATACTCAGAATAAATGTTTGTAGGTATATTCAAATGAGTGAAGCATTCACATCGGAATCTCAGAAATCTGTTTGTAGACTGATAACAAGGGCAAACATTGATAGGCACGTGTGATAGATCAAGGTGCTGCCTGGAACTTGGAGTCTTGGCCTATCTGGGCCCATAACTAACGAGGCTATTATTTATCGCCGAGAAGAACGTTCTGTGAACAGTTAGACCTTAATTTTCACTAGAAACGGGATATTTGGCATTTTTTTTATTTTTTTATTTTTTAGTTAGACCTTAGACCTCACAATAACTTGTATAAAACTATGCATTATGTCGATCCATAATGATCAAAGAAAACACGAAAAGGCATTTTTAGGGTTCCGTACCCAAAGGGTAAAACGGGACCCTATTACTAAGACTCCGCTGTCCGTCCGTCTGTATGTATGTTTGTCCTGTCTGTCCGTCTGTTCAGGCTGTATCTCATGAACCGTGATAGTTAGACAGTTGAAATTTTCACAGATGATGTATTTTTGTTGCCGCTATAATAACAAATAATCAAAAGCAGAATAAAATAAATATTTACGGGGGCTCCCATACAACAAACGTGATTTTTTTGCCCGTTTTTGCTCAATATTGATAACGGCAACAGGTAGACGCTTGAAATATTCACAGAATATTTAGTTAGGTATTATAATAGTGGGGTAATTAATTTTTTACGTGAATATATTATTCATTATTTGTTATATATTATTTGTTTCATTTTAATTTAATATATTTTAATTAAATTAAAATGAAACAAAAATTTAAAGATGTATTTAAAATAAAAATAAAAATGTGTGCGTCATCTCCGACGCGCCACTGAATTACCATTTTACACGCCGTCCAGTTCGTTCAGTAGGTATATGTTGCGCAGAGGGAAATATAATAGACCTCGATTTTATGAACTTACTCCCCATTTATTTGCGTACCGTGGGCCTTATATGAAAACTCCAAAAATAATTGCATAACTTTTATGGCGACGAATTAGCCATTGACAAATTACTTGGCACACTCCTCTGAGGCGCAAGCCAGACACAAGCGGCGCGGGCGCGGGCGTGCCATAAGCGCACCTCTTCTATCTGTTTTGCACCACGTCCTTCTTCTACATTTTGTATGAAAGAATATTGGAAAGGCGTCGAGACGGCACGCCACGGTTGCACCGAAGGCGTACCGCAGGCGAGCACCCCCACGCCACTTCGCCCACACCCGCCGGTTGTATTTGAATACCACCGATACACTGTCCCGTCGTGAGCGTGCCACGGGCGCACCCGATGCGCGCCGGTAGCGCACCCGATGCGCGCCCGTAGCGCACCCGATGCGCGCCGGCAGTGCGCCCGGTAGCGCGCCCGATGCGCGCCGCGCCTCTTGTGTCTGGCTTGCGCCTGAGGCAATGTATTTTTGTTCGAATTGGTCCCAACCATAACATAGCGTATTTACATTAACATTACAACCACTTGGCATTGCCAACCGCATTCCGGAACACGGAATTAGGCATATAGTAGTAGAGCTTTTTTGTGAGAGAGTTCGTCCGGGGAAGTACTACCACCATACCTATTTCTACCGCAAAGCAGCAGTGCTCGCATTGCTGTGTTCCGGTTTGAAGGGTGCCGGTGAAATTACAGGCACATGAGACTTTTCATCTATGTCTCAGGGTGGCGGACGCAGTGCAATGCCACATAGTGCGCGTCCTAGGTGGACGTGACCATGTGATAATGCACTGTTCATAGGCAGGGGTACCGCTTAACATCAGGTGGGCCATATAGCTTGATCCGTCAACGTGAATCCAGTAGTATAAAAAAACATAGGTATATTGGTGCTAAAATTAATAAATTATTCATTTAAATAAATTAATTTACCGTAGTATCTAATAAAACTCGGCTTATTCGAATGGGATTGAAGTTTACGATTTTGAAGTTATTAATTTAGTGACAACTATAAAACTTAATTGTACCAATTTGTTTACCTAATTAATTAAATTTATGATTGTGCGATGAGTTTAGATCAATATAATTAATATCTACAGGTCTCTTTTATGTACCAAGAATTTATGTTACACAGAATACTTCTTTTTTTTTTTTAACATTGATAGACCTTTGTTTGTTTACATCTCACCTGTTGGTAAGTGACGATGTGGCCGAAGATGGAGCACAAAGGTCTAGAAGGCACCTATTCACTCTAGACTTGAAGAGACCCAGATTATAGTTTTCAGGAAAGACAGACGACGGCAGTGTATTCCACTCCTTAGCAGTTCACATTATAAAGGTAGAACCGAAACGTTTTGTGCGAATAGAAGGTATACCAATGAGGTAAGGATGGTACTGAGCCGTACGCCTGCTCGTCCTATGATGAAAAGGATACATAATAGTACAGCTGTACAGAAGGTCGCTTGGGGCGCAAAATTCAATTTTTTTTCGTGTTTTTTGCTCATCACAGTTCGTCAATACTTCTTCAGATAGCGAAAACTATGTTGCCAGTAATTATATGACCTAACACACAAGTTTTAATTTATATTATCACATAAATATCATTAGTTTGGCTATGAATGTGCTTGAAATAAAAAAACACTGTTAATACCATTGAAGCATACCATTCTGGGTATTTTCTATGTATAATAAAAAATGTCTATCCATGTAATGTATTGTATTAAGTATATCAGTTATCTAGTACCCATAACACAACCTCTGCTATGCTTGGGGCTAGATAATGTTGTGTGACCTGTCCAGCATTATTTATTTATTATTATTATTATTATGCTAATTATTCCCACCACGTCGCGAATAGCAAAAGTACAGAACACAAATTAAATTAAACTAAAACACATTTAAAATCCACGAACTGCCATATTTCTAGATTATAATAAATAATATTTTATAAAAATATAAAAACACGCTTTTATAGCTAACCGAACTAAAAAATAGAAAATAATTTTCAATTTCAAAGAGTTTATATTACTAGCAGTAGAAGATCGAACAATCAATCAGTTTTTTTTTTTAAAAGCGTGGGCTGCTTTATAAAGTACATATAACAATCATTCTGTTGGCAACTATCTATGAGAGGAGAGTTATGAAAAGAAGTAACATGCACCCCACACATTTAAAAAAAAAAAAAAACTGCTTGATTGTTCGATCTTCTACTACTGTAATATAAACTCTTTGAAATTGAAAATTATTTTCTATTTTTTAGTTCGGTTAGCTATAAAAGCGTGTTTTTTTTATTTTTTTTAAAACATTATTTATTTTTCATTTTTTAGTTCGATTTATCTCTCTCTCTCTCTCTCTCTAACTCTAACTCTAACTCTCTCTCTCTCTCTCTCTCTCTCTCTCTCTCTCTCTCTCTCTCTCTCTCTCTCTCTCTCTCTCTATGCAAAGTTTCAAATTAATCAGACTTCTGGAAATTGGTGAAAATTATGCTCAAAGATTCAGTTACATACATACATACATACATAGATACAACACAAGCTAATAAAAGCGTGTTAAAAATAGCCTTATCTCACTCCAAGTAGCAGCTTCGCGTGTATGTTTTTTTCTGCTTTATTGACATTACCAACCATATAAAGAAAACATCGTATAATTTTATTAGGCACGAACAAAACGCGTAAATCAACAGTCGCTCAGAGGCGTCACACGATTATGTTCTAAATCATTCGAATCAATAAATGGAGAATTAATCAAAATGTCGAAATCGTAAAGTGGGCATACCAGTTCCAATAATGTTTTACATAAAAGCTTAATGTACTGCCATTTCTCACTTTTGACTGATTTTAGATGTAAGAAACATAGTTATAGTGGCAGACCTTCATCATCATATCATCATCATCGTCGTCGTCATCATAATAATCATCATCGTCGTCTGTCTTTCCTGAAAACTATAATCTGGGTCTCTTCAAGGCTAGAGTGAATAGGTGCCTTCTAGACCTTAGTGCTCCATCTTCGGCCACATCGTCACTTACCAACAGGTGAGGTCGTGGTGAAACAAAGGCATATCAATGTTAAAAAAAAATACATCTGGTTGTCGTCAACTGTGGACGAGGTCTCCCCCTCGAATACAATAGGGGGGGGGGGGGGGGGGGGGGATTTTCGCCTCTTATTCAATTTACGGGAGAGGGAGTCGGAGGAGACGGCGATACGGTTTTTTTTTTTATTTGACTTGATTGATGGACCAAGGAAATGGCCCATTATGACCTCTGCAAATAAAAATGCATTACCTCACAGGTTATGTAGGTAGGACGCGTCCTATGCGGCATTGCACTGCGCCCGCCACCCTGAAACAAATGAAAGTCTCATGTGCCTGTAATTTCACCGGCACCAATATACCATTCACAGCAACACAGCAATGCGAGCACTATACTGTTTTGCGGCAGAAATAGGTATGATGGTAGTACTTCCCCTGACGAACTCTTTAACAAAAAAGCTCTACTACTAACTGGTCCTTATATGCTTCAAAACAGTCAGCGATACTATCATAGTGACATAATACATAAATTAAAGTAAAGTAAAAGTTTATTTTGATAAAAACCTACACGGTACAATTTATAATATAAACTGTGCCGTGTATAGTGCTGTCAAAAAGGGTCCGTGCTCAGCATAATGCTGCAGTACTACACTGCAGCGCTGGTTTTCAGCACGGACCTCGGTTGACGCACGGACATGGCACGAAACAACAACACAAAAAAAAAATACATGTGTACATTTTAATGTAAACACAATATGTAGATATTATTGAAAATATTGCCTGTGATTGTGGGTCTTTAACACTACTACCTAGATACCTTAAAAAAGGGTTAATTTATATTGATTTACAGAAAGAATAACAAAAATAGGTATATAATTTAAAAATAATTAATAATAATTAATATGTATTGTATTACATAAAGTAATACAATACATAATATACCTACTTATCTAGCATTTATATACTGTTAGACACAATAACAGTTTTTGTTAAGATATAAGAATAAGTTTTTTGCGAAAATTTATTTTATATATTAATAAGCTTTTATAAAATTTATGATCGGAACCGTGTACTGATCAAAATGACTCAAAAACACGGCCAGTCTACTATTATCCATCGAGGAGTTCTGTTGCCTACATCGTCAGACCAGCTCGCTGTCACCATGATATTGTATTGTCATAAGAACTAGATATGCCCAATTTCAGCTCACCCGGACGAGGTTAACTGGTTCAAAGTTAAGTTTCAAGATTTAACTCACACTAACTATGAAAAAAATACCTATTGGATATAACAAACAAACTATAATAAAACAAAATATATACTATATAACAAAATTTAATGCAGTTTGATGAGATAATTGCCAAAATAGGAGTGAGCCTACTTCTTTTGCATTCAAAAAGCATGAGGCTGAAGTTCCGAACGTTTTAGTTCAACGAAAATAAAAATTTCGAGAAACATGAAATAAATGGTAAAACAGGGTAAGACAAGGTGCGGAGAACATGAAAAAAAGTATTTATGACCAGTAGAGCTTAAATAATGAAGAAAAAAAACAATGTTAAATTTTCCTGCGACATTGAGTGAACACAACTCCATAGATTTTTTGTTTTTCCAAGGTATCCCTCTAAATATCACTTAATTCACTTACATATATATAAGATGATTTCCACAAGCATTTTTGAGGCAATAAAATGGGAGGGCGGGGTATTTTAGACCAATTTTCAAACATCTTCCGTAAAATTTGCTATACATTGAGTGATTAAAAGTCCCTAAAAATTTTTTTTACCAAGGTATCCCTCTAAATATCATTTGATTCACTTACTTATTGTAACACCCCCCCTACTAACTTCTCTATATTGTACCTAATAATCTAACTACCTATTATACCGCGCGCACTCACCGACCTCCTACTTTACTCTGTGGAGTTACGATAACTTTAATCTTACCTACTTCTTTAAACACTATAAATTGGCCATATGATCGTCTAGATATATACCTACGTTGTGTCTTGTAATAACTCGAGTTCTTTATTTGTTAATATTGTCGAGTCTTAACGTATCCTAACTACATAAAATATTTTACCTTTTTATCGATATTCTCGTAATAGTTGCTACTAATTCTAATAGGAAAGATACCTATTTAAATTTTATTTTACTTCAGTACACATCGGAACAATTAATTAAAAGATTACTCCAGAGATTTATTTCCATTATAGTTTGTTATTCCTTTGTAAAAGAATAAGCTACAATTAAAGTTCCTAGTAATATTTTGAACATTCTGATTTTACAATTTCTGAGGTTTATTGATTTTGACTCTAGGGCTTCAATACAGACATGTTTGTATTGTGCTATTTCAAGATACTTTTACGTGACAGGTTTGCATCTGTAAAAGATCCATTAGGGAAATGACAAGGAAATTACTTGTATAAATTATTTGCTTCTCAGATATAATTTTTAAGTTATTTCTTTAATTATTTGAAGGATGAACCAAATTTGATAAGGTTCATATCCAGAGATAAGCGACTTTTGGAGAACAGCCCCGTCCGCGCTGCCCTCGGTGGATTTCTTCCAAAGCTTTTGGTCAATCCTCCCTCGCTTGGACATAGGTAGATTACCTAATATTGTCCGAGAATTTTATCCAAATGATATTCTAATTCAAATCAATTCATTTTTACTTTAATACAAGGGATTTTAGAGGATCGCGAACCTATTTCCGTCGGAGTAAGTTTGTTAGTTATTTTCAAACATTCCAGGGAATTTTACATTTAATCAATACGCAAAATCAACCACATACAACCTTCACCTTTGGTTAACTTTGGGATTTATCTAGGCTTCCTGAAGCCTAGGAAAATCCCTACTTGATTCATACCCCTACTTACAAATAATTCTAAATATTCTCTGTAGGATAAATAGAATTCCTAGTTGGATTATCCAGGTAGGAATAAACGCTTGTGAAAATTCTAGACTATATTTAAATGAAATTTTCCTTCCGAGAATGATAATATTCAATTACAAGATTCTCTTTTTTATCTAGTATTTTAAAACGTTTGAATAATATTTTACCCGGTCCTTTATGAAAGAATAATAAAAAACTAAATTAAAACTCTGATTAAATTTTAGAAAATGCCAATTTGTAAGGTTGGTCTACGTACGCACTAGTACAATTCCTACGTGAGTGTGCCTAATTACCTGGCTAAATTGGGTGTGTGTAATTCAAACTTTGAGAAAACCGTTCTCATTTTGATTTAAATGTGCAGTTAAATGTGTATGTCTTCTGACGAGGTGCAAGGTCAGAATACCTAGATTGAACTACTAAGGATAGGATATCTATCGCTGTGTAACCTAAAGCGACAGACGGAGCCTAGGGGTTAGGATTAAGGTTTAAGGAGGGATGAGATTTTGCCTTTCTAGCGGACTCACTAGAAAACCTTTTCAGGCGGATAGAGGATTCCTGTCCAGCAAAAAATGGAGTCCTGAAACATTAAAATAGAAGATATTTTATAGACTACGACAGTCTAACAAATATCTTCCCTCGAAGATCGTTCACTTTTTCACTAGCTAAACATGACATTGACTTTAAATACCCAAGAACACTTGAAAAACATCACCAAAAAGAAACTAGTTAATTTCTTTTATTTTGGACGGCTTTTCAAATTAATTTTATATTTCACAAAAATTTAAACTTTCACTAAATTATATTCAATTTCACTTATTATGGTCTACTTCCCAGAATCAATCCTAATATTTCAAAGTATAAATTTCTAGCTTTTAAACGAACTTTAAAATCACTTCGTAATTAATTAACACAATTTAATATTTTACCCCAGCGTTACCACGCAAACGTGATACTACTCCCAGAATTATCCAGCACTGATCCCCCTTCAGCTGTTACATTTCTATTTAAAGTCGCCAACCAAGATAAAACATTTCATTCAATTTTGAATCTTATTCATACGATTCCTAAATAGGAATTGGTGTGTTCCTTCAAAGTATTCTGAAAATCGGATGTTTATATTTTTTGTATATAAACATTCTCACAGCCCATTTCTCTGAAAAAACGACAGAACAAACCCTCTATTGTTTCCGACCTCATTATTCAAGTATCGCTCGATTTATTTGATAACAAGATATAATAATTTTATTTGAGCACTTGTGAGATACTAATGAATCCAGTAAAAATGGTTCGTTACATTATGTATTAGCTGATGCCCAAAAGCATTTTTGAGGCAATCAAAAGGGAGGGCGGGGTATTTAAGGCCGCAGAAATATTCATACAAAAAAAAACGCCACGCGCCGCTAGAAAAAGCGGTTTTTATTGAATATCTCGTGAGATATAGATAATTTTAAAAAACCCCGTGTGTGAACCCTCCAGTCTATTGTATTGATTTTATTTATCTAATTTTTGACCCAATAATCTGTACCATATTGACAAACAATCGAATCTAGCCAAAAGCTAGAGGTAACTTTGTGATATTTTTAAATCGTGAAAATTTTGTCCTGTCGTGTGTCTGTCTACTAGGTGATCCCTGTTTTTTTTAAATATTTTTATATAATTTCTTGATTGACGGAACAAGCTGATGGCCCACCTGATGTTAAACGGTAACCTCTGCCTATGAACAGTGCATTACCTCATAGGTCACGTCCACCAAGGACGGGCCCTATCTGGCATTGCACTGCGCCCGCCACCCTGAGAGATAAAGGTGAAAAGTCTCATGTGTCTGTAATTTCACCGGCACCCTTACCCTTCAAACAGCGGAACACAGCAATGCGAGCACTACTGCTTTGCGGCAGAAATAGATATGGTGGTAGTACTTCCCCGGACGAACTCTCACAAAAAAGCTCTACTGCTACTGTATTATAATGTAGTATCCATGCATATTTTTAATTTGAATATTTTACTTGATTTAGTCAGTAAAAAATCTAATCTACCCCACCTTAAGCGTCAGCGCAAAAACTTCAAAACTTTCTCAATAGTATTAAAATAGGATAATAATTTACCAGAGCACAATATTGGGAACTAACTAGAATTTAATACAATATGAATCGAACACAATTGATTTAATTCCATGTAAATGTGTTCGATTGAATCGATTCAAACCAGTTCTTGAAACGTGACTCTACTCATTTATTTTCTAAAGAAACTGCCGCTCTTTTTTAGGGTTCCGTAATCCGACAAGGAACGCGTCAACGATCGTCCAGTTCGTCCATCCGTCTGTTAGAATAAACAAAACGCATAAAATAAACAATTCTCTCAAGTTTTATCCGTACATTTCTTGATTCATACTCTACAGACCGTTCACCGTAAGATGGCACCTGCCATGGAGTGTTTATATTTCTATGGTTGGCACTATTCACAAGGCACACACATGCTTTTTCATACAAACGTATTTGCACAAATACGGGCGAACAGAGTATAATTTTACACTGAAGTGACTGTTGTCGGCTTTTATATTGGTCATTATTTGCGGCAACACATATTTGGTTGAAGAAAACACTGGACTAATAACGAAAATAACATCGAAATTACTTGTATGTACTAAAATTTCGATGTTATTTTCGCTATTAATCATCTGTTTTCTTCAACCAAATATGTGTTGCCGCAAATAATGACCAATATAAAAGCCAACAACAGTCATTTCACTGTAAAATTATGCTCTGTTTGCCCATATTTGTGCAAATACGTTTGAATGAAAAAGCAACCACCTTAAGAGTATAACGCAGGGGACATCTTACGGTGAACGAGCTGTAGTTCTTCAAATCAATGTGTACAATAACATTTGAAAGACTAGAGTGTGAACCGGCAGTGTATCGAATTCATTTATTGTCATCGTTAGATTTTTCAATGGTGCCATATTTTGGCGTTCATAGTTTATGGAAAGTCCATACACTACTACCACTACTTACTACTACTTTTAGTAGTAGTAGTAGTGCTTTTTAGGGTTCCGTAGTCAACAAGACAAGGAACCCTTATAGATAGAATAGAATAGAATATAGAATAGAATATTTATTTTCACACCACACGTCTGTTACATATTTATAAGTACTTATTTCTATAACAATAATATAATATAAAAACAAATCTATTAGGTACATAGTATACTTTAAACATAAACATAAAATTGAGGTTGCATCAAAAACCAAAGTAGGTTAGTATACCTGTGTTATGGCTTTTGATGCCTTCCTTCGGTTGTCACATGTCGTGTTCATATTAAGTCGTTATATTTTATTTATTTATTCACTGTAGTTTAATAAAAATCTTAATCTTAATCCAAATAGTATGCAGGCAATAATGAAATTATCAATTAATTTATTTAGTCACACGTAGGTACCTACAGGAATTTACAAATATATTCTATTGGTGATTTATACCTATATAGGTATTGAGTTAGGTAGGTACCTACCCATTCTATGATTGTTAAGTGGTTGCAAGATTTAAAAAATAATTTAGAATTTCTTCGAATTTTGTATTTGAATTTGATATAAGGTACCCATTAAAAAGTTTTCATGGTGGTTAACCAGACAAAAAGGGTCGTTAAACCATAATAAAAATTTAGTGTTCATGAAAG
This sequence comes from Operophtera brumata, assembly GCA_932527175.1. NCBI lineage: Eukaryota > Metazoa > Arthropoda > Insecta > Lepidoptera > Geometridae > Operophtera > Operophtera brumata. Next base: position 5,061,537 of record OW052229.1, read on the forward strand.
CACATAATAGGTACAAAAACTTTGCTAACACCTAGGTACCCACCAATGCCAGCAACTAGCACATTGAACTAAACCGCATTCAACCGGGTTCAACCTAAAAACCACCAAGTACCTAGGTAGGTATCATAATTTAGATTCGTCATGTCTGTCTGTCTGTCCGTGTATGTCACAGCCACTTTATTCCGAAACTATAAAAGCTATGCTGTTTAAACTTGGTAAGTAGATGTATTCTGTGAACCGCATTAAGATTTTCACACAAAAATAGAAAAAAACAAAAAAAAAAATGGGGTTCCCCATCCTTAGAACTGAAACTCAATTTTTTTTATCAAACCCATATGTTTGTGTTATCTATGGATAGGTCTTCAAAAATGATATTGAGGTTTATTATATTTTTTTTTTCTAAACTTAGAAATCTAGTTTGCGCGAGAGACACTTCCAAAGTGTAAAAATGTGTCCCCCCCCCGTAACTTCTAAAATAAGAGGATGATAAAACTAAAAAAAAAATATGTTGTACATTACCATGTAAACTTCCAACGAAAATTGGTTTGAACGAGATCTAGCTAGTAGTTTTTTTTTAATACACTATTATTAAAACATCGATCAAAGTTACAACGAACTACAAGAACTTTTATATTATGTTACTTGCTGCTACGGAACCCTTCATGAGTGAGTCCGACTCGCACTTGGCCGCTTTTTTGTGAAAGAGTTCGTCCGGGGAAGTACTATTACCATACCTATTTCTGCCGCAAAGCAGTAGTGCTTGCATTGCTGTGTTCCGGTTTGAAGGGTAAGGGTTTTTTTTATACTACTTTAATGACGGAACAAGCAGATGGCCCACCTGATGTTAAGCGGTAACCTCTGCCTATGGGTGCCGGTGAAATTACAGGCACAAGAGACTTTCATCTTTGTCTCAGGGTGGCGGGCGCAGTGCAATGCCACACAGGGTGCGTCCTAGGTGGACGTACCTATGAGGTAATGCACGGTTCATAGGCAGAGGTTACCGCTTAAGGTGGGCCATCTGCTCGTTCCGTCACTCAAGTAGTATAAAAAAAATACAAAAAACATCAAATAGTTATTCCAAAGTCCTTGATGCGTCCTCCTCCTCGCGTCGTATTCCTCAATGCTGAGGGTCGTGACCCTCTCCATGGATCACCTTCTGCCGGAAGATGTTGCGCCAATGAGTTCTATTGCCAGCGAGCTGCACGGCTTCGTGGAGTTATGAATCGAGAGTGGTGCAGATCTGGTGTGACCAACGTAACGGGCTATGGCCTCGTGGCCTCTTTCCCTCAATTTTGACATTGATAATCAGCTTCTCTATGTTGACACTGCCTTTCCGTGCTATATGACCAAAATACTCAAGGACTCGCTGGAGGCAGATGAAGGAGTAGTTATCTTGAGTTACTTTTTAATTAATTGAATTTGATTGATTTGATTGTAATTGATTTGGTGGTAATGGTACCCTTGATTTTGGGGTAATACTTACCACTTACCACTTACCTACTTAACTTCTTACCATGAAAACTTTCGAGTTACGGTAAAGCTGTAAAATATAGCTACGGAACCAGCATACCACTACGTTTGTTCTATCACGCACTTGGACGGTTTTTTATTTTGTTTTATTATTTATCCATTAGAAGGTATAATAATGTCATTAACATATCATTAGTGTTACCTACTCGTCATTATAGTAATCTTAATACGTGTTGTAATGTGACCATAAAATGCTCTAATCAATTTGTTTGGGTTTGTTTGGGTTTGTTTTTTATCGGACCATTTATCTACTGCTATCGTGTAATGTTAAACGAGTTTACTATCTATCAGTTTTCGATAGAAGCTACTCTCTTTGGAATGAATTCTAATCGGCGACAGCTGCGTGAAGTTTTTACAAGTTACAAGCTTTTTAGGGTTCCGTAGACAACAAGACAAGGACCCTTATAGATTCGTCATGTCTGTCTGTATGTCTGTCCGTGTATGTCACAGCCACTTTATTCCGAAACTATAAGAGCTATGCTGTTGCAACTTGGTAAGTAGATGTATTCTGTGAACCGCATTAAGGTTTTCAGACAAAAATAGAAAAAAAAAAATGGGGTTCCCCATACTTAGAACTGATACTCAAATTTTTTTTTTCATCAAACCCTTACTTGTTGGGTGTCTATGGATAGGTCTCCAAAAATGATATTGAGGTTTCTAATATCATTTGTTTCTAAACTGAATAGTTTGCGCGAGAGACACATCTAAAGTGTTAAAATGTGTCTCCCCCCCCCCCCCCCGTAACTTCTAAAATAAGAGAATGATAAAACTAAAAAAAAATATGATGTACATTACCATGTAAACTTCCAACGAAAATTAGTTTGAACGAGATCTAGCTAGTAGTTTTTTTTTAATACACTATTATTAAAACATCGATCAAAGTTACAACGAACTACATGAACTTTTATATTATGTTACTAGCTGCTACGGAACCCTTCATAGGCGAAACCGACTCGCACTTGGCCGCTTTTTAACTTGCAATGTTTGTCCGGGTGGAATCTTGCAACTGAATTTTAAAGCAGTTATCCGGAACCGATTGAGCTGAAATTTGGCAACCTGTCAAGTTCCGATGGAAATACAATATGATGGTGACAGCAAGCTGATCTGAAGATGGAGACGGAAGGTGGACAACGGAACTCCTTGCATGGATAGAATGGTATAGTAGTAGCGAGCTCTATTACGTCGCCCGCACTGTTACGTCGAGGATTTTTTCGAGTTCGTTTCAGTCGCAGGTTCACGTCGCCGAGCTTCACGACCGCGCGTCTTGTAGCCTCGAGTGGGCTGAACATCGAGCCTCTTTACCGGGCGTACAGTTCACAATTTGCACGGTTCAAAGTTCTAGTTTTATGAAATCAAAATCTCGGATAATTCGGTCTTGAAATTTAATTTAGTTTATTAGAATAATAGTATATATTTTCAAATGTAAACTTTATGGATATACCCAATAATTCTGTTCCAGCGGCGCTACAGCAGAGTTGATAGTGCCACCAAAATTTCGTCCCCAGCGTCATAGCTTAGGCCGAACTGGCGATATGATAAAATACCGAATGGTATAACGTATTAACGTATAGAATCTATACGTTCAAAAACCATATTCATCTCTATGAGCAGGTTCGAAAAATAGTGATATGGTTTGACTCAATTTGTTCAGAGCTGGCTCAGCACATCACAGGTTTTGGGTACACGCTCCTGACCATCGTAGCTTCTATGTACACGTCATCAGGATCAAATAAATCACAAGTTAAGACTGCGTTCCGCCAGGCAGAAATCTTCATACAAAAAAAAAAACGTCACGCGCCGCTCTATAAAGCGGTTTTTATTGAATATCTCGTGATATATAGATAATTTAAAAAAATCCCGTTTGAGAACCCTCCGTTATATTGTATTGATTTATTTATCCAATTTTTGACCCAATAATCTGTACCATATTGACAAACAATCGAATCTAGCCAAAAGTTAGAGGTAACTTTGTGTTTTTTTTTTATCGATAAATTTTTGTCTTATCATGTTTCTATCTGGGTGATCCCTCGGTATTATAATGTGGTATCCATACATATTTTTAATTTGAATATTGTACTTGATTTAGTCAGTTAAAAATATAATCTAAGATTGGTAATTTTGCGTGATACCCCACCTTAAATAAAATAAAATTAATTGAAAAAACCGGTAATAACTCACGTAGGTACTTGTTCCGAGTAAAACACCCGACTCGAGTTTCTGGGACTTAATACCCCCTTCCTCAAGGAGTATACGCGACGGCTTCCCGGCGATAATAAAATTACACTTAAAAACACCTCCCTCTTAAGTAATAACAGTACCATAACTTCAGCACTCGTAAATAAATAAGTAACAAATTATATACTACGCGATTTCTTCGATCAAAAAAGGTCAAGATGAGGTCGTTTAACTTTGGAGGCCGAACGATTTGTGCGTTTGAACGCATTGACTTCCAAAATTAACCAACATTAAATTTTGCAATCGATTTTAAATCGTAATCCTTTTAAATAAGATTCAAATATATTGTATCGGAAACGCAAATACAGATTGGCAGAGTAAATCTTAGTTAGGTCTTCCGACGTGGGATTATGAGTTCAAATACACATAGCCTTAAAGGTTTTAATCGTTTGAACGGTCTTCAAAGGTTGCATACATTAATGGATTCCTAAACAGTAAAATGGTTAAGTGAAAAGTGATAATAAATTATGTTTTGATAAATGGTGATAATGTAATCGCTGACAGTTGAGCTACCGGTGAAATTACTCAACCAGCTCAACTCACGAGAGTCGCAACTCTAAAAAATCACCACTAATGTATTAAATGTGAAAGTTACGATGATTATATGTTTGGATGTTTGTAAATCACTCCAAAACGACTGAACCGATTTTGATGAAATTTGGTATGCAAATTATGAGCGAAGGCACAGGCGGACACTAGTAATCTATAATGTAATAATCTAATGTATAATTATCTATACACTGTAGGAGGTAATCTCTGGAATTACGAAAGTGATACCAATTTTTTGTCACTAATATAAATAAATTAATATTGCTGGACCGTTCACACAAAATTATCAAGCCCCAAGCTAACCAGAGCTTGTGTTATGGGTACTAGATAACTGATATACTTGATACAATACATTACATAGATAGATATTTTTAAGTTTACATAGAAAAAACCCAAAAAACCCTGAAAAAATATCTGCAGATCGTACAAATATTTGTTCCAAGGCGGGAATCGAACCCGCAACCTACTGCGTCGCAGGCAAACCATCGCCCGCCGCGCCGCCAGAGGTCGAATAGAAAGAAAGCTGCACTGTGTGTCTCACCAATATCGTGTTTATGGTACAGTGATCCCTCGAAATTATAATGTAGTATCCATATAGTAGTTTATGGCGTCCCAGAGAAAAGCATACCTCGGGACACCGAGGACGCCCAGGCAGGCCTGCGCCAGCATTGGCGAGCTGCTTCCTGGAGGACATCGGGTGGCTGGACTAGCAGCCTCCACCCATCACGCAAAAAGGGCCCGTTGGTGGCCTAGTTGCGGAGAAGAGTCTGCCCTACAAGTACAAGTACAAGATAGTAGTTTATGCAACTGTCATATCAGAAGGGGTATTAAAACACGAGAGTCTGTTTATCGATAATAGGTTGACTCGAATGTTTTAATACCTAAGTTATATGCAGTTTCATACACTACTTTATCTTCACTGATAGGAAAAATTGAAATTAAACAAAAAAAAAAATGTATGGGAAGCGCGGGAAATTAAGTTCAAACTACGCATGCGTGCGCCATTTTTTCACAGTTCGAACTGCGCATGCGTGCGCCTTTTTTTTCATATTCAGGCTATAACCATAGACTAGTTTAATGAATTAATAAAAAAAAAAGATAGCGGTACTATAATGAGTTTTATGATACAGTTGGCGGTACTATAATGAGTTTTATTCTTAATTTTATGTATATTATGCGTCTATAAAGTGCGTCTGTATAGAACCGTCTTTGAATTTGTAATTCGAATTTTTCGATTTGAGTGTAGATAAAATATTTTTAATTTGAATATTGTACTTGATTAGTCTGTTAAAAATATAATCTAAGATTAGTAATTTTGCGTTATACCTCACCTTAACTACTGATAATCAAACACACCTCTGAATAGTCATTAAAAATTGTGTCCATTGATCTCATACAATACACTTAATGTTTCCGCCCATAAGTAATTACACAAAAATACCCAATAATTACAATAATCCACATCTAAATCACGAATAAACCCATCAAAAATGCAAATAGATATAGGAAATTGTAAATTATCGACAGACCTCCCACCGTTATATCAGATTAGCATTTGTAATGAAGATGTTTTAGCATAATCACAAGAGTTTTATGATAAATCGCTCATAATCCACAAATAAGAATCGATTATTGAATCATTTTGAATAATCTATAGTTATAATTTTCACACATGTGTAGGGTTACCAGATTCAAAAACGAGATTTCCTAACAGAATCCCTGACTTTTTTCACTAGATTTCCTGATTTTTGTTTACAACGGATATAAAACTCATTATTATGAGATACTAACGACTCGCCCCGGCTTCGCACGGGTAGTTTCAGGATAAAAACAGCCCCCCCTCCCCCGTATGTCCGTCTCCTGGTTCTAAGCTACCTCCCCACCAATTTTCAGCCAAATCGGTTCAGCCGTTCTTGAGTTATAAATAGTGTAACTAACACGACTTTCTTTAGACAACTCATTTTTTTTTAAATAAAATTGCTAAAATTTTATAATTTATTAGTAGTTAGTTCATCTAGCTGGCAACAGATCTCATTGGCGCAATATAGTCCGGCAGAAAGTCAGGGAGTCACGACCCTCAGCATTGAGGAATACGACACGAGGAGAAGTAGTTAGTTACCCAATTATTTTCCAAAATTCCTGACAATTTCTAATTTTTAACCCCCGACGCAAAAACGACGGGGTGTTATAAGTTTGACATGTCTGTGTCCCCCCCTGAGTGTCCCCGTGTGTATGTGTCTGTCTATGTGTCTGTCTATGTGTCTGTGTGTGTTTGTGTGTGTTTGTGTGTGTGTCTGTCTGTGGCATCGTAGCTCCCGAACGGATGAACCGTTTTTTTTGTTTGAAACGTGATTTAGTCGGGAGTGTTCTTAGCTATGTTTGATCGAAATCCGTTCAGCCGTTTCAATGCGTTGAGGGTTTTTTTTTATTTTTACAAAATTAATTACTTGTTCCTGTTTTCCTGACCGAGGGTCAAAATTCCTGACATATCAGGAAAAATCCTGTGATCTGGTAACCCTACATGAGTATCTATCGGAAGTATAATTGCAAACCTGTTTTTATACAGAATGATTTCATATTGGTTTAAACAAGGCAATAATTTAATATAACTGTGAGAACGGTAGTTTAATTTATTTATCCGTAACAGATTCTATAGAGAAATATTTTTAATTGGTTGTGAATTTGTGATTATTATATTAAGTTTAAAGCACTTTCTTTTTTTTCATTTATATGGCTGATAATTCAAAAGCTAAAGGACATTGCCATGGTTCGGTCCAAATTGTTAGTAGTAGTTAGCTTTTTTGTAAAAAAGTTCGTTCGGGGAAGTACTACCATTATACCTATTTCTGCCGCAAAGTATTTGTGCTCGCATTGCTGTGTTCCGGTTTGAAGGGTATGGGTGCCGGTGACATTACAGGACATGAGACTACGGAAATTACAGAAATTACGGGCGCAGTGCAATGCCACATAGGGTGCGTCCTAGGTGGACGTGACCTGTGAGGTAATGCACTATTAAAGGCAGAGGTTACCGCTCAACATCAGGTGTGCCATCTGCTTGTTCTGCCATGGGTAGTCATAGTTAACAAGTAATTCATTTTGTAAAAATTAAAAAAAACGCTTAACGCAATGAAACGGCTGAACCGATTTTGATCAAACACAGCTAAGAACACCCCCGACAAATTCACCTTTCAAACAAAAAAAAATCTAAATTGGTTCATCCGTTTGGGAGCTACGATGCCACAGACACACACACACACACACACACACGTCAAGCTTATAACACCCCGTAATTTTTGCGTCAGGGTTAAAAAAAAAATGCTGCCCAGAAATGAAAGTATGGATACCTTGTATTATTTTATATCATCATCCCAAATACTAAAAAAATCTATTTCAGCGTTTACTAAAAAAATACATGCTACTAATATTATAAACGCAAAAGTTTGTATGGATGGATCGATGTATCTTTGTTACTCTTTCACGTAAAAAGTAATGGATGGATTTGGATGAAATTTGGAATGGAGATAACTGGACTCCGGGAATAACACATAGGCACATTTTTATCCCGATATTTCCATGGGATCGAGACTTACGCGGGTGAAACCGCGGGGCACTGCTTGTATTATATATTTTTAAGAATGATAATTTGTAATTCTTCAGTTATTTGAATTAATTATACGTTACTTTTTGACGTGTTAAAAGTGTTTAAGCCTACTATGGTCTTGGATTCTACTCTAATGATTAATCATTATTATATTATTATATTATATCAGTATTCTTATACCCTGTCTTTTGTAACGTAAATTTATTTTACCATAGAAAATGGGAATGAACCGACTCCTGACACACAGCTAACTCTAGTTAGTTAGTAAGTAAGTAAGTAAGTAAGTAAGTAAGTAAAACTTTTATTTTGACAAAAAACTATACACAACACAAATAAGTAAATAAAACAGATAGGCTTTGACAGCGTTTTGGCTGTGTATAGTGCTGTCAAAAGAGGACCGTGCTCAGCATAATGCTGCAGTAAACTGCAGCGCTGATTTTCAGCACGGACCTCGGTTGACGCACGGACGCACGGTAGTTCAGGAGCCAGGGCTTCAATCTGCACTGTATTATGTGAAATATTTCAATAAAACATTATGATTTTGATTATTAGCATTTACATTTAAAAGTAAATAAATTCGTATGAGCTAATGTCAAACTCTGGTACCTATCAGAGTTAACATAAGTATTAAGTGCTATTAAGGTTAGTAGATAGATACACCATTAAGAAATGTTTCTTCGTGCCATCATAAAACAATAAAACGATCGATGGCGACCAGATACTGTCTTAAAGAGTGTTAGAACTAATTTAAATTGTGCTGTGTAAAACAAGGTTTATGGTGCAAGCCGTTCTGTGGGCGTGGAGGGTTTTTATAGCTGGTGCTGGTTTATATCATTGAATAAACTGCCGTCGTCTGTCTTTCCTGAAAACTATAATCTGGGTCTCTTCAAGGCTAGAGTGAATAGGTGCCTTCTAGACCTTTGTGCTTCATCTTCGGCCACATCTTCGCTTACCAACAGATGAGGTCGTGAACAAAGGTAAAAAAAAGTAAAAAAAAAAAGTTCATATATACAGGCACCAAACAGGCGCTTACCATCAAGTTTTTTTAATTTTTACAAAATTAATTACTTGCATAGCTCCCATTTGTTCTAAAAACTGCTAAAACTTTTTTATCCCTGTAGTTCAATGGTAGGACTTTTTTCTTTTTTTTTTTTTATACTACTTGGATGACGGAGCAAGCATGAGGCCCACCTGATGTTAAGCGGTAACCTCTGCCTATGAACAGTGCATTACCTCATAGGTCACGTCCACCTAGGACGCACCCTATGTGGCATTGCACTGCGCCCGCCACCCTGAGACATAGATGAAAAGTCTCATGTGCCTTTAATTTCACCGGCACCCTTACCCTTCAAACCGGAACACAGCAATGCGAGCACTACTGCTTTGCGGCAGAAATAGGTATGGTGGTAGTACTTCCCCGGACGAACTCTTTCACAAAAAAGCTCTACTACTCTAGGACTAGACTACTGAAACTAAAACTAGACCATAATTTGTTCTATAAAACTATCTATATCTGGTAACTTCCATTAGTTCTAAACCTTATCTAAATCGGCCAATTTATTTTGGAGATTTTATTATGGGAACATTTGTTTTCGTGTGCCGTCCTTTTTTTTAACCCCTGACGAAAAACGAAGGGGTGTTATAAGTTTAACTTGTCTGTGTGTGTGTGTGTGTGTGTGTGTGTGTGTGTGTCTGTCTGTCCCATCGTAGCTCCAGAACGGAGGAACCGATGTCGGGTATTTTTTTGTTTGAAAGGTGTATTCGTCGACATTGTTCTTAGCTTTGTTTGATCAAAATCGGTTCAGCCGTTCAGCGTATAGGGGGTTTTTTAATTTTTACAAAATTAATTACTTGTTTATGAAACAAATTTGCAAACTAGCATACATACGGCCCACCAGATGTGAAGTGGTCACCGTCGCTTACAGACACCGGCAACACCAGGGATACTGTCGATGCGCTGCCTACCCTGAAGGAATTTATGAACATTTTTCTTGAAGCGACACATGTCGTAACCAAGCGGGAAAACATCAGATGGAAGCTCATTCCATAGTTTCATTGGTAGCTCGTCCTGCCGTCGTTGGAGGTCGAAAACTGCCCAACATTACGTAAATCAAAATGTCAAATGTTGAAAGTTAAATCATCCAATTACGGTAAAGTCAATTCATTTACAGAGTCACAGAGAAAGTTTTAAAATGGCAAGTAAACAAGCCCTATATTAAGAAGCTTTTTATACTGAAACACATAATTTCAGTTAAAAGTAAAGAGTGTGCATCAATTTTGTAGGTCGAAGACGGATTACTAAAACAAATTTCCGTTTTTATCTTTAACACATTAAAATTAGAGTCTAAAGTAGCGTGTGGTAAAGTTTTTTTATTCGTGTTTAAAAAGAAGCAATGCATAGTCGCCCACCAGTGTGAGTAGGGCTGCCAAATTTCAATAATGACAGAAAAAAAGGTAGGTATCTTTTTTTTTATTATAGAAAGAAATTTTTCTTTTTTATATAAAATTTTACTTCACGATATTGCTTGTATGACCATTCGGTCCTGTTGATTTTAAATATTAGTTTTTTTTTCCTTTTATATTTGCAGACACGTCACCTTTTCACTAAAAACGGGATATTTACCATGATTTATATAGTTTATTGAGATTAATTATGATCTCCGGTGATCATGGCGCATGCAACTGCGCCGAAATATCGGGAACAAACAAAACTCAATAGTCATGGTAAATACCCCGTTTTTAGTGAAAAGTTTTTGTTTGTATAAATTTGAAAATGGTGATCTTTGATGGTGAAATTTGGTTAGGATTGCTAACCGGTAACACGAGCGAAGCCGTGGGTGGACACTAGTGTGTATAAATACTTTTTTTTTATATACTTCTTCAATGAAGGAACAAGCAGATGTCCTGATGTTAAGCGGTAACCTCTGCCTATGAACAGTGCATTATCACATAGGTCACGCCCACCTAGGACGCGCCCTATGTGGCATTGCACTGTGCCCGCCGCCCTAAGACATAAAGATGATAAGTCTCATGTGCCTGTTATTTCACCGGCAACCATACCCTTCAAAGTGCAAAGTGCGAGCACTACTGCTTTGCGGCAGAAATAAGTATAGTGTGGTAGTACTTCCACGGACGAACTCTTTCACAATGAAGCTCTACTACTACTAAAAAATATACCTACGACAACCCGGAGCCCGGAGATACACCGCTCAAACCCGGAGACTCCGGGTCAAACCAGGAGACTCTAGGTCAAACCAGGAGACTCCGGGTCAAACCAGGAGACTCCGTGTCAAACCAGGAGACTCCGGGTCAAACCCGTAGAGTTGACAGCCCTAAGTGTGAGTCCAATATAGAGAGGCGTGAGCAGTTTACTACGTTCAAAAATAAAACACACAAAGTGTTCAAAATGCTTTGTACACGTGGCAATGTTACGTGGGCAGTGTTTTTTATAGTAAGTACCTACAGCCACGGCGAACTAAGGACTTTTTAATATAGCAAGAAAATACTTAAATTGCATAATAAGATGACAATAATACCATATGATCTTCGACCAAATTTTTACTTTGTTCGAAGCCCTATGACAATAAGAATAGTAGGTAAATTAATTTTCACTAGAAACGGGATATTTACCATGATTTTTTACCGTGATCATGGCGCATGCAACTGTGCCGAAATATCGGGAACATATAAAACTCAAAAATCATGGTAAATATCCCGTTTCTAGTGAAAATTATGCACATAACCATGATAGTTTCAAAAGTTATAGTAGGTAAATTATGGTAAAAGTGTGTAATGTTGGTGATTACCGCTGAGGCGCCTAGGTGAGGGTCTTAAGAGAGCCGAGGACGGTAATCATCAATACACACGTGTATCAAACGATGTTTTTCAACACACTGGTGAAGAAAATAATAATAAAATAGAAATATGTACACACTCGATGTAAATGTTCAACTGTCTCTATAACCGACTTGTGAATAATAGCAATGAAAAAGTCACAGTTTGATTACAGGTGTCATTATGTGCCTAATTGCGGTGAAATTAGAGCCACTTTGTGAGCAAGTGTGTTGAAAAATAACAAATCTTATCATATACAGCCACTTGTAGGAGGGCCAAATACCAACTTGCCACTAACCGAACACTAGTTGGCGAAGTTTGCGTACCTTGCGTCGTAAGTTTAGTAGGATTGCCTGCCCATCTTACTGCATGCATTTCGTGCGAGAGAGAGTGCGCTGTGGTACTGCATGACCTGATGTCTCCTTCTCCTTTCCGCCACAGACGGGGTGCGGTGTTTCACCCCTAAACCGAAGTTTTATTTTAACATTGATATAGGTACCTTTGTTTGACTACAATCTGTTGGTAAGTGACGATGTGGCCGAAAATGGAGCACAATGCAGCACAAAGGTCTAGAGGCACCTATTCCCTCTAGCCTTGAAGAGACCCAGATTATAGTTTTCCGGAAAGACAGACGACGGTTGTGTATTCCACTCCTTAGTAGTATACTAGCCGCACGTAGTTTCTGTGATCAGAACAACAGACGTGCGCGGTTTCGCGTGATCAGAACGGGCAAACCCAATCGTTTTTTCCTCTTTATTTATCTTGGGGATGGCAAAGGAGTAGAATTTTCTTACATAACCTCCTTGGAGCCAAAAACTATGATGGCTGATGATGGCTGTTTAGAGAAAGTAAAACCTTCTAAAAAAAACTATTTTCAGTAGACTACAGAGACGCTATTCCAAGGATCTGAGTAAGGTCTGTGGATATTCTCCATTAGGCACAGAGATTATTCCAGGGGATGGAATTACCAGAAATCACCGGGGATGGGCAGCAGCATCCGTCTGAGTACTCAACACACACTGCGAACGCAAATCTGATGACGGTATTGCTCACGGAACTCCAGTTTGATAAATTAATGCTTTTAAGAATCGTTCGAGATGTCATCGATCAACAATCGTGTTTATCGTATTTTATTTTGATACAAATGCTTCCATAATTCAAATTTAAATTATGCAAAATCTTGATTAATGTACCACTAATGTTTTTAATCCGATTAAAAGTGGTATGGGCCCACAATACTCCATGTTTTTTACTGATCACTAGATTTTAACCACAACTCCGCTTGCTTGGAACCTTACTACCTACCATAGACTAACTAAACACAATAGACTGCCAATCTCATACAAGAAAACGTGCATCGATAAATGATTGCCTAATGACGCTAGATGTTGCCGAGTGTTTTGAATCTGCTATAAACGATTGTAATGCTTTTTACATGTGTATATAGACCATAGCTTCATAATTAAAAAATAAAATATAAATTTTAAAGAATATTTATTAAGAATTAAAAGTGATTAGGTAATTGGTTTAAAATGCTGGTTGAATGATTCCCAGGCTATTTGCTAGCGCCATCTAGAAATAGCCTGGAATTTGTCCTCTTTTGAGTCACAAAATTTTGTTCTATGTTAGCGGTCTATTGTGTTTAGTTAGTCTATGCTACCTACATAGTTCCGGGGTTAAAGGTACCCAAAGAGTGCCAACGGAACCCGCTAAGTCTCCACTGTCCGTCCGTCCGTTCGTCCGTCCGTCTGGCTGTCAGTGGGCTGTATCTCATGAACCGTAATACTAAGGGCTACTCCTGTAATACCCAGACTCTTAAGAGACTAGTGGTAGCAGGAGAACCCTCCCTATCATACATACAAACGCATACACATATCAAAATCGGCCGGTAAATGGCGCCGCAGCAAACTTCCCCTCATTTTGAGGGAAATAATACAACAAAAAATCGCCGACTCCAAATATAACTATGATTTTCTAGAACCTGTATATTAAGTTTTGTGTACGCGAGTACCAGCCGGCATACGGATTTATTGATGTTTGTGGCATCACCTAGCTAGGCCCTGTCTGAAAACCAGCGCTGCACTAAACCTGCTGCTAACCTGCACTAACCTGGAGCTGTTCAATCTCATACCCGCTTCCAGGTTCTATCATCGCACTTCTCGACAACGCAAGGGAGCTCATCCACACATCATCGACACGTGGGTATCCCGTACAGCTCGCTTTACGAGATTTTTTCCCCCATACGTGCAAGTTGCGGAATGGGCTCCCTCCTGAGTTGTTTCCGCTAAACTACAACAAGAGCAGCTTCAAAAAATTATTAAAAAGAGTCCTTCAGGGCAGGCAACGCATTGGTAATGCCTCTGGTATTTCAGATGTCTATAGGCGACGGTAACCGCTTACCATCAGGTGGTCAGTATGCCAGTTTGTCGAACCATTACATTAAAAAAAACCTAGGTGTGGTGCAGCTTATCCTGAGACGGGGACCTATTTCCACAAAACACATATGGATCCCTCCGTACCTACTTGCTACTACCAGTTTTTATTTTAATTTTTATTTCATTTTATTTTTGTGTGCCAGTTTTTTTGTTTTAATTTGTTGTTGTGTGGGTGTTCCTGTTGGGGGAAAATTAACGAATTTTCTTTCTTTCTTTTCATACATCTGGACAGATGAAAATAAATTTTGCCAGTTGTTGCAAAGACTGTTCGCACGGTCAATAAGGCAGAATGTTTCTAGATCGTACATTATTGCGTGTGGGCAATTTCTATGGCCATGCCAAACCTTAATGACTGCGATATACCATGAAATAGACAGATAGCGGTTCTCGGTAGCGGAAAACTTTCAAATCGAACAGTAAACACTTCCAATTTTGTAAATTTACATAAAAATATAACATAATATCCAGCAGTCACGTAGCTCTGGTACTGATCTCACGCTTGGATCCCCTCAGTGGTTGTCCGAGGGGTGGGTTACACGGGGTCATGATAAATGGATATCTTTATTACTGCACTCTCCTCGAGCTCAAAATACAGAATTTTTGTAGGTATGATGGTGATCCTAGTCCGGCGCTGAAATTGCGACACAGTTTTTGCAATTTTCAGTGTTAATTTTTGGAACTTGACGTACAATTTTAATAATCAGGGCTTTTATTTTATTATATACTTCATTATTATTTTTTATTTTTTAATTATGTATAATTATTTATTGTGAACCAGACATCCGTGATTTTCGCTTACATGGTTTAACTCAGCGTTGTGTTGCTAAAACACAACAAATGCTGAGCTGGACGCCAATTTGTGTCAGTGATGCGTGACTGGTACTAACAGGCACAAATTAGTTTTATCTTTCTTTGTTAATCTTTGTTTCTTGTATGTGTGTGTGTGTGTGTGTGTGTGTGTGTGTGTGGGTGTGTGCCGTTTTGTATCTGCGTTTGTTGGCACAAATAAATGTTTTTTTTCCTTGCTAACTTTCTTTCTAACAATTTGTTCCGAAATAAATAAATTACAATTTAACCTCTCGCAACTCAGCAGATACCTTTTATTTATTTTTATTTTTTATACTACCTGAATGTCGGTACAAGCTGATGGCCCACCTGATGTTAAGCGGTAACCTCTGCCTATGAACAGTGCATACCTCATAGGTCACGTCCACCTAGGAGCCTAGGACGCACCCTATGTGGCATTGCACTGCGCCCGCCACCCTGAGACATAAAAGTGAAAAGTATCATGTGCCTGTAATTTCACTGGCACCCTTACCCTTCAAACCGGAACACAGCACTACTGCTTTGCGGCAGAAATAGGTATGGTGGTAGTACTTCCCCGGACGAACACTTTCACAAAAAAGCTCTACTAATACCTACTCCGCCGCGCCACTGAGGCCATCGTATCATCATCATCGGCCTGCAGAGTCCTTCAGCTACATCCGTCGGTGACTCTAGTACGTAGGAAATAAGACACCTACGCGACTCAATGTGATTGGCGGTTTGAGTTACTTGCCGCTATAAATAAATCAATAAGTAGGGCCTAGACTTCTACTAAATCATTACAGAAGCAAAGGCTTTTTACTACAAATAAACAAGTATTATTTGTTTGTAAGCGAGTCGATGGTAGAATTGTTTGAATGTTATCTTTGATATGATGTATTTTTTTTTTTTTTTTTTTCCTACTCGCAAAGTCTTTAGTTAGTTCTCCCGTGATCAAGGCGCATGCAACTGTGCCGAAATATCGGGAACATATAAAACTCAAAAATCATGGTAAATATCCCGTTTCTAGTGAAAATTATGATTTTCATTAAGTTGGTAACATTAACAAGTAATTAATTTTGTATAAATTAAAAAGACCCTTAACGCAATGGAACGGCTGAACCGATTTTGATCAAACGTAGCTAAGAAAACTCCTGACAAATTCACCTTGCAAACAAAAAAAAAACTAAATCAATTCTTCCGTTCGGGAGCTACGATGCCACAGATAGACACACACACACACCACACACACACACACACACACACACACACACACACACACACACACACACACACACACACACACCTACACACACACACACACACCTACACACACACACAGACAGGTTAAACTTTTATCACCCGTCGATTTTGCGTCGGGAATTAAAAAACATAATTTCTTAAAAAAAAAAAGTTTTACGTTATGCATTTCATTTCGCGGTATATAAATAGGAAATAATACTTTTCTCAACGCGAATTTTCGTAAAAATTACGTCTAGTATTTATTTTTTATGCACTCTCATATCACCTTTTATCTAACAAGTTTACAAATTTTGATTTTGATAACAACACATCATAGATACCTATAGATAAAAATACTTAATAATTAAAACCAGATTTTTGAGTTATTTCTTTAACTAACTGATAGGGAATAGCAAATTAAGAACTCTAGGGACTCTTAATAATATCCCACTTTATAAAAAGACTATATAGATTTACAAATGTATGTTTTTCCATTTCATCATTATCAAAGAGTGTTTGTTTAATGTGAGTTCAAAAGTAACTATAAACCATTTCGGAAGTCGGGCTAGAGTTGCGCAAGGTGCGAGTCACGTCAATCTATTTTTGGTTCCGTATAAACTTGCTTATTGACAAAAAGTTTTCTATGAATAAACCTATTTATGGAAGAAATAAAATTCATGGAACTACCTATCAAGAATTTAAAATAAATAAATAAATAATGCTGGACAGTTCACACAACATTATCTAGCCCCAAGCTAAGCAGAGCTTGTGTTATGGGTACTAGATAACTGATATACTTAATATAATAGTTCATACTTAGTTCATAGTTCATTAATTGATAACAATAATGTTACAGGTAAAAAAAACAATAATAATAAGAAAGAACATAATTAGTACATAAATCAAATAAAAATGACAATCAAATTAAAAAGTTAAATACATTACATAGATAAATATTTTTTTATTATAAGTACATAGAAAATACCCAGAACACTCTGAACAAATATCTGCAGATCGCACAAATATTTGTTCCGAGGTGGGAAATCGAACCCGCAACCTCCTGCGTCGCAGGCGAACCTTCGCCCGCCGCGCCCCAGAGGTCGTCAATTTGTGGCACATTGATCTCGATCATAACGAGAAAGACCCCTTGCGATCAAAAGTAGTGCGACTTTTTTGTTCTTCTTCGTCGTGTCGATGGCGGATCATTGTTTTTTTATATTTTACAAGCTTTTATATAACTATGTATGTATATTTGTCCGGGTGGAATCTACCAACTGAATGTTAAAGCAGTTATCCTCAACCGATTGAGATAATATTTTGCATTCCTGTCTAGTTTCGATGACAATGCAATATTATGGTGATAGCGAGTTGATCTGATGATTGAGACGGAAGGTGGACAACGGAACTCTTCGAGGGATAATAGTAGGCTGGCCGTGTTTAGGCTCATTTTGATCAGCACACGGTTACGATCACTAATTTTATAAAAA
Organism: Operophtera brumata; assembly: GCA_932527175.1. NCBI lineage: Eukaryota > Metazoa > Arthropoda > Insecta > Lepidoptera > Geometridae > Operophtera > Operophtera brumata. The sequence goes on from OW052229.1 coordinate 5,079,254, forward strand.
CTTTTATTGTAAAATATATTTTTCACAAAAACTTATTCATAATGTTGGTTGGCCATAATTATGCCACGTTTTTTGTTAAAATAATAAAATTCAAAAAAAAAAAAACAATAATAAGTTATCTGACTAAAATGAGCCTAAACACTACAAGGCTACTGTTAATCATCGAGGAGTTCCGTTGTCCACCTTCGGTCTCCATCATCAGATCAGCTCGCTGTCACTCGCTATTTTATTATCATTGGAACTTGACAGGTATTGACCTATAAAACATATCAGCTCAATATCAGTTCAATATCAGTTCTATATCAGTTCGGTAGAACTGGTTTAAAATTCAGTTGCAAGATTTGACCAAAGTACTCGAAGTTTTTTATTATTTTTTTATACATTTATTTGTTACTACATAATAAAAAATAAATAAGCTTAATAAAAGCTTTAATTTGCAGCTGGTGTCAGTCTTGTACGATCTACTTTAGAAGATTACATAAAGTTTTCGAGGTAAATTAAAAAATCTCTACACATCAAAATTAATAACTTCCAACACTAGTGTCATAATGGCGCTTAATAAAAGCTACGGAATTCTTCTTCATCAAAGCATTGGACTGTGGAGAAACAAGATTTTCGTAACTAATAAGCTTTTAATCGGTTTATATTTATAACAGTGACATTAGTTTTAATCTTTAGGGTTTTTTAACATCGTTGCTGAACCTTAACGAAGCATAGCTGATAAATCACTCTTCGTTCTTAACATTAAAGAAAAATTCACAAAATTCCTTGTAAGTTTGTTGTTTTTGTAGCGGTACGCGTGTTTGTATTAAAACGCTTCTTAGTGGCTACTAAGTAGCTACGGAACTCTAATAATAGATGTCTTGTGATAAAGATAGATGCCTAGAGATTTGACACACATTCTCGAAAAACACTGGGTTTTTTTTTGTCTGCTGAACCTTAAGTTAGTGGCGTATAGTAATGAGACTCGTCTTTCTTCTACATACATTTAGTTTTATTTACATAATGAATAATATCGACTAATACAAGTAGGTATGAACAAAATAAAAAATAAAAATGAAACAGCCGTGCTACCTGAAGACCGCTGCTAACGATCTAAAGGTAGCTCAACTGATCCAAAGCACTACCAGACGGAAGCGTCCCTGCATTGCCACGCTGAATGGCAATAGTAATGCGTTGAGCCAGATAAGAGCAAATGTTGCTTTGTTCCTTAAATAACCTGGACTCTTAAAGTGAAGGATCGCAGTGTGGTCGCTTTTGAGATGTGATCTTGGAGACGGATGCTGCGAATCCCCTGGACAAACGTGTCAATACTACAAAGAACTCAAGATAACTACTAGGCTTTGTTCCATCTGCCACCAGCGAGTCCTTGAGTATTTTGGTCATATATTAGCACGGAAAGGCAGTGACAACTTAGAGAAGCTGATCATCACTGGCAAAATTGAGGGAAAGAGGCCACGAGGCCGTAGCCCGTTACGTTGGACAGACCAGATCCGCACCACTGTCGATTCAAAACTCCACCAAGCCGTGCAGCTCGCTGGCAATAGATCTCATTGGCTCAACATCTTCCGGCAGAAGGTGATCCATGGAGGGTCACGACCCTCAGCATTGAGGAATACGACGCGAGGAGGAGAAGGAACTTGGTGGATGGATATGGATCTAGACCGTTGGTCGAGCGTGGCATTCTGTGGGGGAGGTCTATGTCCAGCATGGACTTCTATTGGCTGATGATGTAATGATGGTGATGATGAAATAATGTTAAGACTGGAAAACTGATCATCAATATATTAAATCATTGCGTGACTGACTGACTATCAAAGCACAGCCTAAAAGTCCTAGAGACCTGAACTTTGGAGGGTTGGTGTTTTTGTGGCCTCTATCCACTAAGAAAGGAATTTCAGTAATTCAACCCCTAAGGGGGTGCAGCGGGGTGTTGAAGTTTGTATAGAAAAGTACACGCGGACGAAGTCGCGGGCATTCCTAGTATAGAAAAAATGCGTTTGTCAACAGAGCAAGCAGATGTTTTAATATAATGGTAGATAAATGTGATGAACTAGACTTTTTTAATACTACTGCTAAGCGTATGAAACGCTTGGCGAGTGACTTATATTTATTAAAGCAATAGTTTTATTGGGTACTTATTAATGTACCTACTTATTTGTTTTATCAAATCAAATCAAATCAAAATCAAAATCATTTATTTCAGGCTTACTGAGAAATGCACTAAACCTAAACAGTAAGCCCATATCTACATAAATACCTTAGAAACTAACATACACATAAAAACACTTTATTACTTAATCTAACACACGTGGAATCCGTCTACATTTAGGGACTGTTTTGTATAATTTTAGTTTTTCTTTCTGCTATACGTGGAAACTTGTAATTAGCCTTTAAGTACTTACCCATTGTTTCATTATATATGAGTTAAGCTGTAAGTTTTCCAAAAATTTCAAAAATAAAATTAAATAAATAAATAAATACCTATATGCTCGTTTCGAGTAAACCGTATAATAAACCATATTGCTCTAATACTTACTGTAGGTAATATGAGAAGCAATTTGTCCTTGTCTAACGAGTGGAATTACACCACAAAGACACGATTGTATTATCCAAGTACCTGCTTTTTCTCAAACAAGCTTGGATATTCAAACACTATGAACCTTCCAGATTATTGATCCTTGACGGTCTAGTACGGCAATGTTTTTTTTTTTATCATCTAATATATGCTTGCGTTTGTCTACATCTCTCCTGATGGGAAGCGAATCGCCTAGAAGATGCCTATTAACTCTTTGTTTGAAGATGCTCAAGTTGTACGATAAAGGGAATAAAGAAGCCGCGGAAGAGAGTTCCAGGCTTTTGCACTCCGCATGATGAAAGAGCTCGAGAAACGGTTTCTACGCGACGGTGGTATGTCGACAACAAAAGGGTGAAACGACTCTCCACGTCTGCAGGTCTAAAATGGCCACTTTGGCACATATTAGGCGAATCATATTTCATTTCATTATAAGCTTCGTATTCACAATTCACCTATTTTGACAGTTCTTTATAGGAATGAGTAAAACGGCTCACTAAATATGAATTACCTCATTGGTATACCTTCTATTCGCACAAAACGTTTTGGTTCTACCTTTATAATGCGAACTGCTAAGGAGTGGAATACACTACCGTCGTCTTGTCTTTCCTGAAAACTATAATCTGGATCACTTCAAGTCTAGAGTGAATAGGTGCCTTCTAGACCTTTGTGCTCCTTCTTCGGCCACATCGTCACCGTCAGGTGAGATCGTGGTCAAACAAAGGTCTACGAATGTTAAAAAAAAAAAAAAAAAAAAAATTGCTACAGTGTCAAATAGGATAATTGTTAGAAGTTACTCTGGGAGTGACTCCTACAATTCATATTTGTAATTTGATTGTACTTTCTTTATTGTTTTGTATTTAAAATGAGTTTAGTGAGTGACTATGGCAGACTTGGGCTTGTACTAAAACTTTCTAGAGCACGCGCGCCTTGAGAAACCCCTCATGTACAGAGAAAGTCATCTTAGAAATAAATAAAACAAAATAATTTTCACTAGAAACGGGATATTTACCATGATTTTTGAGTTTTATATGTTCCCGATATTTCGGCACAGTTGCATGCGCCATGATCACGGGAGAACTGACTAAAGTCTTTGCGAGTAGACATAACCATGATAGTTTCAAAAGTTATAAAACAAAATAAAATTAATATGGAATATGAGTTGGGAATATGGGTTCGAGATGCCGATTAGTGAATTCACCAAATTATTTCGGTTGAATAAGGAGATAACTGGACTCTCGGAATAACACATAGGCACATTTTTATCTCGATATTCCCACGGATCAAAACTTACGCGGGTGAAACCGCGGGGCGCTGCTAGTAATAAATAATACGTACCTACTAAACATAACTGCCTGTACAATGTCGTGTATGCGCATGTTTCCAATAATTCAAAATAAATTCCTCATTACAATGTAAATAATTCCACAAAGTCATTCAACCTCAGTCATGGCTAAATAACGATTTCCTGAGACCTTGTCATAAGTTTTATGACTCAATTTTGTCATCTTAATGAGTGGGTTTCATATTAAATTATCAAGATGTATGGAAGCGTTTACTGATGTTGTAGGAGGTGATCGGAGAATGCAGTTGAAATATTAACATGGAATTTGGGTCTTGGTAGTTGATGACCCATGATCCGAAGCTGACCGTGTGAGTAGTTCCTGATAGATCCCTTGGCTCAACCCTTGGGATCACCGCTTGTTCTGATAGATCCCGTATACCTATTATTTTGTTCCTAATAGATCCTCCTCCACTGGATCCGTTTAAAATTATTAGATGTTTTAATAATTTTTATGTTGCTGATAGATCCTTTAAGGATTTTTCTAAGAAGTTTGGTACAGTCAAGCAACATATATCGACCTGTATACAATAATAAAACGTTTCTTCTTTAAATCATAAATGTAGGCGTAGACTTTTTCCTCCATTGTTGGACCCAAATACTTGAAAAGTGAGTGGTGGAAGGCTTGGACAACATTATAAAGAACACGTTATCGTCGGTTTTGAATATCGATTTAGATGACAGGGCGTGGTCGCAAGCCTCCTTGCCTGTTAAATTAGGAGGCTTAGGTATTCGTAAAATTTCAAGTGTAGCCCTACCAGCGTTCTTGTCTTCCGTCTATAGCACTTGTTCTTTGGTTAATAAAATTCTATCTCCTTCTCTTGTGGCACTTTCTGGCAACACTCTCAAAATTTCATACTTAGACGAGGCTCGAAATGCTTGGCATAGTGCTTGCCCCAATACTACTCCCCCCAAATCTCTTTCGTCTCAACGGCAATGGGACGGGCCTCTGTGCGAGCTGACGCGGAATTGTCTGTTACAAACGTGCTCAAGCTCCACAGATCGTGCTCGTCTCCTGGCCGTTTCCAAATGGGAGTCAGGGTTTTGGTTGCAAGCACTTCCATCACACAATACTGGTACTTTAATGGATCCAGTTTCTTTCCGTATTGCAACTTCTTTACGGTTGGGTGCAGGGTGCTGTGCCCCTCATCACTGCCAGTGCGGTACTGCTGTTGATCAGCTTGGTCACCACGGATTATCGTGCACCAGGGCTGCCGGTAGGATTTCCCGCCACGCTAGCCTTAATGATATCATTCGCCGGGCCCTTACCAGCGTTAACATTCCAGCCATTCTAGAACCGAATGGTCTGTTACGTGACGATGGTAAGCGGCCTGACGGCATGACTCTTGTTCCGTGGGAGAAGGGTAGGCCTTTGGTGTGGGACGCTACATGCGTTGATACCCTTGCGCCATCTCATCTGTCCGGGACATCAGTTAGGGCCGGTGCGGCGGCAGATTCCGCTGAGGACCTCAAAAGACGCAAATATGCAAGTCTCGACAGAGCTTACTTATTTGAACCTTTCGGGGTCGAGACTCTGGGTCCGTGGGGTTCCGGGGCCCTTCGCGTTTTCAAAATTCTTTCAGGGCATCTGGTCGAAGCGACGCGTGACCCGAGAGCTGGCTCTTATCTGGCTCAACGCATTAGTATTGCCATTCAGCGTGGCAATGCAGCCAGCATCTTAGGGACGCTTCCGTCTGGTAGTGATTTGGATCAGTTGAGCTACCTTTAGATCGCTTGCAGCGGTCTTCAGGTGGCACAACTGTTTCATATGTATTTTGTACATACCTTGTATTATTCTTTCTTGAAAAGTAGTTCTTAACCTTGTTGAAGCATGATATAAAAACTGAACCAATCTAATTTAAACACTAAAAAGTTATATATAAAAGACCGACTATACGGTTAACCAGAACATATCTTATGTAAGTACAATATTCTTACAAAGTTTTTTTTTGTTATTTTTTTTTGTTTTTGCATTTTGAATCGTCTTATAAAATAAATTCACTCCTGATTCAACGCGATCAAACCTATAGAAGAATAAGGCATATATTATTATATCTAAGTGAAAAATGATAATAAAAATATCAAGGAGCTAAGAATTTTCTCCTCTTTCATTTAACATATCAGCAGATACGAGACAAAAAAAAACCTTTTTAGGATGTAACATCCGTTATTTTTATTTTGTTCGTACGAACCGATTGATTCATCAAAATTGGACGAGTAGTTTAGGTGCTACGGTAGAACATGCTTAAACAAATATTTGTCGTGCAGCGGAAACTGAACCTGCAACCTTTCGCATCTCAGCCGGCTACTCGCCCACCGCACCACGGCGGTCGTCACTTATTACAAAATAGGCAGTAATCAATTAATTACGCAAGGTTACCAGAGTCACAGATAAAAGAATACTAAACCTTAAGGTGAATGTTCAAGTTTCCTTGCCCATACAAAATACTTTAGGCCGTTACTCCAACCACAGATTGACATTTTATAAATTGACTTATTTTGTAGACTTCCTAATGATAATCGTTCTCGCGAATGGTCTTTCCAAATAAAAATATACAATAAGGAATTTTTAAAACGAGTTTAAAATACGACCAATTTTACTGATGTGTGAGTGCATTTTACAATGCCATCTACCATCGGAGCGTGATATTTTTACGCAGCAGAGCACCCAGTTTAATTATAGATGACAGAGATGGCGCTTAATTGACCTTCAAACACAGAGTTTTGTGTAAGATAGTAAGTAAACATGATAGAGATGGCGCTAAATAATAAAAGTGAGGTATATGTCACCGCTCTGTCAGCAAAAGTTCAAAAGCGACGTTGCCAAACCGTTACTAGTGTCAACACAATACTTTGCTATACCCTGGTTCAGAATTCGAGATATTTTTTGTAAACAACCAAATGTCACCGACAAAGGTACAGCCAGTGGTAAAATCATTTTTTTGCGTGGATCATATTTTACTAGTACTGACCCGCGGCTTTTCCTACGGTATTAAATTTTTGTAATATCCGCCAGCGGCTTCGCTCGCGCGGTATGTACCTTCAATTTGCGGCAAATAAACATAAACCCACTACCTACCTAAGTTTATCTGACGAGTCAATGTGTAAACGGCAAAATGTTATATATAACTCTTACCTATGGGTTCTGGGTGTTTTCTATGTATAATAAAAAATATCTATCTATGTAATGTATTGTATTATGTATATCAGTTACCTAGTACCCATAACACAAGCTCTGGCTTAGCTTGGGGCTAGATAATGTTGTGTGAACTTGTCCATTATTTATTTAATTATTTATTTATAACACACGTGTGGTTGGGGCATGTTTGTTTCATTATTTTTTCCCTTCTAGAATTTTTTTATTATTTTCTCGGAAACGGAGGTTTTATAAAATATAAAATTTATATAATCGAGTAGCCCAATAAATAAGTTTTTTTTAGATATATTTAATAACTCCTGGAATTTTCTCGGAATATTATACCACTTCTGGACATCTCCTTTCTACTATAGCGAGCTAGCTCTGATAGGGTTGCCAACTGTACTTTATAATAATGTATCCTAATTTACTTTACAACAACGTTCTTTAAACTTTGCATTAGCATTATAGTGCGAGAAAATATTTTATTTCAATGTAGGTAGCCTACCCAAGTTTTAAGTTACAGTATAAGGTGTTAAAAATAAAACAACAAAAGAATACGTGAAAACTTGGTCAAAATCAATGATAGTGTGATGCTCTAAAGCACTGCGAAATTGAAGTACGCTCGGAAATTTGGAGATTGGAGTTGCTCGCCTCCTTAGGAAAATACCCTTACGACCCTACACGTGATCTCTGGGTAGTGCCAAACATTTATGGTGGTAGGCTTTGTACGTGGCTTGTCACCGAACACTGGACAACGCCAGCGCCAGTCCGTGAAGCGACAATGTCGTGTTTCGTACAGATTTCCTGTGCAGCCATCGTGGAAGTGTCGCTTTTAGGCAGTTCTTAGAATGGATCCAGTGTACTGAAAGATACTGTAGAGATACATCACACAGCAGAAAGAGGAATTTCTACTCGCCATGACCCGTCGTTCCGTAGAATATGAGGGCCACATCTAGTAATTTTGTACACGCTGATTTATTTCTAGCACCTCATGATGGCAAAATTTGTACATTGTAGCTTGGCTAACCAACTGTCCATTTTCGAGAACTAAGGTGGCAACACCGTGTGTAGAACGTTTAGTCGTCGTAGCTTAGTGGAGTTGCCGTGTGCTGTGATTCCATACCATGTAGAAACGGTGATGTGAGTAATTAGATTGGAATATAAACCAAATATCTCTAAATATACCTAATTAGATTGGAAGAAAACATGTCTGTACCGCTGACAGATCGGGCGGCGTATAAACGCCACGAATATTCAGGCCCACGGAAGTCTTTGAAACGAGTGCAAGCCGGTTTGAAACAGTTTCACGGGGAAATTTCGTAAGTAAACAGATATTTACATCGAAAGAACCCTAACCCCCTTTCTTCCCTTTGGTTGAGGCTTTCGTTTGTTTCATTGTTATTTATTTTCATCAATTTTATTGCAGCCGCTCAGTTTTATGGCGGAAAGAAGAAACGAAGAATAGCCCGCTAAATATAAACGTTGGCCATGGCCATGATGGATCAAAGTAGGTTATAAATGTACACCTATTATAAATATTATCGTGGTTGTAGCTTTGGAAGAAAAATTATTCGTGATAACACAATGTATTGTGTTTCGTAATTAGAATTTTTTTCTTTTAGGTCTAAGGATACGCCAAAAATTAAAACTTATGAGCGAAAAAGACCTATAATTAGACTGGAAGCTGAATTCTCAGCACCTAGTACCAGCACAACTGAAACTGTAATGGAGCCTCTGCCTATTGAGATCAATTGGCCTCAACCTGATCCAAAAAGACCTAGAATTAGACTGGAATCTGAATTCTCTGCACCTAGTACCAGCACAACTGAAACTGTAATGGAGCCTCTGCCTATTGAGATCAATTGGCCTCAACCTGATTCAGAAACGGAAAACTTTCAAATGACTGTAGAAGTAGATTCAAATGACAGTTTATCTGGGATATCTGGGTACCGCATTGTAGACCTGAAGAAGGTCATTCAATGGGCTTTTCTATTGGAAAGGCACAGAAGTGTATGTGAGTCATCACAAATTGAATTCGTGAGTGAAAATCGAAATGGATTTCGTAGTGCTATAACATTCAAATGCAGCATGTGTGACAAGACATGGAAACATTGTACTGCAGAAAATGATAAAATAAATACGGCATTTGTGTGGGCTAGTGTGACTGCTGGCAGTTACTATGCTCAAGCAGGTCATATTACTAGTCTTATGGACATACCAACAATGGCATCTAACAAATTTCGTACAATTGAAAAGAAGTTGGGCAATGTGTGGCACAGTCATTTGACAGAAGTAATAAAGGATGCGGGTGAAAAAGAAAAATCTATTGCCATTCAAAAAGGACATGTTACGCCAGATGGTGTTCCGTATATTACAGTATATGTCGATGGTGGATGGCTAAAACGTTCATATGGTCACAACTTTGATTCATCATCGGGAATGGTGAGTTCTACTTGAATTATAATATAAATCAGGCTGCAATCATCAGCTTTTGAACATAATATAACACCCAACAGCCACATAACACTAAGATTCCCTGGTCACGCCACGGAGGTTGTTAACACATAGGTTCATTATCCTATATTATTTTATCATGATATCTAACCGTAACTGTCCACTGCTGAACATGCTGCTACTGCGCCTTTTGTGATGTCAATTTTTATTTTCAGGCCTGCATTATTGGAAAAGAAACTAAGAAATGTTTATTTCTTGGTGTCCGGAACAAATACTGTTACACATGTCAATATTATGAGAAAAGAAATAAAGACGTAAAAGCACATCAATGCTGTAAAAATTTTAGTGGATCATCTACAGCGATGGAATCTGAAATTATTGTCGAAGGCTTTCAGAGGAGCGAACAACTACATGGACTCCGCTATTTGAATTTCATTGGAGATGGAGATTCTTCAGTTTTTGCAAAATTAAAAGAGAAAGTATCCTATGGGCAACAAATAAAAAAAATTGAATGCAAAAATCATGTTGTAAAAAACTATACTGGTGCACTTTACAAGGTCTTTATATTTGTATTTTTTAAACTTTCGCGATTAGAAGTCAAGATCAGAAGAGATCAGTCTTTATATTTCTATTATATTTATATCTTCCTAAACGGTTGGTCCGATTTTAATGTTTTTTTGTGTGTGTGGTCCTTTGAATATTTTACCTCAGTAAATGTTTTTAGAAGCTAGTTAGATAGTTGTTAGGTTAACTCCCTACATCGCGTGTATGCAGATCATAACATATGTTTCAGATCTTAGCTAACACCAAGCTCCCACTTTATGGACGAAACATTTTGAAGCCGAAATTGTCGAAGCTGACTCTGGTTGCACGAAAAATAATAATGTACAACAGCGGTCAGCCTAGTTCGATGGCAGAAGACTTGAGAAATGGTCCACAACATGTATTTGGAAACCATGACAAATGCAAGCAATATTATTGCAAATTCAAAAATAATTCAATCGATGAAGACAAATCTGAAAATTTGGTTGACAATCTGAAGAAAAGTGCGCCAGAGGTTTGGGCTCTGATTTATGCAGCCAATGAGAGGATTGTTCTGAAAGCTGGACGATTGACTAACGAAACAACAAATGTTGCTGAAAATTTTATGAGTGTAATCAACAAATTCAACTGTGGCAAGCGTCTAAGTCTTGGAAAAGGTGGCTCTTATCAACGACGAGTGCATGTGGCTGGTAAAAACAAGTAGTATTGGTATTAAGTACTCAGGTGGATGCTACTGCCCATACCTTTGTTACACTTAGTTGGCTTTAACGAATGGGTGGAGACACCGCAGCACACTTACTTATTTACTTTATTTATTGACCGAGCGAGCGAAGTCTCTGCAACAAGTGGCAAAATTGTCTTTCATCTGTCTGGATGTATGTATGTATGTATGGATGTATGTGTGTATGTATAAGATATTTTTATTATTTTTAAATGTTGTGATATTTCCCCCTAGTTGGGGGAAATTTGCCGAGGCGCCATTTACCAGCTGATTTTGATTTTGAGGTCTTCTGTTCGCAGAACAACTAGCCTATTTAGATGAAAATGCAAATACATGTTACAAGTCTGGACAACATCGGACATATAAAAAAAAAACATTGTTTGGCACAATATTTATTACTATATTATATATATTATATTGTATATTTATTGACCAATATTTTCAGGATTATCCCATACAGCTGGATATCAATGGCATGCTCCTGCATGGAAGAAACAGAACAGACAAAGCCCAGGCCTGCATTTCAAAAAGTATCTAGAGCGTAAGGAGAAGAGCAGATTACGACAGCAATTAGTGATAAGGAAACGAACTTTTACTGCAAAAAAGAAAAAAAACTAAAAATCCGACAAGGACTATGGCCCTGAAGCTTGTGACCCGGTTGACATTGATGTGTTGGAGCTAAAAAACCTTTGCAAAGATAGATTATTGGAATACCAAAAATCACCAGAGGATATAGCTTCCATTGAAGTGGCTACTGTGGGGCAGCACGAAAATGATTTGTATGTTACTCACAGATCGGATCGTCTGACTGCGAGTCAATTTGGAATGGTGAGAGAGACAGTATTTGATTGTTTCTTTCCAATATAACATAACTTAACACCCAACAGTCACATATATAGTCCTGACCCCACACTAGGATTCCCTGTGTCCTGGGTATCAGAAACTACAAGTACCATGGTACCAACACCCAGACCCGGCACAAATATTTGCAGATCATACAAAAATGTGTTCCGCAGCGGAAATCGAATCCGCAACCTCTCGCATCTTAGGCGGCTATTCGCCCGCCGCGCCACAGAGGTCGTTGCAATTCTGATATTGTAATATTTGTATGCATTTACACTTTTAGATTTGCAAACGCCGTAATACCACACCATGTCACAACCATGTGAAGGCTGTGCTTTATAAAAAGAACGTCACTACCAAAGACATGGTATATGGACAGCAAAATGAGACTGTGGCAAGGAGTATTTTTATGCAACAATGCAATAAAACTGTCAGGCCTTCCGGTCTTTATATTGATGAAGAATTCGGATTCTTGGCTGCCAGCCCTGACGGAAAGTATTTATTTATTATTAGCGACTCGTCCCGGCTTCGCACGGGTAGTTTCAGGATGAAAAACAGCCCCACCCCTCCTACCCCCGCCCCCCTGGTAGCCTATGTCACTCAGGGTGAATGTAGCTTTCAAATGGTGGAAGAATTTTTGAAAGCGGCACTGTAATCTTTTTGAGTTTATTCATTACTAACATACAAAAATACAAATCTTTCCTCTTTATAATATTAGTGTAGAAGTGTAGATGTTGATTAGTGTAGATTTTAGCAACATTATGCAATACATTATACATGTCGCAGGAAGGTGGTGGATGGAGGCTGCTCAAAACCGTTTGTCATTGCATTCTAGGGAGGAGGCCTATGTCCAGCAGTGCACTTCTGTGGGCAGATGATGATGATACAATACATTATGTACATTTACAGGTATTATAGAAGAAGAAAACGCTGTTGTGGAGATCAAGTGCTTCCCTTCATTGGTGAGAAAATCACAAAGCCTCGATACTGCAGCAAAAGAAAACAGATCTTTTGCTCTACAAATGCAGAATGACGTTTTGGTTATGAATAAGAAACATGAATATTATTATCAAGTCAGTAAAGTATAATCAATTATGTGGCTGCCATAGATATAAAAATCAAGATGCGGTCGATCTACAAAATTTGCATTTTGTCATAGCACCAAACACAACCGCTCGCGGGCGAATCAAGTCACAGACAGGCTGTCGTTCGGAGCGAAAACCCGATTTTAGCTCCGAAACTGACTGATATATACTCGTATCACGTCACGTTTTCCGCCCTGTCCTTACGCTAGTATTAGATATGTCTATGGTTGCTGCAGTTATTTTATTTTACTAACTGATCTATTCATTTCTAATCAATCACTTTTTATTTCAGGTCCAGGGTCAACTACGCATTACCAAAATGCACAAATGTTATTTTGTTTGCTTCACATCAGTTTCGACACCAGTGACTGTCATAGAAGTTTCCCGTGATGATGAATTCATCAACAGCATGGTGACAAAGTTGGTAGCATTTTTTAAAAATGCGGTTTTACCGGAAATTATATTGAGACGTTTTCGAAAAAATGCAAAGTGCGTGGACCTGAATGAAATAATATGTAGGTTATTTTTCCCATAAAATCCCTTTTTACAATATTGTCTCAAACAAAACTATATCAAGTTTTTTTTTTCTAGCCAATGAAGATCAACCGGAATCAGCAAGTTGAAGTTGCAATAGATGATACTTAGATAAATAGTTTTTTATGCTAAAAAGCATTCTCTTCCAGATAACCTGCAATAGATGATAGATAAATAGTTTTTTATGCTAAAAAGCATTCTCTTCCAGATAACCTGCAATAGATGATAGATAAATAGTTTTTTATGCTAAAAAGCATTCTCTTCCAGATAACCTTGGTGTACTGTTTAAAAAAGATGAATGGCTTTATAGTTCGCAGAACTGACAACCATTTGCGAATAAAGGGTCTCGAGTGGTACCTACAAACCTGATGAAGATAAAGGAGACCCCTCTTTCGATGCACCAAATATATTATAATCAGCAGGAAGTTGGTGGATGCAGGCTCAAGAGAGTTCGTCTTGGCATTCTAGAGTGGAAACTGTTGTCCAGCAGTGGACTTCTGTAGACTGATGATGATGATGATCAACCGTCTACATTGGCTTGAAGTCAGTAAAGTGGTTTTATATTAGACTAGCTGAACTTTGTACGCGCGTAGAAAAGGTAGTAGGTACCTATCTAGAGTACCTATCTATTCGTACTACGCATTGTAAATGGATGGTGGTACAAACATCAGCCTGTAGATCCAAGTCCACCGAATCACTGAGATAGGTCTCTAAATTAGCAAGTTGAAGTGGCAATGGGCTAGGCATAAAGCTATATGATCACAGTTCTCCTACGGATCTCTTTGTTTCGGATTTAGGCACGGGTACAGAATCTTCGAGCAATGGTAATAATGAATACAAAATTACGAAGGCAAAATGTATATAGTTATTGAGTATGTTTTTTTACTGTATAATATTTCTAGTGTAAGCAGAAGTTGTAACATAAAACAATTTATAATATTTGTTTGTGTTTTTTTTGTTAATTTATGTAAAACGAAACATCCTTATGCAACATCCTATCTTGCCGGACATGCCACGGAAGGGGTTGCGGGAAGGCGGTAGATGGAGGCTGCTCAAGACCGTTTGTCCTGACATTCTATGGGGAGGTCCATGTCCAGAAGTGGACTTCTGTAGGCTGATGATAATGACAAAACATCATGGGTTCACGGGGCAAACTATGATAATTATGGGTACCTACCTACTGTTATGATGAGGATCAGATACTTACATTCATGTACATTTTGGACATTAGAAAAATAAGTTTTATCCTTGTAAACAATAACTTTTAGAGTTTTGCCCCGAAATACCTTCTATCATTCTAACAATTTTATTCAACGCGATCTATAAACAGATACCAAGCTATTTATTTAACGCCATCTATCTTACGTCCATGCCAATGCTCTTGGACAATAACAACGCCATCTAAAGAAAACCAAAACAGTGAATATGTATGTGTGCGTGCGTGTAATTACATCAGAAAAGTGAACGATCTTATTTCTAGGTAATTTGAACTTTCAAATGACTGTTTAAAGGAAATTCATACTGAATTAAATTCTTACAACTACAACTTAGCCGCGAACGATAAAATAAAACACGAAAGACGCCCGAATTTAGCACAAAAAATAAAAAAGTAATACAATAAGTTTCCACGCCATCTACCGTGAACCGAGCTTTTAGTAATCAAGACGATTATCCTTAACTCAAACATACTCGTACATAGACTGCTAAATACATCTTCCATTTGTCTTTGCCGTAGTCGGGATAAAAGATTTGTTTATAGCGGCATCTATCGAAAAGGTGTAAAACTAGCATTGGTTGCATAAAGCCGCCGCTCACCGCCCACCGCAGACTGGGCGCCGCCCGCCCTTCAAATTCTTGTAGTACTGGAAAAGTTTCATAGATGTCGTCGGATCGGTGCTCCTTATTTTCATTCCATAGTAGTTTTTACCCCCAACGCATAGTATTATTTTATCTGTGCCCCAACTAAAAAGAGGTGTGTTATAAGTTTGAGGCCTTAGTGTGTTCGTCTGTCTGTTTCATGGATGTAGTGTCTGTTTATATATTTGTCTGTGGCTTTATAAGATAAGATAAGTTTTTTTTTTTTTTTCAGATTTAACACAATAAAAAGTTCACATCATCCATTTTGTTAATAATAATTAAATCTAAGAATTAATGTTAGTAAGTATATAAAATTACAATTATTAAATTAAGCATTATATTCATTCAAATTCAGTCTTCATAAAAAGTCAAGAGAGGTTTATAAAGTCAAGTACCTATAGGTACTTATTGAGTCACAAGCTGGGCGAATGGCTGGTGTTTTGAAACCCAGTGTGCTATGATGCCGGAATTAAAATTAAAATGGCTCCGGAACTTTGGTCGAAGTCCGGAACGGCTGGTCCCATTTCAATGCTGTTTTATTTGAATGAAAACGGGAGTTTGTGTTATCATTAGTAATGTAGGTACATGTAGTATGAAGCCCTAAAGAAAAATTATTCGTTGAGACTATGACTATAGTCATAGTCTTTAGGGCTTAAAGTATAATTTTACTTCATTACTATAGTAATGAAGTAAAATTATACTTTCAGCTCTAATAATGTTTAGTTGTGGTGGGAAGGTTCTGGTGTTGTAGGATTATAAGTATAGAAGACGACTAGATTAAGGGGGAGCAGCAAGTTGAAAGGATTTACCAGTTGAACAAAGTATTTTTTTAAAGGATTTAATTCCCATAAAAAAAAATATGGACTCAGTGAGTCAGTGCGTAGGATTTTACGTGAAAAACGTCGTAAGAATACAAATAAAAAAAAAAGTTTTTTACAGTCATTTTTCTGATTGGCTGTCATGGTCGTATTTTCGTTTCATATAGGTAGTTTTTTTCCTTGTAAATTCATGTAATTTTGATGATTATTTTTATTTAATAGCGAGGACTAGCGAGCTGATCTGTCTGTCCTGTGACCATTTGAAAAGGTGACGATTTGCAATTCTGGCCATCTGAAAATCAGACGTTTTGCAATTCTCTGACAATGACCAAAATCTGCCAAATAAAAAAATATGATTAGGGCTTTCTATGGTTACTTCGAGTTTCCTAGCTTTTATGAGTTTCCGAGTTTTTATGAGGTAGACCACCCAAATAAATAAAATAAATAAATAATGCTGGACAAGTTCACACAACATTATCTAGCCCCAAGCTAAGCCAGAGCTTGTGTTAGGTATGGGTACTAGTTAACTGATATACTTAATACAATACTTATATAATTCTATGTATAATCACAGATAAAAGAATACTATACTAGTAGTATAATAAAAATATCTATCTATGTAATGACATACACCCACACACCACACACTGAGAAAACACCCAGAACACCCTGAACAAATATCTGCAGATCGCACAAATATTTGTTCCGAGGCGGGGATCGAACCCGCAACCTCCTGCGTCGCAGGCGAACCATCGCCAGCCGCGCCACAGAGGTCGTCAAATATGCATACTCCTATATTTCTACGTCTTCCACACACGGCTGCCTGAAATAACTTAATTAAATAAATAAGAATTTTAAGAGAGTGGGCTCTCTGAATTTAATCGATCAATTAATTACAATTGAAAGACATCGCGAATTTCGCCATAATTTGTTTCCATCATAAATGTTGACAACTCCCAAAATGATGACCTCAATGGTACATATACTCTATAGGTATCTTTGTTGCAGATCAGCGCGCACAGCATGCGCGGCGTCACGTGACCAGATGGCGTCGGAAGCGCGCTCCAGATCGCCGCAAGATGGCGCGCGAAGAAGGCGCGAGCACTCCAGGTTCACTGTACTTAAATCTTTATACACATTTTCACTAACCTCTAGTCTTACGGGTCTTTGATAGCTAGTTGTGATACAGCTGCCTGAGCTTGCACAAAAGCATGCAAGTGCGAGCTACTGTAAACGTTGTTTCTTAATACCTCGTATGCTGGTACAGAGAGAGCCGTTTGATTATGTCACTGGGAGAGTCCTGTGGTCATACTAGCACTTCAAGAAGCATTTTTAGAACTGGCATGCCAGCTAAAGCCCAGTATCTGGCATGCCAGCTAAAGGCCAGTACCTGGCATGCCAGCTTGCTAGTGTTTGGTACCACCTGCATGCATGGTGTAATATCCGAAATTGGTGCAAACTTCGTTTGTACTTGGCTCAAGCGTCCTAGCGGTACAATTCCCTTAGCGCTTAATGCCCTCTTTTAGTTTCAAGGATATACCCACTCCCTTGCTTTAATGCCATGTGGTAAAGTAACTCATTGATGAAAGCCTGTCACCGGATTATGTTGTACTAGCTGTTGCCCGCGGTTTCACCCGCGTTATTCTCCTTTAGAGCAGGGTTTGACATGTATACCTAACAAATTTCATCAAAAGAAAGACTATTGAACATTGACTAGAGCCTTAAATCCACTTACAATATGTGAGGACCTCACTTCATCAACTAAGCTGAGCGGTGGGTTCTTCTTTCTTTTTTGATCAGACACTGTGACCGTTCATAACAAATATAGCATAAATCACTGAATTGCAACTGAAAAGTATTAGCCTCAACTCAAATTATTTTCAAACAAACTATCCGTTATAGGCATCGACGTAAATAAAATGAATGGACGGGCCTTAGGGAACGATAGTTTTGAAGCTTCTAAACAGACCTAGCTAGTATACTTCGCTTCAGTCAGTCTTTGTCACGGCAACGAGTGACAGCTATGCTGAAAAATACCAAAATTAGATACCTTGGTGATACAATGCCTTCCTGTGCTGTTCTGCAAGTGCAAACAACACAAGAAATACAAATAAAGCTTCAGGCATCGCAGTTCATTCGTAAGTAAAGGTTTTGTAATATAATTTTCATCAATTGATAAAAAACTTATAAATCGTCGTGTGGTAGGAAAACTACATAACCAACACATTTTGCGAAATCGACTTTATTGCATGGTTATGATGACCCATACATGTCGATGGACACGTCTTGCTCTAGAGGACGAGCGACAAGGAGGACTACGCCCCAGGACATTATCTCAATGTTCCCCACTCTGAATGAAAGTTAACAGACACAAGTTTATACTCGTAGATAGTTTTAATTTTAGTCGACATACCTTTTTCTTTTTGATACTTAGAATTATTGTGATCCACAATTTTTTTTCATTTTGTTGATTTTATAAGCATTAGTCGTATGATAAGTTTGTTATGTCACTTACTTTGAATTTATAAGTCTGCTAAAATAATGTAGGTGTTTCAGTAGTTTTCTAATATTCAGTCTTGATAAAAAGAAATGATTATAAGTTGGTTTTATTTTAAAATGTATTTTAATATTATATAAATCTATACCCATGGATAGGATTGTCATATTCAAATAAGTAAATAATAGATCATTTCAATTATTCAAAACTTTGGCGAGGGAAAAATACATAGTCGTTTTTTTATTTTTTTCTCTTAATCAAAAGAACTAAAATGTATTATCATTAAACTCGAAAATAGATACAGTACCAATCTATAACATATCAAAACACGGACTGAAAAATTAGTTACGATAAAAAAGTTATTGCCATTTTTGACGCAATAAAACAGTAAATCGCGTTATTCTCGCGATGTTGGTTTTGTTGTTGTTATTACTTATTTAGTTTTCCAACTACAGCGACGAAATATTTGACAAGACTTCACGCATGACGGATGGTCCGGTACAGACTGCAAAAAAATCTGATGCCTAAGGGGTATCTTATTGATTTAGAATTGTAATTTGCATTATTTACGCCAAAACATTGCTAAGCACGTCGCTTTAGGTAATTGCATATAATATGTAATGGCATGTTAATTAACCTTATAGCTTTCCAAAAAAAAAAAAAAAGTAAACAAAAATGGATAGAAGTCATAAGACGAGCAAGAACAGACGACTTTTGGAAGTGGAATACATTTTCCCTTATTAGCTTTGATCATTTTCTACACAATGAATTCTATACGCCAAAAAACGGTTAGTAGTAGTAGAGCTTCTTTGTGAAAGACTTCGTCCGGGGAAGTACTACCACCATACCTGTTTCTGCCGCAAAGCAGTAGTGCTCGCATTGCTGTGTTCCGGTTTGAAGGGTAAGGGTGCCGATGAAATAACGGCCACATGGGACTTTTCATCTTTATGTTTCAGGGTGGCGGGTGCAGTGGAATGCCACATAGGGCGCGTCCTAGGTGGACGTGACCTGAGGTAATGCACTGTTCATAGGCAGAGGGTACCAGTTAACATCAGGTGGGCCATCTTCTTGATCTGTCATTCCAAGTAGTATAAAAAAACTCATTGTGCAAAATTCTTAAAACTGCACTCTGCAGTTTCTTAAATACTGGAATTTTTATACATTTATGTTTCCGTACGATTTTTATGATATTTTCTTAGTTTATTGAGTGATGAAAAATATATTTTTCACAAATTGATTGAGCTGAAGACCTTAGGTGGACTTGCTTTTCTATTGATTTATATTGTGTATGTTTGAGAGCTGAAAAATAGATACGTAACTACATAAAACAGAAGGGAACCATGTATTTTTGTAAAAGTTTCATTCAATAATTGCATTTTTTTCGGCGATTTTTTGTACTATAAACCTACTGAAATAACTTTAGAAAACACATTGCATCTGTTAAAGTATTAAGTATTAAAAAAATACAGTTTTTAAGAAGTTCAATAACTTAATTTCACCTAGTTTATTTACAAGACCGCCAGGAGTGGCGCTATAGAGAAGAGGCCTTTACTCAGCAGTGGCTGGATAGATAGATAGATAGATAGATAGATAGTTTATTTGTTGACCGTACCCTAAATCCGAATTGTCTTATTTTTCACGAACGTTTTGTATGAGTAAGGCCAGTCCATTTATTTTACTTTGGTCGAAGGTTATAGGTACACCTAAATACAAAACAAGTATGTAAACAAAACATTTGCACCTGTTTGAGGAGCGTGCAACACTCGAGCGAGGCACGCCTTCTAACGCGTCTTCTCTAATTAATTAGAATTTATCTGTTCTCTCGGCCAGTAACTAAATATGAAAATTGTAAACATCGCTACGAGGTCGCAGTGTCGCCAATTCGCCAACGTCCAACTATTTTTAGGCGACGCGTCTTCCGTCCGTCTGTCCCACACCTGCCACCCTCGCAGACGCGCACGCTCGCACCGAACCGCTCCTCCGGCGAGCGCAGAACTGCGCTAGTCATCCGCTCCGATATAATCCCGAACCGTGGCGGAGTGGGTCGCGGGGAATCCTCCCGGAATCCGGAGTCGGCGACTATCGCC
This sequence comes from Operophtera brumata, assembly GCA_932527175.1. NCBI lineage: Eukaryota > Metazoa > Arthropoda > Insecta > Lepidoptera > Geometridae > Operophtera > Operophtera brumata. The sequence continues at coordinate 5,099,749 of OW052229.1, forward strand.
CGCTCTAAATCGGTCCCACTCGCTGTCGAGCTTTTCGGCGAGCGCGCGCCTCGTTTCGTGCCGCGGTAATAATAACAGCGTCGTCGGTGCAGGTCCCCGTACGTGACGCTGGGTGCGGTGCGGTACTGCGTGCGTCGTGCTCCGCCGCCGCGCGCCTGCCCGTGCCGCTGCTGCTCCGAGGAGGCGCTCGCGGCGTGCCTTGGCCGCGCGCGGCCCGACCGACGCACGCTGGACCGCATCCAGCGGCGCCTGGGCCGCGGCGCAAGGGACGAGCGGCCCTCGCCCACCAGCCGCCACCAGCGCCTCGTGTCGCTCACCGAGCGCCTGCTGCAGCGCGGCACGCCGCCGCCCCCGCCTCCACCGCCGCCTCCTCCGCACTCCGCCCCGGTGCTGCCTCCGGTGCCGCCACCCCGCCTGCGGCACCGGCACAGCCCGCCGCGCGGCGTCTCCGTCGACCGCTTCGACGACTTCGACGCCGATAACATCACCCTGTTCCGCGTCGAGCCCCGCTCTATTGTCGGGTCCTACGCGCAGAAAACTATACCGTACCGCAGCGCATCCTTCTCTCAGGGTGATTTTGCGCAGAACAAGCACTACCGCGACCCAAAGCGACAACAGTCGATCTTTGATTTCGGGAAGAAGGCTATCAAAGCGCAGGCTGACCGGGCCGGAGCATCGCAACGGGATGCCGAGGCTTCTTCGACGACAGACGAAAACGTGACTGAGGGTGGTTCGGTTGCGTCAGTGGACTCAGCCGTAGGTTCTGACGAAGGTCTCTTAGCACACGCGTCCCCAGCACCGCGATCGCCACCTCTGGACACACTGCATAAACAGCTCGGTGCACGCTCTCTGACGCACCCGCTGCCGCGACGCATCCCTTCGGTGCGGGAGGAGGGCCCGGCCGAAGCCGGTGGCAGTTTACCGGTTTTGATGGCCCCGCGAGTGTTACATGAACTGCGTGAAGAAAGTGACGGCTCACAAGCCGACAGTGCACAAGCAAACAGTGAAGGAACCTCCCCACTAGAACCCGCACAACCTTTCGCGTTCCCTCCCCTTCCGAACCCTCCCGTGCCTGTGTGTGCCAACGTTGACTGTGATTGTTCCCAGTTCCCCGTGACGCTCGACGATCCCGATATCGTCGACGATATCGACAGTTTGATCCCGGTGCCCGTGTATGAGTGTATAGTGAAACAGTGGTCGCAGGAGTTACCGCAGGAGGAGCCGAGCAAGTCTGACGGCGCGTCTGACGGTTCTTTGGATAGGGATAAGGAGGACGAGACGATAACGAGCGAACAAGTTGCAAGCTTACTAGCTGCCGTGCAGAATCCGTGTACGCCAGCTCCGATCGGTGCTAGAGAAGGAAGACGTCCCCGTGACAAAACGAAACGTAGGAAAGGCATATACATTACGACAGCAAGTGACGATGGAGGAGAAGAGGATCCTCCATCGATAAATGGTTGTAAGCGAGAGAGCAGTGACGCCTCACTTCAAGATATGCGCCTGTCTGCAGAAACGCGGATGTCCTCGTTGCTAGGCGACAAATCAGACGACTCATTTACGAATGGCCCACCGAGCCCAATAGAGGCACCAGCACCAAGCTGGCCAAAGTCTGAGGAATTAAGAGCAAGAAGAGCCAGGTTTTACCAGCAAAGTTCAGACGAAAGAGATGACGACTCGTTACGAACGAGGCGAAAGTATAGAGATTCACCTTCGGAGGCCGAGAGTGACACGTGCTCTAGAGACAGAACAGCCTCGCCGTCTCCACTCAGTCCATCGGACACTTCCGATGTCGAAGCGAGACGGCAGCAATTCTCAAAAACGCCGTTTCGAAAGAATTTAGAAGCTCCGACGTGTAAGTCGGTGGAAGTCGGTAGAAGGAGTTTTTCCGATGCGACTGTGCCGAGTCGCAAAACAAGTGTTGGGGCGATGACTGGCAGCGGGAATAGAGGTCGCGGGCCGACTCATGTGCGCGCGACGTCCTCACCTTCGAAGCTCGCCGGGGTCAAGCCCGGTGCCGATCTACTAGCCGAGCTGCTCCGAGGCAGTTCCGAGGCCCTCTCCAATACTTCGACCTTCGACAACGTGGTCCTCACCCTACACCAGCACAATGTAAGTACAATTAGAATCTTGATGGACTTCCTTTGTACTATTGACCCCGATTACATCCGCAAAAAGAGCAACAAAATAACGAAGCACTAAAATTCCGTTATGATGTTTATCTTAGCAGAAAATAGCGTTAGAACAAACGACCGTGTGTTATTGCCAAAGTATATTTGAGTTTATACACTACGAAATTTTTGTCGGTGGTCTTCTAGATTGGGTGTAAAGTGAGAGATTTCGATTACTGATTTTGTTTCGATCATATTCATGGTCGAATGTTTTAAATACATCGACTATTCGAGTTTCCCGAGATTTCTCGGGCCAATGTCGAATGAGTCATGCATGAACAGCTGTTTGTGAAGCATTAAAAATCTTAAGGGCAATCGTGTTTATTTTAAATCTGTCGCTAAATTGGTGAGGATGAGTGGACAAAGGATATATATTCATGACTTGAAATTACTGATACGATCGTTAATTACTTCGAAAGTGGAACAATTATGGAATTCTTTATTGATAAAATCAATTCAGAAATCAGTTTTGGAAATGTCACGGCAAACAGATGTTTAACGTTTTGTAATAACAAGCTTTTATTATTTTACATGCCTTGTCTTTATATAAGAATTATCTAAATGTGTTTCATATCAGTTTCAGTATCAGTTATTTATTTCATTAACAAAAAAATAATCAAAGAAAAAAAAAACAATTCAATTCAATTTCATTTATATTATGTTTTTTTCTTTATTTCATTTTATTTAAATCGTGTCTGAAAACAAATTTTGTATTTTTTTTTTTTTTTTTTTTTTTTTAATACTGGACAGTTCACACAACATTATCTAGCCCCAAGCTAAGCACATTTATACGCACTACACAATTATTAACATATACAAATTAGAGAATTACAATAAAAAAACAACGAAAAATAACTAAAACAAATAAACATTAGATACCTACCAAATTTCATGAAATCGTCCACATATATATATCGGTATCTCATTAAGACAGATAGGTACTACTACTAGTGGTTCGCCCCGAACTGAGACCTCGAGAATACACGCGATGTGGTAGGTTACCTACCTTATTTACCTATCTAACCGACTTCTAAAAACATTTACTGAGATGAAAACTTCACGGGTCCACCTCGAGATAATTTCCTATACATTTTCGAAAGAACCTTTAAATATGACTAACCAACGGGGCGTAAACATACTTATTATTATAAGTAGCTGACGAATTAATTGATAACGTCCTTTTGTGAAGTCAGTTATCATCTCAAAATAATCTAGCAAGTGTGTCATCGTTGTAAAGTTTCGAGTAGGTATCGAAAAATTATACCTACACCGTCGTTCAAATTCCTTTAAATGGGAGATCAACAATGGATCTTATATTGGTTATCGTTTTATAGGGTACAAGTTTCAAAATTCTTAAATTTTAGACTTTACCCTGTATTTGTATCACAAAAGCTACAAGCATACCAAATTTAAGCATTGTGGGATTACCCTACGTTTAGTTTTTTTACATTTTCTATTTTCCTTAAAATCTCAAAAAACATATACAAAAAGAAAAAATAGTCTTATGATAAAGTAGAACACCCCTGGATTACCCGAATCATCATTTGGGTTAAAAATGTTTGTGTGTCTGTCTGTTACTATCTCTAAACCGGCGTTAACCGATTGTTATGTAGTTTTCAAAATGTATCGTGTTAAGTTGTGCCAATTTTTGTACGCCAATTTGGCTCATTATCTCTCTCATCTGTATTTAGAAGTCCACTTCTGGGCATAGACCTGCCCTGAGACTGTTGAATATTTACTTTTTAAGCCATTTAGGACACTTGTTTTTTTTCATAATAAAAATTTGATTAAGGTCAGATAGATTGATAGATAGAAAACACTTTATTGCACAACACAGAAAATAAGCTATTTAAAAATGTATATTAAACTAAACACGGAAGTGCAATAGGCGGTCTTATCGCTATAAGCGATCTCTGCCAGACAACCTTGGGATGTACTGGAATTATTGGGTGGGGTAAGTGCAGCATACGATTAGATTATGTAGGGTAAGTGTCCGGGGAATCCCTTAGTAAGCTTATACGATATCCACGGGAGGGATGGAGGGTCCACGCCACATTTACAGAAAAATCCAGATCCATGTACCACATGGATAAATGCTAGCTTGGCATCCTAGAAATTGCAAGAAAAACTTGATGTTCTACCTGGGCTTAGACTTAAAGTGAATCCGATCAGTTTTTATAAATACACAATAAATCAGTTGGTGAGATACTGATCAGTGAGTCACCGGGTGAACATACTCTCTTTATTTAGAAGCTAACTGTTACTGTTTGTGCCGAGATGTTTGCGCTAAGCGCTGTACCACTGACTCGCCTATCTGAAGCACAATTCTCGTAATAACAAATAGTCAAATTAAAGATCCGATCTAGTGTCGATGTCACAAACTAAAAAAAAAGCGACCAAGTGCGTGTCGGACTCGCCCATGAAGGGTTCCGTAGCAGCAAGTAACATAATATAAAAGTTCTTTGATGTATTACGATTAAAGACGTATTCAAAAAAAACTACTTACTAGATCTCGTTCAAACCAATTTTGAGTGAAAGTTTACATGGTTATGTACATTTAATAATTTAAGTGTACATTATATTTTTTTTTTAGTTTTATCATTCTCTTATTTTAGAAGTTACGGCGGGAGGGACACACTTTTTACCACTTTGGAAGTGTCTCTCGCGCAAACTATTCAGTTTAGAAAAAAATTATATTAGAAACCTCAACATAATTTTTGAAGACCTATCCATAGATACCCCACAAGTATAGGTTTGATAAAAAAAAAATTGAGGTTCAGTTCTAAGTATGGGGAACCCCAAAAATAATTGTTTTTTTTTAATTTTTGTGTAAAAATCTTAATGCGGTTCACAGAATACATCTAGGTACCTACCAAGTTTCAACAGTATAGCTCTTATAGTTTCGGAAAAAAAAGGCTGTGACATACACGGACAGACAGACAGACAGACAGACATGACGAATCCATAAGGGTTACTTGTCTTTGACTACGGAACCCTAAAAATGTATTCCTCACCAATTACGATTTACAACGCGGAATATTATTATCCAAATGTGAAGAATGTTTAAAAGTTCTGAGAATTTTCTAACTAGTATGGTACAAACATACGTTTACATCCTACATAAACTCACGCCTATTTCCCGGAGAGGTAGGCAGGGACCACGGATTTCCACATGCTACGATCGTGACATACGTCTTTAGCTTCATTCACTCTCATCACATTCTTCATACATGCTCGTCGGTTAAGGGAAAAAGGCCAGGTCAAGTACGCTTGACCTGGCCTTTTTCCAGAACGTCTCCGATCTGGTCTGAATACATTCGCCGAGGTCTTCCCCTTCCGACTATCCCTTCACGCTCGTTTTATGTACCCGTATACTATCATCCATCCTTTCTAAATGCTCAAACCATCTAAGCATACCTTTCTCAATCCTTGTTCCTACGTCTTCTTTAATTTCACAATGCTCTCTTATCACACGATTCCTCATTCTATCTCTCAAAGTCACACCATACATACTTCTCAAAGCTCTCATCTCCACTGCATTCATTATACTTTCATGTTTATTCTGCTATACCCAACTTTCGCTACCATACATTTGTGTGTACAAACAAACTAAAAAAGTTAAATACCTAAAAGCGTGAATTAGGCTCTATCTATGGTCCAGAATGCATCTTTCCAACACTATCAATAAATGTTGCAGAAAATGTGATTCATCGAATACCGATTCCAATAAAATCGACCTGATCAACACAATCAGGTACTTGTTTGATATCAAATATTGACAGCGCAACAAGCATGGGCTTTCCCAGAAGACAATGTAGCTACGAGTACGAGTAGGTAGTACCATAATAATAACATGAAGAGATTGGATTGCTTTGTCTTTACTATATACGCCAGAGACGTATTGAGCGCAGATTTTAGTACCAGGAGCAGGTTCTAATAAAATCCCATAGTTTGTGCCCCCAATTCTCAACTTTATAAAAAAATACTATATTGAAAAGACCCACAGCTACAAAAAAAAAAAACTATTCAGTTATTATATACAGCCAATTAACGTGTATCTTTTAGTGCCTACTATGCATAAGACTACGATATCTAATTCCTACAATTATTATTTATTTATTTAAGGAATAGCAGTTTAATTTAAATAAAAAATATGCTAACAAAAAAAGGGGTCGCCAATTAATTGTCCTCACAGCTATAGATGCAAAGAAGGAAAAAACCTATTTCATATACTATTAAACGAGCAATATTAATATTAATATTAGTTATCACGTTCTCAAAAACGCTTAACGATTTCGTTGCATATCTATTATCTATACCTATATTTGACCTACCATTGTGTTGTGTTTTTTACTCTGTGGACGAATTTATGACAAAAGATTATTGAAGCCATTTGTGACATTACATGTATTTTAGTCGGTATTGTTTTTTTTTTTTTGTATAGAATTTATTGTGTATTCTAAATTCTATGTTTCATTTATTAATTTTAGGTAACTAATATTCAACCATAATTTAAAAAAAAAATTGTCTGAATAAATAAAAATAAATAAATATGCAAACGTGCAAAATCGATCTAGCTAGGTGTATCTCTGGAAAAAACGTATTTTCCGAAGAAAACGCGTTTTTCCAAATTAATTAATTAAATTAATTAATGATCTACGAAGTTAGTTTTGGATGGGTGACCACTTTTTGAGTGTATTTTTTTTATTTTGAAAAACCGAGCTAAGCTCTTTTGTACCAGATATTATTATTATAATAAGATATAGCAGGTGTTGTATCCTAGAGAAGAGCAGAAATCAGTTTCTTTCATTCTTTTGCATGAGGGTCTTACATTGCAACATTAGACTGATAGTCTACTCAGTTAAAATATCATAGACGACCTCTGTGGCGCAGCGGGCGAGCAGCCAGCTGAGATGCGAGAAGGGTTTGATTCCCGAAGCGGCTCTGGGTGTTGTGGTAGCATGGTACTCGTAGTTCTTGATATCCACGACACAGGGTATCCTAGTGTGGGATCAGGACTATGTTTGTGACTGTTGGGTGTTATATTATGTTATATATACACATCATAGTTGCTGTAGATCCCCTGATTGAAATATAATCCTGGATACATGCCTGGTAAATTCAAGCAATGAAGTTTACAAGTACTTTTGTACCGAACGATCTGAAAATAAATTAGTAATATAAAATTGGTAGGTAGGTATGGGGTTTTCCATCGCTTATACGCGCATACGCATTTGATACCCACTCACTCTCTCAATATTATGTTAATCAGAAAGAAATCTTTATAGTCAGTTTTGTTTGATTTAGATTTTTATGATATGTTTACTGGACTCTCCTTGAACCACACAACACATCACACTCAATATTTTCATGGTATAGTGATTTTAGTGATGTGATGATTGCCAAAAATTGTGTCTAAGTGATATTAACCCTATCCATAGCTCGCCGACTACTTTAACTTTATGGACCCATCTTACCGTGAGTGTGACGACCTTTGTGGCGCGGCGGGCGTAGGTTCGCCTGCGACGCAGGAGGTTGCGGGTTCGATTCCCGCCTCGGTACAAATATTTGTACGATCTGCAAATATTTGTTCAGGGTGTTCTGGGTGTTTTCTAGGTATAATTAAAAAAAAAACTATGTATGTAATTTATTGTATTAAGTATATCAGTTATCTAGCACCCATAACACAAGCTCTGCTTAGCTTGGAGCTAGATAATGTTGTGTGAATTTGTCCAGCATTATTATCATTATAGTGTCCACGTTTCAGCTCCGTAAGTCATAACTGGTAGGAAGCACTGGGTAAAGACTTTTGTCATCAGGCATTGTGGGATGGGCGTCGAAAACTTGACGAAGTTTTCCAAATGCTGCCCAGCTCAGCTGAATTCTTCTACGAGTACTAATCTCGTATGCGTCTAATATATCTTCTATTAAAATATGTAGGAAGATCCCTTGAAATCAACTTTACGCTTGCAAAAGGTATATTTTTGCGATGATGAGCGGCAATGATAATGGTGCCGATGAGCTCACCACTTGTCACGTCTATATTCCTACGATGCAACCCACGGTGAAAAGAGGTCTTTTGAGGCTGTGGCTAAAATGACGTGTGTGTATGTTTTTTGCATCGTATATTTTCTTTATTTTGCGAGGCTTACGGCAAAAGCACAAGCTCAAAGTCTCGCAGCGGGCTATGGAGAAAGCTATGCTCAGAGTTTCACTGTGATATCTGAAACGGGGTTATCTGTGGAAGAACCAAGATCATTAAATTAGCGGACACAACGGCCAATAGCTCGCAAAACAGAAAGCCGCGCTGTAAAATAAAGTTTTCAGAGCGGCAACCGCGAACGGACGCCGCAGACCGTCACAGGAAGTCGGTTAATGTAGGTGGCACAAGACAGTTCGTTGCGTGGTGAGGGATGAATTTCTAGGATCAATACGGATGCATCCAAAACAGTAATGGACGCATTAAACTTTGACATAATTGTATTTCTTTTGATGAGTTTTGTTTCTCTTTTGGTTCGGTCATTTTGTGAGCGCTGTACTGAAGTACATTTACTTTGAAATCATTGTCTAACACACATTTAACTACGAATGACCATCAATGATTTTTACAGTGTATTTTTGTTCATTGACATTCGTAGCTAACTAATGATATTTAGGAGTCATTATCAATCATACGATATCAATAGGTCTCCTAGTTTCCGCAAATTCCATCAATGATTTTTACAGTGTATTTTTGTTCATTGACATTCGTAGGTAACTAATGATATTTATGAGTCATTATCAATCATACGATATCAATAGGTCTCCTAGTTTCCGCAAAATTCCATCAATGATTTTTACAGTGTCTTTTTGTTCATTGACATTCGTAGCTAACTAATGATATTTATGAGTCATTATCAATCATACGATATCAATATAGGTCTCCTAGTTTCCGCAAAATTCCATCAATGATTTTTACAGTGTGTTTTTGTTCACTGACATTCGTAGCTAACTAATGATATTTATGAGTCATTATCAATCATACGATATCAATAGGTCTCCTAGTTTCCGCAAAATTCCATCAATGATTTTTACAGTGTGTTTTTGTTCACTGACATTCGTAGCTAACTAATGATATTTAGGAGTCATTATCAATCATACGATATCAATAGGTCTCCTAGTTTCCGCAAATTCCATCAATGATTTTTACAGTGTATTTTTGTTCATTGACATTCGTAGGTAACTAATGATATTTATGAGTCATTATCAATCATACGATATCAATAGGTCTCCTAGTTTCCGCAAATTCCATCAATGATTTTTACAGTGTATTTTTGTTCATTGACATTCGTAGGTAACTAATGATATTTATGTGTCATTATCAATCATACGATATCAATAGGTCTCCTAGTTTCCGCAAAATTCCATCAATGATTTTTACAGTGTCTGTTTGTTCATTGACATTCGTAGCTAACTAATGATATTTATGAGTTAACTAATGATATTTATGAGTCATTATCAATCATACGATATCAATAGGTCTCCTAGTTTCTGCAAAATTCCATCAATGATTTTTACAGTGTCTGTTTGTTCATTGACATTCGTAGCTAACTAATGATATTTATGAGTTAACTAATGATATTTATGAGTCATTATCAATCATACGATATCAATAGGTCTCCTAGTTTCCGCAAAATTCCATCAATGATTTTTACAGTGTCTGTTTGTTCATTGACATTCGTAGCTAACTAATGATATTTATGAGTCATTATCAATCATACGAATTATGATACGATATCAATAGGTCCTATTTTCCTAGTTTCCGCAAAATTAGTTTACGCTATCTCAAGAAATGTAGTGTGTGAAGCAAAAACCAAAATAAAATTAGAATTTCGTCCCACCTAACATTCCATCTCCCAAAAATCGTAGAACCAAAAATACTTTCATGATTACCAATTTGTCCAGTTTGCGTATTTTTTAGGGTTACGTACCCAAAGGGTAAAACGGGATCCTATTACTAAGACTCCGCTGTCCGTCCGTCCGTCTGTCTGTCTGTCCGTCTGTCACCAGGCTGTATCTCATGAACCGTGATAGTTAGACAGTTGAAATTTTCACAGATTATGTATTTCTGTCGCCGCTATAAAAACAAATACTAAAAAACAGAATAAACTAAATATTGAAGGGGGCTCCCATACATCAAAGGTGTTTTTTTGGGCGTTTTTATAGATAATGGTACGGAACCGTACGTGCGCGAGTCCGACTCGCACTTGGCCGGTTTTTCTATTGACCCTGTATAAGAAGTTTATACGATTGCCTAAGGTTTGCAAGAAATAGCTCTGGCAATCACCAATTTGACAGAATCCACCGATGAATCACGCTATACGGGTCAGTGGCGTTTTGCTAACACAAAGAAAAGCTAGCTCACTCCATGCCATCATGATAATCAGACGGAAGTCCACTGCTAGACATAGGTAAACCTAGCTATAACTGCCTGTCTAAAACCAGCTATGTATAATAAGTTGCCCGTTAGAAGTAACACAACTTCCTCTAAACGAGTTCAATCAGAAGGTAAAAATATTCCTCGAAGGTCATCCATTTTACCATACTAACGAGTACACGGCGTGTTCATTTTCCGATTTGCATGCGCAATAGGACGTACCTAAGTAAAAGAATCTAGGTAGATAGATAGATAGATAGATAATACGTTTATTTGCATCTCCAATCACACACGTACATTCTAAACAAATAAAAGACAGTGCACTAAAACTAGATAATTCAACCATCGTTACACAAAAACAAAGCAATGCACTAAAATTAAAAACCATATAAAAACTATAACTAAAAGTAAGTGTGTGTTGCAGCATCACAAATGGGTCATAGCTCAGCGAATTAACTTACTCAAAGAGCAAACACTGATTTTCAGCTAGTACCCTCGAGGTGACAAGTCGAGACGAGCGCCATACATTTCAGTGTGGGAACTCCTCCGATAACACCAGGTTAGGTACTGTAAGTTTCTATGTCAACGTTAGGTATTTTCATGTTATATTTTTTGTGTCGTGTGATTTTTATTCTTATTTAATATTCTTTAATTGTATGTTAATTTTGTATATTACGTGTTGACATACCAATGTTATGTAATATAACGACATGGTGAAATAAATGAATATTTGAATAAATGCATACACTGCATCTTCCAGGTTGTGGTCGTCTTGCAAGAGTTGCAAGTACCTTTATACCCCAGCAGTTGTCAGTTCTGCAAGCTATATGGCCAGCCCATTGCCACCTAAACATGCAAATCCTTTTTTAACCCCCGACGTAAAAACGAAGGGGTGTTATAAGTTTGACGTGTCTGTTGGTGTGTGTATAGGTGTGTGTGTGTATGTATGTGTGTGTGTGTCTGTCCCATCGTAGCTCCTGAACGGATGAACGTTTTTTTTTTTTGATATGTGAATTTGTCTTCTAAAGTCAATGTAATTGTCTTTGTGAATCTGTCATTGTATTGTATGGGATGGGCCTCGGTGGACTCTATAAAGGCTGATGATGATGATGGTACTGGTGAATATTACAAGAATAGCACCAAGCCATTGATGAGTGCTCTTCGTGGAATAGCATTGGTGCTATTCAGATTGGTGCTCTTCACGGAAAGCATTGGTGCTACTCAGATTGGTGCTCTTCGTGGAATAGCATTGGTGCTATTCAGATTGGTGCTCTTCACGGAAAGCATTGGTGCTACTCAGATTGGTGCTCTTCGTGGAATAGCATTGGTGCTATTCAGATTGGTGCTCTTCGTGGAATATCATTGGTGCTATTCAGATTGTTGCTCTTCGTGGAATAGCATTGGTGCTATTCAGATTGGTGCTCTTCACGGAAAGCATTGGTGCTACTCAGATTGGTGCTCTTCGTGGAATAGAATTGGTGCTATTCAGATTGGTGCTCTTCACGGAAAGCATTGGTGCTACTCAGATTGGTGCCCTTCGTGGAATAGCATTGGTGCTATTCAGATTGGTGCTCTTCGTGGAATATCATTGGTGCTATTCAGATTGTTGCTCTTCGTGGAATAGCATTGGTGCTATTCAGATTGGTGCTCTTCGTGGAATAACTTTATATAGCCTGCGTTTAGTTTTGAGTGTTCTAGCTGTATTCCTAAGCTATCCCACAAGTTTGTATTCACGTTTGTTTCTAGGTTACATCTCTGTTCTTACAATCCTTTCTGTTTTATTTTAGACCCTATTTCTAATTCGTTAAGTCTTAAATTGTAGCGTTTGAATGCAGCTACATGTTTCGATAGGAATAGTCTTCTGGAAAGTGCTTAGGGCTTTGTTGTATGCTGTGAATGCTGTTTCGCTTTTGATTTGGTTTATATATATGGGTATACCTACTTGTGATACTAAGTGATTCATACAAAATTCTATTCAGAAGCCTAATTCTCGTACTAAAATATACTCAAAATAAACTTCTGATCATGTTAGAATAGAATAGAATAGAATAGAAATAATTTATTTTGAACAGCAGCATACACACAGTCAAAAAAATAAAATATTTGTTGCTGTGTGTAAGTGCGGCCAAAAAAGGTCCGTGCTCAGCATAATGCTGCAGTGAACTGCAACGCTGTTACGGTCTAGTATCAATGTCATAAAGGAGGTGGGCAACCGCTGACCCAGGTCAAAAATAAATGATCCAGGGCCCCTTCATGGAAGTAATTAGTACGGTTCTAATTGTTGTTTTTTGACAAATTTTTCTAAAGAGCCTGTATATTTATTAGAGATGCGCCGAATATTCGTTTGTTATTCGGTATTCGGCGTATTCGGCATCTTTTTCACTATTTGTATTCGGCCGAATATTTCGGTATTGGTGCCGAATATATTTGGTTCGATTATTTCTATTTTCTTGGCTACACGACACGGGATAGAACTTAAAGGAAAAACTTCTCATGTAAGATTTGTTATTTATAAGTCAAAGAAATCTTATGAAGAATATGTTGAATAAAGCTAATAAAATAAAGCAATTAAACTTCAAATAAACATTTATTTTGAAACCTCAAGTTAACATATTTTTTTTTACCTATAGTTAGTTTAGTCATTATTTAATTTATTTAAACCTTAAATCATCATTTAATTTAAAACCTCGAAACAATATTTTTAAACCACAAATCAACATATTTATTTCTTAAACTATAGTGTACATTTATTTTAAACCTTAAATCAACATTTATTTTTCGCTCATCATCTAGCCAGTAGCGACGCGTAGCTTACATGTTAGTACCTGTTAACGCGGCAAAACAATGAAATGGCAAACCGAATAATTCATCCGAATATCCGATTCGGTATTCGGTTATTCGGTGAAACCACTATTCGGCGCATCTCTAATATTTATAGAAGTTGGGAAGCAAAAGTTGTAGTTCTAAATAATTTTGATAAATCAACTCGTTGAGTTTGCGTGAAACAAAACGCAACAAGCTTCATTACTTTCCCACAACTTCTACACAAGAAATTACATTAGTTTTTTTTTTTTTTTTTTTTGTACTACTTGGATGACGGTACAAGCAGATGGGCCCACCTGATGTTAAGCGGTAACCTCTGCCTATGAACAGTGCATTACCTCATAGGTCACGTCCACCTAGGACGCGCACCCTATGTGGCATTGCACTGCGCCCGCCACCCTGAGACATAAAGATGAAAAGTCTCATGTGCCTGTAATATCACCGGCACCCTTACCCTTCAAACCGGAACACAACAATGCGAGCACTACTGCTTTGCGGCAGAAATAGGTATGGTGGTAGTACTTCCCCGGACGAACTCTTTCACAAAAAAGCTCTACTACTACTAATTATCTTAACATTATATTATCAATAACCAAAAGAATCTCAACTGTACGTTAGGTTAATCAAAAAAGTTGGGTCAAACAATGTTGCCAATGTTCTTTCACAAATGGTATTCTACACAAGACTCAACTTACAATACCAAATTTCAGTCAATGAGGAGTTTTCTAAGTGGCATTGTCATTTAGTTCTTTCATTGTCAAGAGATGGCGCTCCCGTAACTTTGGAATTTACGTACTTTTTTAATTTTAAACATTTGCTGATATTTATCATTTTTATTATTCTTCTATATATTATACCCGTGTGAAGCCGGGGCGGGTCGCTAGTATACCTACAAAGACGGTAATAACAACAAGTAACTTAACGATAGCTGAATAGCGATCATGTTTTTTATAGCATCATATTATTGTTGTTCTTGCAAATATTATTGTTGTTCTAGCATAGTATTCTTGTTCTTATTCACTTAAGGTGGTTGCTTTCACTTGTGGCGAGAAACAATTATTTTTTCGTGTTTTTTGCTCATCACAGCTCGTCAACACTTCTTCAGATAGCGAAAATTAATTAGCCGGTAATTATATGACCTAACACACTAGTTTTAATTTATAGTATCATATACATATCATTAGATAGGCTATGCATGTGCCTGAAACAAAAAAAAAACACTGTGAAGCACAGTCGTAGCTAAACTAATGATATTTATGTGATACTATAAATTAAAACATGTGTGTTAGGTCATATAATTACCGGCAAATCAGTATTCGCTTTCTGAATAAGTGTTGATGAGCTGTGATGAGTAAAAAAAACACGTTTTTTTTTTAAATTTCGCGCCACAAGCGAAAGCATCCGCCTTAATACGTGTGATCAATCAACCTAGCTTATAGAATATATATTCGCATTTAAACGCTTGAGTTTTGCCACAATAGCCTAGATTTGGTTCTATAAATCGCATGGGGTAATCCAACGATTGTTGGTTTTTGCCTGAAATTGTTATTGGACACATAAACTAAAACATTTCCTAAATATTTTATGTTTCCCTAAATTTTATGAATGTGGCTCAAATATGAGCCGTTGATTGAGACCGGAACTAGTTTAAAAACACTGGTAATTTTACGCTTTTACTAAGGAATTCGGTGGAAATTGGTGGATGAAGGCGGCTTATTATATAAGAGCGTTGTTATTATTAAATGTTATTATTATTTTTTGGATTACATTTTTTTCTGCAAGTTTGACCCAAATCTGTTATTTTACTCTTTCCTTCGACAGTCCTATTCAATTTATGGGGCGCTCCCTTAAAAAAAACTGTCAGTTAATTCCATTAGAAACTAAACATCTTATTTTATGGCGCATGTATTTTTTTTACTACCCGTAAAATATGTGCTACTTTCCATATGTCACAGTGGAACATATAGTTACAAAATGCTGTCACAGTGCAACTAATAATAAAGGCCTGGTTACACAGTGCGAGCTGCTGACATGACACTAGACAGTTACTGCCATCGGTAGCTGATATTGCGAGTTAACCTCAGCTACTGTCCTAGGCAGCAGTCATGTGCGAGTTGTGGCTTGTATAGTGTAGGAAAAGGCGATTGAGGAGAGACAAACAAAAATATGTTTTACCATAAAAACTTTCGTGAATCATATCATTAATTTTATAAAAACGGGAATTTCGGTGCTTACACCGATATAACGGTACGTGAAAATTTCCGTATTTATAAAATTAAAAAAAATGCGTAACAGGTCGCTGAATACTGGACGGCTTTAGGACGTGGACGGGGCGGAGACGGAACGTGGTGTTATGAAAACATAGACGGGTTTACGCACCGCGATAATATCGCAAAACTAACGTGCTAGTGTGGTAAATAAGGTCCATTTTGCGACCGGAGTGACTGTATACGCAGAACCACAGACGGGACGTGGCGCGCGCGGGACGGGACGTGCTAAATATCGTCACCAACGATATTTTCCCCGTGTCTGAGTGCAACGTTGCCGTCCCGTCTATGCAACTGTGTGACGTATGTTCTTGCGCATACGATGTCTATTAAACGATGTTTCCAAAAGTTGTCGTCCCGTTCCGATTAAAACACGTTACGTATACAGCGACCTTTGCATTTGTTATATTTTCATCTTGAATGCGAGCTATTGCCGGAATCTGTCACACGGTGATAGTAACTGCATTGCTACTGCAGTGATATTGACCGCTTGTACGCACGCTAGCTCGCACTCTGTAACATAATACACAATACACGATGTTAGTAAAAAGTAAGCTAGTACGAACTATCCACATAAGTCAATAGTACCATGTTATGTGGTGGTGTTCCCTACTAGTTTACTATGATTTACTATCCTGGTTTAGTTTACTAGCCTCGTGTATTTCGGGCATTACATACTACTTTGTTGTTGCGTGTCGCTTCCTTGATTCGTAATAAGTAGGACATCTAGATAATATTCAGTAAAAACTTTTATTTTGATCTCTGTGTTAATTTAATAATTTATGAGACTTTATTTTAGACGAAAGATTATTTATTTAACAAGTAATTGCGTCATTTTTACGAAATAAACCTAGTTTTATTTTGGTCTAGAATACGCTTTTTGATCTATTTTTGTTTTTAGTAGACTAGGCAAGGTTAGGACGTTTATCCGGCATCTTATTTAATTCAAATTGTTTTTAAAATATGTTTTAGTGGATTTGAAACGCTTTCTCTAGCCAACTGCAGTTGAAAAAACTTTGTAAGCGCCATTTATCATGATTTATAAATATCACGTATCAAATAATATCAGCATCTTACGATCTCTATACTAACGTACATCTATCATTAATATCTTATCACGTCACTGGTTCCTTCATGGTCAATCTGTATGAGTCTCTTAAAATACATACAAAGTGTGCAACGTGCAAACGTGTGAATGTCTAAAGTGTTTTTTTATATGTATGTTAGTTTTTAAGGTATTTATGTTGCTATGGGCTTATTGTTTAGGTTTTTGTCCATTTTCCAATAAGCCTCGTCGTCGTCGTTTCGTATGAGGTAGTGCTGGCCTCTGGTGTCAGAGTTTGTCAAGCCGCCCGAGGGCCTCTGACATGGCTTATCGACCAGCTTAATAAGCCTGAAATAAAGATATTTGATTTGATTTGATTTGAAAGTTAAAATTTAAGAACCCGACTAGTTTCAGTGTTAGGGAACGCTAAGGTAGGGTATGCCGCAAAGTTACCAATTTTAGTTTTTTTTAAATCAAGTTTTATATTCAAATTATAAATATGCATGGATAGTATGGATGCTACATTATAATTCCGAGGGATCACTGTACCAGAAACAAGGTAGGACAATATTTTCTCGATAGAAAAAAAACCCAAAGTTACCTCTAACTTTTGGTTAGATTAGATTGTTTATTAAAATGATAAAATATTATTGGGTAACAAATTAAATAAATAAAATCAATACAATAAAGCCGATGTTTCACTCTAGGGCTAGGGGTTTTGAAAAATTATGTATATTTTACGAGATATTCAATAGAAACTGCTTTTTACTGCGGTGCGAGGGGTTTTTTTTTGTATGAAGATTTCTACCCAGGTTTGGACATTTTCATGTTGTCGTCAGTTCAAGCTAATTGTAACATTTACGACATCGACACTTGATTGAAACAAGATCCGAACTTTATTTTGACGAGTTTTTACTTCCATCAAAAGACCCAGAGGTAGGTGGTCACCTCTGCGAGCTGATGCTAGGGCAGTTAGGGAATCCTCGGAGCCCTAACTAAATTCTAGCATCTGAAGAAAACCTGCGCCGACTAGTTTTTATAACGAGAGCTTCAGAATTAAATTGAAAGGATTGCTGTGGTGTGTCCTGCCTAAGAATAGAGCCCTCCGTCTCCTCCCGTGGATGTCGTAAAAGCCGGCTAAGGGATTACCTGGACTTTTGGATAAAATTCGTTGGTATAAGATTTGTCCTGGCTGCTAGCTTATTATGGAATGTGTTATTACTGGAAGAAAGCGTTAGCCGAGTCAGTCGTGTGACGCAATGGCGGCGATGAACTCACCACTTGTCACGTCCATACTCCACGATAGTTCAACCCACTGTGAAAAGAGGCATTGAGGCTCTGCCTAGGCTTTCGGGGAAAAAGGCGTGTGTCTATGAACCCAACCGAAAACCCATACATGTTCCGAAATCCATTCCAAAGTAAACCTTCCCGCCGGGTTATTGCGTAGTAGACTGACGTTTGATGTCGATTACCAGTTTGCTGTTCATTGCGCAGCCTGTTTTAGCTTTTTTACAAGAACTGAAATATTTTAAACACGCTGCGCAATGAATAGCAAACTGGGCATCTAAATCAAATAGTCTACTACGCAATAACCCGGCCGCTCGGTATCAGCTACCAGTGACATTCATTAATGAACACATGCAGCTTCTACTTAATTGCACGAAAGTTGTCAATATAAAGACAAATTGCGCCATAAATTGTAGAGCGCTGGATGCACACGAGCAAATAACGAACAGAGAAAACGCCTTATCACCTCCAACTCGACCGAATGGAGACTGAATTGTGAATTTACTAATAATTGGTATTTTGCTCCTCACAGTAACAATTTAGTCTACTTTCGATGTATTGCAATCGGAGTAGGATATTGTTTTATTATCAGTGAACAACAAAAAAAAACGGAAATCTGGGAAGTGTTCAAGTTTCGGTCACATGTCGATTATAATTACATTTCCGGGATGAAAAAATAACATAATGTAAGAAATAAATTTGCAAAGCAGTTACAACCATTTTTCTCATAAACTATCAATCATAAGATGTTTTTATTGCCTTCAGTATATAAAATAAAACAACGTCGTGAGGACCTTGTTTCTAAATTTCAATAATTATTTCCTAATGATTTTATAATTTAAAAAAACTTGATTTACGCTCACTTTTAGTTTCGCGAGTGCTATTATTTCACTTTTTAACTTACCTGAACTTTTATGAGTTAGATAAGGGCAGAATTTGGCTTCCATCGCTGCCTTAAGTCAATTCTGAAGCTCGATTATTATTCGCGTAATAAAAAAAAATACAAAATAAGATCTGATCATGTTTCGATGTAGTTTTGAATAGACAGTTGAGTAGAACTAATTTGTAGAACTTTATTTTGTATTTTTTTTATTACGAGAATAATAATCGAGCTTCAGAATTGAATTAAGGCGGCGATGGACGCCAAATTCTGTCACTATCTAGTGGTAGTACTTCCCCGGACGAACTCTTTCACATAACTGCTCTACTGCTAACACACGTAGGTACACGTACGTAGGCTAGACAGGGTCATAGCCAAGGGATCTATTAGTAACTACTCAGCGTTTACTCGCCGTACAAATGTACGCTCTACGGAGATTATATCCATTGTGAGAGTAGTAGTAGAGCTTTTTTGTGAAAGAATTCGTCCGGGGAAGTACTACCACCATACCTATTTCTGCCGCAAAGCAGTAGTACTCGCAGTGCAGTGTTCCGGTTTGAAGGGTAAGGGTGCCGGTGAAATTACAGGCACATGAGACTTTCATCTTTATGTCTCAGGGTGGCGGGCGCAGGGCAATGCAACATAGGGTGCGTCCTAGGTGGACGTGACCTATGAGGTAATGCACTGTTTATAGGCAGAGGTTACCGCTTAACATCAGGTGGCCCATTTGCTTGTTCCGTCATTCAGTAGTCTTGTAAAGCATGCGCTCTGTTCGTTATTTACTCGTGTGGTCCCGGTGTCGCGCTTACGCCTTATACGGGGAAATGGCGTAAAGCGGTCTCCGTAATCTACAACTAGTCTTCACTTTGCGTTATTGGTTCTTTTATTGAAAGATGCGGGTAAAAGTTTTTAACCGACTTCAAAAAAAGGAGGTCGTTATCAATCGTTATCTAATTTGTTACATTATATCTCAGTCATTTTTTTTTTTTTCTTTATAATTGGCGCCGCACGGCTTGTGCATTTGCCATTTTCAAGTAAGTATAGTGTATTTTAACTATATTGTATTTACAATATGTTTTGCAACGTTACACTCCTTCCAAGTCGTCAAAGTCACAGTCGAGTCATGATTTAGTAAAACGGTGGCCAATTTTACTAAAACTTTGGTAGACAATTTCCACCAATTTCAAAAGTCACGCAATTCACTTCCATTTCATTTCACTACACTTGTGCTTTTTAAATGAGCTACATTAGTTAAAATGCCACCAAAATAACACAAAATAACTCAAGAAAACACTAGGAAAATAAATAAAATAAAAGTAGACAACGTCTCTTTTCGAAAATGGCGGGAAGAGTCCCTCCGTCATTTAATTATAAGAACAGTTTTTTTTTTTTAGTTGACAATTTTTTCCATTTTAATTGTTCCATGCATTCCTATTTTCATCAAAATCAGCCGGGGTATTGCGTAGTAGACTGACGTTTGATGTCGATTACCAGTTTGCTGTTCATTGCGCAGCGTGTTTGAGATTTTTTACAAGAACATAAATATTTAAAACACGCTGCGCAATGAAAAGCAAACTGGACATCGAAATCAAACGTCAGTCTACTACGCAATAACCCCACTGGTTTTGATGATGGGATCCATGAGGAATGGAGGGAACTACTCAGATATTGTAGGCACACATAGCGATTTTGGTATTTTCAGCAACAAGTCAAGCATGTGCATTCAGAAAGTGCGATTTAGTGAACTGGAACTGATGAAGTTTATCTTTATGTTATCTTATCTTTATCTTATATATGGTTTTAACTAGCTGCTCAAGAAGTCATACAAAAACGACATTTGAAATGAAATAAATGAAATGAAATGAAATAATAATTTATTGCATGAAATATGGTACAAGAGGATGAAAAAAATATATAAGATTATTTAATCTTAGGACCAGCATATTTCGCCATTAGTTAGCATGCAATTTGAATAATAAATTTTTTTTTACTCACGTTGTTCATGGTGGACTCACGTCTATGGGAAAAATGGCGTAAAGTGATCGTGATATTTTAATATTATAAAGTATTAAACTGATCCAGTCGGGTAATACCATAACACCCAACAGTCACATATAGTCCTGATCCCACATAGGATCCCTTGTGTTACAGTTGTGGGTATCAGGAACTACGAGTATCATGGTATGACGATTCACAGACCAGGAACATCAGCACACGGTTCCGATCACTAATATTATATCTTGTATTGGGAATAAATTTCTAGCTTTGAAGTCGATTTTTTTATCGAAAATAATTATAGGATAGTGACACAACCTTCGACCATATGTGTAGCAAAAAAAATTTTTTTTTCTGAGAATGTTTTACTACAGAATTCAAAATGAATAAGGCAGTTTCCGTAAAAGATAAATACTTAACAGTTAATATTAGAGTTTTTTATTTATTTATAACATTATACCTTTTTGGTTGAATATAGTACCAAGTTTACATGAATATATTGGCAGGAAATCTCCGTTCGGTTTATGTGTTGGCGGAGCGCAGTTCTATATAGCATGACTCTTCTTGAGTGATACAGAGACAGTAAATAACAGGTTATTTAGTTGTGCTATTCCAAGTGTTTTTATATATAATTTAATTACATTTACATTCAATTTCCTATAGATTATATATATAAAAAAAAAAAAAAAACATGTTACATCACTAGTCTAGATATTAGTGAGTTGATCATGTGTACAACGTTTCATGGAGATTGATGAAGTAATATCCGAAATAGGAGCAAAAACAAAAGGGCTTTAGCGTCGTAGCGGTGCAAAGTACTCATCAGCACAGTATCCCTATTCAATCAGGTATGCGACACGCTATAAACACAAGCAGAAGGTGGACGATACGATCTGGCATTCAGCCAGAAACGCTTCCGTCCAAACTGCGGTAGAGATACTCACATGATGATGTATGAAATGACGCGGCTAGATCTGTCGATTTTATGTGAAGAACGGGTGAAGTCTTTGCTATTCCCAGCGGGAAAACGCAGAATTCAACCTAGCTTATAGTAGTAGTTAGAGCTTTTTTGTGAAAGAGTTCGTCCGAGGAAATACTACCACCATACCTATTTCTGCCGCAAAGCAGTAGTGCTCGCATTGCTGTGTTCCGGCTTGAAGGGTATGGGTGCCGGTGAAATTACAGGCACATGAGACTTATTATCTTTATGTCTCAGGGTGGCGGGCGCAGTGCAATGCCGCATAGGGTGCGTCCTTTTTTTTTTTTTTTTTTTTTTTTGTTACGAGGTGAAAATCTGCTAACAGATACCCTACCACATTGAGGGTGTGGTAGGGTTATGTGAGGTTCACGGACTCGTGGACTCACTAAAAACACCCCGGTGGCCGGCCTCTATGCATGTCAAGGGGCTCCGGGATCTCCATACGGAACGCACCGGTGCCCCTCTCGCATTTGCCTCTAGAGCACAGTCCCGGGCATGACTTCCATAGTCACGCCCAACACCCTCGCTGGTGCTCACAGCGACAACTTGCCACAAGTTGTCGCTGCCTTCCCGGAATCCGCATACAGGCAGCCAGAGCCCTCACTCCAACCACCCGCGGACCCGAATAGGGTCCGTCCTAGGGGCATAGGGTGCGTCCTAGGTTGACGTGACATGTGAGGTAATGCACTGTTCATAGGCAGAGGGTACCACTTAACATCAGGTGGGCCATCTGCTTGAACAGTCATTCCAAATAGAATTAAAAACAAAAAACTCTTGTCTCAAATGCAACGCTCTGTAAAGCTCGCTTGCTCTCACAATCAAAATTATTATGTGCTTATCTATACCGCTACTACTACGCCGGTTCTGTCTTGGTCACCCTACATTTAGTGACCAGCTTGAGGTATAGTGGCACTCAAAAGTGACAGTTATCGTGTAGGGATTCCAGACAATTCCAGTCTCGTAGAAGCTATTTTCATGCACAATCTGATCCATGAGATAATAGATGCCTCAGACCTTTGTGCCCCATCGTCGGCCACATCGTCACTTACTAACATAGCGGTCAAACGAAGGTCTATTAATATTATTTGAATGTTGAAGTGGCAATGGGCATGTGGCTTGCCCATTGCCCGCAGTAGCTCGCACTATAATAGACTGGGGAATAAAGGTTTTCTAGTGGTGACCACGAACCGGACGCATTGTAGGACGATGGACTGATGGCATTTTAAATGCCGCTGGAACTCGGTGGGTGGCGACGGTTCACACTGTTTGATGTGGTATTCTGAGAGGCCTATATCCTCATAGGCCTCCACTACTGGATCAGTAAACTCCAACAGCTGATGATGAAACGGATCCAAAAGCTCGCTCTGCACTTCTATTGATTGTTTGTTGTATAGATTATAGTAGAGTGGTCGTGTTTAGGCTCAAGACACGGTTCTGAACACATTTTTTTTAATAAAATATTGTTTAAAAAAAAAAAAACAACTATGTAGTTTAGTTTAGTGTCAATCGAGTCTACCGTATCCCCACCGAAATTATTTATATACATCTACACTAATATTATAAAGTAGAAAGATTTGTATTTTTTTGTGTGTGTGTATGTTTGTAATGAAAAAACTCAAAAAAAACAGTGCTGATTTCAAAAAATATTTCACCATTGGAAAGCTACATTCATTCACCTTGAGTGACATAGGCTACCAGTGGGGGATAGGAGGGGGGGCTACCCTGAAACCACACGTGCGAAGCCGGGTCGAGTCCCTAGTATAAGATAAGATATCTGCATCAAGTCATACAATCGTAATGTTAATCGATTTAAAACTTTCCCTTCACGCCAAATTTATTTTAACATGTATTGACCACTTATATTAATGCTACTTATATAAATTTATTCAAAGATACTATATTGTATATTACCTTAACACTTATAGGTATTTTAAATGTAAGTAGGTATATAGGTTGAAATCGTTCTCGTATAAGTTGTATTATTCTTTCTATAAATATAAATGTATACTTTATAATAATACCAAATTATAATAAATAAATAATGCTGGACAGTTCACACAACATTTTCTAGCCCCAATAGTAAGCAGAGCTTGTGTTATGGGTACTAGATAACTGATATATACATATTATGCATAGAAAATACCCAGAACACCCTGAAAAAATCGTAAAAATCGTTTAGATCGTACAAATATTTGTTCATAGGCGGGATCAAATCGAACCCGCAACCTCCTGCGTCGCAGGCGAACCTTCGTCCGCCGCGCTACAGAGGTCGTCATACTTGTTTATTAATAATCTTACGCGAACAAGTACTCTTAATGAAAAGAATTAGTTAAATTATAACCTAAATATGTCAAATTTAAATTATTACTTATAGTAATATTCTTTTATTCCTCAAATAATACCTATTAATTGATTAATTTATTTTTTTCTTTTTCTTTTTTTAATATATAATATTATAAACTATTTTATTATAAATTTAAACTTAGATAATAAAAATTTAATAAATAAAACTTTAAAAAAAACTTTAACTTAACTTAAGAGGGATAAACAATTTATTTTAAATTTTTGATCCCTCAACTAATTTATTTAATCTTCCTATTAATTACCAAAACAAAAAAGAATTAATTTTACTTATGTATCTGAAATAATTATTTGAATTAATTTAAGGCCTGCAACAATGCTTTATAGCTTTATAAAACTACACAGTACGACAGACGGATATTGAATATATTTAAGTATAGATATTTAAACTCTATTCGTTACTGGCAACCGTTGACACATTTGCGGTACTATTTTAGGTGGAGTATCGTTTAAGAAATCTTATTTATAGAGGATTTTATAGTTTTAGATGTTGCTACGGAAAGCTGTCAATATTTTCATTTCTATCACGTAATCTCAGGGCCGTGTCAGCCAAATCTGTATTGTTAAATACCTAATAATTCTGCTCCTACATTACCTGCTCTTTCTTACCTTTTTGAAAAATGGGACGGGCTGTCTATGGGCCGCGTACCGTGGGCCAGGCTGTCAACATCCCCTTTTTGCCAGATGGCAAAAAGGTTGTTGTGTTGATTTTAACTAGTTTGTAAGGTGTGCAATAAAGTATTTTCATTCATTCATTCATTCATTCATTCATTCATTCATTCATTCATTCATTCATTCATTCTAAGGTTGTATTCTGAAAAGGTTGGCAAAAAGGTTGTCTGAAAGAGATCGCTATCTATACCTATGTAAGAGCTTAACCTGACTGACTGACTGACTTATAGATTCATCATCACCGAAACAAAACCGGTGGACCTAGAAAGCTGAAACTTGGAGCGTAGGTTCCTTTTACAGCAAAATCACCCATTAAGACTGCACTCCCGCCAGGCAGAAATCTTCAAAAAAAAACGCCACGCGCCGCTCTAAAAAGCGGTTTTTATTGAATATCTCGTGAAATATAGATAATTTTAAAAAATCCCGTGGTTGATCCCTCCGTTTTATTGTATTTATTTTATTTATCTGTACCTACTATATTGACAAATAATCGAATCTACCCAAAAGTTAGAGTGTTAGTTGTGTTTTTTTTTATCGAGTTTTTTTTACGTGTTTCTGTCTGGGTGATCCCTCGGTATCCATGCATATTTTTAATTTGAATATTGTACGTGATTTAGTCAGTTAAAAATCTAATCTAAGATTGGTAATTTTGCGTTATACCCCACCTTAAGAAGGGATTTTTGAAAAATCAACCCCTAAGTGGTGAAAGGAGGTGAAAACCATTGTATAAAAAACCTGTTTCTTGAACTTAAAATTTGAACTTTATCAACGTCAGAAACTTCGGAATTACGGTCCATGGTAGACCGGCTGATCCTTGGTACGGTGTAGGACAGATTCTGGATTGGACAACAAACTTACCAAGTGACGTTTGTTCATAATTATATGAGACAGTTCCATCCGAAGAGATTTAAAGTCCAACCCGAGCCCAAGTCGCCAACAAAGTAAGCCGAACTTAACATCAGGTGGGCCATCTGCTTGTTCCGTCATTCAAGTAGTGTATGAAAAATAAAGTGGCATGCCCTGATTATAATAACGAAATAAGTGTCTCTGAATGAATGAGCTTGACGTGGGCAGAGCGAGCGAGATGGAGATATGGAGTGATGTCTTTTTTCTTTTTTTAAATCTAGATATTATAGCTCTTAAAATTTGTGATTCCTTGTACATTGAGAAGAGAAACTTATTCTGTGCGTGCGCAAGTCTTGTGTTCATTTTCTGCCGTATAGCTAATCTGTCCAATCCAAGAATCTGCCCAATTCACGAATCTGTCGAGTAACGAATCTGCCGAATTCAATCCAGAATCTGTCCTACACCGAACAAAGGAAATAAAAGATGTAACAGTAATGTTAAACCTGGCCACTCCCGTGCCTTCGAGGTGTTTTGGTACAAACAGTTGAAACATTTAAGTAGGTACCCACTTCTTTGTATTGCGTCCATCACAACTCAGCAGTTATACTACTTACCTAGACGTAGATAGGTACGTGAACACAAGGTACAGTCAGCGATACAAGTACATTGAGAAATTGATTTTTAATTAGGCTCATGTTTTTAATCGACCTCAAAAAAAGAGGAGGTTCTCAATTCTGTTGTATTTTAATCTTTTTTATCGCAACTCACCGATTTGTAAAATTATTTATACAAATAGAAAAAATATTTGTTTTTAATAAATAAGAGTTTTGCGGGATTCTATCTGCTATTTATGAAAGAAACGTCGTCATTTTTATTTAGTTAAATTTGAATGTGTTTTTCGAATTATTTCATGTAATTTTGTTGGCATTTTAACCGGTTTAACTTGGATAAATAGCACATGTGTGATGTAG
Source organism: Operophtera brumata (assembly GCA_932527175.1). Taxonomy (NCBI): domain Eukaryota; kingdom Metazoa; phylum Arthropoda; class Insecta; order Lepidoptera; family Geometridae; genus Operophtera; species Operophtera brumata. The sequence continues at coordinate 5,126,459 of OW052229.1, forward strand.
ATAAATTTAAGTATATTGCATGTCTTTTCGAAATGGTGGATTTTTCTCTGTATAAACTGGTTTTTCTGCCACCATTTCAACTGGGTTATGACTTGACGGAGAGACTTGTCTTGACGACTTGACTATAAAAAATATAATTATATCACTTGACATTGGCGACATTGATTGGAACACTCCTCAGACGCCATTATAAGAAGAGAAGAAGAAGAGTTTTCCGGTTACATGTTTGAAAGCCAATGCTTTTTGCTTTTTAATATGCAACACAAAATTATACAAATAGTCAAAGCCTATTTGACTCTTGACAGCCTCTTAATAGGACCAGGAGAGAGACCTATTTCTATTCTATTGAGGACGACCTCTGTGGCGCGGCGGGCGAAGGTTCGTGGTTGTGGGTTCAATTCCCGCCTCGGAGCAAATATTTGTGCGATCTGCAGATAATTGTTCAGGGCCTTCTGGGTATTTTCTATGTATAATAAAAAATATCTGCCTATGTAATGTACTGTATTAAGTATATCAGTTATCTAGTACCCATAAGACAAGCTCTGCTTAGCTTGGGGCTAGATAACGTTGTGTGAATTGTCTAGCATTATTATTTTATTTATTACTAGCGATTCGTCCCGGCTTTGGACGGGTACTTTCAGGATGAAAAACAGCCCCCCCCCCCCCTCCTGCCCCCCCTGGTAGCCTATATCACTCAGGGTGAATGTAGCTTTCCAATAGTGAAAGAATTTTTGAAATCGGCACAATAGTTTTTGAGTTTATTCATTACAAACATCCACACACAAAAATACAAATCTTTCCTCTTTATAATATTAGTGTAGATTATTTTTGTCTGTCCTATTATACCCGTGACAATATCAAGCTACTTTTGTCGCTGAGTATACCTTGAGACGTTCATAATGTAAATGAACATGTGAAAACGCCTCCAATCAATATAACAAAAGATCATTAACGTTTGATGTGATTGGCCGCACAAAAGACGCTAAACATCATTAGTACGCATTAATTTAACTTGAATAATAATAATTGTTCGACTATTAATTTACCGTTTTGTTGTACCGTTTCTTATTGTTCGCTGTGAGGTGATAAAATGACGCTTGGAAGTGAAATCAGCGTTTTATTAACTCTTCCCCGTGACTTCGTCTCTTTGACTAATAGTCCGGCCATTATAACTCTTTACTTATTATAGACTAACAAAATGAATGTTAATACTAAAAATGGAAAAAAAAACTATGTTTTTTATTTCCGTAATACAGACTTTTGTCGTAGGATCAACTGTTGGAGCGTTATTTAATAAAAACACAAATTTTGCCAACTTTAATCCAAGATGGCGGGTCATGCCTGCGCTCCTATTGGTTAAACTTAGTAACCATAGGTTACTTTACTTTACTTTCTAGCTCGTTACTTATTAGACTAACAAAATAAATGTGAAAACAAAAAATGGAAAAAAAAACTATGTTCTTTATTTCCATACTAAAAACTTTTGTCGTAAGATCAACTGTTGGAGCGTTATTTAATAAAAAAACAAATTTTGCCGCCTTTAATCCAAGATGGCGGCTCGTGCTTGCACTCCCATTGGCTAAACTTAGTAAACTTTGAATGAGGACCTCTGCAAAGTGTAAGGAGCAAATGAGGAGAAACCTGTATCCATTGAGCTATTAGGTACAAAGTAGATTCTTCACCACTTTTTGAAGGACAAAACCAGTAGGTAGCTATATTAAATTCAGCTTTTACTTATCTGAAGAAGTTTAAGGCGCCGTGACATACTGAGACGGAGGACGGATGGACTCAAAAGGGTTCGTTTTTGTAGCAGAGAAACTAAAACTTGTGAGTATAAAAAGTGTGTGTTAGCTCCGACGCGCGTCTGTAATGAATGATTCATTTTTTAACATAACGTCTTCACTTTTTCTTAAAGCTCGATTTTAAGATTTTAAACTCCCATCTATTTGCGTACCGTGGGCCTTAAATGAAAATCGATTTTGAGCGGATTGTACCGATTTATTTAAATTAGTTTCTGTTTATGATTTGGTACCTATATCAAATAATGCTGGACAGTTTACACAACATTATCTTGCCCCAAGCTAAGCAGAGCTAGTGTTATGGGTATTAAATAACTGATATACTTAATACAATGCATTACATAGGATTTTTTATCATACTTATAAAATACCCAGAACACCCTGAACAATTATCTACAGGTCGTACAAAAATTTGTTCTGAGGCGGGAATCGAACCCGCAACCTCCTGCGTCGCGGGCGAACCTTCGTCCGCCACAGAGGTCGTCAATATTCTTTCATCGTTTGAACCCGCCTGCTCTTTTCATCGGCTTCATTAAAGCCAATATTTGGAGTAGGATGTGCTAATGTGGATGACGTCACGCAATGACGGCAGTCCTGGATGTACCCATCTGTAGTCATTAGCCACAGAGCATGTAAGGTTTTTCTCATTTGCTAGAGAAGTAATTTTCCCACGTCATCGCTTGGCACGTAAATTTTCCTCATTTAGCGACCGACGCAAGCTGTGTCAGAGATGCGCCATAGTTGGTGCCAAATAAAACATTACGCGAGGAACGATCCAAACCCAGGGATAAATCTTCACACAAACAACCGGCCAAGTGCGAGTCGGACTCGCGCACGAAGGGTTCCGTACCGCTCGATATTGATAACGGCAACAGGTAGACGCTTGAAATATTCACAGAATATTTAGTTATGTACCTATTCACTTTAAAACAGATAGATGAAAATAAAACAGATATTTAAGGGGGGCTCCCATACAACAGGCACGATTTATTTGCCGTTTTATATATCAAATCAAATCAAATCAAATCAAATTTATTGCATAATAAATGATTGAGTAGGCATATCACAAAAGTACAAATTTAGGCCGCGGCTCGACTCACCACGGTCCGACTGGACAGCCTCGAATCAATTAAAAAAATACCTAACGGAAAGGCCCAACTGGCCAGGCATCCTTTTCTTGGACTGTTATAGCGAAAAGTGCTCGGCTGTTTTGATTTTATTTTACAGTATTATTTAACTTTCACAATACCTGTTACTTAAAAAGGTAAGCATGCTAAAGTAGGTCCAAGTTCACATAGCCATCAAACGGGCGGTTTCGGTAACAAACGTCCATCTTATGTACAGAACCCTTCGTGCGCGAGTCCGACTAGCACTTGGCCGTTTTTTAAGGTTCCGTAGTCAAAGACAAGGAACCCTTATGGATTCGTCATGTCTGTCTGTCTGTCTATCCGTGTATGTCACAGCCTTTTTTTTCCGAAACTATAAGAGCTATACTGTTGAAACTTGGTTGGTAGATGTATTCTGTGAACCGCATTAAGATTTTTCCACAAAAATTGAAAAAAAAAAAACAATTATTTTTGGGGTTCCCCAACTGTTAGAACTGAAACTCAAAAAAAAAAACATCAAACCTATACGTGTGGGGTATTTACGGATAGGTCTTCAAAAATGATGTTGAGGTTTCTCATATAATTTTTTTCTAAACTGAATAGTTTGCGCGAGAGACACTTCCAAAGTGGTAAAAAGTGTGTCCCCTCCCCCATAACTTCTAAAATAAGAGAATTATAAAACAAACAAAAAAATATGATGTACATTACCATGTAAACTTCCAACCAAAATTGGTTTGAACGAGATCTAGTAAGTAGTTTTTTTTTAATACGTCATAAATCGTAATCCATCCAAGAACTTTTATATTATGTTACTTGCTGCTACGGAACCCGTCATGGGCGAGTCTGACTCGCACTTGGCCGTTTTTTTGTGCTATACCCACGCCATTTTACGCTTAGCTACGCCAGGCGGCCGCAGCAGTCGTGGGCGCGTTTATCGTGACTTACTTACATATAATTCAACAGTCAAGTACCTAGATAGGTAGGTAGGTAGGTAGGTAGGTAGGTAGGTACGTTCGGTTTGTCATTCTTATTCTTTGATTACGTCTTGTTTTGATGAAGTAATTCGTGGAAATGAAACCGGATGTCTCAAAATTGGTACTTAAAGCTGCAGGTGTGCTTATTTTGACATTTAGTTTCCGCTAGAACTACTGCTAAAATGAATCGATCTACTATACAGTTACCTATCTTTGATGTCACTTTATCCTAGGTGGTCGTCCGGACTCCGGGGAAGTAATACTACCATACCTATTTCTGCCGCAAAGCAGTAGTGCTCGAATTGGTGTGTTCTGGTTTGAAGAGTAAGGCTGCCGGTTAAATTACAGGCACATGAGACTTTTCATCTTGATGTCTCAGGTTGGCGGGCGCAGTGCAATGCCACATAGGGTGCGTCCTAGGTGGATGTGACCTATGAGGTAATGCACTGTTCATAGGCAGAGGGTACCACTTAACATCAGGTGGGCCACCTGCTTGATCCGCCATTCCAAGTAGTATAAAGGTGAGAACATGACAATGTTAAAAATTACATGATATACATACATACATAGACACATGCCTTTTTCCCCAAAGGGGGTTAGGCAGAGCCTCAATGGGCCTCAGGATCCAACAGGAATTTGAAAGTTGCCTAAAAATGTTAATGGATCGAACAGGACGATCAAAGTCCAATGGATCATTCTTTATGGATCAAACAGGAACTACTCCTTCTCACAGTGGGTTGCACCATCGTGGATAGACTTTTCAAGTGGTGAGCTCATCGCTGCCATTGCTTCCCACGACTGACTCGGCTAACGCTTTCTTTCAGTAATAACACATTCCATAAGCTAGCAGCCAGGACAAATACCAACGAATCTTATCAACAAGTCTGGGTAATCCCTTAGGCGGCCTTTACGACATCCACGGGAGGAGACGGAGGGGTCTATTCTTAGGTCGGACACACCACAGCACACACAGCACAGCACAATGCTTGATATAATATCTGTATTAAGAGTGTTTTCGCATGGTTTAAGCATAGTTAGGGATTTAAGATGGAAATATTGGTGGCAGGGATCTAGATTTTTCTCTGCAATGAGGGCTTTTCATTTTCGAATTTAAAAAAAGTAATTCTATTTGGCTCGATAACATATAAGCATATAACATACATATGCATGCATTTTTGTATATTAACAAATGCATTGTCTGTGCTTTTGTATGATAGTAACAAAATAACTCAAAATAATCGTTGTCTGCGCCGGACCAGCGGCAGCGGCTGTGCGCGCCGCGCCTGTTTGCGACCCCGTTGGGTCGAACGCAAACCACCCGGTATGCTCCTACAGCTCACGCTCTGAATTTGCTCAACGCCCTGGTTGCTCACAAACCAGAAACCGATGTATGTTTTTTTTTTTTTTTTTTTCTTAAGTTAATTCTTCTATTCGTTTTCTAAGTTAAGTAGTTTTTAATATTTGTACCTATTGTTTGGCTTTCTGTGCGCGTTGGTGTATACTGTAAGTGCAGTAAGCAGTTGAATTTAAGTAAAATAACATGAAAATATATCACTACGTTGTTGACTTTGACATTTCACTTTATTTTGACAGTCAAGTACAGAGCTGGCGCCATCTATTTTAAGCATGATGTGAAACGGCCGTGAAAACCCCTCATTATAAAATATGTACAAACATACATACACACGTCTTTTTCCCCGAAAGAGTAGGCAGAACCTCAAAGGACCACTTTATCGTGGGTTGCAGCATGTGGTAATATAGACGTGACAAGTGGTGAGCTAAAAACATATGAAAGTGATATTTGGAGTCCTGATTCTTGCAAACAAAATTTATTGAGCATTTTGTGTAAACTAAATTCACGGTACGTTTAAGTTTTCATATTAAAGAAATGTGAATAAAAATTTCTTTGAAATGTTCATTCGTTTCAAAAACGGATTGCTCATAAAAATTTAATATTTTCGCCTGTCAACAAGCCAATTTTGGTTTTATTGCTCTAACAATATCAAAGGATATGTCACATTATAAATAATTTGTTATTATTTAATGTAATAATTAAAAACGGAAGATCTCATTCATAATTTTGTTAAATTCCTACCACATTCGATTGCCAACGAATTTGTCTAGTCTAGATGAACAAATCGATCCAAAAAATTGCACAAAAAACCTGTGTTTACATCGATGATACCACCATATTCATCATCATTATAGCAGCCTAGAAAAATCTACTGCTGGAGATAATGCCTCTTCCATAAAATTCCACGTTGAATATTTTTAGGCCGCCTGCATCCACCGAATTACTGCGACCTCTATAATGTTGTTGGTACATCGAGTGGAGGGCGATTAAATAATGTTTTTTTAGGTTTTCGTACCCAATGGGTAAAACTAACTTACTGCTATGGGTAGCTAACTATCACGGTTCATGAGATACAGCCTAAAGCTCAATTCTCGTAAAAAAAAATAGTCAAATTAAAGTTCGGATCATGTTACGATCTAGTGTCGATGTCACAAACGTCAAAAATGGTATTCTGCTCATCTGACAATACAATGCAGACTGTGATTATATCGAAATGTTACTGTAACTGGAATGTTTCAAAGTTCTGAGAATTCTCTCTTTCACTCTTTTCAATTATTATATAGCACTATCCTACTCTAATATATGGTCGCAAGAACCGAAAGTAGATTACGAGATTGATTAGATTTGTTGTAACGAGGGAGCAGAATACCAATTTTTCAATCAATTTACAATACAATCTCGTTTCGGTCAACTTGCAGTGTGGTTATAAAATAAATAAAAGAATTGGGCTTCTGGTGATAGACGGCCGGACGGACAGCGGAGTCTTAGTAATAGGATCCCGTTTTACCCATTGGGTACGGAAACCAAAAAAACATTATTAAAAAAAACATTTTTTTTTTTTATACAGTTGAAATTTTCACAGATGATGTATTTCTGTGGCCGCTATAACAAAAAATACTAAAAAACAGAATAAAATATTAAAGAGCTCCCATACAACAGACATGTTTTTTTTGCTGTTTTTATAGATAATGGTTCGGAACCCTTCGTGCGCGAGTATAACTCCCACTTTGCCGGTTTTTTGGCAATTTAGCATTCCGCATTCCTGCCTATCGTCTGCGTCTACCAGATTTGTCCGCCTGTCGGCAAACTGTCAAAATCAGCTGGTAGTCATACGTCAACTTGAGTTTTACGTCAAAAATATACAGTGCTCTCGAAATAGAATCTTTTTAGATTCTTTTTTATCTCTCTTCTATTTATGATTTATGCTAAGTTTATGAGGAACGTGTAACTGGGTGAATCCGGATTTCTTGCTGAAATAATATTTTTAAACTGTTTAAGTGATTAGTTTGTCAAATTTTATCTAATTATCTGACTCAAGGATAATAATAGATAGCTGATAGAGACACAGTGAGTGTTGCCTGTCTCTCTGGAATGCCATACGGTGTTGATGGTAGTAGTAGTGACAGCGATGAGACACCACAATCCACTGCGCCGACGACGATGACGAAACGAACACAAGCTATATTCCTACCCGCGCGCCCCACTACACGAGCCGAGCGGGCTGCAGCTCGCACTGAGCGGATTAGTGCTAAGCGAGACGCGGGTGGAGTGCGTCGCGTTCACTCACCTTAAAAAGACTCTCGAAACGGGTCGAAACAATGTCGGTGCTTACATCGATTTAACGGTACGTGAAAATTTCCCGTTTTTATAAAATAATTGATAATAAAAGACTGTCCGCCATTTTCGAAAAGAGACGTCGTCTTCTTTTATAATTTTTTTTTTTTCAGACTCACATGTCCATAATTTGGTTAGTACACAAAAATGCAGCACTTATGAAAAAATATTATTAATTGACACAGTAACACAGTTTTTTTTTTTTATTAACCCCCGACGCTAAAACAACGGTGTGTTATAAGTTTGACGTGTCTGTGTCTGTGTGTGTGTGTGTGTGTGTGTGTGTGTGTGTTTGTGTGTGTCTGTCTGTGGCATCGTAGCTCCCGAACGGATGAACCGATTTCGTATATATTTGTTTGTTAGGTGAATTTGTCGGGAGTGTCCTTAGCTATGTTTGCTCAAAATCGGTTCAGCCGTTTCATTGAGTTGGGGAATTTTATAATTTTTACAAAATTTATTAGGTACTTTATTTCTGAGTGTCTTTTGTGTAGGTAATTTTGGTGGTATTTTAACCAATGTAGCTCGTCTATAGAGCACAATATGTGTAGTGAAATGAAATGGAAGTGTATTGCGTGACTTTTCAAATTGGTGGAAATGGTCTAACAAAGTTTTTGTAAAACGGCCAACGTTTTACTAAAACATACTTGACTGTGACTTTGATGACTTGGAAGGATTGTAACGTTGCAAATTATATGTATTGAAAATGCAATAATTAAACTTAAAAATGGCAAAAATAAAAAACCAGCCAAGTGCGAGTCGGACTCGCCCACGAAGGGATCCGTACCATTATCTATATAAACATGGCCAAAAAAAACATGTTTGTTGCATGGGAGCCCCCTTAAATATTTATTTTATTCTGTTTTTTAGTATAATTGTTGTTAATACGGGCAACAGAAGTACATCATCTGTGAAAATTTCAACTGTCTCACTATCACGGTTCATGAGATACAGCCTGGTGACAGGCTGACAGACAGACGGACAGCGGAGCCTTAGTAATAGGGTCCCGTTTTACCCTTTGGGTACGGAACCCTAAAAATGAAGCATTTGTCAGAAGATTTTATAGATTCGTTGGTATAAGATTTGTATCATTTATCATCATTAATCATTCCATAATAATGATTTTATAGAGGTGTGCCAGGATCGTAGCAAGTGGAAATCCGTGGTCTCTGCCTACCCCTCCGGGAAACAGGCGTGAGTTTATGTATGTATGTTTGTATTTTATAGATTTTCTGTCATATTAACTCCGGGTTAGGACATATTTACCTTACAAATAGAACAACACGACCCTCAACATTAAACCATCGATCGTAGACACTACAAACTAAAATAAACTAAAATCTACATACATACATAGACACACGCCTTTTTCCCGAAGGGGTAGGCAGAGCCTCAATGGGCCTCTTTTCACAGTGGGTCGCACCATCGTGGAATATAGACGTGACAAGTGGTGAGCTCATCGCCGCCATTGCTTCTCACGACTGACTCGGCTAAAGCTTTCTTCAAGTAATAACACATTCCATAAAGCTAGCAGCCAGGACAAATCTTATACCAACGAATCTTATCAACAAGTCCGGGGTAATCCCTTAGTCGGCTTTTACGATATCCAATGGAGGAGACGGAGGGCTCTATTCTTAGGCAGGACACACCACAGCAATCCTTTCAATTTAATTCTGAAGCTCTCGTTATAAAAACTAGTCGGGGCAGGTTTTCTTCAGATGCTAGAATTTAGTTAGGGCTCCGAGGATTCCCTAACTGCCCTAGCATCAGCTCGCAGAGGTGACCACCTACCTCTGGGTCTTTTGATGGAAGTAAAAACTCCGGTCTATTCTTAGGCCGGACACACCACAGCAACACATACCACAGCAACACACAGTAACACACAGCACAGCATAATACATGATATAATATCTGTTTTAAGAGTGTTTACTCATGGTTTAAGCATAGTTAGGGATTTAAGATGGAAATATTGGTGGCCAGATTTTTCTCTGCAATGAGGGTTAGGACATTTTTACCTTACAAATATAACAACACGACAAACATAACAAAAAACATAAAACCATCAAGCAAATCGTAACAGGCTAGCTAATGATTACGGATAGCAGATTAGTCCCATTTCACCCCTGGTGGTGAAATTTTACACCATCTCAACACCGGTGGTCAATTAGAACTAAAATCGTGCCATTTTATCACTAGTGGTGAATTGGGAATAAGTTTTTCCCAGTTGACCACCAGTGGTAAAATGGGGTGGTTTCCGTCTCAATTGACAACCGGTGGCAAGTTCATGGTGGTCAGATGGTCCGGAGGAGATCGTAGACACTACAAACTAAAATAAACTAAAATCTATTTCATAGTTTTCACCAAATGTCATTGCCAAGGAATTTAGAAATTACGCAAGCACGTGTAACCTACTTGCCTACGTTACTGGAACGGGAATGTATTCATCATCTTCATCATCATCAGCTTAGAGAAGTCATTAGCTGCATATAGACCTTTTTTTTTGTATATAGTACCAACTTAGAGAATTAATAAAAAAAAACTGGCGCCAAAGTACCAAGGTAGCAAACAAGCATAGTTACGGCCCACCTGTTGGTAAGCGGTTACCGTAGCCTGCAATACCAGAGGCATCAAACGCGCGGTGCCGTCCCTTTAAAAATGTACATACACCCTTTTTGAAGAACCCCATACTGTAGTCGCTTGGGAAAACTTCAGCAGGAGATCATTCCACTACCTGAGCGTTCGCGGGAGGAAGTTCCTCTGAAACCGCACAGTCCGGGACCACCCTGGCTGGTGTGCGGATGAATCCTCTGCATCATTCATAGAATGTCATGGCACACACAGCCATCCACCGACTTCCTGCGTTGTTCCATCGAGAGAGGAGCCTTTTACACTGCGTCCCGTCGTAAAGAGTTTTGTCATGGTTATGCTTGTTGAAATGAAAAAAACTGAATGACCCTCAATTGATGAAATGAACTGAGCACCATTTATATTGAAGCTTACCCGGACCTTACCCGTAGAAACCGGGTATAAACTTACCCGGACTTGTTTGTAAGATTAGGTGGTATAAGATTTGTCCTGGCTGCTAGCTTATTTAATGAATGTGTTATTACTGGAAGAAAGCGTTTGCAGAGTCAGTCGTGGGAAGCAATAGCAGCGATGAGCTCACCACTTGTCAAGTCTATTTCCCACGATGGTGCAACCCACAGGTTAAAAGATGCCCAGTTGGGGCACTGCCTACCCTTTTGGGGAAAAAGGGGTGCGTCTAAAAGATGCCCGGTATATTGGAAAATGCTTTTTAACCCCCAACGCAAAAACGACGGGTTGTTATAAGTTTGACGTGTCTGTGTGTGTGTGTGTGTGTGTGTGTGTGTGTGTGTGTGTGTGTGTGTGTGTGCGTGTGTGTGTCTGTCGCCTCGTAGCTCCCGAACGGATGAACCGATATAGTTTTTTTTTTTAATGTTGAATTTGTCGGGACTTTTGTTAGCTATGTTTAATCAAAATCGGTTCAGCCGTTTCATTGCGTTGAGGGTTTTTTTTAATTTTTACAAAATTAATTACTTGTCTATGGTTTTTTTAACGACCGACTCAAAAAGGGGGGTATTCTAAGTTTGACCGCTATGAATCCCCTCCTGTTTTTGAAGTCGGAAATTGAGCCAATAAGGCAGTGATTTATGACAGGTGTGGTGATCTCACAGGCCATGGCTATAAACATCTAATCACCGTCCTAAAATAGTTTATTACGACCTGCACCATAAACTTTCTCAATGACAATCATGGGAATAAGGTTAAGATGGCCCACATGATGTTAAGCGGTAACCTCTGCCTTTAACAATGCATTACCACATAGGTCACGTCCACCTAGGACGCACCCTACGTGGCATTGCATGCACTGCGCCCGCCACCCTGAGATATTAAGATGAAAAGTATCATGTGCCTGTAATTTCACCGGCAACCATACCCTTCAAACCGGAACACAGCAATGCGAACACTACTGCTTTTCGTCACAAATAAGTATGGTGGTAGTACTTCCCCGGATGAACTCATTCCCAAAAAAGCTCTACTACTTCTAAAATAAGGTTTTATAGAAACTAAATGCTGGCCTGTGGTCGTGCGGTCCCGTTTCTGATGAAGTTTAAGGTAACGAGTTCAGTGACGGGTTCGCCGCTTACAGTGAAGATGTTTAGAGGGGAACCTGGCATACCATCATCATCAGCCTGTTCAAGTCCACTGCTGGATACAGGCCTCTGCAGGATGCCATGATGAAGTATCCACAGCCGCCTCCATCCGCCAAATTTAAAATATCTGTGTTCTTTAGAGAGGTGAGCCTTCCGACACTGCGTCAGTCAGTTCGTCACTGGATAACCTTGATTCCCCAATGAATGTCAGCTATATGGCCTTCCCATTGCCATTTCAATTCTGAGAGCTTTGTTAGTGATTTTCCTCGCTAAATTCGCATCCATACCCTTCAAACTGGAACACAGCAATGCGAGCACTAGTGCTTTGCACCAGAAATAGGTATGGTAGTAGCACTTCCCTGGACGAACTCTTTCACAAAATAGCTCTACATACTACTAAAAATTAGTTCTATTACGAGTAGTAAGATCAAAGTCGACAGGATTATAGCCAAGGGATATAATTAGGAACGGGTGCATCCGTATTGATCCCAGAGATTCATCCCACAATCTAAAAGTAATAATAATTATTCCGTATTCATACCACGTCGGGTTGGTAACCCGTTGTTATTAGCTATTGCATCAGAAATGTTTGTACCAAATCACATAAACTGAAAATGGAAAATACTCCAAGTCCAAGTTTCAAGCTCTACGCAGACACGTTTTGCGACACCAAAACAAGCTGTCTCGTTTAATCCACGTAATCCAGACGCTGTAACGAGCCGTCGTTAAACTTTTAGTCATACTTAACCGCGCGCTCGTGACCTAAAATCTTTGGCACTCACTCAAACATCCAGCAGTGTAAACATGGAGTGATCTGGGGTTTGTTTGTAGGGTTTTTTATTCGATTTCAATGAAGATTTGGTATCTGAAACTGACTTGAAGTTAGCTGTTGGAACTGAACCAATATAGATGATATATTTGAAATTGAAATTTATTTATTGCATAAAATGTGGTTAAATTAAAGATATTAAATAATTATATTATGTTCGACACATTCAGCTTATAAGCATGCAATTATTAACTGAATATAAAAATAGGTACCTAGTTCAAGTCACATTATTAAACGCTGTGAAGAAATAAGTAATTCATAAATCACCATGTCAAATAAATGTTACTTAATGTCACGAAATATTTGACATCAAAATCACACAATTGCAGGTAAAAAAAAAACATTTATACTAAAAAAAACAACCAAAAACATTTTTTTTTTTTAATGAAATTTTCTTAAAGTTTGTATTTAAAAAAAAAAAAAAAACATTTTTCAGCTTGTTCTACAATCTCATTTTTGTCATCAGCGATTCTTGATTGGAGTTTTACTTCCTCAAAAAAAGGATGTAAAGCTAAGGCGCTATGATGGCGCAAGGCCATAGGCGCTAGGCGCTAGGCTATGATAATATTTGGCAGAAACATTTGGGAAAAGTTCTAAATAAGAATTTCGAATATTAGCGAAATCGGTCAAGAGGTTGTCAAGATAGGTGGTGTATAGGTTATGGATCGGTCTATTCCCTTAGTACGTTACTTATTATTAGTATAGATTTATGCACCTCTACTAAAATCTCACGTAAACGGAACAAAGATATGAAGCATACCTATCTCATCCTACATTTCATCTTCTTTCTTCTTTGTCCTCGCTCATTCCCGTTACTCGGGGTCGGCTTTCCTAATCATGCGGTGCCATGTATTTTGCTGGTTCGTGTCATCTTTGGTTAGGCCAAGTATTTTCATGTTATTCTGGACATTTGTCAACCATGTGGTTTGTGGTCTTCCTCTTCCCCTCTTTTTAGTGGCAATGGAAAGGCACTTTTTCACTACGTTGTCTTCTGGTCTACGCATAACATGCCCGTACCATCTCAGCCTTGATTCTGATATTTTATCAATTCTTGGGGCAACTTTGAAACTTCCTCTTATGTAGTTGTTCCGTACTTTGTATTTTAGTGTAACTCCTCCTGATTTCATGACCTAGGTAAATCATGTTGTAGTGGGCAGTGCCTGATAGCTACCGTCTGTTTATTTATCACTATAATGATTAATTGTACATTAATGGAATGAAGCTGGTTAGTGCCTATTATTATAACGTGGGACGAGTTGACGGGTCGTAAACCAAAGCACAGAATAAATATTAGACCAAAGTACGAGTGGTATACGCGCGAGACTTTTTGGCTGCTCCAAGTTAAAGCCCCCTTTGAACCTCGAGTAATATCCCTAGCCATAAAAAAAAACGTCGTAATTTAAGTATTTATTATTGTTTTTTGTTAATTTTCTTAAACTACCTAATTCACTATTTCCCTTCTTGTGCACTACCGATACATCTTTTTTCCGCAATACACCAAGGTTAACTGGAAGAGCATGCTTACTAGCATTCTTTACTAGCAATTTTTAGCATTTTTTTTGTTTTTTTTTTCTTTCTAGTTTTTTTCGCCTTTATTCTTCTTTTTTATGTGCAATAAAGAATTTTTCTATCTATCATTCTATCATCATCATCATCTGCAACAGCCTACAGTGTCCATTGCTGGACATACGCCTCCCCATAGAATGCCGCGATGAACGGTCGTGAACCGCCTCCATCCACCGCCTTCCTGGGACCTCTATAATGTCTCTGGTACATCGAAAGCCATAAATGCAACCGGGAGGTTAACCCAGGACCTTACAACTGGAAGTCAGGGACATAGGTTCGTTAAGACACTGACAAGAGTCAAATATAGGCTTCACCTAAATGTATTTTTAGCAACATGTACACAGTTTATGGCAGCGGAAAAATAATATGTTAATCTTCATCATATTTCCGGGTGCGTCCGTATTCATCCCATGAATTATAAGATAAAGATAAAGATAAAAATATTTATTTGCTACAAAAACAAAACACGGGGGCACAAAAGGTAGATAAGGTATTTTACACCTTACACAAAAAAGAGAAAATTAACACTAAATAAAATATAGGAAGTAAATAAAAAAATAAAGTAAAAATAATTATGCTTAAAGAAAAATTATCCCATACTAAATTATCCCATACTAAATTATCCCATACTAAATTATCCCATACTAAATTATCCCATACATTCATCCCATGAACTCATCCCATGAACTGAGTGCTTCTTGTTTCTACCCAATAATTTTCTACCCAATTACGTATTGTATCGTTTCAACCCATTTTACCTACATTTCTGTTCTTGTTTCAACCCAGTGCAAAAATTGGAGTCACAGTGAATACGCAGTGGTATAACTCATCCCATGAATTCATCCCACAAGCCAAAAGCTAATAATAATTATTCCAGATTCAGCCCTCGTAATTTTAATAGTCCGTATTCTTCTCACTGCTTCCTTTGTGAAACATTTCCAAGGGGCATATAAGAGCCCAAAAGAGGAATAAGATAAAATTTCTAGATAAGAAAAATGTGAGCTACTTTAAAATGCGCTTCTAACGTAAATAAATATTTCTATTACTTATCAACGTAAGTATTAAAAAGATTCGAGAATATTTATTATTTTAAATTATGAATCAAATAGTATTTATTATTTTAAATTACGAATCAATATAATAACACACGCCTTTTTTTTCCTGAAGGGGTAGGCAGAGCCTCAATGGGTCTCTTTTGACAGTGGGTTGCACGTGGAATATAGACGTGATAAGTGGTGAGCTCATCGCCGCCATTGCTTCCCATTGATTGACCGGCTCAGCTAACTCTTTCTTCCAGTACTAACACATTCCATAATAAGCTAGCAGCAGGACAAATCTTATACCAACGAATCTTATCAACAAGTCCGGGTAATTACTTAGTCGGCTTTTACGACATCCACGGGAGGAGACGGAAGGGTATATTCTTAGGCCGGACACACCATTTGTTTAAATATTGTTTTTCGTGATTATCGCTCACTCTTAGTTTTGCGCTGTCAATAACACGAAGTTAGATAGGACAGAATTTGGCTATTATCAGCGTCATAACCACAATCCCCTGCTAGAAAATTTGGCTATTATCAGCGTCTTAACCACAAACCGAAATCCATACCTTGAAACCGCTACGGGGAAATTCCGGAAAACATTGTCAGTTTCCACAACACACATGGGACGCGACAGAATTTGGCTATTATCAGCGCCTTAACCATTACGCAAATCGGAATCTATACATTGAAACCGCTACGGGGAAATTCCGGAAAACATTGTCAGTTTCCACAACACACATGGGACGCGACAGAATTTGGCTATTATCAGCGCCTTAACCATTACGCAAATCGGAATCTATACATTGAAACCGCTACGGGGAAATTCCGGAAAACATTGTCAGTTTCCACAACACACATGGGACGCGACAGAATTTGGCTATTATCAGCGCCTTAACCATTAAATAAATAAATAAATAATGCTGGACATGTTGTGCACAACATTATCTAGCCCCAAGCTAAGCAGAGCTTGTGTTATGGGTACTAGATAACTGATATACTTAATACAATACATTAAATAGATAGATATTTTAGATTATACATAGAAAACACCCAGAACACCCTGAACAAATATCTGATATCGCACAAATATTTGTTCCGAGGCGGGAATCGAACCCGCAACCTCCTGCGTCGCAGGCCAACCTTCGCCCGCCGCGCCACAGAGGTCGTCAATACGCATATCGGAATCTACACCTTGAACCCACTACGGGAAAATTCTGGAAAACATTGGTAGTTTCCACTACACACATGGGACGCGACCTAGCGGAGGCAGGGGAAATTGCCCCATAACACATACGATTGCCTTAACGCTGTGTTTGTCCTCGCCTATTCGCATCTGGGACGGGATCTGGGTTACGATATACAAGCTATTTCCTGTAGCTTCGCTCGTCAAATATCATTATTTTAATCTTCATAATCTATGTAGGTATTTACAAAATCATAGTTATTTATGAATTGGTGCAACCCACGATGAAAAGAGGCCTATGGAGGTTCTGCCTACTCTTTCGGGGGAAAAGGCGTGTATGTGTGTATATGTATGTTTTTTTTTTTTGTTTTTTTTTATGCTACTTGAATGACGGAACAAGCTGATGGCCCACCTGCGATGTTAAGCGGTTACCTCTGCCTATGAACAGTACATTACCTCATAGGTCACGTCCACCTAGGACACGCCCTATGTGGCATTGCACTGCGCCCGCCACCCTGAGACATAAAGATGAAAAGTCTCATGTGCCTGTAATTTCACCGGCACCCATACCCTTCAAACCGGAATACAGCAATGCGAGCACTACTGCTTTGCGGCAGAAATAGGTATGGTGGTAGTACTTCCCCTGACGAACTCTTTCACAAAAAAGCTCTACTACTACTAAAATGTATGTATATGTAAATGTAAAATGTATGTATGTGTATACCTACGACACATGGTATTTTTATATTTTTTTATACTACTTGAATGATGGAACAAGCTGATGGCCCACCTGATGCTCACGCTTGTGGCACGAAATTCATTTTTTTTGGTGTTTTTTGCCCATTACAGCTCATCAACACTTCTTCAGGTAGCGAAAGTTGAGTTCGCGAGTATAAGGAGACTTAACACACAATATGTTTTAATTGATAGTAGGTATCTCATAAATATCATCAGCTTAGCTACGATACCCCTAAGCAATAAATAACACTGTTAAAATGTGTTTAGGGGGATCGTAGCTGAACTGATGATATATATGAGATACTATCAATTATAAAATGTGTGTTAAGTCTCTTAGTTCTCGCGAACTCAACTTTCGCTATCTGAAGAAGTGTTTTTCAGCTGTAATGGACAAAAAACACCAAAAAATAATAATTTCGCGTCACAAGCGAGAGCATCCACCTTAAGCGGTAACCTCTGCCTATGGGTACTCTAATGTTATAGGTACAATCTTTCAAATTGACTTGGTTGGACCTGTTTTTAAGTAAACCTAATTAGTCGCCACATCATGCCCATGCACCGCTCAACGGAACGGAGCGTAGACATGCTAGTTTTCTTGTTTGACGAGACTGGACGCGTTGTGGTTAGATGTGTCATCCCGCATCAAAAGGCATTGGAAGTGACTCATTCCCAAGAAAGGTGACATATCCTGAATTCTCATCATCATCAACCTGCAGTCCACTGCTGGAGATATAAACGTTTCAGTTCCACCTTTATAATGCGAACTGCTAAGAAGTGGAATACACTACCGTCGTCTGTCTTTCCTGAAAACTATAATCTGGGTCTCTTCAAGGCTAGAGTGAATAGGTGCCTTCTAGACCTTTGTGCTTTATCTTCAGTCACATCGTCACTTACCAACAGGTGAGATCGTGGTCAAACAAAGATCTAAGATTTGTATCTCCCATGGCGCGCCACTGAGCTCGGTCTACGGCTCTCCTGTTCACTGCTGTAGATAGGTATGTTTTGCCCATGGCTTGCCACTGAGCTCGTTCTTCGGCTCTTCACGTCACATCTGTAGATAGGACCCACCCGTGGCGCGCGATTGAACCCGATTTTCAGCTCTTCCGTCTACTGCTGAGATAGGTCACTTCCATGGCGCGCCATTGTCCCTCGTCTTCTGATTTTCCGTCCACTGCTGGAGATAGGTCTGATAGGTTGCACTGAGCAGCCATGGTCACCACGCCATGCCTGTGCAGCCTGTAGCCCTCCCATGGGAAGATGATGAATGATTGATTGAGATGGCGGCTAAGGCCGCCCAGAATGAGAGGGATTACTATTCCCGTGGTCTGGCTAACATGGCGCGAGCGAGAGGAACACTGGAGTGGTTTTAGTGGGTATTCTGCCCTTCTCAGGGCGGTGAGTCACACATCATTCCGGTCCTTCCCGGACCGGCTTATTCGTAAACGTATTCTCACTCTGAGGAAAATAAAAAAGGTCTGAGTGGTTAGGATGTGTATACAATGTAATCCAAGACAGAGCTTTAAAATCTCACATTACCTGCCGGAATAAATCAAATCGAATATTCATCATCGACCAATTTTGCTCTGATTCATAACCTCGCACTGAATGATGAAGAGCATCCAAGTATATTAATATGATGATTTGTAATTGTCAAAACTTGTCGCAGTCATCCTGTGTGCGGATGTTATGAGCATGAAATAATGATGGATGATTTTAATGAGTGCTCGGATTGGGATGTTGTTCTTCGCCAAATCGTTTTCATAAGTTGCTTGCTGGCTGAGTCATGTCAGTCTTGTCTTAGAGCATTTGTTTCATTAGAGCTCGATGTTTAGTTTGAGGTTAAAATCACGAAGAAAGTGCTGGACGTTAGAGATCGTCGTCTGTCTTTCCTGAAAACTATAATCTGGGTCTCTTCAAGGCTAGAGTGAATAGGTGCCTTCTAGACCTTTGTGCTCCATCTTCGGCCGCATCGTCACTTACCAACAGGTGAGATCGTGGTCAAACAAAGGTCTATCATTGTTAAAAAAAAAAAAAAAAAAGATCCACCAATT
The DNA here is from genome assembly GCA_932527175.1 of Operophtera brumata. Taxonomy (NCBI): domain Eukaryota; kingdom Metazoa; phylum Arthropoda; class Insecta; order Lepidoptera; family Geometridae; genus Operophtera; species Operophtera brumata. Next base: position 5,145,608 of record OW052229.1, read on the forward strand.
TGTCTATAGAATGAAATGTATGTAGATGATAGAAAACTACATACATTTCATTATAATTTTTTCATTCATTTTGTTAGTAGTAGAGCTTTTGTCCGGGGACGTACTACCACCATACCTATTTCTGCCGCAAAGCAGTAGTGTTCGCATTGCTATGTTTCGGTTTGAAGGGTATGGGTTCCGGTGAAATTACTGGCACATGAGACTTTCCATCTTTGTGTCTCAGGGTGACGGGCGCAGTGCAATGCCGCATAGGGCGCGTACTTGGTGGACGTGACCTATGTGATAATGCACTGTTCATAGGCAGATGGTACTGCTTAACATCAGGTGGGTCATCTGCTTGTTCCGTCATCTAAAGTTGTATAAAAAAATAAAAATAAACTAACAGATAAGTTGGTGGATCTGTACTTTGTTTGTCGGACCACTTCATGGTAGGGTTTTGGACTAACGAAACGTCAGGGGCCGTCATCAGGCCGGTTTCGGAATGAGTGTGTTTCATGGTACGAATCGCCCGAAATTTCGGTCTGAAACTTCGGATTTTCGCTTCATGGTAGAGGCCTGCAATGCTCTAATATAAGGTCTAACCAGCATCTGAATACATGAGAGGTTAATGAATTTAACTTATCAGGCATATTACTTTTTAGACATGCATGTTGGGCATTTTGCTGCAAAAGCTAAAAGCGTTAGATGACCCGCTCATGAGGGGAACGGAATATTACGGGGCGGGCCGATGTGCAATTCGTATAGTCACTAGCAGTAGACCACGAGAGCATAAACTTACATAAACTGAAGCCCAATTCTCGTAATAAAAAATAGTCAAATTAAAGTTTGGATCATGTTACGATCTAGTGTCGATATCACAAACGTCAAAAATGGTATTCTGCTCACCTGACAATACAACGCGGGATGTGATTATATCGAAATGTGACTGTAACTTGAATGTTTCAAAGTTCTGAGAATTCTCTCTGTCACTCTTTACAATTATTATATAGCACTATCCTACTCTAATATATGGTCGCAAGAACCGAAGGTAGATTATGTTGTTGTTATGAGGGAGCAGAATACCAATTTTTCAGTCAATTTACAATACAATCTCGTTTCGGTCAACTTGCAGTGTGGTTATATAATAAATAAGAGAATTGGGCTTCTGGTCGTTCGCGAACTGAGACCTTGCAAATACACGCGATGTAAGTAGGTTACCTAATTTTCACACCACCTGCTCGACAATGTCCAATTACATATCGCAACCTCAACGTAAAGTAAAGCATTATCTCTTTAGGGATATAAAGTTGTATGAAACTCTCTAGGGAATAAAGTAATTTGAATTTGGAACGTCAATGTCGTGTGGAAACTCGTGGAAAGCTCGAAGTAAAAAAATGCCCATATGGCATTGTAAAGAGGTTTGTTCGAAAATAGAACTGGCCACCATAAGCAAAACTAAAAAAAAAAGTTGCGTTTACAAAGAACAAAAGACGGTGTTTGGTGCTGTGATTTTCAGTGAATTTTAATTGTCTCGCAGAAGGTGTGAAAAGTAGAGTATGCTCCTCTGGATTAAAGCCTGTCTTCGTCTTGGGCAGCTTGAACCTTTCGCTTCAGTCAGGACTCTATATATATATAACTATAGATATACGCCCGTGACGTAAGACACTGCTTTATTCCCTTAATGCATAATCTACTATTATTTACCTTTCTAAACCTTTTGCTCTTGCTATTGAGTTTGGATTCATCGCAAATGGTTTCCTACAGTCTTAATATAATGCTACCTAGAACCAACGTGTATTTTAAAAGTTAGCTTGGTATTACTATATAATATGTATGTTTATAGGTTGTTTTATTTTTTCTGTTTTTTCCTGTATTTGTACACCTTCCTGCCATCTATATATGACTATGACTATGACTTAGACTATGATTAGGACTATGACTATCATCATGACTATGACTATGACTATGACTATGACTATGACTCTATGAAACTATGACACTATGACACAATGACACTAGGACATAGTGACACTATGACTATGACTTCGACTATGACTAGGACTATGACTATCATCTCTCTCTTGCCTCAAAGGTTTGCTGTAAGAAAACTTTCTAAGGTTAAGCTCGCCTTTGTACATATCTTTTGTTTTTATTTTATTTGTAATGTTTTTCTGTGTACTATAAAGAATTATGAGAATTATAAGAACGTTTCGCGTGTTCTCAGGTGCCCTATTTACGTTGTTTGCTCGCATAAAGGGCTGGCTATAAATAGTGAGACCCACTTCTCACTGTCACTTCGAATCGTGGATATCTAATGCATATTCATTATTGACGCGTCATGTTGTTCACACTCTATTTGCTTTGGACGCGTGATGATTTTACTCAGCTTCGGTTGTGTGTGAATATAATCTGTTTTTTGATAAACATCATCGTTACTGTCATTTTTATTTAATTTTAACGATCATCATCATCTCAGCCCGTAATCACCCACTGCTGGGTACAGGCCTCCTTTCTCTTTTGCCAGCCTCCTCTGTCCTGTGCGTCTCTCAACCATGTGTTGCCCGCGACGGATACAATGTCGTCGACCCATCTCGCTTTCGGACGACCTGGATTTCTTCAGCCCGACTTCGGCCACCACTCCGTTGAGGCTTTACTCCACTGGCCGTCACCACGTCTGGCCAGGTGTCCTGCCCAGCTCCACTTGAGGTTGATAGCTCTGTCTCCGACGTCATAGACTTTCGTCCGACGACGGATCTCAGTGTTGCGGACTCGGTCTAAAAGTGTAATGCCAAGCATAGCTCGCTCCATGGCCCGAATTTTAACTATAATAAAATATAAATAAATAAAGCTGGACAGTTCACACAACATTATCAAGCCCCAAGCTAAGCAGAGCTTGTGTTATTGGTACTAGATAACTGATATATTTAATACAATACATTACATAGTTAGAAGATTTTTATTAACCATAGAAAATATCCAGAACACCCTGAACAAATATCCGCAGATCGTACAAATATTTGTTCCGATGCGGGAATCGAACCCGCAACCTCCTGCGCCGCAGGTGAACTTTCGCCCGCCGCGCCACAGAGGTTGTCAATATCTTCGACCTAAGTACTTTGGTCGAAGGTCATCACAGTACCTATTTTATATCATTAGGTAGAACTTAGTATTGATTATGAGGAAACGAAAACATTCGAGAGGAAATCGATAAAAAGTTAAAATTAGCAGCGATAAACTCGACTTGTTATGAAATGATACTACGTCTGCATGGAAACACCGAATTCCTTGTGAAATCGAGTTTTCCCAAAAATGTACGTGAGTTCTGAGTTCATTATCGACGACGAACTCTGTGGCGCGGCGGGCGATGGTTCGCCTGCGACACAGGAGGTTGCGGGTTCGATTCCGGCCTCTTAACAAATATTTGTATATATCTGCAGATATTTGTTCAGGGTGTTCTGGGTATTTTCTATGTATAATAAAAAAACTATGTAATGTATTGTATTAAGTATATCAGTTATCTAGTATCCATAACGCAAGCTCTGCTTAGCTTGGGGCTAGATAATGTTGTGTGAATTGTCCAGCATGTTTTTTTTTTTTATTTTTTTATTATGTCTCTAAGGTTTTTTTTTCTTTATAATTGGCGCCGCATTTTGCAATTTTCAAGTTTTTTGTATATGATTGTATTATCAATATATTTTGAAACGTTACACTCGTCGAAGTCGTTGTAGTTTTAGTAGTAGTAGAGCTTTTTTGTGAGAGTTTGTCCGGGGAAGTACTACCACCATACCTATTTCTGCCGCAAAGCAGTAGTGCTCGCATTGCTATGTTCCGGTTTGAAGGGTAAGTGTGCCGGTAAAATTACAGGCACATGAGACTTTTCATCTTTATGTCTCAGGGTGGCGGGCGCAGTGCAATGCCACATAGGGTGCGTCCTAGGTGGACGTGACCTATGTGATAATGCACTGTTCATATACAGAGGGTACCACTTAACATCAGGTGGGCCATCAGCTCGTCCCGTCATTCAAGTTGCCAAAGTAACAGTCAAGTCTGTTTTAGTAAAACGGTGGCCGTTATATTAAAACTTTGGTCAACAATTTTCACCAATTTGAAAAGTCACGCAATACACTTCCATTTCATTTCACTACACTTGTGTTCCTTATACGAGCTACCTATTGGTTTAAATGCCATCAAAACAACACAAAATAACTCTCCCTCTCTATAAAAAAGCCCGTCTCCTCACGTGGATGTCTTAAAAGCCGACTAGGAGATTACACCAACGTATCTGTGACGGCAGCTGGTGTAAGGCCCTGGCCGAGTGCGGTGGCCGAGATGGAGCACTAGCGGCCGTGGCAGACCATCAGCCAGGTGGGCGGATGATATAGAGGCCGTAGAGGGAAAGACCTGGATGCGAATCGCACAGAACCGATTGGAGTGGCGTTTGAGGGGGGAGGCTTATACCCAGCAGTGGGCTATTATTTAAGCTGCCAATGATGATGAGTGATGATCGGCAGCCCTCAGGTGGACCTGAGTACCTCATCATCATTATCATCATCATCCTGTCCACTGCTGGACATAGGCCTCTCCCAATGCTCACCAATACCTACTCATCACCAATACTGCAATCACCAATCCGCGTGCCAAGCGTGGTGATTATGGCAAATCCCCCCCCCCCCCCATTGCACTGTATGGTCTTGTCAAACTGATGAAAAAAAGCCTCACACTGATTTATTCCATCAATGTTTTTTTTATACATTTTGGTTTGACGGATCAAGCAGACGACCCACCTGATGTTAAGCGGTACCCTCTGCCTATGAACAGTGCATTACCTCATAGGTCACGTCCACCTAGGACGCACCCAATGTGGCATTGCACTGCGCCCGCCACCCTGAGACATAAAGATAAAAATTATCATGTGCCTGTAATTTCACCTGCACCCATACCCTTCAAACCAGAACACAGCAATGCGAGCACTACTGCTTTGCGGTAGAAATAGGTTGGGAGTAGTACTTCCCGGACGAACTCTTTCACAAAAAAGCTCTACTACTAACAATGCAATGTGACCTAATATTAATTTTTGGTCAAAGTGAATCGGTTCGTAAGTCACGAAATACAGTTTAACAATGAACAAGTAAAAATTTAGTAAAAAAAAAAACCCAACGCAATGAAACGGCTGAACCGATTTTAATCAAACATAGCTAAGAAAACTCACGACAAATTTAAGAATCAAACAAAAAAAAAAAAACTAAATCGGTTCATCCATTCGGGAGTTACGATGGGACAGCCAGATACACACACACACACCACGAACACACACACACAAACAGACACGTCAAACTTATAACACCCCGTCGTTTTCGCGTCGGGGGTAAAAATACCGTCCTCTTAAAATTAAGGAGATCAACAATAAAATCATAAAGATCCCCCCTAATAAAACAGTTTAAGGCACTGCAAAGTAATTATATCTTTAAATGTAATCATTACACACCGCCCTTAATGAAACGGAATCCACTCAAATGAGCGGAACAAGCACGTCCGAACAAAAGGGACATCCTGATGCGTATTTGTATTTTTCATCACCAATTTGAACCGTATTACAGCGGGATAAGATCACTGAAAAGTAATAATAGTGTACGCTCCTGTTACCTACCCGATTTTCAGTCAGTGCCGTACGCGGCGCCACTGTAGACGGTGGGCGTCGCGTAGCAATGTAAAACCCGCGCGTTTCTGCCGAAAATAAAAAAAAAGCATTTAAAAATCGAACAACAAAATAGTGACGTCCCAACGCCAACGGTAGCTGTCAAAAATAGTAATATCGATGGTGCAGTTATCGATCGGTTTACAAATAACGTTACGAAAATAGTGTTTTATATGTGTTTTACGGCATGGTGGTCCTACTGAATATTACTATTTCATCTGTAATTTTGCGTACGGCGTAGGACTGTGCGTTGTTTTTCAGGGAATATTTCCATAATTGGGTTTTGGAAGCAGTGAAATTCAGTTACTGTGTGCAAATACATTTCAAGAATTCAACGCCTCCACTGGTATTTCGAAATGTAGTTTCTGAGTAAGATACCTCTATGTATTTCTCATAAAAAAACCTAAACATTGCCAATTCTGGCGACAAATAACCAAAAAAGGGGTTTCATTATTTTTATATGGATTTAATTATTAACATAGGGAATTCGTAACCTTTTACTGCCTACTACTGATATGACATTTGTTTTTTTTCGTATTATACAATATATTTCTATAAATCCATTATAAACATAAATTTGACAAGTATTTTTTTTTTTATGTTAAGTTTATATGAAACATTTGTATCATATTTTCTATGTTTTTTTTTCTAATGGGTTTTAATGCAGTTGACCGCCTGGGGCCATGACTGCGTTACCGGGCTTTTGGTGAGCGCAGATGGCACTCAACCTGCAAAGTTAGGTTGGGGCAACTAGCACAAGGGCACCACTTAGGTACGGACCTCGGCTTTGGCTGTTGCCGGTTAGGGAGGAACGGGCAAAACGCCCCGGAACATGCTTGTACCGGTTTAGGCGTAAGATTTGTATCATCATGGTGTGTAGGTCTATATTTATAGATATACTAGCGACTCGTCCCGGCTTCGCTCGGGTAGTTTCAGGATGAAAAACAGCCCCCCGCCCTCCTACCGCCCCCCCCCCCCATTGTAGCCTATGTGAATGCACAGGGTGAATGTAGCTTTCCAATGGTGAAAGATTTTTTTAAATCGGTACTGTAGTTTTTGTGTTTATTCATTACATACATACACACACACAAAAATACAAATCTGTCCTGTTTATAATATTAGTGTAGATTGGTATGCTCATAAAATCATGGTAGGTATAAGAACAAGAAAAGGTTGAAACAAGGTTTCAGTACAATAGTTATATATGTATATATATATATTTATTTGTGTGTATATTATACTTATCTATTATTCTGTTTTTTTTGTGTAATAATGTGTAAGTTTATTTATTGAAAATATTTCTTTTACATTTAACTATGGGTACACCACAACCAATCTTCCATATAAGTTCAGCTCCTCTCCATCCAAAGGTTGTCTGGAAGAGATCGCTCTTTAGCGATAAGACCGCCCATTGTACATTTAGTTTTTTGTTTAATTGTTATGTCTTGTTTTTAACTAGTTTGTAAGGTGTGCAATAAAGTATTTTCATTCATTCATTTCATTCATTCATTCAACAGTGAATTATATGATCACTGTTGATTTTATACACATACATACATAGACGCACGCCTTTTTCCCCGAAGGGGTAGGCAGAGCCGCACTTTTCACCGTGGGTTTGCAGCATTGTGGGAATATAAACGTGACAAGTGGTGAGCTCAAATTCACTATAAAATCGAAAATAATAAGGATCTTGAGTAGCGACAAAAAACCGGATGACGCAAAAGAGGAAGGGCCCTCTCGATGGACCAACGACATGATAGAGGTCGCTGGAAGTCGGTGGAAGGAGTCAGCTCTGTGGATGTTTATCTGTATTTGACTGAGACTTAGGAACCGATTCACTTTGACCAAAAATTCATACTAGGTCACATTGGTGGCATATAAATCAGTTGAAGACATTTTTTTTGCAGTTTGACCTTTAGACGTCCACTGCTGGACGAGGTTTCCGAATGCGATGGGGGGATTTGCCGTAACCACCACGCTTGGCAGGCGGATTGGTGACCGCTGTTGAGTACTCATGGAAGCTGCTGCCTATTGGTAGTGTAATGGGTCTGGTGATGATGATATTATCGAAGGTAGATAGTAGTTTTTCTGATTTTCAGAATCGGATCATTATTTTTTTTGTACTACTGGAATGACGGAACAATCAAATGACCCACCTGATGTTAAGCGGTAACCTCTGCCTATGAACAGTGCATTACCTCATAGGTCACGTCCACCTAGGACGCGCCCTTTGTGGCATTGCACTACGCCCGCCACGCTGAGACATAATGATGAAAAGTCTCATGTGCCTGTAATTTCACCGGCACCCTTACCCTTCAAACCGGAACACAGCAATGCAAGCACTACTGCTTTGCGGCAGAAATAGATTACCTTCTTCATACAAACAAACTTTACCTATACGTAAAGATAGATGTAGTGGTTTGTAATATCTTAACCCTACATTTTCAATACTACATACATACATACATAGATAGACACACGCCTTTTTCCCCGAAGGGGTAGGCAGAGCCTCAATGGGCCTCTTTTCACAGTGGGTTGCACCATCGTGGAATATAGACGTGACAAGTGGTGAGCTCATTGCCGCCATCGCTTCCCACGACTGACTCAGCTAACGCTTTCTTCCAGTAATAACACATTCCATAATAAGCTACCAGCCAGGACAAATCTTATACCAACGAATCTTATCAACAAGTCCGGGTAATCCCTTAGTCGGCTATTACGACATCCACGGGAGGAGACGGAGGTGTCTATTCTTAGGCCGGAAACACCACAGCAATCCTTTCAATTTAATTCTGAACCTCTCGTTATAAAAACTAGTCGGGGCAGGTTTTCATTACTTTACATAATATAATCTCTTACTTCAAGTCTCAAGGCTGAACAAAACGCGAAACCTTGTAAAAACACAGATCCATTTGTTAGCCATCAACCCAGCGAGTAATGTATTGCAATGCGATTCTTATAATAACATCATTTCAATAACACGTGATAGATACCAAAACGATAATTTAGGGCAGGGTAGTCTAATTATGTCTTTGGGCCTGGTAGCGTAGTGACCGACTGGTCAAAGGTTGCGGGTTCGATTACTGGTAATACTGCAAAAAAAAAACACTAAACAACATACATAAATAGACACACGCCTTTTTCCCCGAAGGGGTAGGTAGAGCCTCAATGGGCCGCTTTTCACAGTGGGTTGCACCATCGTGGAATATAGACGTGACAAGTGGTGAGCTCATCGCCGCCATTGCTTCCCACGACTGACTCAACTAACATTTTCTTCCAGCAATAACACATTCCATAATAAGCTAGCAACCAGAACAAATCTTATACCAACAAATCTTACTTACAAGTCCGGGTAATCCCTTAGTCGGCTTTTACGACATCCATGGGAGGAGATGGAGGGGTCTATTCTTAGGCCGGACACACCACGGTGGTCAAAGGTTGCGGGTTCGATTACTGGTAATACTGCAGAAAACAAAAACACTAAACAAGTTGTATAAAAATGGTTTGTGCTCGCTCCGACGTGCGACTGGAGTTTACTCCAGACCAGTTCAGTACAAGATGCGTGAATATGTTGCATGGGGAAAACATAACGGACTTCACTTTTTGCTTACTATTTTACTCCCCATCTTTTTGCGCATCGTGGGTCTATTATGGAAATCTATTTTTAATTAGTAAAAATCCAATACGTTCATAGCGCTTAATTGATAGGTTCCTGCAGTAGTGGAACGGTGCGGGGGGGGGGGGGGGGGGGGGGGGTAATTTAGTTCAAATAACACGTGTTGACAGCGATAGTAGTAGTAGAGCTTTTTTTGAAAATGTTTGTCCGGGGAAGTACTACCTCCATACCTATTTCTGTCTACAAACTACACACACAACACTGATCGCATTGCTGTGTTCCAGTATGAAGTGTATGGATGCCGGTGAAATTACAGGCACATGATACTTTTCATCTTTATGTCTCAGGGTGGGCGCAGTGCAATGCCACATAGGGCGCGTCCTAGGTGGACGTAACCTATGAGGTAATGCATTGTTCATTGGCAAAGGGTAAGTACCAGGTGGGCCATCTGCTTGAACCGTCATACCAAGTTGTATAAAAAAATAAAAAAACACAGAGGCAATGCTCGCATGGCGTAGTGGTGCTGTGAACTCTTGCTGATAGTCCCAGCTGCGACAACATTACAGATAGATATTACAAAATTTACGATACACATTATATTTAGAAAACCTTGTCCTTGGCTCTTATTATTTTTATTTTTTTCTTTATAATTGGCGCCGCACGGCTTGTGCATTTGCCATTTTCAAGTATCAGTATTTTCACTAATTGCATTTTCAATATATTTTGCAACGTTACACTCCTTCCAAGTCGTCAATTTCACAGTCGAGTCATGTTTTAGTAAAACAGTGGCCAATTGGACTAAAACTTTGGTAGACAATTCCCAACAATTTCAAAAGTCACGCAATTCACTTCCATTTCATTTCACTACACTTGTGCTTTTTAAACGAGCTACATTAGTTAAAATGCCACCAAAATAACACAATGTAACTCAAGAAAACACTAGGAAAAGATATAAAATAAAAGTAGACAACGTCTCTTTTCGAAAATGGCGGGAAGTGTCCTTGGCTCTTTTATTGTGTTGTTCAACTATAAAACATATCGTTACATGTGTCAAGAATAGTGGCGTGTAATGGTGGAGGAATCTGAGAGCTATGAGTGTAACGATAGAGAAGATCTTATTTAAAGCTATGGTGTGTCCGGCCTCAGAAAATACTCCTCCATCTCCTCCCGTGGATGTCGTAAAAGCCGACTAAGGGATTACCCGGACTTAGTGATAAGATTATTTGGTATAAAATGTATCATGGCTGCTAGCTTATTATGGAATGTGTTATTACTGGATGTAAGCGTTAGCCGAGTCAGTCGTGGGAAGCAATGGCGGCGATGAGCTCACTACTTGTCACGTCTATATTCCCACGATTGTTGTTGTTTTGTATGAGGTAGTGCTGGCCTCTGGTGTCAGAGTTTGTCAAGCCGCTCGAGGGCCTCTGACATGGCTTATCGACTGCTATTAATCAATAACAGCCGGAACCGACAGCTTAACGTGCCCTCCGAAGCACAGAGCGATGGAAATCCGCACATAACTTAGAAAAGTCATTGGTGCGGAGCCTAGGATCGAACCCGGTATCGTTGGATTCTGAGTTGCACTATTGAACCGTTAGGCTACCATCGCTTTCCCACGATGAAAAGAGGCCTATTGGTGCTCTGCCTATCCTTTCGGGAAAAAGGCCTCGTATTGAAGGTCGTGCATCGCTTTGCAGTGGCGAACTAGTATCTCACAAATTTAATTTTAAAAATACGCTGAATTATCTTTTTTGTGTATATTCCGATCGTAAAACTATTTTTTATGAAAAGTTTGTTTGGTAAAGATAATATTATAGTTAAGGCGCTATAGGTTCAACGAACATTTTTGTATGAGGCGAAGAAGGCGAGCGCACGCTCTGATACCGTGTTTTTATGTATAAAAAAATTATATAAAAATGTCGTTCAAAGTTTTGTTTAATTTTGTTGATGAATTCACTAACTCAAATAATAACTAACATGTAACCAAATGTTTCAAATATTAAAACGTGAGAGAAGTGAGTGAAAAATAGCATTTACATTTTAAAAAGGAGGTATCTTTGTTATTTTTTTTTATCGAGTGAAGTAATTCAAATATTTTATTGAATTATTGATTTCACTAGATAAAGAGCTCAAGAATATTATATATTTTTTTCTTCATAGAAAACTATGAAAATTCTTATCAAAAACTTTAAAATTCTAGAGACATTTGAGAACCTATCGCGCCTTAATATGATGATAAGTGACGCACACTACCATTCTGCGCGTAGTATACGCACTGCTGTTTTCAGCATTTTATCTACGCATATTACACATACTAACATGCCAACGCAGAGATAAATATAAACACGCGCGCCAAAACAATTATTTTTAAATTTCGAAGCAATTTTCTTCGATATCGATAACTGACACAACCCCCTCACTATTTTTTGTTCGAAATTTAAATAGTTATCGGAAATATTATACCCCTACAACACTAAAAAGTAAGTAAATAGGTTTTTAGTTAAAAATATATTTTTCAATACAAGCTTTGTCCGGCAAGTATAAGTTGGCGGTGGCGATTTGAGGAACTAAAACAACCATCATGAAAATTCACTTTGACATTTCCGAGTTCATAGTAAACATCGTTGCGAATATTTTGCTAACTACTGTGCTATCATCATGCCTAAAGTGATAAAAAGTGGTACAAGAGAAGCAGTTATAAAAGTACATTCGATTTGTACACAGTGGCGCACAGCCGCGCCAAGTTAAACTTGTACAAAATTAGTGACCGTAACCGTGTGCTGATCATAATGAGCATAAACACGGTCAGTCTACTATTATCCCTCGAGGAGTCCCGTTGTCCACCTTCCGTTTCCATCATCAAATCAGCTCGCTGTTACCATAAAATTGCATTGTCATAGGAACTTGACAGGTTTGCAAAATTTCAGCTCAATCGGTTGGGGATAACTGCTTTAAAATTTAGTTGCAAGATTCCACCCGGACATACATTGCAAGTTACTCGTTTCGTTTCGTATGAGGTAGTGCTGGCCTCTGGTGTCAGAGTTTGTCAAGCTGCCCGAGGGCCTCTGACATGGCTTATCGACTGCTATTAATCAATAACAGCCGGGACCGACAGCTTAACGTGCCCTCCGAAGCACAGGGCGATGGAAATCCGCACATAACTTAGAAAAGTCATTGGTGCGGAGCCTAGGATCGAACCCGGTATCGTTGGATTCTGAGTTGCACTATTGAACCGTTAGGCTACCATCGCTACAAGTTACTATAAAGCTTGTATAAAAAGATAACATTTTCTTGCAAAGGTTCTGGACTCCTCTCGCCTATTTCGAAGAGTATATTTTTATTTAATTTAAAATACATAAATAGACACACCACACCTTTTTTTAACATGTATATTTTTTTTAATGGGGGAAAATTTACCACTAACAAAAGTTTTAGCAAACCTGCCACCATTTTACTCAGGCATGACTTTACTGAGACTTGACCTAAAAACGAACAATATACGTAAGATGAAGCCCTAAAAGTGGAACAGAAAAATAAAGCTTACTTATGTTTTACGTCATCAACAGCCAGCTGTAGTAGTAGAGCTTTTGTGAAAGAGTTCGTCCGGGGAAGTACTACCACCATACCTATTTCTGCCGCAAAGGAGTAGTGCTCGCATTGCTGTGTTTCGGTTGGAAGGGTAAGGGTGCCGGTGAAATTACAGGCACAGGAGACTTTTCATCTATGTCTCAGGGTGGCGGGCGCAGTGCAATGCCACATAGGGTGCGTCCTAGGTGGACGTGACCTATGAGATAATGCACTGTTCATAGGCAGGGGTTACCGCTTAACATCAGGTGGGCCTCTTGCTTGTTCCGTCATCCAAGTAGTATAAAAAAAAAATGTTTGTGGTACATGTTTGTAATAAAAAAGCGGCCAAGTGCGAGTCGGACTCGCCCATGAAGGGTTCCGTAGCAGCCTAGTAACATAATATAAAAGTTCTTGTAGTTCGTTGTAACTTTGATCGATGTTTTAATAATAGTGTATTAAAAAAAAACTACTTGCTAGATCTCGTTCAAACCAATTTTCGTTGGAAGTTTACATGGTAATGTAAATCATGTTTTTTTTTTAGTTTTATCATTCTCTTATTTTAGAAGTTACGGGGGGGGAGGGGGAACACACATTTTAACTCTTTGGTAGTGTCTCTCGCGCAAACTATTAAGTTTAGTTTTTTTTTATTAGAAAGTTTAATATCATTTTTGAAGACCTATCCATAGATAGATATCCCACACGTATGATGGGTTCGATGTTTTTTTTTTTTTAGTTTCAGTTCTAAGTATAGGGAACCCCAAAAATTTATTGTTTTCTATTTTTGTGTGAAAATTTTAATGCGGTTCACAGAATACATCTACTTGCCAAGTTTCAACAGCATAGCTCTTATAGTTTCGGAATAAAGTTGCTGTGATATACACGGACAGACAGACAGACATGACGAATCTATAAGGGTTCCTTGTCTTGTTGACTACGGAACCTTAAAAAGTGTATATTTTTAGGGCCAGCGTTGCTCGATGTATTTTTAGTATTCATAGCTGAAGTTATTTGAATTAAAATAAGAGATATTGTTTATTATATACGGTTTATATAACCATGCAAATTATTCACGTGACAATCATTAATTTATTAGAAAGTATTGGGTAACGCCCCTGGGAAGCCCATCCTAATATAGTTCTTAATAATGGCGAAAGAGGGTAGGAAATCCTGTTGAGGTAACTAGCATAAACATTCTCAATACATTTGTAACATTTGACGACCTCTGTGGCGCGGCGGGCGAAGCTTGGCCTGCGACGCAGGAGGTTGCGGGTTCGATTCCCGCCTCGGAACAAATATTTGTGCGATCGCAGATATTTGTTCAGGCTATCTATGTAATATATGGTATTAAGTATATCAGTTATCTAGTACCCATAACACAAGCTCTGCTTAGCTTGGGGCTAGATAATGTTGTGTGTTCTGTCCAGCATTATTTATTATTTATTTATTTTTATTTATTCTGGTACTTGTACTATAAACACAACGCATGGAAAAGGCACTTTAAACAAAGTAGCTCGTCTTAAAAAAAAAAATGATAAGAAATATCTATCTATGTATTGTATTGTATTAATGCCTATTCATTCCTATGATCCGCTTAGTAAAATGAAATGGAAGTGAATTGCGTGACTTCTCAAATATGTGGAAATTGTCTACCAAAGTTTTTAGTAAAACGGCCTCCAGTTTACTAAACATGACTTGACCGTGACTTTAACGCCTTGAAAGGATTGTAACGCTGAAAATTATATAATACAATAAGCGACGCGTGACCCGAGAGCTGGCTCTTATCTGGCTCAACGCATTAGTATTGCCATTCAGCGTGGAAATGCAGCCAGCATCTTAGGGACGCTTCCGTCTGGTAGTGTTTTGGATCAGTTGAGCTACCTTTAGATCGCTAGCAGCGGTCTTCAGGCAGCACAACTGTTTCATATGTATTTTGTACATACCTTGTATTATTATTTATGTAAATAAATGTACTTTCATACAATAATAAATTATACCTACTTGAAAATGGCAAATGCAAAAGTCGTGCGACGCCAATTCAAAAGAAAAAAAAAGATATAGGGTTGTACTTCCATAGTTGTTTTTCTGATTGTTTTTGTGGTGTGCAATAAAGTGTTATCTATCTTTCTATCTATTCGGGATCTATTAGTACAAATGATCGAAGCCAAGGGATCTATTAGTACAATTGATCAAAGCCAAGGGTTCTATTAGTAATCACTCATTACTTTCACCACACTGGTCTTTTAAGCATCGGCCGCAAGCCCCTCTTTGGAAAATTTTGGACACATAATTTTGATATTAATAACCTGTGGTTTGTCAGTTTCCCATTAAATTGATAAGAATCAAACTTAAAAAAAATAAAGTGCGAGTCGGACTCGCGCACGAAGGGTTCCTTACCAATTATCTATAAAAACGGCCAAAAACGTGTTTGTTGTATGAGAGCCCTTAAATATTTATTTTATTCTGTTTTTTAGTATTTGTTGTTATAGCGGCAACAGAAATACATCATCTGTGAAAATTTCAACTGTCTTTCATGGGATACAGCCTGGTGACAGGCAGATAGACGGACAGCAGAGCTGCCTTAGTATGTCAATAAAGTTTTTTTTTTTATTATTAATAGGTTCCCGTTTTTCTCTTTGGGTACAGAACCCTAAAAAGGTGGAGGGGAGGGGTGGTTTTTTATTCTGAAATAACGCGTGCAAAGCCGCGGTCAAAAGGCTAGTTACTTTTAAATCGATTTATTTCTTCTATTTTCATTAAAAACAATGAAAGTACTATTCCGATTCTCTCGTGATCGGCTTATATTTCAATCTGTCTGTATATACAGGCACTAATTGCCGGTCTATTGATCTGAAGCCGATATCATTGTCTATATTTGTTCGACGGAAGCACTTCTCTTTGTTTTTACCAAACAGTTGATCCTAATATATATATGCATCATTCAGAATACACACACACAACCTATCATCTTACTTGTAGTACCTATACTTAGTAGATTTTTGTGTTTGTCTTCTTGTTTTATGAGTGTGTTGTGCGTGTGGTAAAATAAATAAATTTTCTTTCTTTCTTTCTTTCTTTCTTTCTTAAATACACATGCGCACACACCCAAAAACACAATAACAATACTGGTTTCTCGTGTGTAACCCACACTCTTAAGAGACTGGTGTTATCAGGAGAACCCGCATACTCGCACACATACACACTTTTACTAATCTTATTTTACCCTGTCTTTTGTTACGTAAATTTATTATACCATAGAACATGGGAATGAACTGACTCCTGACACACAGCTAACGCTAGTTCAGGAGCCAGGGCTTCAACCTGCACTGTATTATGTGAATAATTTCAATAAAACATTATGATTTATATATTCACCTATATTCCACAAGGGGATTTAACGCGCTATGGTGCCTTTGGGTGTCGAATGAATGACAAATCGAGATTGTACAATCGTGATGGTTTTGTTTTGGTACTAACGTTCAGAATTAGCGCGATTAGGGATCAGAGGCCTTAGTGTGGGCATTGCAGTTAAAACGCGTTAAAAAGTTACCTATACAATAAGTATACTTTCCAACAATACGTGACGTGAACTGTCAAAAATGTCACTTACACTCGCAAAACTGGGGAAACCCTAGAGTGAACGCGCGACTTGGAATAAGCGTTTAATTTACGCGACGCCAAAATTGACGTTAGAAACGAACACTTACACAAAAAGATTCATTAACTCGCCGCTAGGGGCTCTGTACATTTCTTCATACAAACTGCGCGTAAAACGCGGTCTTGGTAGAGCGCGTAAACTTGTAGCAATCGAAAATCGAAATCGAATCTTTTATCTAATCGATGTCGATTACCAGTTTGCTGTTCATTGCGCTGCGTGTTTTAGTTTTTTTTCAATAGCAGAAATATTTCAAACACGCAGCGCAATGAATTCCAAACTAGACATCAAATTCGAACTTCAGGTCTATTACGCAATATAACCCCTGGTGTGTTTTTAAGTTTAGCTGGTCATTGGCCCAATAGTTTGGCCCGGTCATTGGCCCAACGTTTCGACCAACGTATCACCGGTATCACCAATGCTGGCCCAACAAATGGCCCAATCGGAAGGCCAGCGAGTATTAATTCTGTATAATCTCGTCTCATTAATTGTAAAGCCCCTAATTTATTTATTTCTGACAAACCAAGTACTTACAAAACCTTTATGCGACAAAGCATATTTTCCGTATAGAGTGTCAGTTTCGAGTGAAAAGGTCAAGCGATAGCCACTCGTATGGAATTCACACAAAAAGACACCTTGAAAACAGAAAAACAGAAATGCCATTACCTTTTTCGGTGCGGAGGCAACCCGACACCGCGTAAGGGCTCAGTTACACGCGGCTATTGTCGCACTCGTGGAACCGGCTTTATTGCGACTCCAGCCACAGACTATAGAGGCACAGCTTGTTTAGATCCTGCTGGGTTACTATGCGCTCCACTTCAAAAACTATTCAGTACAAAACATCGGCTCCGTGATGTCCGCAACTATATTTAAGGTAAACGCCGCGCAAGCTTGAGGCGCGAAATTCTATTTTTTTTGTTTTTTTTTGCTCATGAACACTTCTTCAGATAGCAAAAGTAGAGTTCGCGCGAACTGGGAGACTTTACACACATGTTTAAATTGATAGTATCTCATAAATATAGTTAGTTTAGCTACGATACTCCTAAACAAAAATAAAACACTGAATTTCGCGCCGCAAGCGTGAGCAGTCGCAGAGGGTCTATAGACTTCTGCGATTCAAGTTATTGAACGATGGGGAACGTCAACGACGAACCGATATTTTTGAACTGAATGGCTATAAGAGCTCATGGTAACTCCCTACACCGGTAGCGCACATTTGGGGACTCATTCAGCCGCGTCAGACATGACTTGAACCATCTTGAACCCTCCGGTACGGCGGCCTGCAATGTTCTAAGCTTGAAACTTACTCCGGCCTGAATCGCGCTATTTTGAACGTCTCATACGTTCGAACGTAACGTTTTTTTTACGACGATATAGGCGGAAGCAAGTCCTTGTATCACGAAGGTAAGCTGCTGGTGCATCTTCTATCACTGCGACAAGTACTTTAGATTTATATGGGTAAACAGTGTCGCCACTGTAACAATACTTTTTTTTTTACATGTCCTATCTGTACCAATACTTTTTATCATTGCTAAATGTCGAACAAAATTGAGCTTATGTTATTTATTGAATTATTTATATATATTATATTATTTTAGGTATTTATATATCTAGTTATTTAGAGTAGGTATATAATTATGTTAATCATTTAATCTCAACCTATAATTATTTTGAATAGTACTACCATCTACCACCCACTCTACAAAATGCTAATTAGCATTAAGTTCGCCTGTGTACTGATTTTTGTCCTGTGCAATAAATAATTTTCTATATTTTCTCGCCAAGTATTGGTCCAGCTATTGGACAATCGTGTACCTACTAGGTCTTTTAGATATAATTTATTCTATAAAACTAGTGATGCTAACGGTTCAACAGTGCAACTCAGAATCCAACGATACCGGGTTCGATCCTAGGCTCCGCACCAATGACTTTTCTAAGTTATGTGCGGATTTCCATCGCTCTGTGCTTCGGAGGGCACGTTAAGCTGTCGGTCCCGGCTGTTATTGATTAATAGCAGTCGATAAGCCATGTCAGAGGCCCTCGGGCGGCTTGACAAACTCTGACACCAGAGGCCAGCACTACCTCATACGAAACGAAACGAAACGATTCTATAAAACTAGGTCAACGTTTAATTACTCATAAGCCTACTCAGCTAGAATTTAATGATAACATAGAGTAAAATACATAAACAACAAAAAACGAGCGTGCCTTACTGTAGGAAATTGAACTTATTGTAATTTTCAGTCTAAAGAGTTCAACTACATTTTGAAGTTGAAAAAATTGGAGAAAAGTCATCCAATATGTTCAACTGGTTGAACAGATAGTTGAACATATTAAAGTAGAGGAGTTGCATATGATGTGTAACATCTGAAATTTCTCCTCCATGGTAATAAGCAACATGGCTGATAGTACCTACCTCTCGGAAAAATGCGCGCTTCCTGTTAGGTACACACTTCCGTCCCTTATCACGAAATCACTCCCACAGATTTGTAGGAAAGCGAGATAAAAAAAATTACACCCCAAAAACCTGACACCAACGCACAGAGGCCCTAGTCGGAGTTTTGCAAACACCATCGTAACGATGAACGTAACGACGATCGTACGTGTATAACATAATAACTAGCTTTTAATCTGTGCCAAAGACGTCACAGATTAATGGCTAGTTACTACGCAATACTCGTCGTTACGATCATCGTTACGATGGTGTGTGTAAACTTGGACTTGCCCCTCTGTACTGGCTGCGTCCATTACAAGCTGTGGCCATAGGTAGGACGGACTAGTGTATTGATTTGCGGGGACCTAGCTACAAATTGTCAATCTTCCTGTCGTCGGTTTCAGTTATTGTCGAAGATTGGACGTTGCGATTGCTATAAATGTATTTGACAGGTGTGACAGCGTTGTGGAAACCATGTTCCTATGGGAGAGACAGGTATACGCTGATAAGATTCGACTGGGAATGGGCCACGTAAAAACTTATTTTGGTCCCGTGTCTCAAATTTGTGGGACGACGTCAACGAAAATAATCAAAAATGGGACGTGATGACCGCGGGCCTGGTAGTCAAAATCCCTTCAAAAACTGACCACCATGCTAACAAACACATTACCTACATTAAATAGTAAAAAAAACAAAACAATATTGTTGGCAGAGTAAAACTTATCAAAAACGCTCAAGTTGTGATTGAAAGTGACCAAAACCAAAATGCAACCAAAACTATTAAATAGTGATTAAAATTAGTGATTAAAACCAACATTCCCAAAGACATAACCAAAGATATAACCAAAGATATAACCAAAGATGCGAAAGAAGTGAAAATGCGTCGAGACTGCCTCAAGTTGAGGCTCAGCGACCCGAGTCCGGGGAGTATGTCGTTCCATGCCTCGGACTCTGATGATGAGAGCTCGGATCGAGGCAGCAGGAGTTCCAGGGCTGAGGATAGCCTGCTGCCCCTCGACAGGCTGCCAGCCGCTGTGCTGGCTGCCATGGCACAGGTAAATATCATCAGACTATCTAACCCGAGTCCGGGCAGTATGTCGTTCCATGCCTCGGACTCTGATGATGAGAGCTCGGATCGAGGCAGCAGGAGTTCCAGGGCTGAGGATAGCCTGCTGCCCCTCGACAGGCTGCCAGCCGCTGTGCTGGCTGCCATGGCACAGGTAAATATCATCAGACTATCTAACCCGAGTCCGGGCAGTATGTCGTTCCATGCCTCGGACTCTGATGATGAGAGCTCGGATCGAGGCAGCAGGAGTTCCAGGGCTGAGGATAGCCTGCTGCCGCTCGACAGGCTGCCAGCCGCTGTGCTGGCTGCCATGGCACAGGTAAATATCATCAGACTATCTAACCCGAGTCCGGGCAGTATGTCGTTCCATGCCTCGGACTCTGATGATGAGAGCTCGGATCGAGGCAGCAGGAGTTCCAGGGCTGAGGATAGCCTGCTGCCGCTCGACAGGCTGCCAGCCGCTGTGCTGGCTGCCATGGCACAGGTAAATATCATCAGACTATCTAACCCGAGTCCGGGCAGTATGTCGTTCCATGCCTCGGACTCTGATTATGAGAGCTCGGATCGAGGCAGCAGGAGTTCCAGGGCTGAGGATAGCCTGCTGCCGCTCGACAGGCTGCCGGCTGCTGTGCTGACTGCCATGGCACAGGTAAATATCGTCATCATCAGACTAGTCATAACACATCATCATTTCAGCCCGGAATCACCCACTCCTGGGTATAGGCCTCCTTTCTCTTTAGCCAGCCTCCTCTGTGCTGTGCGTCTCTCAACCAGGTATTGCACGCGACGGATACGATGTCGTCGACCCATCTCGCTTTCGGACGACCCGGATTTCTTCGGCCCGAGTTCGGCCAGACTGGTAGTAGAGCTTTATTGTGAAAGAGTTCCTCCGGGGATTTATACCACCATATCTATTCCTGCTGCCAAGCAGTAGTGCACGCATTGCAATTACTGGCACATGAGAGTTTACATCTTTGTCTCAGAGTGGCGGGCGCAGTGCAATGCCACATAGGGCGCGTCCTGGGTGGACGTGATCTATGAGGTAATGCATTGTTAATGGCAGAGTTACCGCTTAACATCAGGTGGGCCATCTGATTGTTCCATCATTCACGTAGTTAAAAATAAAATACCTAATAACCTATCCTTGAATCAAATTTTTGTCCACTACCTCTAAATTGTTTTCCACAATACACAAAGGTTAGCTGGAAGATAATGCTATCTGGCATTAAGTTCGATAATGTGCAGTACTTTTTAAGTTGTGCATACAGAATTTTTCTATCTATCTAATTATTTACACAAACAATATAAGGAACCATTTAATTGTTAATTTAAGCTGAGAAACGTCTCAGGTAGTCTATTCCCCTTTAGCCCTTTAGCCCATCTCAAGATACCTAGTTGTCATGAAACATCATGTCGATGAACGCGTGCCAACACACTTCCAGACGTCACAGATCTGTGCCCTTTATAAGAATAAAGGTGATCGTGCAGACTGCAATTCTTATCGCGGAATCTCCCTTCTCTCCTCTCCTGGTAAGATATTTGCCAGAATTCTCCTTTGCCGTCTTTCTAAAATTTCTGAATCTATTTTACCAGAAACGCAATTTGGGTTCCGACCAAATAGAGGAACTGGCGAAGCTATCTTCTGCCTACGACAACTGCAGGAGAAAAGCAAAGAGCAACACCAACCGCTATATCTTTGCTTCGTAGATTTGGAAAAAGCTTTTGATAGTGTTCCTCGCGAGGCTCTTTGGACGATACTACTAAAGCTCGGATGTACGGAAAAGTTTGTGCGAATGATCAAATTATTACACGACGACATGAAATGCTGTGTTACAGTAAAAGGTGACAAATCTGACTTCTTCTCTGTTTCCTGTGGTGTAAAGCAAGGTTGCGTTTTAGCACCTACCCTCTTTGCTTTATACTTTTCTGTAGTTGTAAGGGACACCTTAATGGATCATTCAGGCGGAATTCATATTCGTTTCCGTACAGACGGTAAACTTTTCAACCCTGCGAGACTAAAAGCTCGCACAAAGGTCACGCATGACATAATAACGGAGATGATGTACGCTGACGATCTTTGTTTTGTGACTGAAACTCCTGATGACTTGCAAGAGCTAATGTCAAACTTGAATAAGTCTTGCTGCAGATTTGGGCTTAAAATAAGTGTTACCAAAACGGAATGTATGGCAATGGAGACAACGAACCATACACCTCTCAATTTGCGGCTAGATGATAAAGCTCTGAAGCAAGTAGATAAATTTAGATACCTAGGAAGCACCTTAACATCTAAAGGTGATCTTGACTCGGAAATTAACGCCAGGATAGGTGCAGCTTCTGCAAGTTTTGGAAAGCTCCGAGAAAAGATTTTCCGGTCACATGATATAAAACTAGGGACAAAGATAAAAGTGTACATGGCTGTTGTACTGCCTGCACTTCTCTACTCTTCGGAGACGTGGTGTGTCTATCGCAGACATATTCGCACATTGGATAGGTTCCATCTGAAATGCCTCCGGGACATAATGAACGTTAAGTGGTCCGATTACGTAAGAAATACCGAAGTTTTACGAAGATCCAGCGTGTGTGGTATCGAGGCATATCTAATGCGGCGCCAACTGCGATGGTGTGGCCATGTCTCCAGGATGCCCGACGAGAGAGTAGCGAAGCGCATTTTCTTTTCTGAACTCCAAAAAGGGAAACGCAAACCCGGTGGTCAATACCTCAGATTCAAGGATGTTCAGAAAAGACATATGAAAAAATGCAACATTGAGCCCTCTCATTGGGAGTCTATGGCAGAAAAGCGCCCGGAGTGGAGAAGGCTGGTACAGCAGAAAGTCTGGGCATTTGAAGATGACAGAAGGCGCGATCTTGATTTAAAGCGCGACGATCTTAAAAGTAGACCGCCTTCTAGCATAGTATACCATTATGAAAATAATACTCTCACGTGCAACTACTGCAAACGCACGTTTACAGCCAAGATAGGGTATGTAAGTCACATAAGAGCGCACCAGCGAAGCTCTTCCATATAAAGCAGGAAACAGTCGCCGTGGCCGAAATCGGCCTGGATGACATCATCATCATCACCTAGTTGTCAAAATTACACTTTTCTAAGGACAAACATGGACTTATTTGGGTATTATAACTTTGGTCGAAGGTATTATACTAGGAAGATGGACTAAATGCATGGAACTAAGGCTAAAAACGAAACGTTATCGATTATACAAGTCTCATTTTTTTATATGAATGTATTCATGTGTTGGAATGAGACAAGCATATATCTATCTGTTTTTATTTGTGTAACTCGTACCAGACCAAATGTCAAATTACTACTACATTCATGGTAACAATCTAGGAAGATGTATATGCATGGTGCCAATATTCAAGGTACGGAACGGAAAAACGACTGTCGTGTGACAATATATTTGTTTCTCTCCAACATAGGATAGCAAGCTATCTTCTAGGATAGGAGTAAGAAGGAACACTCTATGCTATTTTAGCACTCACTCCATACTATTATACCTCCATGGTATTATACTCGTAGTCCATGAGGACAAATCCCATTTTGACAACTGTCACAATCGCTCTGAAAGTTTAGTTTGATTAATTAATTCCGCCCTAAAAGTCCATAGATTAAAAACTTATTGCAATGAATATCGACAACCGAACGGAACTCCATAAATTGACTGAACGGGACGCCCTAAAATGACTGAAAGGGGCTCCCTGAAATGGAGGTGGGTGGGTTTACGAGCTCCTACCGGAACGTTTAATGTCATAGAGGGATATAATGCTGGGGAGGACGAGAAAGGATAACGATCTGATTCTCACACTGAAAAAAAAACCGTTCGAGATTTGAATTTATCTTTTATGTGACCATCGACAAGCTCTTATTTGGACCGAGTCTAGTTTTGTTGCTGTTACCGCAAGTTGAGTAGACGCGCGTTTAAGTTGAATAAAAGTTAATTTTTCAAAAATCTACTTTCACGAAAACACAACAAGTAATTAATTTTGTAAAAATTAAAAAACCCTCGACGCAATGAAACGGCTGAACCGATTTTGATGAAACATAGCTAAAAACGCTCCCGACTAATTCACCATTCAAAGAAAAAAAAAACGGTTCATCCGTTCCGGAGCTACGATGCCACAGACAGACATACACACAGCCACGCACACAGACACACACAAAGACACACACACAGAAACACACACAGACACGGCAAACTTATGACACCCCGTCGTTTATGCGTCGGGTTTTAATAAAAACAGCATTATCCTGGGCACTGCTTCACCAATCTCCACCAATCAAAACTAAAAACAATCACATAGACACCATACTTCATTAAAAAAAAACAGCGAGCCTTACAGTTGTCGCATATGACATCTTACCTCCTTAGTAATAAGCAACATGGCTGATAGTACCAGCGAGAGGAAAGATGTTATACATCAAAAAGATATATTAAAATGAGTGCACGTATCCATGTAGAAGTCTATTTCTTGACATAGGTCATAAAATATGTCAAATAATATGTTACACATCAAAAATCGCATAACATTGCGCATTTTTGCAATCGCAAAAACAGTTTCGTAACTACGTCACGTAGTAAGTGTAAGATGAATGAATGAACCGTATACGGTTCGTACTAGGCACGCTCTGTAGTATTATCCCTCTGAAGTAAATGTTATAGATTATATTATTCATTCTTTAGATATTTTCTGAGTAATTTGCTGTGAGATTCTGCGGAACGGTTTTTGTACTCATCTATCTTCCGCACTCCTATTCCAATTTAAGTAATTGCATGCTCTCGTGAAGGGTATGTTTTTGTCATTTATCTAATGTTGAGGATGGCTTTTGACAAGGCTAGCTTCATAGTAGTATCAGGGTTAGGAAGAACGTAAGTATAACGCCATATGCATCATTCATATAAAAACTCGTCAGGTCCGTCCATTTCTAGACGAGGCCTCCCAACCTTAGAGGAGGCAAATTTACCATTCCACCTTGGGGTATGCAAATACCCTCTTAGATTTGATTATTAATTTACTAAATCAAGTACAATATCCAAATTAAAAATAAATAAATAAATAATGCTGGACAGTTCACACAACATTATCTTATCTGGCTCAACGCATTAGTATTGCCATTCAGCGTGGCAATGCAGCCAGCATCTTAGGGACGCTTCCGTCTGGTAGTGATTTGGATCAGTTGAGCTACCTTTAGATCGCTTGCAGCGGTTTTCAGGTAGCACAACTGTTTCATATGTATTTTGTACATACCTTGTATTATTATTTTTGTAAATAAATGTATTTTTTTTTTTTTTTTTAATTTTTTTTTTTTTTAACTTTGATAGACCTTTGTTTGACCACGATCTCACCTGTTGGAAAGTGACGATGTGGCCGAAGATGGAGCACAAAGGTCTAGAAGGCACCTATTCACTCTAGCCTTGAAGAGACCCAGATTATAGTTTTCAGGAAAGACAGACGACGGTAGTGTATTCCACTCCTTAGCAGTTCGCATTATAAAGGTGGAACTGAAACGTTTAGTACGAATAGCGGGTATACTAATCAGGTAAGGGTGGTACCGAGCCGTGCGCCTGCTCGTCCTATGATGAAAAGGAGATGGTGGGATCAGATCATGAAGTTCCTGGGAGCATTCCCCGAAATGTAACCTATAGAAGATCGAAAGGCATGCGACCTTACGGCGGTGCTCGAGACTCTGGACCTTAGTCTCCGCCATATGTTGCTCACCTATTAGCCTAAAAGCTCTGCGTTCAATCGAGTCCAAGGCAGCAAGCTGGTGTTTGGCCGAGCCATCCCAAACGTGGCAGCAATACTCCATACCAGCCCGGACTTGTGCTTTATATATATAGCCCAATGATAATATAATATGCATGGATACGATTTTATAATCCTGAGGGATCACGGTACGAGAAACACGACAGGACAATATTATCTCGATAGAAAAAAAAACAAAGTTACGTCATGGATTTGCCTAGATTCGATTGATTATTACAATGGTGAATATTATTGGGGAAAACAACTAGATTAATAAAATCAACACAACAAAGCCGAGGGTATATACTGTAAAATTATCTATATTTTACGAGATACTCCATTAATAGTAGTTTATGCAACTGTCATATAAGAAGGGGTCTCGAGTCAACCTATTATCGCATTCGGCTTGACTCTCGTGTTTTAATACTTAAGTTATATGCAGTTTCATACACTACTTTATCTTCACTCATAGGAAAAATTTAAATTAAACAAAGTAGGTAGGTTACAAGGAAGTAATTTATTTGGTATGGTAATATGGGAAGCGCGGGAAATTAAGTACAAACTACGCATGCGTGCGCCATTTTTTCACAGTTCGAACTGCGCATGCGTGCGCCTTTTTTTCACATTCAGGCTATAACCATAGACTAGTTTAATGAATTAATATAAAAAAAGATAGCGGTACTATAATGAGTTTTATTCTTAATTTTATGTATATGCGTCTTTAAAGTGCGTCTGTATAGAACCGTCTTTGAATTCGTAATTCGAATTTTTCGATTTGAGTGTAGATAAACACTTTTTCGAGCGGCGTGCGGAGTTTTTTTTAGTCAAGTTTTCTGCCTAGCGTTTACAAAACTCCCTGAACGTTTTCTTGCTAATAGCCCCAGATGCTTAGCCTAACACTATTATTTTAACGAGGAATATAAATTACAAACAATTATAGCAATATACATACAGACAGACAAACTATGGCTTCAAACGTGTAACTTGGTCTCAGTTTAGTCGGGGATTAAAAATGGCGTTCTACAACGGCTAGGTACGTTCCAGACTATATGTACCTAGTTACTTACTCAGTTAGGTTACCAGCACAAACCTTTGTTATTTTTACGTGCTATTCGTAGGCAAACATTATGTAAAAAAAACGCTTACTTGCGCACCGAGGGTTCCGTACAAAGCTGTAGGTATAGGTATAAGTAAAAGTTTATGGTATTTTTATTGCTAAATGAAATCATCATGAGGAAAAGGGGAAGTAAGTTTAAAATTATTTAAATTATTTTTATTATCTCATGTAACAACAAATTTATGCTTTTCGCAATTTTTCCTTTATCTGTGCTTTAAGACGTTGCTTTGTACCAAATTTAAAGATTCTGAGTTCACGGGAAGTACCCTGTAGGTTCTGATTCGCTTGCGAGTGTCGAAAATTTGCAGCATAAACGGCTGTATCTGTTGATTGCGTCGGCTTAGAAGTTTAATTTTTTACAGACCTGAGTATTTGATTATGAATTTCAGCTTGATACCTCCACGCGTTCCTGAGAAAAAGGGTCTTGACAGACAGACAGACGGACAACAAAGTGATCCTTTAATGGTTCCGTTTTTCCTTTTGAGGTAAGAAACCCTAAAAAATGGTGGAATAAAAAAAAACTTATTTGTTCTTAGAATATTTATATCACACACAACCTTGAAACCCTAGCCACCTTTAATCAAATACTTATTTGTTCTTAGAATATTTATATCACACACAACCTTGAAACCCTAGCCACCTTTAATCAAATACTTATTTGTTCTTAGAATATTTATATCACACACAACCTTGAAACCCTAGCCACCTTTAATCAAATACTTAAGAGGAAACAGCAAGGGCTAGAGAATAAAAAAATAGGTATTTGTAAAATATATTGCTGTCGCGCAGACCTCAATCCTCCCCCCGCAGAGCGTGATAGAGACAACTGCAGCTTGAATCGACAATACCTATTAAAAGTACATAAAATCAACGATTCGTAGTCCCCTGATTCCTTCTCCAAAACTTAAACAATTTAACTATTTTTTTTAATTAAAAATAAAATAAAGTTTTAGCCCTGTTCCTATGATTTCATTTTTTTATATAATCTAGTCAAAATTGTTTTCAGGATGTTTTAAAACAGCGGAAAATCTGACCATTTCTTTAGGTTTTTGAATGTTCATATTTCTTTAAATAATTTATTTATAAAACAAGGAAAACATAGGGAAATGCCATGGTGGCCATAGATTTAAAAAATATTGCTCTACCGGCATTATCCAGGGAAAAAACAGGGGTCTAATTTGTATGGGAAAACGGCCCTTGTGTTTCCTCTTAAACAATAGACATCGACACCCCTTGCCTCTATTAAGTCATCTCATTGTGTTCAACTTTCAGCTACAAAGCGTTATGAGAGTGTTATTGTCTGCTTGTCTCTAGACTGCGCAGTGACTACTGAGTGATCTGTGGCGAAAGTGTTATTCAGAACATAGGGTTGTCACGTGCTTACTGGCGAGTTTATCGATACTGTTTACCCTTTATTGTTTAAACGAGTAAAACGAGGTGGTACATAATAAATACAAAAAATGTAGTAGGTACAAACTCTGAACTGATAATCCTATGAAATTTTGTGGATGGGTATATAGCATGTAAATGTACAATTTGTAAGTATGCCTATGATCTAATTCGTTCGTTGCGGTGGGGGCGAAGATTTTGGTTGGTTGGTTGGTTGGGGGGGGGGGGGGGGGGGGGAAGGGTTTTGGTTGGTTGGTTGGGGGGGGGGGGGGGGGGGGTTATTGTTGCGCCCTAGACAAAAAAACGTAGTTTAGGGCGTGTCGGACTCGCGTGGAGAGGATTCCGTATAAGCAAGCTTTTTTGATATAGTATTAGTGCTCGCATTTCTGTGTTCCGGTTTGATGGGTATGGGTGCCGGTTTAATTACAGGCACTTTATACTTATTTTTATGTCTAAGGGTGGCAAGCGCAGTGCTCTGCCACATAGGGCGCGTCCTAGTTGGACGTGACCTATGAGGTAATGCATTGTTAAAGGCAGAGGGTACCGCTTAACATAAGGGCTGTTATTCGCTATGAGCTATGACCATAGGAGATTACTTACCAATAACTTGTGACGTCACAATGTATTCTGAACGATGATTCCACGCTGAAATCGTAACGAGCCCTCGTAATGTCACGTTTGGTCATAGCGAATAAGGGCCCAGGTGTGCCATCTGCATGTACCGTCATTCAAGTACAAAAAAAAAGTCCTTTTTTGGCAGTAGGGTAAATAGGACAGTTTCGCATAGGAATGCTCAAGCCGAGTGGCTGAGTGCCTCACTAATGAGCACTACACGGCCGTGGACGACGCCTCGTGAGTCGTGAGTCGGTCGATGCGTGGGTTCTCTCCAGGAAGTGCGAGAGTAGACAATATGAGGGAAAGCGACACCAGAATTGCAGCTATTTGAGACCAACACTTCCGTGAGTGTCTCTTATTTAGAAATCAGTGAAACCAACTTGAAAGTAGATTTGTAAGGTCCTATGAGAGGCTGAGTAGTTCCTGATGGATCCCTTGGCTACGATCCTGTGGAGTTTGATCGTCCTGTTAGATTCCTTAAAAAATTCAGGCAACTATCTACTAACTACCTTTGTGCTCCATCTTCGGCCACATCGTCACTCACCAACAGGTGAGATCGTTGTCAAACAAAGGTCTATCAAAGGTATATCAATGTTAAAAAAAAAAAAAAAAAAAACTTTCAAATTCCTGATCTATTGAAGATTTTGTTAGTGAAGTACAGTCGGCGTAAAAATAATAAATCTCTACAGGCAGGTATGTGCCAATAAAAACTTTGATGAATTCATTTTGAAGAAAAATCGCGGAAGAAAAATCACGAATGAAAAATCTCGATTGAAAAATCGCGAATGAAAAATTTCGAACGAAAAATCTCAAATGGTATATCTAGAATGCAAAATCTACAACGAAAAATCTTGAAATTAAAAATTAAAAGTCTCTAACGATAAATCTCGAATGAAAAATTTCGACTGAAAAATCTCGTAAGTACTAAAAAGCTACGCCACCGCCACGCCGCCGGCGCCGTTCGTCTGTCTATCTCTGTCTGTTTTCTGTCACAGAGGTATATCTCGGCAGCCATAAGAAGTAAGCTACCTCCATCCACCGACTTCTCGCTACCTTTATCCTTGGTCCATCGAGAGACCTTCTACACTGCATCGTCCGGTTTGTGGTCGCCACTCGAGAACCTTTATTCACCAACGGTGTTCTACAAGCTTTGTATTAATGTAGAGACTCCAAAACCTTGCAATCCCGTAGATAATCTGTCACGCCAAAACCTCACAATAGTGTTCAGATTAATCACACCATTTCAAACCGTATCAGAAAGCCACAGAGTATTAAATTAGCGTGTGGTGCAATGAGGTAAATAAAACAAAGCTGAGGTAATCCCACCTGTGCTGGTGAAGCGTTTAACGCTTCGGCATAACGTTAGGCCCACGCCACACAGGCACGTGCTTCGCTTGGTGCGCGTCTTTAGAATATACACTCGTGCAGAAGTAGCGAAGCAAACAAACACAAAATGTGCTTATTTTCCTTCGGTGGCTACCTTCGCCCACAGCTCGCTCGGCATGCGACAGACGTGACCAGGCCAATCACACTTCAGCTTAGCAGCTTTCGAAGCTACATCCAAAATTGGGCTTGTTATCATTTTTGAAAAATACAATTCGTACAATTTGTAAAAGTAGAGCTTTTTTTGTGAAAGAGTTCGTCCGGGGAAGTACTACCACCATACCTATTTCTGCCGCAAAGCAGTAGTGCTCGCATTGCTGTTTTCCGGTTTGAAGGGTAAGGGTGCCGGTGAAATTACAGGCACATGAGACTTTTCATCTTTATGTCTCAGCGTGCTACGGGCGCGGTGCAATGCCGCATATGGCGCTTCCTAAGTGGATGTGATCTATGTGATAATGCACTGTGCATAGGTAGAGGTTACCGCTTAACGTCAGGTGGGCCATCTGCTAGTTCCGTCATTCAAGTAGTATAAAACAAAAACAAAAAGACCTTTGCCCAGCAGTGGGATAATATAGGTTAAGGAAAAATAATAACATACAATTTGTAAAGCAATATTTGTATATCAACCGAATTTCGAACTATCACATAAATCTCTGGCAAACTGGTGCTATCGGAACGACTCAGGTGTGGCTTAGTACAATAATTTATGCCTATAGAAATGTTTGTACGGCCGACTATTGAATCTGGCTCCAATTTTACAGCGGGAAAATCCGATGTGTTTGGAGTGAGTCACTGTTTTGCATTTTAAGAAGGGATGGGAAAATATGAATGTCGGTCTGAAAATCTTCGATATACGGGACCCGGCCTAAGAGATGACACAATATTTTTTGACTTTTGCTTCCGTAATTTCTGAAATGGATTCGGTAATTCGGAAATTCGGTATTATATCCTAACCCCTACTCGATAAGAAATGCTGTAGCTTCCATCATCAGCTCACGAGCATGAAATGATGAATCGCTGACGCAAAAACCTGAATAAGTTATAAAAAATAAACAAACACACTGTAAAAAATTGACTTGAACAAGAATCGCGACGCGGGCGAGGTATTCGACTCTTCACACTCTTCACTCGCCCGCGCCTCGACTCCGCCTCGACACCCGCCTCGACTTTGCTGTTATCGACCCTAAGAAGGCCTCGGTTGATCCAAGACAAGCCAGAAATCTTCATACAAAAAAAGCTTCGCGCCGCTCGAAATAGTATTTTTTATTGAATATACCTATCGTAAAATATAGATAATTTTACAATAACAGCTTTTACCGCCAGTTTTACCGCTTACCATCAGGCGGGCCGTATGCCAGTTTGTCTAGCCAATACATTCAAAAAAAAAACCCACGGCTTTGTTGTTTTGATTTTATTTAGCTATTTTTTTACTCAATAATATGCATAATTTTAATGAACAATCGAATCTAGGCAAAAAGAAGTCGTAACATTTAAAAATATTTTTCGAAAATTTTGTCTAGCGTGTTTCTGGTATACAGTGATCTCGTGGAATTAAAATGCATTTTTTTCATTTGAATATTGTACTTTGCATTTTTTATTTAAATCAAATCTAAGATTCTCATGGCGGGATGAGCTAGACTCCTACTTGAAGGATTAATGCCAAATAGCCAACAATAGAGACATATGGAAGGAGGGAAGGGAGGCCTTTGCCCTGCAGTGGGACACCACAGGCTCATAATAAAATAATAAAAATAAGATTAGGAATTTTGCAGCATACCTCACCTTAAAGGTTGCAGGAATCCGAGGGATGGCGGCGGCTCTAGACCGTTCGTCAGCGCATCTATTTCTAGGTGGTCTTCCACAGACTGATGATGATGTAATTTCAGAATTCGCATCACTAACATCTATTTAAACAGAACTCTCTCGAATCACCAAAGTTGTTATGATTTGAAACATTCCCATCTCTTATTTATATTCATTTTAAATGCGTTTCAGTTTATAATGATTTATTATTTCACTTAAAATCCATTTATGAGTGTACTGATGGATTTTGGAATTGTGTATTAACAGACTGTGGTTAAATTATGGATATTGATACTCTAATTTCTATTAATTTGGTCTGCAATAACAATCAGTGTCAGCCTACAGAAGTCCACTGCTGGACATGCTGGTCTCCATAGAATGGCCACGACTCACTGTAAGCTTAGCACCCTCTAGGTTGCCCATCTAGGTGCCATTACCGAGGCATACCAGTACCAGAAATAGCGGAGCCGCTGGGGACTAGGGGCCATGTTTTATGTGCGTTTTTTTCCAGTAAAAAAAACCAATTACTCAAAAAAAATAAAAAAAATATTAGGTATATTAAATTGTATATTTTTGTATAGTATTTGGATCATCCATTTGTGAAAAGTCTCTTTCAAAGATATTTATGATAGACTTTATTGCAGTTTGGGCACAGAATGAATAATAGTGGTTACGTAGTAACTATTAAGTAATCTGTGATTTGGGGTCTATTATCGCCTGTTGGTATGTATAAATAATAACCGCTTCGTATTTAAAAATCCCAATTAATCACTCTGGCCATTACAAACACATTATACCTAGTGTCTGCAACGGTTTTGTTCGCGTGGTCCTAGTAAAAAAAGTCTTATATGTGTCAAACCAGCTATTAATTACTAGCGACTCGCCCCGGCTTCGCACGGGTAGCCCCCGGTGACCCCCCCCCCTCCTGCCCCTCCCCCCTATGTCAATCTCCTGGTTCTAAGCTACCTCCCCACTAATTTTCAGCCAAATCGGTTGTTCCGTTCTTGAGTTATAAGTGGTGTAACTAACACGACTTTGTTATATAATTATATATATATAGATTTTACAAAATTGTATCAGCCGGTACAGAGTGATTGAGTTACACACAAACCGGGCCTGAAATATAACAAATAAAAATCTTGACAAGATTGTATGTCTCTTTTTAAGATTGATTTATCTTCGCTGATTTGATGATACATTCGGCGTAATACATACATACATACATAGACACACTCCTTTTTCCCCGAAGGGGTAGGCACAGCCTCAATGGGCCGCTTTTCACAGTGGGTTGCACCATCGTGGAATATAGACGTGACAAGTGGTGAGCTCATCGCCGCCATTGCTTCCGACGACTGACTCAACTAACGCTTTCTCCCAGTAAAAATACATTCCATAATATGCTAGCAGCCAGGACAAATCTTATACCAACAAGTCTTACTAACATGTCCGGGTAATCCCTTAGTCGGCTTTTACGACTTCCATGGGAGGAGATGGAGGGGCGTAATAGTAGAAGCAAAACGAGATTTCGGAAGCCTTAATCAATAAGGTACCTACAATATTTTCATTGCTAAAATATCAAATGGCAGTGTTTTTTTTTTTTTGATTTCGTGTTGGGTGGAACTTTCATTATGGCCCACGTGATGTTAAGCGGTAACCTCTGCCTTTAACAACGCATTACCTCATAGGTCACACCCAACTAGGACGCACCCTATGTGGCATTGCACTGCGCCCGCCACCCTGAGAAGGTAACCCACAGTGAAAAGAGGCCCATATGGGGCTCTGCCTACCCTTTCGGGGAAAAAGGCGTGTATCCATCTCCTTTTCATCATAGGACGAGCAGGCGCACGGCTCGGTACCACCCTTACCTCATTAGTATACCCTCTATTCGTACTAAACGTTTCAGTTCTACCTTTATAATGAGAACTGCTAAGGAGTGGAATACACTACCTTCGTCTGTCTTTCCTGAAAACTATAATCTGGGTCTCTTCAAGGCTAGAGTGAATAGGTGCCTTCTAGACCTTTGTGCTCCATCTTCGGCCGCATCGTCACTTACCAACAGGTGAGATCGTAGTCAAACAAAGGTCTATCATTGTTAAAAAAAAAAAAAAAACTATGTATGTATGTTTAATCAGGTAGTGGAAAAAGTGAAAGAACTCCCGTGAATGTCTTAAAAGCCGATTACCGCATTACCTGGACTTGTTGGTATAAGATTTGTTCTGGAAGAAAGCATTGGCCGTTTCAGTCGTGGGAAGTAATGGCGTCGAAAAGCTCACCACTTGCCACGTCTATATTCTTATGATGGTGCAACCCTCATTATGCTGAAATAAAGTTTATTATGCATTAAAGTGCAAAAGCGAAAATTCTCTCCTTTTACCCGTTAATTCCTCAATGTGCTGAATTTGTTGCGCATTTCTTCCAGGTTTCAAAGTCAAAGTCAAAGTCAAAAGTATTTTATTCATTGAAATCACAAGGATCATTTTGAATCGTCTTAAAAAATAAATTTACATTTACTCCTGTTCCAACGCAACCAGACCTAGAAGAATCAGGCAACAAACACGGTCTTGTCACGGTTTGGTCGCGTTGTAGTAAATAGGACGGTTCAGAATAGTGCTTGTGATTTGAATGAATACTTTTGAGTTTGAATTTTAATATGAATTGCCATTGGACCTCTTTGGTGGACTTTGTTAAGACTATTATATATTCTGTGGTTAAGAGTATTTCTTTAAGACTGCGCCAACCCAGGCAGGAATCTTCACACAAATATTTTTTTTGTGAACAATATATATTCTCGTAAACAAGCTTTTATAAAATTTGTGTTCGTAACCGTGTGCTGATCAAAATGGGCCTACACACGGCCAGTCTACTATTATCCCTCGAGGAGTTCCGTTGTACACCTTCCGTCTCCATCATCAAATCAGCTCGCTGTCACCATCATTTTGACGACCTCAGTGGCGCGGCGGGCGAAGCTTGGCCTGCGACGCAGGAAGTTGCGGGTTCGATTCCCGCCTCGGAACAAATATTTGTGCGATCGCAGATATTTGTTCAGGGTGTTCTGGGTATTTTCTATGTATAATAAAAATATCTATCTATGTAATATATTGTACTAAGTATATCAGTTATCTAGTACCCATAACACAAGCTCTGCTTAGCTTGGGGCTAGATAATGATGTGTGAACTGTAGTATTCGTTGTTAAATTAAAAGATTGTTCGGGGAAACTCTTCTTTATTGTATTATGTTATAATTTTTTACAGTGTCTTTTATGACGGACTTCCTTCAACCGAATCCTCTCACATATGTCTCAAGTCATTCTGTTTATATTACAAACGTCTGTACCATGATGCTGCTGTTCCCTATCCTATAGGTGTTTGACTCATTTCACAACGTCTGTACCACGTTCCATTACTCGCATATTTATATGCGT
Organism: Operophtera brumata; assembly: GCA_932527175.1. Taxonomy (NCBI): domain Eukaryota; kingdom Metazoa; phylum Arthropoda; class Insecta; order Lepidoptera; family Geometridae; genus Operophtera; species Operophtera brumata. The sequence continues at coordinate 5,181,109 of OW052229.1, forward strand.
TCCAATACACGTTTAATACATCTTTCCCCTTTTACAAAAATTAACAAAACTTAAATTACTAACTTTACTTTATCGTTTACAAAAAAAAAAAAGTTTCTAAATAAACTACTGCGTTAACAACCCACAAAGGTGGTAACACTATAACCTTACATTTTATTGTATGTTTAAGTTCATAATATTTTCAAAATACATTAATGAAAAGTATACCTACATCATGTTGTTTTATTTACACCATTCCAACTGCACACCCATCCAACATTGAGTATTAGAAATTAGACAAACTATCCAGGTCGAACATGATAAGATGTTCTGGTATACCTTGTACCATTATTAGTATCTATAATATTATAAGATCTTAATCCATTTCGCTTTTCTACAGTACCAGACAACCATTTATTGATATTTGGATCTTTTAAAAACATAATATTCTGACCTATATAAAAATCCTTTTTAGGTTTAGTAGATGAATTATAATAACTAATATTTCGGTGCTGGCTCTTACTGAATTCCGTTTTTACATTTGCATTTATCTTTGGTTCTAAATACTTAAAACAGACAGGTAATTTAGCTTTTAGATTTCTATTCATGGCCAACTGTGCTGGTGAAAATTTGGTACCGCATACAGATGAATTTCTATATTGTAATAAGGCTATTCTAAGATCAGTTTTATCATCATGACATTTTTTTTTCATTTTCTTAGCAATTTGCACTCCTCTTTCCGCCATTCCATTTGACTGTGAGTACCTAGGGCTGGTATAGGTAAACTTAAATCCCCACTCTATAGCAAAATCCTTGCACTCTTTAGAGTCAAATGGAACGTGGTCAGACACAATCTCATTAGGAGATCCGTGATTACAAAAGATATCAATTAATGCATTATTAATGCATTTTGCACTTTTACTAGAGATTGATTTTATATCAAGCCACTTTGAAAAGTAGTCATAAATGACCAAGTAACTTTTATTTTTGAAATCCATAATATCAATTCCTAGCTTTAGAAATGGTAGCTCAGGGATTTCATGTGATAACAAGGGTTCCTTTATATTTTTATTTTGGTGAGTTTGACAAACAAAACATTTTCTAACAAACTGTTCAATGTGCTCACCCATTTTAGGCCAATAATACAATTCTCTTGCCAAGTTTTTCATTTTACTCATACCAAGATGTCCTTCATGCATTTTCATTAGAATTTCTAGTCTCATAGTCTTAGGGATTACAAGCTTTTCACGTAAAAATATTAAGTTCTCATCAACTGATATATCCGATCTAAATTTATTATAATGTTGCATATCATCAGGAATGTGTTTTATATTATCTGGCCAACCTTTGTTAGTAAACTCTATAAGTTGTTTAAGTTCTATGTCCTTACAGGTTTCTGAAATCAGTTTCTGTTTAGTTTTATCGGTACATTGCAAGTATTTTGCCTGTCCAATGCAATGAATTACTTCATACATATAGGAGTCATCAGTATCTTTGCATTCAAGATATGATCGAGACAATAAGTCTGCAATGAACATAAGTTTGCCTTGTAAATATTTAAATTCTAAATCATATTTTAACAATTTCAATTTTAATCTTTGCAATCTAGGCGATGGTACCTCGTGTACGGGCTTTTTAAGTAGAGATTCTAATGGTTTATGATCATTAAGTACTGTACACTTCTGTCCATATATGTAATAATGAAATTTCCTAGTCGACCAGACAACACATAAAAGCTCTTTTTCAATTTGTGAGAAATTCTGTTCAGATGTGGTTAGACTTCTCGATGCAAAGCTTACAGGTTTGCCATTTTGCAATAAACAACAGCCCAGTCCATCTTTAGAAGCATCACATTGGATGACAATTGGTAAACCTGGATTAAAGTTCTGTAACACTGGAGATTCACTTATTTTTTTCTTGATATCACTAAAAGCTTTTTCATGTACAATTGTCCATAACCAATCAACATTTTTCTTTAATAATAAATGTAAAGGTGATGCAATATTAGCAAGATTAGGTACAAACTGTCTCAAATAATTGATCATTCCGAGAAATATTTGTAATTCTTTTTTGTTATTAGGGCTTTTAATATTTAGGATGGCCTTAACTCTGTCTGGATCTATTTTCATCCCATTAGCAGAAAAAATATGACCAAAATATTTTACCTGCTTTAATTTGTATTGAAATTTATTTTTATTAAAGCGAACATTACATATTTTGGCTCGTTGAAACACTTTTGTTAATATTACATCATGTTCAGTTTCAGTCTCAGCACAAATCAATAAATCGTCACAATAGATGATGACACCTGGAATGTCACCAAAAGCATTCTCATTGTACTTTTGGAAAATTTCAGGAGCTACTGAAATTCCGAAGGGTAACCTTTCAAATTTAAAACAGCCAAAAGGACTATTAAAAGTACATAGTTCACTGGATTTTTCATCTAATTTTATGTTATAGAATCCTTCGGACAAGTCCAAAACTGAGAAATATTTTTTATTCGTAATTTTAGGTACAATTTCTTCAAGTGTAGGAATCAAGTGATATTCCCTTATCAGTACATTATTTAGGTCTTTAGGATCCAGACAAATTCTCAGGGAACCATCTTTTTTTTCTATTACTACAAGATTACTTACAAAGCTCTTAGGGTGTTCGACCTTGGATATAATATGTCTATTTTCCAATGACTTCAGCTTATCGCATAACCGTGTTAATAACGCATTAGGGATGCGTCGGGGTGGTCTAACAACCGGATCCGCTCCTGGCTGGATGTGCAGTTCCAACGGTTTCTCAAAAAACACCCTGAAAAAGATTATAATATTTATCTATCCATAATTTCTTATTATATTTTGTGTTAATGGTGTTGATGCTATTTTTCTTGATACCAATGTTTAACAAATTAAGTTCTATTAATGAAGGTAAGCCTAGAATCGGTCTTACATTTTTTTTAACTATAATGAACTCAGTCTTAAATGCTTCATTGTTCTTTTTTATTATTAATTCCCTTTTACCAATAGGATGTAGTTGAGTTCCCCCAAAAACTTCTAATATTACTTTTGTCTCAGACCACTGAGGATTTTCATCATCGACAAGTCTTTTAAGATCTTTTAATGATAACACATTAATTTATGCCCCCGAATCACATTTGAATGTTATACTTTTTGATTCAACCATCAAAGTTTCTGTCCACTCCTTGTTACTTTCAATCGAGTTGCAAACTCGTACGAGTCATAAATCCACCGGGCTTTCATTATCACAATTCTCATCAGCAATTAGAGAATGCACCTTGTTCCTAGATTTACACTCTACAGCGAAATGATTAATTTTCTTACACATTGTACAAATTTTACCAAAAGCTGGCCATTTTCTAGGCTCATGCCGTTTATTACATTTTTTACAAAAGTATGTGGTGCCACTATTTAGTTGGTTATATTTATTATACTTAGCTTTTGGTGTTTCTTGTTGAGCCCGTTGAAGGATCTGGACTGCATCCACTTCATGGGCCGGAGGCTGCTGCTTGCTGATGGCTTTGACATGCTCCTTGGATAGTTCTGAAGTTCTGCAAATTCCCACCGCCTGCTCCAAAGTCAAATTTTTCTTGCCAAGTAACTTCTGCTGGACGCTTCTATCTCTTATTCCATGGATAATTCTGTCTCTTAGCATTCTCTCCAAAAAGCTTTCAAAATTGCAATTTTGTGCAACTTTTCGCAGCTCCGTGTAAAACGTGTCAAAATTTTCTCCATCTTCTTGAACTCTTTGGTTGAAATGGAAAGTATTGATGATTTCATTACTTTTTGGCTTGAGATAATCTTCAAAAATATCAATTACTTCTTCAAGTTTTTTCTCATTTTCGCTGGTTATCAAAATGTTATGATACAATTCCTGTGCAGGCTGTCCAATGCAGTTCAGGAAAATTGCGGCTTTTCTGGTTTCCGTTACCTTATTAAGGCCCGATGCAACGATGAAAATCTTGAAGCTTGACTGGAAACGCTTCCATTGAGGATACAATTCATCAATGTTATCCAAATTGAGTGGTGTCGGCATGCGATACTCCACGCCAGACATGCTTGTTTCTTTTTCTTCGTTTGTCATGTACTTTTTGTTTCTTATTTATCGTAGATTCTTTAGTTCGGCTGCGCCATGTAGTATTCGTTGTTAAATTAAAAGATTGTTCGGGGAAACTCTTCTTTATTGTATTATGTTATAATGTTTTACAGTGTCTTTTATGACGGACTTCCTTCAACCGAATCCTCTCACATATGTCTCAAGTCATTCTGTTTGTATTACAAACGTCTGTACCATGATGCTGCTGTTCCCTATCCTATAGGTGTTTGACTCATTTCACAACGTCTGTACCACGTTCCATTACTCGCATATTTATATGCGTTCCAATACACGTTTAATACACTGTCCAGCATTATTTTTTATTTATTTATTATTATTATTATATTGTATTGCCATCGGAACTTGACAGGTATGCCAAATTTCAGCTAAATAGGTTGAGGATAACTGCTTTAAAATTCAAGATTCCACCCGGACATACATTGCAAGTTTTTTTACAAGCTTTTCAGCTTGTAAAAAAACGCCACGCGCCGCTTTGAATGGGCGGTTTTTATTGAATATCTCGTGAAATATAGATCATTTTAAAAAACCCCTAGTGTGATCCTCCGTTTTATTGTATTGATCTTATTTATTTAATATTTGATCCAATAATCTGTATATACCATATTGACAAACAATCGAGTCTAGCCAAAAGTTAGAGGTAACTTTGTGTTTGTTTATCGAGAAAATTTTGTCCTATCGTGTTTCTGTCTGGTTGTTCTCTCGGTATTATAATGGAGTATCCAACCATACTTTAAATTTGAATATTGTACTTGATTAATCATTTAAAAATCTAATCTAAGATTGGTAATTTTGCGTTATAATTTAAACCTTAATTATTTGGGCAAAATTTGTGAGTTTGCCATTACCCGTTCTGATGCGACCTTGATGACAAATAAAGACGTTGGTTTCACCGGCAACTCTGCTAAATATTATTTTAAAGCCCGTTGTGGTACCAGCTTGTGGACGTGTGATGCAGCTCAAGGATGACGGTATAAACCACAAAATGGTGATACGCTGTACAATTTAGAGTTAATTATCATAATTACACGAAACAAATCACAAACAACAAAATAAAGTAAAACGGTGGCCGTTTTACAAAAACGTTGGTAGACAATTTTCGCCAATTTGGAAAGTCACGCATTACACTTCCATTTCATTTTAATACACTTGTGATCTATAGACGAGCTACATTGGTTAAAATTCCACCAAAACTACACAAAATAAATAAAAAAAAGAACTAGGGTATGAAATAAAACAAATGTAGACGACGTCTCTATTCGAAAATGTAATGGCAAATGCACAAGCCGTGCGACGCCAATTATCAATAAAACAAAAGAACTTCAGTGTTCATCCCAGTCCCAGTCTACCGTCATCATCGAGCAACGCAGGCCTCCGTACGTCATTCACTGAGCTTGAAACTGGCTCATAGTGGGGCATCTCAGGTTCACCCCTGTCAAGTAGTTAGACCATTAGAAACTGACAGACAAGGGTCCAGACTGCGCTGTCTATATCTGAAAAGTTTGTCCGATGTTCAGCCGAGTCGAGTTACACAATAGCACCGCAGGTCTAAATTAATATTATGTACTTGTAATCAAAATCTAAGATGGCTGCAAAGGGTTGCAAACTGAATAAGTTTTTTGTGAAAAATATATTTTTCAATACAAGCTTTTATAAAATAAGTGATCGTAACCGTGCTGATCAAAATGAGCCTAAACACGGCCAGTCTACTATTATCCATCGAGGAGTTCCGTTGTCCACCTTTTGTCTCCATCATCAGATCAGCTCGCTGTCACCATTATATTGCATTGTCATCGGAACTTGACAGGTATGCCAAATTTAAGCTCAATCAGTTGAGGATAACTGCTTTAAAATTCAGTTGCAAGATAAAACCAACAAAACATACTACATTGCAAGTTACATATAAAAGCTTGTAAAAATCAGCTTAATCTTAAGGCGCGTACAACAGCCAAATTCTGTCACTTTCTAAATCATTAAAGCTCAGGTAAGTTAGAATGTGATAGAATACCGCTTGCGGAAATAAAAGTAAGTTAAAATCACGAAAAACAATTATTACTGAAACATGACTCGTTTTTGACTTTGACGACTTGGAAGGAGTGTTACGTTGAAAATAATATTGAAAATACTTAATGAAAATGAAAAATAACTTGAAAATGGCAAATGCACAAACAGTGCGGCGCCAATAATAATGAAAAGAAAAGACCAATTAGTTGCTTGTGCCACGAAATATGTGGTTCTAAAATCCAGGGGCCCAATTCAACTATCTTTTAAAGAAAAACCATTTTATTAGTATGCAATTACAATTCAATTACAATTATCATTAAAAATCGTAGTCTGCTAAATTTATGATTTCACGAATTTTTACGAAGAAAGATTTTTCGATTGTTTCAAACTGGTCGCAATTGTAATGCAATTGAAAAACCATTGAAGTTAGTAGAATACCAAAACTGACAAAAGTGACACGTATGAGACAATTCATTAAAAAGTTAAATACAATTGGTTAAGTAGGATTGGACCCCTGAATCGTTACCTTAGTAACACAGACATCAATGTCTGACACATTAACGCACAGTAGCGTACAGTGGCACATAATGAACGTACCCGATCGATCGGACCGAGGTCGCAGACGATAACGCGTAATGAAGTCGTACACGATAAGGATGTTTGTAAATAATGTAAACAATCCGTTAGTTGCTTATTGAGTGGAAACTTTGAGCTTTCTATTACATACATAGACATACATACATAAGGAGTGGAATACACTACCGTCGTCTGTCTTTCCTGAAAACTATAATCTGGGTCTCTTCAAGGCTAGAGTGAATAGGTGCCTTCTAGACCTTTGTGCTTCATCTTCGGCCACATCGTCACTTACCAACAGGTGAGATCGTGGTCAAACAAAGGTATATCAATGGAAAAAAATACGGCTTTTTCCCCGAAAGGCTAGGCAGAGCCTTAATAGGCCTCTTTTCATAGTGGGTTGTAGCATCGTGGAATATAGACGTCACAAGTGGTGAGCTCATCGCCGCCATTGCCTCCCACGACTGACTCATTTAACGATTTCTTCCAGTAATAACACATTCCATAATAAGCTTTTCATAAATTTATTAAAATTATTTCAGAATAAGAGAATAGAATAGAAAATACTTTATTGTACACCTTTTGAAATAAAAATAAAAACTAAAGTTATTCTACGTACAATGAGTTACAAGAGTTTAAATACTAAATAAAACTTTCGTGATATCACCGACAAAAATTTCGTACATGAGTATGAGCCAATGCGGAGCTCTAACGTACCTTTCACTAATAAAAAACCAGCTAAGATCATCAGCTTCAGCCAATTGCCATACACTGACGAGGCCTCCCCATAATATAATGCCATATATAATGCCATGGTGTGATCTGTTATAATCATGCACGCTTGGCAGGTGCATCAGCCCTGGGGCCTAATTCTACTATTTTTTTAAAAGTAAAACCATTATATTACTAAGCAATTACAATTCAATTACAATTGTCATTAAAAATTATAGTCTGCCAAACTCACGATTTTACGATTGTCTCAAAATGGTCACAATTCTAATGCAATTGAAAAACCATTGAAGTTACTAGTATACCAAAAGTGTCCAAAGTTACAAGTATGAGACAATTCATTAACAATTTGGAGAGGGCTATGCTTGGAGTCTCCCTGAGGGATAAGATCCGAAACGAGGTTATCCGACAGAGAACCAAAGTTCTGGACATAGCCCAGAGGATTAGCAAGCTGAAGTGGCAGTGGGCCGGTCATGTCTGCAGAAGAACCGATAATCGGTGGAGTAAACGACTTCTTGAGTGGAGACCGCGTCTGGGCAAACGTAGTGTAGGACACCCTCTGGCTAGGTGGAGCGACGACTTGCGCGGGGTGGCTGGCAGAAACTGGATGAGGAGAGCTGAAAACCGGGCTCAGTGGCATGCCATGGGAGAGACCTATGTCCAGCAGTGGACTGCGGTGGGTTGATGATGATTAACAATTTAAATAGGTACAATTGGTTTAGTAGAATTGGCCTCTGGTCTAATCCAGTGGACTATTACGACATCCACGGCAGAAGACGAAGGGGGTCTATTGCTAGGAGTCCAGACACATCACGAACAAGCAACATATACTCCTTTTCAATTAACTTTTATTTGTATTACGCCGATGTGGGAGAGAAGGCCGCGAGGCTGAAGTGGGATTGGGCCGGTCACATTTGCCGCGTGCCCGGCTAATTTTGGGCCAAAATTACCACGGCATGGAGCCCTGATACAGCCAGGCGGCGTCGCGGCAGACCACGCATGAGGTTGCGGGATGAACTGGACGCCTATGAGAGGGAATGGGAGACGGTTGCAAAAAAACCGTAGTGACCGGCGGAAATGGGAGAGGCCCTTGCCCAACAATGGGACAGTATGGGCTAATAGTAATAGTATTAGGTACAACTACTGATGATGTGACCCTGACTAGTTTTTTCTCATCCTCAGGACACAAGAACACACGTCGTGGTGGAAATGTACGAGACTGAGAAGTCGTATGTGGAAGCCTTAGAGATATTAGTCAAGGTAAGACATCATTATCATCCACAGCCTGACTTCACCCACTACTGATTATTGGTTTTATTGAACGGGGGGCTTAGTACTTATTGGGTTTTATTGAACGGGGGGCTTAGTACTTATTGGGTTTTATTGAACGGGGGGCTTAGTACTAATTGGGTTTTATTGAACGGGGGGCTTAGTACTTATTGGGTTTTATTGAACAGGGGGCTTAGTACTTATTGGGTCTTATTGAACGGGGGGCTTAGTACTTATTGGGTTTTATTGAACAGGGGGCTTAGTACTTATAGGGTTTTATTGAACGGGGGGCTTAGTACTTATTGGGTTTCATTGAACGGGGGGCTTAGTACTTATTGGGTTTTATTGAACGGGGGGCTTAGTACTTATTGGGTTTTATTGAACAGGGGGCTTAGTACTTATTGGTTTTTATTGAACGGGGGGCTTAGTACTTATTGGGTTTTATTGAACGGGGGGCTTAGTACTTATTGGGTTTTATTGAACGAGGGGCTTAGTACTTATTGGGTTTTATTGAACGGGGGGCTTAGTACTTATTGGGTTTTATTGAACGGGGGGCTTAGTACTTATTGGGTTTTATTGAACGGGGGGCTTAGTACTTATTGGGTTTTATTGAACGAGGGGCTTAGTACTTATTGGGTTTTATTGAACGGGGGGCTTAGTACTTATTGGGTTTTATTGAACGGGGGGCTTAGTTTGAGTTTGAAGGTATTCGAAACTATATGAAGTTTAGTTTCCTTCTATACATTTACAGGGCCCTTATTCGCTATGATCATAGGAGATTACATGCCAATAACTTGTGATGTCACAATGTATTCTAAAGGGGCTAGCCTGCAAATGTAACAAGCAACTTTTACGGCCGTGTGGTGTACACTATAGTGTACACCATATAGTGTGTATAGTGTATAGGGTGTATAGTGTGTGTGTGTGAAGGTTGGCCTGCGACGCAGGAGGTTGCGGGTTCGATTCCCGCCTCGGAACAAATATTTGTGCGATCGCAGATATTTGTTCAGGGTGTTCTGGGTATTATTTAAGTCTATTAAAAATGTCTATCTATGTAATGTATTATATTATGTATATCAGTTATCTAGTACCCATAACACAAGCTCTGCTTAGCTTGGGGCTAGACAATGTTGTGTGAACTGTCCTGCATTATTTATTTATATATTTACACCACACGGCACACAAAAATCCATGTATACATGTATTTTTGCATGGGATTTGTGGTTCTCAAGGCTAGGTTATAGGATATAGGATATAGGCTCATAGGATATTCTAAAACTTGCCCGTACCTGTAAACAGCAAGAGGGAGGCCATATTGAACATTTATTGCGATAGTTTTATTAACGTACCAGATTACTTACAAATTGTATGAGTTTTTTTAAATTTAAATTTGACTGACTTCTAGTGCTCCGTTTTTTTTCTTCCGATACAATGAAACAATCCTTACATGAAAATGAGGCGATAAGCATAAAAAAAACTTGATTAAAACAACTATCTTTTATGGAGAACTCACGCATGACCAAAAAAAAATAACTACGCCAAAATCGTTTTCAAACAAAATTAGTAAATGGTTCCAAAGACAGTTTTCCCGGATATGCCCATATTGTCCAAGTTAAAAAAACACACTATAGTGTGTTTGTCTAAAAAAAACTTTTACTATAGTAAAAGTTTTTTTTAGACAGATAAAAACAAAAAAATAACAAATTCCATACAAGCTTGTTTCGAAAAATGTAATTTTCAACAAAAACCTTATCATTATCATGCGCTTTCATACAGTTTCCGGATAAATTAAAATTAGAAGTCAGTCTGTCCATCTGTTTACTTGGAATGAACCGTGGAGTGACTAATTTATTTATTAATGATGCTGCTGAGATCTCAGGGTTATAACGCCATATTATTTCCTCATTCGTGGATTTGTCATGGGTCCTTTCTTCTTTATTTTTATCCCATATTTTGTTTGTTACTTTTAATATATTTTGTTCTAAAAATATTTTATACGCAAACAAAAAAAACCATTAAAATTAAAAAAAAAAAAAAAAAACTAAACAAATTAAAAACAAATACGCATACATTATGGAAAATACTTGGAATTAACTGAAGATATTTTAAAGGTCACATGAAGTCGGTGGATGGAGACAGTTCCGTTTGTCTTGTTATTATAAGGCCTATAACCATGAACTTCTATACATAAAGCTACGGCATCTGTAGCGCGTCTGGCGAGTACCCAGCTGAGATGCGAGAGGTTGCGGGTTCGATTCCCGCTGCAGGACAAATATTTGCAGAACATCTGAAAATATTTGTTCCGGGTCTGTGTGTTTTGGTATCATGGTACTCGTAGTTCCTGATACCCACGACACAGGGATCCTAGTGTGGGATCAGGACTATGTATGTGACAGTTGGATGTTATATAAAGTTGAGCTTTTTCCCGAGCATTTCCATGTAATGTAACATTCCTGCGTATGCTCGACGCTGTGTTCGACGTAATGCTCAAGGCGAGGGAGCATTTACCTGTAACATTCCTTTCCATTTTACGTCTCGCTCGCGCACCTCATACCGCGTAGCACGTTGTCTCGCTCGCGCACCTCATACCGCGTAGCACGTTGTCTCGCTCGCGCACCTCATACCGCGTAGCACGTTGTCTTTGCTCGATTAAATGTTACACAAATTCGCTCTTTGGTTTGTAAAATCTAGTTGTAACAAAGCGTCGAAATGTTCGTTTCGTGAAATGGTGACACATTAGAGCGGCTCGATGTTCTGTTACAAGTAAATGCTCTAGTGTCTAGTGTATACTTACCATTATAGTTTATTAGAAACTCGCACGGGTAGAGTCGGGATCCCCCCCTCCCTCCCGTCCCCCAAAGCCTCCCCCTTCCCAAGCCCCCATCTATCCACACACCAGATACAAAAACCTGCTAAAGGTGTTCCCCCTATGTTATTTTTTTTTACACCTTGGGTTACATTATTGGAGTTTTAGTAAGGATCCATATTTTTTTTTAAATATAATATAGCCTAAGTCACCCGGGGATAGTGTAGCTTCACAACAGTGAAATAATTTTTCAAATCGGTTCTGTAGTTTCTTAGCCTATTCAATGCAAACAAACAAACAAATCTTTCATCTTCATTACTAGTATAGAAGATATAGATATAGTTTTTTTTTTTTTTTTTTTAACAATGACAGTTTATAATTTTTTTATAATGATAAACTGTCGAATCTCAGATTATCTATCACACCTTAGTTGTTGATTAAATATAATTAAACTACAGTAACAAACGCACATTATCTTTGAAATAGTTACACCGTATTTTGTATCTTTCAATCGAATTTGGTTCTGCTTGTCAATGCAAAAGACAACACTGTGTAACTACTGCAGGGATAATACGAGTTTTATTCTAACTTGGTTCACAAAACACGGTGTACCTAACTGTTCTAATGATCAATGTTTATTAATGTAACCCAAGAATTCCGTTCCAACGGGACTCGAACCCGCATCCTCGCCTGTAATCGGCGATGCCTTTACCAATTTGCCCATAGAACGAGCTATGTCGCCAGAACGGAATTTTTGGGTTACATTCGTTTCGTTTCGTTTCGTATGAGGTAGTGCTGGCCTCTGGTGTCGGAGTTTGTCAAGCCGCCCGAGGGCCTCTGACATGGCTTATCGACTGTTATTAATCAATAACAGCCGGGACCGACAGCTTAACGTGAAAGTTAATTCACAATTCACTAGCTTTCCCAATTCACTAGCAGCCCTAAATCCCTGTAGTTTTCCCGCTTGTCTCCGTCTCAATGTGGGTCGGGTTCTATTGTTAGAGTCTCATGGATAATTTCGTTGCATTATGAAACATGGCCTTTATAATTGGGAAAATTAATACTTTCAGCCTGTCATTCTTAATTTTCTACCATATTAAATGTTAAAAGCTGCCCTCATTCCTGACGACCTCTGTAGCGCGCAGAAATATTTGTTCCGAGGCGGGAATCGAACCCGCAACTTCCTGCGTCGCAAGCCAACCTTTGCCCGCCGCGCCACAGAGGTCGTCAAACACAATGTAGAGCGCGTAAAAATACTATTAAAAAAAAAAAGTAAAAGTGTATGAATCCTCCTTGTTCTGACCGTAGTGTATTAGGTATAATGGAACAAGTAATTAATTTTGTAAAAATTAAAAAAACCCTCGACGCAATGAAACGGCTGAACCGATTTTGATCAAACATAGCTAAGAACACTCCCAACAAATTCAACTTTCAAACAAAAACAAAAGAAGAAATTGGTTCATCCGGTCGGGAGCTACGATGCCCATGCACTTAGTGTTTGTATACTATAGGTAAGTAGAGAGCTTAACCACAGACTATTAAAAAAAAAAATAAGTCCATGATGATGCCACAGACAGACACACACACAGACACGTCAAACTTATAACACCTTGTCGTTTTTGCGTCGGGGGTTAAAGAGTTATTTTCATTATTTAGTTAGAGAAAAAGTGGTATAAATTATTATATTTTTAAATTTCAGTATTGTGTGTATAAAGTATGTCAATATAAACTCGGTTTGAAGTTTATAATTAGAATTTTACGATATGAGAGTAGCTAACAGCTTTTTTTTTTTATATATTCTACTTGGATGACGGAACACGCAAGAGGCCCACCTGATGTTAAGCGGTAACTTCTGCCTATGAACAGTGCTATGAACAACACACCGTATGTCACATTGCACTGCGCCCGCCACCCTGAGACATAGATGAAAAGTCTCATGTGCCTGTAATTTCACCGGCACTCTTACCCTTCAAACCGGAACACAGCAATGCGAGCACTACTGCTTTGCGGCAGAAATAGGTATGGTGGTAGTACTTCCCCGGACGAACTCATTCACAAAAAAGCTCTACTTATACAAATATTGCTTTACAAATTGTACGAATTTTATTTTTCAAAAATGATAACAAGCCCAATTGTGGATAATCGAAATTTTAGTCCATACTAGTAATTTAGATGTTATTTTCGCTATTAGTCCACTGTTTTCTTCAACCAAATTTGATTTGCCGCAAATAATTACCAATATAAAAGCCAACAACAGTCATTTCAGTGTAAAATTATACTCTGTTCGCCCATTATATGTGCAAATACGTTTGTATGAAAAAGCAACCACCAATCACACAAAAGCATAGACAATGCATTTGTTAATTTTGACAACCACAGTTGAGTCAGCGCCATCTATCGAGCCAAATCGAACCACTTTTTTTTATTCGAAAATGAAAAGCCCTCTTTGGATCAGTAGTTCCGGAGATAGATAGATAGATAGATAGATAGATAAATTAACTCTAAATTGTACACAAACTGTTCGCCCATATTTGTGCAAATACGTTTGTATGAAAAAGCAACCACCTTAATGTTTTTCTGTACAGTATACAAATAGTAGTAGAGCTTTTTTGTGAAAGAGTTCGTCCGGGGAAGTACTACCACCAAACCTATTTCTGCCGCAAAGCAGTAGTGCTCGCATTGCTGTGTTCCGGTTTGAAGGGTAAAGCATTGAGCACACCTAACGAGTACAGTGGCGAGTCAGTGTCCAGAATCCCAATCTGTTTACTAGGCCGAGTACCCGCTGTTCGCCACTCGCCACTGTACTCGTTAGGTGTAATCAATGCTTAAGGGTGCCGGTGAAATTACAGGCACATGAGACTTTTCATCTTTATGTCCCAGGGTGGTGGGCGCAGTGCAATGCCACATAGGGTGCGTCCTAGGTGGACGTGCCCTATGAGGTAATGCACTGTTCATAGGCAGAGGTTACCGCTTAACATCAGGTGGGCCATCAGCTTGTTCCGTCATTCAATTAGTATACAAAAATAAAATAAAAAAAAACAAATGAAATACTTCCAATAGAGTATGTTATCATAAGATTACTCTGCTTCGGAAACTTTCGTATAACCTTATCATTTTATTTTACTGCAATGGTTGTTCCATTACTCTTTGAGAAGGGTATCCCAACTGTCAAAGTTCGGGATGTTTTCTCGTTGGGGGCTGCGGTGTGGGGGGGGGGGGAGGGTTTCAACAACTTATAAACGACTACTTCAAAGCTTAGTTAATAGGTACTCAAACTTTTGCGAAGTAAGTTCAGATCATCAAAAGCTTTGAGTATTTTTGACCAACCGTTTTGCAACGAGGTTGAGCAACGCATGTTTTGTTTTCATCATTGTTTTTCCTGTTAATTTTGTATGGTTCTAAAACCAACAAATTTTTTTTACGACCTGAATGACAGACAGGCTGATGTCCCACCTGTTAAGCGGTAACCTCTGCCTCTAACAACGCATTACCACGTAGTTCACGTCCACCTAGGACGCACTCTATGTGACATTGCACTGCGCACGTTGCATTGTCTTTTCATATACATAGTAGGTACTATTATTTTAAAAAATCCAGCAGTTCGTCCAATGATAAAAGCTTCATTGGTGATACGAAAAAGTCTTATAGTACAGGCAAATTAGCAAAAAGTGTGGCCCTAAGTCGAGTAGTCGTGGATTCTTATGGAATCGATCGACGACACGAATAGAAGCTTATCCCAGGTTTGCACCGATTCTGGCACATAAAAAAAAAATATATATATAATGTTAAATTAATTCATGTAATGTTATTAATTTAATTATTTTACTTAGTTTGTGTGTTCTCAGCTACTTAATTATGTTTGAATTTTTTACAAAATTAATTATTTATTTAAGAGAGCACTCGAAGAATATTTATAGGAATGCTTATATAATGTAGTTACAATGGGGTAATAGTACATTATGGTACAAGACGTGTGTAATGTTGGTGTATACCGCTGACGCGCCATTGAGACCCGAGCCGTTAGGTGAGGGTCTTAAGAAAGCCGAGGACGGTATTCATCATACACTCGTGTATCATACGACGTTTCAACACACTTTTAAAGAAAATAATAATAAAACAGAAATACAAACTCTGTGTAAATGTTCATTGCACCTATATAACTCACTAGTGAATAATAGCAAGGTAAAAGTCACAGTCATAACAGAAATACACACTGTAAATGTTCAACTGTCTCTATAACTCACTTGAGAATTATAGCAATGAAAAAGGCACAGTTTCATTGCAGGTGTCATTATGTGCCTAATTGCGGTGAAATTAGAGCCACTTTATGAGCAAGTGTGTTGAAAAAGAACATTATGGTACGAGGTTCGTAAATTGGTTAGGGCATACGAGTTGACGTTTTGTAAGCCCGAGCTAACTGCTAGGGTTTGCCACATGTAGGTATAATAGTAATGGAGTGAGTGCTAAAAATAGCATAGAGTGTTCCTTCTTACTCCTATCCTAGAAGATAGCTTGCTATCTTATGTTAGAGAGAAACAAATATATTGTCACACGACAGTCGTCTTTCCGTTTCGTACCCTGAATTTTGGTATCATGCATATACATCTCCCTAGATTGTTACCATGAATGTACTAGTAATTTGACATTTGGCCTGGTACGACTAACACAAATAAGAACAGATAGATTTATGCTTGTCTCATTCCAACACATGAATACATTCATATAAAAGAATGAGACTGGTATAATCGCTAACGTTTTGATTTTAGCCTTAGTTCCATGCCTTTAGTCCATATTCCTAGGTTTGCCATCATCACGAGTTTGCAACAATTTTTACGTCCGTGTACAACGCTTTTAAAGAAAACAGTTAAATAAAATACCTATCCCTAGTTTCGTTTATCTTCTATAGTTCGACCTCATTGTATATACCTACTTGCTAGTAAAGTCTTTTATTGGATTGAAAGAATATACTGCCGAAGAAATAACTTAGTAGTATTTAATTCTAAGACAAGTAATTAATTTTGTAAAAATTAAAAAAACCCTCAACGCAATGAAACGGCTGAAACGATTTTGATCGAACAAAGCTAAGAACACTCCCGACAAATACAACTTTCAAACAAAAAAAAAACTAAATCGGTTCATCCGTTCGGGAGCTACGATTCCACAGACAGACACACACACACACACACACACACACACACACACACACACACACACACACACACACACACACACACACACACACACACACACACACCTACAGACACGTCAAACTTATAATACCCCGTCGTTTTTGCGTCGAGGGTTAAAAATTGGCAAAGAGAATCTCGAACATTAAGCATTTACGACTTTTTTAAATAAATAAAATGTTAAATTATGCGGTAATTAAATACAGATTATAATAATTTTAATTAATTTTGTAAATTCATTGCTAAGTTTCGTCTATAAACTATTTTTCTTATTCTCTTTTCTAGCAACCTTTTTATTGGACGAGAAAATAAAAATAAAAATAAAAAAAATGCTGGATAGTTCACACCAAAAACTACAATATACAAGTCCCGGAAGGCTTCACACAACATTATCTAGCCCCAAGCTAAACAGAGCTTGTGTTATGGGTACTAGATAACTGATATACTTAATACAATACATTACATAAATATATATTTTTATTATTCATAGAAAATATCCAGAACACCCTGAACAAATATCTGCAGATCGTACAAATATTTGTTCCGAGGCGGGAATCGAACCCGCAAGACGCAGGAGGATAAAATATTGATTATTATTAAAACTCTTGCAGAAATACCTCCAACCGCTGAAGAGTCCAGAAAATGCGGGTCTTCTCGACGCGTTCGTGGTCGACGAGATATTCTACCAAGTGCCGACCATACTGAACGTGCACCAGGTGTTTCTGGAGCAGCTGCGACGAAGACTCGAGCAATGGGACCTGCAGCAGAAAGTCGGCGATGTCTTTTTAGATGTGGTAAGTGTCCTGAAAACTATAATCTAGGTCTCTTTAAAGCTAGAGAGAATAGGTGCCTTCTCGACCTTTGTCCTTCATCTTTGGCCACATCGTCACTTACCAACAGGTGAGATCGTGGTCAAACAAAGGTCTATCATAGAGAGATGTGGTAACCGAAAAAGCCGATCCAAATGTTTGACTGTTTTGCTGCGGTATCCAGCCTAAGAGTAGACCCTCCGTCTCCTCCCTCGGATATCGTCAAAGTCAATGGGACCAGGAGATTAAAAGTAGCATCCACCTGAGTAATCAGGAAACAGTGTTCCGTGTGCTGTCTTATGAACTTTTGCTGATTCTCTCTAGCATCTTTTGACTGCCTACCTGAGGCTTTTAAGTTGGGTTTCCTTATTTCATTGAATCATTTTCCACTTGTTCTCGAGGCACCACATATACGCTCCCCACCAAGTAGTAAGAAGGATCATCAAATAAAGCCGTGGCCCGTGTTTTTAGCAGATGGTGGTTGAGATCACAGTGTCCCGTGGTGCTATTTAGGTCTAATTTTATACTATTTTATTGCATTTGTATTGTCTACCAATTAACATCGATGGGCTTCCAAAGCTAAGGCCAAACCAACGCGTTCTGCCCGCATCCGCGGTGGCGTGCACGGTGACGATCCATTGTCATACCATTCGCCATTGATTGACCGTGCACGCCACTGAGGACGCGGGCTGAACGCGTTGGTTTGAACTTAGCTTAAGTTCGGTACAAAATCTCTGAGCATAGGTCAATTTCGTTTCAGTTTACAAAACCCACCGTGATGGATACCTACATGTCCTTCATAAACAACCTGAAGAAAGCGAAGGAGACCATTAAGACTTCGGCAGCATCACGACCCGCCTTCGCCAAGTTTCTAGACGCTATGGCAAGGGACCACAAGGGGAAACTATCGTTGGACAACCTGCTTATAAAGCCAGTGCAGAAGTTTCCGAGCTACAAGCTGTTAATACAGAGGCTAATAAAACACACAGGTGAGACACAGGTCATTTCTCAGTACGAGAATGTTTCCAAAAACTCCAGTCGAGATGCCTCGTCGCGACTTTTTTTTTTTTGTTGAGGTGGAGATCTGCTAAAAAATACCGTTTTGCATTAGAGGGCTCACTAAAACCAACCCCGCTGGCCATCCTCTGCGCATGTCGATGGGTTCCGGGGTCTCCTACGGAACGCACCGGTGCCCATCTCGCGCAGCGCCCAAAAGTGCCCATACCGTGGTTGGCTAAAAAGCCAACCACAAACACTCCCTCCGAATATGGCAGCACAGGGTCCACTCTGTGCTGCCACCAACCATGAGCTCGTAGAAAGAGTGGCCGGAGCCCTCACTTCGACCACCACGCGAGCCCGGCGACATTTCTCTCTTCCACCACGAAAACACGAGAAAACTCATGTCTTCGCGGCAAGAGAGAGAGAGATGTCACTCCTTCCTGGCCATCATCTATCTTCCGAGCATAGCTCGGCAAGGAGTCACCGGCTACGCCCGGAAGGTAGAGGGCAAACTACCTATTCGCCGTTTATTCCCACATTTGAATTTAAATTAACCCAAAGTCAAACGTGGGAACAACCAGCCCTTCCCTGCTGTTTCATCATCCAGTCATAGTAGGGAGTCACTCTGCCTGGTTGATGAGAGGGCAGCCCCTCCCCGTTGCGAGTGGCGTCACGACCTCGTCACGACCTAGATTTAGACAACTTTCCAAGTTCACAAGTTGGTACGTTTCAATACACAAGCAACTACAAAAAGATGTCACTAAACAACCTTCTGCTCAAACCTGTGGACAATTTCTTCAGCTTGGTATGTATCAGAATAATAACTTGAAATGACGGAACATGCAGATGGCCCATCTGATGTTAAGCGGTACCCTCCGCCTATGAACAGTTCATTATCTCATAGGTCACGTCCACCTAGGACACGCATTGTCTCTTTCGATTATATCAAGTAACATAATCACAAATTTTCTTTCAGACCAATCGCACCCCGACCACAAGCTACTCATAGAAGCACAAAAAGAAATCCACGAGCTACTAGAACTGATCAACTGTACCGAACGCGAAAGCTTAGAGCTAGAACAACAGCAGCAGACGCTGCGAGAGTTGGAGCAGATGATAGAAGGTCTATCGAACCTGGCGACCACAGACAGGATGTTCTTACGACACGAGACCATATCTATGCCGTCAGCGCAGGGGGCTGTCAAAGACAGAGCTCTGTTCCTGTTCAATGATACGCTGCTGATTACCAGTGTGAAGCGACGGACGGGGACGATTAAGAAACCTACACCGTAAGTACTTGTAGTCTTCTCCAATAGCTGGGGATGGTTTTAAGACTGCGCCAAACCCAGGCAGAAATCTTCATTAAAAAAAACCGCAATGCGCCGCTCGAAATGGCGGTTTTTGTTGAATATCTCGTGAAATATAGATAATTCTAAAAAAAAACCCTGGGGATCCCTCCGTTTTATTGTATTGATCTTATTTATCCAATTTTTTACCCAATAATCTGAACCATATTGACAAACTATCGAATCTAGCCAAAAGATTGAGGTAACTTTGTGATATTTTTTTATCTAGAAAATTTTGTCCTATCGTTTTTCTGTATGGGTGATCCCTCGGTATTATAATGTAGTATCCATGAATATTTTTAATTTGAATATTATACTTGATTTAGTCTGTTAAAAATCTAATCTAAGATTGGTAATTTTGCGTTATATAAAGTCAAGTTTTAAGATCGGCATTCTCCACGCTGGTAAAGTGCTACGGTGTGCCCTCTCATATCAATGTTTCTTGTCCTATTACAATTGCAAGAAAATAGAAAAATAAAAGAAAACACATCATGTACCTATCTAGAATTTCATATGAAACTAACTTAGAATATAGAATAAACCCAGAACCCGTGTCACGCGTAAAAAATGTCACCACGCAAACTAGTCTCAATGGGAATTGTTTCACCCAGTCTGTCGGCCTAGTCGTGTCGAACTTGAAAGATTTACTTGTGAATATGCCGTCGTGTGTCGTTCCCACATGTAAAAATTCTGATAGGCGTAAAAAGAAAAAGGATAAAATCACATTTCATAGGTTTTAAATATATATATAAATAACATTTAAATATATTTTTGGTTTAAATAATGAATTTTGTTTACTATTCATTCTTTGGAGTCAAGCGTCCGTTTTGTCATTGTTGCCAACATCACCAAAACATTACCCCTACTGGTGGGAAGTATGATAGGCGTGAGGGAGGCATTTTGTTTTGGCGACACAGCGCCCTGTAATAGCATCGTACGCACCTTCTGGTTTGTTTTATATTCTAAGGAAACTAATAAGCTGAAAATTATTTTCGATCCGTATTCTGATATTCCTAGTATCTCAATTCATTCAAATTCAGATTTCATATTACAAGATTCTCAGAATATGTATCTGGAATTATATTTATGCCACGAAAGTGAGAGACTCTCACTGAGAGTCCTTGTGAAGCCTTTGACCTTCATTACTGTACCTAGAAATTGGATCGAGTATAGAATAAATCGAACTAAAAAAAAACAGCCCTGATTCTTGGCAGCTTTTATTGTTAGATAGCAAAATATAGCTAAACACTCTCACTTCGGGGTCGAAACTCTGGGTCCGTGGGGTTCCGGAGCCCTTCGCGTTTTCAAAATTCTTTCAGGGCATCTGGTCGAAGCGACGCGTGACCCGAGAGCTGGCTCTTATCTGGCTCAATGCATTAGTATTGCCATTCAGCGTGGCAACGCAGCCAGCATCTTAGGGACGCTTCCGTCTGCTAGTGATTTGGATCAGTTGAGCTACCTTTAGATCGCTTGCAGCGGTCTTCAGGTGGCACAACTGTTTCATATGTATTTTGTACATACCTTGTATTATTCTTTTTGTAAATAAATGTATTTTACGCTCAACACTTACCTATAGTGTTTTGTACTATTTTTATCTACCATTGGAGTATTTGTAGTAGTTTTTCAATGCAGTGTGTTTTCTTTTCAGTACGTACCAAACAAGTATAGCGAGTCAGATGGAAGGCAACAAGTACAAACTCCTAATGAGGATGTCGCTGGCAGATCTCGATATTATAAAAGGCGAGTTTTTCTTTCCGAGTCCCTGAGAACCGTCTCTTTAGAGGCATTGATTTGTTTTTTCGTTGTCCATACTAACTATTTTAACATGTAATTCCTTTATGCTTACATTCCTGTTTCAGAACGTAAGTACCACTAAGCTACTACATAAAACTACTTATATAATTTTCAATAAAAATGAGCAGTGTCTTACGCCGCGGGCGGCATATTTAACCCTGAGCGGAACTCTGAGTTATATAGAGTCCTGAGTGAAGCGAGGGATCAAGCTGCCCAAGACGAAGACAGGCTTTATTCCAGAGGAGCATACTCTACTTTTCACACCACCTGCTCGACAATGTCCAATTACATATCATGTAACCTCAACGTAAAGTAAAGCATTATCTCCCAAGGGATATAAAGTTGTATGAAACTACCTAGGGAATAAAGTGATTTGAATTTGGAACGTCAAATTCCTGTGGAAAAACGTGGAAAACTCTAAGTAAAAAAAAAACCCATATGGCATTCTAAAGAGTTTTTTTTTTTTTTTTTTTTATGAAACTAATAGGCAAACTAGCTTACGGCCCACCTGATGTAAAGTGGTCACCGTCGCTTATAGACACCGGCAACACCGGGGGTATTGTCGATGCGTTGCCTACCCTGAAGGAGTTTATGAACATTTTTCTTGAAGCGACACATGTCGTAACCAAGCGGGAAAACTTTAGATGGAAGCTCATTCCAAAGTTTATAGGTATGGGGAAGAAATGATCTCGAGAATCGAGTCGTACGAGAAACCCAGGGATCTATGATGTGTGGATGAGCTTCGAAAATCGAACTGCCCACCATAAACAGAACTCAAAAGAAAAGAAAAAGGTACGATTACAAAGAACATAGACCAAGAGTGTACTACAAAGAATGTGAAACAAAAGAAGGTGTTTGGTGCTGAGATTTTCAGTGAATTATAATTGTCTCCCTGCAGGTGTGAAAAGTAGAGTACAGCACCTCTGGAATAAAGCCTGTCTTCGTCTTGGGCAGCTTGAACACCGTCTGTTGTTTCACATTCTTTCTGAACGCACTTTTTTTCTTTTTTTTTCTGCTTATGGTGGCCAGTTAGTTTTTCGTACAAACCTCTACAATGCCATGTGGTAATTTTTTTACTTAGAGTTTTCTACGAGTTTCCTCACGAATTTGACGTTCCAAATTCTAATCACTTTATTCCCTAGGGAGTTTCATACAACTTTATATCCCTTAAGAGATAATGCTTTACTTTACGTTGAGGTTGCATTATATGTAATTGGACATTGTCGAGCAGGTGGTATGAAAAGTATTATTTTCATGGCCCTATTTCGTTATTTATGTTCTGATATTCCGTTCTGAAATTCCTAAGCATCTTTCAAAGATAATAAACAAGCTGTCACGAGGAGCCGCGCCATCCTATGTAGATATCTGCGTTCCTTCATGTTGAACTAGGTCAAACCCATGGACTTAGTATACAGACAGGACTGAGCGCTCGCAGCTGAAAAACGAGCCGAGCAAGATATGAACTACAGAGTTAGAGTGTCTACTTCTAATACGGTGACCATAAAATAAAGTCATGTCCAGGAGACTTTTTCAATAGATACATATGAACGTGGAGTGGAACAAACATTATTAAAATCAAATTATGTATCACAGTTATTTATGCAGCCAGATTGATACTGGAGGCTTGGTAAGTGATCAGTATCACGAATCGATAACACTTTTTGTTAATTTCGTAAAATAAAATGTTGACCTCCCATAGTAGATGACTCGGAACTGGGCTTGCATTACACTTTTTTTTTCTAATATCACAAAAAGTGTTATCGAACCTTGTTACTGATTACTTACCGAGTGTTCAGTGTCGGCAAACGGCGTGACGCAGCCACGCCGTGATGTTTCTTGTCTGCCGGGCGTCCCACGACGGCCAACTTTTAGATTTGTAGTATCGGTGACCTCTTAGTATTTACCTATACAAAGGTTATGGTCACCCTTGCTATCATAAAGCTATCATTTCAAGTGTTAGAAAGGGACAAACTAACTCTATTCTACCTATCTCTCTTGGCTCGTTTTTCCTCCATCTATGACGGTAATCTAAATTGAGTCTTAACCTAATGGAATAAGGTCTTGTTTCGGTATTATAATTTTAAGAGCGCTCAGTCCTGTTTGTATACTAAGTCCATGGAACTAGGTCAAACATGCGAGAGTTTATAATGAACTCACTTAGGGAGGAAGGTGGCTTGCTTACTTTGAAAAGGTCTTATAATTACAATTTCATCTCGATTACGTTTAATTAGTAAATACCTTAGGTCATTGGCGCGAAGGTTCGCCTGCCACGCAGGAAGTTGCAGGTTCGATTCCCGCCTCAGAAGAAATATTTGTGCGATCTGCAGATATTAGTTCAGGGTGTTCCGGGTATTTTCTATGTATAATAAAAAATATCTATCTATGTAATGTATTGTATTAAGTAGGTATATCAGTTATCTAGTACCCATAACACAACCTCTGTCCAGCATTATTTATATTTATATTTATTTATTTATAATCTATACTACTAAGTTAAGCTTTGGTTCACCAATCATATGCATTCGCGCATTGGACCAGACACACATCATTTTTTGACATCATTGAGTGAACAGGCTTGTCGCCCATCTGATGTTAAACAGTAACCTCTGCCTATAACAATGCATTAGGTACCTGAGAGGCTATATACACCTAGGACGCGCCCTATGTGGCATTGCACTGCGCGCTGAGGGTGGCCCTGAGACATAAAGATGAAGTCTCATGTGCCTGTAGTTTCACCGGCACCAATAAATACCCTTCAAATCGGAATACAGCAATGCGAGGACTACTGATTTTCGTCAGAAATAGGTATGGGGGCAGTATTTCCCCGGACGAAGTCTTTCACAAATAAGCTTTAATTCTAGCCATTTGTTCGCAGTAGTTCCATGTAGCTAGTTCCACATGGAACTACTGCTACTCACTAGTCTCTTGAAACCAATTAAATATTTATCGACGTTTCTCTTTGACGACCTCTGTGGCGCGGCGGGCGAAGGTTCGCCTGCCACGCAGGAAGTTGCGGGTTCGACTCCCGCCTCGAAACAAATATTTGTACGATCTGCAGATATTTCTTCAGGATGTTCTGGGTCTTTTCTATGTATAATAAAAAATATCTATCTATGTAATGTATTATTAAGTATAACAGTTATCTAGTACCCATAACACAAGCTCTGCTTAGCTTGGGGCTAGATAATGTTGTGTGATATGTCCAGCATTATTTATTTATTATTATTTATTCTCAAATTCACAGCCAAAGATGAAAACCTCAGACGGATAATGCACGAAGTGGAAACGCTCACCGAAGACGTCCAGACGCTCACTCAGATCTCAGAACACGTGGCGGCGTTGCACACTCAACACTCACAACTGGAAGAAATCGTCAGGGAGATGCTACACTCACTAAACAAGCAGCTCTCGGAAAGGCAGAACAGTGACACACAACTATGTTATATGGAGATCGCTTTAAACACTACGTAAGTATTCAACTTTTACTTAACATTTTTGCTTAACATCTGGTGGACCTGCTTGTTCCGTCATCTTTTTTTTAACCTATTGTGTCCCACTTCTGGGCAAAGGTCTCCCCCAAAATTTTCCAGTCATCCCGGTTTTTGCCAGTTTCCCACCACTCCTTCTCGTGAGCATCGAGATCGCCCCACCAACGCCTTCTCGGCCGGCTCCGTCGTCGCCTTCCGTCTTCAGACACCCAAGGAGAAACTACGTTCACCCACTTCTCGGGGTGCATCCGACTGACGTGCCCAGCCCATCCCCACTTGAGCTTTGCTGTTCTGCTCGCCACATCGGCAATGCCAGTTATTGAAAAGTGGTATTAAAAAAAACTTCCTTGCATCTATCTATATCCTCACTGCTGAGGGTCGTGGCCTTTATGTAGGACTTTACTCTGCATCTTTCTCCAAATATAGTGAGTGCCATAAAAGGACCCCCCCACCCCCCTTCCTAGGGTAATCTTCCAGTAACCTCACACCTCTGAAATTAAGAATGCTAGGAGGCTTTGTGAAATAAATAAATAAGTTGTTTGTAAAAAATATATTTTTCAATACAAGCTTTTATAAAATTAGTGATCGTAACCGTGTGCTGATTGAGCCTAAACACGGCCAGTCTACTATTATCCATCGAGGAGTTCCGTTGTCCACCTTCCGTCTCCATCATCAGATCAGCTCACTGGCACCATCATATTGTATTGTCATCAGAACCTGACAGGTATGCCAAATTTCGCTTTAATATTAAATTGCAAAATTCTTCCCAGACAAACATACATACATTGCAAGTTAAATAAAAGCTTGTAAAAATTCTAAAATTGTATAACACATATGGGAACTCTCTGAGCGAGAGTCTTATTCGCACTTGTCCGTTTTCTTTTTCGTATCGTTCCTGGCAAGCAGTCTTGCCATAGTGAACGTGAGGTTCACTTTTCTTGCCAGTTACGTGTTTTCATAAAAACTCCAGTTATTCAGTTTCGGTTATGAGTTAGTCCTATACACAATTTTCTTTTCTGTCTCCCCAAATTTGAATCAATTGCGCATTTGGTTTACAAACGAACTACTTACTTACTTTTCAGAAGTGGACCGGAAAATCTCACCATTATATTCCCAAAGACAGACAAGAGAAACAGTTGGGAGGAGTTGATCAACGAAACCAAACAAAAATTATGTAAGTAATCTTACCTACCTTTCGGTAATACACATTCACCTTCCTCGTGAACTCGCACGGCTTCTTAGCAGCCTGTAAGTTCATCAGGGTTTGTTACTCCATATATCCTAGTTAAGTCTTCAACTATTTTTGTCACGTTTCAGGTGTATACGGCCAAGAAAGGCCTGCCCCAGAGTTCCTATCGCCTGTTCCTATCAGGAAGACGCGAGCTGGTCTGCAGTTCACATGTGCCGCACCTACCCTTCCGCCTAAAGGACAATCACCTGATGTTTGGGTAAGCACATTATCAACCATTCTACCAAGCTTTTATTTGCAAAGGCTTTTTTTTTTACCTGGTGATATAATTTTCGACCACATCCCGTTATCCGATTATGTAAAAATTTTGCACATAAATTTGGGTCTGAAGACAATACAATAAAGGATAATATTTTTTTCTAGTTGCACTGGTCATATCGCTTGGCTTGACAGATGTCGCTGTCGAGACGGATCCTTGAATGGCTTAGAGCAGGGGTTCCCAAACTTACATTGACTACAATAAATTATTTTTTAGTGCCCCCATAATTATTTTTAGCGCCCCCATTTATTCACCTACGTAAAAAGCACTATAACTTCAAGTTAAATTAATTATTGTTAGTTATTTAACAAAAACTTGTTAGAACATGATTGCCTGTGGTCTATTATCTACGAAAATTACATATCTAGGAATACTAATAACTAATAAAATGCGAAAGTGTGTTTGATTTGACGCCACCATTTTTTTCTGGGTCTCTTACCCTTATGCCCTTTGTCCTTTTATGCCTGCAGCGCCAACAAGGGGGCGTTATCGCCCACTTTGGGAAGAGCATTGAGCATTGAGCCTGGCTTAGAGCATTGCGGCCTCGGTGAATGGAGACTGTGGGCAAACAGAAAACCTAGAGGTCATCCACCGAAACGATGGGTGGACGACTAAAAGGATACGCAGGTTATCACTGGATGGCGAAGGCAACTGATCGACTCGTGTGGAAGAAGTTGAGAGGCCTACGTCCAAAAATTTACATTTAATGACTCATCATGATGATGATTTTCAATTTTATGCTACATCCAGTGTTTTACAAAGCTTTTTATGAAAATGTAATTTTTCAAGAAAAAGACTTAGAAATAGCTAGGGTATAACACTGTCGCCCTGTCTTTTCCCATATTTGAAAGCATCATGTTAATACGAATCTGTTTCATCATCATCATTCTGTAGAACTGATGATATTTAAGAGATATTATCAATTAAAACATGTGTGTAAGTCTCCTAGTTATCGCGAAATCAATTTTCGCTATCTGAAGAAGTGTTGATGAGCAGTAATGGGTAAAAAACACAAAAAAATAGAATTTCGCGCCTCAAGCGAGAGCATCCACCTTAAACAATCCTTCGTCCATCGTTCCAGGTTTGCAATAGTGATGGCTACGTAGGCCAAGTCTGTGTGCTGACCCTGACTCCCAAGCCCCAAGTCACGTCCTGCAATGGAGTGTGCAACGCACGAATACTCTGCGTAGCCTGCGTGCCCCCGGCACCGGCGCTGACCAGACAACACACTGTGGATATTCCGTAAGTGCCCCATAGTCTTGAGTGTGTCAGCTGGATCATGGTGAATTGTAATCCTCCATACTTTGAATATTCCGTAAGTGCTCCAAGTTTTGACTGTGTCAACGGAATGATAGAGAATAGTAATGCTCCACACTGTGGATATTCCGTAAGTGCCCCATAGTCTTGACTTTGTCAACTGGGTCATGGTGAATGGTAATCCTCCATACTTTGAATATTCCTTAAGTGCTCCAAAGTCTTGACTGTGTCAACGGAATGATGGAGAATAGTAATGCTTCACATTGTTGTTATTCCGTTAGTGTCCCAAAGTCAACTAGATCATCAAAAAACATATTCCTCCACACTTTGGGTTTTCTGTAAGTGCCCCAAAATCTTGACTGTGTCAACCAGAACATGGAAAGTTCTCTGAAAATTCCTTTAATTTTTATTTGTGTAGCTGGCCATGCCAGTTTGTACACAAACTGAATTTTTATCGAAGTGCTTTTATTCAATTAATGAGTATTTTAGTTACAAAAACAGCGTCTAATTGGGGTTTATTTCATTTAATTCTTTCTCTCTCTCTCTCTCTCAGAATAATGAATTGGTTTTTATTGTCATTTTCTTATTTTTTTCAGGAGTACGAGTTCTTTGAGCAGTGCATGTTCAGTGAAGCCTGGCATCAGCGTTTCAGACCCTGACGATAGCTGCAAGAACATACGACTTGATAGGTAAAAACTTTTTTTTTTAAATATAAATTTCACCCTCTTGGTATTCCGTTCCAGCGGTACGCGAATCCGCATCTTCGCCTCTAATCGGCGATGCCTTGACCGGTTTGGCCATGGGGCGAACTAACGCTGGCGATGCCATTTGTGGGCACTATCAACTCTGCTAAGCGCCGATGGAACGGAAATTCTGATTAAAATATACAGGGTTACTATATTATAATACCGAGGGATTACTGTACCAAAAACACGATAGGACGATATTTTTAAAATAGAAAAAAAACACAAAGTTACCTCTAACTTTTTGCTTGATTCGATTGTTTCTGAATATGGCGCAGAAATTTAGACAAATAAATCAATATAATATAACCAAACTGTGAAGGAATCTGTATTTTACATTCAATTAAATGGCTTTTTTCGAGCGCTGCTAGGCGAATTTTTGTATGAAGATTTTTTCTATCTGGGGTTGTCTCACAAACACTCCGCAATACTAAATAATTCCCAGTAGTCACCACAATATAGAGAGAGACCGTGGTAAAGAGAAGCCCATTCAATCGTTCAACTGCTCAAATTCCAGTTCATCATCAAGCGACGAAGAAGACGACGGCTCCTCGACCAGCGAGAACCAAGACGCGCAATCCGAACGCAGCCATGACTCCGCAACCATCCGCCTCCACAGCTCTCTGACCGCGTCACTCAACAGCAGGAGTACGTTGACCCCCAACCATAACAAAAGCTTGAGTTCGCCACACACGGGACAGAATATACAGGTGCATCCTGTCATGAAGAGCAGTTCCAATCCCGCAGTGGACAAGCAGGCTATGGGCATCAGCTCTGGTAAGTCATTTATAATGCATATGACGCACAAAACGAACCGAGGATGCCCTCCACGGGGAATACATGTATGTATGACCCAAATCTACTTCCTACTAACGTTCTACCAAACTAAAGTCATCTAATAAGTCATCGACATAAACGAATGATCTCACATACGCTAAAAAACTCGTTTGTTTTCGGATTTCGGTATTCGGCTTAGTCCATTGTGTGCCCATTGTGGTCTTTGTGTCCTATTTTAAGTGACGTAGTGTTATCTTCTACAACCAATCAGTCTTGTAGGTAGAAAGACGGGCTACTTCCTAGTTCATTACCATATTAAGTAGTTGAAACATCTATTGTATGTTTAAAGTAAATACATGACACAACAATCTGCGACCATCCGTCTCCACAGCTTTCTCACCAGTATCACTCGACAGTAAAACAAGTTTATACCCCATCATAAAAAAATCTAGGTTCACACGGGCCAGAATACAAGGTGTCCAGGAATTAGTGTGCTGATCCGAAAGAAGTATTTCGTGATGTAACCCCGGCCACTCACGCTCAGGTTCACCGTCAAGTTTGCAGTGGACTTGATGCGGCGTCCAGTAAACTTGACGGTCTATGGCTATGGGTGTGCATGACAAGTCTACTTGATGAGCCATACACCGTCAACTTTACTAGACGCCGCATCAAGTCCGCTGGAAACTAGACGGCGAACTTGAGCGTAAGTGGCCGGCATAATCCACGAAAAGTAAGTAATCATTAAAGTCAGCTGTTTCTTGGAAGTTGGATTACTATTAGGTCAATCAAAAAAAAAAACCTATTACTTACTAAAAAGTTATGGAAATAGCTGATTTGAGGGTTGTCACGACATGCATTTTCTTAATGCTCCAAACATTATAAATAGAAAAGCCGTTATCCTAAACAAGAGTTAGTCGCCTTCATGTAGATAGCATACTAATTCTGGAAGAACCTGTATTCTAGAGATGAAGTTCAGTTCCATAATCACGTTGCGTAATTAGTCTATGGAGATATCCATAGACTAATTGATAAGTTGACAGAACTGATAAGTTCTGCCAAGATATACCTACTGATATTGAAGTTACAACGCCCACCTTCAGCTTATTTCGATTTCGTATCTAAGTGTTTGTACGTTTTGTTTTGTCAGTTACTTATGCAAATTGTTGTCTGTATGTTTTTGAGTTGAGTAGTTTGATCAATTGAATTTGAAGTACTTGTATAATTTTTATATTAATTACCTACTTATTTCAACATTCTTGATTTTGCTCATGAAATATGTTTCTGATTTTTACCTTTTTCAATTATATCGATATTAAATGTATGAGTGTCTTCTTCTGTATTTGTGTATTCTAACAACATCCTTTATTTTACTTAACGCTACATTAGTTACTGGACGTGCCATGCTGGGTAATACTATATCTACTAGTTTTTTAAAGTACTGTATTATATTGCATGTGTTATGCACTAAATAATTGACTATTATTTTATTTAAAGTTGTAAGTTGTTTGTGCACTTTTGTAACTTGCAAGCTGATATCAACCTTATCTAACAAAATGCTTCGTAAGTCTCTTAAGACGATATGTTAAAATTTTGGAGTCCTTGCGTTACTTTCTCACTTAGTAACAGTAAATGTTACAAACTTGATGTTTTTACAGTAATTACTTGAGGATGTAATTTAAATAAATCATAGACAAGAAACACGATTGGTGAAAAATTTCTCGATAGCATTTTTTTCTGAATTTGGCCCTCCTAAAACCCGTTTTACGTCCTTTCTACGATAAGAGTAAATTTTAAGCGTAAATTTTTGTACTATTCAGTAGGTAATCACATTACTTAGATTAATTATAGATTATTTATTTTGTATATTTGCTACATTAGAAGCAAAACGAAGTTGTATAATTTGTCGCTTACGTCAGTTACTATATACCTCATCTCTTCCCGGGTGAGCAATAGCGCTGTCATTCCTTGCAGCTACTGTTTTCTTGCTAGACTCCGCCCATTAGGGACTTTAACATATCGCCTTAATCACTGCTAAATCTAAATCACAAATAACACAACGCTGCTCCTTACTAACATCTGTAATATACAATAAAAATGTGTTACAACAGGAACTTTGTCATCACCAGCCAGTCGCCAGTCCTCAGAGGACAGCGGGACCACCGCCAACCAGCCTACGATGTGGCTGGGCACTGAAGATGGATGCATCCATGTCTACAACTGCCTCGATAACATCAGAATCAAGAAGAATAAGGTCAAGCTGCAGCACAATTCTGGCGTCCATTCTATTGTGTAAGTATATATCTACATCATCGTAGACGTGCACTGCTAGATACAGACCGCCTCTAACCACGCATTTCCATGGGGCAAATCAATGGTGCAAACGTAACCGGGGGGCATTTCTTCCGACCTTTACAATTTAACAAGCTCTCATTATGTATGTTTGTCCGGGTGGAATCTTGCAACTGAATTTTAAAGCAGTTATCCTCAACCTTCGATCACAGTGTGATCAAAGTCCTCAACCGATTGAGATGATATTTTGAATACCTGTCAAGTTCCGATGACAATGCAATATTATGGTAACAGCTAGCTGATCTGATGATGGAGACGGAAGGTGGACAACGGAACTCCTCGAGGGATACTTAATAGTAGACTGGCCGTGTTTAGGCTCATTTTGATCGGCACACGATTACGATCACTAATTTTATAAAACGTTGTATTTAAAAATATGTTTTTCACAAAAACCTTATTTTATTACTATTTCATCGTCTATTGAGTGCGTGGTACATTCGTCATCATCATCATCATCATCAGCAGCAACCTTAAGACGTCCACTGCTGGACGAGGCCTCCCCATAGAATGCAATGCTTGGCAGACGGATTGGTGATCGCATTGTTTGTTCCCAGCCCCTAGTTTAATCCCTTAGTTGGCTTTTACGACATCCACGGGAGGAGACGAATGGGTATATTCTCAAGCCGGACATACCACAGCAGTTCGTGGCATCATAAGCTACAGAATAACCAGTATTTTTTTATACTCTCCAATTTGTAATAATAATATAAATCATTTGTCATTTTTCTTCTAGTTACATGGAGGGCAAAGTGTTTGTGGCACTTGGAAATGGTGACCTTGTAGTATACTGTCGAGATATAGGTAAGTTGAATCTTAATAATCACATCATCATCATCTACCTATTGCTGTCGACTACTGGACATAGGTCTCTCCCATGGCGTGCCACTGAGCCCGGTCTTCGGCTCACCTCACCCAGTTTCTGCCAGACACACCGCACAAGCTGTCATTCAAATTTCATTGTCACTGTCATTCATTGTGCCTCAAGATACCATACGGGCAACTTGCCAGTTTGCCACGGGGACTCCTTGCCATACACTACGGGCAACGCGCTCTCCACTCAAGAAATTGTTTACTCCAACGATTATTGGTTCCTCGGCAGACATGACCGGCCCACTGCCACTTAAAATACTCTCACTCTGCTCACTTTCAATCTTATCATAGTACATACATACATACATAGACACACGCCTTTTTCCCCCCGAAGGGGTAGGCAGATCCTGAATGGGCCTCTTTTCACAGTGGGTTGCACCGTCGTGGAATATAGACGTGACAAGTGGTGAACTCATCGCCTCCATTGCTTCCCACGACTGACTCGGCTAACCCTTTCTTACAGTAATAACACATTCCATAATAAGCTAGCAGCCGGGACAAATCTTATACCAACGAATCTTATCAACAAGTCCGGGTAATCCCTTAGTCGGATTTTACTACATCCACGGGAGGAGACGGAGGGGTAACATCTTCAATTAATTAAAGATGATAGATAGATAGATAGATTAACTCTTTATTGTACACAAATAACACACAGAAATACAAAACATAACTCAATAACAAAAAATAACAAAAATGTACAATGTGCGGTCTTATCGCTTATAGCTATTTCTTCCAGACAACCTTAGGATGGAGAGACAATCAAATGAAAATATGTTACAATTGAATTTGTATTCCAGATGGCTCGTGGACGGAGAAATCGACGATACCAGTCGGTACCGGCAGCGCTCCCGTCGGGAGCATGCTGCTGTCGGGTGGGAAACTGTGGTGCGCCACTCACGCCTCCATCAAGATCATCAACCCGCATACTTTGCAGGTAATGTCACAGAATGTGTGAATAATAATGGTCCCAAAAACGTCCCTGCGAAAGCTATTTAAAACAATAGTTTTGTTAGTTTTTTTAGATTTGGATGCTCCTATTCGTTCGCACTTCTCGATTGAGTAATATCTTCGTGAAGTTTATGTTCAACTAAGAGGACGCTAAGCTACTTAATCAAACGCTTACGCAAAATCTAATAAATTAAATAAAACTCATTTGGGGAACTGGCGTTGGACAGGGTTGACTGACAACCTCTGTGGCACGGCCGGCGAGTAGCCGGCAGAGATGCGAGAGGATGGTGAGAGGGTTCGATTCCCGCTGTGGGATAAATTTTTGTATGATCTGTAAATATTTGTTCCGGGTCTAGGTGTGCGTGTTCGAATCAAAGTCAAAGTCAAAGTCAAAAAGTATTTTATTCATTGAAATCACAAGGATCATTTTGAATCGTCTTAATAAATAAATTTACATTTACTCCTTTTCCAACGCAACCACACCTAGAAGAATCAGGCAACAAACACGGTCTGTTTTTTTTTTTATGATCATTCTTAATACTAGGTGGGGAGCGCCTGTGTGGTGCCTCGAGAACAATTGGAAGCTGATTCAAAGAAAAAAGGAAAACCAACTTAAAAGCCTTACTTAGGTAGGCATTCAAAAATAAGATGATAGAGAGAATCATAAGGCAGCACACTCTACGCTTGATATTCTCATAAATATCACATCAATAATAAATTATATGCAGGTACAGACATTGCAAATTGACAAATTAGGTATCGAGGGGCAGAGCGACATCAGGCCACGCGGCTTTATCATTAACATAGTCATGCAGTGTTTAATACGCTTTCTTAATTAAATTATTCTTTATGTAGGATTTAAATCTTCGAATCAAAGTTTAAAAGCACTTTCTGGAAGTTTATTATATAACCGAACAGAATTCCCCATAAAAGACATACTTATTTTTTTTAAATCTAAATTTGGGAATACTTTCGTGTTAAAACAATGCACATCACTTTTTTTCATAAACCTATCTAAGTGTTTATGTGTATATAATAAGGTTTCGTAGATGTATTGCGATATTACCGTGAGAATGTTAATTTCATGGGTTGATTACATGCTTGCAGGTGGACGAAACATTCCAAATAAGTTCTGAGACGAAGCCAATCAGCCACATGGCCGTGGCTGGTGGCGCGATCTGGCTCTCGCTCCACAACGCGGCCCAGCTGCGGTGCTACCACGCGACCACTCGCGAGCAGCTCGCAGAGATCAACATCACGGCGCAAGTCACTAAGATGCTGCATGGTGAGTAGCACATGGCCGTGGCTGGTGGCGCGATCTGGCTCTCCCTCCACAACGCGGCCCAGCTGCGGTGCTACCACGCGACCACTCGCGAGCAGCGAGCAGAGATCAACATCACGGCGCAAGTCACCAAGATGCTGCATGGTGAGTAGCACAGGGTCTGCTACTCCGAGACTTCAGTAGTAGGTACCTAATAGAGCATTTTTGTGAAATAGTTTTTTTTAATACTTGGGATGACGGATCAAGCAGATTGCCCACCTGATGTTAAGCGGTTCGTCAGGGGAATGACTCTATACTTATTTCTCTATTGCTTCGGAAGTTTCATAAGAGGGAGGGATAAATATGAGGACCTTGTTAGGATTGTGGGGCAGTTGAGCATGCTATGTGTAGAATCCAGAATTCCTCGTGCTGTGGGTGACTCGACCATTGTTTTGTTGCATTGTTCATTTTGTAGCGAGGTGTTAATGTTAGGTTCATAATTCCACAGATGGTGTGTGTCAACCATTAATTAAGTAGTGTAATTTTTAACCCCGACGCAAAAACGACGGGGTGTTACAAGTTTGACGTGTCTGTGTGTGTGTGTGTGTGTGTGTAGGTGTGTGTGTGTGTGTGTCTGTCGCATCGTAGCTCCCGAACGGATGAACCGATTTGGATTTTTTTGTTTTGTTTGAAAGGTGAATTTGTCGGGAGTGTTCTTAGCTATGTGTTGAATATAGCCTCAACGTGCGGTTGATTGTAGGCGCGGTTGCTTGCTATAAATATGGTTGACACTACGGAGGGGAGAACATTCGAGTTCCAACCTCCGAGCAGACAACAACTACGTACTAAGAGAGCTGTTATATAGGAGTAAATGTTACTTGGATTGTAAGCCAATAATAAAGTGTATTGCATGATTTATGTGTATTCTTCACTATGTTTGATCAAAATCGGTTCAGCCGTTTCATTGCGTTGAGGGTTTTTTTAATTTTACATAATTAATAACTTTTTTTATAAGGAAACCTTATAGCAAAGTTTTATGTTCTTTATTGAGTGTCTTTCATTTGTGTATGTTGTGTTCCAGGATGCGACGACATAATCCGCCAGCACAAGGCGGCGTGCCTGCGCGTGACGGCGCTGCTGGCGCACCGCGACATGCTGTGGGTAGGCACGAGCGCGGGCGTCTTGCTGACCGCGCCCTTGCACAACTCCCCCAACCCTAGAACTGGGGCCTTTACTGTGCCCTTACTCACAGGTACCAACACTTTTTTTTCTTTTTAGACAACATTATCTAGCCCCATGCTAAGCAGAGCTTGTATTATGGGTACTAGATAACTGATATACATAATACAATACATAGATAGATATATTTTAATAAACATAGAACGTACCCAGAACACCCTGAACAAATATATTTGTTCCGAGGTGGCAATCGATCCCGCAACCTCCTGCGTCGTAGGCGAACCTTCGCCCGCCGCGCCACATAGATAATCAATGCTTTAGTAGTAGTAGAGCTTTTTTGTGAAAGAGTTCGTTCGGGGAAGTACTACCTCCATACCTATTTCTGCCGCAAAGTAGTAGTGCTCACATTGCTATATTACAGTGAAATTACAGGCATTTGAGACTTTTCATCTTTATGTCTCAGGGTGGCGGGCGCAGTGCAATGCCACATAGGGTCCTAGGTGGACGTGACCTATGAGGTAATGCGTTGTTAAAGGCAGAGGTTACCGCTTAACAATGGCCATCTGGTTGTTGCGTCAATCAAGAATTTAAAAAATGTTTTTTTTAACTGTCTCCGAATCTATGTTTTTTTTCCGCAAAACAAGATTTTATAATATTAGTGATCGGACCGTGTGCTGATCAAAATGAGCCTAAACACGTCCAGTCTACTATTATCCATCAAGGAGTTCCGTTGTCCACCTTCCGTCTCCATCATCTCGCTGTCACCATCATATTGTATTGTCATCAGAACTAGACCGGTATGCCAAATTTCAGCTCATTCGGTTGACGATAACTGCTCTAAAATTAAGTTGCAAGATTTCACCTGGACAAATATATTCCACCCGGACATACATTTCAAGTTAATAAGGCTTGTAAAATGAATGACATGTAATATTTACTGAATTGTTATTTATAGGGATAACATACGGACACACCGGGCACGTACGATTCCTGACAATCGTCGAGAACCCGGCGGCGCCGAGACCACCGACCAAGACCACGCAAACATCACTCAAGACCAAGGCTCTGAGTCGCCGCTCGGCCAACGCCGACAAACTACAGAAGCAAGCGGACACAACGCAGAGCAACAAGGAAACTCTGATCATATCCGGAGGAGATGGCTACGAGGACTTTAGGAGTTCCTCCACGACAGAAGACGCGGGACGTGAAGACTCGACTAACCACCTCCTGCTCTGGCGAGTATGAGAACTCGCTCACACCTAACAGGGTTCTAGTGATAATGCGGAAGCATTCAGCGGAGTAGACGTTCAGTGTTGCAAACTTTACTAGACACGAGTCTAGCTACCATTTGAATGTTATATTCCAGCTTGGTTTATCGATGTACGCTAAATTTGTATTTATTTAAATTTCAGTGATCGAGATTATTAATTTAGGACATATAATGTCGTCGCCATACAAATTGCAGTATCATTGCAGTATTATAATTAAATCTGTTAGTTTTGGCCTATG
The DNA here is from genome assembly GCA_932527175.1 of Operophtera brumata. NCBI lineage: Eukaryota > Metazoa > Arthropoda > Insecta > Lepidoptera > Geometridae > Operophtera > Operophtera brumata. The sequence continues at coordinate 5,218,617 of OW052229.1, forward strand.
GTATAACTATTGAACGCAATGCGGGGTTTATAATATTTAATAAGCAGATGTTTTAGAAATGTTTACATGTTTCATACTCATATCAAAAGTACCTATGTATCGTTTATCTATATAAGTAAATGTTGTATAGTAGAGATTATAATACCTAAGGGATAGGTCATTGACCCTGTTGCAATTTACAAAGTTGCTAGTGCTTACTTTTTCAATTATTCCTTAGATTTATTCGCAGTAGATAGATGTTCAGAAAGAGAACCGTCGTGGGCAAATTATAAAGTTCCGTTCCGATTTCTAGTTGTTCAGCTTGTTTCCTTCTTTCGTAATTTTTTACCATAAACTAAAGAAATAATTACAGTTGGAAAAGGATCAAAACGGAACAGATGCGCTATTGTATTGTCCGCTGAACAAAATAGGTAAATAAGCACAGCTGCGCCCTCCAATCCCGCGACGGTTCTCTTTCTGAACAGACTCTAGCGGTCTATTACTTAGCTGTTTAGTTACATTGAATTTGAAACTAGAGTATCTAAGAATCTATAATAGGATCGTTAGTATTTTTGATCCCATAATTTCTGTACAGTTAAAATACTGTTGTTGTAAATAATTATTTTATCTTTTTTTATCTAGTAAACCTGTGTCCACCCACTGCTGGGTATAGGCCTCTTCTCTAAAACGCCACTCTCTCCGGTCCTGTGCTGTTCTCATCCATTCTCGTCCAATTACTTTAACGATGTCATCCGACCATCGGGCGGGTGGTCTGCCTCTTGGCCACCATTCAGTAATAGCCGTGGATCTTCCGTCATTCCTTCTAGCCAAGTGTCCCGCCCATCGCCACTTAAAACGATATGTTAAAATTTTGTAGTCGTTGCGTTACATGTTCACTCAGTAACAGTAAAGGTTACAAACTTGATGTTAATACAGTAATTACTTGAGGCTGTAATCGAAATAAATCATAGACAAGAAACACGATTGGTAAAACTTTTTTTAGATAGCTTTATATTTTTAAATTGGCCCTCCTAAAGTCCGTTTTAGGCCGCTCCTTCGATTAAAGAAAATATTAAGCGTTAATTTTTATACTATTCAGTAGGTAATCACATAACTTAGATGAATAGTATATAATTTATTTTTATATTTGCTACTTTAGAAGCAAAACGAAGTTTTATCATTTGTCGCTTACGTCAGTTACTTCAGAGCTGAAGAAATCAGTACCGCATCTCTTCCCGGGTTCATGTGAGTAATAGCGCTGTCACTGTCTTGCAGCTATTGTTTTTTTGCTAGACTCCGCCCATTCGATATTTTAACATATCGTCTTAAGACTTGTGATCTGCATACCTACGACTTTCGTCCGTCGACGTATCTCGACGTTGGCTATGTGATCAAGGAGGGATATACCGAGCATGGCGCGCTTCATTGCCCTTTATGCTACTCTAATCTTGTGCATGGACTCCTTTTGAGTGGCCATCGATTACTAGCTATTTGTCCGCGGCTTGGCTTATGCCCCTCCCACTCCCAACCCCTCCACAATCCATCCACCAATAAAATCAGCTCAACCGGTGACCCGATGTTGCCCTGTCCAAAATAAGTCCCATAGAACATTATTCCTAAATTTTCCAATTTTCCGGGCAACTTTTCCAATTTTTCTTTCTCTAAAAACCTTATTCCGATTATTACGGACAATAAAAAAATAGCCATATCGGTCCAGTCGTTCTCAAGTGATGCGATTACCAACGAATAGGTTTTCATTTTTGATATTGTCACTATTCTTGGGTGAGTAAGCACAGTAAATTCGTATTTGTATATCATCTCTCAAATATACTGAAATTCTTCATTATTGACGTGTAGATGATAAAGATGGTACTGTTAAACCGAATTGATGTAAGTAAATGTATCCCATCCAACGAAATTGATTTTATATTTTGTGATTGCTCAAAAATATTTGTTACCTGCGTAAGAGAGCAAAAAATTAAAGGATGTTTGGATATTGTATCCTATATTTATATTGAAGAATAAAGGAAGTCGCACTAATGTTTGATCGTTTAATTCTAACGTCGTGGAAAGCCTGGCCTAAGAATATACCCCTACGTCTCCTCCCGTGGATGCCGTAAAAGCAAACCAAGGGATTACTCGGATTTATTTCTGCCGCAAAGCTGTAGTGCTCGCATTGCTGTGTTCCGGTTTGAAGGGTAAGGGTACCGGTGAAATTACTGGCACATGAGACTTTTCATCTTTATGTCTCAGGGTGGCGGGCGCAGTGCAATGCCACATAAGGTGCGTCCTAGGTGGGCGTGACCTATGAGGTAATGCACTGTTCATAGGCAGAGGGTACCACTTAACATCAGGTGGGCCATCTGCTAGACCCGTCATTCCAAGTAGTATATAAAAAAACTTCTCAGTAAGTTTAGATGATATAAGATTTGCTAGCTGTTTTTTACTGGAAGAAAGCGTTAGCCTTGTCAGTCGTGGGAAGCAATGGTTTCGATAAGCTCACCACTTATCACGTCTATATTCCCACGATGGTGCAACGCTAGAAGCTTAAACTTAGTGCAACGTACGGTGTAAAGAGGGACCTTTGTTTGGCCTTGATCTCACCTGTTGGTAAGTGACGATGTGGCCGACGTTGGAGCACAAAGGTCTAGATTGCACCTTTGACGACCTCTGTGGCGCGGCGGGCGAAGGTTGGCCTGCGGCGCAGGAGGTTGCGGGTTCGATTCCCGCCTCGCAACAAATATTTGTGCGGTTCCAGATATTTGTTCAGGGTGTTCTGGGTATTTTCTATGTATAATAAAAAAATATCTATCTATGTGTTATATTGTATTAAGGATATCAGTTATCTAGTTACCTACCCATAACACAAGCTCTGCTTAGCTTGGGGCTAGATAATGTTGTGTGAACTGTCCAGCATTATTTATTATTTTATTATTATTATTCACTCTAGCCTTGAAGAGACCCAGATTATAGTTTTCAGGAAAGACAGATGTCGGTTGTGTATTTCACTCCTTAATAGTTCGCATTATTAAGGTAGAGCTACACCAAGCCACTACACTATAACTACCAGCCAATAAGTAAACCTATCTAATCTTTGTATCTGACAAGCTGTAAAATGTCTCCCACGCTTTTTTCACATACCTACACAATTATACAAATGGGGATTACTACAGGTCTAGCGCATAACTGAGTCAGTCCCTGACGCATGGGAGCGGTACGGGAGGGTTGTTTTCGTCTCTCAAATTATCGGATTACATGAAGCCACGCTTCATTTTGACGTAACGAAAACATCCTTTCCGTACCGCTCCCATACCTCAAGGACTGACTCAGTTAAGCGCTTGACCTGTAATGCCAACGGCAGGAGGATTACAATTCCTCGCGTAAAGTTCAAATTAGTTAATTGTAGAAAGGTTTGTAATAAGTCGAAGTTGCTTCACGTGATGGGACCAGCCGTGTACAACCGCCTTCCGACGACGATCACTGGTGCACCATCGACGCAGTCTTTTAAGTACAAGCTCAGAAAGTGGCTGATTGAGCAGTCCATTTATGACTACAATGAATTTATTAATATCCAATGTGTATAATTATTAAGATGTTTTATTTAATGCTATTTTTCTGTTGCCAATGTTATGTGTACCTACCTACTGTCCAATTATTCAACTTGTACCTAGTCGTTAAAATAATCATATATTATTATTATTATGATTTCACTTTTTAATTTAATTTTACTGACATTTTAATTAATTTATGTACTCTAACTATGTTCTTTTTTGTTAATATTGTTTTTTCTTTTGACCTGTAACTAATTATTGTTATTAATAAACGAACTATGAACTATGAGCTATAAGGCATGCTAAATGATATACGTTTCAAGAAATTACACTTTATTTAATCAGGTCACTGATTTTTAATTGCACTAAAGTTCCTACATTTTAATAGTTATTACGTTACAATTACAAGTTTCTAGTGTATGTAATCAATATTTGGCTACACAGTAATCTAATAACATTTCTCAGCAATTTCAGTAATAAATTCGCGTAGGTAATCTTCATTATTGGCTTTTTCGCTTTTCTTGCCTCTACTTACGAAATACGGGTCGTTTTGTAGTTGAGCTGTCAATTTCTTAAGAATTGTTCTTCTATCTCTGTCAGAATCAATCTCTCTTTTCACTTTGCCTTTTCCTTTCGGTTCATTTATCAAATTAACTGCGGAACAAATAAGTTCTTTCACTTTTGAAAGCTCACCGTTTGGGGAAGTTGAATTACCAACCTCATCTTTCTTGCCCCTTGCGATGTAGTAAGGATCGTTACGAACCGATTTTACTATTTCCTCTAATGCACCGCGTCTGTCTCTTGCAGCTTTGAACAACTTATTCAGATAGTATTTTTTTCCTCTTGTGATGTAGAATGGATCATCAGCTTCACCTGATGATCGACTGGTCCTCTCAACTAGAATATAATTAGGTTCATCAGCGTAAATTCTACTGTCGGTCAGCGTACCCGGGTCTGTAGTTTTTATATTGGAGTTAAAACGTCGGTTTAATTGCTGTGATTCAATCCTGCTTCTAGATCCACTGAATAGGGATTTAAATTGACTGTCTCGACCTCTGTTAGACCAAAATGAACCTTCGCTCTTTTTCAGCCGAGAGAGATGCTTAATATCGTTTTCAACATCATTGATTGCGCTCAATATAGATTCTTTCAGATCTTCCTTCCTCCTGCCACGTGCACCCCAAAACACGTCTTCCTCTTTTCGTCTTCCTCGATTACCCCAGAATGGTTCGTCGTCTCTTCGCCCTCTGTTACCCCAGAAGGGCTCTGATTCTTCCCTCCTGCCACGATTTCCCCAAAAAGGTTCAGAGTCTTGTCTGCGTCCGCGATTACCCCAGAAAGGGTCGTTATCATCTCTTCTACCTCTATTGCCCCAAAATGGCTCATCGTCACGTCTACCGCGGGCACCCCAAAACGGTTCATCTTTCCGGCGGCCTCTGGTTCCCCAAAAAGGATCAGAAGAATCATCAATCTCATTAGAAGCTCTCCTACCGCGGACTCCCCAAAATGGATCTAAGTTATCATCTCTAGTAGTTTTCAAATTGTGATCTTTGTCGCTGTACATATTTGATCCATAGCAGTTTTTACAGTTAGAGTGATCGTATGATACAAATTCTGGGTATTCCTCATCAGCATAATTTTCACGGCGGCCTCTTGTGCCCCAAAATGGTTCATCCTCTATATCTCTTTCTTTCAATATTTTTGGGATGTTTGGATTATTATTATTTTTGTGATTTTCATTAGGATTATCATCAAATTGTTTCTTTCCTCGATTGGCCCAAAATGGTTTTTCATCTTCTTCATCCAAGGATCTCTTCAGACGTTCGATGTTGGATTTTTCTTTGAAATGATTGTGGCTCTTATTTGCTTTGTGTGTCTTAGATTTGTTGGAATCCTTCCCAAAAACGAACTCTGATGAGACTATTAGGAAGAATAGGATGATGGTGTATAGTTTTTTACGCATCGTGTCAGGATCTGTAACAAAATACTGCATATAAGATACCAGGTTTTAGAACTTTTGAAACTATCATGGTTATGTACATAATTTGAACATTGCAAACTCAAAAATCATGGTTAATATCCCGTTTCTAGTGAAAATTAGGTTTTAGAATTCAGGCCAGTTTTATAAATTTTGGAAGGTATATTATTTGAATATCGAAGAGATAGTTTTATCATCTTATGAATATTAAATAGGGCAGAACGGAAACTTACCTTGATATCCAAATACACCATAACTTTACTACTTGAAGTGACCAGGGTTGGCAGAGCACTAAATACCATTCCATTCCGGTGCAGCTTTTATAAGGAAAAGCCGAGTAGGCGGCTCCCTAGGGGTGTCACGATGTAATATTTTTTGTTTTGTTTGTTTCCACTGGGGCTGTGACCGTTATTAAATTAAACAACGCTGGTTGTATTGCTTTGGACTTTAGCTGCGGCTTGTCAAGTTAAGGGATGGTCGTTCCTGGAAGTTTATTTTGCGCAAAATAGTGAAGAAAAACACTGAGGCAACTGACATATTCAACTAACCGTACCAACTCCTCAGAAGCGTTCCAGCAGTGTGAGAATTATGAGCTGATTATGATTATAATTATGGTAGACTAGCGACTCCGCCCCGGCTTCGCACGGGTAGCCCCCGGTGACCCCCCCCCCCCCCCCCCCCCCCGTCCTACCCCTCCCACTATGTCCTATCTTCTGGTTCTAAGCTACCTCCCTACCAATTTTCAGCCAAATCGGTTCACCCATTCTTGAGTTATAAGTGGTGTAATATAAACCTCACGGAGCCCGAGACCTTTCCAACGAATGCAAAACCGTGGAAATCGGTTCGTGCGTTCTGGAGTTATAGCGTCAGGAAGGAAAACCCGACTTATTTTTATATAATAGATTATAGCAACTGTTAGAGCAACTTTGAATCGGTATCTATCCTTCTTGCACAAGGGCATTTTTTTTCCTCATACTTACTAATCTGAATGTTCCTGCATTTTTTTGTATGCTTTGCTGGTTGAGTTATTTTTTAATGTGGCCTGTGAAATGTACAGTCTTAGAATCACCCTCCGTCTCCTTCCATGGATGTCGTGAAAGGGATTACAATAGGGACAGCAGCATCCATCTGAGTACTCTACACCAACAAGCACCGACAAGCGCAAACAGAGGACATTTTTTTTTTTTAATACTACTTGATTGACGGAACAAGCATATGGCCCACCTGATCTTAAGTGGTAACCTCTGCCTATGAACAGTGCATTAACTCATAGGTCACGTCCAACTAGGACGCGCCCTATGTGGCATTGCACTGCGCCCGCCACCCTGAGACATAAAGATGAAGTCTCATGTGCCTGTAATTTCACCGGCACCCTTACCCTTCAAACCGGAACACAGCAATGCGAGCACTACTGCTTTGCGGCAGAAATAGGTATGGTGGTAGTACTTTCCCGGACGAACTCTTTCACAAAAAAGCTCTACTACTACTCGTTTCGTTTCGTATGAGGTAGTGCTGGCCTCTGGTGTCAGAGTTTGTCAAGCCGCCCGAGGCTTAACTTAGCTTCTACTACTACTAATAACTATATTACCAACTAGCGTAAGGACATGGCGAAAGACGAGATAAAATGACTGGATTATCATCATCATAACGACCTCTGTGGCGCGGCGGGCGAAGATTGGCCTGCGACGCAGGAGGTTGCGTGTTCGATTCTCGCCTCGGAACAAATATTTGTGCAATCTGCAGATATTTGTTCAGGGTGTTCTGGGTATTTTCTATGTATAATCAAAAATATTTATGTTATGTATATTGTATTAAGTATAGCAGTTATCTAGTACCCATAATACAAGCTCTGCTTAGCTTGGGGCTAGATAATATTGTGTGAAATGTCCAGCATTATTTATTTATTTATTTTATTATAAATAATGATAATGTTCTGTGCTAAAATCGGTTGCAAAGCAGCAACGAAAACTGGTCTGTGACATAGCTCGTATGCGGTTGGACGTGATTGGGTAAATGCAATTTTTTTAGATGGACCGCATCTTTATATTTAAACCTGTGGTCAACAAATTGCTTTCCCCAAAAAACTACTTACCTTTCCTGTAAAGTTGATCGATCCATACAGAAGCCGAAAAACGAAGCACCACACGAAAGTGCCAATCAAGTTGATTGATGTCAAATCAATGACCGGCCGGACTGTATCCTAGATTTACCGCACCTGACCACCAATTCAGAACAGCTCGATTTTTATAATTATATCTATACTTGTGTTATTTCCGTAATTCAAAATAATTATTTTACAAAAAATCCAAATTTCCGACCACAGACCATTTAGGTCTGTAAACCGACATGTGTCATTCAAATTGGAAGAACAGAACTCGTCAGAGTCGAGAATGTTTTTTTCAAACTCTAACTAGAAGATTCCGCTTAAGTAGTACTAGTACCCAACAGTATCTAACTGCTCATCTATGCTCTTCAAGTCTTTATGTATATTTTGATGTAGGTTCTTAAGTCTTGATTCTTCATTAATAAAAACATTATGAAGAATTTCTTAAATTTATTATTATTAATTCATTATTTTATTTTAGTTTTGTTTTATTGTCTTAGTTTTAGTATTACTAGCACTTGACATAACTTATTTAAGAATATTAAATAAAACTAAGCCAGTAAAATATCATAAAAAAAAAGTAATTCAAATAGTGTATTGAATTTATAAATAAAAATAATAGACAATTGAAAATATTAGACTACCTGAAATGTCATATAGCCGGTAAATCAGCCGAATCGAGTGACCTCGAATCGGGGGTATGGCCAGGATTTATTACTTGCCCTATTTAGTTAGGAAACAGCCACACCTTCTTGAGCCTTTTGTAACGTAGAGGGTAAAGAAATTAACCTATATTCGTACTTACTGAAGGGTCAGTACGAAGTAACTATCACACATGATCAATAAATCTTTTGTACCGGGGAAGTACTAACACCATACCTTTGCTGTGTTCCGGTTTGAAGGGTAAGGGTGCCGGTGAAATTACAGGCACATGAGATTTTTCACCTTTATGTCTCAGGGTTACGACCGCAGTGCAATGCCACATAGGGCGCGTCCTAGGTGGACGTGACCTATGAGATAATGCACTGTTCATAGGCAGAGGTTACCGCTTTACATCAGGTGGGCCATCTGCTAGTTCCGTCAACCTAGTAGTATAAAAAAAAAAAAAAAAAAAAAAACCTAGCCAATAGTTCAGCCAAAATGCGTCAGGGTTAGACCACATAATGACAAAATAGCGCAGCGCCGTGATGGTGGTGCGGCTGAATGCGAAAACCTACTATTAACGTATGTGTTACTGTTGAAATTTTATACAAAAACAAGCTTTTAGTAGGTAACAGTGCTGATGTAGTTATGCTTACAGACGTGGTCTAACCTCCACTCGTATTCGTATAAAAAAATATTTTGCAAAAATAACAGACCGAGCGGGGATCGAACCCGTGACTCTTAGATACAGGGATGCGTTAACCGCTGTGCCACCATACTGCTGCAAGTCTTTTCGAAACTAATATGGAATGGTATCAGATTGAAGTGTGGGTTCACATACAAAAAAACATTGTTTTCCAAATTACAAAACATTTTTATAAGAAAACAACTGCCTCTTAACACGCGTTAGCCTCAGAAGTCACAAGATGTTTGTCTTGCTGTCGTGATTACAACCGAGCAGCTGGGCAGGGGAGAATGGTACAACATGAACCATTTATTTAATCGTATGGCCTTGTACAATCGTTCAAGAAATTATAATACAATTTTTTATTGATATTTTTAAAAGATCCGGCTAGTTCTAAAATGCCTAACCCCGCTGAGTTCATTTCCCCTCCGAAACACAGACTGAAATCTCGAAACCCGCTGAATAAGACTGCACTTGGCCTTATAAACACCAACTTCAATATAGCTGAAAAATGGAAGCAGGAACGTCATACCATGATAGAAATAGAAAAACGTTTATTTGACACAAAAAACACAATGAAAACCAAAAATCAAAGCCGATAAAACAAAAGGAAACGCAAAATTAAAAAAAAAAACACCTAAAAACTAGTAGGTGCCTAAACATCAACTCCACTGCGAAGCCTGGTTTCTCACGGCCGAGAAAAGAATAGTGCCAGCTAAGACTAGAACAGGCTGCGGTCTCGGCCGAACTTTCATGCATAATGTGGCTGAAGAGAGTCACCAGCTTGCTATTGTGGAGCCTCAGTGCAGGACGTCACGTACCATCAAAGACTGTTCACTCACCGAACACCTATGACGGCAACTCATCACTTGACAATACCAGGCATTTTCACCCTTGAAAATGATGCCATCCAATTGATACAGGAATTAAACATAAACCATGTTTTTTTTTGTATAACAATACCCAAATAACATTCATGGTAATTTTAAATCTTTTTAATACTTGTATTCTAAATGGGCAATGGCCATAGGTACTCACTATACTGACAACTATTAGGGAATAAAGGTTCTCGAGTGGAGACCGTGAACTGAACGACAATGTGTGAGAGCCCTCTCGATAGACTGATGACATTGAAGTTGGTGGATAGTGGAGTGGAGGCTCAACACCGTTCGTCGTGGCATTCTTTGGGAAGATCTATGTCCATTAGCATACCGTTTCTATCATTAATTTCATGAAAGCTTCTTTTGAAAAACATATTCTTTAACAAAAAACTTTTTATGTAAATAAAATCTTCTAGCGTATCAATAGTTTGTCAGTTTTTAATTTAAACGATTTTAGAGTAAAACGTAGCCACTTCTATAGTATTGTTGTGGCTTTGTTACAGTCATCCCTTGTGCAGGTGGTGGGACACAAGGAACAAGTGAGCAAGTGAGGCATGGACTGTATGGTAGCTCCTTAATCCGGGAAGAGTCGAGTAAACATGTAGCCACTTCTATAGCACTGTCTGTAGTTTTGTTACAGTCAACCCTTGTGCAGGTGGGACACAAAGAACAAGTGAGCAAGTGAGCCCTGGACTGAATGGTAGCTCCCCAGTCCGGGAAGAGTCTACTAAAATGTAGCAACTTATATAGCACTGTCTGTAGTTTTGTTACAGTCATCCCTTGTACAGGTGGGACAAAGGAACAAGTGAGCAAGTGAGGCATGGGCTGAATGGTAGCTCCCCAGTCCGGGAAGAGTCCAGTAAAATGTAGCCACTTATATAGCATTGTCTGTAGTTTTGTTACAGTCATCCTTTGTACAGGTGGGACAAAGGAACAAGTGAGCAAGTGAGGCGTGGACTGAATGGTAGCTCTGCAGTCCGGGAAGAGTCAAGTAAAATGTAGCCACTTCTATAGCATTGTCTGTAGTTTTGTTACAGTCATCCCTTGTGCAGGTGGGACAAAAGAACAAGTAAGCAAGTGAGGCATGGACTGAATGGTAGCTCCACAGTCCGGGAAGAGTCGAGTAAAATGTAGCCACTTATATAGCATTGTCTGTAGTTTTGTTACAGTCATCCTTTGTACAGGTGGGACAAAGGAACAAGTGAGCAAGTGAGGCGTGGACTGAATGGTAGCTCTGCAGTCCGGGAAGAGTCAAGTAAAATGTAGCCACTTCTTCTCGCATTCCCCATTTATGTTTATGATGTGTCCGTTTAATACAACCTCCCCACATACAATTCCTACGTGTTTTACAGTAATATGATTGTGGTTACGTATTATATCCTCGAGTTAGCGGTAGATACGAATTGTATAAAAGCTTGGGGTTTTTACTGAAATTGTTATTTAATTCTAGGCTGCCTCAGGCAAAACACGTTTGTTATTTATTTAGACTGTGCTACCAGGCTTTTTGATGTTTTTAATGTAAATTATGTAACATAAATACATCAGAATTTTTATGAGTCTACTTGTGTCAGTCGAGTCGAGAGATTTTGTCAGCAATCTGTAGTTGATACTAGAATTTTACTTTGTAGGGTACGCGCTGATTTTAGATTAAATTTACCTATTCGTGATTTCACAAACCTTTCAACATGCAATTACTAGTTTCAAGCCTAAGATATACCCCTCCGTCTCCTCCCGTGGATGTCGTAAAAGCCGAGTAAAGGATTACCCGGACTAGTCTGTAAAATTTATTGTTATAAGATTTGTCCTGGCTGCTAACTTTTTCAGGAATGTGTTATTACTGGAAAAAAGCATTACCCGAGTGAGTCGTGGGTAGCAAAGCAATGGCGCCAATAAGCTCACCACTTGTCACGTCCATATTCCCACGATGGTGCAACCCACGGTGAAAAGAGGCCCATTGATGCTCTGCCTACCCTTTCGGAGAAAAGGCGTGTACATAGAAATGTATGTATTTAAATAAAATAAATAAATAAATAATGCTGGACTGTTCACATAACATTATCTAGCCCCAAGCTAAGCAGAGCTTGTGTTATGGGTACTAGTAGGCGTTCCAGCGTTCTTTTTACATGACGCGTACTATAATTGTACATTATTTGTAGTAAACTAGGTAGGCACTCATTCAATGCATAGGTATACATCTCTTAAATAAGTAGAAAAGTAAGTAATCTCTTAAAAAGAACGCTGGTACGCCTGAAGAAGCTTGACCGCCAGCGTTCTTTTTACATGACGCGCATTTAACTATTAGTAGTACCTATAGTATTAGATAACTGATATACTTAATACAATACATTACATTGATAGATATTATTATTATGCATAGAAAATACCCAGAACACCCTGAACAAGTATCTGCAGATCGTACAAATATTTGTTCCGAAGCGGGAATAGAACCCGCAACCTCCTGCGTCACAGAAGAACCTTCGCCCGCCGCGACACAGAGGTCGTCGTATACAGGGCGTCCCAAGACTATGCGACATGAAGGGAAAGTACAATAAATATTGTAGTTAGGATATTTTTCGGAAAAGAGACTTTATTTTATTTTTAAAAGTTAGTAATACAAACAAAAATTTTCTAAATATTACTTGCTTCGTCTGGGAATCAAACCGACTTGAATGTGAGAAAAAAAACATCTCGTATTTTCAAGGAATTATTGGTTTTAGTCCATTCTTTCGATGCCAATCGAAAACAATAATTCCTCTTGAGTATCATAGTATCTGAAAACAAAGGAATAACATAAAATCAATTATTTTAATTTTAATTTTTCTTTTATGTCGATCCATTTCCAGAAGATGCAAATATGTTTTAGAAAATCTTTGAATGCAGTATTACTAAGTTTTAAAAATAAAAGAAAGTCTCGTTTCAGCAAAATATCCTATCTACAATATTTAAGGTACTTTCCCTTCATGTCGCATAGTCTTGGGACGTCCTGTATATATGTATAACAAATCTGTCAAATATGTATGGAGGAACACATGGTTCCGTTTTCAAGTTACTATTTTCAATTGAACTCGTCAACTGAGCACTTGTTAGGTACTGCTGTTGCGAGTTACCCCATACAGAATACAGATGGACAGAAAGAGACGGATGGACGGACGGACGGACGGACGGCATAAGCTTTGGCATCCTTAGAGCATACAACTCCAAAAAAGAGTGCCTATATCAAAGAGTGTCATAATACTTCACTCTCGAAAACCAATAAGAGTATCTGTCTCAACTTAAAATTCCTCAGCAAATGATCTAATTTTACTATTTACTTTATTGCATACTAGCGACTCGTCCCGGCGTCGCACGGGTAGTTTCAGGATGAAAAACAGCCCCCCCCCTTTCCTATCCCCTCCCCTGGTAGCCTATGTCACTCAGGGTGAATGTAGCTTTCCAATGGTGAAATAATTTTTTAAATCGGCCCAGTACTTTTTGAGCCTATTCATTACAAACATACAAACATACAAAAATAGGTACAAATCTTTCCTCTTTATAATATTAGTGTAGATGTCTGCCTCTAGACAAACGACATGCAGAAACGCAAAACTAAATCAAAGCGCCAAGAAAATTAATGGGCGGTAGAACTGAAACGTTTTGTGCGAATAGAGGGTATACTAATGAGGTAAGGATGGTACCGAGCCGTGCGCCTGCTCGTCCTATGATGAAAAGAAGATGGTGGGATCAGATCGTGCAGTTCCTATAAGCCTGAAGCCATTTATGAGGTATCGGTGTCTCTAATTTACGCTGTCGCAGCGCCGCTTGCATACATTCTTTCGATACTATTTAATTTGGGTGTTAGAGACGGACGATATCCTCAGATATAAAAAAATGTAAGAGTAAGAGTATCGCCACTGAAAGCTCTACGTTAGATCGAGTCCAAGGCAGCAAGCTGCTGGCGTTCCCCTTATAATATTTTTTGTTGTTGTTTATTCTTTGTGGTTTCGATTGCCACTTGACTAGAGAGGCTGAAGTGCACTTGTGTAACTAAATGTACCGAAAAGATTTATTATAGCTCAAAGAGTTTATAAATAAAATCAGCCTTCAACCGAATTATACCGGATTTGTTTATTCTATTCCCATGTTAGATATTTATGACATGTGCGATGGAAATGTGTATTTTAGAATATCGGGCTCTTAGTAAATAGATCGTAGAGCGTCTAGGGCTGGTTAAGAAATCATTTCATCTGAAATATATTATAAGTGCAGAAGTAGATAGGTATAGTGCCGCCGTGGTGTGTCCGGCCTAAGAATAGACCCTTCCGTCTCCTCCCGCGGATGTCGTAAAAGCCGGCTAAGGGACTACGCCCGGGGATGGGCAGCATCCACCTGAGTAAGGAACACCAATACTGAAAACACTAATCCGCCTGCCATGCGTGGTGATTATGGCAACCGCCCCCTCAACGTCTGTGTGGTGAACCTCCTAAAACTCATATAGGTACTGTAAAGAAGGTGGGCAACTGATGACCCAGATCAAAATAAATGATTCAGGGCCCGTTCAAGGAAGTAATTAGTACGGTTCTAAATGTTGTATTTTGTCCAATTTTTCTAAAGAACTTATATATTTTTAAAAGTTGGGAAGCAAAAGTTGTATTTCTACATAATTAGATAAATCAACTCATTGCATTTGCGTGAAACAAAACGCAACAAGCTTCATTACTTTCCCACAACTTCTACGCAAGAAATTAAATTATCTTTTTCATTATCTTAACATATATTATGTTAAGAACAGAAAAGAAAATAAATTAAAAGAAAATAAAAGAAATAATACATATATTTACAGTAAGTTTTTTTTTTTTTTTTTTTTTTTAATCAATAACTAATAGTATCTCAACTGTACGGTCCGTTAGTCAAAAAAGTTGGGTCAAACAATTCATGGGGAGTTGCCCATGTTCTTTCTTGATGACATTTTGAAATTGATAATTTTGTCACTCAAGCTCGCTCTCTAGTTCTATTTACCAAGAGTTTTGTATTATCTTGTTTATAAATTTAAAAAAAAAACAAAAAACTGTACAGTTCACACAACATTATCTAGCCCCAAGCTAAGCAGAGCTTATGTTATGGGTACTAGATAATTGATAAACTTAATACAATACATTGTTATATATAGAAAATACCCAGAACACCCGTAACAAATATCTGCAGATCGCACAAATATTTGTTCCGAGGCGGGAATCGAACCCGCAACCTCCGGCGAATGTTCGCCCGCCGCGCCACAGAGGTCGTCAAAACACAGTGTTACGAGCTAGGACTCGGGATAAATACCTAGGTACCTAATTACATAGTTACACATTATGCATAATAGATATATAATATATATTATTATTTATTTATTTTGTTTATCTATCTATTAATCTCTAATATCGATCTGTTAATTTTACCTCTGTTCTGAGTTTATCTATAAGCAATTCATATTTAGCCTTGGTGTGTCCGGCCCAAGAATAGACCCCTCCATCTCCTCACGTGGATGTCGTAAAAGCCAACTAAGGAATTACCTGGACTTGTTTGTATGATTTGTTCTGGCGGAATGTGTTAATTTGCAATGTCTGTACCTGCATATAATTTATTATTGATGTGTTATTTATGAGTATATCAAGCGTAGTGTGTGCTGCCTTATGAACTTTTGCTGATTCTCTCTATCATCTAACTTTTGACTGCCTACCTAAGTAAGGCTTTTAATTTGGTTTTCCTTTTTTCCTTGAATCAGCTTCCACTTGTTCTCGAGGCACCACACAGGCGCTCCCCACCTAGTAGTAAGAAGGATCATCAAAAGAAAAACAGACCGTGTTTGTTGCCTGATTCTTCTAGGTCTGGTTGCGTTGGAACAGGAGTAAATGTAAATTTATTTTTTAAGACGATTCAAAATGATCCTTGTGATTTCAATGAATAAAATACTATTGACTTTGACTTTGACTTTGTTATTACTGGAATTTCTTCCAGTACAGTAGTTAGTATTAGTTTCTTACAGTAGTTAACGCTTTCGCGTTAGCAGAGTCAGTCGTGGGAAGCAATGGCGGCGATGAGCTCACCACTTGTACCGTCTATTTCCCACGATGGTGCAACCCACAGTGAAAAGAGGTCCATTTGAGGGTTACGCTCTGTTTACGCTTTCGGGGAAAAAGGCGTGTGTATGTGTATGTAACTTATATTTACTTTACGCAATATTTAGTTCTCAGAACAACAACTACAGACCGTTCACAGTAAGATGTCCTGCCTTGGGAATAGTTCCAACGCCTGCCTTGGTTGGCGCTATTCCCAAGGCACGGGAACATCTTACGGTGAACGGTCTGCTAAGCTAATTTAGGTAAGCAAGTTACAAGACAGTAAAAGCCTTTTTCGTAAAAAGTAAGTAAATCACGAGTCAAAATGAGGTTACATAACTGAGTTTAGATGCAAAGGTCAAGGTGAATAATCGCACGATACTCAAACACATGGTGTATCGCCCACCGCCACCCACACAATAAAAATAACACACTATAATATAATTTTAAATTACCACTGCAAAACCAAAAGATCAAATAAACATACATAAATTATTAATATAATATAAACTTTACGAATTCTTTAATGTCCGCATGAATATACCTATAAATTGCGCTTTTCTGACCGCAAGTACGTGTGAAAATTTTAACGTCTCTTTCTTTCACTCAGGTCCACTATATATCTGTCTCTGTCTACCGTTGAAGCGGGAAAATTCTAAGGCAATGCGGGCAGACCTGTAGAATCTCGCGCGTAGAGAGGACGGATTTTCGCAAGATTTTCGCGCAATTTAACGCGTACAAACTTTTTGTTTAAATCTTTTTGTGAAGTGATGTTTTGTGTTTTGTGAATGTGATGTGATTTATCAACGCTTAAAGTGTTAGTTTTAGCTTGAAAGACGTAAAAGTGAGGTATGGATGACTTTTTACTAGTTGTTTTTTTTTGGTAGTTTTTTTTGTCAAAATAAAAGTTTTACTTACTTTTTTTTACTTACTTAGGCATAGTAATAGTAGAGCTTTTTTGTGAAAGTGTTCGTCCAGGGAAGTACTACCACCATACCTATTTCTGCCGTAAAGCAGTAGTGCTCGCATTGCTGTGTTCCGGTTAAAAGGGTAAGGGTGCCGGTGAAATTACAAGCACATGAGACTTTTCATCTTTATGTCTCAGGGTGGCGGGCGCAGTGCAATGTTACATAGGGTGCGTCCTAGGTGGACGTGACCTATGAGGTAATGTACTGTTCATAGGCAGAGGTTACCGCTTACCATCAGGTGGGCCATCTGCTTGTTCCGTCATTCAAGTAGTATAAAAAAAAGACAGAAGAACCCCCTGAATAAACCCAATAAATTAATGTAATCCATATTACAAAAAAAATAGCTTAAAAATAAAAATCTGATTTAAATTGTTAGTAATTTAAATTTCTTATAGGTAGAGAAAAATAAACATAGATAGGTACTTAATCTAATTCGTTCAAATTAATATAAATGTGTGTCCGTGGTGTGTCCAGCCCCCTCGATATATAATATAATAGATATCATATGCAATAGACCCCTCCATCTCCTCCCGTGGATGTCTTAAATGCCGACTAAAAGATTACCCGGACTTGTTGATAACATTTTTCCTATATAGCTGCTAGGTTATTATGGAATGTGTTATTACTGGAAAAAAGTGTTAGCTGAGTCAGTCGTGGGAAGCAATGGCGGCGATGAGCTCACCACTTGTCACGTCTATATTCCACGATGGTGTAACTCACTGTGAAAGGAAGCCCATTGAGGCTCTGCCTACCCCTTCGGGGATAAAGGCGTGTGTCTATGTATGTATGTAATATAATTTATGTCTCAGGGTGGCGGGCGCAGCGCAATGCCACGTAGTGCGCGTCCTAGGTGGACGTGACCTATGAGGTAATTCACTGTTCATAGGCAGAGGTTACCGCTTAACATCAGGTGGGCCTCTTGCTTGATCAGTCATCCAAGTAGTATAAAAAAAAAAAAAAAAAAAACACCTTTTCGCAATTAAGTCATTAATATATTTATTTTGTCTTTTCACTAAATGTGTAATAAAATCATTATAAATACAAATATTTATGAAACTGGAATGAGTTTTATTAAGCATATATATCAGTTTTAAATACAATGGGGGGGACGATGCCATTTTTATATTAAACTAGTGACTCGCCATGGCTTCGCATGGGTAGTTTCAAGATGAACACCGCAAAACAAAACCCTCCTACCCCCCCGCATTCTACATACCAAATGCCATCAAAATCCACTTAACCGTTACGGATTGGAACCACAAAATAAGCGAGCGTAGCCGCGAGCGTTAGCTAATAAACCGTATCATATAGCACTTAGCGATAATGTATGTATTTTATGTATATCCATTATTATTTTAATGTATCATCAATACTTTTGGCAGCGTACGCGATTTAAAGAATATTTTAGGTATTTTTTTTACATTATTGGAGTTTTAGTAAGGTTCCCTAATTTTTTGAAAATATAATATAGCCTATGTCACCCGGGGATAGTGTAGCTTCCCCAGTGAAAGAGTTTTTCAAATCGGTTCAGTAGTTTCGGAGCCTATTCAATGCAAACAAACAAACAAATCATTTCTCTTTATAATAATTATCACTAGAAACGGGATATTTACCATGATTTTTGAGTTTTATATGTTCCCGATATTTCGGCACAGTTAACCATGATAGTTTCAAAAGTTATATCTCTTTATAATATTAGTATATATTACTAGTTTAGCATTATTTTACTTTATTTTATAGAAAACATACTAATATGTATGTTTTCTATAAACAGTAGTACCCGGACTTGTTAGTAAGATTTATTGGTATACGATTTGTCCTGGCTGCTAGCTTATTATGGAATGTGTTATTACTGGAAGAAAGCGTTAGTTGAGTCAGTCCTGGGAAGCAATGGCGGCGATGAGCTCACCACTTGTCACGTCTATATTCCACGATGGTGCAACCCACTGTGAAAAGCGACCCATTGAGGCTCTGCCTACCCCTTCGGGGAAAAAGGCGTGTGTCTATGTATGTATGTATGTACATACATATTTGTCATCGACAGTCCGGCAAAATATATTGTAAAGAGTTAATTATAAAGAACCTATATAAAGACCCGTCCAAATAAATAATCCGGGACTTACTCTTGTTCGTAAGATTAGTTGGTACTAGGTATATGATTTGTCCTGGCTGCTAGCTTATTATGGAATGTGTTAATATTACTGGAGGAAAGCCTTAGCTGAGTCAGTCGTGGGAAGCCAATAGATAGATAGAAAATTATTTATTGCACAAGACAAAAAAGCAGTAAATAGGCAAACTTAATGGTGATTAGCATTTTCTTTCAGCTAACCTTGGCTTGCTAGCAATTGCGGCGATGAGCTCACCACTTGTCACGTCTAAATTCCCATGCTGAAAAGAGGCCTTTTGAGGCTCTGCCTACCCTTTCCGGGAAAATGGTGTGTGTATGTACGAAAATCAATAATCCTATTAATATCATAAACTAGTGACTTGCCCCGGCTTCGCACGGGTACCCCCCGGTGAACCCCCCTCTATCTGAACAGATTGGTGACCTGGATTGGGCTACTATTTATCCTGGTAAAACGCAAACGAAGCCGCGGGCGGAGTAAGAAATAAATATTTTCATACCCTTCAAACCGAGCACACTGATTTGCGGCAGAAATAGGTATGGAGGTAGTACTTCCCCGGACGAACTCTTTCACAAAAAAGCTCTCCTACTTTTAAAATTCACTCACAAAAGCGTTAGATTTTGTTCCTAGTTCATTGTATATGAATAAGGTAGATGCGTCTACTCGTATTATCTAGTAGGTATCCCGGTGGGACGGACCTGCCTTACATAAAGGTTGCGGTGTACATGATACACGTATTTTATGACAAGCTCAAAGAAAAATAACACGAGGAAATCGGCATAGAAATGTATCTACCTTCAATTTTCCTCGTAGGCATAAGTACCTACTCTACTTTTTTTTTTTTATTTGATACTTTTTATATGACTGAACAAACAGATGGCCCACCTGATGTTAAGCGGTAACCTCTGCCTATGATCAGTGTATTACCTAATAGGTCACGTCCACCTAGGACGCGCCCTATGTGGCATTGCACTGCACCCGCCACCTTGAGGCATAAAGATGAAAAGTCTCATGTGCCTGTAATTTCACCGGCAACCATACCCTTCTAACCGGAACACAGCAATGCGAGCACTACTGCTTTGCGGCAAAAATAGGTATTCTTATTTTTTTTTCTTTTTTTTCTTTGTTATTGGCGTCGCACGGCTTATGCATTTGCCATTTTCAAGTATAATTTTATTATTGTACTTTGCAACGTTACTATCCTTCCAAGTCGTCAAAGTAACAGTCAAGTCATGTTTTAGTAAAACGGTGGCCGTTATACTAAAACTGGTATAGACAATTTCCACCAATTTAAAAAGTCACGCAATACACTTCCATTTCATTTCACTACACTTGTGCTCTAGACGAGCTATATTGGTTAAAATGCCACCAAAATTACACAAAATAAGTTACACTAGGAAATTAAATAAAATTAAAGCAGACGAAGTTTCTTTTCCAAAATTGTTTAGTACAGCTCGTTCGCCGTCAGATGGCACCTGCCTTGGTTGGTGGCCAACCAAAGCAGGTGCCATCTTACGGTGAACGAGCTTTACACAGTTTTCAACAACAGGATGACAGAAGACGCCATTTAATATAATAAGATTCTGAAAAATATATTTTTCAATACAAGCTTTTATAAAATTAGTGATCGTAACCGTGTGCTGATCAAAATAAGCCTAAACACGGCCAGTCGGCCGGTCTACTATTACTATCCATCGAGGAGTTCCGTTGTCCACCTGCCGTCTCCATCATCAGATCAGCTCGCTGTCACCATCATATTGTATTGTCATCGGAACTTGACAGGTATGCCAAATTTCAGCTCAATCGGTTGCGGATAACTGCTATAAAATTCAGTTGCTAGATTCCACTCGGACAAACATACTACATGCAAGTTAAATAAAAGCTTGCAAAAAATAAACTAAAAAGAAAAACATGCTGGCCAGTGCACACAACATTATCTAGCCCCAAGCTAAGCAAAGCTTGCGTTATGGGTACTAGACAATTGATATATACTTAATACAATATATTACATAGATAGATATTTTTTATTATACATAGAAAATACCCATATAGCACTCTAAACAAATATCTGCGATCGCACAAATATTTGTTCCGAGGCGGGAATCGAACCCGCAACCTCCTGCGTCGCAGGCCAAGCTTCGCCAGCCACGCCACAGAGGTCGTCAAATAGATGATAGCTAAACATTCATCAGGGCTCCGATTTGGTAATGAACCCTGACCTTTCGATACCTTATTAACCTTTAGCTCGAGTCGAGTGTGATCCCCTTCTAGGATAATGCCCAAAGAAATTTTGGTCATTCATTCTGATTAGGTGAATGTAATATTTTAGAGGGAATTGCGTTAAGTTTTTTTACTTTATTATCGAAACTAAACTCAATTATGTAACCTATTATGTAAATTATTTAACCAGAAGGTCAATTCTATTATTATCTTTTTCTTTTTTTATAACATTGAAAGTTGACTGAATCTAGACTGAAACCGACCCTTAAAGCCCCCTGAGTCTTACAGTAGTAGCATATGATGTGTAACATCTGACATCTCACCTCCTTGGTAGAGCAACATGACTGATAGTACAAACCTCTCGGAAAAATCCGCGCTTTCTGTTACTCACTTCCGTTCCTTTCACGAAATCACTCCCACAGATTGCAGGAAAGCGAGAAGAAAGGCGTGACACGTCAATAACGCAATGCTATTTTATGCTCAAAAAACATTTATTTATTTTATTTATTTTTTATTTATTTTTTATTATCTTTTTACAATGTCATTACAGTAAATAAACACCAAATCGACAAAGAAAAATAAAAATTAAACTTATAGATAAACCTACTTGCTAAGATATTTAACAGTTTCGATTGTGAATTGCGACAATGAAATAGTAAATAAATCAACATCGTCCTCCTTACATAATTCGTTTACTATACGAAGAGCCTTTGTGAATGGTGCATGTCCGAGGAGATTAGTTCTTGGCACTGAAAGGAGCCTACGTCGTCGGTGCGGCCGAGCGCTCATATAGTTATCCGGTACATACAAACCCACAAACATCAGCACGCGCGGATTGCACAACATACCTCTTAATAACTTAAATATGTACAAAACCAGCGTTGCCTCCCGTCTAACCTCCAGCTTAAATAACCCACCATTCCCAGCACGAAGAGGGTCCCCACCCTCTTCGTGCTGGGAATGGTGGGTTACATTAAGGGGAAGAAAGGATACACACGATACAATTTCATGTATAAAAATCTTGCAAACTTATTTTGCAGTTTTTCCACCATGCTTATGTACTTTTTCTCATGGGGATTCCAAATCATAGCACCACTTTCCAATCTATACTCCTCACCAAGGCATTGTATAATGCCTTGATGGAGCTAATATTTTGGAAACTACTGAATTGACGCAATATAAAGCCTATATTACGAAAAGATGACAAATGTCAATAACTTGATCCCGAAACCGCAGCTCCAGGTCAATGTGGACCCCTAAATCCCGGACCGATGTTACTCGAGAAATGACATTTGTGCCCAGCCTATAGTCATGAAACACTGGATTCCAAGCTCGGCTGTAGGTCATAATGCAGCATTTAGCATCATTAAAGCATAGTTTGTTATCGCAACTCCACTGAATAACATGATCAATGTCTTTCTGCAGATTTTCGCAGTCTGTGATATTATTGACCTGCAAAAAGAGTTTTAAATCATTATTCGTCCTACCTGTCGGTTTCTCAGTCGGCCCTTGTCTGCATATTACAGCCAACTAACTCACTACTAACTAAGCTACTGTGCAATCTCGCATCCTCACTTTCTTCGGGCACGTATCGCGACGCGGAGAGGTGTCCATTGAGCGCCTTGTTGTACAGGGTAGAGTTGACGGCACACGAGCACGGGGCAGATCGCCGATGAGATGGACTGACCAAATCAAGGCAGCTTTGGACGTTCCACTGCACGAATCCACCTGTTCCACCAGGAAAGCTGCGGTGCGAGATGAGTGACGAAGGATTGTGAAGCGAGCCACAGACCCTGAAGTGACGACCACGACCACTCTACCAAGAGTGTAACGACTAAGAAGAAGAAGAACTCAGTATCACGATAAACTAAATCATACATACATAAATAGACACACGCCTTTTTCCCCGACGGGGTAGGCAGAGCCTCAATGGACCTCTTTTCACAGTGCGTTGCACCATCGTGGAATATAGATGTGACGAGTGGTGAGCTCATCGCCGCCATTGCTTCCCACGGCTCGGCAAACGCTTTCTTCCAGTAATAACACATTCCACAATAAGCTAGCAGCCAGGACAAATCTTATACCAACGAATCTTACTAACAAAAACCGGGTAATCCCTTAGTCGGCTTTTACAACATCCACGGGAGGAGACGGAGGAATCTATTCTTAGACCGGACACACCATGGAACCAAATCACTCTACAAATATGTCCTCTTTCCGACGTTTTCGAAAAGAGACGTCTACTTTTATTTTATTTCTTTTGCTAGTGTTTTTTTGAGTTATTTTGGTGACATGCTAACGTATTTTTTTTTTCTTTTTACATTTTTTACATTGTTTTTTATACCTTTGTTTGACCACGATCTTATCTGTTGGTAAGTGACGATGTGGCCGAAGATGGAGCACAAAGGTCTAGAAGGCACCTATTCACTCTAGACTTGAAGAGACCAAGATTATAGTTTTCAGGAAAGACAGAAGTGTATTCCACTCCTTAGCAGTTCGCGTTATAAAGGTAGAACTGAAATGGTTTGTGCCAATAGAAGGTATACTAATGAGGTAAGGATGGTACTGAGCCGTACGCCTGCTCGTCCTATGATGAAAAGGTGATGGTGGGATCAGATCGTGCAGTTCCTGGGCGCATTTCCCGAAATGTAACCTATAGAAGATTGAAAGGCACGCAACCTTACGACGGTGCTCGAGACGCAAGAAGTGAATTGCGTGACTTTTCAAATTAATGGAAATTGTTTACCAAAGCTTTAGTAAAACGGCCGCCGTTTTACGAAATGACTTGACTGTGGATTTGACGACTTAGAAGGAGTGTAACGTTGTAAATTATATTGAACAAACATGGACGAACCGTGCGACACCAATTATAAAAAAAAAAAACTAAGATTTATATTCCACTTTCGTAGGGAACAGAGTTATACTTCAGACATAAATAAACTCCCGTGGTTCGTTTTTGAATAAATTGGCAAAAGAGTGATTCACTATACAGATTCCAAACAAAATACTCTAATTGGATGTATTTATGAGTGGAATATTTTATTTGGAGATTTAAAAGTTATTTTTGCATGTATGGTTCTTATGTAATAATACTTAGAATTTTTTTAAAGAAAGAAACTTTTATTTATGACTACAAACAAAGACACACACCAAGAAAAAAAACAAACAAGATCTAGAACAAAAACAAATTACACAGAAATACAAAATAAGGCAATTTGTGTGTTTTTATAATAATTTCGGAGGACGGATCTATTGAAGATCACTTAACACATAGAACAACATCTGGATGGATTAAACGCCACTAACTGGACCTTCTATGCGATGCAACAATGTCTAAAAGATGCAAAGGGCAAGGTCTATAAAACAGCAGATAGACCACAGGGCAATTTGTATGATATGGGTAAATTCAAGAGAAATATCAATAGGGCTCTCAATGGTAGGCAGCGCGTTTGCAATACCGTGGGTGTTGCAGATGTCCATAGGCGTCGGTGACTGCTTTACATCAGGCGGGCCGTCTGCTTGTTTGTCACCTTATTACATAAAAAAAAAGAAAAAAAAAAAGACCAGCGTTGCTGTATGGCAGTGAAGTAAGGGCATAAAAAAGACCCATGTACAACAAGTAAATAAATTTGTAAAAATTAAAAAAACCCTCAACGTAATGAAACGGCTGAACCAATTTTGATCAAACATAGCTAAGAACACTCCCGACAAATTCAACTTTTAAAAAAATAAAACGAAATTTTTCATCCGTTCGGGAGCTACGATGCCACAGACAGACACACACACAAACACAGACACGTCAAACTCACCCCGTCGTTTTTGCGTCGGGGGTTAAAAACACCATACAACAGAAATAGGAATGCTGCGATGGGCAGGTGTAGTTACACTAAAATACAGAGTACAAAACAACTATATCAAGAAGTTTAAAAAAAAAAAAAAGTGATAAAATATCAGAATCAAGGCTGAGATGGTACGGGCATGTTATGCGTAGACCAAAAGACCACGCCGTGAAAAAGTGCCTTTCCATTGCCACTAAAAAGAGGGGAAGAGGAAGACCTCAAACCACATGGTTAACAAATACATAAATAAATAAATAATGCTGGACTGTTCACACAACATTATCTAGCCCCAAGCTAAGCAAAGCTTGTGTTATGGGTACTAGATAACTGATATACTAATACAATATAATACATAGATAAATATTGTTTATTATACATAGAAAATACCCAGAACACCCTGAACAAATAACTGCGATCACACAAATATTTGTTCCGAGGCGGGAATCGAACCCGCAACCTGCTGCGTCGCAGGCCAGCAAGAAATGTCGAATGACAGGAAAATACTTGGCCTAACCACAGATAAATTAATACTACACTAGTAGCCTACCTAACCAAAGACGACACGAACCAGCGAAATACAAGGTGCCACATGATTAGGAAAGCCGATCCGGAGTAACGGGAATGAGCTAGGACAAAGAAGACTTGGCAATTTTTTGCTTCGAGAAGTTTTTCAATCTCAGCCTTTCGAAAAACGAGAGCAGTTCTTTAATAAGTGCGAGCAAAGTAGGTCTTTTCTCGCAGATACTTCCACAGGCAGGTGTTTAATAGTAGATTGTATCATAAGGGAGCAACATAATATTTTTACGGCGAGGGCGCTTTTTTGAATCCAGAGCGAAGTGAGGGATTCTAGAGTAGAATCCCGAGCGTAGCGAGGGATTCTTTAGTAGAATCCTGAACGTAGCGAGGGATTCAAAGTACGTCGCCCGAGCCAAAAATATATGTTGCGCCCGTGTGATACACTCTGCTTTTCATCACCCACTATGAGAAAATAAAAGGCGCCTCATATGTTATTGTATTATTATTATTAAATAAAACAAATGGTTGTTTTTTTGTGTTTTTTTTGTTGTGTTTTTGTGTTTTTTTGGGTGTTTTGTGCTTTTTTGTGTTTTTTTTGTTTTTTTTTTGTTTTGTGTTTTTTGTGTGTATTGTGCTTTTTTGTGTTTTTTTTGTATTTTTTTTTGTGTTGTGTTTTTTTTGTGTTTTTTTGTGTTTTGTGATTTTTTGTGTTTTTGTGTTTTGTGTTTTTTTGTGTTTTTTTTGTGTTTTTGTGTTTTTTTGTGTTTTGTGTTTTTTGTGTTTTGGTTTTTTTGTGTTTTTTTTGTATTTTTTTTTTGTTTTTTGTTTTTTGTTTTTTTTTGTGTTTTTGTGTTTTTTTGTGTTTTGTGTTTTTTTGTGTTTTTTGTGTTTTTTTTTTGTGTTTTGTGATTTTTTGTGTTTTGTGTTTGTGTTTTTTGTGTTTTTTTGTGTTTGTGTTTTTTTTTGTGTTTTGTGTTTTGTGTTTTTTGTGTTTTGTGCTTTTTTGTGTTTTTTTTGGTTTTGTGTTTTTTGTGTGTATAGTGCTTTTTTGTGTTTTTTTTGTATTTTTTTTTTGTGTTGTGTTTTTTGTTTTTTTTGTGTTTTTGTGTTTTTTTTGTGTTGTGTTATTTGTGTTTTTTTTGTGTTTTGTGATTTTTTGTGTTTTGTGTTTTTTTGTGTTTTTTTTTGTGTTTTTGTATTTTTTTTGTGTTTTGTGTTTTTTGTGTGTTTTGGTTTTTTTGTGTTTTTTTTTGTGTTTTTTTTTTGTGTTTTGTGTTTTGTGTTTTTTGTGTGTATTGTGTTTTTTTGTGTTTTTTGTGTTTTGTGTTTTTTTGTGTTTTTTTTGTGTTTTGTGTTTTTTGTGTGTTTTGTGTTTTTTTGTTTTGGGTTTTGGGCCGTCGTACCAGCCAGTATTTATTCAAACAATATTTGCATTCGAATTATTTGGCGCTGGTTCCAAATTCAATAAGTGCGCCGCAATTATCTTTGCCGCGCACTTTTTGAATTAGGAACTTAATAAGTGCGCCGGAAAACTCATTACTGCCCGCTAAAAGTTTCTCATAGAAAACACCACCGTTGGGTGCACTTAAAGGCGAACCCAGTCGTCCTTTTCGAATAGATGGGATGAAAAAAAATTTTTTTTATTTATTTATTTACTATTATTATTATTAGAATTTCTGGTATTATTATTAGAACAGATCAAAAACATAAATGAAACCAAATCACTATCAGAAGGCCTTCCTTCTCCTTAAGATGCTGGCTGCATTGCCACGCTGAATGGCGATTCCGTTGAGCCAGATAAGAGCCAGCTCTCGGGTCACGCGTTGCTTTGACCAGACGCCTGAAATAATTTTGAAAATTCTAAGTGTCTGGTACCACACTGATCCAGAGTCTCGACCCCGAAAGGATCAAATAAGTAAGTTTTGTCGAGACATGCATAATTGCGCCGTTTGAGGTCCTCAGCCGAAATGTGTTTTGATTTAGGAACTTGAATATTTTACTTATGCCCGTATACCATCGAGCAACACGGAAGGAGGCCTGCAATGCTCTAAGCCATATCCTCAAGGAACAGTTCTGGAATAAGGACTTTGTGTACCGCGACCAAATAGATCGAATGTATTTTTTTTATGCAAAAATTATACTGGCTGGTTACTGATGGGAGAGACGCCGGCCGGCGGCTTCGGCTGTACAGGTTAAAAAAAAGAAAAAAAAAAACTCCCATTTTTGTTTTTCTTGCAATTTTTTTTGCGCCTTTTCCTTATTTTATTTTGTTTCTTCGTAATACAATCGATTAATGAACCCATTTTAAACTCTGTGTAAGAGATTTGTTGTTTTATAGTTGGGTGGTTAGAATTAAAAAGGCTTGAAGACTAAACATTTCAATAATAGATTTCCTTTATAGCAAAATTAGAATAACCTACAGACAAATCGTCAAAAAGTGTTTTATATTTAGGAACAGAATAGTTTTTGCTACGACGCGCTACGCTGTTCGCGCAGGTGTGTAGGTCCGTCCGTAGCACATCAGGGGCCCAATTCTACCATTTTTAAAGAAAAACCATTATTGTACTATGCAATTACAATTCAATTATAATTGTCATTAAAAATGGTAGGTAGTCTGTTAAATTTATGATTTTACGAATTTTTACTAAGAAAGATTTTACGATTTTTTTTAGATGGTCACAATTCAAACCATTGATGTTAGTAGAATACCAAAATTGACAAAGTCACAAGTATGAGACAATTCATTAACAATTTGAATACAATTGGTTTAGTAGAATTAGGCCTCAGTGTGTATGTTCTGTGGCGTATTTTACAAATGGATGGCTATGAGGAGGCCTATTTGTAGCAGTGGACGTCTATCGTCTGATGATGACGTCTGGATCAAGCAGCTGTACTAATTATTTTCTGTTTTGTTTCAGATAATTAAGTATATTGTAGTGACTGGAAACTTCCTCAGTCCGGTGTTCTAAAACCCCTTGTAAATAAAATTTATTAATATTTTCTTAATAAGAATACACACATAAATAGGTAGTCTTTAATATAAAATAAACAAAAGCTATTAAAGAAACAATGGTGTCTTCATTTGAAAATCGCTCCACAATCAAATGGAAATTCAAGTGAAAATTCGCGACCAAATAATCCGAATTTTACTAAGCTGTCTGAATTATCGAGTTTCAAGTTTTAAAAACACCAGCTCTAAATGAGATAGTAATCTATCTATATATATAAAACAAAGTCGTGTTAGTTACACCACTTATAACTCAAGAACGGGTAAACCGATTTGGCTGAAAATTGGTGGGGAGGTAGCTTAGAACCAGGATATTGACATAGGGGGAAGGGGTAGGAGGGACCGGGGGCTACCCGTGCGAAGCCGGGGCGAGTCGCTAGTAGGTACTTATATAAAAGTTATACATTCTAAAAAGTTCTAATTAAAAAGTTAGGTTATAAAATCCAAAATGGAGGCGACACCCTCGACCGACGCAAAAGCACCTTCACCACCCCCTGACCGTGCCCAGGGTCACGGGCCCAGCAAGCTGGAACGGAGGATGTCCCACTTCAAAGAATACAAGTTCTTCCGCTCCTTCAGTGCCAAGGTCGAAAACTGGCCTATGAGGAAAGCAGAACAGCTCTGGAGGAAGATGAGGGAACGAAAAATAGCAGGTGAGTGCAAAAATTTACCGCCCAACGTGGGGCTCGAACCCACGACCCTGAGATTAAGAGTCTCATGCTCTACCGACTGAGCTAGCCGGGCTTGTGTTAAGATTGTTGAAATTATTGTACTATATATACAATTGATTACGTCAACAAAGCTAATCTGTGGTTGTATGATAGCTGCTATAAACATCGACTCTTCCCGCCATTTTCAAAATGAGACGTCGTATACTTTTGTTTATTTCCTAGTGTTTATTCGAGTTATTTTGTGTAATTTAGGTGGCATTTTATCCAATGTAGCTTGTCTATAGACCACAAGTGTAATGAAATGAAATGGAAGTGTATTGCGTGACTTTTCTAATTGGTGTAAATTGTCTACCAAAGGTTTTGTAAAACGGCCACCGTTTTACTAAAACATGACTTGACTGTGACTTTGACGATTTGGAAGGATTGTAACGTTGCAAATTATATTGAAAACACAATAATAAATTATACTAAAAATGGCAAATGCACAAGCCATGTTACGCCAAATATAAAGACTCTGAAAAACTTGGAATATAGACGTGACAAGTGGTGAGCTCATCGCCGCCACTGCCTCCTACGACTGACTCGGCTAACGCTTTCTTCCAGTAATAACACATTCCATAAAGCTAGCAGTCAGGACAAATCTTATACCAACGAATCTTATCAACAAGTCTGGATATCCCTTAGTTGGCTTTTACGACATCCACGGGATGAGACGGAGGTGTACCTATATTCATAGGCCGGACACACCACAGTACAACTATAAGAAATCATGATGTTCTTACGTAGGGCTCAGTACCCAAAGGGTGAAAACGGAATCCAAAAAAAACATAAATACACTTCCTCCACAAATTCCCCTGCGATGGGGCCCCATAGAGTTTTCCGATCAAGAAATGACAGTGCTAACGCGATCGAATTTCACTAGGCACGCCATCTATTTTTGACTTGAGTAAACCCGTACAACCCTACAAAATGCGTCGTTTAGGAGGTGTATGCATGTATTGTTTATTTATTTTTCCTATTTTTACCGCAGGTTATGTAATTATGAAAGAAAAAAAAGAAAGAAAGAAAGACCACCATTTATTCACCAAAGATCAGCCAGTTATATAAAATAAATAAATAAATAATGCTGGACAGTTCACACAACATTATCTAGCCCCAAGCTAAGTAGAGCTTGTGTTATGGGTACTAGATAACTGATATACTTAATACAATATATTACATAGATAGATATTTTTTATTATACATAGAAAATACCCAGAACACCCTGAACAAATATCTGCGATCGCACAAATATTTGTTCCGAGGCGGGAATCGAACCCGCAACCTCCTGCGTCGCAGGCCAACCTTCGCCCGTCGCGCCACTGAGGTCGTTATACAAAATACAATTTTAGAAAAGAGATAAAAAATAGGAAAATACAAAACTGACAAAAGAAAATAAGGTATGGTTGTTTGGTGAAAAGGCAACGTCTCAGCTTTTTTGTGCCATTTACATATTCTTATTACAGCATAAGCATTATTAAGCATTCTGAATATTCACAGTTTCTTAATTTTAATTTTCCCGTCATGGTGCAACCCACGGTGAAAATAGGCCTATTCAATTCAATTCAATTCAATACAATACATTTATTTCAGGCAACAGTGAAAAATGTACATTGTACCTAGACAAAGGCCCATAGTAATATATACCTTACAACTAACATACATATAAAGATATTTATAACTTAATCTAACACACGTGTGATCGCCGACGCGTCGCGGCCCGGGGGACAGACGTGACAGACGGCCCATGAACCGCCGGAACTTCACCCCTTTCGGCCAGAAGTCAGGGCTCAAGTAGATCTTCAGATCCTCCGTAGGGACCCTCACCATAAATGAGCTAAAGCCCACATTATGACGAGAGTCCAACTTCACGACCCTCAATCCCACTCCGACTTTCCTCTTGACGTACTCCACCACTTCTGCGGCCTTCACGTCGAAGTAGACGCGGGACACGTAGATCTGCGTAGTGGATAGCTCCGCTCGGAAGTGCTGCTCACTGGATAGATGGTGAGTACCACACTGGTTCCGGCTAGAGGGCTTCCGTTTCTTCCTTATCACCTCTATAAAGCCCTCTGCATCACAGGACGCACATCACGTATATGCATATATACGCTCTGCCTACCTCTACGGGGAAAAAGGCGTGTGTCTAATGTATGTATGCATGTTCAGGATAACTTACGTACTTGATAATAGTGCTCCAGTTGTTCTGGAAACATTATTTTCAGGCCTAAATTTATTTAATATTTTATAAATTAAATCACCTATATACAATCTACATCAATTAAGTCCCCATTCAAGCCGTCTCGACTTAAATCAGTCTCTTTGTTTAAAGCTTAACAGCGCTTAAAATAGAACCAGGTTTCATTTAAACCTCTGTGGAAGTTTTTCACTCGTAAATTAATCTTATAGAAAGTGTGAAGGGTTGTAAAAAACCTTTTTTAACTCCCGAATAAAAATAGGGATGTAATAAGTTCGAGGTCTTATTGTGTCTGTCTGTATACACTGTACGTTTTTTTTATTTTTAACTTAGTGAATTACGGAACAAGCAGATTGACTGGTGTTAAGCGGTAACCTCTGCCTTTAAGCTGAGGCTGGACCTGCTTAGCCGCACTCGTAGGGAAATACCAATTTTTACCCATTCCATCACGTAGGGTCACAGAATAAATATTAGTGTAGGATCTTGTTTTATGTTTGACGACCTCTGTGGCGGGGCGGGCGAACGTTCGCCTGCGACGCCGGAGGTTGCGGGTTCGATTCCCGCCTCGGAACAAATATTTGTTCAGGGTGTTCTGGGTATTTTCTATGTATAATAAAAAATATCTATCTATGTAATATATTGTATTAAGTATATCAGTTATCTAGTACCCATAACACAAGCCCTGCTTAGCTTGGGGCTAGATAATGTTGTATGGACTGTCCAGCATTATTTATTATTTATTATTATTATTATTATGTTTGACGACCTCTGTGGCGGGGCGGGCGAACGTTCGCCTGCGACGCCGGAGGTTGCGGGTTCGATTCCCGCCTCGGAACAAATATTTGTTCAAGGTGTTCTGGGTATTTTCTATGTATAATAAAAAATATCTATCTATGTTATATATTGTATTAAGTATATCAGTTATCTAGTACCCATAACACAAGCTCTGCTTAGCTTGGGGCTAGATAATGTTGTCTAAACTGTCCAACATTATATATTTATTTATTTATTTATGTTTAAGTTTAAAACCCTATGGGTATTTTTTTGTGTTTTGTATTTCTTTTTTTTGTTTACAATCTATTATTTTTTATTTTTTATTTATATTAAGTGTGTGTGTGTGTGTGTGTGTGTGTGTGTGCTAAAAAATATTCTTTCTTCTTTAACAATGCATTGTCTCATAGGTCACGTCTATAGACACATAGGTTGCGTCCTAGGTATACCTAGGACGCATCCTATGTGGCTTTGCACTGATGCGCCCGCCACCCTGAGACATAAAGATGAAAAGTCTCATGTGTCTGTAATTTCACCGGCACCCATACCACAGAATAAATATTAGATACCCTTCAAACCGGAACTCAGCAATGAGAGCACTACTGCTTTGCGGCAGGAATATGTATGGTAGTACTACCCCGGACGAACTCTTTCAAAAAAAGCTCTACTACTAACAAAATTATGTATTTATGTCTGTCTGTATCTCTGAATACATATTTCTCATGTGCTACGTAACTCCGGAACGGGTGCTCTAATTTCAATAAGGTTTTGTTGTATGAAAGATGTTGTTTACGAGATGATTCCTAGCTATGTTTAGTGCATGTTGGTGCAGTCGTTGTCTGATGTGGCGACATCTAGTCCAGAATAGATAGAAGATTAGCTTTGGACCACAGAATAGTTACAGTTTCTTGTATGCAACCATTTCTTGATCTCACATGTAATAATGTTTTTTTTTTTTTTTTTTTTTTTAACGTGAGGAAATGCCTTTATTCGTTTCCACCCGCTGGGTAAGCGGGCTGGGGTATGTCGGGCTCGCCTAAAGACGGCACTACCGACTAAAACCTCACGATGTCCCTCTTCCACGGCAGGAGACGGGGCCGACATGTAATAATGTTAGTCCAAGAGACTGCAACTTATAATACAGTGTGTTGTCATCGCAAGCTGCGGCTATTTATAATGATAATGTTCAGCCAAAACAAGTTTATGGTAATATCTCAGTAATTTTATATCATATAATCTTCGACCAAAGTAAAATAAACATATAATTATAAAAGTACCTACAAAGCCAAAAGGATATTGACAACAATAGATAAAAAAAAATCTCATTTCCATTATAAGAATTTTTACAATATCAGCAAATAACGTGGTTTTTTTTCAAAAGGTTGTTCCCAAACATTTGACTTTTCAAAGATACAGTGTCTTGACTTCACACGTCAGCACTGCATTATACGAGCTAGACACATACTGATGTGCTCCCATATGTGTTCCGATGGCGAAATTGTAATGGAAGCAATTGTGTTAAATATGACTAGATTCACATTAGTAAGTTGTGTTGTGTTCTGGCGCGTTCTGTCGCGGTGACAATCGGTCAACGCTCGGTCGCGCCAAAGAAGTAGTGGGGATCTGTCGCGCCACAACACGCCACATCAATGTGAATCTGTAATTACGACACGTAACCGCGAGGCATGCAGGTTCATTCCGTATCTAGATATTGAATTTTTTGTTTCACTCTTCTTTAAAAAAATGTTCGATGAACTTATCGAGTTAGTACGGTAATATAGAGTACTCTATGACACTAAATATAAGGAATATAATGTAATAAATATAAACACCACAACTCTCACACGATGAATGATCTGAAAATGCGCCATATTGCGCCACAACACTACACATCAGTAATGAACACTCCGCGACACAGGAAGGCGCCCCAACACACCCCGACACAACAATATGAACCTAACACAGTAAGTGTTGTCTGTCTGTCTGGAATGCCATACGGTGTTGATGGTAGTTGTAGTGACAGCGATGAGACACCAGAATCCACTGCGCCGACGACGATGACGAAACGAACACAAGCTATATTCCTACCCGCGCGCCCCACTACACGAGCCGAGCGGGCTGCAGCTCGCACTGAGCGGATTAGTGCTAAGCGAGACGCAGGTGGAGTGCGTCGCGTTCACTCACCTTGAAAAAGGCTCTCGAAACGGGTCGAAACAATGTCGGTGCTGACATCGATTTAACGGTACGTGAAAATTTCCCGTTTTTATAAAATAATTGATATGATTCACGAAAGTTTTTATAGTAAAATATGAACCTATCTTAATATTAATACGGTTTGTATAAGTTTAAGCATTTTATTAACTTGGTCTTACCAGTCTTCCTGTACTCACTTCTGATAGATTCTCAATATAAATGAGAAGATTTTTTTCCGATTTTTCCTCATGGATCTGGACTGGTTTAAATGTTGTTTTCAATTTATATAGTTAGTTTATGGAGGAATCTTTTAGTATCTAAGAAAATCCGTTTAAGTACTACGGCAAATGCAGGAAAATGTGAGTGTAAGAAAGGATAATATTTTTCTTACTAGCCTTCATCACAGCGGCAGCTGTGCTTCTGTAAAAGCACTAGACTGCCTTCATAACATTTTATACTCTCGTTAGCTTCAAATTGGATTTCCCAACCATTTGTGTTTAGTTAGGATTCAGCTACTGGCGCGTATACTGCGACTCAAGGCCGTAGGCAGGTAGGGGGGGAAGCCCCCCGAATGTGTTAAAAAAGGCAAATAATATTATCTTATCTTATCTTATAATATATTATCTTAATGCCTTACCAACTCACCGTTTTACCAACTTACTAAAATATTTTCAACTCATTTTTTGTTGCTTATGTAAGTTGGCAGATGTCCTTAAATCCAAAATTTCCCAATGCCTGAAGACCAAATTTTGTTGTTTAACCGATTTTGTTGTTTAAATGGTGTTTAACCGATATGTCCTGCCCATACTCACTTACGGATCCAAGACATGGCCACTTTTAGACCACATACCCAATACCGGACG
The DNA here is from genome assembly GCA_932527175.1 of Operophtera brumata. Lineage (NCBI taxonomy): Eukaryota > Metazoa > Arthropoda > Insecta > Lepidoptera > Geometridae > Operophtera > Operophtera brumata. The sequence goes on from OW052229.1 coordinate 5,253,924, forward strand.
GCAAAAAGAACCAACAAGTCTATACTTGACCAGCTGGCCATCAAGACCAGACTCTCCACCATCTGCTACCACCATCTGCTACCAGCGAGTTCTTAGTTATTTTGGACACATAGCCCGAAGACAGCCAGATAACCTTGAGAAACTGGTTGTAGTGGGAAAAGTGGATGGAAAAAGACCGCGCGGCCGATCACCTTGTCGCTGCATGGTCTGATCAAGTCAAGGCACTTACTGGCCTGCCTATCACCGTTGCCCTGAGACAATCCGAGGATAGAACAGCGTGGAAGGAGCTCATCAGCATCTATACTAAATCCTTTCAAGACGGGCACGACCTTCAGTAATGAAGAATACGACGAAGAAGAAGACCAAATACCGAGATTTGACGTCGCACAAAGGACGTGGGTAGAGACAAATTTTATTAATTAATATACTTATATGCTTATATTTTAATATATAGTTGTTACATATTGTCCAGAGCTCCAACCCCCCTCCCCCTATGTAAGTGCCTGGCTACGGCCTCGCTGTGACTTCGTGTTGGATATAAAATCGTATAGGTATCTACTACGTTTTAATTGGAAATGGAAAAGCAATTCAATAATATTATTTGTTCGAAATTGGATGGAGGTTTTACTCTGTCACCTCCCCAAAGCAACCCCAAACCGATAATTTCGATGAAATTTGGTACTTACAGAGATGACCTAAAAGATTAACCCGTGCCTAACGAAATGTATTATAATTTTACGGTACATTACGCTATATATTTTTATTAAAGATGCTATGCTCGCATTTTAATCCAATGCGGTTTTCAGTTCGTATAACATAGGTTAATTTGACCCCCACGTACGCGGGCGGAACCGCGTGAGGCTAGAGGCTAGTTTACTCATAAATAGGACACCAAAATGTCACACCATTAATGTAATATAATTAATAGTACCTATCCAATTGGTATTTTGAAGGTTCCTTACCTCAAAATGAAAAACGGAACCACTGTAGGATCACTTTGTTGTCCATCTGTCTGTCTGTCAAGACACTTTTTCTCAGGAACTCGTCGTGGTATCAAACTGAAATTCATATTAAATACTCAAGTCCACTGTCCCTTGGAGCTGTGAAAAAATGAAACTTCTAAGCCAAAGCAATCAAAAGATACAGCCGTTTATGCTGAAAATTTTCGCCACTTGCAAGGGAATCAAAACCTACAGGGTACTTCCCGTGAACACAGAATCTTTAAGTTTGGTACGAAGCAACGTCTTAAAGCACAGATAAAGGAAAATTTGCGAAAAGCATAAATGTTTAGTTACATCATATAATAAAAATAATTTTAATAATTTTAAACTTACTTCCCCTTTTCCTCATGATGATTTCATTTAGCAATAAACATACCATAAACTTTTACTTATATACCTACAGGTTTGTACAGAACCCTCGGTGCGCGAGTCCCACTTGCACTTGGCCGGTTTTTATTTGTCTAGGTGACTACCAACATTTTTCAAAATGTCCATTCTTTAGTCTAACAGTAATTTTTTAGACTTGTTGGTCTGACATGGATGTTTTTTTGTGAGACCTTTCTGCCCGTGTGACCATCTCTCTTTCCAAGCGGCGTGAGATCGCTGATTTATCTTTTATCTGAAAATCACGTCTCGTATTCGATGGTACGTTCTTATAACTAACAGAATAAACTTCTACGCAATATTAATTGCGGGGACAGTATAGTAGATTATTGCTTCATTATCCCGCACCGAAAACCAATTAAAATTTTTCGTCCAAACAATTTGCGGGTTATTCGGAGATGTGGTTTACGAGTTTCCTGTTCTTTGAACCAGAATAGAATGCGCGGGAATTACAGGTTTACAGCCAAAAATTTCAACTGTTTTTTTTTAAAATTTATGTAATTATAAGCGACCATGTTGCCCAATCAAAATCCTCTACCAACCACTAATTTTACAAATGACAGTGGCGTATTTGACAGTGGTGTGTTTGGCTGTGGCGTGTTTGACAGTGGTGTGTATGGTAGTGGCATGTTTGACAGTGGCTTTTTTTTTTTAAATTTTTCTTCGAAAATTTGGCCTCAGAATACAAAATGTGGCGTCAAAAATGGTATAAGAAAGCACTTACTTACTTACTTAAAGTATTGCGGAAAATATCACTACGTAAAATCTAAGCCTAAACATTTCGCCCTATCTGGTGGGTCAACGTCATCGTGGCATTTGAAACTCCTCGGCCAAGGGCCCTTAAGGAGGTTCCTCATTGCTATTTTTATGTGTTTTGGTTGTACTGGCTAGATTAGATCGAAAGAGCCACTATAAACGCGATCGTAAACTTCAAGCGAACTAGTGATGTCTGGCGTAACTCCGAATGTTCGCAAACGGTGTGCAATTTAAATTCCGAATATTTAAGCCCCGACGCAAAAATGACGGGGTGTTATAAGTTTGAAAGAAAGAAAGAAAGAAAGAAAAATTCTTTATTTGTAACGGCACACATGGATAGGACAAAAAACACTCGACAAATAAAATAAAAAATAATAGGTAATACATACAAAAGGCAAAAACTAAGTACTTCTACAATTAATAGAGTGTCTCTCAGTGCCATCCACGCAGCAACGTCACAAATTGGAGTCCGACTCAGCATGACGACGACGTTGACATGCATGTTGCATGTTGACGTGTCTGTGTGTGTGTGTGTGTGTGTGTGATGTGTGTGTGTGATGTGTGTGTGTGTGTGTGATGTGTGTGTGTGTGCGTGTGTGTGCGTGTGTGTGTGTGTGTGTGTTTGTCTGTGGCATCGTAGCTGCCAAACGGATGAACCGTTTTTTTTATCGTGAATTTGTTAGTTGTATAAATCGTTTCAGCAGTTTCATTGCGTTGAGGGTTTTTTAATTTTTACAAAATTAATCACTTGCTTACAATGTTTTCTTCAGCTTATTATGGAAATATAAGAAAAACACGATCAATTACAATACTAAGCTTCTTAAATGGAGTTTGTAATTCTTTTAATAGTTGTAGAGCTTTTTTTGTTAAAGAGGTCGTTCAGGGAAGTACTACCTCCATACCAGTTTCTGCCGCAAAGCAGTAGTGTTCAAATTGCTGTATTTCGGTTTGTAGGGCGGTTGCTGTGTGCCAGTGAAATTACAGGCACATGCTACTTTTCATCTTTGTCTCAGGGTGGCGGGCGCAGTGCAATGCCACATAGTGTGCGTCCTAGGTGGACGTGACGTAGGTAATGCATTGGTTACCGCTTAACACCAGGTTTTCCATCTGCTTGTTCCGTTTTTCAAGAAGACTTTCTTTCCAAGCTTTCTTTCCTTTGCCTTGTACAACCAAGTACCAACCCAAGTTACAATCCTATTGCCTAACTAATCAGTGACCAGTTAGAACTTACTTAGCTAGATCTATTATTTTATCTGTGGCTAGATGGAAAAGAAAAAGTGTAATTTCACCGGATACTAAAAAAACAGCGAAAATAAATAAAACACAGCGCAAGATTTTAGCGCGCGTTTGCTATTGTTAGAAAGAAGGTTCCCGCGCTATAGAAATTGGTCTACGCCGCTGGTACGACTCATATTTTGGGTAAAACTGTACATTAATCTTGGACGACCTAACTGGACGACCTCTGTGGTGCGGCGGGCGAACGTTCGCCTGCCACGCAGAAGGTTGCGGTTTCGATTCCCGCCTCGGTACAAATATTTGTGCAATCTGTAGATATTTGTTCAGGGTGTTCTGGGTATTATCTATATATAATAAAAAAATATCTATCTATTTTATATATTGTATTAAGTATATCAATTGTCTAGTACCCATAACACAAGCTCTGCTTAGCTTGAGGCTAGGTAATGTTGTGTGACTTGTCACATATGTAACGTTTTGCAAAGCTTGCATGCCTATACCTACCTATCTTTATACAAATCTAATACATACGTCTATGTTATTGTTATTTATGTTATTTTTATAAGCTTTAATAAGTTATGCATAAACGTACCTAGTTTTTTATTAATTTTTGTATAGTTCTAGGATACCTACACTGGAATTTGTACTTATTCCTATATTATGTAAAAAAGAACGTATAAAAAATATAAAATAAAAATGTTGTGTGAACTGTCCAGCATTTTTATTTATTTATTTCTGTCGTAGTTGTAGTTGTAGTGTCCTCTTTATTCAACCCTGTCCCATCCCTACAGGTACTCACCCGTCGATAAAAGGTACTCGTGCCAATATGGAGGACATAAAACGTTCTACTAGATGAGCCGATTGTAAAAGTGACAATTTGTAATAAGGATATACAATATTATAGAGTATTGACTTACCATCGTCACGTGTGTACACTCTTTACCCGACTACAGCGAAGCAGAAAGGAGGGCTATGGTTTTGACTGGTTTGTAAGGAATAGTGCCGGTGAAATTACAGGCACATGAGACTTTTCATCTTTTTGTCTCAGGGTGGCGGGCGCAGTGCAATGCCACATAGGGCGCGTCCTAGGTGGACGTGATCTATGAGGTAATGCACTGTTCATAGGCAGAGGTTACCGCTTAACATCAGGTGGGCCATCTGCTTGCTCCGTCATTCAAGTAGTATAAAAAACAAAACAAAAATGTTACAGAGTATTGGGTCAAAAGTTGGATAAATAAAATCAATACAACAAAAAGAAGGGTTCAACAAACGGGTTTTTTTTATTATCTATATTTCACGAGATATTCAATAAAAACCGCTTTATCGAGCGGCGCGTGCCGTTTTTTTTGTATGAAGATTTCTGCCTGGCGGTGGCGCAGTCTTAAGTCTATGAGACTGGCCAATCAAACATCTCAAAGCGTGGAGCAATCCACCTATTTTTAATGAGAGTTCCACTCCAATGATTCATGAGTAAACTCATAGAGTAAACAAACGTAATGAAACATTAAACCGCGGTATAAATTAAACTGAAGAGCGTTATCATCGCGGCATAACGAGTGGAAACGCTGGACATTTGCCAAATCTGCTGTAGATGTTTTTACAGTTGAATGGGTGAAACAGTATGAAAGTATTGATTGCCTTGACAAATACATCTATAGTTTAGTAAGTTTTCATACTTGTGTTTTTGAATAATTGAACACATCTAGACATTAAATTTAAATGTAACCCAAAAATTCCGTTCCAGCGGGACCCGAACCCGCAACCTTGCCTGTGATCGGCAATGGACTTTGAACAGAAGGTTTCTAATGAAACACCTGTAGATGGCTCCCATCGGCGCTATAGCCGAGTTGATAGTGCCCACAAATTTCGTCTTCAGCGTCATAGTGTTCTATGGCCGAACTGGTAAAGGCATTGCCGATCACAGGCAAGGTTGCGGGTTCGAGTCCCGCTGGAACGGAATTTTTGGGTTACATTTAAATTTAATGTTACCCATAAAGTGTGGTTACACTTGTAAAATTATAAACTACATCTAGACATGAATTTACACTAGCAGAAATCACAGCTATAATATGTGGATCGTGAATAATAATCCAGGTTTTGGACATTGTTGTGACAGCTTTATTAAATTACATATAGGAACACTTTTTACCACAAAGTAGATAACGTAATTATCGACTTACTTTATATCTATGGTAGGCCGGGTTCGAAGTGATAATTATAATTATCAAGATAAATATAGGTTGATAATAATAAAATATAGGTTGATTATAATATATAATATCTTGGTAATAATAACGCAGATTTAAGTTGTATTTTCAAAATCGTTTCTTCAGATACAGATAACCCCCGGTCTACTCTTCCCGCCATTTTCGAAAAGAGGCGTTGTCTACTTTTATTTTATTTCTTTTCCTAGTGTTTTCTTGAGTTATTTTGTGTTATTTTGGTGGCATTTTAACTAATGTAGCTCGTTTAAAAAGCACAAGTGTAGTGAAATGAAATGGAAGTGAATTGCGTGACTTTTGAAATTGGTGGAAATTGTCTACCAAAGTTTTAGTAAAATTGGCCACCGTTTTACTAAAACATGACTCGACTGTGACTTTGACGACTTGGAAGGAGTGTAACGTTGCAAAATATATTTAAAATACAATTAGTGAAAATACAGATACTTGAAAATGGCAAATGCACAAGCCGTGCGGCGCCAATTATAAAAAAAAACAAAAAAAAAACCGGTCTAGTTAACGCAGTTGAGGTTGATGAGGATGATATTCCACTCATCAATTTAATTAAGTAGTATGTAGTTGATTAACTTCTCGTATTTTGGTTCGCAAGTTTTTATTCACGCAATTATAAACAAAAAAATAATAAAAGATTATCTAGATTGTAAAATGTGTATAATTTATTTACTTGCTTCTAACATAAATGTTGATAGGCATAATATCTGTTTCATAATTATAAAAGGGTTTTTTTTAATTTTGTTTTTATTTTATTATATAAGACAACCAACACAGGTTTACAATAATACATTCAAAAAACAAAACAAGGTCTTAATGTTAGTGTTCCCATAATTATAGGGTATCACAGCGTGCGCAAGAAATACAACAATTAACAGCTTATTACAGGGATACATACTAAAATATAGGATAAGAAATATAAAATACTTATTACATAATACTAAGACAAAGGATAATAATTTATATAATCTCATATATTATATCATATATTTAATCTCATATATTTATATTATATCAAAGGATTATGGCGATGAGCTCACCACTCATCACGTCTATATTCCACGATGGTATATACTACTGGAATGGGGGAGCAAGGAGATGGCCCACCTGATGTTAAGCGGTAACCTCTGCCTATGAACAGTGCATTACCTCATAGGTCACGTCCACCTAGGACGCGCCCTATGTGGCATTGCACTGCGCCCGCCACCCTGAGACATAAAGATGAAAAGTCTCAAGTGCCTGTAATTTCACCGGCACCCTTACCCTTCAAACCGGAACACAGCAATGCGAGCACTACTGCTTTGCGGCAGAAATAGGTACGGTGGTAGTACTTCCCCGGACGAACTCTTTCACAAAAAAGCTCTACTACTACTATGATAGCTACTATACTATGATACTATGATGATGTGATAGCTATTTCGTAAAAAATACCACAAAATGCAAAAGTTGTGGGGATGGTAGAAAACTCGCTTCGCTCACCCTAAAAGTTAGATTAATAGCCCGATTAACAAAAGATTATATGCCTGCAAATTATATTTGGCTATACCTTGACAATTCATATTTTTCCCTACAATTCTTAAAAAGTGTGTAAATTCACAAAATATTTGATTGAGAGTTATTTATAAGTACTACCTACCTATCTATGACGACCTCTGTGGCGCGGCTGGCGATGGTTCGCCTGCGACGCAAGAGGTTGCTGGTTCGATTCCCGCCTCGGAACAAATATTTGTGCGTTCTGCAGATATTTGTTCAGGGTGTTCTGGGTGTTTTCTATGTATAATAAAAAATATCTATCTATGTATTGTATTATATTAAGTATATCAGTTATCAAGTACCCATAGCACAAGCTCTGGCTTAGCTTGGGGCTAGATAATGTTGTGTGAACTTGTCCAGCATTATTTATTATTATTATTATCTACATCCAATTCCCAATGTTTTGCGGTGTTATTTGAAGCATCACCGTAAAGTAGGTACCTTAAACGACTTAGATAGGTACCTACCTAAGCTAAAAGTCTGTTCATGCGTAGAGAAGTCCTTTCGAGTCTGGTGGTTCGGCATGTAGACCATTGAACCTATTTTCGTTTTCATAACGAACTTTTTTGTCCAGATATTTTCAATATTTTTCGGTGTTGACGGATGAAAATTGTTTTAGATTAAAATTGAATTAAAATTGTTTCGTCCAACGAAAACATGTATTAAAAACTGGATTTTATGAAATAAGCAAACATTGTTAATTTCGAGTGTTCGATTGAAAAAAAAAAACTTTAACGCTGTGCTTTTTTTAGTTCCTATTTATATTAGAGGTGAACTTTAACATTCTTTTTCAAACTAGCCAAGAAAAACTTAAAATATTTTGTTTGAGCACGGCCGTACTGTTTTTTACTTAACGACAGACGTAGGAAGCAAGTTCCGCTGCGTTTCATAACCACTCAAGGGAAGTTTTAGGATAAAAGTTAAGTTTCTTATGCGCAGTTTTGTAATCAATCATCAATATATATAAAATCGTTGCGTGACTGACTGACTGACTGACTGACTATAAGCCGTAAGTCCTAGAAACCTGAAATTTGGAGGGTACGTTCCTTTTGTTGTCTAGGGGTGCACTAAGAAAGGATTTCCAGAAATTCAACCCCTAAGGGGGTCCAGGGGGGTGTTTAAGTTTGTATGGAAAAGTACACGTGGACAAAGTCGCAGGCATTCCACTAGTATATTATATACAACGACCTTTGTGGCGCGGCGGGCGAACGTTCGCCTACGACGCAGGAGGTTGCGAGTTCGATTCCCGCCTAGGAACAAATATTTGTGCGATCTGCAGATACTTGTTCAGGGTGTTCAGGGTATTTTCTATATATAATAAAAAAATATCTATCTATGTAATATGTATAGTATTATTTTATCTGTGGTAATATATTGTATTAAGTATATCAGTTGTCTAGTACCCATAACACAAGCTCTACTTAGCTTGGGGCTAGATAATGTTGTGTGAACTGTCCAGCATTATTTATTATTATTTTTACAGACAGGAACACGTACTGGTTATCTTACCTTCTTTTTATTTATAGATAGGACAACGAAAATCTAACATTATTAATTTACGGATTTTATTATCACACTTTTTGTGTTTAATTCAATTTTAAATGTAATCTTCAAATAGACCGTGGTTACCGATTTGTGCTACTGACTGTACCTATTATTTTCAGGCACCTTCAGCAGACCTAAGTAGTAGGATAAATTCATTGAATACCCTTAACTGATTGATTGAGGCTGGAATAAAATCAGCGCCTGAAAAAAGTAAATTAAAAATGAGCCGCTTGCTCTTTCAGATTGATCAGGCGTTTGTGATTTCAATGTAAGCTTTTATTCTAATGACAGCATCGATGGTCGAAGAATGACAGGACGTGATTTTATTTTTTCTTCGCTTTGAGGTACTTTAAAGCTTTAAAACTCGAGCTTCTAAGGGTTTTGGGGGAGACAGAAAATGTTTTATTTCAGGCAACATACCTATTAACAAGAGTTCAGTCCCTTCCTACCTAAAATCCTTGTTGTAAGTACAGAATCAGAAAAGTCTTTCTTGTAAACTGTTTCAACATAGGATGATAGGTTTTTTATATAGAAGAAACGGTTTTCCCATTCCGGACATATAATCACACTAATATTATATATGCGAAAGTTTGTGAGTGTTTTTGTTACTTCTTCACGCTGAAACGGCTTAACGGATTTGGATATAATTTGGAATGGAGATAGCTGAACTCATGGAATAACGCAAAAACACATTTTTATCCCGATATTCCCACGGTATCGAGACTTACGCGGGTGAAACCGCGGGGCGCTGCTGGTATTAAATAAAGTACTTATAACTAAAATAAATAAAAAATACTAAATCAAGGAGTGGGAGAGAGAGAGAGAGAGAGAGAGAGAGAGAGAGAGAGAGAGAGAGAGAGAGAGAGAGAGAGAGAGAGAGAGAGAGAGAGAGAGAGAGAGAGAGAGAGAGAGATATATCTAAGAAGTTATTTTTTTAAACGAGAATGAACTTTTGGCGCAATCTGTACTTTAGTGTTGTTCGACAAGAACAGTATATTTTTTTTAGTTTTGTTAGACCTTTGTTTGACCGCGATCTCACTTGTTGGTAAGTGACGATGTGGCCGAAGATGGAGCACAAAGATCTAGAAGGTACCTTACCTATTCACTCTAGCCTTGAAGATACCCAGATTATAGTTTTCAGGAAAGACAGACGACGGTAGTGTATTCCACTCCTTAGCAGTTCGCATTATAATAGAATGTATACTTATGAGGTAAGGATGGTACCGAGCCGTGCGTCTGCTCTTTCTATGATGAAAAGGAAAAAAAAAGGATAGGAATAATCATTTTATGCGATAGGAAGTTCGAGAATTAGACAGAATGCGAAAAAGGCGGTTTTCCAAGTGGGCCGATAGCGATTTAGTCACAGAGGGAAGTATTCAAAATGAGAAATGGGCTATTTGAGAAGTAGACCTTTGGCGCCTGAGGGCACTGTGTAAGTATATAGCTACTTACTTTTACATATCGACGACCTCTGTGGCGCGGCGGGCGAAGCTTGGCCTGCGACGCAGGAGGTTGCGGGTTCGATTCCCGCCTCGGAACAAATATTTCGCAGATATTTGTTCAGGGTGTTCTGGATATTTTCTATGTATAATAAAAAAATATCTATCTATGTAATATATTGTATTAAGTATATCAGTTATCTAGTACCCATAACACAAGCTCTGCTTAGCTTGGGGCTAGATAATGTTGTGTGAACTGTCCAGCATTTTTTTATTTTTATTTATATGTATATACGGTTATATAACTTAATAATATTATATAAATAGACCAGTTAAGGTTAAGCTGTCGGTCCCGGCTGTTATTGATTAATAGCAGTCGATAAGCCATGTCAGAGGCCCTCGGGCGGCTTGATAAACTCTGACACCAGAGGCCAGCACTACCTCATACGAAACGAACGAACGAATAGACCAGTAGACACAGTACGAAGTCTCCCCTCGATGTAGGCTGAAAGTAGTGGCACACTCCGCACTTTAGATATGAAGCTACAAGTACACAGCGGGCTCGACTTGTCGAGTCAATTCAGTGAGTCAGACGAGATAAGAGTTTCGCGATAGAAAGAAGGTAACTAGACGACTTTAGCTGTAGGTAATTAGCGCTGTGCGACCTGTATTGCACTTTATTGTGTGGGGGCAAGAGTCGCTATTTATTTAAATTATTTTGCGGAGTCAACCTTCTGTAACTACTATTTGGGGTTTAGTATGAAATTGCGGATTTGTACTGAAAAATTTAAACTCGTTTTTTTCTAAGATGTAACATATTAATTTAATCCAAACATTTAACCTCATTATCTATACATTTGCTGTTATTGCCTGACCAGATCTGAGAAAGATATACTCGTTTCGTTTCGTTTCGTATGAGGTAGTGCTGGTCTCTGGTGTCGGAGTTTGTCAAGCCGCCCGAGGGCCTCTGACATGGCTTATCGACTGCTATTAATCAATAACAGCCGGGACCGACAGCTTAACGTGCCCTCCGAAGCACAGAGCGATGGAAATACGCACATAACTTAGAAAAGTCATTGGTGCGGAGCCTAGGATCGAACCCGGTATCGTTGGATTCTGAGTTGCACTATTGAACCGTTAGACTACCATCGCAGAAAGATATACTGAATAACACCATGGCGAGACCACCAAACAGTTACCATAGCATTTTATTGGTAAGCTTTGCTTTAGGGCACTGGTGCGGCGTTTGACCTGGGGTCAGCCATTTAATTTTTCACTTACGGTTAACGGTCACCACTTTTCTTCACATGTCACAATTCGATCTAATATTTCTTCATTTCTGTACCGATTCGACAAGGCAACACAAGTTTCAACACGCATTTTCTTTCTGCGGATCAGTCAAACCACGAGGCACCCATTTTTCATATTTTTCATATATTTTCATAAAAGGGCGGTGTACATTATGAGAAGTGGACGTTTTGCGACTGAGCCCTTTAAGATGTCGGTTCATCAAGAGGGGGTATTCATATAGATAGATAGATAGATAGATTAACACTATATTGTACACCAAAAAATAATAATCAAAAACACAATAATACAAGGATTAACTAAATCAAATTATAGTACAACGGGCGGCCTTATCGCTGAAAGCGATTTCTTCCAGGCAACCTTTGGATGGACAGTAATGAGTGAAGTAATAACGAACGACGGTGCACAGAGTAAAACAAATAAATAATAATAATAATGATAGATGAATAAGAAAACGTTTACATAATTCGAATACATAATAAAAAAAAAAAATACACTACTACATAGCGATGAAGCCATATACTGCATCGTTCGGTTTGTGTTTGCCGCTCGAGAACCTTTAGTGGTTGTCGGTTCTACGAGCTACCTGGCCTGCCCATTGCCACTTCAACTTGCCACTCCACTTCAAGAGCTATGTCGGTGATCTTTTTAGGGTTCCGTACCCAAAGGGTCAAACGGGACCCTATTAGTAAGACTCCGCTGTCCGTCCGTCTGTCCGTCTGTCACCAGGCTTTATCTCATGAACCGTGATAATTAGACAGTTGAAATTTTCACAGATGATGTATTTCTTCTAAAAAAACAGAATAAAATAAATATTTAAGGGGGCTCCCATACAACAAACGTGATTTTTTTGCGCGAATCCGACTCGCACTTGGCCTGTTTTCCTGCTTGTTTAGAGATCTCCGCGATTCTGGAAACCTTAGTTAGCATGCAGTTGTGAGACAGATGCGCCTGTGATGATGGGTGAGACCTTGGCATATTGATTTGCTGTCTTGGTGGTCTGACGGATGTGAGATTCAGTGATACAGGACTTGAAATAGATTTTGCATTGTTTTATTTTTTAAGTACTATCGACACCTAGGCCATTGTGCAGTGCAATTAAAGTTCCTTTCAGAGGTACCTAATAGATTATTTATTCTTTCTTTCTTTATTCTTAATCGTACACACAATCATAGAGAAGAAAAACAACTTATATAAAAGACATGTACAAAGCGTTTGTAAAGTGTGAAATCCTAACTTAGCGATACATAAAGCAGTAAGTAGGTAGTAGTAGAGCTTTTTTGTGAAAGAGTTCGTGCGGGGAAGTTCTGGCACCATACCTATTTCAATCGCAAATTAGTGCTCGCATTGCTGTGTTCCGGTTTGAAGGGTAAGGGTGCCGGTGAAATTACAGGCACATGAGACTTTTCATCTTTATGTCTCAGGGTGGCGGGCGCAGTACAATGCCACATAGGGTGCGCCCTACCTAGGTGGACGTGACCTATATGGTAATGCATTGTTAAAGGCAGAGGTTACCGCTTAACATCAGGTGGGCCATCAGATGATCCGTCATTCAAGAAGCTAAATCTCTATCATCTTACTTTTGACTGCCTACCTAAGTAAGGCTTTTAATTTGGTTTTCCTTTTTTCCTTGAATCAGCTTCCACTTGTTCTCGAGGCACCACACAGGCGCTCTCCACCTAGTAGTAAGAAGGATCATCAAAAGAAAAACAGACCGTGTTTGTTGCCTGATTCTTCTAGGTCTGGTTGCGTTGGAACAGGAGTAAATGTAAATTTATTTTTCAAGACGATTCAAAATGATCCTTGTGATTTCAATGAATAAAATACTTTTGACTTTGACTTTGACTTAATAAAAAAAATGGGGCGGCTTTACGGGTTTGAAATGGATGGCAATCAAGGCGTGCGCCGCTTTAAGTCAACTTCTTTTATTTAGCGACTTGGTATGGTCTCTTGTCTCGAAAGCCATTAAATTTTTAAAGGTGATTTTTATTTTTTCTTTGGTGATGTGGATCTCTGTCATCCAATGAACATAGATAGGTAGGTAATAGTAGATACATAAAATTTCTACCGTCATTCTGATGAAGATTTTCTGCTTGGTTTAATTTCTATGAATTACCTACTATAAGATAATTTTAATATAACTTTATGTTTTTCTACTGATTTTTGTAATGTTTTTTATTTTAAATAAATATAAATTTAAATTTCAGTTTACGAAATAAATCTGAGATACTTCGGTTAGTAAGTACCTATCCTGTGTTATAAACAGACGTAATTAGATGGATATTAACCGTGGCAGAAATACCGCTGTCTAATGCCGCATAGGGCGCGTCCTAGGTGGACATGACCTCATAATGCACTGTTCATAGGCAGAGGGTATCGCGGCCATCTGCTTATTCCGTCATTTCAAGTAGTATAAAATAAAACATACCCTTGATCCTACACTAGGATCGCCTGTGTCGCGGGTATCAGGAACACTAGTACCATGGTACCACAACACCCTGACCTGGACCAAATACTTGCAGCTCATACACTCATTTGTCCTGCAGTTGGAATCAAACCCGCAACCTCTCGCCTGTCGCGCCACAGAGGTCGTGAATATGCAATATGCAGGAAAAATATGCATATATTGTATATATGTGGTCTGTAATATGCAGGAAAAATATTTACCTTGTACTTTTAAAGCGAGCTACGTTATTTCTAGTTGGGGTCTATTCATTCTATGAGGGAGGCCTCAATGGAAGTTACCAGATATTATTAGTTGTATAGAACAAATGGGCTATAGTTTTAGTTTCAATAGTCCACCATTGAACTACAGGGATAATAATACATTATGGTACTAGTGTGTAATGTTGGTGATTACCGCTGTTAGGTGACGGTCTTAAGAGAGCCGAGGACGGTAATCATCAATACACACGTGTATCACACGACGTTTTTTAATATACTTGTGAAGAAAAATAATAACAAAACAGAAATACACACTCTGCGTAAATGTTCAACTGTCTCTATAACTCACTTGTGAATAATAGCAATGAAAAAGTCACAGTTTGATTACAGGTGTTATTGGTGTCGATTCTATGCAGCATTCTTTAATTTTAAACCGCGTTAAAGTTGTCGCGCGCCCTTTCTAATAGATTGAAATAAAAGAGACCGCGATAATTTTAATGCGGTTTAATATTAGAGAATGCTGCACAGAATCGACACCAATATGTGCCTAATTTCGATGAAATTAGAGCCACTTTATGAGCAAGTGTGTTGAGAAAAAGTTTTAACAGTTCTATGACGTAACAGTCCTATAGAACAAATGGGAGTAACTGTCCTCATCCAGTAGATGACGTCATTGTTGCTGATGAGGTACGTATTGCTTCCTGTACATTTGTTTATCAAGTATAAATAGCTAAGTGAGGGAGCAATGTTTGCGTGCGTGTTAAGGCAGGAAGACCTGCTGACTTAACCCTGCACTATGCTTTAAACAATAGACATAGTTTCGTTGATTGGTGGCAGGACTGGCAGGAGAGAGGTGAACAGACAGATGGATAAACACTGGGCGGGGTGAGCGACCGACGCGTCGCACTGCGCTATAGGCACCATGAATCTAGATAATCACAATTTATGGACCTATTATTAAAGAAATAAAATAAAAACACGATAACTAAATAAAAACTAAAACAAAAACAATTAGTTACACAGAACCAACAAAATACATGGCAATTTGTGTGTGTGCTTGCCGTAAGCCACAAAAGGTTCCTCCCCAACTCACCGTTTGCTGCCGCGTTGGCAACAGTTTTTGTTTTATTGTTTAAAAATGATAATTATTTTTGAAAATATAAACATATTATGTGTAAAGTCTGTAAGTTTTCTATAATATTGTGAAAGAATCATTAAAATAGCTGCAGGCGTTTGGAAGGAGTAGGAATTATTGCGAAAATTATGGGGAACAATGTTTTATTTTTTCCTGTCAAAAGCAACAGCAATTTAAAAAATGTAAACATATAGTTCTATTTTTGACTGTATTATACCCAATAAATGATTTTTTTTTAAATTATTTGGGCCATTTTTGTAGGAGGAGTAGGCTTTCAAAATACGTCTATTTTGAGTTTCGACAAAACTAATCGCCTTAAATATTGCCGTTGTTTTTTTTGTGTGATCAAAAGACCTTAAATAACCTGCTCTCTCACACAGTTAGGTCCAGTAATAATAACAATATTTTATTTGCTCGAATTTAGGTTACTTATTTCTAAGAGGTGTCCTTTTTAAGTGGGTTCTAAGAGGTACAATAATTATGTACATATAATCAGCTATATAAATGGTGTGCATATGTCAGTGTGATTTTATTAAAAAAATACACTTAAATTGAAAGAAATAAAGAAAGAAAGAAAATATTTTATTTGTAACTCAATCAAAAACTAAAACTAAACTAAAATAAAATAGAAGACAAAGCAAATTTTTTTTTATTGCTCATTAATATACAAAATGTCATGTCACAAATTATTGGAAAAGTTCACAGATTCATTAATATCATATCCACATATCCATATCCAGTATCCAATAGACTGGGGTAAACGAATTGTGTGAAATCCAAAAATATAACTAATAGTTCGCCCCGAACTGAGACTTCGCAGTTATTCACTCTTTGCTAGTCTAATTCCAAGTAGCTTTGGCTGTTTCTCTGTCTGTTTGTTACCTTTTCACGCCCATATGTGGCGGGTGAAGGTTCGCCTGCGACGCAGGAGGCTGCGGGTTCGATTCCCGCCTCGGAACAAATATTTGTACGATCTGCAGATATTTGTTCCGGGTGCTCGGGGCATTTTCTATGTATAATTAAAAAAACTATGTAATGTATTTTATTACATATTAAGTATATCAGTTATCTAGTATCCATTATACAAGCTCTGCTTAGCTTGGGGCTAGATAATGTTGCGTGAACTGTCTAGCATTATTTATTATTTATATTTTATTATATAAACAGCTAAAAGTTATAATGAGTATAACGATTAAGTACATAAGATACTTTATTCAGGAAAAATAAGTACATTTTTGTCATGGAATACTGATGACTACCCAAACGCTGACGGGCAGCGAATATAGTAATAATTCCGGTTTCACCGTATCGAAGCGTGTTCATTCAGCTAGTAACACATAAATTGCTTTAGTGACACATCGTTTGCTTTAGTAACACATAATTTTCTTTAGTAACATATAATTTGCTTTAGTAACAGATAATTTTCTTTAGTAACACATCATCTGCTTTAGTAACACATATTTTTCTTTAGTAACACATCATTTTCTTTAGTAACACATCATTTTCCATAGTAACACATCATTTCCTTTAGTAACACATCATCTGCTGTAGTAACACATAATGTGCTTTAGTAACACATAATTTTATTTAGTAACACATCATCTGCTTTAGTAACAGATCAATTTTCTTTAGTAACACATCATCTGCTTTAGTAACACATAATTTTCTTTAGTAACACATAATTTGGTTTTTATTACCTACTACGCGAGCCAAGCGGCAGCTACAAGCAAAATAATTATTTTTCTACAAACCTAGGATCGTTTGTATAATTTAATCTCAGAGATCT
Organism: Operophtera brumata; assembly: GCA_932527175.1. NCBI lineage: Eukaryota > Metazoa > Arthropoda > Insecta > Lepidoptera > Geometridae > Operophtera > Operophtera brumata. The sequence goes on from OW052229.1 coordinate 5,270,942, forward strand.
ATAAGCCCATGGTCACCCGTCAATCCCGTCCAATGCACATGCGCACGCGTTCATTGTATGTTAATCGCGGATTGTCTCTGCTACGCGTTTTACTGCGAGCAAACGTGCGGTGCGGAGCTAATCACTTGCATTTGTATACTTATGTGTTGAGGAAAACTTGATATACGTTATATATACAGGAAATTATAAAGTTTAGTTTTTATTTTATTTCAATTCAATTAAAATAGTTTTAAAAAAAAAAGTACAATAATACATTTATTTACAGATAGAATAATATACGCGCGTGTGATGCCTCTGGTATTGCAGGCGTTCATAGGCTACGGTAACCGCTTACCAACAGGTGGGCCGTAAGCTTGTTTGCTACCTTGGTAGTATAAAAAAAAAAAAAAAAAAAAAAAACTAATACAAGTAGGTATGTATAAAATTAAAAAAATACATATGAAACAGTTGTGCTTCCTGAAGACCACTGCTAACGATCTAAAGGTAGCTCAACTGATCCAAATCACGGACCAAATTACCAGACGGAAGTGTCCCTAAGATAATATAGGTAGTTATATTTGACGACCTCTGTGGCGCGGCCGGTGAGTAGCCGGCTGAGATGCGGTTGAGGGTTGAGAGGGTTGAGGGTTCGATTCCCGCTACGGGGCAAATGTTTGTATGATCTGCAAATATTTGTTCCGGGTCTGGGTGTTATGGTACCATGGTACTCGTAGTTCCTGATACCCACGACACAGGGAATCCTAGTGTGGGGTTAGGACTATGTATGTGACTGTTGGGTGTTATGTTATGTTACATCCGGTTTTGAAGTCGGCTATAAGCTGGATCTCCTAGCTACTACTTTGAAAAAAAAGAAAAAAAAATGAATACCTATTTCTGCCGCAAAGCAGTAGTGCTCGCATTGCTGTGTTCCGATTTGAAGGGTATGAGTGCCGGTGAAATTACATGCACATGAGACTTTCATCTTTACGTGTCAGCATGGTGGGCGCAATACAACGCCTTGTAGGGCGCGTCCTAGGACGTGACCTGGGAGGTAATGCATTTTATTGTTATGCAGAGGTTACCGTGCGTCTTAGAGGCGTGTTCCACCATTTTTTTTTAAAATCCAGCTTGTCATAGATTATGCATGTAGCATCTACCACCACTTTCACTCTCGCTAATCGAGAGTAGGATCTCAGGACTGATTTCAAAGTGATTGCTATGATCTTTGCTGTGATGTTCGTAGCGCAATATCACTTAGGCCAATGTGAATCGTGATAGGTCTAAGATAATACTCCATTATGAAATAATAATCTACTCATTTCACACGATAGGATCTACAGACATAGCCATAGAAATCTAAAGTAAGGAGAAGTGTTATTCGGGCTGTTTTGTCTGTCACCAGGCTGTATCCCATGAACCGTGACAGTTAGTCAGTTTAAATTTTCACAGATGATGTATTTCTGTTGCCGCTATAACAACAAATACTAAAAAACAGAATCAAGGGCTCCCATAGAAAAAACTAGTTTTTTTGCCGTTTTTATAGATAACGGTACGGGACCTTTCGTGCGCGAGTGCGACTCCGAACTTGACACCTTTCGGTCAGAACTCTCCATTCATGAAGATCGATAGACGGTCAGTCGGCACCCTCACCATAAAGGAAATAAAATTGACGTCATGGCGAAACTCCAACTGCTCGACCCTCATGGTTAGCCCTGTCTTCTGCTTAAGGTACTCCACCACCGCTTCAGGCTTCACGGCGTAGTGAACCCGGGACACGTACAGTGGAGTTGTGGGTACCTCCGCACGCAGCAAGCACGGCTGGTTCAGTTCAGTCGATACGGCAAATCCTCACTGATTACGGCAAGTTGGCTTCCTCTTCCTTCGTTCCACCTTGATGAAACCCTCCTTGTCCCAAGGAGGTCGCTCAGATTTCGAAACGCGAGCGGCGGCGGCAGCGTCGTATTCGAGTGAATAAGTCAGTGGATGCAGGCGTATCACGTTATTCATAGAATTGTATAAAACTGGCCTCTGTAACAGCAACTTTTTTCTTTTTACTTTTTTTTTTTTGGTCGAATGTAGGTAACATCAGTAAACAGCAGCAGTCTTAGTTTGCAAACGTAATTACAAAATAAATTTTGGTCAATTAATTAGCTGGACTTGTTTTGATACAAATAAAACGGCGCATTTAAAACCAATTACTTGTTAATGAAATGTCCACTTTCTTAGAAATGTTATCTAACACCAAACGAAACTTTTTTAGGTATGTAGAAATGGACGTATTAAGGACCAGCGGAATGGGGTAACTATCTTACCTAACCACCAGTTACTAATTCTATGTTATGCGATGTTGGTCTTGTACACTCGACATATTTAAGATGGACTATTTTAACCCAAGATTTAAGTTGAAAGCTCAGCTTTGCCTACGTTTCGACGACTAAAAACAGTGTGGTTAGTATAGAAAGGTGGAATCCAACCTGAAATTTGAATTGAAATAAACATAGATTAGTATTTTTTAAACATTCGCGATCAGAACACATTTATTGATATTATCACTGGAATTTATCGCGTGTTACCTTATTATTTATTTTAGCGACGTTCCGAATGTGTTGCAACAATCGTGGTCGCGGGCTGACAGCCCAGCGACCAAGATTTTTATTCTAACAATAATAACACTCGTAAATAACATTTATAGCATATATAAATAAGCTCTTTTTATACATGCAAAAGGCTGTATTTTTGATTGCTTTACTGCGTTAAGGCTGAATTGATAAACTGTGGTAGAAATATGAATTATGACCTGGATTGACCCAAGCTATTTTCATCCCGGTACCACACGAGTGAATACGCGGTAGAATGCTAGTTAACGTATTAGTAGAAATATAATTATTATAATTTATGGCCGGCCTCTTTCATTTCTAGCTAAAGCTGAAATGAGAAGATAGATAGATAGATAAAACGTTTATTTGCATCTTCAATCACACACGTACATTCTAAACAAATAAAGGACAGTGCACTGAAAACTAGATAATGCAACCATCGTTACACAAAAACAAAGCAATGCACTAAAATTAAAAACCATATAAAAACTATAACTAAAAGTACGTGTGTGTTGCAGCATCACAAATGGGTCATACATAGCTCAGCGAATTAACTCAAGCGAGAAGCTCAACTAAATAATGGTGTCAGCTGATTTTGAATCCAAAGTCGTGTAACCAACTTTCATCCTGCCCCTCCGAAAAATCCTGAGTACACCCCTGCTATCACGCCCCTTAAAACAATATCATTAACCATTAGAAAATGCCAAAACACATAAATAACAATTTAATTCCTTACGGTCAATAATTTAGCAACTTTCTCCATAATGACCACCTCGGCTAAGTGACATTTAATTAATAAACAAGCTTAAATTAATAATATAACGATTTATTTAAATCATTACCCAGGTTTAAGATATCGGCTTCGAGCGACAAAAATCTATAGGTACCTAATATAAATAAGATTTTTGTGAAAAACATATATTTTCAATACAAGCTTTTACAAAATTAGTGATCGTAACCGTGTGCTGATAAAAATGATCCTAAACACGGCCAGTCTACTATTATCTATCGAGGAATTCCGTTGTCCTCCTTCCGTCTCCATCATCAGATCAGCTCGCTGTCACCATCATATTGTATTGTCATCGGAACTTGACAGGTATAACAAATTTCAGTTTAATCGGTTGAGGATAACTGCTTTAAAATTCAGCTGTAAGATTCCACCGGGATTCAACCCAGACAAACATACATAGGTACAACTTTTGAAACTATCATGGTTATGTACATACTTTTCACTAGAAACGGGATATTTACCATGATTTTTGAGTTTTAAATGTTCCCGATATTTCGGCACAGTTTCAAAATATCCCGTTTCTAGTGAAAAGTATATACATAGGTACATTGCAAGTTAAATAAAAGCTTGTAAAAAACGACTATACTCCACGTATCTTACTATTCTCCTACTGACGATTCATTGACCATTTGGAGGTCCTTCTTCATAAGCACCGACCGCGACCACGCTCGAAGGTCATGAGACGGGAACTGGTCGTTCGGTGCTCATGAAGAAGGATCTCTATATGGTCAAAAACGTCAGCAGGAGAATAGTAAAGTACGCGGTGTATAGTCGTATTTTTTCTAATATTATATATACATTCAATCCTATTTTTTTTTAAATAAAATAATAATCAAATAATGCTGGACATTTCACACAACATTATCTAGCTCCAAGCTAAGCAGAGCTTGTATTATAGGTACTAGATAACTGACATACTTAATAGAATATATTACATAGATAGATATTTTTTAATATACATAGAAAATACCCAGAACACCCTGAACAAATATTTGCGATCGCACAAATATTTGTTCCGAGGCAGGAATCGAGCCCGGGGATTTTATAGTTTTTCTAATGTTATAATATGTTAATTTCAATTCTTAAAAAAAACACATTTGTCTTGTGGACCTCCTCCTTTTTTGGAAGTCTGTTAATAAAGTAGTAATTTTCTAATATGCGGTGTATAGTCATAATGTTTCTAATTTTATACCAAGCCACTGTAATTGAAATTACAGTGGCTTGGTTCTATAAAAACTTATAATTTTTCTAATATTATGCCAAGCCACTGTAATTTCAATTCTATAAAAACTTATAATTTTTCTAATATTATACCAAGCCACGGTTATTTCAATTCTATAAAAACTTATAATTTTTCTAATATTATACCAAGCCACGGTTATTTCAGTTCTATAAAAAAATGTTCAGTGAGTATTTTTTGTTTTCTTGCAATTTCCTCTTTCTAGCTTTGAACAAGTAGTGCGTAGAATTGTAATAAATTATATAAAATAATAGCGTATAAATAATAGAACATTTCAAACAGACCGATAAACCAAAAATATGCAAATGAGAACAAAATTAATTTCCTGTATAAATCAACAATCTTCTCGATTAACCGTTCGATTTGTCTCTGCCAAATTATTTATAATTAAATGAATCTATTATGGCGTGTAATCGAATGGTATGTTATACAACCGGAGATCAGGTCAAAGCATTAATTTATTTAATGAATAGGAGACAGTCGGCACAGTCCATAGAGAGCATAGCTAGGTCAGTTCTAAACTTTGTCGCTTCAAGACATCAGCTGATTGGTCATATTTGGAGGCATTCTCCTCAAAGAGAAGTCTCTACTTCTTCTTATCTTAGGTAATGGCTTCTGTGCGTTATTTGCAACAATTTAGCCAATGTCAAGTGATATATTATTATACTTTTATAGTCAAGTCGTCAAGGGTCTCCGTCAAGTCATAACCCAGTTTAAATAGAAGCTTTGCCCGTAGAGAAATCAATGTTATGTGCTAGAAAACAAATATGTCATTCATTGATCTTTTATCTGTAAACAACAAGAGTACAAGTGTATATATACAAAAATGTACTACCTGTTTATTAACCATGTGAAAAAAATAACAAAGTGCAGCTGTTTTGGACTAAAAATTTGATTCAACTTCTAAACGACTTAGAATTTTGAACGTATGATTCTGCGATGCGACAGTTTTTCATGTGGAAAATAATTGTTTTTCATGATTTTCATGCAGATGAAAGTAAGCCGACAAATATTATTGTGGAGATTTTTAAAATCCCGTTTTTTTATAGCACATGTTTAATTTAGCGTAAAAAATGGGGTGTAAAACTGCCTTTTTATTCCGACAGATGTCGCATGATCGACTGTACCAAAAAAAATACATAAATTATGCAAATTTATGTAAACAACAGAGATTTTTCAAATTATTTGGTAAAATATCGCATTGTTGTGCTCTAGATTGCAAGAATAAAGGAAAACATTCATTTCCAAAGGATCCGAAACGTAGACTGCTGTGGGAAGCTGCTTTGAGAAGAAAAAACTTCAAAGCAACGGAGACATCGCGATTGTGTTCAAAGCATTTTAGACCAGAAGATTACTTTGGAACGAGTAAATACCGCTGGTTTCTACAGCTGAGTACAGTCCAGTTCCAGTCTGCTGATATGTGGAATTGGAGAATCAGCATTTATGTCTCTGAATTCTTCCGAAGCTGGAGATTGGTATTTCTCTTCATCTTGGAGGTAGAAATCAGCACCAAAGTTTTGGTTTCGGTCATACGCCTCTAATCTATGAACAAAAATCAGTTTTAATCTAAACACCATAGAAATAATGCTTGGGAAGGGCAAATAACTTCAAATGTTTTGAAAGCTTACCTTTCTATCAAATTGATCTTTTTACCAGCCACTGAAGCATTTCGACTTCGAAGCTCATTTTTAAGTTGGGATATTTTCATCAACGCGTACATTTTGGGGCTCCTAATAAGCCTAAAACACGAAAAATCGAAACCATACACTATGACACAAACGTAAACAAGGCACAGTCGATTATAGCGCCATCTAAAAACAGCTTTGCGTGTGCCTCCCCATTGGATGATATGAAACGTAAAAACTATGTAATTTTAGTTTGATTTTACGTTATGCGTATCTACGGTGCGGGGTGAAGGAGAGTAGCGGGCGGGGTGATGCGCAGCAGCACACACCACATCCGTCTTTGCGCCGCACTTTGTTTCATTTGTTTGCTGTACCTATTTACCCGAAGTATCGTAAGCGGTCGTGTGTGTGGTGTTCGTTTCACCCCTGAGGGGCTAGTCTACAAATTTGACAAGCAACTTACACGGGCGTGAGGTGTACACTACACGGATTTTAGTAAGGAATTTGAGGTTCTCAAGGTGCCCGCTAGGGGCGCTCTTCGATTTCTCCATACTAAAATCCGTGTAGTGTACACCACACGGCCGTGTAAGTTGCTTGTCAAAGCAGACTAGCCCCTCTGGTATCGTTGACGATATCGTTTCGTGTCGTTATCGTTAACTGTAAAAGTACCCATTGTCACTGGTAAGCAAGCAAACACACAGGTAAATAAGTGAACAAGCTGCTCTCTTTACGCTATGGAGTGAGTGAAATTAGAATAAATTATGCAAAGCATTTTTTTTATTTGCCTGCGCAAATTATAATAGTGTTTTGGTTTTCCCGTGTCCTGCTGACCCGCACCTTTATATTTATTTAATCATACGTCTATCTGTATGTATGATTGTTTTCTACTGGAAGTTTTCTACAGTTTTTTAACCATTAATTATGTTTTTAAAACTTATTAGAAATACAGAGAGGCAGCACAATGGAATCAATGTTTGCAATTAATTAAGCAGTAAAGTTGTCATGTTTTGTTCGGCCTTAGAAGAGACCCCTCCATCTTCTCCTGTGGATGTCGTAAGAGCCGACTGAGGGATTACCCGGACTTGTTTGTAAGATTCGTTAGTATAAGATTTGTCCTGGTTGCTAGCTTATTTAAGGAATGTGTTATTACTGGAAGAAAGCTTTAGCAGAGTCGTTTTGGGAAGCAATGGCGGCGATGAGCTCACCACTTGTCACGTCTTTTTCCCACGATGGCGCAACCCACAGTGAAAAGAGGCCCATTTGAGGCTCTGCCTACCCTTTCGGGGAAAAAGGCGTGTGTTTATGTATGTATGTATTAATTAAGCAGTAAAGTTGTCGTGTTTTGTTCGGCCTTAGATGATACCCCACCGTCTCCTCCTGTGGATGTCGTAAAAGCTGACTAGGGGATTACATCATGGGATGGCCAATACGCCTGACAAGCGTGGTAATTATAGTAAATCCTCCCATTGCAAAATTACTAGGGGGAGACCTCGTTCCCATAGAACCGTTTGTATGTTGCTGGTGACGAAGAAGTAAAGAGTTGAGAGCACTAATGGTGTAGTGACTAGTAGGACTTCCGATCCTAAGTTCATGACTTCAAAACCCGGTCGTGCACGAATGAGTTTTACCATTCGAAAATGTATGTTCGCAATATTACGTACTCTCAAACGGTGAAGGAAAACATCGTGAGAAACCGGTATGACCTACAACAAATATTCGTAGGCATGTGACATGTGCAACATAATATGGCGGAGACTAAGCCTACCTATTTAAAATTTACCATACCTATTTTAAACCCAAACAGTAAACGCTCGCAATAAAAAAAAAAAAAAGATTTTAGTTGTAAGGTAAATATTACTATGGGCCTTTGTCTAGGTAAAATGTACATTTTTCACTGTTGCCTCACTCAGAATCCAACGATACCAGGTTCGATCCTAGGCTCCGCACCAATGCCTTTTCTAAGTTATGTGCGGATTTCCATCGCTCTGTGCTTCGGAGGGCACGTTAAGCTGTCGGTCCCGGCTGTTATTGATTAATAGCAGTCGATAAGCCATGTCAGAGGCCCTTGGGCGGCTTGACAAACTCTGACACCAGAGGCCAGCACTACCTCATACGAAACGAAACGAAACTGTTGCCTGAAATAAATGAATTGTATTGAATTAAACCAATGCGTTCAGCCCGCCTGCTTGAGATGAAGAGTTTCCAGAGAAGGTCTCGTAAGGTCTTTGATCTTTACCCACAATAAATAAAAACACTTTTATTTTCAAGATGAGTCATGAAGCTTGTGGCGGCGAAGGTCGAATGCTTTATTTTATTTTTTAATTTATTTACCCTGGTAATTAGATACAAAGAACCTTGTTCTTGTATGTTGAACAGGGAAAGACGTGGGATGCTATTTTCTTTTTCTTTTGGAACTGGAAACCTGTTACTGACTTTGTATCATGTTATAATTGTGTAGTCTGACCTTGGCCACAGAATAAATAATAGTATAAGTACCTTGGCGTGAATGTTTCCATTTTATATTCTTAGAAAAAGAAAGAAGTTTATATATATTTCCTCACGCACAACACACACATAAAACAAGAGAAAAACAAAAACCAAAAAGTAGGTAGGTACTACAAGATCAAAGAGAAACAAAACTAAAAATAAAAATAAAAATAAATTAAAACTGTTATAAACTTTGGTAAGTTGATAGGTTGTGTGTGTTGTGTGGGGTCAAACAAGTCCCTGTCTCAGAATATCCTGCACCAGACTTAGGTTTAGTGCAGGGCCTAATTAAATGACCTAATGGGCCTATTCTTCTTCTGATTATAATTCTTTGTGAAAAAACCCGATTTCAAAGCTAGTATTAGGGAAGACCTGAAGGCTAAATGGGTATTTACTCGAGTGTCTCGAGGCATAGCGTTGTAGGACACTATTGGATTTTGAAGATTAGGTGGTAGAAAGAAAAAAAGGTTATTAGTGTACCTTCCACCGGTGAGTAACGCACAGACTTACTAGAGCAGACTCATGCACATTTTGGGCCCTGCTGTGTAAGTACAATCACCTGCCGGAGCATGTACTAAAATCATCTAGCCTTATATCATTCAAAACTACATTAAAACTATGGCTCGTCGAGAAGGCGTTCTATAATGTCGAAGATTTTGTGTGTAAAATTTAATAATTTAAAATTAGATTTGATTTAATAAAATCTTAGGTAATTGCTACTTAGTATAAGTATTTAATTTTAACATGACATCTGCAATGAATCATTTTTAATTAGTTTATGTTTACAATTTGAATTATTATTGTTTATAGTTTATTTTATTTTATTTGTCTTAAAATTGTTTGACCTGTAAATTTGTATTTACTAATTAATTGATTATTCCTGATTATTCCTGATTATTCCACAGATGTCAAAAATGAAAAAAAAAAATGTCACATGGCAATACTCGAGCGCGTCAGATATAGGTAGTGTGTATACCCCACGAGCCTCTGATATCGGAGGTATGTTAAACTGCCGGTTTGCATGGTGGGGGTGGCTGTACGGAATCCCAAAATCCCCTTTTGGGCTCTCCTACTAATGGGATTATTGATAAAAATGGGACCAATCTGGAAGGTCCTTTCAAATAACGAAAAATCAAATCAGTTCATAAATGGTGGAGATATGAGGTAACAAACATACAAAAACATAAAGTCCAATTGATTATTGTAGTAGTAGTAGAGCTTTTTTGGAAAGAGCTCGTCCGGGGAAGTTCTACCACCATACCTATTTCTGCCGCAAAGCAGTAGTGCTCGCATTGCTGTGTTCCGGTTTGAAGGGTAAGGGTGCCGGTGAAATTACAGGCACATGAGACTTTTCATCTTTATGTCTCAGGGTGGCGGGCGCAGTGCAATGCCACATAAGGTGCGTCCTAGGTGGACGTGACCTTTGAGGTAATGCACTGTTCATAGGCAGAGGTTACCGCTTAACATCAGGTGGGCCTCTTGCTAGTTCCGTCATCCAAGTAGTATCAAAAAAAAAAAAAAAAAAACCTCCTTTTTTTGAAATCGATTAAAACTAGATTCTATCTGAGCTAGGTATGTACTAACAAACGCGGTTTTTTTACTGCGTGAATGACGGGACAAGCTGATGGCCCATCTGATGTTAAGCGGTAACCTCTGCCTTTAACATTGCCTAATAGGTCACATCCACCTAGGACGCGCCTCATGTGGCATTGCACTGCGCCCGCCACCCTGAGATAAAAAGATGAAAAGTGTCATATACCTACCTGTAATTTCACCGGCACCCTTCAATGCGAGCTACTTCGTTGCTACAGAAATAGGTACCTATGGCGGTTGTAGGTACTTCCCTATAAGAACCAGTAGAAAGGCTAAATATTAAAATAACGTTACATCCAACATTATAAAAGGCATCTCCACAGTTCTTACGGCTTCCTTTCCACTTCCCACCCCATCGCCTATCAAATATCTGCGCAAAAAGATGACGTAAAACGAAGTCGTATGTGAACCGGCTGACACCGATCATTCACCCTCGGATAGCTGACATACACAGGTTCAAATATAATACATTTAGGAATATTTCACCGTTATTTTCCTGAAGTTGATAGGTACCTAGTTATTTTCCTCTTTCTCTGTCAGTCGCTGAAATTTCGACGTCGGTAAAAGTTGAGATTTCACCCATCATTGATGTGCCATCCCATTTTATATGAGCCTATTATTAAAGTTTATTATTTTTCAAGAGTAAACCACACTTTATGGATAACATTATATTTAAATGTAACACAAAAAATCCGTGCCAGCGGGACTCAAACCCGCATCGTCGCGAGTGATCGGCGATGCCCTTTACCAATTTGGCCATAGACGAGCAATGACGCTGGAGACGAAATTTGTGGGCAGTTGGGTACTATCACCTCGGCTATTATTATTTTCAGATGTTTGATGTTTGGGACAAATATTGCAACGAATTAAGAACCATTTCCTCCCAAAAAATTGAGCTGAAATTTAGCATACACCTTTAGTTCTGATGACAATACAATATTACGGTGGCAGCGAGCTGATCTGATGATGAAGACGAAAGGTGTACAACGGAACTCCTCGATGGAAGTAGACTGGTTGTGTTTGGGGTAATTTTGATCAACACATTGCACGGTTCACATTACTTATTACATACTTCTATCGAGCCAGTCGAAATTATTTTTTATTATTGTACATTTTTAGGAATTATTATTGATGAGCATCTCACATGGAAGTTTCATATTGATTATATTTGTGCTAAACTTAACAGATTTGTGTTTGCACTGAGAAAACTAAAAAATTGTTCGTCAAGGCAAACAGCCTTGCTTGTTTATCATGCCTATGCGTGTTCAATAATTCGTTACGGCATCGTTGTTTGGGGTAATTCTTCAGAAATAGCAAGAGTCTTCGTGGCTCAAAAAAAGTGTATTCGTGCTGTATTTGGCATGAAATGGACTGACTCTTGTAAACCTATATTTAAGGAGCAAAAACTCTTGACAGTCCCGTGCCTTTATATTTATGAGGTTGCTAAATTTATAAAAAATAATGTCTCGACCTTTGAAAAACACTGTAATTTAAATAGAAGGCTAGTAACTAACATAAATCTTAAAATGCCAGTGCCTAAGCTTGAAACCTTTAGGAAAAATTGCGTATATATGGCACCTCTTATTGTCAACTCCCTTCCAAAACCGATTGTCGATCTACCGTACAAAAATTTTTGTGTGGAGTTGGAAAAGTGGCTGTTCACGGAAAGCTTTTACTTAATATCCGACTTTCTGAAAAAGGGTTCATGTCGTTTTTACAATTATAAAACATGAATGTGACATAAATGTAATAAATAATTGATTAATTTGATAGTACCTATTGACATAATTATATTGTTTTCATTTTTAAATTTGTATACCTATTAAATATTTGCACGCTAGCAGTAACTAGTAAAAATATGTGAAACTAAATATCTATTAAGAACATTGTAATTACCATATTTTTAAGCGAATAAATGAATAACTAACTAACTAACTAACTAACTAAAATTAAAAGCTCTCAGCACTGTACCAAGAAATTCTGTTTCGTTTGAATTTCAGTCTAAAGGCCCATCTATGGTACCGCAGGTATTCAATGTGTTTCCTTCCTGACATAACATGTCGTAACATGTCGTAACATGGTCCCTACCTATCTGCGTTCTCTGTAAGGAACCCTGGCACGCGCCAGCCTCATCCGCTTCCTGTCGTAATTCGATCCGGTGGTGCATCGATCACAGGGAATAAGAGAACAGCATGTTTACTATCTTATGAGGCAGAGAACACACAAATTCCGTCTTTATCTAACTCATTAAAGTGCAGGTAAGTTGGGTAGTGACAAAACAGTACTCGCGCAACGCGAAGTAGACGAAAATCACGAAAACAGTAATGAATCAGAAAAAAAAATAAAGAAGTAAGTTTTTTTTTAAAAATACATTTCGAAAAATGACGGAACAAGCATTTGGCCCACCTGATGATAAGCGGTAACCTCTGCCTATGAACACTGCATTACCTCATACGTCACGTCCACCTAGGACGCGCCCTACGTGGCACCGCACTGCGCCCGCCACCCTGAGACATAAATATAAAAAGTCTCATGTGCTGTAATTTCACCGGCAACAATACCCTTCAAACCGTAACACAGCAATGCGAGCACTACTGCTTTGCGGAAGAAATAGGTATGGTGGTAGTACTTCCCCGGACGAACTCTTCCACAAAAAAGCTCTACTACTAGTATTTTTATACAAGATCTACAAAGAAACACATGATAAACTTAGACTAAGAGGAAGCAGATATGAAAGTACGAGGTGTAACTCAAGTAACAAAATGGCTCTGCCTCAGCATGAGTTGGTTGACAGCAAGCTAGCAACCAACGCTGGTCTTCCAGAACCACTTGTTGGCGTTACGGCTAACCACTCACAACGACTATACAACAACACACTAACATAAAGAATACTATTACCACATATAAAATAATACTACACTACTATTACTAAGAATAATACTAAATGTGTGGTATGCTCGTATTTCAATAATGTGCTTGACACTATTTAAAAAAAAGCGGCCAAGTGCGTGTCGGACTCGCCCATGAAGGGTTCCGTAGCAGCAAGTAACATAATATAAAAGTTCTTGGATGGATTACGATTAATGACGTATTAAAAAAAAACTACTCACTAGATCTCGTTCAAACCAATTTTGAGTGAAAGTTTACATGGTAATGTACATTATATTTTTTTTTTAGTTTTATCATTCTCTTACTTTAGAAGTTATGGGGGGGGACACACACACACACACACACACTTTTTACCACTTTGGAAGTGTCCCTCGCGCAAACTATTCAGTTTAGAAAAAAAATATATTAAAAACCTCAATATCATTTTTGAAGACCTATGCATAGATACCCCCCCCACACGTATAGGTTTGATTTAAAAAATATATTTTGAGTTTCAGTTCTAAGTATGGGGAACCCCAAAAATAATTGTTTTTTTTTATTTTTGTGTAAAAATCTTAAAGCGGTTCACAGAATACATCTACCTACCAAGTTTCAACAGTATAGCTATTATAGTTTCGGAAAAAAAAGGCTGTGACATACACGGACAGACAGACAGACAGACAGACAGACAGACAGACATGACGAATCCATAAGGGTTCCTTGTCTTTGACTACGGAACCCTAAAAAGGATGGTTAAGTTTTTTCTTTTTTTCCATTATCTCCGGTAATTCCGAGCTCCGGAACCAAGTCAATCTCAACATTTTATTGTATATCTATAGGTACGGTTGTATCGCTACACCAATATAACTAGAACCATATCAATTACTCTTTAATAAAAGATAACTCCAAGATGGAAAATCATCAAAGATTTTGACAGGTCTACGTGAGCTGGTCCAACCATGGTACTCGCCTTCTGTAATTGTTTGTGAGGTGTTATGGAACAGTGACTTCAGAAATACGAATCGCAATTTGTTACAATTTGATGAAAATTTTGTTATGTCAGTTATTCAACAACTCCGGTACCTTCCTCTAAAGCAGGAGTTATGTTGTCTGCTGCCCACTTTGAGACAAAAATCTTTTTTAGCGCCCCCATTTTTTTTAGCGGAGATTAAACATGTACATATCAGGTTATTTAACAAAAACATGTTAAAACATGATTGCCCGCGGTCTATTATCTACGAAAATGACCTATCTAGAAATACTAATAACTATTCAAATGAGAAAGTGTGTCTGATTTGACACACCTTTTTTTTTCAGGGTCTCTTACCACCCCCTTTAGGCCTGCAGTGCCCACAAGGTTTGGGGGCGTTATCGCCCACTTTGGGAACTCCTGTTCTAAAGCGTCAGCAGACCTATAAAACCACCACAGACCATATCAAGATACTTGATGCTTGTACTTTTGTCTAGTATAGTATTCTTTTATCTGTGCTTTTGTGTATCTGTAATGTCAGTTGTATTTTAAAACAATTTAATTTAATTTCATCGTTTGAGTGTGTTTGTGCTTGTAGTACTATTAGTTATTCTGTGTTCATAAGCATGGTTTTCGGCTTCACTTTTATCGTGCGCCGTGTTCTGTCTATACTTTATTTTTTTATCTGAGGCTGTAGCCCAAAAGTCTCTTAACTCTACACATACCAACTAGGAAAGTAAAACGCGTCATCAATCTTCGTTCGTGACTGACTGTCGCTTCTTCACTCACTTGCAATCATATATCTGTTTCGTAAAGGCGAAGATTGCCGAGGCGTTACTTTCATAGTACCTCCTGTGTTCCTTCTTTAGAGATCCTTCGTGATATACTTTGTTGGTTAGGTTATGTGTGATAGCTCAGACTAACAGAACAAGTATAGGAAACCAGTGTTTTAGAAGGACTTTACATTAAATTTTAAGACACTAACAGTGAAAACAAACCCTGTTCTGTGTGTTCTATTCTCAAAAGGGTTCTGTTCTGTTCGTAGTAGTAGTAGAGCTTTTTTATGAAACAGTTCGTCCGGGGAAGTACTACCTCCATACCTATTTCTGCCGCAAAGCAGGAGTGCCCACATTCTTTTGTTCCGGTTTGAAGGGTATGGATGGATTAAATTACAGGCACATGAGACTTTTGATCTTTATATCTCAGGGTGGCGGGCGCAGTGCAATGCCACATAGGGCGCGTCCTAGATGGACGTGACCTAGGAGGTAATTTTTTTTAAGGCAGCGGTTACTGCGTAACATCAGGTGGGCCATCTGATTGTTGAGTCATTCAGCAGTTAAAAAAAAACACCAGTTTTCATACAAATAAAAGCGCAATAGAATCGGAGCAAGCGTTGCACCCTATTCATCGTGTGCTGCTCATCATCAGACCCTGGAGCCTCATGTTGTCGTAAATGAACCGTTTGAGCTCAAACTGAAGGTTCTGGCTGCAAATGCTTCAGTTATCTTGAACCAAATTTATGGGAGCTGATGATTTTTCTGTCTGATTGATATGTTTTTTTTTTTAAGCTACGAAACCAAATATAAGCTACCAAAGCAGATATAAACTACCGAAGCATAGATAAGTTACCAAAGCACATATAAGCTACCGAAGCATAGATAAGTTACCAAAGCAAATATAAGCTACCAAAGCAAATATAAGCTACCAAAGCAAATATAAGCTACCAAAGCAAATATAAGCTACCAAAGCAAATATAAGCTACCTAAGCAAATATAAGCTACCAAAGCAAATATTAGCTACCAAAGAAATTATAAGTTACCAAACCAAATATAAGCTACCAAAGCAAATATAAGCTACCAAAGCAAATATAAGCTACCAAAGCAAATATTAGCTACCAAAGAAATTATAAGTTATCAAACCAAATATAAGCTACCAAAGCAAATATAAGCTACCAAAGCAAATTAAGCTACCAAAGCAAATATTAGCTACCAAAGAAATTATAAGTTACCAAACCAAATATAAGCTACCAAAACAAATATAAGCTACCAAAGCAGATATAAGCTACCAAAGCATAGATAAGTTACCAAAGCAAATATTAGCTACCAAAGAAATTATAAGTTACCAAACCAAATATAAGCTACCAAAACAAATATAAGCTACCAAAGCAGATATAAGCTACCAAAGCATAGATAAGTTACCAAAGCAAATATAAGCTACTAAAGCAAATATAAGCTACCAAAACAAATATTAGCTACCAAAGAAATTATAAGTTAACAAACCAAATATAAGCTACCAAAACAAATATTAGCTACCAAAGAAATTATAAGTTACAAAACCAAATATAAGCTACCAAAACAAATATTAGCTACCAAAGAAATTATAAGTTACAAAACCAAATATAAGCTACCAAAACAAATATTAGCTACCAAATAAATTATAAGTTACAAAACCAAATATAAGCTACCAAAACAAATATTAGCTACCAAATAAATTATAAGTTACCAAACCAAATATAAGCTAGGTATCTCACAGCTTGTGAGATCTCTTCACACTTTTCCTTTCGAAACAATCAGCAGCTGCGTTTGTTTTATTATCATAAACCAACATACAAGACCAATATGGTAATGCATCCGCAATCAATATTAATCTTCCAAAACTTCGTTCACAGGTCTTTTGATGTTACCATCCTGTCTAATAACTGTTCAATAGTCTATGGAAGGATTTATGGTAGTAGCTATGAATGGAACTGTGATGACCGAGGATAGATGTATTCCGGAATGTAGGTATACATTCTGGAAATTTGGATCTTATCATAATATGGAAATTACATGGAAACAAATTGAATTGGATGTTATGTTATTTTTACATATACAATTGGATTCAAGTGATTAAGACGAATTATTTGTATTAAAGGGATTTTTTGCAAGGAGCGACCTCAATGAGCCAGTATTTTTTTTTTTTTTTTTATACTACTTGGTTGACGGGTCAAGCAAGAGGCCCACCTTATGTTAAGCGGTAACCTCTGCCTATGAACAGTGCATTACCTCATAGGTCACGTCCACCTAGGACGCACCCTATGTGGCATTGCACTGCGCCCGCCACCCTGAGACACAAAGATGAAAAGTCTCATGTGCCTGTAATTTCACCGGCACCCTTACCCTTCTAACTGGAACACAGCAATGCGAGCACTACTGCTTTACTTGTTTTTTTTTTTTTTTTGCCATGTATATATTCTGGAAATTTGGATCATATATTTGGAAATTAGATGAAAAAGAATTGGATGGTATATTTAATCTGTTATTGACGATCTCTGTGGCGCGGCGGGCGAGTAGCCGACTTAGATGCGAGAGTTAGCGGGTTTGATTCCCGCTGAGACAAAATGTTTGTATGACCTAAAAATATTTGTTCCGGACCTGTGTGTTGTGGTACCATGGTACTCGTAGTTCCTAAAACGCACAACACTGGAGATCCGTACTATGTATGAGTGGGATCAGGACTATGTAAAATAGAAACAATAAATAATGCTGGCCCCAAGCTAAGCAGAGCTTGTGTTATGGGTACTAGATAACAGAGCTTTTAAATCCTTGGGATTCGTTACGCGACAAACAGCTAGGTTCCATGATAGGAATGCCATTATAACTCTCAACTACGCGTTCGTGAGGAGTAAATTAGAGTATAGCTCTCTCGTATGGGACCCTCACGAACAAAAATATACAATTATGCTAGAACGCGTACAAAGGAAATTTGCACGTTATCTTTTTAAAAAAATGCATGGATTCTATCCTTATTTATATCCGTCTTTGTTCGTCGCCGGAATGGTAGGCATCAACACCCTGGAGTTGAGACGCAAGTGTGCATTGTTGATGCACTATTATCTGCTGCTCAACAACAGGATTGATAACCCGACCGCGCTGGCTCGCTGCTCGTTGTCTGCGCCGGACCAGCGGCTGCGTGCGCCGCGCCTGTTTGCGACCCCGTTGGTTCGAACGCAAACCACCCGGTATGCTCCTACTGCTCATGCTCTAAATTTGCTCAACGCCCTGGTTGCTCAGAAACCAGAAACCGATTTATTTATTTTCAAATTTTAATGTTTTCTTAAATTCTTCTATTAGTTTTCTAAGTTAAGTAGTTTTTAATATTTGTACCTATTGTTTGGCTTTCTGCGCGCGTTGGTGTATACTGTAAGTGCAGTAAGCAGTTGAATTTAAATAAAATAAAATAAAATAAAAATAACTGGTAAAGTTATTACAATACATTACATAGAAATATATTTTTTATTATACATAAAAAATGCACAGAACACCTTAAACAATTATCTGCAGATCGTACAAATATTTATTCCGAGGCGGGAATCGAACCCGCAACCTCCTGCGTCGCAGGCGAACCTTCGCCCGCCGCGCCACAGAGGCCGTCTAACGCAAGCTTCGATCAACAATAGAATGTAACTGGCTGTTGGGTGTTATGTTATGTTATATTATTTAAATAAACAATTGGATTCAAGTGATTAAGACTTAAATTATATGTATAAAAGGGATGTTTTGCGAGGAGCGACCCCCAATGAGCCAGTAATAGGGATGAATGGAGAATCAGAGGGAGGCCTTTGCCTAGCAGTGGGACACTACACTTCTACTTTATTGGGCCTTAAAATCTACTATGAAGATAAATAACTAATCATATTTTCGCGCGACGCCACGTCCTCCAATGTATTATGTCAACCTATGTATATCTAGCTACTTTTTTTCATGCGAAAGTATTACATTAAAAAAAAACATAATTTGTGTTTATTTAAGTAAATAAACTAAAAGTTTCTAGAAAGAATAATACAGCTAATACAAGTAGATAAATAATTTATAAAATACAAATTAACCGGTTGAGCGATCTAAAGACCGCTGCAAACGATCTAAAAATAGCTCAACTGATCCATATCTCTAGCAGTGGGAAGCGTACTTGCGTAATGCTGAGCTGGACGCCAATTTGTGTCAATGATGCGTGGCTGGTACTAAGAGGCACAAATTAGTTTTATTTATCATTGTTTCTCTGTGTGTGTGTGTGTGTGTTTGTCTTTTTATGTGGAATATTGTTTGTTGACTGTTACTACTACATCCATGTTGTTGACACAAATAAATGTTTTTCTTTCTTTCTTTCTTTCTTTCTTTCTTTCTTTCTTTCTTTCTTTCTTTCTTTCTTTCTTTCTTTACTTATGATGCAGGATGCATTGCCACGCTGAATTACAATACTAATGCGTTGAGCCAGATAAGTTTTATTTTTTTTATTTTTTATACTACTTGGATGACGGATCAAGCAAGAGCAATAATTTATAAGAGCCAGCTCTCAAATCACGCGTCGCTTCAAACATACGCCTTGAAAGAATTTTGAATACGCGATTGTTCTGGTAGGTACTTACCCACAGATCCAGTCTCGATAAAGTTTCTAAAATATTAAGAAACATAAATAAAATAAAATAAACATAACATTATAGTTTGTACAAGTTTGTTCATGAAAACTAGTCTGCATTAAAGATTCTTTGGGCAGATTTGTCCCTTTAAACTTACCGCCAAATAAAATTCCATTTTAAAAGATACAATGTCGCAACTTTACATCCAAAGAAAGAAGTGTTGAATTGCGCCCACGCACGTCTATTATTGTGGTTCGTTACATGTTACAGTTGTTATCAAGTTCGTTACGGGTGCAATCAGACTGCAAAAAGACAAGCTTTAAGGCGAGATAATTTATCAGACGCGTCCGAATGTCGCGCGCGTTTTACAATCGCGACTTATGCTGATTGTGCTCAGTAAAATTATACATACGCAAGTTAGTAAAATAACTGCTTTGAAGCAGTAAAGTCTCGAAAGTGACCTTGAAGTGAGACGTTTAGCGATCGCACGTCTGAGGCCTTAGTCTAAGCTTTTAATGACAGCAAGCTGATCTGATGATGGAGACGGAAGGTGGACAATGGAACTCCTCGATGGATAATAGTAGACTGGCCGTGTTTAGGCTCATTTTGATCAGCACACGGTTACGATCACAAATTTTATAAAAGCTTGAATTGAATAAGTAATTAATTTTGTAAAAATTCAAAAAACCCTCTACGCTATGAAACGGCTGAACCGATTTTGATCAAATATAGCTAAGAACACTACCGATTAATTCACCTTTCAAACAAAAAAAAACAAAATCGGTTCATCCGTTCGGGAGCTACGATGCCACACACACACTCACACACACAAACACAGACACGTCAATCTTATAACACCCCGTCGTTATTGCGTGGGGGGTTCAAAATAGATTTGTCACAAAAATATATAACTGACACGGACGTAGTGTAGTACAGATTCTGTATGGAGACAACGGTGGGCGCTCCTAGCGTACCCTCAGTATGAACCTCCATTTTAAAAACAAAATACAAAAACAAGTTATTCATTTTGTAAAAATTAGAAAAACCCTCAATGCAATGAAACGGAAGAACCGACTTTGATCAAACATAGCTAAGAACACTCCAGTACATTTTCCAGCGCATTTTATCAATGACTATAATTATGTCTGGTAGGTACTTTTTCCAATGCAGGGTTACACTTTATCCACAACTATTTTTATTTTTATTTTTAGTCGCAGTCGATAGTATGTTCCAGGTTTTAAGCTTGGGAGAGACCTTTTGTGTGTGGAATATGCCTGGAATTTTGTACTGAATGAGGTGAAGATATCTAAGAACCTGTTCAAAGAAGTTATGTAAACTTATATCAAATGGGAATCTTTTCACCGTGGGTTGCGCCCATCGTGGTAAATAGACATGACAAGTGGTGAGCTCATCGCTGCCATTGCTTCCCAGGACTGACACTTCTAACACTTTCTTCCAGTAATAACACATTCCGTAATAAGCTAGCAGCCAGGACAAATCTTATACCAACGAATCTTAAAAACGAGTCCGGGTAATCCCTTTGTCGGCTCTTACGACATCCACTGGAGGATACGGAAGGGTCTATTCTTAGGCCCCTAATTCCCCGTTCACACGGCATCAACTTGTTGGTAGCAGTTTTTCGCAGAACCTGTTGAATGTTTCAATAAGTGTTTAAACGAGAATATACCTTTTGCGGGACTCTGCTTCACATGCACCCTTTCTACACGACCCGAGTAGACCGAGGGTTCGCAGCGGAAACTAGGGGTTATACTGTTTGGACTAGGGTACCACGGGCGTCAGGGGGAGCCCCTATACTGGGTAAAACTGGTAGGTCTTGACTTGGGTCACAGAAAATATAATAGTAAAAGTACTTGGGTTCGGTTTCGTGGTAGCTAAGAGGTTAGTTGCAGTGGTAGGCCTGTTGTCTTCAACATAGTAGCTGTCAACTAGCTGGTGTCTTCAAGTGGGGAAATCCGTCATAGATACCCGCCTGCCACGGTGGTGATAGGAGGGTAATGCCGAACTTGAACCGGCTAAAACCACCACTGTGTCCATCCGGTCGCCTTTTATCGGGACAACGAGTACGCTTTCGCACTCTTCCGCTGTCCCGGCAGCGTTGGTCCTTTACGAAGGGGACCCCTTCCGTATCCTTTTTTTTTTTTTTTTTTATCATTGATCACGATTGACCACGATCTCTCCTGTTGGTAAGTGACGATGTGGCCGAAGATGGAGCACAAAGGTCTAGAAGGCACCTTATCACTCTAGACTTGAAGATACCCAGATTATAGTTTTCAGAAAAGACAGACGACGGTTGTGTATTCCACTCCTTAGCAGTCCGCATTATAAAGGTAGAACTGAAACGGTTAGTACGTATAGAGGGTATACTAATGAGGTAAGGATGGTACCGAGCCGTGCGCCTGCTCGTTCTTTGATGAAAAGGAGATGGTGGGATCTTGAAAATATCGACAGTCGTATGATCAGCTCCTAGCTGTTTTTCTTCATTTGTAAATTATCATTAGTCTAGATTCACACAATAACAGCTATAAAACAAAGCTATCAAAACTAGCGCTATAAAGTTGAAACTGAGTGTATTCACCTCGTAATTATACACTTCCGTGCAAAATAATTGGATGTTACGAGACTATTACATGTATATCTCCACGGCAATTATTGTACTGCGGTCTCAGGAGTGAATAGAAAAAGGAAAAATTTAAATGACTATCATTATTTCAGTGCAGATGTGAGAAAGTCTTAAAATAGACAGATAAAGGCCGTGTCTTAGGCAACTTCAGTTCAAATGGGGTTTAAGTGTTAACTCTCTACAAGTCTCTACAAACTCATCTTATACTTTTGACGTTTTAAACGTCAGTAACTTCAGGTTAATCGACCAACAATTTATTTATTTAGACTACTGAAACTTTGTCCCTACCTGCAAAATGGGGCGCAGTTATATTGGGACACACAATGTGGGGCACAAGGTCAAAATCTATGTTCATAGGCTAGACAAACCACCAGTTAAACCTTCGTTTGTCAAAAAAATTATGGGATGTTGACAGCCTGGCCCACGGTACGCTGCCCATTGACAGTGCGTCCCATTTTTTCATTATTTTTGTTGACGATGTGGCCCACGACTCTGGGAGAGGATATTAATGGCCAAAATAAGTAGTTTTTAGTTGACTACCTGGCCCATTCAATTTTTTGGAAATTAACGAGCTTTGTAAGTACAGTCAGAGCAAAAAGTTAATCATTTCTACCATATCATATACATATCACCCAAACTCAGTACCCACTAAGACGCAATCGTGCACGAAGTTATTATTACATACAAATATATATGCCGTGGTGTGTCCGGCCTAAGAATAGACCCCTCCGTCTCCTCCCGTGGATGTCGTAAAAGCGGAATTACCCGGACTTTTAGTAAGATTTGTTGGTATAACATTTGTCCTGGCTGCTAGCTCAGTTATTACTGGAGGAAAGCGTTAGCTGAGTCAGTCGTGGGAAGCAATGGCGGCGATGAGATCACCACTTGTCTATATTCCCATGATGGTGCAACCCCAGTGAATAGAGGCCCATTGAGGCTCTGTCTACCCTTTCGGGGAAAAAGGCGTGTGTCTATTGTATGTTTGTATGTCCGATTTAATAATTTATTTCCTCAAAAGAATTCACAAATTCACTTACAGAGAAAATACATTTTAGTAAAGTAAAGTAACGTGTGTGCCATTAAGCGTAGCTAACTTAATCAAACAGTTACATATTATTAGCTTTCTATAACATAACATACATTCCAAACAACAGACATACATTTTTTTATTACAGTTTATGCTCGAAAAATGAGGTAGGTACTATCATTAGGCTCCATGTGGGTATCACCCAAACTCAGTAGATACCTAGTATGACGCAATCGTGGACGGCTATCACCCTCCTAATTTGGTGGCATCATCATGTTTAACTAAATTTATCTCGTGAGAGATAACGCTATTTGAATAAGTTGTATCTAAGAGTGACTCTACTGCAGAGTGTATCTAACTCAACAGAAGCCTTGAGCTAACTCCAGACTCCGCTTGTATAGCAGTTACAATTTTAAAATATAAAGTTCCAATACCTTAACGATTTGTTGCATAAAGTTTTTTTTTTAACATCTTGTATGACGGAACAGGCATATGGCCCACCTGATGTTAAGAGGTAACCTCTGCCTTTAACAATGCATTACCTCGTAGGTCACGTCCACCTAGTACGCGCATTAGTATGTGGCATTGCACTGCGCCCGCCACCCTGAGACATAAAGATGAAAAAGTTTCATGTGCCTGTTATTTCACCTGCTCCCATACCCTTCAACCCGGAACACATCAATGCGAGCACTACTCTGCTTTGCAGCAGGAATAGGTATGGAGGTAGTACATCCCCGGAAAAACTCTTTCACAAAAAAACTCTACACTACTAAGATAAAGATAAAGATACAGATACAGATAAAGATAAAGATAAAGATAAAGATAAAGATAAAGATAAAGATAAAGATAAATTTATTTGCTTGAACATAATGTCATATTAAAGGTCTTATAAATAAGTAGGTAAGTTCCAATTATGTTCTACCTTATCTAGCATGCAAATTTCAAAAATACGAAATAATGTCAAAATTAAATACATCTAATTAAAATACAACATATTTATAAAAATTTTACAACATTTTTTTTTACAATATTATTGATTTGTTCCATAAAGTCATTTTCGCTTAATTTTTACGAACAGACAGCTGAACATACGATATCAAAACGAAGCTGAACGAATATTAATATACCTACTACTTACTAAGAAGTATTTCCTTAAAATGATAAGTTATCTGTCGTTTAAAATGTAGCCGGAACTACGGGCCATTAATTAGATAATACTAAACTGGTATTTACTGTTAACTTTCAACAGACAAGTTCAGTTTTCCCACAACTGGTGCAACGTGGTGAAAATTCCTGGTTTCAATTATTATCAAATACTATAATTTATTATAACTATAACTAGTGTTTTTTTTTAACTATAGATTGACCTTTGTTTGACCACGATCTCACCAGTTGGTAAGTGACGATGTGGCCGAAGATGAAGCACAAAGGTCTAGAAGGCACCTATTCACTCTTGACTTGAAGAGACACAGATTATAGTTTTTAGGAAAGACAGACGACGGTAGGGTATTCCACTCCTTAGCAGTGGTTATGCTTCGCTCGTGTTTTACCGGGATAAAAAATAGCCTATTGCTCAATCCTGGTCATAATATATGTGTAGGTACCTATACCAAATTTCCACCCTGACACATATATATGAAAAGTCCCATGTGCCTGTAATTTCACCGGCACCCTTTAAACCGGAACCCAGCAGTGCGAGCACTACTGCTTTGCGGCAGACACAGGTATGGTGGTAGTACTTCCCCGGACGAACTCTTTCACAAAAAAGCTCTACTACTACTAAAACCTTACAAACCTACTACGAAAGGTTTTTTCGACAGCGGCTTTATTTGTTGAATTTTTCAATTGAATTAATTCCTTTACATAATATTACTCTACCATCGATATCTTTAAATATAAGCCTTTCAACAGAAATCAATGAACCCACAAAATTGTTTAAATTAAACGTGAAACATTAAATTCCACAATTTAATTTACCTTGCGTTTACGACCTTCGATTTTCACGCGAGGTAGCGATTTTAGTGATGTGATTTGTCGATAATCGCGCGGAAGGTTATCGATAACGTGCCGGTTTTAGGACATGTCTTGGCCCCCCCGCTGGTTATGGCGCGGCCGGCTGGTCTGTTTACGCGACCGAGGCGAGGGCACAGCAGTCAGTTAGTTAGTTTGCTACGCTCACGCGCAGCGCATGCCCGTTTCGTGCCTGCGCGCGCGCGTGTTCCCCAACTACACGATCGAAAATCAGCTGTCAAACTTTGACGTTTCGTAACAATTCACAAACTAATTAACGTGATTGCGAATCGATTGTCATCGCAGAGGATTTTGATGTGTTTAAGTGGTGTAACAAAAGTGTTTTTGCTCGTGTTTTACCGTACCATGAAGCCGGAATGCTTTTTTTGAATGAATAATTCAAGTCGCGTAGTGTGTTTTGACGCGAGTGTGCTAGTGATGTGATTGCCTGGATATCGATCTATGTTGTGTTTGTGTGACTGTTTGTTTTGTGATGCTGTTGGCATCTCGCACTCATGTCGCTTGACGCTGAGATGGCTGCTCTACTGAGGGATCTGCGATGGGTTTACGACGACGATTTGTTTACGCTGTCATTGCAAAACGGTAAGTGTTACATACCACTAGCTATGCCAGTGACCTCAAGGACTGTGCCATTATAAGTGCCTACTTACTTGCCTGCAATGTTTATTTACTTACCTACAGAGCTAACATTTAGGTAGGTGACTACTCGAAATTCCCGCTAAAATTCACTAAAGCCTTCTCTGTCTAAAAGATATTTTTATAACTATCGAAAAAACCTAATCAATTTCCAACTCGACAATTTTTAAAAAGTGTATAAAACTGGTCGAAAATGATTACTTCCAAACTTTCTGGCATCAATATGGGACTCTGCGTCATTTTTGAAAAGTGACGTCTATTTTTATTTTATTTCTTTTCCTAGTGTTTTTTTAAGTTATTTTGTGTGATTTTGGTGGCATTTTAACCAATGTAGGTAGAGCACAAGTGTAGTGAAATTAAATGGAAGTAAATTGCGTGACTTTTCAAATTGGTGGAAATTGTCTACCAAAACGGCCATCGTTTTACTAATACATGACTTAATACTTTGACGACTTGGATGGAGTGTAACGTTGCTAATTAAAATACAATTAATATACTTGAAAATGGAAAAACCAGCCGTGCGACACAAATAATAAAGAAAAAATTAAATGAAAACTTACCTTTATGTTCCAATAGAGAAAATACTTCTTGAAAGACGCCGTAAAAAGTAGCATTTATTTATTTACAAGTTCAATAATCATCGCGTGTCGCTAACAAGTTTCTTCCTTCGTACCGTCGATAGATTCCTAAGCAATCACTCGCTTCCGAATTCCTTCAAAAGTGGTGTGTATGTGAGAAGTGGATGACAAAAAAAAACCATAACACATTTTAACATTAATTATAAGATTTGATTATTATTAACATAATGGATGACATGTGAATTTTTATTATGACCGAAATATGAAATAAACAAATGATCTTATCTTATCGGATATTATCTTATCTTATCTCATAATATGGTCTGTATTCACAGGACAAATAATATATACGTAATACATCAAAATCTATAAACTATATAAAATGAATTGCTGTTCGCAAGTCCCGCCAAAACTAAGAAACGGCTAGACCGATTTTGATGTTTTTTTATATGTATTTGAGTGGGGTCCCTGGATGGTTTAGATTCACAACTGGACCCGGTAGGTGGCGCTGTAGTAGTGTCACGCGAACGAAGACGCGAGCGGGCCGCTAGTTTAAAATATAAACATTACAAGTCCAATTATTAATCCAATAAAAGGTACGTAATTTAACATTTCAGTAGGTATCGATAAAATTTATATCGACATTTTTTATTATAAATAATATTTACGAAATAAATAACACGGGGATTTGAATAAGATTAAAGAAGCACTAATAATAAAAAATAAGGAAAATAAACAAACCAGCGAATAGCTATAGCTAAGAAATAAAAAGCTTTAATCGCATCGTCATAAAAACCAAAAATAAACTAATATAAGCTAAAACAATAAGACATTCTTCGAGAAATTCACATTCTATAAAACCTGTTATCTCAAGGCTCAAAGAAAATAGCAAAAAATATTTAAAGAACGGTTATAAGTTTACAATATTTTGAAATATATATTGTAATAAAACTGTTGTAACGGGTTTTTACTATCAATCAATCAAAAAGTTTTAACAAAAAGATAACAAAAGTCAATCAAGTACTTAGGCTAGTAGAAAAAAAACGAGCGAGCCGTACAGTAGTCGTATATGATGTATAACATCCAATAACATCTGACATCTCATCTCCTTGGTAATAAGCAACATGGCTGATAGTACCAACCTCTCGGAAAAATGTGCGCTTCCAACCTCTCAGAAAAATGTGCGCTTCCAACCTCTCAGAAAAATGTGCGCTTCCAACCTCTCAGAAAAATGTGCGCTTCCAACCTCTCAGAAAAATGTGCGCTTCCTACCTCTCAGAAAAATGTGCGCTTCCAACCTCTCAGAAAAATGTGCGCTTCCAACCTCTCAGAAAAATGTGCGCTTCCAACCTCTCAGAAAAATGTGCGCTTCCAACCTCTCAGAAAAATGTGCGCTTCCAACCTCTCAGAAAAATGTGCGCTTCCTACCTCTCAGAAAAATGTGCGCTTCCAACCTCTCAGAAAAATGTGCGCTTCCAACCTCTCAGAAAAATGTGCGCTTCCAACCTCTCAGAAAAATGTGCGCTTCCAACCTCTCAGAAAAATGTGCGCTTCCAACCTCTCAGAAAAATGTGCGCTTCCAACCTCTCAGAAAAATGTGCGCTTCCAACCTCTCAGAAAAATGTGCGCTTCCAACCTCTCAGAAAAATGCGTGCTTCCTGTTACGTATTATTTTATCTGTGCTGTTACACACTTCTATCCCTTCACGAAATCACTCCCACAGATTGCTGGAAAGCGAGAAGAAAGATGTTACATATTCAAAATTAGCAAGCCTTACAGCAGTCGCATATGATGTGTAACATCCGACATCTTCCTTGGTAATAAGCAACATGGCTGATAGTTCCAACCTCTCGGAAAAAATGCGCGCTGCCTCTTACACACTTCCATCCCCTCCCTAAGATTGCAGGAAAGCGAGAGGAAAAAAATTACTCATCAAAAAACTTTTTTTTTATCGATATTATTTGATTTAAAACACAAATGGGATCTGTCAGTGCCATAGATTTTTAATTTTAAACGACTTTTCTACGTCATTTCCTTGCATCCGTTGCATCAAAAATGTTGTTCTAATTGGAAAAATGCTATTATAACATTAAAGTTTTTTTAGAGTATATGTAAATATATATAAACTAACTGACATTCAAACTTATAAAATAAATAAATAATCAGCTGACATCAATAATACTAATAAATTACAAGATAACAATAATAATACTTACCTACGAAAGGGGCTCGGGAACCTCGGTCTACCTCTCCATTGCTATGCCCTAAACACAGGGTTCATGTGCGAGTCTACCTAAGTATATGTAACAATTAATAATAACCATATTATTATGAAAGCAATAAATATATTGAGTATTGAGTATTGGCCTGGCTGACCAAACCTAATATTTTTCAAACACCCCGTATTTGTCAAAAAGCATTCATCGGTATCGGGTTATCTGCCAAAATTGTAGAACAGGTCTTTGTTTTTTTTTACTAATTAAGTAACAAAGTGCACTGGACAACTAGGAAATGAAGGCGACTGTCCAAGGTGAGCTAGCCTGCCTCTTAGCAAGGTAGCTAGTACTACTCTGTTATGGTAGAGCAACAGAATAACATCTTGCAGAGGCTAAGCTTTCCTACACATAGTATCAAATTTGTAGTATGTGTTGCAATGATACTTTATTTACTAACTTATGTTACTTATTTGTATTAAGCTAGTTTGAACGATCTTTTATTGTCCTATATCTATATTTATTATCTTCGACCAAAGTAAAAAGTTTCTTATAGTATTTTACCCGGACTTGTTTGTAAGATTCGTTAGTATAAGATTTGTTCTAGCAGAATGTGTTGTTACTGGAAGAAAGCGTTAGCCGAGTCAGTCGTGGGAAGCAATGGTGGCGATGAAGTCACCACTTGACACGACTGTTTCCCACGATGGTGCAACCCACGTGAAAAGAGGCCCATTTGAGGCATTTCCCCTCTTCGGGGAAAATACTTGTTTCTATGTATGTATGTATTTATGTATGTTTATTTGAGTTCTCATAAAAAAGTAACGTAGTATGTTTATCGTGATCACTGCACTGTCAGTTCTCTAATACTTTCATAATACTTTCGTCTAAGTTCATCATCATGAGATAAAATCTATATTCCATTGTAATTAGAGGCATTTAAAATAATGTTTAACAAGCGGATGTAACACTTAAGTTAAACACAAGTTAGATCTGCCCTATGACTTACTGTTCTTAGTAATGGTAATGACTGGTCATTTACCAACACTGAGCTGCTTTGATCTACGTAAGATCAAGTTTTATGACTGAAAGAATAAGGTTTAAATTAGCAATGAAATAAACAAGTTTTGTAATGATGGAATACCTGTTTTTGGGTTATTATTACTTCATCATCATCATCATCATCAGCTTTTTTGTGAGATTTTGTCCGGAGAAGTACTACGTACAATTTCTGCCACAAAGCAGTAGCTCTCATTGCTGTGTTCCGGTTTAAAGGGTATGGTTGTCGGTGAAATTACAGGCACATGAGACTTTTTATATTTATGTCTCAGGGTGGCGGGCGCAGTGCGGTGCCACGTAGGGCGCGACCTAGGTGGACGTGACGTATGAGGTAATGCGTTCTTAAAGGCAGAGGTTACCGCTTAATAAATCACGTGGGCCATATGCTTGTTCAGTCATACACACAGTAAAAAAAGAGCCTTTAGACCACAGCTGCTCGACATAGGTTTCCCATTTCATTACTGAAAAGGTCAAAAATAAATCCTTTACTATATTCGAAACTATTTTTTATTAATTTTCATCCAGGAGCAATTTTTTTTAAATTATTCTCTGTATCTCAAAAACCAACGAAAATACAAAATACTACGGGAGCAAAAGATTTGTTTATTCATGCGTAGGTACATACAAAGACACGCTCCTTTTTCTCCGAAATTTTAGGCAGAACCTCAATGGACCTCGTTTCTCCGTGGGTTGCACCATCGTGGGAATATAGACGTGACAAGTGGTGAGCTCATCGCTGCCACTGGGAGGCGACGGAGGGGTCTATTTAAGAAGACGCCTCAGGGCCAGACTCGTACTTAAAAAACAAATTAATAGTTTGATCACGACTTCCAAAGCAAAAACTAAGAGCCCGAACAGGAAGGAATGAACCTTTGAATTTTTTGAACCTGTGACCTTCGCCTTGACTTCTAATCAACATTATGTATGACAACACAACATAAACGGTCACATGCGTTGTTCTTAGGGCTTGTAATAGTATGTGAGATGAGTTATTCCATTGTACAGGTTTATACTATGGAATAACTCTGAATAACGAAAACCGAATTGCGAGTCAAAATGACGATTTTGTATGCAGAAAATGATAAGCGCCCCTACCGTACTTGTTAAGAAACTTATTGAAACTATACATCAAAACAAATATCGACTCTCAATTCGATAGTCGGGATACCGAAAACTTAGACAAACCAGTACTAGGCCCTCTGATCAACAATAGGATCCCCGGTGTCGTGGGTATCAGTAACTACGAGTACCATGTACCACAACACAACATACCCGTATTTATAGGGAAAATCACTCACTCACTCACCCACACACACGGGAAAATAACTCACTCATCAACTCAGCCAAGCAAGCGAAATTTATATTCATATATTTTTATTATTTACTTTCAATAACTTAGTCATATTTTTCCTTTCTTTAAAACTAGCAACTTTGGATAACCCTTTTTTGGCCTTATTGCTTTGTATTTGTTATTTGGCCTATATTATTGTAACGCTGTTGGTCTACCTAAATAAAATAAAATAAAAATAAAAATAATAAATGTTTAAGAATAACTCGAATAGAAAAAGTTTGGACTATATTATATAGAATGCATTAAAATTATTGCAATTTAAAAACAATTTACTTTACTTACTATTAAAGTACTCATCCAGGCTCCAATCATAAAAATATCTATGAAGAGAGCATTACCACAGATACCATATTAAACTACAATACAGTAGCGCAAGTTGCTATAAATAGATAGTAATAAGCTCACCTAATTCGTAACACTGTAATGGCGTGTCCATGAAAGAATAGGTTGAATTGTTATCCATTTTAACAAGCGGAAAACGTCACGTAGTTATAAACAGTTAACCATCGCGTCATGTGGTAGAGTTTCGTCCAATAAAGTGTGCCTTTTTACATAAAATACGAGCGAGCCTTACAGTAGTCACATATTAAGATGTGTAACATCTGAAATCTCACCTCCTTGGTAATTAGCAACATGGCTGATAGTACGAACCTCTCGGCAAAATGCGCGCTTCCATCCCTTTTCACGAAATCACTCCAACAGATTGCAGGAAAGCGAAAGTAGAGGTATATTAAAATGAATCCACGTATCTCTGTAGAAGTCCATTGCTTGATATAAGTTATTAAATGAGTTGACAAACCCTGACAAGTCCTGAGCCGCTTCCATAGACCGACATCATGACTCTCGATACTGACGATGTTTTTAAACTTTTTGTTTACTAGGTTTTCGATTTGCTGTAAGATAACTTTTTATGGTTAAGCTCGCATTGTACACATCTTTTCTCATATTTTATTTGAAATCTTTTCTCAGTGTACAATAAAGAATTATAAGAATTAAAACTTTCCTCGACTCGGCCCAGCCTCACTCGAAGATATTATTCTGTATTCTAATTGAATAAGAATTTTCAAAAAGGAATACTAGTTAGGTTGATTCGAGTCGAGGGAAGTTGGAGACATGAAGAATACCGGTGTAAGCATAGACTAACTAAACACAATAGACTAATTTATTTTTAAAGAATTAAAAGAGATAAGGTAATTGGTTTATAATGCTGTTTGAATGATTCCCAGGCTATTTGCCAGCGCCATCTAGAAATAGCCTGGAATTTGTCATTTTTTGAATAACGTTTTCTTGTATGAGATTGGCAGTCTATTGTGTTTAGTTAGTCTATGGTGTAAGTCAATGAACTTTTTGCGAAGGTGGATCACTGTCTTCAAGTTGTACTGTGGTCACTTTATGGTGGATCTTAATAGCCCAGGTAATTAAGCGTACCTGTAGGCAAATAGGAGAAATGTACTTCAGTAGCGATGAGTACATAATTACTGAGGTTGATGTTACTGGATATGTTTTAGGTTATTTCTGCCGCAAAGAAGTAGTGCTCGCATTGCTGTGTTCCGGTTTGAAGGGTAAGGGTGCCGGTGAAATTACAGGCACATGAGACTTTTCATCTTCATGTCTCACGGTGGCGGATGCAGTGCATCCTAGGTGGATGTGACCTATGAGATAATGCACTGTTCATAGGCAGAGGTTACCGCTTAACATCAGGTGGGCCATCTGCTTGTTCCGTCATTCAAGTACTATAAAAAATAAAAAAAAACGTGTCGAGCTACGTCCAGAGGAAATTTACCGTTTTTTTTTTTTTTTTATTTACTTAACGAAGTTTGATCCTCATTTGAATATTAAACAATTAAAGTCAATATAATTATATAACGCTAACTATGGTATAAATAAATAATAAATAAATAAATAAATAATGCTGGACAGTTCACACAACATTGTCTAGCCCCAAGCTAAGCAGAGCTTGTGTTATGGGTACTAGACAACTGATATACTTAATACAATATATTACATAGATAGATATTTTTATTATATATAGAAAATACCCAGAACACCCGGAACAAATATCTGCAGATCGCACAAATATTTGTTCCGAGGCGGGAATCGAACCCGCAACCCGCAACCTGCGTCGCAGGCGAACGTTCGCCCGCCGCGTCACAGAGGTCGTCAATCTTCGAGGTATCTTCTAAGTATAATAAAAAATATCTATCTGTGTAATGTATTGTATTAAGTATATCAGTAAACAAGTGCCCATAACACGAGCTCTGCTTAGCTTGGGGCTAGATAATGTTGTGTGAACTGACGAGCATTAAATATTTATTTATTTTATTTACTTTATTTGAGCCTTTCGGGGTCAAGACTCTAGGTCCGTGGAGAACAGGGTCCCCTCGCGTTTGCAAAATTATTTCAGGGCATCTGGTTGTATCGACGCGTGAACCGAGAGCTGGCTCTTATCTGGCTCAACGTATTAGTATTGCCATTCAGCGTGGTAATGTAGCTAGCATCTTAGGAACGCTTCAATCTGGTAGTGATTTAGATCAGTTGAGCTACCTTTAGATCGTTAGCAGCGGTCTTTGGTAGCAGAACTGTTTCATTTGTATTTTTATAATTTTGTACATATCTACTTGTATTAGTTGTTTTATTATTTCTATAAATAAATATATCCGATTTATCCTAATCTTAATATTTTTAATATTATAATTTCGAAAGTGAGTTTGTTTGTTTGTTACACTTTCACGCCTAAACCATTCAACCGATCATCATGAAATTTTGTACACATTTTTCTAAGAGTATGGTCATGAACATAGGATACTTTTTTTTTCTAAGGAATCACGCCTGATCCGCGTGTGGACGCTAATTATAAATAGAATAAATAAAAAAAATACTCAGTATTCTATCTTATGAGGAAATTATTGTAAGATTCTTGGAACATGCTCGTAAGAAGATAATAAATCAGTATGTACCAAATTTTTCTTCTATTCCTACTTCAAATTTCTTCAATATATTTGGTACTTTTACGATAAGAGTAGTCTAATTCCAGTACCTAATCCAATTTCTAATGGAACTCTTTGATTTGATTTATATGACGCCACTTTGATCTACGAACGTAGGATCGTTTGAAAAGTGATCTTTCAAAATAAGAGGTTTTTTGCCTTTCATCCAACAGCTTCTCTGAAGGTCATATCTAAAGGTATGGTACCATCATCATCAGGTAAGAAGTCAGCTGAGGACATAGGCCTCCTCAAAGAATACCACGACGGACGATTTCAAGGCGCATACAAACAGCTAAATTACGTCACTTTCTAACTCATTAAAGTTCAGGTTAGAAAGTGACAGACTAGCGCTCGCGCTACAAAAAGTAAATGAAAATCACGAAAAACAATTGAATACCACGAGAAAAACCGTCGCATCACAGAATCATACGTTCAACTTGCAGATAAGTTTAGTAAGTAAGTAAGTAAGTTAAGTAGTAGTAGAGTTTTTTTGTGAAAGAGTTCGTCCGGGGAAGTACTACCACCATACCTATTTCTGCCGCAAAGCAGTAGTGCTCGCATTGCTGTGTTCCGGTTTGAAGGGTAAGGGTGCCGGTGTAATTACAGGCACATGAGACTTTTCATCTTTATGTCTCAGGGTGGCGGGCGCAGTGCAATGCCACATAGGGCGCGTCCTAGGTGGACGTGACCTATGAGGTAATGCACTGTTCATAGGCAGAGGTTACCGCTTAACATCAGGTGGGCCATCAGCTTGTTCCGTCATTCAAGTAGAATAAAAAAAAAAAAAAATTGCCGTTATTTATGTGAAAGAAAAAGTACAAAATTCTCAGTCGTTTGGAAGTTGAATCAAATTTTCAGTCGAAAACATCTGCACTTTGTAATTTTTTTTTGAACAGGTAGAACATTTTTTTATGGGTTCACTTTACAGATAGAAGGTCAAGATATTTTTTTCAGCACATAACATTGACTCATAACATTGGCGGGGCACGTCAGTCGAATGCTTCCCAACAGGGCGAACATCAGCACACCCTGGATACCTGAAGGACGGCGACCTCGGGGTCGGCCGAGAAAGCGTTGGCGGGACGATCTTGTTGGTTTGGAGAAGGAGTGGTGGGAGACTGCTAGAGACAGGGACAAATGGAGGAATTTGGGGAGGCCTTTGCCCAGCAGTGGGACAGAAAAAAAAAAAAAACAAAGCCTCCAAATAAGACCAATCAGCTGCTGTATACGCCTTAAGCCGTCTCCATCCACCGACTTCCTAATACTATTGCTTTGTACCCATCTAGAACACAACACATTAGAATTGGCATCGAATTATTTCCTCATTGCAACAAAACGTATATGTTACTGCTGTTTTTATTGCAAACTTGCACAATCGACCCACGGATATTCTATTTTATGGTGCAAATTCATTAAACGTTTAAAACATGCAAATAAATGAGTTCACTACTAGAGAAACACAATCTTCTTGACACGTTTGTCTGTCTGTACATGCGTGTTACATATTTCTCTCAATAGCCGCTGAAATAGTGATCTGCGCACTGTTTTCCAAGGATGGAAGAATTTGGAGTAGAAAATACTTTATTGTAAGCATTGACGCATTGGAAATTTTGGTGACAGGGATATAGATTGTTCTCATTCATAACGACCTCTGTGGCGCGGCGGGCGAAGCTTGGCCTGCGACGCATGAGGTTGTGGGTTCGATTTCCGCCTCGGAACAAATATTTGTGCGATCGCAGATATTTGTTCAGTGTGTTCTGGGTATTTTCTATGTATCATAAAAAATATTTATCTATGTAAAGGAAAAACAAACAACTACCTTACATTATATATCTAAGTACAATCTAATATATATTATATATTTATATATTATATTATCATTATATATCTATGTAATATATTATATTAAGTATATAAGTTATCTAGTACCCATAACACAAGCTCTGCTTAGCGTGGGGCTAGATAATGTTGTGTGAACTTTCCAGTTTTATTTATTAATTTATTTATTATTTATTTAT
The DNA here is from genome assembly GCA_932527175.1 of Operophtera brumata. Lineage (NCBI taxonomy): Eukaryota > Metazoa > Arthropoda > Insecta > Lepidoptera > Geometridae > Operophtera > Operophtera brumata. Next base: position 5,307,024 of record OW052229.1, read on the forward strand.
TACAAAACATTATATTGATATTTTTTGTAGTAGCATTTCAAGATTGTTTAACTTTTATAGCAGTGAAAATTTTATCAAAGACCTCTTATAAAACAAAGATTTGCATTTGCCAGGCAAAGGGGACAAATTAACTGTGTTAACCCGTTGAGTGCCTTATGAGCGGCATATGCTCATAAGAAAAATTCACACTGCGTGCCTTATGAGCAAGGTTTGCTCATAACAGATTTGTGTGATTGGTCAATATTTTTGGCTATGTTCGAATTCTTTGAGCTTTCCTATTGGCTGTACACAATATTGTTCATTCAGTGGAAGTTCACTCGTGCCTTTTGATTGGTAGAAAACCGAAGCAAACATACAGAAAAAAATATTTGAAGCCACCGATGTGACTCGCGAGCGAGTGACCAGTAATTTCGCGCGTGTCGACAGAGCCGGTCCGGTCCGGCCGGTCATGAAAAATGTGTTTCTGGAGGAATCAGTGACTGCTTTGGATATATTTTTGCATAAATTTACCAGAAAAACATTGTAGATTTAGTGTGTGTTCGTATTATTTCAAAAAGAGGTATAAATCAACGCGATAAATGGAACTAAGTTTTGACGACATGGAATTTCATGTCTTGTGGTCGCTCGGTGCAAATTGTATGGCGCGGCCGCGGGATGGTACCAAAATGGCGGTGCTTTTTTTTTCGAAGTTGTAAATTATCTTTTTCTTGTGTTTTATTTATTTTCAAAGTGATAAAGTTTTGTGAAATGATTACGTAAATATGTATGCTACATACTTACATGTGTAATTTTGGTGAAAGCTATTGTGAATGAGTGCAACGAGATAAAATATGTGTGTGAAATCACAATGTGTGTGTGTCTTCGAAAATAATAATTTACTACGAGGTCATGTAAGTTTTTCAAAAATATTACTATTTATTATTAGGTAGGAAAATTCAATGCCATAACAATGATGTATAACACTTGTCATATAATTATGCGTAAACACTTGAAAATATTTTTTTCCGATAACATAAACAAAAAAATAATTGCTAGAAAAAGTGCTGTCGCTTGGGGGCCATTTTTTTTTTGGGGTATCTTCGCTTGACGGGTTAAGGTCAGTGACCAGCTTGAGGAATGCAAAGTGTGTGGAAGCAAAAAACCAGTGTGGTGAACGAATTGATTGTCCTTTGAAAGTCTAGTTATAGCAGCGATTTTTATCCTATGAGTGACAAAAAAAACCCGTTTGGTCCTCAAAATAATAGCCACTGTCCAATGGGCCTGAAATGTGGGGGACAACGGGAATGAACGTCCTTTATCACAAAAAGACACTTTTCATATCCCATTTAGACAGATAAAGTCGCCGGCTGTAACTATTAGAAAAATGGCGATTGCACAATGTACAAAGACCGTGGCGTCATGCAAAAACTGTAATGTCTATCCTCATCGATAGTGACGTCACTTCCTCAAGTGGTTCCGTATTAAATGCACGAATTGGCGAGGTTAATCAGATCGATATATGAATATGGCCGATTCAAATCGTTTAATGGTTCCAGCAGACCATTTACTTCACGAAGCTAGATACTTTAACCTAACTCTGATGGCCGACAGTCCAAGGTCTACACGGCAACACAATATCATATCCTACAAATAATATACTTGCGAAAGTGACTTTGGATGTATGTTTATTATTCATGTCGTAATTAATTAACAGACTTCGATGTTTTTTTTTACTGCAAAGTTAGCAAACAAGCATACCACCTGCATGCCAAAAGGCCCACCTGCTGGTAAGTGGTTACCATAGCCTATGGACGCCTGCAATACAAGAGGCAACCCACGCCCGTCGCCGACCAATTAACAATTTCCAATCACCCTTTTGTAGAACCCCATACTGTAGTCACTTGGAAAGGAAAGAAAGAAAGAAATAAATGTTTATTAACAGCATCAACAAAATCGGTTACCTATAAAACTAAAAACATTACAAAAGAAACAGGACAATGCTCATGCGGACTGATTCTTCTAAATTTAAGTATTATCGACGGCCCTCACACTAGACTGAAGAAAACCTCAGCAGGGAGATCATTCCACAACGTGAGTGTTCGCGGGAGGAAGTTCCTCTGAAACCGCACAGTCCGGGACCACGCTGGCACTAAGGTGTGCGGATGAATCCTCTGCCGATGGCGAGCGGTGCTGTGAAAAAAAGTTGCTGTAGGCATCATGTCAAACAATTGACATGATGACTGTTGACTGTTTATCAATTGACATTTGATAAACAGAAAGCTTAAGACCGTATGTCCTGTAATTTTGGTGGCATTTAACCCTAACTTGGATAAATAACAGATGTGTGATGTAGTTAAATTTAAGTGTATTGCGTGTCTTTTCAAAATGGTGGATTTTTCCCTGTAAAAACTGGGTTTTTCTGCCACCATTAAACTGGGTTATGACTTGACGGAGACTCTTGACGACTTGAATATAAAAATTATATCACTTGACATTGGCGAAATTGTTTAGAGCACTCCTCAGAAGACATTATACGAAGAGAAAAAAGACTTCCTACTTCTTATCCCAGTTTTGACGACCTCTATGGTGCGGCAGGATATAGCTGAGATGAGAGAGATTGCGGGTTTGACGAGGTTGGTTATTTATGCCGGGTGTTGTCGTACCTACCACGGTACTCGCAGTTCCTGATACCCACAACACAGGGAATCCTAGTGTGGGTATAACGCAAGCGAAGCCGCAGGTTCATAGTAGTTCATAAAATGTGTTGGAATTCAATGAGGTAACGCACACGCCTACAAAAAATGTTCAAGTGTGGCGTGATTTCATCGAATGGTCAAACATTTGGACAAAAAGTCCGTCTGCTTATGGCTCCGTATCATCGTTGTTTTATAAACATGTGGCGAGATTATTCATTTTATATATTTTTTTTGTCTTATCTGCAATTTTGTGCATCATTATCTATATCTACATCTACACTAATATTATAAAGAAGAAAGATTTGTATTTTTGTGTGTGTTTGTAAGGAATAAACTCAAAAACTATACTGTGCCGATTTCAAAAAAAAATCACCAATGGAAAGCTACATTCACCCTGAGTGACATAGGCTAACAGGGGGCGGGGGAATAGGAGGGGGCTATGCTATGGATTGGGGATGCACTATGGAGCCTTAAGTCTAGAATTGCAACAAACAAATACACAGGTATGGACAACACGGTTTTTTTTTGTGGTAACACTGAAAAATGTTTCGCGGAACATTGAGAGCCTCAATTTCAATACAAAAAAGCAGCCAAGTGCGCGTCAGGCCACGCACATTGTAGGGTTCTGTAGTTGCCCGTCACAATGTGCGGTCTTAGAAGGGGGCTTTCCTGTTTTACACAACTAACAACTTTATCTAAGTAATTTTCAATGGAATTTCTTTTTAGTTCTCAAAATACATTTTGTAAGTTGTTTTATAACTCGATAACTTGTAAAGCCTACTTAGCTGTGATAGTTTTCCTTTTAACTTCATTATAAAATATATAGGTACCTACTAATGCCGTGTTTTTTTAACATTATATCAATGACTAGCAACAATTAACAATTATTTTTCGGTCCCGGAATCGAATCAGAAATATTAAAATAATTAATTCGGAGGAAAACGCGTGTGTCTATGTTTAACTATATATGTTAGTTTTTCTGTTTCAATTCTCCGTAGAACTAAGCCTTACATGTTATTTTTAATCACTCCCTATCGGTATTTCACTTTAAACTTTACTTTCCGTCGATAAAACTCCTCTTCAAGAGTTTACTAGCTATTAACGTGTGTTGCTATAGTGACAATACAGTCGTTGAGAGTCAATAAACGCACAATACGATTGTGACCTACTCCATCTCCGATCTGATAGTTATGATCAGGGTCAGGGGTCAAATGGACCGTCAGATGGTCAAACATTCTTTCATAAACTATTTTCCTGTGAGGAATAATATACTATAGAGCATGTTTATGGCTTTAACTTACATTAAGGCTAGCATCCGTATATAATACTAGGTAGCTAGGTTACTTGGCTATTTTGTCTCTTTTTCTCAAGTGTTAGCTTTATATTTCTTAATCTGCTCTCCGCTTCCCTCTGCTAAGTATCTTGAATATCTTGAGTCTTAGATAATACCTTGTCACGTTTGTATCAATAATGTAACAATGAAAAATAGTTCCTCTATCTTAGCTAGTTATGAAACTCAATTACCAAAACGGACCAAATGAAATCTAAATCTGTTCGCGACAGAATCACACTACTTTCAAGATTGCTGACTTATTTATGCTACGATAAAAAGGGACAACAAAGCCAAGTAAACCTCTTGAATATTGATGTCTCACCTTTTGAAATATACAATTTGTCAAAAGGAATTTAGGATGTAAATCAAGCGTAGGCAAATCAATCTCTTTGTTGATATTGCGAGGCACTGCATGGTCCCTGTCTCCAAAATAGCTGCATGTAAGATAAGTTATTTCTATATGTACCTACATAACAGTTCGAATTTGTGTATTCTGATAAGACCGCCCATTGTACATTTAGTTTTTTGTTTAATTGTTATGTCTTGTTTTTAACTAGTTTGTAAGGTGTGCAATAAAGTATTTTCATTCATTCATTCATTCATTCATTCATTCATTCATTCATTCTGATTATGCCTATGTTAGTTTATGTTCGTGTGCGCTCTTTAATATTTTTATTCGGAGATTTAGAGCCATTACTCCGATAAATCGGTATTCTTTGCGTAATCATTGCTTGCTAAATTACTAGGTAGGCACATCTGACCCCACAGCTAATAGTAAATCATGCTTATGTAACATAAACGTTACCCATAATTAATGATTTTGATTTGTCTGTAATTTTATCTATAGTTTTGCAATTGGTGATGTCAATGATATTGTGATAAATGATTGTTTCATTTGAAATATCATCAAGAATTCTTAGAAGTTAGCCATAGTATGAACTAAATCATGTGGGCTGATGATAATACTGAATGAATGAGAGATAAGTAGGTAAATTTAGTTATCAATTTGAATGCTGGGGATTCTGATCTTTTTAAGTACCTGCTACTAGAAGATGATTAAGAACACTTAGTAATAACTTTTGAAACTATCATGGAACAAACAAAACTCAATAATCATGGTAAATTTCCCGTTTTTATTGAAAATTATGTACTAAGTAGGTAATAGATTAATAAATAATGTGTCAGAGCGTCCACTACTGAAAAATAAATATAATTAGTTTTATCAAGCTTGACGGAACAAAACCAAGCACAACAATGAATAACTAAGTACTTGTTTATCAATGTATGAAACTGAATCAACAATCAAAATATGTGACAACTTTATCGTATCCTAAACATACTCCACTTTCAAACCTTTCTCTTGCGACACAAGGCTTCATTTTCTTTAGCATTGTTCTGTATGTATACCAAGTTGTAGTTACATAAGTGTTATCAATCAAGCTCTGAGCTGGAATGTGCTGATAAGAGATGCATCTGCTTGCTCTATTTAAAGTTCATGTCGCCGCTTAGTTACCAAGATGCATACACATTTATCTTTACACTTTCAATTAAAGATATTCATAGGCGTCAAAAATTATTATTTGTTATATCATTAATTATTGTTTCTGATATTCTTGGTTCTTACTTAAATGTATTATTGATTGCTTTGTTTGCGTTAAGCTTGTGGTAGGTATTAAACTTATCAACTGCATCTTAGCACCAATTGCGTCAAAAATTATCAATTTATTGAAATTTATCCTTTTTGTATCCAATTTTACGTTTGCGTTCCATTTATTTGAGTTTCAACTCGAGTAATTGAGGGTGTCAGATAATCTTTGATATCCTTCACACACTGCTCAATAGTGTATTGCGTGTCTTTTGGAAATAGTGGATTTTTCCCCGTACATACTCAGTTTTTCTGCCACTATTTAAATTGGGTTATGACTTGACGGAGACTCTTGACGACTTGACTATAAAAATATATTATTTTAACACTTGACATTGTTGCAAATAACGCACAGAAGCCATTACCTAAGATAAGAAGAAGAAGAGATGGCTCACATTTATGTCAAATTGATACTTATGTAGGTACTAGTATTTAATCACCGTTTTCCTCCACGTCTCCACCTAGTTCTTGTACAACGTTAAGTGGAACTTTTAAAATACTCGGCTAAGAATGAACATCCTTTGAAAAGCTCTATAAAGTAAATTAATTAAACAGCTCAACAACTGAATGCGGGATCAAAAAGGTGTTTTTTTTCTTAACCAAGACAAGTTAAAAGAAATAAATCCTTATTTCATTAGCACTACGGCGAAGTTGTTCAATAGCCGTGTTCAAGTCAGTTGTTTACTATAAAAGTCATTATCGCTTACAATTTAACGAGTGCTTCGTTTATCTAATTAAAAAGAGGACATTGAACTAAATAAATTAAACTATTTACGTATAGTTGAAGATACAATTAGGGAAACAAAACTTCAGTAAAATGAAATACAACGTATTATCGACTAGTCACTGTGACACGGAGCTACAAAGTTAAACTTAATAAGACTTGTTACATTGTGTCTTAACGGGTATTTTTTAAAGAATTTAAGTAACGCAGCTCTTCTGTTTTAATAAATGGTAAGAAAAACTATCTTAAAATATGGTAATTAAAAACTGAGGTTTTTGTAACTCTTCATAAATACACATAATTCTTACGAACTCTGCTCGGTTGTATGTTAAACAGTATGACTATTGTTAACCAGAACAAAACTAAGTTCACCGACCTCTTCCATACAAAATGAAGTAATGTTTTATTGGTAAGTAAGGTCAAATACAACGCCAACAAACATTTTAGGAATTTCAACTTGAATACATTGGTATTAATTAAATAAGCATTCATTTTCTAATCTTCCATCAACTAATAACTAAAAGGTCCATGTTCAATCAACAAAAAACATATTTCATCTGCAGATTGATAGGATATAACATTATTGAATTTAAATAACAGGTCATCACTTATCTCTTAGTTTTTATGAGTTTTTATATTTTAGGTTTCTATTAGTTTTTATGAGTAACTAAATTTGAAATGAATTGTGTAATTAGAGATTTATTGTCTTTGTTATTTGAATGCCTTTTGTATTCTGTCTAATTGCAAAGCAAAAAAAAACTATGCAACAACCTTGACGGGTTCGCTAGCGGTGTAGTTTTTGTAGTTCCTGTTCTTATATTTCTTGATTGAATATAATGTTGTCTGAAAGAATTGTGTCAAATTTTCGAAATATTTATTCGTCGCATTGTATTGCCTGTATCTATAGGCAATACAACCTTAGTATACCTGAAACATCCGTTTTTTATATGGTATAATATTATTCTAAAATCGTGATGTTCGAACCCCAGCAACTACCTATTTCTCCAATCCTTTTTAGAAGCATATTCAACGGTCAAAGGTTCTGCCATAACTGTACTACTTTTAAGGGAACAACCTAAGTTTGGTAAACGATTGTTTACCGAAGTCCATAGACGCAGTCGAGAGTCACCATTACGTCTGAACTGGCGATATTATATAATGTTTGTTTGTTCTGGGGAATCAATATTTCGTTTAACCATGGAAATATGAATATTGCCATTTTTATTTCTGTGCGTGTTTGTGTATTATCATGACTGTATTCAATGTAATTGTGTATATATTTAAGATTTGGTAATTAATCATTGAAATTTTCATTTGTAGGTTCAAGTTTTTGATTAAAGATTTTTGTTGTTTTTCAAAGCAAGCTTTTCTAAAGTTAATGATCAGAACTGTGAGCTAATCAAAGTGAGTTCAAAAACAGCCAGTCTACTAATAATCATCGAGAATTTCCATTGACCACCTTCCGTCACCATCATTTTATCAGCTCGCTGTCTCCATAATATTGTACTGTGACCGTAACTAACAGGTACTTACTAATGACAAATTCAGCTCAATCGGATATCGGGAAGTTGTCGAAAATTAGATCGCCGGATTTGTAGGTAGGTTATAGGTAGGTACTAATTATTATTATAATTAAGTTTTTTCGTACATTATCTAATAATGTGATAATGTATTTATAATGTTACGTATAATTGACAAATTGTTTATATTTGTTTGTCCCATACAGACAGGAAAGTAACCTTGTAATCTTCGACCAATGTAAAACTTTTGTAATACGTGTAAATAAAGCTTAACTTTGTGCTTCCGTACAGAAAAACCATGAAACTGTCTCTAAAATCGTCCTTATCCCATGTTATTGTGTTTCTTACACACGCCTAGACACCATCATCCATCTTTTCCTTGGCCTACTCATAATATTCCTCAATGTTCATATTTAGCACTTTCCTCGTTATATTGTCTGTCTGTATATAAGCCGTGGTGTGTCCAGCCTAAGAATACATCCATCCGTCTCCTCCCATGAATGTCGTAAAAGCCGACTAAGGAATTACCCGGATTTGTTGATATTATAAGATTCGATGGTATAAGATTTGTCCTGGCTGCTAGCTTTAGGGAATGTGTTATTACTGGAAGAAAGCGTTCGCCAAGTCAGTTGTGGGAGGCAATCGCGGCGATGAGCTCACGACTTGTCACGTCTATATTGCAGGATAGTGCAACCCACTGTGTAAAGAGGCCCATTGAGGCTCTTTCTACCCCTTCGGGGAAAAAAGCATGTATGTGTATGTGTATGTACCTATGTTTATGAAAAAAAATATGTACTTAACACGCAATACACCAATGATATTCTCGATCAAAACAATATTAAACCATACTTAAAAATAACTTGTCATTTTGATCTTGTCTGGTTCTTGTCGGTAAACGATTTGTTTAAGACGAGCAATTTAAATTACAAATTGGGTTCTGAGCATGCAAATGCCAGCTCAGCCGACTATAGGCTAAATGGGTGTTTTACTTTGATAATTCACTGAGTCGCTTTAATTGCAATTCCTTCATCATCGTCAGCATCTATATGTATAAGCGAATATACAGGATGTCCCCAGACTATGCGACATGAAGGGAAAGTACCTGAAATATTGTAGATAGTATATTTTGCTGAAAGGAGACTTTATTTTATTATTAAAACTTAGTAATACTGCATTCAAATATTTTCTAAAAATTACTTGTTTCGTATGAGAATTGAACCGACTTAAATAAAAATAAATAGATTAATTTTACGTTATTCCTTTATTTAAAGAAACCATGTTACTTAAACGAAATTATTATTTTTAGTCCATTCTTTCGATTGGCATTATAAAAATACGCGGTGTTTTTTTTTCACATTTAAGTCAGTTCGGTTTCACATTTAAGTCAGTTCGGTTTCCAGACGAAGCAAGTAATTTTTAGAAATTCTTTGAGCAGCATTCTGGGTTTTATATATAAAATAAAGTCTCCTTTCAGCAAAATATTCTCTCTTCAATATTTAAGGTACTTTCCCTTCATGTGCCATGGTCTGTATATTACCCGGAGTTGTTGGGCAACTATTGTTGGTACAAGATTTGCCCTGGCTGCTGGCTGAATTATGAATATGTTATCCCATTATTACCATAAATGTCAAAGTTACGATGATTGGTTGTTTGTATGTTTGTTAATCAATCACGCCGAAACGGCTGAACCGATTTCGATGAAATTTGATACACAGATAGATTATGACTTGGATTGTGCTATAGGCTACTTTTAAATCTAGTAAAAGCGAGCGAAGCCGCGTGCGGACACTAGTCTTTAAATAAACTCGATGACAAATCTGCCTCACTTGTTTTTTATACCATTTATCTATGTTCGTCCATAACACGATTTCATTACTTTGCGCAATGAGCTGTGATCTTGAATTAATTGATTTGTTTTTTGCGTATAGTAGTATTACGTTTTTTAATATTATTTTTCTATGCGATTATATATATTATCGTCACACCTTAAATTACAACCACCTCCTAAGTCATCCGACCACAAAAAAGTATACCGATTCTTTGTTATTCACAGCTGGCAAGCTGGTATTTACCAAGCAAACTAAATTCTACCAAGGCCGAGTCAAACCCGCGTACCGAAGATTTCCGTCTTAGTCAAAAGACTAATTTTATAATTAAAAAAAATGTGGCCTAAAGGTAGGTAGTATGGAAGGGAAAACTAACTTTTTTACACACTCAATATTAGCCGTATCCATTTTTTTTCTTAGCATATCTCATAGCTTTTGGTCTTCCTTGAATAAATAAAATAAATAATTAAATAAAAAAATAGAAAATAACTCATATTTTTTATTTGGGCGCTATATCGAGAACAAATGTGGTCAAATGTAAACAAACCATAAAAAAAACAGAATTCCCAACATTTTGAAAAGTTTGTTACTTCACCGGCATCGGGATTCCAGAACACAAAAATGCTGCTAATCGGCAGAACAGATATTTGTGGTGGTTGTAATTCCCCGGACCAATTCTTTAAAGCCTTTACTTGGTACTACAATTAACCTATTTTATTATACTAGTTTTAATTTAAGCCAGTACACAATGTAAATAATTACACTTGGCAATAATTATTCGCAAAATATTCATAAACGTGGAACGAACGAAACCTGTTCTAGAGAATGTTGTTTGTCGACCTTTGACAAAGTCAGCAAAATACCTAAACATGTACAGACCTGTTTCAATATTGTCACAGCTGGATTTTTACTTCATGAATTTCACAATGGGTCTTTTCAATGTTTTAGAGAATAATAGAGTTGATCTCTGTCTAGTCTAGAAGGTAGAAAAGAGTGTTTTACACCAATACGACTCTCTTGAAAGAACCTTGAAATGAATTGTGCTATCAGATCAGGAAACAAGATTGCGCGAATATTCAAGTGAGCTTAGACGATTAGTTTTTATGTATAGTTAATAGACCTTTGTTTGGCCACGATCTCACCTGTTGGTAAGTGACGATATGGCCGAAGATGAAGCACAAAGGTCTAGAAGGCACCTATTCACTCTAGCCTTGAAGAGACACAGATTATAGTTTTCTGGAAAGACAGACGACGGTAGTGTATTCCACTCCTTAGCAGTACGCACTATAAAGGTAGAATTTAAACGTTTGGTACGAAAACGGTAACGGTATTTCAGGGTTATGTCTGCTGTTGTTTCTTCCTCGTGGTTAGTCTATTATTAAAGAAAAAAAGTCGTTACGATTGTGTAAGTCCTACATGAAATTTTGGGTCATAATGTTTTATGTGCCTGGACACACAATAGTACCCCAAGTCAGAGTTTTGCAAACACCATCGTAACGATAATCGTGGCGACGATCGTCAGTGTATTACGTATCAACTAGCCATTAATCTGTGCTGTTTCTGGCACAGATTAATTTCTAACGATCATCGTCACGATCATCGTTACAATTATGTAAGCAAAATTCAGACTGGGGTACTGACTACATAGAAAATATCACCCAAAAAGTCAGAGAACCGTAATTTTCACACTCAGCGACTACACTGATATTTAATAGCCATGAAATGCGATCTTGTATGTATTTTTGTAATTTTATTTATTTATTTTTTTTTTTAATCCAGGATTAAAAGTTATCTTATAGTTAGCTATACACTATATTCTATTCTGAAACCAGTTTAAATCCACATTTTGTATACAGTTCGTTTAATAAGAAGGTAGGTACGCATGCAAGGTCAACAAAAAACAAAAACGGCAGGAAAGCCGGATAAGGTATATCAGTTACATAGGTAAATTAAGTAAATTAAGTTAAGTACCTACATTAATTTGAATAAAGCAGCAATTATTCTTACAAAAACAATATAAGTACTTAAGGAGGTACATAAATCTGAGAAAATACAAAAACATTAAAACAAAAAAACAAACAAAAACATAGGTAAAATATATATAAGGTAGGTATTCATAATCGCATAAGGGTGTCTGTGTGTAATGTAAAAATTCAATGAAGTATTGGGTTAATTGGTGACTAGGTGCTCAGAGAACTTTGTTATGTCATCTTTCTCACACTAGGCGTTAAACAAAGAGATGAAAATCTTATTTCACACGTTCAAACAATTTCACTGCTTTCTGATGTTCAAACACTTTGTTTGTTTGTCGAAAGTGGTTGGGCTGAGCATAATTTGATTATTCTCACGGTATTGGAAAGTGAGTTTTTGCTTAATCATCTAGGCATCAATCTCGCTATTTTAAACATTTCAAATGTTAGATAGTTACGTTTTTGCGAAAACTTGGAGACCTAAGACGTTTTGATTGTTAGTGTCTCTTAAATATCATCGGCCTTATTACAAAAACTAAATTAATCCTGTTTTAAACCCGATCTATGTAATCTAGGTTTGTCTCGGTATTAAATTTATAAACCGTTCATTGTTTCATAATATGCACAATTTTTTTTTGTCTCTGGAACAGCGGATAGCTTCCAATTTCATACTGTAGCAACAACAGCGTTCTAAGGAGAGGCTGAAAAACAGCGTGTCTGAGCCCTCGAACTTGCAATGTATGTATGTTTGTCTGGGTGGAATCCGGATGGAATCTTACAGCTGAATTTTAAAGCAGTTATCCTCAACCGATTAAACTGAAATTTGTTATACCTGTCAAGTTCCGATGACAATACAATATGATGGTGACAGCGAGCTGATTTGATGATGGAGATAGAAGGTGGACAACGGAACTCCTCGATGGATAACAGTAGACTGGCCGTGTTTAGGCTCATTTCGATCAACACACGGTTACGATTACTAATTTTATAAAAAGTTGCTTTGAAAAAAATATTTTTCAAAAAAACTTATCTCTTTTTAAATATGATACCTATGAACATTGGTAACTAATGATAGTGTAAGGAATAAATGCCCCTTTATTTTTGTAAAGGTTTGTAAGTTTGTTTGTATGTTTGTTCGAGTATAACTTTCGAACCGTTAATCTGATCTGCGTGAAATTTTGGAAGGTCGTTTGTAGGGAAATCTGCTGGTGACGGGCTAAAAGCAATTTAAGACTTTAAAATTTGCATATACGTAAATACACAATGTACCTATACATTATTTCTTGGTAGATGAATACATGATTGAAAAGTTCCCGAAATGACTCGACAATAAAAAAACACAATGGTCATTTCAATTCTACTGAATACGAAGAATGACATTAATTCTTCTTTGACAAAGGCGACCACAGATTATGCAAATCAGAAGCGCAACACGGATGAATTAGTGTCAAACCGAATATTATTAACCATTAAATCTGTCAAAGATTGAGACACCACCTTAAATTTTACCGTTTCTGAAAAATAAATTGATCTCTATTAACTAAAAACATAAGATTGATTCTAAGACTGACATTCAAATTATAGTAACTTTGAAATATGATGCAAGCCAATCACGACATAGTCGATTGTTTGCGGATATCTCGATTATGTTTTTGCTCTCAACTCTTTTTTCTGAACAATAGAGTTCAAAATACAGCTTCAAAATCAATGCAGGAGTCTTTGATGAGACCGTAGAAATCCTTTTAGCATAGCAAAAAATCTTTTGTCTCTTTTTTTGGCTAACGAGGTGGTAATAATGAAGTGAAACAAAAAATTAGTTACGGTACTAGAATAATAAGCTTGCCTGTTCCGGGTGAATTCAATTGGTTTGATTGTTTATCATCAATCAGTTTTATTTAAATTTATTTTAGTGATTACTACGTTATGTTTTAGTACAGAAAACTATGTTGTATCTCATCGTTGGTTCTTTTTCGGTCTGTCCGGGGTCTAAAAAGACCCCTTCACAACGTACTGATGTCATCTGTCATTTTGAATTCTGTCGATTCTAACATTTATCACATTGATATCCGTCAACCTGACATAATACCACAATGTAGGTAAGAAAAGATAAATTTTTGGAAAAGTATTCTTAAATTTAAATATTTCATATTATTTGTTTTAATAACAATTATTCTTATTTCAATTTAATGTTATTCATATAAGTGCGGATTATATTTTTTAAAAAAAAATGGAAAGTAATATTTTTTCGGAAAGTAGACGTTTTAGAAAGCTGTCATTCTGGGAAGTAGTTATTATGTAAAAGTATTCATTTTGGGAAAGTAACCTTTTTGGTAAACGTAGTCATTCTAGGAAGTCATTTTGGACCAAAAGTTTTCCCTAACCGTAGATAAAACTGTGGTCTAGACAAAGTCACCTATGACGACTGAAACAAAATTTTGTTGATTTACGAATCGGGAAAAACCTAATAGCTCCGACTGATTTGAGCAACTTTAAGATTGTTGATCTTATAAATGTACGACGCGAGGCGTCACCGCACCCACAGATTACAATTTTATGAGGTTTTCCTCAGTATATTCTCAGAAAAACATATGGTCCATGCTGCCTTGACTCACACTACTTTATTAACAAAACAAATGGTAGTTAGTATGAACGACATAATTTTGATCGTGTATTTATGACTTTTGAACAGGGTTGGCAATGGTTAAAACATTTGCTCAAATCAAGAGTTTAAAACACTGTTTAAAACACTGGGAAAAATGCATACTTATTTGAAACATGTTTCAAAACATAAAAAACATAATAAATAAATAATAAATAATGCTGGACAGTTCACACAACATTATCTAGCCCCAAGCTTAGCAGAGCTTGTGTTATGGGTACTAGACAACTGATAAACTTAATACAATATATTACATAGATAGATATTTTTTATTATACATAGAAAATACCCAGAACACCCAGAACAAATATCTGCAGATCGCACAAATATTTGTTCCGAGGCGAGAATCGAACCCGCAACCTCCTGCGTCGCAGGCGAACGTTCGCCCGCCGCGCCACAGAGGTGTATTTCATATCAAATTTTATTTGATTAAATCGCGCGACCTCTGTGGCGCGGCTGGCGATGGTTCGCCTGCGACGCAGGAGGTTGCGGGTTCGATTCCCGCCTCGGAGCAAATAATTTGTGCGTTCTGCAGATATTTGTTCAGGGTGTTCTGGGTGTTTTCTATGCATAATAAAAATATCTATCTATGTAATGTATTATATTAAGTATATCAGTTATTCTAGTACCCATAACACAAGCTCTGGCTTAGCTTGGGGCTAGATAATGTTGTGTGAACTGTCCAGCATTATTTATTTATTTTAAATATTTGTTGTTCTTCCATCGTTTTGAAGTGCGGTGAAGATCACGATAAAAGATTCCGTTACATACCTACAAATATACAGACCAATCTAATAAGCGTGATGAAAGAACTCATTAAAAAATTTGTAAAAAATTTGTAAAATGTGTTTAAAGCAACACAAAAAAAACGAATGATAGAAATTGTTTTTTGATGTTTTTTTGTTTGCAGATTAAGAGCAGTGTTTTGTTATTAAAAAAAGAACGGTTTTTTTACAATCCTGCTTCTGAGTAACTCCAGCAGGGTAACAAGGGGTTGGTCCATTTGTGGAAAGTCTCTGTGTGTGTACCAATAGAGAAAATGACGTGAATTTATATGCCATACTGTCAGAACTTCTTTTTTTGTAGTAACTACTTCAATGACGCAAGCAGATGTCCCACCTGATGTTAAGCGCTAACCTCTGCTATTAACAACGCATTATCGCATAGGTCACGTCCACCTAGGACGCGCCCTATTTGGCATTCACTGCGCCCGCCACCCTGAGACAAAGATGAAAAGTCTCAGTGCCTGTAATTTCACCGGCACCCATATCCTTCAAACCGGAACTCGGAACACAGCAATACGAGCACTACTGCTTTGCAGCAGAAATAGTTATGGAGGTAGAACCCCGGACGAACTCTTTCACAAAAAAGCTACTAAGTACTAAAAATCTCGAAGTGGTCCCGTGATTTATTTTAATGACCTTGCAAGCTGGTTAGAAAGGTTAAGAATTTCGGTTTAGTCTCTAATTTTGCGATCTCTCGTTTCGGGGCGAACTACTATTAATTACATTTGTAAGGAAAGGAATTTATTGTCGTACCGCAACCTTATGAAACCCTGGCTTTATGGCCTGTAAATTCACATTGCAGAAACTCATAGTATAGGTATATTCAAATAATAAAGACGTAACTACCGCCAACGTATAAACAAAGACGGCACTATGAGGTAACCCTCGTAAAAAGCTCATGATTGTTGGTTTTCACTTTAAATTTGCATATTTTCACTTGTATGGTCGTAAATATTAGTTCTAACTTATCAAATTATGGTTTTCGTTATAAAATTATGGTGGATTATGGAGATATAGGTACTATCAAAGATGTTCTGCCGACGAAAGCAACTCGGATAGACGCGTTCGGGTTAGGTACTACGCCATACCTTCTCGTCACAGATTGGTCACAGATACCGTACAACCTCAAGACGTAGGTACATACACACATACATAGCCACACGCCTTTTTCCTCGAAAGAGTAAGCAGAACCTCAAATGGGCCTCTTTTCACGAACTTTCTGTTCTGGGTATTTCCTGTGTATATTAAAAAATATCTATCTATGTAGGTTATGTATTGTAGTTATCTAGTAACCATAACACAAGCTCGGGGCTAGATAATGCTGTGGGAACTGTCCAGCATTATTTATTTATCTGTTCTGCTAAAAATGCGTACACTATACGTGTCTTGAGAGGAGGCAGGGCGTTATTGGTTTATTTTAAGGCTATAAACTTGTAGAGTACCTACCTGCTGACGTGTAACGTCTGCCCAATGTCATTGACCTGGAAATACCTACACATAAACAAGAGGGCATTCGCAAATGACAGGATTCCACGGAGTTGCTCAAGCAGTAATTACGATGTTATTCTCATTGTGAGAAGCAGTTTGAGTGAAGCAGAAGGACAAAACTCAATTATATAAATATATGGCTTACTAACATCTACGGGTAGATGGTGTGGATGAGCTCACCAGGTGGTCATGTCTGTATTACCAAGATGGCGCAACCCATCGTGAAAATTTTTATGTTAGTGTTTATGGTGTCTATGTAATGTTACTTTAAAAACGAAGTTCGTTTTAAATTTAATAACTCTTCTAAGGTATTGAATAGCTTGTTAAAATATTATTCATTAGCAGAATGCCCGCGACTTCGTCCGCGTGGAGTATTTTCCATACAAACTTCAACACTCTGGTCCACCCCCTTAGGGGATTAATTTTGAGAATTCCTTTCTAGCAGAAAGGAATTCTCAAAATGCATCCTAAGGCTCAACATCTAAAATGTACCATTTGAACTTCAGGTCTATAAGACTTGCAGTATAGGCTGTGCGTTGATGAGTCAGGCAGGGCATGCAAAGTAGAAGGTATATTGAAAAGAAGAAAAAAAAAAGACGTAGAAAAAAATACTACAATAACTACTTATAGATATTTATATTTCATCTAGTTGTAATTTCTAGTGCTAATGTGGTCTAGCGTTCAAAAAAATTACCAGTGGACCCGATAATGGGTTGACTCACTGAGAGCGCAGGTAAATTCCGAAAAATCGTTTGAAATTGCATTCAAGAACTGAAATAAGGAATCAGAGTACCTACCTATTTATGGCCACGGCCCGGTTCAACACAGTTCCGACTGGACACGCTCGATTTTATTTATTTATTACGGGCCTGTGGTGTCCCACTGCAGGGCAAAGGCCTCCCTTCCCTCCTTCCATTCGTCTCTATTGTTGGCTATTTGGGACCAATCCCTTCGTTTTGGTTGAAAAACTGTTATTTAGGTTATAAATGATAAAATTAATGAATTTGAATTTGAAATTCAAGTAGAGTCTAGCTCATCAGCTCTCAACTGTCAAACGACCCATGCTAGTAAAAAGGATTTTGATAAACTTAATGTTTTAACACTTAATGTTAGACTTTACGAATTGAAGAACGTTTAGTTGAATTAGAGAATGCCTTTAAACACGCAATAGAAATAGAACAAAAAAAAGGTTCAGTATGTCCTAGCCGTACAACGTTATTTCCATGCAAGCGTTGCATCAAACATTTTTGACTTAGCTATTAAATTACAGATGTTAAAAACGTCAAAACAGTGCTTCTACTTTTAGTGACCCATAAGCATTCAGTTTGACCTACTGCTATTTCTGTACAGTGGCACACGCACGCCCGTAAAATGAGTCAGTGACTACGTTTACAAGCTTTACTCTTGTAAGCTTGTAAAGCGAACTTTGGTATTTTACAAGTTCCGGAACGAGATCTTAGAGAAGAGCCAAGATCACATAGCTGACTCACATAGCTGCCCATCTTTGGCGAAAGGTTCCGGTATAGGTATGAAGATGTGAAAGAAAAGAAAGAAAGAATGAATGAAAATATATGTATTTTTCCCCACGACACCACACACACATAAAACATGAAAACAAAAACAGAAATCTACTACGTAGGTACTACAAGATCAGTAAGATAGACCTAGTAGAAAAAATAAAATAAAAACTGTTATAAACTTTGGTAAGTTGATAGTTTGTGTGTTGTGTGGTGTCAAACAGGTCCCTGTCTCAGAATATGCTGCACCAGACCTAGGTTTAGTGCAGCGCTGGTTTTCAGACGGGGCCTAATTAAATGATGCCACGAACATCAAAAAACTACAGGGGAACTTCATCATCATCGTCACACGTACCTGACAAGTTCGCATAGGCCTTCCCGATAAATAACTCGACGAATCGTCTCAGCCCGCTGACTTCCTTCAGCATAAATGTAAGTCCACTGAGTATTTTTATTTCTTATTTTTTAAACCTATTGTTTCCCACTGCTGTGCAAAGGTCTCCCCAAAATGTTCCACTCATCCCGGTTTTTGCCAGTTTCCCACCACTCCTTCTCGTAAGCCTCGTGATCGTCCCGCCAACGCTTTCTCGGCCAGCCCCGTCGTCGCCTTCCGTCTTCAGGCACCCAAAGAGTAACTATGTTCTACTTCGGGGTGCATCCGACTGACGTTGCCAGCCCATTCCCACTTGAGCTTTGCTGTCCTTCTCCCCACATCGGCAATGCCCGTTATTGAACGCAGCTTGGTGTTCCGCACTCGGTCGATGCGTTTAAGGCCGAGAATGCTGCGTTCCATTGCTCTCTGGCAAATCTTGAGCCTGGAGTTCTGTAACTCGGTCAGCGACCACGTCTGCGCACCATAGGTTAGGACGAGCAGGATACACATGTCGATGAGTTGACGCTTTAGTGTAAGTGGAAGGTCACCTTTCATGTGCTCTTTCATGGACCAGTAGCTCTTCCAGGCATTATCGATGCGGCGATCAATTTCCTTGTCCTGCCTGTTTTCGAAGGATGGTAACTGGCCCAAGTGTAGTATTATTAGTTATTATTATTAGGTTTAGTGCTTTTATTTCACGAAACATAAATCTCGGTATTTAAGAAGCTCACGGGTCTAGACCAAGTGAGTATCATTTTCAAAAATGTATATCAGAAGCAACTTCTTGTAAAAACTTACGAAAAGTTCGACATGTATTTAAGATTGCAGCTTTCTGTATGGTGACGTAGGTATTTTCAGGTATGTCGGTCTCGAACCCGCACTCTCTCAGCTGGATACCCACCCGTTACCACGGAGCTGCGGAGCTCGTAATGTTTTAAGCATTGTCAATTAGCAAAACCCAGACAAACAGTATGGGGCCCGCCATTAGACCAGCTCACACAAAGAGTCATAAACAATATTTAACTTGCGTATGCGCAACGTGTTTAAACAGTGACATTGGCTTAAGGGGACGTAAAAAGCACACAAGAAGTCTCCAACAAAATTAGTGATCGGATCCTTTTGATCATAATGAGACCAAACACGGCCAGTCTTCTTCAGGCTATCGAGGAGTTTCGTGACGTCATAGCCAGGGCCGTCTTTAACTTATTGGAGGCCCTGGACACTTAATGATAATGGGGCCCCTGTGACTGTGATATGAATTGGCGTAGCAAAGTTTTGGTATTTAACTTTCAGGGTATTAGGTCGAACAGAGTGCAGTAAAAATGTTATTTAACCTCTCTGTATGTAACAGCAAGCGGAGCGAACCGCTTAAAATTCAGTGATTTTAGCACGTAAATATGACACTTAAATCTGAAATATTATAAAGGCAAGAGGAGCGAGCAGCAAAAAAAACTGTGTTATTAAGAAAAAATTTTTTACTATACTTTAAAATAATTATAAGAAGAAAAAAGTAGCGTGATATACAACGGCGAGCGGAGCGAGCCGCGAAAAATTAATGTGACAACAACTCTGAATAAATGCGATTCAGAGCGAAAGCGTTGTATCGGCCTTCCGGGCCCCGTGAGGCCGGTGGCCCAAGGCACGGGCCCCTTGCCACAGAATAAATATTAGTACCAGTGCGCCCTTATGGTAAAGACGGCGGGTTAAGGTTCTTTCGTCACTACACCATTTTTTGTGCCACTTTTGACTTCCATACTTCAAGGGTAAACTCGTCACTACTTACATTTTCTGCATTGGTCATAGCCTTTTCCTAGATCACATAATTTTGTTTGCTTTTTGGATAACTTTTAATACTTTTTAGACCTGAGTCATAAATGTCAGGAAAACATAAACGCATAGTTCTCACGGCACGTATACGATCCTTGAAACAGTTCTTGATAATACAATAAGAGCTATTGATTTGATCTCCACCTAGCCCTCCATCAACAGCCTTATCTCCGTGCTATAAGGTTGATTTTAACTTGATTTGGAAGCTGTGTGGGCAATATCCTGTAGCTGAAGTGCTTTGGAAATTAACTTAATGTGGGTGGAAGTCTTGGAAGTGTGCAATTTAGTTAGACGCCTACGCTTAAATAAATATTAAGAGTTCATTACTTCTTTTTCTTAAGTTATATGTAACTTCTTTTATAAAGATACGTATAAACATTTAAAACCAATTAGAAATGCAAACGATAATAAGCTCAGTCTACGACTTCCCTTGGCTGGTTTCACAAACTTCAGGCTCGCTTGAGGCTGCCAAGAATGAAATAGTCTTATAAATTAACGTATTTTTAACCCCCGACGTAAAAACGAAGGGGTGTTATAAGTTTGCCGTGTCTGTGTGTGTGTGTGTGTGTGTGTGTGTGTCTGTCTGTCTGTCGTATCGTAGCTCCCGAAGGGATGAACAGTTTTTTTTTTTTTTAAATGTGAATTTGTCGTGTTTATTCTTAGCTATGTTTGATCAAAATTGGTTCAGCCGTTTCATAGCGTTGAGGGTTTTTTTAATTTTAACAAATTTAATACACAGTATATGACACCTTTTTTTTTTTTTTATTCTACTTGGTGTGTCGCATCTAGGATATTATGACCCACCTGATGTTAAGTGGTACCGTCGGGCTTTAACAGTGCATTACCACATAGGTCACGTCCACCTAGGACGCACCCTATGCGGCATTGCACTGCGCCCTGAGACATAAACATGAAAAGTCTCATGTGCCTGTAATTTCATCGGCACCCATACCCTTCAAACCGGAACACAGCAATACGAGCAGCACTGCTTTGCGGAATAAAAAATTAAACAGTTTTTTTTTAGTTTTTTTTATTTGACCTGTGTTTGACCACGATCTCACCTGTTGGTAAGCGATGATGTGGCCAAAGATGAAGCACAAAGGTCTAGAAGGCGCATATATTCATTCTTGCCTTGAAGAGACGCAGATTACCTATAGTTTTCAGGAAAGACGACGGTGGGGTTTTCCACTCCTTAGCAGTTCGCATTACTCGAGCTAGTACTTCCCCGGACGAACTCTTTAACAAAAAAGCTACTATGTTAATCTTCATCATATTTCCGAGGGCATAATACAGCCTTCTTTTTCTCTTTCCAACATTTCACACAGAAGTTGCAATAACTACTAAAAACGTTCTAATATTTCACTAATAAAACCCTACCTTTGTTATCTACAACACAGCATTCAACTTAAAATATTATGCGATAATGAAAGCCGTGGGCGGACACAGATAAATGTACAGTTAGTATAGGTACTGCGGAGGTGCTGGCATAGATTAATGGAATAGTTAGTAACGCGGTAAGGTAATATCGCCCACTTGCCTTTTAGCTGATCTGCGGCCGTGTGTGGTATTAAAGCGATACCAAGTCGGTATTGCAGATTTATACATAGAGTAGATAGTATAAATTACATAATTCAACTCCCAGTGAATCGAAATAATAGTGTAATTTCTTTACCCGTCCGCCGTTAAGGGCTAACTAGCGAAAACGCAATACGATAAACGCAATATGGAGCCTCTTAGTCATCTGAGACGAGACAAAACAAAAAACAGACAGACATGTAAGACAGACAAACTAGTATTGTCATTACCCAACTGCGCCAAAGGGAGGGTTATGTTTTTCGAGTGCATGTATGTAGCACAAATAAAAAAAAAAAGTTTATCGAGCAATCGACCTGATGACATTTTTGATTTTTATTTATTTGAATTTAAGTAAGTACACACATACATACATAGACACACGCCTTTTTCCCCGAAGGGGTAGGCAGAGCCTCAAAGGCCTCTTTTCACAGTGGGTTGCACCATCGTGGAATATAGACGTGACGAGTGGTGAGCTCATCGTCGCCATTGCTTCCCACGACTGACTCAGCTAACGCTTTCTTCCAGTATTATCACATTCCATAAATAAACTAGCAGCCAGGACAAATCTTATACCAACGAATCTTACAAACAAGTCCGGGTAATCCCTAAGTCGGCTTTTACGACATCCACGGGAGGAGATGGAGGGGGTCTATTCTTGGGCCGGACACACATTATTCAATAAATACACAATTTTTTTTTTTTTTTTTTTTAAATGAATAATTTTTGTACACTGATGACATGATTTGAATTTAATTTATTTATTTGTTTTAATAGTGTTATTTTAATTTAATCTTTTGATTGTATTATAAGTTTAGACGAATGTACTTGAATTGTAATAGAATAAAGTAGTGTAGTGTACAATTTATCTACCTAGATATTATTTAATGTTAAGACCTGTAACCTTTTTATGTTACTAATAAATAACTAAACTACCTAAATACAATACAAAAACAAAATACAAAATGCTTTATTTGGAACAAAAACATGGGTACAGTGTATTGAGTAAGATAATAAACGCAGAAGTTTTAAATAAAACTGTGTTTTCATAATATTACTACTTACGAAAATATAAGTTCCTTATTTCAGTCTTCTAATCGTACAAACCACCTTTACGACTCTTTAAGACTTGTGTGCAACTTTATATTATCATCTAGAGACATCCTACACAGAGGATCCCATAACCAGTACCGTTTAGATTTTTATTGAATACACGAACTATCAAGTGTGTCCCTTAGTGCCTTTGCGCATTTGCAAGTAAAATTGAGTTTTTACTAAGAACACTGACAAAGATATGTTTTCATTTGTAAAATTTTATACCATCCAAAAACAAACTCTTTCTCATTTTCAAAAGGTTCGATTTCGTTTTGAAGCACGTAAATATAAGTTTGTTTTGTTTTTTATTGGTTGTACATGGCCAGTTACAAGCGCAGTTTGTTGGTAAGTAGGTATTATTGATTTTGAAAATAGAACGGTTTAGCAATAAGGTTTTAAATAAGTAAGCGTTAGTTGCGTAATTGACCCAAACTCAATGTGTTTGGATCAAACTAATTATTTCAAACGAAGAAACGATTTAACTTTTGAAACTATTACGGTTATGTACATAATTTTCACTAGAAAACAGAGACAGATAGACTGCACACGGTGGATGGTGGTTTAGATTTTCGACAGAGCGACATTATATACCAAGAATGGTACAAGAGGCAATTGAGATTACTAAGTACAGAAATGTCAACAGAGAAGATGGTTTTTAATTATCTGGAGTATGGAAGCCTGTGGTGAGAATGTGTAAGAATCGAAAAAGTGTGGTACCTGCTACGCGTCCGGACACCGTTAGTGTTGTGTGTCGAGGTGGAGTGACGTGTGACAATGAAACCGATGGTAGTGGTACCGTTCGTAATAAAAGAGTGAGAAAGAGGGTAGATCGATATATCTGCCAATAACATCTACTCGCAAAGACTTAGTTAGTGCTCCCGTGATCATGGCGCATGCAACTGTGTCGAAATATCGGGAAGATTTAAAACTCAAAAATCATGGTAAATATCCCGTTTCTAGTGAAAAAATGAAGAAACGATTGGTTCTAAATCCGCCATTTTTGGGAAAAGTATTTTTATTTATTTTCATTATCTTGTGTTTTTAAAGTAATATCGTGTAATTTTGGTGGCATTTTAAGAGCACATAAGTGTGTTGCGTGTCTTTTCTTTTCGGAATGGTGATTTTTGTATGTCCTTCAACAAGGCCTTAGTTTCTCTGGCACTAGTTTAACCTTTTTTTTTTTTGGTGTTGAAAATCCTCATGGATTACACTAGCGGGGGCTTGTGGGGGGATATGTTGGACTTTAACCAACTAAAAACCACACCGGTGTTTCCTCACATGCTTTTTGCTGGGGTTAAGGGAACAGTAAAAAAAAACAGTAATAATCTTCCGCGACCCCGGCAGCTTTGGTCTGTGGGTCATCACTTGAATTTATTATTACTCGACATTGGCTATATTGTTGTTAAATCCACAGAAGCCATTCATTATATATACAGGGTGTAACATAATATACCAAAATGATTAAACCAGTGAAATTGCAATGTGTTCAAAGAATATTATAAAGAAGTCATCGCTGGACTTTTGCATCAATCACACAGCTTAAAAATAAAACAGCTGGTACCTACAAAACAAAACTATATAGAGCTTCAATGAGGATAATAGCGGTAATCAAACCCTAAGAATGTATAAATCAAGTTTTTTTTTTTACATTGATAAATCTTTGTTTGACCACGATCTCACCTGTTGGTGAGTGACGATGTGGCCGAAGATGAAGAACAAAGGTCTAGAAGGCACCTATTCACTCTAGCCTTGAAGAGACCCAGATTATAGTTTTCAGGAAAGACAGACGACGGCAGTGTATTCCGCTCCTTAGCAGTTCGCATTATAAAGGTAGAACTGAAACGTTTAGTACGAATAGAGGGTATACTAATGAGGTAAGCGTGGTACCGAGCCGTGCGCCTGCTCGTCCTATGATGAAAAGGAGATGGTGCGATCAGATCAAGTTGGAACAACCCAGCTGTTCACACTGCCAATGCTGCCCCCACACTATAAAACAAAATGATCGTCGCACGACCCAAATAGTAGGTATCCAATTGACACTCGAGCCCATTAAATATATTCAGTATGCCGGCGGCAACGTCTCATAACTATAGTCTAATTAACCAAACAGTTGATAAATAGCAGTGTACATACTTGGAGTAACAATAATCTACAGACTTTTCACTAGAAACGGGATATTTACCATGATTTTTGAGTTTTAAATGTTCCCGATATTTCGGCACAGTTGTATGCGCCATGATCACGGGAGAACTAACTAAAGTCTTTGCGAGTAGATGTTATTGGCAGATATATCGATCTACCCTCTTTCTCACTCTTTTATTACGAACGATAACACTACCAAAAAAAAAGTACAACAAAATAAGTAAAATCTACAGTACTAGGTACTATGAAAGTAACCTGCCTCGGCAATCTTCGTCTTTTAGAAACTGTAAGATTGCAAGTGAATGAAAGAGCGATAGGCATTCACGATTTTATTTTTTTATAGGTACTGCTAAGTATTTCGGAACAAGTAGATGTAGGTTTAGTAGTAGTAGAGCTTTTTTGTGAAATAGTTCGTCCGGGGAATTGCTACCACCATACCCATTTCTGCCGCAAAGCAGTAGTGCTCGCATTGCTGTGTTCCGGTTTGAAGGGTCCCCTCTGATAATAAGCGGTACCCTCTGCCTATGAACATTGCATTATCACATAGGTCACGTTCACCTAGGACGCGCCCTATGTGGCATTGCACTGCGCCTGCCACCCTGAGACATAAAGATGAAAAGTCTCATGTGCCTGTAATTTCACTGGCAAACCGGAACACAGCAATGCGAGCACTACTGCTTTACGGCAGAAATAGGTATGGTTGTAGTACTTCCCAGGACGAACTCTTTCACCAAAAAGCTCTACTACTACTAAATACGAAATAGCTGAGGTGCATTACTTTCCTTGAGTAATGTATATTCAGCTTGAAAGATAGATAGATAGACAACACTTTATTGCAAGAAAAAAGTAGTAGTAGTAGAGCTTTTTTGTGAAAGAGTTCGTCCAGGGAAGTACTACCACCATACCTATTTCTGCCGCAAAGCAGTAGTGCTCGCATTGCTTTGTTCCGGTTTGAAGGGTAAGGGTGCCGGTGAAATTACAGGCACATGAGACTTTCATCTTTATGTCTCAGGGTGGCGGGCGTAGTGCAATGCCACATAGGGCGCGTCCTAGGTGGACATGTCCTTTGTGGTAATGCACTGTTCATAGGCTGAGGTGACCGCTTAACATCGGGTGGGCCATTTGCTTGTTCAGTTAATCTAGTAGAATAAAAAAAAAAACTTATAATTTACTCTAATAGTTCGCTCTATCCTTTATTATCACTCTGAGCGGTTTAGCCTTCAATTGAATGGTTATTATGCAAGCTGTTATCTGTGATGCGTTTGTGTCTATAATGCGTGTGTTTTGTCGTGTGTGCGCTATTTTTGTTAGATTGTTATTGTTACTGGAAATACCTTATGTAGGCAACTACCTAGAAACCTTACCAATGGAAGGCAACATACTCCTAGAAATTATAGTATTGTATATATAAATTATGTAACCATAGAATATAATGGAAAATGCTTTATTGATACACCTACACAAACTGTGGTGTGTCCGGCCTAAGAATAGACCCCTCCGTCTCCTCCCGTGGATGTCGTAAAAGCCGACTAAGGGATTACCCGGACTTGTTGATAAGATTCGTTGGTATAAGATTTGTCCTGGCTGGTAGCTTATTATGGAATGTGTTATTACTGGAAGAAAGCGTTAGCCGAGTCAGTCGTGGGAAGCAATGGCGGCGATGAGCTCACCACTTGTCTCGTCTATATTCCACGATGGTGCAACCCACTGTGAAAAGAGGCCTATTGTGGCTCTGCCTACCCCTTCGGGGAAAAAGGCGTGTGTCTATGTATGTATGTATGTATGATACACCTTAGTAGGAGCCTGGCGGGTGGAAACTAAAATAGCATAAAGTAATAAGTTTTTTATGTAAAACATATTTTTCAATACAAGTTTTTATAAAATTAGTGATCGTAACCGTGTGCTGATCAAAATGAGCCTAAACACGGCCAGTCTACTATTATCCAGGAGTTCCATTGTCCACCTTCCATCTCCATCATCAGATCAGCCCGCTGTCACTATCATTATTGTAGTGTCATCGGAACTTGACAGATATGCCAAATTTCAGCTCAATCGGTTGAGGATAATGAATTCCACCCGGACAAACATATTCCACCCGGACATACATTGCAAGCTTGTAATAAAAAGGAGGGAGGCCTTTGTCTTGCGATGGGTTCAGATAGGCTGATAGGTTTAGACACAAAAATGCCGTGGTATGTCTGTCCTTAATTTAAATTGTTACCAATATATACCAAAGTGTATATATGTTATAATATGTGGCATGTAAAATAGTTTTTTACGAATAAATCTTGTATCTTGTATCTTAGAATATACCCCTCTATCTGCTATACCGGGTTGTATCCGGAGTCCGGCCTAAGAACAGAGCTCTCCGCCTCCTCTCGTGGATGTCGAAAAAGCTGACTAAGGGATTACACCAGTGGATGGGCAGCAGCACCTGAGTACTCAACACCAATACTGCAATCACCATGATGATGATGATGACGATAAAACTGCATGAAAAACATCAGTAGATTTTATAATAATTTTATTTATTGAACAATATTGTAAAGTCTTTCTTCGAATGGGCCCATGTCATCAACCAGATGATACACTCAATCATTGACACCTCACACGACGCACAAACAGGTATTATCTAACGACCGTTATCCCACAGAATGAATAACAGTGCTAATACGCCTCTTGCACACTATATCAAGTAAAGCTTGCTTGATTTATAGTGCAAGTGGACTTAGGACTCTTCCCGCCATTTTCGGAAAGAGACGTTGTCTACTTTTATTTTATTTCTTTTCCTAGTGTTTTCTTGGGTTATTTTGTGTTATTTTGGTGGCATTTTAACTAATGTAGCTCGTTTAAAAAGCACAAGTGTAGTGAAATGAAATGGAAGTGAATTGCGTGACTTTTGAAATTGGTGGAAATTGTCTACCAAAGTTTTAGTAAAATTGGCCACCGTTTTACTAAAACATGACTTGACTGTGACTTTGACTACTTGGAAGGAGTGTAACGTTGCAAAATATATTGAAAATACAATATAGTGAAAATACCGAAAATACAGATATTTGAAAATGGCAAATGCACAAGCCGTGCGGCGCCAACCATAAAGAAAAAAAAAAAAGTTGACTTAGAATTTCGATTTTGACGTAGATCTGAATGACATTTGGTAAACCCGATGATTTTGTTGAAGTGGCAATGGGTGTACAGACAACTGCTGGTGAAAAAGTTGAAGAACGGAGAACCATTTTCAAACCTATAAACTATAGACAGATGACTTTGAATCGCTCACAGGAGGTTGGCGAATGGAAACAAGTGGAAACCATTTATCGAGGATATTCGCTGAATATTTGCTGACAAGAAACACTCACAACTGACGTTCTACGGTATCCAACCATGCAAAGAGGGTTTTTTTAACGCAGGTCGCCCCTCGTTTGACCGCTGGTAAGTGACGATGCGGCCGAGGATGGAGCACGAAGGTCTGGAAGGCACCTGTTCACTCTTGCTTTAAAGAGACCCATATTATAGTTTTCAGGAAAGACTGACGACGGCAACGAGTTCCATTCCTTAGCAGTTCGCATTACAAAGGTGGAACCGAAACGTTTAGTGCGAATATACTGATGAGGTAAGGATGGTACTGAGCCGCGCGCCTGCTTGTCGTATGATGAAAAGGAGATGGTGGGATCAGATCACGAAGTTCCTGGCACATTCCCCGAAATGTAACCTATGGAAGATCGAAAGGCATGCGACTTTACGGCGGTGCTCGAGATTCTGGATCTTAGTCTCCGCCATAGTAGTGTAGTGTAATTAGTGTTGAAAGTGTAATAAGATTAATGTGCCACAAAGTCAACTAAAAACTACTTGTTTTGGCTAGTATATTCAAGTCCCAAATAATTGGGCCACAACGTCAATTAAAATAATTCAAATGGGACGCATTGTCAGTGGTCCACAAAGTCAACAATCCATTTCTTAAAGGCCTACTGTAGGTTCGAAGTCCTGTAAATTTAATTTGTATGACTGAATTCAAATCCAAACCTCTACTAATCATGGCAATCTTGACCCACTTGTTCTATGACTCATGACATCACCTTTGTCAACTGGCGTCTCATTCGCACCTACCGTCCCGTATACTTCCCTCTTTATCATTAATATGGTTGCTTTTTCAACTAATGACTCAAACATGTGTTTCATGATTATTCAAAGACCTTCAAATATCCTATTGTGAGGTAACATCTGTGTCAACACCATTTGACTCCACATGTACTGCTTTGTTCTGGAAGTATTTACGTACTTTATTTGTAACGAATTCTTCGGTGTTTGGTGTTTGAAATGGCCCTTTGATTTCGACTTTTAAAATATGTATAACACACAACGACATACATACCTACAGTCTTAACTCAACTAGACTAGACTAGAATCCTATGTCATGTGTATCAGTAGGTACTAGACTAGAATCCTATGTGATGTGTAATAGTCCTAGACTACAATCCTATGTCATGCGTATCAGTCCTAGACTAGAATCCTATGTCATGTGTATCAGTCCTAGACTAGAATCCTATGTCATGTGTATCAGTCCTAGACTAGAATCCTATGTCATGTGTATCAGTCCTAGACTAGAATCCTATGTCATGTGTATCAGTCCTAGACTAGAATCCTATGTCATGTGTATCAGTCCTAGACTAGAATCCTATGTCATGTGTATTAGTCCTAGACTAGAATCCTATGTCATGTGTATCAGTCCTAGACTAGAATCCTATGTCATGTGTATCAGTCCTAGACTAGAATCCTATGTCATGTGTATTAGTCCTAGACTAGAATCCTATGTCATGCGTACCAGTCCTAGACTAGAATCCTATGTCATGTGTATCAGTCCTAGACTAGAATCCTATGTCATGTGTATCAGTATATACGAGTTCCATGGTACCACAACAACATTCTACTCCGTGCCACAACACCCAGACCAGCAACAAATATTTATAGATTATGCAAAAAAAAAACCCGCACCGGGAACTGAAGCCGTTCTCGTTTCGCCAGTTATCCGCCGCGCCAATAGTTTGTCAAAAGATAAATTTACTCATTAAAACCTTAAGTAAATTTCTGCTAGTGTCCGCCAGTGACTTCGCTCGCGTTTTACTGGGATAAAAAGTAGCTCAATCCGTGTCATAGTCCATCTCGAAACAAAATTTTACCGAAATCGGTTCAGCCGTTTTGGTGTTACGTTATTGAGTAACAAACATACAAATATTAAACTTTGATTTTTATATATGAGTGGGATCTCACAAATTTAGTTTGAATACCTCGAATTTTTAACAAGGTCTACAAATACAAAATAATGTAAGCATTATCTAAATTTATCTAAACGAATAGTATTATTTTATCAGTGTCTAAACAGAGATTTTACAAAAACAGAATATAATTTTAATTAAAATTCGCAAAATAAAACATGGAGCATGTCTGTCTCAAAATATAATTTGTGTACGACCCAACGTATTTTAAAGCCGCCCATTCATCTTCACTTACTAAGAATTAACTCTGTTTTATTTCATTTAGAATTATATTAGCCCGTAAATTAGTTTTGTTGAATGAGACTTGAGGTTTCGTTTTCCAGTCTCAAACAATTTCACTTTTATTTTAATGAAAAAAAGTTTGACATCTAACCGTTTTGCTAAAGATCGTGTATGAAGATTCTTGAACTTTCTTATAACACTTATTAAAAATGTAAAATTTAGTTCTAACTTGATATTGAAAAACTTCATATTGAAAACTTCATATTGAAAAACTTTATCTACATCTCCTTTATCATCATCTACCTGTTTAAAAGTCTAGAAGATATCCTTGTGGTTGAGTTTCTCAAGGGAAGTTCCAACACCATCTATTTCTGCCAATAAGTAGAAGTGCTCGCATTGCTGTGTTCCGGTTTAAAGGGTATGGGTTCTGGTGAAATTACAGGCACATCAAACTTTTTTCCTTTATGTCTCAGGGTGGCGTCTTTGATAAATTACAGGCACATTATCTTTTGACGACCCCTGTAGCGCGGTGGGCTAAGGTTCGCCTGCGACGCAGGAGGTTGTGGATTCGATTCCTGCCTCGGAACAAATATTTGTACGATCTGCAGATATTTGTTCAGGGTGTAATGGATATTTTCTACGTATAATTAAATAAAACTATCCATGTAATGTATTGTATTAAGTATATCAGTTATCTAGTACCCATAACACAAGCTCTGCTTAGCTTGGGGCTAGATAATGTTCTGTGAACTTGTCCAGCATTATTTATTATTATTACTATTATTATTCCGGTTTGAAGGGAAGTTACGTATGGGTGCTGGTGAAATTACAGGCACATTAAACTTTTCACCTTTGTGTCACAGAGTGGCGTATTGTAATGTCAGGAATGGATCCACATGGCCAAACATATCGTCGCTAATCTGACTAAGTGACGTAACCGACATTTTGGCGTAACTGACATTTTTGATGTTGGTTTTATGTACTTTTGAAGACGCACCGATCTGTCTAATCGCCGTTGCTGTATCTCCTACCAGTGTCTAGAAGTATGGTTGACGTATCTACAGTTCTTAAAAATTATATTTATTCTAAGTGCCCTAAGTTACACTTACGACTTTTAGTAAGATTTTTATCCACGCAAAATGTACTCAAACAAGTCGTAAGTGTGAAATTTCCTCTTACGACAGACATCAAGAAAAAAATATCTGTTACCGGCGAGAAGAGCCGAGTGTAAGCAGCAGTCAAAAATAACTCCGGAAAATGCACAGTGTGTAACTTTCGATCTACAACAGGTAATAAACTTGGTGCAGGAGACAGAATCGTTATTAGATTGTAGCTTCAACTTTGATGTATTTAATATTTAAATTGCCTAGAAGAAGCAAACCATATCATGTCATCGTCCTCGAACACACATCATCATTGTCTTACCCTTTTCCCAATTGATTTGTGGTCGCCGCAGTACGTCTATTTCTTCCACTCTGCCCTATCAGCCGTCACTTTATCATTCACTCCCTTCTCATTCATATCATCTCTCATGCAATCCATCCATATTTTCTAAGGTCTTCATCTTCTCTTCCATCCTCTAACATTAATATTCATAACTTTCTTAGTTACATGCGTTTTATCCCTCCTCATAACATGCCCATACCAAGCTTAACGATTTCCTTTAAACTTTTCTGTCTTTGGTGCAATTTTCAAACTTCCTCGTATACTTATTCCCTTTTTTAACCATTCTTGTCACTCCACACTTTCATCTCAACATTCTCATCTCTGCTGCATGCAATCTTCTTTCATTCTTCTTCTTCATGACCCAGCATTCCGATCCTTACCTGCATAACGACCGGTCATATTACGGATTTGTAAATGTTACCCTTAAACTTGAGTGGCATCCGTGGGTCACACGTTGTTGCTGTGATCTTTCGCCATTTCATCCACCCTGAGTTGATCCAATGCGTTACGTCCCGGTCAATATCACTATCCCCCTGTAAGAGTGACCCTGTAAGGTAACGAAAACCGAAAGAGACTGGTAAGGACATCTCGGCAAGTGTTAATGTCACAGGATTGGAGAGACCGCCGAAATAGCAGAACACGTACTCGGTTTTGGTTCTGATGATTTTCAGGCCATCACTCTCCAGTCTTTGCCGCCATTCCTTCAGTCTACTCTGGACCTCGAGGCCATTCCCGGCAACCAGCACAATGTCATCGTCATCGGCAAACAGCAGGTACCAGGGAGCCTCCTCCTGGATGTCCGACGTAAGAGCGTCCATTATCACCAGGTAATAGCAGAGAGCTGACCCTTGGTGCAAGCTTACAGCTACATTGTAACTGTAGTGCCAACTGTCGGACTTGGATACTGCATCGAATGTACATTGCTCGGATCAACTCCATGTAATTCAGAGGCACACCTTTCTTCTTTAGGACCCACCACTAAACCTCTCGGGGTACCTGGTCTTATGCCTTCTCAAGATCAATGAAGACAATGTGCAAGTTTTTATGTGCACCTCTGTATTTATCGCATAGTTAACGCATTGCGAAAATGTTTGTACGGGTATTTTGTTAGTATGGAGTTAAATGTTGATATTCTATTCATCCTACGATAATCAATTAAGTACCTACTCAAAGATTGCCTATCTTAAATTGATCTTATTTCGATTTATGTTAAAAATTGTTCCATTAATAATATTACTAATTAGGTTATAACGTATCAAGTAGGTACGACATTGTGATTAATTAACCTACCTTTAATGTTCGAGACAGATAGTTTAACAAATAAAAAAGTAAAGTAAGCGTTTTTTAAATATTAAACTGTAATTGATTTAAAATTAACGTATTTAACTTCAAAAATACCCAGACCTATCTGAAATTTGAAGCCAAACATTTCAAAATAAAGTTCTAACGAGGTGTCGTATCTGCTTTAAATTGATTTATTGAATAAACTAATTATTCAAATAATATCAAAAGTACGTTATCAGGAAGGCCTTAGTTTGAAGTATATTGGTGTGCATTTTCATTTTAATCGATTCATATTTAAGCGTGTTACAGTCACAAATCAGTCACAATTGTACGCGACGCCAACAAAAAAGCTTGTCCTGTAAAATTACCAAAATGTCGGTTACGTCACTTAGTAAAATTAACGACGATATGGGGCAGTGCTGATTTTCATACTAAAACATGTGTATGCCCCAAAATTTGCGCTGCACACTTGTTTATAGGCCGCACACAAAGACACACTTCGTTACTGACTGACGACCCAGCTTTAGACAAACCAACACGTGTTGGTCCAATTTGGGCCGGATGAGGATGAGACCCGCCCGATGATCTTTCATGTATAATAGGGTAAGCATACTCAGAGTTTGTGTTTGAAAAATTACGCCAGAATATGGTGAGATTTCCTGAATGATTTAATGCACTTCTTAAAAAAAAAAAAAGCGCAAGTTAGGCTTTGACCTTAGAATATAATAATGTATTTTAAAGCTGTGCCTATACCAAATATAAACGGCAATATTTATTATAATAATATATTTATTATATAAATATTAATTGTTTACCTAAATATAATAAATATATTAATGTATTTATATATATTTTATTTAAATGTATTATGGCCATATCAAATATACAAAACAAAAATACTAATACAAACAAATACAAATGTTTATTTCATTAAATATAAACGGGGGATAGCGGCGTTATTATTTATTCATATGGCTTTGTTACGTTTGTTAAGTTTGTTTATGTTTTCAAGTCTAAGCACAGAATAAATAATTGTACAAGTGTCTAAGGTCGCCATTAATCGAAAGTGGACTAAATTATTATGAGGGATCAGAATATTCAAATTCTGTCAATTCGAAATTCAGTCTCGATTCAGTCAACTTACAGAGTGGCACGAGATTTATCGTCATAAATTTTGTAATTAATCGTAACCCAGCCAATAATTTCGTCGAGGTGTACGTGGGAACTTTAGATTATAGTATTTATATTGTAGGATGCATTATTATTACGCTAAGAAAAAAATTGCTATATATAGCAAAACACGAATGACCTACTCGTAGACCCATAACTGCTACATAGGTTGTGGTAACCTGACACGCAATTCCTCATGTCTTCGACTGAAATAAACGAGCGCGAGATACAAATTAATTTTCCGGCACCAAAAGCAGTCAAAAACAGCCATTGTTTGGAATACAATGAATTACTCAAACCGGGCTTCCAACAAAGAAAAATTGGGTAAACGAACACAACGCTGTCCAAATCTCTGCAGTGATGCAATTTGTTTTAGTGTTGGCTAGAGGTTTATTGATTGTCGATAGAATTTTATTTTCGGGTTATCGACAACAATGCGTCAATTGTCAGTAGTATTTATCAAAAACGTTGTATGTCAAGCATGCTCAGTTAAATTAATTGAAGTTACAACAGAAATTAATTTCGTAAAAATTAAAAAAACCCTCATCGCAATGAAACGGCTGAACCGATTTTGATCAAACATAGCTAAAAAAAACTGTTCATCCGTTCGGGAGCTACAATGCCACAGACAGACACACACACACACACACACACACACACACACACACACAGATATGTCAAACTTATAACACCCCGTCGTTTTTGCATGTTAATAAAACATTTTTTCGTTGAAATTCGTATTGGTACATAATTTCATTTTCAAACAGGATTCTAAAGTCGTACATGATCCTAATGTTTTTTTTTATTTGCTCACAGGTAATGGGATCCTTCATTTCAGCAGAACAACGAAATAACTGGTTATTCGTAAGTAGAACTCAAACATGGGCTGGGAGGTCCCAACGGGCAATCCAGAAAAATGGCGTTACCATAAACCCCCGTACAAAAAAGAGGAGAAAAAAGAGGAAACAAAACGAACCCAATAGCGCACCATAGTAATATCGTTGTGAAGATCCATTTTTTCTTCTTCGAATGGATTTAAATGCAGTTGACCTCCTGGGGTCATGACTGCGTTACCGGGCTTTTGGTGAGCGCAGATGAAGATCCAACTGGCGAAAAAACAATAAAATATGTTTGTTTCCCTCTCTACCCCCTTCCTCAAGGTCAAATGACAATACAATATTATGGTGACAGCGAGCTGATCTATTGATGGTGACGAAAGGGGGACGACGGAACTCCTCGATTATCAATAGTAGTCTGACAGTGTTTGGGCTCATTTTGATCAGCTCACGGTCAGGGCTGCCTCTAACAGTCAGGGCCCAGGGGATTCAAAGGGTGCGGGGCACCCAGGCATGAGATCCTCTATTAAGCCAGATAATCCTCCTTGGAAATAATTGATTTCACGAACTAGCGGTAGCACATACCTCGTTTTCTTAGGGTTCCGTATGCAAAGGGTAAAACGGGACCCTATTACTAAGACTCCGCTGCATGCCCTTCTGTCCGTCTGTCACCAGGCTGTATCTCATGAACCGTGATAGATAGGCAGTTAAATTTTTCTCTGATGATGTATTTCTGTTGCTGCTACAAAAACAAATACTAAAAAATAAATAAATAATGGTGGACAGTTCACGCAACATTATCTAGCCCCAAGATAAGTTATGGGTACCAGATAACTGATATACTTAATACAATACATTATATAGATTGATATTTTTTATTATAGGTACATAGAAAATACCCAGAACACCCTGAACAAATATCAGCAGATCGTACAAATACTTGTTCCGAGGCGGGAATCGAACCCGCAACCTCCTACGCCGCAGGCGAACCTTCGCCCGCCGCGCCACAGAGGTCGTCAAATCTGTCTTAGTTCGCACGTGGTGTTTTATGTTATGATGTTGCAAATAGATGGACTGCATCACATATTGTTTATGTCTAATCTTTTTAGCAAATACTACTAGGATTTCAGAAAGCATGAAATGATGGTTCCTTATAAAATATGGTTGTGTTATTTCCAAATTTCTTCAAAGAAAACCACTTATCTGATTGCTTTGCATACGTCTGCTAATATCAAGTTTTTTATCGATCAATCCCATCACTACCCATCAAAGCTGACCCATATCCAAAAACAAGCTTCCTCGTCGAAGTACAATCGGCCTACTGTTGCCGAGTCACAGTATACACAGTGCAACGATCGATACAGCGCGGTAACGGTAGGTAAACTCCACTCTCCACAGAATAGCCCACAAATAGGTATGAATTCATATACTTCTTCGAGTCACCAATTAGTTCTTTGTTACCCTGCTAAGTTAGAGGCTAGCTTGAAGTATGGTGACCTTTAAAAGGGCCTACTGACCAATGGTGAAAGAACCAGTGTGGTGAAAGTATTCAGTGATCCTCGCAGAGACTCATTTCATGCACATATCTTCGAAGTTTTTGGTTCTATTACATGCCGGTGGGGTAAGCGAGTTCTTGAGTGGAGATCGCGTCGTGGTAAACGTAGCATGGCGGTCCTTTTGGCTAGGTGGAGCGATGACCTAATGGATGACCTACTGCCTTGATGGAGTAGTAGTAGAGCTTTTTTGTGAAAGAGTTCGTCCGGGGAAGTACTACCAACCACCATTTCTGCCATCGTTACCTACCAACAGGTAAGATCGCGGTCAAACATAGGTCTATAAATAAATATAAAAAAAAGAACTTTCAAACGTTTCGTTCCGTATATTTCACAGTATATTTGAAGACAGTTCTTCACGCCGATAAACAAATGAATTAGTGGAACACTTTGAAAACTATACAAATAGCTAAATCATGACGCAAAACTGCGTAGTCTTCCGCAATAAATTAGCAATTCAATGTGTCTGTCTGTTTACTGATGACGCTCATCATTTTGATCAAACGGAATTTTAATCTCACGACTATTTTGTTTATACTCATAGAATATAGAATAAACCAGTACCCGTGTCTCGCGTAAAAACGGTCACCATTCAAACTAGTCTCAATGAGAAAAGTTTTACCCAGTCTGTCTGTGGTCAGCCGTGCGGCCAGTCGTGTCGAACTCGAAAGATTTTATTGTGAATATGCCGTTGTGTGTCGTTCCCGTGAATATGCCGTCGTGTGTCGTTCCCACATGTAAAAATTCTGTAAGGCGTAAAAAGAAAATGAAAAGAATCACAGTTCATACATAAGTATAAGTAAACTCTCTAGGGTTAAGCTCGTCTTTGTACATATCTTTTGTTTTTATTTTATTTGCAATGTGTTTTACTGTGTACAATAAAGAATTATAAGAATTATAAGTATTACATTTAAATATCTTTATGGTGTTAATATTGAATTTGACAAAAAGGCAAGCGTCCGTTTTGTCATTGTTGCCAACATCACCAAAAATTACCACTGGTGAGAAGTATGATAGGCAAAGGGGAGGCATTGTGTTTTGGCGACGCAGTGCTCCGTACTAATAGCATCGTACGCACCTTCTGGTTTATTCTATATTCTTAGTTTATACTGTGACATCGGTTCAAGTTTTTTTTAAAGGCACTATCCACTAATGCTGGTTACTGCTGCTATTGAAATGCCGTGGTCTTTGGGTGTGCCTGAAGCCAAATTGTCATAAATACATAGACTACACGCCTTTTTCCCCGAAAGGGGGTAGGCAGAGCCTCAATAGGCCTCATTTCACAGTGAGTTGCACCATCGTGGAATAAAGACGTGACAAGTGGCGAGCTCATTGCCGCCATTACTTCCCACGACTGATTAGGCTAACGCTTTTTTGCAGTAATAAGCTAGCAGCCAGGTCAAATCTTATACCAACGATCTTACTGATAAGTCCGGGTAATCCCTTAGTCGGCTTTTACGACATCCACAGGAAGAGATGGAAGGGTCTATTCTTAGGCTGGACTCACTATACTTAGATACTCAAGTTTACCTTTGTTGTTTGTCAAAGTTTGTTAAACTATGACACAAAGTCAATCTTTCTTCTAAAAGTTCATGCACAGCGCCATCTTTTTCCAACAAATAGCATGATCCGAGACTGCTGTGAAAACCTCTCGATTAGGACACTCAATAAAGATTAGTAGCACAGATAAAGCAATACTATACTAGTATGTCTGATCGCTAGGGGCTAGACTGAATGGCGCCCAAGAACTGGATACAGATACGTTGGTCGTCCAGCAGCGAGATGGGCAGACGATATCGCATGCGTCGCGGGCCGAACCTGGACGAGACTGGCACGGGACCGTAAGGAATGGCACAGGCAAAGAGAGGCCTATACTCAGCAGTGGGTGAAGTCAGGCTGTGGATGATGATGATGATGATGTTTGATCGCGAGTAGATACGTAGTTAGGTACAAAAAGCGTATACGCGATCGTATAAGTGTTTTGTTTGAAGAAAAAAAAACAAAAAAAAAAAAAATTACAACGAAAAGAGTCACTGCTTACAAAATAATTATTTCCTATAGTTATAACAATTTGAATAAATTTCGAAGACAAAATTAATTTTAAATGGGATATCTGTCAGTTTCCTCACTAGGCTAGGTCTGTATCGAGGAAACTTTTTTACGATAGTCAAATGCGCTATATTGCAAAGGTGACAGCTTAAAATTAACAGTTTAGGTAGATTAATGTAGGAGTGACACATGCAACAATAGTGAAAAGTAGGTAATGGACGTAGCCTCAACATAAGCGTATCCATTTTCCCCTAAAACTTTCCAAAATCTACATACATATCGGAAAACTGTGGCAGAGACTATTTACGAGTACTACAACTTATCTGAGTTTTCGTCGGACTTTTATTACTTTTTTTACGTAATAATATTTGCGAACGTAAAGCCCGCACTGTCCTCTAGGGCAGCTATACGATTGGCTACACAAAAGTTACACACATAACCGTATGTGACATTTTACAAATGCGGGTATCTACGTAATCTTTCTGTATATAAATGTTATTATATCTAAAATATTAAGCATTATTTAATTTTCAATCCGGACGCATCATAGCCCGCGATAAATGCCATGGACAAGGATTTTCACGCAATAATTTTTTGCTATTTCGTTTTTATTAGAGTCTATTTATTTTAAGTACCGTAGGTAGGTACTTAGGTACTTAGTTCCTAGGCAAAATAATCCTATTGAATGTATCTACAGATATAATGCGCGTCATGTAAAAAGAACGCTGACGGTCATACAACTTCAGGCGTTCCAGCGTTCTTTTTACATGACGCGTACTATACTTGTAGTATTATTTATTCTGTGCTACAGGGCCAATAGACATTTGTTCATCGTGAGCCGCTAACTTAGCGATAAAAAGTTTACGGCTAAAAAAATATATGGCACTCGCTGTTCACCTTCCACTGTAATATGCTGTGAACCTATTGCGCCTTAAGGTGGTTCCTGACTTATAAAGAAAAAAAACCCTGAAAAGCCAAGAAAAGAACCCTGTGACACGAAGTAGTAATAGTACTTATAACGTTTATTTTCTAGTTTAATTATTTTCTCCCCTCATTTATTTGGATTTCCATATTATTTTAACAGCATCTGCAAACTCAACCGTTCAAATTGCACCGAATCCAAAATTGCGTCACACTTTCGCAAATAAGGACGTTCAATGTGCGATAATTGATACATGAATGTCGCGTGCTCAGCCTCACGAGATCTAACCTCGATACCGAGCGATGTGTCGAATTCTACGCCGATTGTAAACCTATTCGAGGCCTCAGAGAACATAAAAGGAAGCTAGGTACTCTCAGAAAAACATCATAAGGAATAATCCGTGTCAGTACAGTGAAGATGTTTGTCAAATTCAAAGAATAGACACAGTTTCTTGAAATAGGTATATAGATACAGTTTAAACATAATTTACGATACTAAATTATTTTTTACAAGTTACTACAGTATGGTGTTCTTCAAATGGGGTGTTTGGAAATTTTTAAAGGGTCGGTAGCGCGCGGTCTGGTATTGCAGGCGTCCATAGGCTACGGTGACCGCTTACCAACAGGTGGAAGCGTAAGGGTAAGGGTAAGGGTGCCGGTGAAATTACAGGCACATGAGACTTTTCATCTTTATGTCTCAGGGTGGCGGGCGCAGTGCAATGCCACATAGGTTGCGTCCTAGGTGGACGTGATCTATGAGGTAATGCACTGTTCATAGGCAGAGGTTACCGCTTAACATCAGGTGGGCCTCTTGCTTGATCCGTCATCCAAGAAGTATAAAAAAAAAAAAAAAAAAAAAGGTGGGCCGTAAGCTTGTTTGCAATCTTAGTAGGATATAATAAAAAAAATGCTCTTTAAATTGAATAGGATGGGGTTTCTCTTACAAGACGAGTATACAAGTAGAAAACATATTAAGGCCCAAGTTCACGAACAAATAAATCGGTGGTTACCGTAACCAATCGTCAAAGTGACAGATAACGTATGAAAACATGTGACAAAAAGAGTTGTTTAAGCTAAACAGTCGTTTTAACGTCCGTTAATGTGTTGGTGAACAGTGGCCTATGAAAAACGTCTAAGTGATTTCGTTTACGAGGTACATAACCGCATTCTCGGTGGGCTGTTTGG
Source organism: Operophtera brumata (assembly GCA_932527175.1). Lineage (NCBI taxonomy): Eukaryota > Metazoa > Arthropoda > Insecta > Lepidoptera > Geometridae > Operophtera > Operophtera brumata. The sequence goes on from OW052229.1 coordinate 5,348,114, forward strand.
GTGGTTAACGACTCATTTTTGGGAAAAGTAAAGTTTTAATGGCCTCAAAGTCTTAAAACTGATAATTTGGTCACATTACGACCGAACAGATTGGTGGTATTAACTTTATTGCAACTTGATCAGTACGAACAAAATTGGCACTCTTAGCACCTTAAGACCTTAAAGACTGAATTTAGTAGAAGAGCTTTTTTGTGAAAGAGTTCGTCCGGGGAAGTACTACCACCATACCTATTCCTGCCGCAAAGCAGTAGTGTTCGCATTACTGTGTTCCGGTTTGAAGGGTATGGGTGCCGGTGAAATTACAGGCACACGAGACATTCCCTCTTTCTTTATGTCTCAGGGTGACGGGCGCAGTGCAATGCCACATAGGGTGCGACCAAGGTGGACGTGACCTATGAGATAATGCACTTTTCATAGGCAGAGGGTACCGCTTAACATCAGGTTCCGTCATTCTAAGTAATTAGTATTTTTTTTAAAATGGCGACCTTTCTTACCGGTTTTTTTCTAAATCCAGGTCTAAATTACAGGTCTCTCGCAAAACAGGTCAATCATACACCGACACTTAGATAAGCACTACTTAATATATTATGCTACCTTTTGTTGAGAGAAAATAAATGTACTAGTATTTATTTATTTACTGGGTTTCATTTAAATTTAATATTATCCATAAACACTTGAAAAAAAAACAACAAACTTTGAACTTTAAGGATTGTTCGTACTTGGAGTATCTCAATCGTCGACAGGGTAATTTTTTACAGTTTTCCAATACCTTATACGCTTTAATTAATTATATTGGTTTTTTGTCTCCTCACTGAGCCGTAAATCTTGTCGGTTAACCCACTTTTCTTAAGACACCGACCATTGAACACAAAAACACACCGCCATGTAAATTATTGGTTCGATGGTAGTTTTCTCTCGTTTAAGGAGTCATTATTCACTTGTGTGTACGTAAAATTGGTCAGAGGAGAGTCAACAAAAGTAGAAAACATTGTTTTTCAACGCTGTTCATCTATGCGTATAAATGGCTCGGGTTGAATGTGAAATTTTGCGGTAAATTACGCTATAGTGAGGTCGCTTACAGCAAAGTCGAAGTGGGGTAGACTCACAGTCGAGGTGGAGTCGAGGCGCGGGCGAGATAGATACATAGATAGATAGATAGATTAACACTTTATAGTAAACAAAAAAAACTCAAAAAAGGATAAACTAAATCAAATGATAGTACAATGGGCGCCCTTATTGCTGAAAGCGATTTCTTCCAGGGACCTTTGGCAGGCGGGCGAGTGTAGAGCGTAAGCTGGCGGCGTTTATGCCTTGTTTAGAAGATGCATTCAACATGTCCTCTTCGGAAGATGGAAACGTGCTTGGCTTTTACAAGTTTTTTTTATAACTTTTTGATTGACGATGCAAGCAGTTGACCCACCTGAAGTTAAGCGGTAACCTCTGCCTTTTACAATGCATTACCTTATAGGTCCCGTCCGCCTAGGATGCATCCTATGCGTCCCACCACCCTGAGACATAAAGATGAAAAGTCTGATGTGCCTGTAATTTCACCGGCAACCATACCCGTCAAACCGAAAATTTGTGGCAGAAATAGTTATATTAATTAATAATACTTCCCCGGACGAACTTTTTTGTCAATAAAGCACTACTTAGTGTTACTAGTACTTTAGTACTACAAGTCTTACTAAAGTACTACTAATAATTAATCTACTTCTATTAATTAAGTACTCAATTTAAATAGCGATCTCTAGGATTCATCCATACTTGCAAATGCTAGAAATTGATTGACACAAAATGGCGGACAGCCGAGGTAGGGGGCGCGCGCCGCGACCCTACCTCGCATATCGACTCTTGTTCTGTTAGTGAACACTTGAACCTACGGGATTTTAAGGACTTTTTGTTAGGCGTTCTCGCCTCGACTCCACCTCGTCTTATGTTTATGTTAGCTACACGTCTTAGCTCTCCTTTTTCTGCACCGATGTTTCAAAACAAAAGTTTAATGCAAAGTGATTCATCTGATTATATTTACATTCTCATAAAATGTATGAGAATCTTACCTTAAATTAACTAAGTTTTTTCGTTCTGGACGGCTCTAGTTAAACCTGTTACTTTAGTATGTGTGTTCTGAGATTAACCCGAAATTATGCTTAAAAGTTCGCTGTGTTCCAAAATATTTGAGCTTAAAACCCAATGTAAATCTACCATTGTCGCTGACTGTACGTGCTACTGTTACTTATTCTGTGGCGTGTGTAATTTGGCAGTTTGCTTGCGAAAGTTGACACTTGAAATGCGCACGCTTCGGATTGTTGAGGAGTTGTGTGACTTCATAACTTTGTATGAAAGGGAAATGGTATGATTATGTTGACAGTTTAATGGTCATAAAAACCAGCCAAGTGCTATTCGGACTCGCGCACGAAGGGTTCCGTACTATTAACTACAAAAACGGCAAAAAACAGGTTTGTAAGAAAATAAAAATAATAATTACTAAAAAGTTAAAGTAAAAATAATTTATTGCTTATACATAGGTTACACTCGAACTACAAAATTATATTATGGTCAATGAAAAGGTACATACTAGAACAAAAGAAAGTTTACAACATTGGGTATTAAGTACCTAGCACAAACACAATAACCACACAGTAACCTAGCAGTAATTGCACGCAAAAAGCGGTCACCCATCCAAAATTTGACCCCGCAGAGCATAGTTTAACCTACATTTGGAGAAATCACGTTTGTTGTATGGGAGCCCCCTTAAATATTTATTTAATTCTGTTTTTAGTATTTGTTGTTATATCGGCAACAGAAATACATCATCTGTGAAAATTTCAACTGTCTAACTATCACGGTTCATGAGATACAGCCCGGTGACAGATGGACGGATAGACAGACAGAAGGACAGCCGAGCCTTAGTAATAGTGTCCCGTTTTACCCTTTGGGTACGGAACCCAAAAAATCAAGCTCTGCCTCAGTAAAGTGAGAAATTAAAAGGGACCATTATCTTTAGATTACGAAGATTTATTGAGTCGATAAGAAATCAAGTAAGACATAGTTAAAAACCAATAAGAAGAAAGGAATTTCAAAGAAGGATATTCTGTGTTAAATAAAGTCATCCAGACCTTGCCATTTCCAAATAAACCTAGAACCCTAGAGTGAATAGGTGCCTTCTAGACCTTTGTGCTCCATCTTCGGCCACATCGTCACTTACCGACAGGTGAGATCGCGGTCAAACAAAGGTCTACCAATGTTAGGTAAAAAAGAAAAAGAACCCCAGAAGCCCAATTCTCGTAATAAAAAATAGTCAAATTAAAGTTCGGATCATGTTACGATCTAGTGTCGATGTCACAAACGTCAAAAATGGTATTCTGCTCACCTGACAATACAACGCGAAATGTGATTATATCGAAATTTGACTGTAACTTGAATTTTTCAAAGTTCTGAGAATTCTCTCTTTCACTCTTTACAATTATTATACAGCACTATCCTACTCTAATATATGGTCGCAAGAACCGAAAGTAGATTATATTATTGTAATGAGGGAGCAGAATACCAATTTCTCGGTCAATTTACAATACAATCTCGTTTCGGTCAACTTGCAGCGTGGTTATAAAATAAATAAGAGAATTGGGCTTCAGATATTACAAAAACACCCTTTTCAATTTCGCGATCAGAAACATACAGGTCAAAGTTATATAATCATAACAAAATTATAACCATTATGCGAACCCATAAATTCTCTGAAGTATATTTTTACGACTACCGCATACAAATTTGTTTATAGCCCAATGTTAGCTTAGGACCGGGTCCACTTAGAACCTGCAAGGCCGTTTCGAGCCAACGCGAAATCGACTCAATAAAAACAATTTGTAGGCTACTTGACTGGGGCCTATACGGTAAACGACGCTGCAAGACTGCAATATATATTTCATTTATTTATTTAATCAATAAGGATCATTGGGTTAGTAAAATACATATCTACAATATTAGGTACACCATATGGATAGTAAGAATAATTAAAATTGAATATTAAAAACGAAATAACATTGAGAAATATGACATCATCAGCATCAGCCTGTAGAAGTCCACTGCTGGACATATCAAATCATTCAATTACATTTATTTACAGAAAGAATAATACAAGGTATGTACAAAATACATATGAAACAGTTGTGCCACCTGAAGACCGCAGCAAGCGATCTAAAGGTAGCTCAACTGATCCAAATCACTACCAGACGGAAGCGTCCCTAAGATGCTGGCTAATCATTCAATTATTTAAACAAACAACACAGATTAAATATAATAAAAACAAATTACAAAAAAAAAACAATGTCAATATACGGCATGTGACAAAATCATTAAAATTATTTATAAATGTCATATTTGAAGTGATTGTTATTAGTGAGGGCACAGTGTTACATGTATACGCAGTCAAACCTATTCGCGAATATGCTCAGAATACCATTGGAGCTGGCCCGGACCCTGCGCACCAGAGATGTTACCCGCTTGCGCATGATGCTGTAGAAACAGTCCTAGCGCCCATCAGCAATATGGCAATAATACTTGCATTGCTCATTGCAATGGGGAGTGCTCTGAGGAGCTGTTTAATCTCATACCCGCTTCCAGGTTCTATCATCGCACATCTCGACAACGCAAGGGAGCTCATCCACACATCATCGACACGTGGGTATCTCGTACAGCTCGCTTTACGAGATCATTTCTCCCCCATACGTGCAAATTGTGGAATGGGCTCCCTCCTGAGGTGTTTCCGCTTAACAACAAGATGAGCCGCTTCAAAAAAAATGTAAAAAGAGTCCTTCAGGGCAGGCAACGCATTGGCAATACCTCTGGTGTTGCAGATGTCAATAGGCGACGGTAACCGCTTATCATCAGGCGGGCCGTAAGCCAGTTTGTCGAGTCAAAAACATAAAAAAAAAAAAAATTGCTCCATGGCCCGTTGTGCCACCGGGGATGAACAAAAATAAAATAGAAACAATACTAATCAAATTTAACTGGAAACTGTAGAGTTACAGAGTCGTTCATCAAATGGGCCCCAGGACTTTTGAACTTTTTATTTATAACCTTTCTCACCAAGCCGAGGTATTACTCGATAAAGTTTTATGATCAAGTGGGAACCTGAGATTCAGCAATTTATGACTGATATTATTATGGCAACTACCGTTAAAGTCATTGCTTTAATAATCATGTTCTCGCGCTGTCATATCGTCTGCTTTGTTCATCAACTGCTTCGATCAAGAAAACAACTAGATGTCAGCTCACTTGAAAAGTGAGCTCTAATTTTTTTATTTGTATTTGTGAGAACTTTATTTGTAGCTCTTTAAGGTACTAAATGTTGTTTAATTTATGTCTTTTCATTTCTAAGTGTCAGGAGTAATTCATTGCTTTACTCGTTTTTTGCGAGGAATGATCGTAAGTATAAGATAATATTTTGAAAATTTGCTACTTTATTGCTAGGTGTCATTTTGTAATTAGGTTGAACTTCGAACTGTTTTAAATCTTTTGTTTCAGTTTGTTAGTACACAAATATATCTGTATAAGTATATACAGATATATTTGTGTACGGTTTGTTTGTGTGTGTACCATGCGGACGGTATTTAGCTTTGATTTTGTACGTGACCCGAAATCTAGTTGTATTCTTGATTGGATGTCAACTGTGTCTGTGAGGTTGTGTTTGCACGTGGCATGAACTCGTTTTATGCAAAGGTTTGAAATGTTTGAAGCGCCATGCGTTTTCGTTTGCTTCTGACAACGCTGTTATAACTTTTTAAACGGCTTTTTTGTGAGAAATGGCTCCGTTCGGCTGGAATGTTTTTGTTTAACACCGCTTGATCGAGTGCCGGGGATTTGTTCCGTGGCATTCCGCTTTTTCGACGAAGCTCCCTCATATCCATGCAAATGTTTATGGATTACTTTGTGTGAGCAGCTTTGTACTTGCTTTTTTGTTTCATTATGACTTGTTCGTGCCTGACTTGCGATTTGTATAGCATTCCTTGAACCTGATTTTGAGAACTATGTATTTTAATAAGCTTTTCTTTATCTACGCTCTTACTAAAGTATAAGCATCCTAAACAATAATTTCTTCATCCTTTTTATTGTGTTTATTTTTTAGTCAAATTGTATTTGTCATTTGTGCTTTAAGGTGGGTTATAACGCAAAATTACCAATCTTAGATTAGATTTTTAACTGACTAAATCAAGTAAAATATTCAAATTAAAAATATGCATGGATACTACATTATAATACCGAGGGATCACTCAGACAGAAACACGATAGGACAAAAATTTAAAGTTAAAAAAATCACAAAGTTACCTCTAACTTTTGGCTAGATTCGATTGTTTGTCAATATGTTACAGATTATTGGGTCAAAACTTGGATAAATACAATCAATACAATAAAACGGAGGGTTCAACCACGCAGTTTTTTAAAAATTATATATATTTCACGAGATATTCAATAAAAACAGCTTTTTCGAGCGGCGCGTGGCGTTTTTTTGTATGAAGATTTCTGCCTAGTCTAAGTTCATTCGTTGGTAAGCATCTGCTATTTTAACTACAATCAAACCGTTTTGGTCTGAAGTCAAGTTCGGCGTTAGATAGCCTGTTTATACAATGGTATCATTGTGTGTCTCGGCATCTGGTGACCAAACACTACGCCTACGAGTCGGCATTCTGGCTTTTGGATGCTCAGAATTGTCTTTTGTGATGTAATTATTACGATGAAGCGTCTTGTTTATCTGTCTGAGTATCTTTAAGGGTGTCTATGCTGTTGAATATTTTCTACCATCAGTTTACATAGGCTCCTACATCACCATCATAGCCACCGATCTATGTCATCCAAATAATTCCAGTCCATCCTAAGGTTGTCTGGCTGAGATCGCTTATAACGATAAGACCGCCCATTTAATTTAATTTTTATTATGGAACATGAACAGAATTTACATGGTTGGGTGCTTACTATTGCTAGCTTAAGATCTAATTAACATGCAATTCCAATTACAGATGAACACATCGTGCACTAAACATTTTGCATAAACATAAGGTAGCTAAAAAAAGACTACATAATAAGGCCAATGATGGCAGACAATACAACACAACTTGCCTACATAATTATAATCATCAAGGCATCAGAAAAATAAATTAAGTAATTAAATTAAAAAAAAAATACAATCTGTTTTTTTTTGACATGCTATAAAACAAACAATTGAACAAAAAACCTAACTTAAAAAAAAAAAACATTGAATTAAAATTTACGTACCCTTTATACAATCACGTGGATTTAGGGTTCAAGACCCTATATATTTTATTGGACGTGATTAGTTTATATATTAATTTTTAAATAGTTTATTTTCTGTGTTGTACAATAAAGTGTTTTCTATCTATCTATCTACATAATACCTATATTCTTTGTTTTTATTGTATGGTTTACTTTTCCTCCAAGTGAGAAACTAACGATAGCAAACTTTGAAAGGTGAGGCTGGATAAGAGTGTGGCTGAGCTTCCGACCTTTTCACTTTACTACCTACTTTATAAGTTATCTACTTATTTGTAAGTTAACATGTTTTGTGGACAAAATAGAAAGATCCGTAGAACAATGTGACGTGTGTTAATGTGACTCGGAATAAGCAAGTTTAATGGAGTAATGGACAAGCCATAGAACAACGTTGGAAACGAAGGTTCTTGAGTGGTGACCACGAACCAGACGGCTCATTGTAGGAAATCCTCGATGATATAGACGGTCGTACGAAGCCAGTGGATGGAGGCAGATCAAGGCACACATGTCCAGCAGTGCACGTAACCTATCTGATGATGTTGATGATGCTGTGTGTAAGTAAGAAGTTGGTAAATGCAATTTAATTCTTATAATTGTTATATATTTCAAAAGCTTATGCTAAGTTAAGTCTCAGCGTCGGTGATAGACTAGGAAAGGCCAATAAGCTAAGGTACTACCTAATACAACAAACATAGACACACGCCTTTTTCCCCGAAAGGGTGCCTCAATGAGCCTTTTCACTGTGTGTACACCAAAGTGTGCATAAAGACGTGACAAATGGTGAACTCATCGCCGCCATTGCTTTCCACGACTGATTCTGCTAACGCTTTAATTCAAGTAATAAAACATTTTATAATAAGCTAGCAGCCAGGACAACGAACCAACGAATCTTACTAAAAAGTCCAGGTATCCCTTAGTTGGTTTCTACGATATCCACGTGAGGAGACGGAGGAGTATTTTAATAGGCCGGACATTCCACGGCTTTTAGTTAAAGTAGTAAAGGAGGACATGAAGAAGGTTGAATCGCATGTTACTAAGAAAGTTATGTATATGAATGTTAGTGGATAGAAAGGAAGAGAAAGACCTAAGAAAAGATGGATGAATTGCGTGAAAGATGATATGAATGAGAAGGGAGTGGATGATGAGGTGACGGTTGACAGGGGAGAGTGGAAGAAAAAGACGTACTGCGCCGACCCCAAATAAATTGGGAAAAGGGGGATGAGTTACAAGGAAGACATAATTAATTCAATCCTGTGGGCACGAAGTTTATGTATATCTCAAACGCAAGCTAAATACATACATAGACACACGCCTTTTTCCCCGAAGGGGTAGGCAGAGCCTCAATGGGCCTCTTTTCACAGTGGGTTACACCATCGTGAAATATAGACGTGACAAGTGGTGAGATCATCGCCGCCATTGCTTCCCACGACTGACTCAGCTAACGCTTTCTTCCAGTATCATCACATTCTATTAATAAGCTAGCAGCCAGGACAAATCTTATACCAACGAATCTTACAAACAAGTCCGGGTAATCCCTAAGTCGGCTTTTACGACATCCACGGGAGGAGATCGAGGGGTCTATTCTTGGGCCGGACACACCAAGCTAAATAATATATGTAATTCCAAAGGGGAAACTCATATTACTAAAACTAATTATGAAAGTATGGCTGCATGCTTGGCCTTACCCGCACTGAACCATATTCAGTATAAAATACTGACATTCATAATTCGTGGAGGCCATTACATGTATCACTCTAAATCGGGATTCAAACAAAACTGAGCTTTACCGCACTGGTACTAGATTTAATATGGCTTAGATACGACCAGTACGACTTTAGAAAAATGCGCATGATCGTCTTGTTTTGACAAATGTCATTAAGCTGTCATGAATCATGGAGCGATACCTGCATTTGTCATTTGCTTGTCAGCATGTGGTATTTGCTTGTCAGCATGTGGCATTTGCTTGTCAGCATGTGGTATTTGCTTGTCAGCATGTGGCATTTGCTTGTCAGCATGTGGCATTTGCTTGTCAGCATGTGGTACTTGCTTGTCAGCATGTGTCATTTGTGACATTGCTAGACAGCAACCTGACCTTAAGCAGAGTGGCCAAGAAGAAACCAGGGACATGAAGAATAAGATACCGTATTGTTTGTTTAAGCACAGAATAAGTAATATGGTTTAAGCGCCATTAGAGTGAAAGTTTTACGCGTTATAACTACATATTCCGTGACCTAACTTTCAGAATTTCGTTTCGGGAAAATTACATTGAAACCTCATAAGTTATATAGGAAAAGTTGTTGAATAATGTACGTTGGAGCTTTGTAATAAGGTTGAGTTTGTGGTAACCTTCTGAATGTAAAAGTATATGAACGAATTCCACATAATATGAGGTTACAGTGAATTATCATCAGTTAAATCGAGTAACATTATTATTATGTTTTATGATGATTGGTTCATTACCATTTGTTAGCAGTAGACCATTTTTGTGAAAGTATTCGTCCGGGGAAGTACTACTACTATTTCTGCCGCAAAGCACTAGTGCTCGCATTGCTGTGTTCCGGTTTGAAGGATATGTGGGTGCCGGTGAAATTTCAGGCACTTGAGACCTTTCACCTTTACCTATGTCTCAGGGTGGCGGGCGCAGTGCAATGCCACATAGAGCGCGTCCTAAGTGGACTTGACCTATGAGGTAATGCACTGTTCATAGGCAGAGGGTACCGCTTAACATCAGGTGGGCAATCTGGTTGATCCGTCATACCAAGTTATATAAAAAAAAAAAAAAACGTTTTTGGATTTAACCTGAAGTATTTCAACAGCTACTACTGATCAACTCCAAATTACTATGAATAAAGTCTTCTTTAATTTAGGATTTGTTCTGGTAGCTGGTAAATTTAGGGATGTGTTATTATGGAAGAAAGTGTTAGTAGAGTTGTTCGTGGGATAGCAATGGTGGCTATAAGCTCACCACTGGTCACATCTAGCCCCGTCTAGCAACGTCGAGGCCCGCTGGGGCTCTACGCCCCGATAAAAAGGATAACAAGGTTATCCTTAGTGGTAAGTTATCGGTAAAGGACGGCGTTCTCAATAGGGTAATAACATAAAACTGAATGGCAAGGCACGGTCAAGGGCTACCTAGTCTACTGTTTATGCACACCGTGACTCACATGTCATGTCTTTCATTGGAAAATGAGCCTTTGGCACGCATACTTTTGATTCAATATGGACTACCAGCGGGAATCTTCAAGTTTTCCACAAATGCAGCGTTTGCGTTGCAGCATACGCTGAGTGGCTACCCTATTTGCTGTTCAATGTTTTTTAACTAGCAACTCGCCTCGGCTGCTTTCTCCCCCCTCCCTTCACCCCACCCCTCATGTTGTATAATTTGTAACTCAATCACGCAGCAACGGCTAAACCGATTTCGATGAAATTTGGTACACCTGGATATAGACTGCTTACTTTTATCTTGGCAAAACGCGAGCGAAGCCATTGGCGGACACTAGTCTACAATAGTTTAACGAAAGGGGTCATAAAAGTGAAAGATGTTTGTTTGAGATTATGCTGGTTTGTTTCTTAATTTATCGTATTTTTACGCCAAAACGACTGGGCCAATTTTAATAAAATTTGGTATCTAGGTATTTAGAAAGAAAGAAAGAAATCAAATTTATTTTGACCAAAACTGCACAAAGAATATATAAAAACTAAAAAATGTAACGTTTACGTTTTGGTATCTACACAGATATATCAAAACCCAAGATACGTTCACAAAGAACATGGGCAACTTCCCATAGATAGATAGATAGAAAACACTTTATTGCACAACACAGAAAATAAGCTAATTAAGAATTAATATTAAACTAAACACGGAAGTACAATGGGCGGTCTTATCGCTATAAGCGATCTCTGCCAGACAACCTTGGGATGGACTGGAATTATTTGCACGACATAGAACGGTGGCTTAAAATCTGGAATACAATCTCTTAAATTAAAAATAAATAAATATAACAAATTACTACCAAATTTTTTTTTTTTTTTTTTCCCCATATATTGTTTGACCCATCTTTTTTGACAAACATAACGTGCAGTTGTGATTCTTTTGATTATTGATAAAATGTTAAGATAATCAATGAAAAAGCTAATTTAATTTCTTGCGTAGAAGCTATGGGAAATTAATTAAGCTTGTTTTGTTTCACGCAAAAGCAATGAGTTGATTTATCTAATTATTTAGAAAAACAACTTTTGCTTCCCAACTTCTAAAAATATAAAAGTTGTTTAGAAAAATTGGACTAAAGAAAATATTTAGAACTTGTACTACCTAATTACTTCCATGAAGGGCTAATTTAATTTTGTTGCGTAGTAGTTGTGGGAAAGTAATGAAGCTTGTTGCGTTTTGTATCACGCAAATGCAATAAGTTGATTTATTTAATTATTTAGAAATACAACTTTTGCTTCCCAACTTCTAAAAATATATAAGCTCTTTAGAAAAAATTGTCAAAATTCAACATTTAGAACCGTACTAATTACTTCCATGAAGGGGCACTGGTTCATTTATTTTTGACCTGGGTCAGCGGTTGCCCACCTCCTTTGTACATAGTGTCGTCTAAGGTACTATACTATATTATTCTGTGTGGTCTATTATAGTTTCTACTGTAATACACACTGTGCCGTGCGTGTCGTGACGCACGCAACATGGCCGCCGTGACGTCTGCATCTGTATGAAGCCCCCGTGAATAGAAGCGGTAGCGGCGACCTATTGTTTAATGTTTATTGTTTATTGTCCTACACAGATATATTATGTGAAAGAGTTTGTCCTAGGTACTACCACTTCGCACCGATCTAATATTGTCACAAAGTGGCGAGAAGTGAAGATAATGGGAGATAACTTTGACCAGAACTTGTACCATTATTTATTGTGCCAGAACTTACAAGGCAGCGTAGTCTAGAAAGAACATATTCTTGAACTGAAGCTTACATTGAGGATAGTTATATAGTGAGTGACATGATGATGGTGAGGCAGCATCCTTACTTAGCCTTTAGACGTCCAGTGCTGGACAATGCCTCCCCTTAGTATTTGATAGTATGCAATGGTTTGGGGGTTGTCATAATCACCACTCTTTGTAGGCGGTTTGGAGAGAAGAATTGGTGTTGAGCACAGTCCGTATTTTAAGATAGACACTTATTTTTTTTATTTTTTTTTATACTATTGAACGACGGAACAAGCTGATGGCCCACCTGATGTTAAGCGGTAACCTCTACCTATGAACAGTGCATTACCACATAGGTCACGTTCACCTAGGACGCACCCTATCTGGTATTGCACTGTGCCCGCCACCCTGAGACATAAAGATGAAAAGTCTCGTGTGCCTGTAATTTCACCGGCACCCTTACCCTTCAAACCGGAACACAGCAATGCGAGCACTACTGCTTTGCGGCAGAAATAGGTATGGTGGTAGTACTTCCCCGGACGAACTCTTTCACAAAAAAGCTCTACTACTATTATCACAAAAAAGCTCTACTACTACTGCAAACACTTAAATTTATATGAAACCAAGCGTTTCGCACTATTTTGTACTTACTATGAAATATCTCCATTCGCACGGCTAACTGATTTCGAAGATTTTTTACAGTTCACTATAGCGCAATTTGCAATTCAAAATTACCATCTGACGTGCTATCGCAAGAACAGCCGAAAACTAACTGATTTGAGGTTTGCTAGTTGGAGCATTGCTCAAACTTATGACACGCAAAGCAAACTCGCGTTATCGAACGTAATAATAGGTTTGTGTTGTTGAGTCATGTGAATGCTCCTAGCCAGTGTAATCCCTCGGCTTCTACGACACCCTCAGGAGGAGACGGAGGATACAACTGTATAAAAAACTCAAGTTATCCAACAATTCTAAAGCTGATTCTGTGATGTGAAAAACTCATTTTAAACTATATTGTCCGTGTGATGTGTGGCATCACAAACTCATGGTTTATGCATTTTAAAACCTCTACATTACCCACAATCGGGTAGATCACCCGACAAAAGACGAGGAATGCGCGCGCGAGCTGACTGTCAAGTGATGGTTCAAGGGGAACGTAATGACGGCGGCAGTCTAAACAAACCTTCTTGGTAATAGTGGCAATAAAACTTTTAAGTGTAAAGGATCGTTTATACTTTTTGTGCAGTAGGTTTTGTTTTTCTTTAGTAGGTTGTTGGAATAGGTTAGTTTCTACACGCCTCTAAATTCACAAGTGATTTTTATTCAAAATTAAGTTAAGGCGTGTGTTTGATCCAATAAAGTCCCTAGCAAGAATAAAAAGCGGCCAAGTGCGAGTCGGACTCGCCCATGAAGGGTTCCGTAGCAGCAAGTAACATAATATAAAAGTTCTTGGATGGATTACGATTTATGACGTATTAAAAAAAAACTACTTACTAGATCTCGTTCAAACCAATTTTGGTTGGAAGTTTATATGGTAATGTAAATCATATTTTTTTTTTAGTTTTATAATTCTCTTATTTTAGAAGGTTTTTACCACTTTGGAAGTGTCTCTCGCGCAAACTATTCAGTTTAGAAAAAAATTATAGTAGAAACTTCAATTTCATTTTTGAAGACCTATCCACAGATACCCCACACGTATGGGTTTGATGTTTTTTTTTTTGAGTTTCAGTCCTAATTATGGGGAACCCCAAAAATAAAAAAACTATTTACTAGATCTCGTTCAAACCAATTTTCAGTGGAAGTTTACATGGTAATGTACATCATATATTTTTTGTAGTTTTATCATTCTCTTATTTTAGAAGTTACGGGGGGGGGCACACTTTTTACCACTTTAGAAGTGTCTCTCGCGCAAATTATTCAGTTTAGAAAAAAAATATATTAAAAACCTCAACATCATTTTTGAAGACCTATCCATAGATACCCTACACGTATAGGATTGATGAAAAAAAAAAATTTGAGTTTCAGTTCTAAGTATGGGGAACCCCAAATACAATTGTTTTTTTATTTATTTTTGTAAAAATCTTAATGCGGTTAAGTTTCAACAGTATAGCTCTTATAGTTTCGGAAAAAAAAGGCTGTGACATACACGGACAGACAGACAGACAGACAGACATGACGAATCCATAAGGGTTCCTTGTCATTGACTACGGAACCCTAAAAATGAAAAAAAAACTTGAAAATTATCTTTTCCAAAATTTGTCCAATCATTCAAATGAATTTCAATGAATTTGGTAATGTTTGAAATTGAATATTTGACCGATAAATAAGAAAAAAAAAACATTCTAGATGATTAATTTACTATTTATTTATTTTGTTCAGTGTAAACCACCCTTATGGTTAAAATTCAATTTAGATGTGACCCAAAAAACTAAACCGGTCAAGGCATCGCCGATTATAGGCGAAGATGCGGGTTCGAGTCCCGCTGGAACGGATTTTTTTGGGAAACCGAATGGAATTGGGGAACGGAATTAAATAACCCTCTGCGAGGTGCACGGCATCATTCCCAAGAAAGAACCAGTGGCATGAACGATTGATTTATAACTTCGTATGTAAGGTCTTTTTGCAGATGCTCATCGATTATATTGAGTAGGTAGGTATCATCAAAATATCACCGTTATAAAATACACTTAAAAGTTTGTTTAACATAATATAATACCCATTAACATTATTAAATAACAATTTGTATGTATTTAATAAACCTACAAGTTTACTTACCTTGTCTCATACAAGACATAAAACCAACAGACTCAATATTTTTTTTTTTTTTTTTTTTTTTTTTTTTTTTTATGTAATAAGGTGACAAACAAGCAGACGGCCCGCCTGATGTAAAGCAGTCACCGCCGCCTATGGACATCTGCAACACCCACGGTATTGCAAACGCGCTGTCTACCATTAAGAACCCTATTGATATTTCTCTTGAATTTACCCATATTGTAGCCCTGTGGGAAGACATCCAACGGGAGCTCATTCCACGCCCTGCAGGTACGCGGGAGAAACGAGCGTGTGAAACGCACTGTGCGAGACCTCCACGCATCCAAAATGTGCGGGTGAGCTCGCTCACGATGGCGGGATGTGCGGTTATAAAAGTGCGAAGCTGGGATTAGCTCAAACAGCTCCTCAGAGCATTCCCCGTTAAAAATCTTATAAAAGACGCTAAGCGCGCCAATATCTCGGCGCACGCTCAACGGCTCTAGATCACTGGTAACTTTGGGCGCGTCGACAATCCTAACAGCTCTGCGTTGCAGGGAGTCCAGAGGTTGCAGTTGGTACTTCGGTGCACCATTCCAGATGTGAGAGCAGTACTCCAAGTGGGGCCGGACTTGCGCTTTGTAAAGCGTAAATCGTTGCTCCGGTGTGAAGTACCGTAATAACATATAAAATCCAGTTATTTATATTATTTGCATTACAAATTAAGTTATCCGTTTACGACATCATAGACTTTATTTATTTACTCTTATTTCGAAACAAGTCATCTCCCGCGACTTCATACACACTTCAGAACTATTTTTAACCCCCGAAGCTAAAACGACGGGGTGTTTTATGTTTGACGTGTCTTTGTGCGTGTGTGTGTGTGTGTGTATGTCTGTCCACTCATAGCTCCCGAACGGATGAACCGTTTTTTTTTTTTGTTTGATAGGTGAATTTGTTGGGAGTGTTCTTAGCTATGTTTGATCAAAATCGGTTCAGCCGTTTCATTGCGTTGAGGGTTTTTTTAATTTTTACAACATTAATTACTTGTAGATATAGGGTTATTAATAAGTGACGTATCAAAAAAAAAAAACTTTCATCGATGTCGCGCTCTTTTTGATTTGACAACGAAGGCATCGCTGGGTGAGCAGATAAATAATTGACTCCTACTTACAACACAATAGAAATTAGCCTAGCCCCAGGTCTGCATAATAGTTAAATAAATAAATAATGCTGGACAAGTTCACACAACATTATCTAGCCCCAAGCTAAGCCAGAGCTTGTGTTATGGGTACTAGTTAAGTGATATACTTAATGCAATACATTACATAGATATATATATTTTATTATACATAGAAAACACCAATATTAGTTCAGTAGGTCGCAGGAAGCCGGTGGGATGGAGACGTCTTTAGACCGTTCATGGTGGTATTATAATGGGAGAGGTCTAAGTCCAGCAGTGGACTTCTACAAACAGATAAATCATTTTATCTACACTCAAATCGAAAAATTCGAATTACGAATTCAAAGACGGTTCTATACAGACGCACTTTATAGACGCATATACATAAAATTAAGAATAAAACTCATTATAGTACCGCCAACTGTATCATAAAACTCATTTTAGTACCTTTTTTTTATTAATTCATTAAACTAGTCTATGGTTGAATATGAAAAAAAAGGCGCACGCATGCGCAGTTCGAACTGTGAAAAAATGGCGCACGCATGCGTAGTTTGAACTTAATTTCCCGCCCTTCCCATATTACTATACCAAATAAATTACTTCCTTGTATCCTACCTACTTTGTTTAATTTCAATTTTTCCTATGAGTGAAGATAAAGTAGTGTATGAAACTGCATATAACTTAGGTATTAAAACACGAGAGTCTGTTTATCGCATGAGGCGAAGCTTATAATTCTTATATGACAGTTGCATAAACTACTATTACTAAACTGTCATTTTATGTGCAAACATAATTGTCAAATCAAAACGAAACCTAACCTACCTAGAACAACCTTTTGTTCTAGGTACTGGTTCTGTTGTTATTTTATGGTATGCTTTTGTTTTTAGTAGTAGTAGATCTCTTTTACCATACCTATTTCTGCCGCAAAGCAGTAGTGCTTGCATTGTAATAAATAAAGTGTTTTTTTTTGTATGTGTATATTAGTTTCTAAGGTATTTATGTTGATATGGGCTTACTGTTTAGGTTTAGTGCATTTCTCAGTAAGCCTGAAATAAAGATTTTGAATTTGAATTTGAATTTGAATTTGAATTTGAATTTGAATTTGAGTTGCTGTGTTCCGGTTTGAAGGGTGCCGGTGAAATTACAGGCACATGAGACTTTCATCTTTATATTTTAGGGTGTCGAGCGCAGTGCAATGCCACATAGGGTGCGGGTAAGGCAGAGGTTAACAAAACAAGTAAAAAAAAAGTTTACGTATCCCGGACAAACAACAACAAACAGACAAAATTTTCTAAATATTTGCCAGTTTCTAAGCTTAGTAAAAGGTTAAGTACAAAAAAAACCAGTTGACATAGCTGACGTAGGTACTTCAATATTATATTGACTTTGATCTTATTTCGATATTAAGAGCCGAGGTCGTGTTTACATTGGTTTCCAAATATCCGCGCCTTAAGAGGTCAATTGTCAATCACACACGTTGACATTCCATTTCTAGTACGTTCCGTCCACAGAGAAACTAAAGAAAATATTCTCATGTAGAATGTAGATATGCCTTAAAACTAGCAAAAAGCCTAGGAAGATGGACTAAAGGCATGGAACTAAGGCTAAAAACGAAACGGTATCGATTATACCAGTCTCATTCTTTTATATGAATGTATTCATGTGTTGGAATGAGACAAGCATATATCTATCTGTTTTTATTTGTGTAACTCGTACCAGGCCAAATGTCAAATTACTACTACATTCATGGTTACAATCTAGGAAGATGTATATGCATGGTGCCTATATTCAGGGTACGGAACGGAAAAACGACTGTCGTGTGACAATATATTTGTTTCCTCTAACATAGGATAGCAAGCTATCTTCTAGGATAGGAGTAAGAAGGAACACTCTATGCTATTTTATCACTCAATCAAAAAGCATAACTATGAAAGGGCATTTTTTTTTAAATTTACATTACTATGTTAAATTACAAAAGTAGAGGAGGTATGATAGTTTTTTCGTAAAGTATACCATAAAATTGCATACGTTGTGGGATAGTAAAAGACTCGCTTCGCTCGCCTTATAGTAATAAAAAAACCCTTAATACATCATCAGTCAGTAGACGTTCGATGCTAGACAATGCCTCCTGAATGCAATTTGTATCACCACGCTTGGCACACTGGGATTGATGGTCTTTAAGTACCTACTCATGTGGAAGCTGCTACCTTAGTCGACTTTTACTGCATCCACGGGAGGAGACGGATATGGAGACACAGACAAATGTTATACTATATACAATCAAGTTCCATACTTGATTATTAACTATGAGTACCTATTCAATTCAATTCAATTCAATACATTTATTTCAGGCAACAGTGAAAAATGTACATTGTACCTAGACAAAGGCCCATAGTAATATATACCTTACAACTAACATACATATTAAGATATTTATTTATATTTCCTATGCTGTCGGGTGATGGCTAGATAGATAAAGTTATTAGTTTTTTTTATAGAAAATACTACATAATTTTTAAGGTAGTTATGCAGATATATCTTTTGCGTAGCAGCAGTAATGCTGTGTTTGAAATTTTATAAAGTATCTCTGTATTTACACAGTTGTATTTACCGTACAAACGTTTGTATTTAATGTCAATGTCGACAACTTAATTAAAGACCTCAGTCAAAGAGAAAATAATAATAAACTCAGTGTAGAAAAGTTGGAATACGTTCAATTTTGAGCCAACATGTGTTATAGAATTGAAACTATCGTGGTTGGGAATCATTTTAAAAGATAAACGGCTAATTACCACTATTTTTCGTCACTTTGCTGTCGTTTCGGGACTGAGTTCAGAAGCCTCTTCATCATGAGCACCGCCTCTATCAAAGCGTTGCGAAACACTTTGTTGCACCATGGTAGATCCTATTTGTGATTTGTTAGTTCGTGAGATTATTTTCGTGGCCCACAGTGTATAGGTATTATTGTATTGTTAGGTTGTATAGGTTGGAGGAGATGAGGAGTCTATTCTCAGGCCGGATACACCACGGTAACTGTTTTATCTCCTCATGCTAATTGATAATTATATTGTTTGCTAATCGCACGTACGACATATTCCGTTTCTTTTGTAAGCAAATACTACAAATACTTAAGTTGGCAAATAGTTTAAAGTGCTAATGTTTCGGTACATAATTCATAAGTACATCCGTTATGCAAATAATTTTTAATAATGTTATGACTCATAACTTATGAGTAATTCAATTCAATTCATTTATTTATTTCAGGCAACAGTGAAAAATGTACACTAGACAAAGGCCCATAGCAATATATACCTAACTATACTAACATACATATAAATATAAAGATATACTTAAAACTATCACTTAACGGCAAGGGGATTTGGTTTCGAAAACGCTTCCCTATAGCGTCGGTAAACAATGCCAGCTGGCCAGAACTCCGGATCTAGGAGCACATCCCTGTACTTCGCCTGGACCTGGAGAGCAACTGCCAGATTTTGTTGATCATTAACAAGAACAAAATGGTTCTTGAAATAAGGTCATGACACAAAATTCCAAATCGTATTTTTTTTTTAACCCCCGACGCAAAAACTTCGGGGTGTTATAAGTTTGACGTGTCTGTGTGTGTGTGTGTGTGTCTGCTGTGGCATCGTAGCAGTTATATCGCCAGTGCCGCAAAGCAGTAGTGCTCGCATTGCTGTGTTCCGGTTTGAAGGGTAAGGGTGCCGGTGAAATTACAGGCACATGAGACTTTTCATCTTTGTCTCAGGGTGGCGGGCGCAGTGCAATGCCACATAAGGCGCGTCCTAGGTGGACGTGACCTATGTGAGAATGCACTGTTCATACGCAGAGGTTACCGCTTAACATCGGGTGGGGCATCTGCTTGTTCCGTCATTCAAGTAGTATAAAAAATAGAAAAAAGTAGTCCACTGCCGATCATAGGGCTCCCCTAGGATGCTTTGACGATCGGCCTTGTCGCACAAAGTCCGCCCTCATCCACCGACTTTGTGCGAAGTAAACTAAAACTAAAATGTTTACTTAGATTATATGATTTTACCAACAGAATTAAAATAGTACGCTTTAAAAAAAGAAAAAATAACAGAAATAAATACAACGAATACAGGTAGTTAAGTAAGTACAAAATTTAAAAAATACAAATGAAACAGTTGTTCCTTCTAAAGACCATTGCAAACGATCTAAAGGTAGCTCAACTGATCCAAATCACTACCAGACGGAAGTTATTTTGTTTTATGTAGGTAACGGAACTTGAACAGTGCAACACGACTCAGAGGCTACGTTAGTAGATTTAGTTTCAAGACAGTTTCGAATTACTAACTAAACTAATGACCTATTTCTCAAACAACAAGGTCACCTTTTTGGACTATTTTCCTCTGTTGTTATTAATACGGACAAAAATACAATTTTATTATTCGTGGGATGAAGACGGCCTACATTTTGGTATGAATCCGGAAATAAATATTCGTGGGATGAATCCATGGGATCAATACGGCTGCACTTGTTGATTTACTACAATTTCCCTGCAAAAATATTTTTAAATCGACTTAAAAATAAGGAGGAGGTCCTCACTCAACTGGTGTGTATATTTTATAAATCTATTTATGAGATATTGATGGAACTCCTCAAATATTATAGGCACACATATAACGATTTCGGTATTTTCTGCAGCAAGTCGAGCATGCGCATTCAGAAGGTGCCATTTGGTAAGTGGAACTGATGAAGAAGACTAGAGATAGCCATGGAACTACTCAATGATAAGTATTGCACGGATGGCGATAAGGGTGACCTTCCGATATCCGATTGAGCTGAAATTTAGCATACCTGTGTAGTTCCGATGACAATATGATGGTGACAGCGAGCTGATTTGATGATGGAGACGGAAGGTGGACAACAGAACTCCTCGATGGATAATAGTAGACTGGCCGTGTTTAGGCTCATTGTGATCAGCACACGGTTCCGATCACTAATATTATAAAATCTTGTAATAAATTCTTAAATAAATAATAAATAAATAATGCTGGACAGTTCACAAAACATTGTCTAGCCCCAAGCTAAGCTCAGCTTGTGTTATGAGTACTAGACAACTGATATAGGTACTTAATACAATATATTACATAGATAGATATTTTGTATTATACATAGAAAATACCCAGAACACCCTGATCTGCAGAACGCACATATATTTGTTCCGAGGCGGGAATCGAACCCTCAACCTCCTGCGTCGAAGGCGAACGTTTGGCCGCCGCGCCACAGAGGTTGTCGTCTTAGCTTCGAAGTCGTATTTTTTCGAAAAGCATAATATTATACTCGTAACTCGTTTGAAGCAACCGCTTTGTAAGCAAAAAGTAGTACAGTTACAATATCATTTATCTCGCACGCCATGCTGTCTCGACATATTTAGCTAGGATCGCAGCTCAAAACGATAGCAGCTAGGTACGTGACGTCAGTGATAGTACAAACAGGATAGGACTAAAACGTGGTCAAAACAGATCATGCTGAAACGAAACCGGACGGGTCCCGTTAACGTTTCAGTTCTACCTTTATAATGCGAACTGCTAAGGATTGGAATACACTACCGTCGTCTGTCTTTCCTGAAAACTATAATCTAGGTCTCTTCAAGGCTAGAGTGAATAGGTGCCTTCTAGCCTTAACTTAATACCTTTTTTTTTTTTTTTTTTTTTTTAACTTAGATAGACCTTTGTTTGACCACGATCTCACCTGTTGGAAAGTGACGATGTGGCCGAAGATGAAGCACAAAGGTCTAGAAGGCACCTATTCACTCTAGCCTTGAAGAGACCCAGATTATAGTTTTCAGTCGGTGTAGTTTTTTTTCGGTAGTGTGTTTTGTTGTTTTTGTTTTGTTTTTCCTCACTTAATACCTTTAATACCTTTGTGCTCCATCTTCGGTCACATCGTCACTTAACAACAGGTGAGATCGTGGTCAAACAAAGGATTATCAATGTTTAAAAAAATTGCTGGTATGCTAAGGCGATAACAGCCCCCAAACTGCAATATAGACCTCTCTAAGAAAGCCTACTAGATGGAACTATTTCCAAAAATACTTAAAAACTAGTAGTTCTGTAAACAGACCTCGTGAACACTAACTTAGTAGTAGTAGAGCTTTTTTGTGAAAGAGTACGTCCGGGGAAGTACTACCACCATATCTATTTCTGCCGCAAAGCAGTAGTGCTCGCATTGCTGTGTTCCGGTTTGAAGGGTAAGGGTGCCGGTGAAATTACAGGCACATGAGACTTTTCATCTTTATGTCTCAGGGTGGCGGGCGCAGTGCAATGCCACATAGGGCGCGTCCTAGGTGGACGTGATCTATGAGGTAATGCAATGTTCATAGGCAGAGGTTACCGCTTAAAATCAGGTGGGCCTCTTGCTTGATCCGTCATCCAAGTAGTATAAAAAAAAAAAAAAAAAAAAACTTGTATAAAACGATGCAACATATCGATCCATAATTATCAAACAAAGTTAAAAAAGCGGCCAAGTGCGTGTCGGACTCGCCCATGAAGGGTTCCGTAGCAGCAAGTGACATAATATAAAAGTTCTTGGATGGATTACGATTAATGACGTATAAAAAAAAAACTACTTACTAGATCTCTTTCAAACCAATTTTGAGTGAAAGTTTACATGGTAATGTACATTTAATAATTTAAGTGTACATTATATATTTGTTTTAGTTTTATCATTCTCTTATTTTAGAAGTTATGGGGGGACACACTTTTTACCACTTTGGAAGTGTCTCTCGCGCAAACTATTCAGTTTAGAAAAAAAAAATTAGAAACTTCAATATCATTTTTGAAGACCTATCCACAGATACCCCACACGTATAGGTTTGATGAAAAAAAAAAATTTGAGTTTCAGTTCTAAGTATGGGCAACCCAAAAATAATTGTTTTTTTTTAAATTGTTGTGTAAAAATCTTAATGCGGTTCACAGAATACATCTTCCTACCAAGTTTCAACAGTATAGCTCTTATAGTTTCGGAAAAAAAAGGCCTTGACATACACTGACAGACAGACAGACAGACATGACGAATCCATAAGGGTTCCTTGTCTTTGACTACGGAACCCTAAAAAGGAGTAAAAAAAACCGGCCAAGTGCGAGTCTAGCTCGCGCACAAAGGGTTCCGTACAATTATCTACAAAAACGGCAAAAAATCAAGTTTGTAAAAATATAAAACCAACCGGCCAACCGCTTTAGCAGATTTTGAGGGTATTTGGTGTAATTATATTCACTCTTTATTTAAAATACACATGAAACAACCTTTTTAAATAAAATTAGTAGAGATTATAGTAAAAGAAATAATCACAAATTAAATAAATAAATTAATATAAATAATTAATTGTTGAATAAATATACCAAACCATTATACACTTCTTAATTATGGTAGGTATTCAAAATTACAAATAATATAATACTCATTTTAAAATAAAATACAATATTAATTGTGTCCAATAAACAATGTGAGTCTAGCTCGTCAAAGGGTTAATAATGCCCAGTACTTTTTATTTAGAAGTCATTAGTTTTGTAGTAAGCCCTTTTAATAAGCAGCTGCTTAATTTTTTTCTTAAACGCTTTATCTTTTAATGAATTTAAATTAGATATAATTTAAATAGAATTTAGATGGGAGGGCTATGGCAATAACGACACTACCCAGCGAAGGCGGGACGAGATGCTATAGTTGTTATACGTAGAGACAGATGCGCGAAACGAGGCACAGACGAACTCCCATTGTTTAGATGGATTGAGTCAGCTGCTTCGTTGGCTGTGCCGACGTCGTAGGGTCACGGTCACAATGGCGGCTAGATATGGGCAGATAACGCTTGATACAATCCAAGCAAATATTTACCTGTATTGAACCCATTTAAGGTAAAGGGGCCAGGTTTGAGACAAACAGGCCCGATTCTCGCGTTTGGGAACGTCTTACTTACACACCTTTTTCCAGAGCCTCAAATGGGCCTCTTTTGACTGTAGGTTGCGCAAAAGACGTGACATGTGGTGAGCTCAACGCCACCATTGCTTCCCATGACTGACTCTGCTAACGCTTTCTTCCAGTAATAACACATTCCATAATAGGCTAGCAGCCAGGACAAATCTTATATCAACGAATCATATAATAATATAATAATGATATAACTTTATTGAGCTTAATTATAACTTTATTAATATAATATTATTATTTAAACTTTATTGAGGACACAATATGTGTTACAGGTACACTAAAGATAAAGTTACAGTTAATGCCCGCTTCGTAAACTTAATTCACCTGAGCTAATTCACCTAGGTGTATCCTACAATCGGCAGTCTTATCCAACAAGTCTGAGTAATCCCTTAGTCGGCTGTTACGACATCCAGGGGAGGAGACGGAGAGGTCTATTCTTAGGCCGGACACACCACGGCTAAATGGTTGATATGACTGGCAATTTTTCGGTGTCAAAATATATGCGAGACACCAGATAATACAATTCATGGGTTAATTCGCACCTACTGAATAGTATAATAATTTACGCTTAATGTTTTCTCTAGTCGAAGGAGGGCCTTAAAACGGATTTTAGGAGGCCCAACTTCAAAATATAAAGCTATCGAGAAAAGTTTCACCAATCGTGATTCTTGTCTATGATTTATTTAGAACTAGCAGCGCCCCGCGGTTTCACCCGCGTAAGTCTCGATCCCGTGGGAATATCGGGATTAAAATGTGCCTTTGTGTTATTCCGAGAGTCCAGTTATCTTCATTCCAAATTTCATGCAAATCCGTCCAGCCGTTTCATCGTGAAGAAGTAACAAACACACACACAAACTTTCGCATTTATAATATAAGTGGGATTTCATGACAACAAAATCTTATATTTCCTTTAAAAAAGTACTTATCCTACGTCCTTACATGATTTTTCATGACTTACCCTATATCTTTGTCAATTTTCATCAGTAACTGTTCCGCTGTTTATTTTTTTTAAGATCTTTGTTTCATTACGATCTCACCTGTTGGTAAGTGACGATGTGGCCGAAGATGAAGCACAAAGGTCTGGAAGGCACCTATTCACTCTAGCCTTGAAGAGACCCAGATTATAACGCTGCCGTCGTCTGTCTTTCCTGAAAACGGAAGCTAAGAAACTGCTAAGTAGTGGAATAAACTACTGTATTCCACTCCTTAGCATAAACAGGCAGAGAGACAGACAGATAAACTTTTTATATTGGTTTTTATTGGTGTATTGTGATGTGATGTCACACCTACGATATAGAACCATGACCAAATGATGCAATGATCACAGAGATCTGTCAACGAACGCCTGTCTCTTCGCCTTGGCTTTTGCCATACAGTCATCAATCTTTTGAGAATTTTAATGTATTTGCTATTTACTTCGCAACCTTGAATATGCGCATTCAGTCATCATTAATGTATCTATCATAGATTTAAATATCAAGATGCAGTCGATCTAACAAATGTAATAGAAATAGAAAAAAATAGAAATAGAAAATATTTTATTTGTAACTCAATCAAAACTAAAACTAAACTAAAATAAAATAGAAGACAAAGCGAAATTTTTGCATTGAGTCACAAAATGGTCTCTGTCTCACCATGAGCCAGTTGTAAACACTTTACAACCAACGCTGGTCTTCCGACAGAGCCATGTCATCATGTGCATCATGCATCATTTTTAATAATGACGAGTTAAAGATTGTTGAACTGACCTTAGTACCTATTGGTAAACTCACTATATGAGTCTATTATTAGTGTCATCATTTTTAATAATAAATATTCTGATTCTGATTCTGATTCTGATTCTGTATTATCACCAAACACCGCTGATCGCGTGCGAATCACTTAGATTAATTAAAGATAAATATTGTTATATTTGCTACTTTAGAAGCTAAACGAAGTTTTATCATTTGTCGCTTACGACAGTTACTTCCGAGCGGCAGAAATCTATACCTCATCTCTTCCCGGGTTCGAGTGAGCAATAACGCTGTCACTGTCTTGCAGCTATTGTTTTCTTGATAGACTCCGCCCATTTTTTTATTTTTTTTAACGTTGATAGACCGTTGTTTGACGATCTCACGATCTCACCTGCCCATTCGATGTTTTAACATACACACATACATACCCACATGCATTTTCCCCGAAAGGGTAGGCAGAGCCACAAATGGGCCTCTTTTCACCGTGGGTTGCACCATCGTTGGATATAGACGAGACAAGTGGTGAGCTCATCGCTGCCATTGCTTCCCTCGACTGACTCTGCTAACGCTTTAATGCACAAATAATGATGAACTAGGAGCTAAAAATCCAGTGTGGTCCAATGCGGTTTGGTGGACGCCATAAACCTACTCACAATAACTCCAATTCCCCATGAAACCATTCAATTGAAATTGTAAAGCTGCTCGCACAATGAACAAACAAATCGCCGCGACCCGTAACTCTGATTCATACTAGCGCAGGAGCCAGTGTCGGTTTCCTCACATCGAACTGGCCATGGCACCATTTTACAGGTTGTCGATTCGAATACCCTACTTATTTGGAGAGATTAGTACCTGAATAATAAGCTTGTGTTTATTTAAACCCAATAGTATAGAAAGAGTAGAAAATACATACATACATAGACATACGCCTTTTCCCCCGTAATGGTAGGCAGAGCCTCAAAGGGCCTCTTTTCACAGTGGGTTGCATCATCGTGGAATATAGACATGACAAGTGGTGAGCTCATCGCCACCATTGCTTATGTCGACTGACTCTGCTAACGCTTTCCAGTAACAACACATTTCTTAATAAGCTAGCAACCAGGAAAAATCTTATACCAACGAATCTTACTAACAGTCCGGGTAATCCCTTAGTCGGCTTTAACGACATCCTCGGGGGAGACGGTGAAGTAAAAAACATTTTATAATAATGTTATGATGATAAAAAATATTGGCTGTGGTTTAAAGAAATCGGCTTAAGAATAAACCCTTCAGTTTCCTTGAGGAAACACTTCACTTGAGAGAAAGTCGTATAAACCGATTAAGGGATTAAACCGAGGGAACCGTGGAGCAGCAGCATCGCAGCATAGCAGTATAGTGTGTCACATAGACACACGCCTTTTTCCCCGAAAGAGTACGCAGAGCCTCAAATGGGCCCTTTTTCACCGTGGGTTGCACCAAACGTCCAGCGATATACTTCTAAAGGCCGCTGACGATGACAGTACAATCGCATAAGTAGAAAATCCAACTGAAACTAAAAATTCTAAAATCCTTCCCATACTAACCGCACATACACGAGTGCCTTCGTTCCCGAGTTTTCTCGAGTAGGTATACTACATACATACATACATAAACTCACGGCTGGTTCCCGGAGGCAGAGACCACGGATTTCCACTTGCTACGATCCTGGCACACCTCTTTTGCTTCATTCACTCTCATCACATTATTCATAGTTCATAGTTCATAGTAATTTATTTGTCAGAATGTAGGTACATGATGTAGTTGTCAAACAATAATAATAGATCCGTTACATTCTTACCATTATTAGGCATGCAAACATTTTTTTGTTTTTTTTTTTATTTATTTTTTACAAATAGTGCTACTTCATAAATGTATAGGCTAGGTAATGTCAGAATGTTATAAGATTTGAAATATGGTACACAGCTGTCAGTACTTTTTAGTTTGAAAATAGCTCTCAGACACCTTTTTTGTTCAATAAATACATCTTGCTTATTTGTACTATTGCCCCAAAATATTACACCGTATCTTAAGTTAGAAGCTACAGCTCATACATGCTCGTCGGTTAAGGGTACTCTTGACCTGGCCTTTTTCCAGAACGTCTCCGATCTGATGAGAATACTTTCGTCGAGGTCTTCCCCTGCCCACTGTCCCATTCACGCTCGTCTTATGTACCCGTTTCGTCAATCTACTGTCGTGCCTTCTTTTTTTCACGTAATTTAATCTATCTTGTAAAACAATCACCACTAGCTCCCGGGCTGCTTTACTAAGCCTATTGGGCAATAGGCCAACGCGGTCACAATGCACTTTGACGTGGACAGTTACTTGAAAAATGAATGTCAACTCGGTGACCTTAAACCAAGTATCCATACACAGTAACTGTTGAACGTTAATCTATTGTGCATTGGGATTCTTTTGAGTGTTTATGACTCCAAGATTGACAATTTGGACAGCAATTTTCAGGAATTTGGGTACAGGTATATACCCAGTCTATACCCAAAATTCCCTAGTCTAAAACGAAGACCTCTGTGAGTAGCCGGGTGAGATTATGTAAAATACCTACCTGCGGAAGGACATATAAACTGTATATATACCTAAACCTTCGTGAAAAATTATCTAACTGACGGAAAAAACCACATTAAAATTAGTTGCTTGTTTTTTTTTTATACTACTTTAATGACGGAACAAGCAGATGGCCCACCTGATGTTAAGCGGTAACCTCTGCCTATGAGCAGTGCATTACCTCATAGGTCACGTCCACCTAGGACGCGCCCTATGTGGCATTGCACTGAAGTTAGTGAGGAGAAGTTAGTGGATATATCCACTAACTTCTCCTACACCAGTATATATTCAAACAGACAGACGCGGAAAGTGGCTTTGTTTTATACTTATACTAGGTATAGGTATAATATCGTTGCATGACTGATTTACTAATTGACTATCAACGCACAGCCTAGACTGTAAATCCTAGACACCTAACATCTGTAGGGTACATTCATTTTGTGGTCTAGGGATACACTAAGAAATATATTTCCGAAATTCACCCCTGAGTTGGTGTTGACGTTATAATGTCAAAAACTTCACGCGGACGAAGTTACGAACAGTCCACAGTATGATAAATCCACAAAGCTATACAAAACAACCAATACCATTTTTTTTTTTTTATACTACTTGGACTGGCGGATCAAGCAGATGGCCCACCGGATGTTAAGTGGTACCCACTGCCTATGAACAGTGCATTACCTTATGAGGTAATGCACTGTCCTTATGTACCTGCAAGGTACCTTATGTAGAAATTTAATTTTATTCGAACTGTAGTGACCATAGACGCTCTGTCTAGTTTTACAACCAAATAGTATTCCAATGGCAGTTCAACAAACTGTTAAAATATCGCACAATCTATGCACCATCTATAAACACCTCGACTATCGGCTTCACACCGGTATCTGTTAAACGAGTAACGGTAACAGTTGCGTAACTTTTTGCTATTTGTACTTTTTACACAGCCTCCTTTGTTTGGGTATAGTATTCTGTATCTGTGGTGGTTTGACGGGTGGAGATCTTGCAGGCCTCGTTGAGATAGTATCTGATATAGTTCGGAGACTACAAAGACTTGCACGGCGTGCAATAATTGGGATAAATTGACTAGGTATACAAGCTACCAGGTGAAGAATTTGGTATTCAGAAAACAGTCGATTAATAGAAAAAATAACATCCAAATGACTTGTATGGGCTAAAATGTCGACGTTATTTTCGCTAAAATATGATTTGTCGCAAATAATGGCCAACAACAGTCATTTCAGTGTAAAATTATAAATACTCTGTTCGTCCATATTTGGAAAAATACGTTAGTATAAAAAAGGAACCACCTTTGTACCCATACCCATATTAGGGAGAGGTATGCCGCAAAATTCCTAACCTTAGATTTGATTTTTAACAAACTAAATCAAGTAAAATATTCAATTAAAAATATGCATGGATACTACATTATAATTTCGAGGGATCAATGTACCAGAAACACGATAGGACTATATTTTCTCGTTCGAAAAAAACAATGTTACGTCTATTTTTAACCTAGATTCGACTGTTTAAAATGGTGAATATTATTAGGTAAAAAAATTGATAAATAAAATCAATAAAACAAAGCCGAAGGAGTTTTGTAAAATTATCTATATTTTATGAGATAAGTATTCAATAAAAACCGCCTTTTGGAGCGGCGCAAGGCGTTTTGTTTGTACGAAGATTATTATTATAGCCCTACAATTTCCCAATACAATACATGACGATATAATTATGATGTGACGTAATTGCTTTGTTTTTATTTTAAGTACTTTCAACATTAAACTAGCTTGAAATTATCCTCAATAAAGATAGCCAAGGTGGCAAAAATAGGTCACTGTAACCAAAACAACACTGGTCCTAAAAAGGCGCACATGTAGATCCATATTCAGCGTACGTAGGCGACACAATAAAAGTGTAGTTCACGCAAGGTCAGACATAGTTAAATGTCTGTAATACAAACTTTATAACTGGACGTTATACTGCCTTTATATTGCTGGTACAGTACTACAAAACTCATAAACCTTATCAGACTGTTGGTGTTCCTATCAATTTGTTTTACACGGAGAATTAAGCTCCATATTCATGACTTTCGTAAACCAATTGTTATATTTAAGAAGTATAATTATTATATTATTGCATATAAAAATTATTAACTTCGATAATAAAATTTAATGTGATTTTTTTACTCCGGTAATCTGTTTTTAGCACTTATTAAATGAGAATAGCTTGCCAAGGCATTTAACTTCAATATCTGGATTATTGGAAAACGAATCGTGAATTTGATGAGCTTTTTTATGTTTTACTATTTGGTCAAAGATTCAAATGGCAGATGGCGCTCGTTCTACCCATTTTTCAGTTTACGTTATATTTGTTATGCGATTAGTTAAGCTATTGAGGGACTGGTTTTACGTTAGCTGAACGAAGGAAGAGGAAGTCCATTGACGTAATCACAGCGGAACTGCTGTATCGACTGAGCTGAACCTGCCGTGCTTGCTACGTGCGGAGGTACCCACAACTCCACTGTAAGTGTCCCGGGTTCACTACGCCGTGAAGCCCGAAGTAGTGGTGGAGTACCTCAAGCTGAAAACAGGGCTAACTATGAGGGTTGAGCAGTTGGAGTCTCGCCATGATGTCAATCTTATTTCCTTTATGGTGAGGGTGCCGCCTGACCGTCTATCGACCTTCATGAATGGAGAATTCTGGCCAAAAGGAGTCAAGTTCAGGAGGTTCTTTCGACGCCTGATGGTCTAAACGTGTGTTTTTTTTTCATGTATTATTATGTATGTTAGTTTTAAAGGTATATCGAAGTTGCTATGGGGCTTATTGTTTCGGTTTAGTACATTTCTCTTTAAGCCTGAAATAAAGATATTGATTGATTGTTGGAGTATAGTTACTGTAGAATCCGGTGACCATGATCCAGAGCGGGATCCATTACCTACCATTCCATTACATACTATTTAATTACCGGTGTCTATAGGCATCTTGTTTTTCAATTATTGGGAGTTAGCTGTCAGAAAAGAGTGAATGAGAAAAGAGCTCTAATAAGAACTATTCAGAGAGGAAGAGAAAATATGGTTGGTTATTCGACATTCCTCATGACAGCTTTATAAAAACAATGATAGGAAGGAAAATAGACGGAAAACGAGAAAGAAGAAGACAGCAAATAAGGAACACGAGCCAGATGAAGGAAACGGTTGCTCTCATGTCGTTTATGGAGTTAAGAAAGACCGCATTGGAAATACAAAAATGGAAAGAAATGTAACGGTTGCACCAACAAGAGCTGAGCTCATACACCTATATTCTTAGTCCTTACTCGAACCTTTCTCCACTCCTCTCAACCTTACTCAAGGATATTTGTCACTCCATATCAAAGCAGATTTTGAAAATGAAATAAAAAAATCATCGTGTGAGGTTGGAGGAACGACTTAGAACACCGGTGTTAAATCTTGAAAAAAAAAACACTGACGGAAGCTTTAAATTGCGTGGTACTGTAATAAAAAGTAAAGGCATGTTTGGTGATCAGTATTAAGTTTATTGCACATTGTTTTACTATTTAGGACCGTGTACGACTTATACAAATTATTTTACAATTTTAGGATCGCATACAATTTGTTAACTTTACAATTGTATATCAATTGTGTAACATACAAACGAGTTATAATGATGAGCTTTTTGAATTTCAGTCAAAATTTAAACAAAACTAGATGAATGAATGAAAATTTAATAATTCAGGTACCTAATAATCCCACTAAAGTCATAAATATCAAAGTTACGATGTTTGGAAGATGTTTGGATGTTAGGTAGTAGTAGAGCTTTTTTGTGAGAATTCGTCCGGGAAGTACTTCCACCATACCTATTTCTGCCGCAAAGCAGTAGTGAGCGAGTGCCGCAACTCAAGAACGGGTGAACCGATTGGGCTGAAAATTGGTGGGGAGGTAGCTTAGAACCAAGAGATTGACATAGGGGTAGGAGGAGGGGGGGGGAGGGGGGGTTCACCGGAAGCTACCCGTGCGAAGCCGGGGAGAGTCGCTAGTATGTAATAATAAGGAAAAGTGGACAAGTAATAATGGACAAACTCCCGCAAAGTTTACTTGCTGTATTATTCAGTACTGAGTCTATTATTATGCTTTTAGTGTGTCTGCGGGGCGTCTCACTGTAAGTGAGTCAGTGAACTTCTGTATTATGTATGTACTTAATTAAATTTACCAGCCGTGACCTGATTCTTATACGCATTAGTATTGCCATTCAGCGTGGCAATGCAGCCAGTATCTTAGGGACGCTTCCGTCTGGTAGTGATTTAGATCAGTTGAGCTACCTTTAGATCGTTAGCAGCGGTCCTCATACTTGAAGACGTGCTACCGCACAGCTTTTTCTTATGTTTTTTTTTAAATTGTATACATACCTACCTACCTACTTGTTGTATAATTATATCTGTAAATAAATGTTTTTTTTTTACTTAATTACTAAACACTCTGTCACGTCTAAGCATTAGATGCGCCTTTTTCCCCGAAAGGGTAGGCAGAGTCTCAAATGGGCCTCTTTTCACCGTGGGTTGCACCATCGTGGGAATATAGACGTGACAAGTGGTGAGCCCTTCGCCGTCATTGCTTCTCACGACTGACTCGGCTAACACTTTCTTCCAGTAATAACACATTCCTAAAATAAGCTAGCAGTCAGGACAAATCTTATACCAATGAATCTTACAAACGAACCCGGGTAATCCCTTAGTCGGGTTTTACGACATCCATGGGAGGTGACGAAGGATTCTATTCTTGGGCCAGACACACCACGGAATTATAAACTAATAAGTAAAGTTTAGGGTGCATCCGTATTGATCCCAAGGATTCATCCCACGGTTTACGGTTTACGTTATTATTAAAATTGGAGATCACTTGATAGATTGAGGTATTCCTCGAAGGTCACCCATCTGAATGGCACCAATACTGTTCCACGAAGAGCACATCAATATTTTGGCTTGGAGCTATTCGCGGAATAGTAACTTAAGTAGGTACCTTCATGATGCGTGAAATCGAAGCTTGATAATTTTCTTCATAGCTTTCTTGATCTCGAATATAATAAGATCAACCTGCGGGGTTATTGCGTAGTAGACTGACGTTTGATTTCGATGTCCAATTTGCTATTCATTGCGCAGTTGTTTTAAATATTTATGTTCTTGTAAAAAATCTAAAACACACTGCGCATTGAATAGCAAACTGGACATCGAAATCAAACGTCAGTCTATTACGCAATAACCCCGCAGGTGCGTACTTATAACTATATATAATGATGTAGAGCTTTTTTGTGAAAGAGTTCGTCCGGGGAAGTACTACCTCCATACCTTTTTTTGCCGCAACGCAGTAGTACTCGCATTTCTGTGTTCCGGTTTGAGGGGTATGATTTCCAGTGTAATTCAAATTCAAATTCAAATTTTTTATTTCACTTAATAGGTACATTACTGTGTTAACTAGCCCTACCAACCAAATTAAGTTAAGAAAACTTGTGTCTTGGTTAGTAGTACTTTCCGTTTTTTTTTACATGGAAATATGTACATGCTCATGTGTAATTTCTTAAAAAATAAAAAAATGAATACTACAAATAAAACAGAAATTAAAATAACTCTAAGCAATTGCAAAAATTATAAAATTAGATTTAAACAAGATTGGAATTAATAAATTCAGGTGCATGCCTATTAAGTACCTATCAAAGTATCTACATTGCATTTAATGTCTGGGCATGTGGATGAGTACCTGTACTTATTGATAATATAATATTATGTAGAAATATTTCATGACACTTATACATATCAAATAAACAATACACAAATCTTAATACACATGCAGAAAAATTAAAAAAAAAAAAAAGGAAGAAAACAACCATATAACACTATAGAATTGAAATTACCGTATCATTTTAGAAAAATTACGACAAACGTCAGTGTAGTTATAGTCGTATTTATTCTAGAATACACAACGTTACATATTATGTGTGGATATTATGCGTGCACGTATTAATGTTTAAAGTGTAGGTAAATATGTTTTGATGTGGTGTGATGTGTAAAAGCTATTTAATTACAGTGAAAAGATTTTCAGTATCACTATAAGTCATCCCCTTAACCCAGTCTGTTACAGCCACTTTGCACTTACTCTTGGATAGGTGATATATTGCCAACGATTTGTTAGCCTTATTATAAAGAAAGAAAGAAAG
This sequence comes from Operophtera brumata, assembly GCA_932527175.1. NCBI lineage: Eukaryota > Metazoa > Arthropoda > Insecta > Lepidoptera > Geometridae > Operophtera > Operophtera brumata. The sequence goes on from OW052229.1 coordinate 5,382,730, forward strand.
AAAGAAAGAAATAGCATTTATTTGTGTCAACAACATGAGTACAACAATATTGCACACTAAAAGACACACACACACACACACACAGAAACAAAGAAAAATAAAACTAATTAAGCCGGGAACTCAAAACATGATAGTGACGTGCTGTTAGTGCTAGCCGGTGCCTCTCAATTGGGCATACCCTATACTTTAATCGCCTATTCATATTTAGCTCTGGATCGTAAGAGATTTCAGAATGCTTCCTTAGAATGATTTGCATTACATACAGTTGCCTCACAGTTAGGACAGAACAGTCTGAAAACAAATCCGCAGTGGGATACCTGTATGGTCTATTAAGCATAACTTTTAAAACACATCTCTGCGCTCTCTCTACTTTTAATTACAGGGACATGAGACTTCTCATCTTTATGTCTCAGGGTGGCGGGCGCAGTGCAATGCCACATATTGTGCGTCCTAGGTAGACGTGACCTATGTGATAATGCACTGTTCATAGGTAGAGGTTACCGCTTAACATCAGGTGGGACATCTGCCTGATCCATCATTCCAAGTTGCATAAAAAAAAATACTGACTTCCAATGCTGTGCGCTAAAATTGGGAGCATCAAAGATTTAAATCTAATCTTTGGGGTGCATCCGTATTGATCCCATGGATTTATTCAAATTCAAATTCAATTTATTTATTTCAAACATTGCCTATATTTTGTTAGTTGCGCTTATGATAATATTAGTAGGGAAGCACACTTACAATAAAAAAAATAAATAAAAACATTTATCGCAAACCCAACATGCAGGCGCATCCAGTGGTTCGCTATAGGACAGTCCCACCTGTCCGACAACGCGTTCACGATGCTGTCCGGACTTCCACGGACACTTCCCCTCATTGACGCACACCTCTTGCGCATGATGCTATGGAAGCCATCAACTCTGCTTTCCGCAAACATGCCAGAGGCGCTGCAGAAACGCCCCACGAATATTTATTTCCGGATTCATACTATTCGGTTAGTGAGTCAGTCAGTAAATGATTTTGTATAAGTTTTATTTTTATTTTTTATATCGATGGTAAAATCTCTATTATCTCTCTGGGTACTTACTACTAATTAATATTTGATACAACACTATGATAAAAAGCCTTATTCCCCATACCGTTTAGAACATTAGACTAAGCACCATTAGGGTACCGCAGCGACCGTAAGTTACCGTCAGCCACATGGAACCCTGCTAGGCTTAATAGCCAATAAAGATTAAAAATTAGACATACATTTAAGACACAGCCTATGATAAAGCACCTGGTCCACTCTACTGACTATATTAATAGTTTGACGACCTCTGTAGCATGTCAGCCGGCTGAGATGGGGCCGTCTGGGTGTTATGGTACCATGGTACTCGTAGTTTCTGATACCCACGACATAGGGAATCCTAGTGCGGGGTCAGGACTATGTGTGTGACTGTTGGATGTAGCTGTGGTTTATTAGTTTTCTATTAAATTGTATATAATCAAACTAGGTAGATTAATTGAGATTTCCATACAAGTCTAAGTTAGTGTAAACCATTTTTTTTTTTTTTTTTTTTATTTTTTTTATACTACTTTGATGACGTATCAAGCAAAAGGCCCACCTGATGTTAAGCGGTAACCTCTGCCTATGAACAGTGCATTACCTCATAGATCACGTGCACCTACGACGACCTATGTGGCATTGCACTTCGCCCGCCACCCTGAGACATAAAGATGAAAAGTCTCATGTGCCTGTAATTTCACCGGCACCCTTACCCTTCAAATCGGAACACAGCAATGCGAGCACTACTGCTTTGCGGCAGAAATAGGTATGGTGGTAGTACTTCCCCGGACGAACTCTTTCACAAAAAAGCTCTACTACTACTAAAACCATATTATTTTATAAAGAACTGTTAATGATAAAGTTAAGATTATGTTTGAGGAGATACTATCTAAAATACGAGCAAACGTCGTTTGCATGCAAAAACATTAAGCGCAGTAGGTACAATTTATTTATTTCATAAAAATGGGAATTTCTCACGTACCATTATATCAGTGTAAGCAAAGACAGTTTCGAATTGATTTCAAAAAGTCTTAAGCTAAGCAAAACTTTGCCAAAATCACAAATGCATTCATAAAAAAAAACTGATGAAATATCTTCAAGGAATGATGCAGCTATTTGCATTTCGCTGTGTCTAGAATTACTTGCATGAAATAATGCTATTCATACGAGAATGTCTGGAATTATAAACATTAATTTAGGGGAAATTTAATTTGAGTTTTGATGGTAATGATATTATCTAGTTATATCAAAATAAAAAGAAATAACCTTTAGAATTATGTAGATACCTACCTACTCGTAATTACATCGAAATGTGCCCGAAACTTGACTACTTCAAAGTTTTTTCCGAAGACTCCTATTTTGGCATGAAATTTTTGCATATAAGTTGCATTGCTGTGTTCCTCCGGTTTGAAGGGTATGATTGCCGGTGAAATTACGGGCACATGAGACTTTTCATCTTTATGTCTCGGGGTGGCGGGCGCAGTGCAATGCCACATAGCGTGCGTCCTAGGTGGTTGTGACCTATGTAATAATGCACTGTTCATAGGCAGAGGTTGCCGCTTAACACCAGTAGGGCCATCTGCTTGAACCGTCATGCCAAGTTATGTAAAAAAAAACATTGATATCATTTAGTAATTGAAATATTATTTTAACGATATCTAATAATAGCGACTCGCCCCGGCTTTGCACGGGTAGCCCCCGGTGAACCCCCCTCCTCCTACCCCTCTTTCCTATGTCAATGCCCTATTCTAAGCTACCTCCCCACCAATTTTCAGCCAAATCGGTTCACCCGTTCTTGAGTTATAAGTGGTGTAACTAACACGACTTCGATATATAGATTTAATTCTTATCATTTCACTATGAGTATTAAAAGTCCGTAAACTCCGTCTCATCAGCACACTTTACCATGAAATCCACGGGTAGCATCCGCCACGCGTGTGGTCGATAGAATTAGAACCACTTCACCACAGATTATTAACTACCAGCACGGTATAATCGCCTGACTGACGGCTACATGTAGACGTATTTACAATGTAGTTAAAAACAGATTGATGTCATCTTAGGTTTATTTATTTTGGGAAATGGTCGCTTTGGGGCCCTTTATTCCGGTGCTGATGCGTTTATAATGAAGAATTGCTAAGGAGTGGAATACACTACCGTCATCTGTCTTTCCTGGAAACTATAATCTGGGTCTCTTCAAGGCTATAGTGAATAGATGCCTTCTAGACCTTTGTGCTCCATCTTCAGCCGCATCGTCACTTACCAACACGTGAAATCGTGGTCAAACAAAGGTCTATCATTGTTAAAAAAAAAGTAGCCGTCAAAATATCTATAAAATTGAAATAACCCTGGTATCATTTTAGCACCGACTGCGACCATGATCGGTGCTTCATGAGCACCGACCACGACCACGCGGGTACTAGTTCCGGTCTCACGACCTTCGAGCGTGGTCGTGGTCGGTGCTCATGAAGCACCGATCATGATCATGGCCTCTAATCTGTTTTTAACTACATTATAATATTGGAACTAAATGTTCCCGTCTCACGACCTTCGAGCGTGGTCGTGGTCGGTGCTCATGAAGCACCGATCATGATCATGGTCTTTAATCTGTTTTTAACTACATTATAATATTGGAACTAAATGTTCCCATCCCACAACCTTCGAGCGTGGACATGGTCGGTGCTTATAAAGCACCGATCATGTTCATGGTCTTCAATCTGTTTTTAACTACAATATAATATTGGAACTAAATATTCCCGTCTCACGACCTTCGAGCTTGGTTGTGGTCGGTGCTCATATTATTATAGCACCGATCATGGTCGTGGTCGGTGCTAAAATTATACCAAGCCACGGTAATTTAAATTTTAGTCCAAGTGGTATATATAACACCATAACTGAACATGCCGTTACATAATAAATAATCATAATAAATATTTCTTATTAGCCATGGAATTATAGTTAAATACAGTAAGAACAGGGAAATTACACCTGGATATAAGTGAGGTAATAAAACTTTGCGATAATTTTAATCATTTGTTTCCGTTATACGCTAAGATACAGTCACAGATAAAATAATACTAAACGAATAGTACAGTCAAGTTTATTAATGCAGGTCTTTTTACGGGGTAGGTACTTTTAAGTGCCGATTGATTTGACGAGTGAGCGAAGCGAAGGTCTTTTTACGGGGTAGGTACTTATACTTATAAGTGACGATTGATTTGAGGAAGCGAACTAAGTTTTTGTAACAAGTGGTAAAATTTGCTTTCATCTGTCCGGATGTTTGTATGTAATTTTGTATTACGTTGGTACTCCCGTACAGGTCGTATTTTTCAACTTAATATTGACGAAACTAGACGAAACTTGTTCTATATAATCATAGTTTTTTTGGCGTCGGCGATCTTTAGTTAGACGGGTATTTCTCCCAAAAAGAGGGGAAGTTTGTGCTGCGGTATTTACCGACCGATTTTGATAATATTTGGCAGAAACATTCTGTACTCAGTTTTAAACAAGAATTTCGAATATGGGAAAAAAAACAGTCAATAGGTTGTCAAGATATACAGAATGATTTTTTTATCAGGGCCTCTCGGGCGAAGTCTGATACCGTAAGAGTTATCGAAGTTTTTTTTTTTGATTAGTTTTATACAAGTTTGTGCTTGCGAGATCTACTGTTCACAAAACTACACTAGTTTAATAATAAATAAATTAATTAACACCCGATATTACTCGCATGATGCAATCATTCTACCTACCACATCGCTAATAGAATCAAACGACAGATTGTCATAAAAAAAAACCTCTATTATACGCCAAAAAATAAATAAAAATCAATCATAAGTCCAAATGGTATCGATGGATTAATAATATAATTTATTTCCACTGCAATATTTCGTTATTAAATATAATCAGTAGGATTTTGCACAGATTTGCATAATTATATCTCAATCATTTTCTACTTAAATTGTCTGTTCCGCAATAAATTTAATTTAATAAATAGGGAGGTACTATGGAGGTACTGTATGAATAAATTAAACTTTCTCATGATTAATGCTTATTTTACTACTAAATATACCGTGACCAATGGATTTACATTAATGGTATTCAATACTAATCGTTTAGTTATATTAATAAATTGGGTTTTAAATATTAATTTAAATATTCATAAAGCACTTTTCGTCGTTTGCTAAATGCGAGACGATTGTTTATATAACACATTTGAAACACTTCATCTTCCGTTTGAGAAGAATATAAAATAAAATAAATAAAATAAAATAAAATAAAATAAATAAAATTAAATAAAAGAGCAGTTATTAGCACACTATCATTACTAAAAAACAAAGGATATATGTATAAAAAAGTAATTAATTTGGTAAAAATAAATAAACCCGCAATGCAATGAAACGGATGAACCGATTTTGATCAAACATAGCTAAGAACACTCCCGAAAAGTTCACCTTTCAAAAAACGAAATTGGTTCATCCGTTCGTGAGCTACGTTCGGAGTTTGGGACAGAAAGACACAGACACATACACACACACACACGCACGTCAAACTTATAACTCTCCTTCGTTTTTGCGTCGGGGGTTAAAAATAATATTTAGGCTAGTGTAAGAGAAAAGGTCGAAGGTATATGCAAGATTTTTTATAGCATATGCAAATGCAGCTTCCGGTACATACTGTGGCACATTGACTATACATTGAGGATTGCCTTTAACAAAATAGTAGATACAGAAAGGGAAAAGACGTAGGAGAGGAGAGCGTGACAGCTTTTTTTTATACTACTTGTAATTACGACCACCTGATGTTAAGCGGTACCCTCTGCCTATGAACAGTGCATTACCGAATATGTCACGTCCACCTAGGATAGGGCGCACCCTATGTGGCATTGCACCGCGCCCGCCACGCTGAGACATAAAGATGAAAAGTCTCATGTGCCTGTAATTTCACCGGCAACCATATCGAACACAGTCTCTTTAATTAAATTATGAATTTAAAACTAAGACTGAAGCTTCCGTCTGGTAGTGATTTGGATCACTTGAGCTATCTTTAGGTCGTTAGCAGCGGTCTTCAGCACAACTATTTCATTTGTATTTTTGTACATGCCTACTTGTATTAAGTTGTACTATTCTTTCTGTAAATAAAGGTATAAAAAAGGCAAAGATAAACAGTTCACAATACAAGAATTACCAACAGTAGTACAACAATTGGTTTGTATCCCTTATCCAAAGCTAACGACACCAATCTTTGTTTCAGGTAAGGAACCCGCAACCTTCTTTGCATGAAATCAACTGACCCACATCACTTAAAGTCGACCTTAAGGTAAAAAGTCGTCCTTGGGTAAAAAAACAAACCACAATCAGAAATCTGAACCTTTTTTGTCATCCCTAATACATCGGATGCTTCACTATTTAGGACCGTAACTTCATAGTTTAAGGTTGGTTTAAGAATGAGCGGTTTAATGGAGGTTTAAGATGAAATCAAGTAAAAGCATTTTGTTCTCTAGTGGTTTTATATAGGGTTTGTTTTGGTTTGCAGGATAGTAAGGATGTATGGGATTTAAAGCGCCAGGCACGTGTGCCAACCATCTGCCTCCTCAATTAGGGTGTGCTTTGTAATATAGAGCGGTTTGCTTTTTTTTAAGTTGGGTATCGATGTCGATATAGCAAATTGAATAGTTGGAATGGTGTAGGTGTTTTATCGATATCGATAAAGGAACGTCGCGCGCCGTTTGAGATCGGTACTTCACTAACTTAATCGACAAGGGTTCTATCAGGAATTTGAAAGTTGATTAAAAATATTAATGGATCGAACAGGAACTAGGTACTCAGATTTTCGGTTCATATGGAACAGTTTTTAGTTCATTTCATAAGTACTGGCACAAATCCCCGGATGTTCTGGTTATTTATTATTGTTTTATTTGTGTTTCAACTTTAGTTAGTTATTTTTAAAGTTTTATAATTATATTATATAATGCCTAGGACAGGGACAAGTGGAAGAATTTGGAGGAGACCTTTGCCCAGCAGTGGTAAGGAAAAAATAATAATAAGAAATAATTTATATTGTTAGTTAACTTTGATTTGAACATTTGAAATTATTAAGTTAAGTAAGACGTTAATTTCTAAGATAGATTCAGAAAAGTATTCAGACCATCACATAATAAAGTTACAGAAGTAATAGTGATAAAAAAACTGTTCTAAGCTTCGTAAAAATAATGGTTAGTAACCTAGACATTTAGGTAACTGTTTTCAGAGACATCGATAATTTGTTCAACATCTCATAATATATCGACATTTCCCAGCCCTACCTCACCGCGTCAATAGGGATTGCCCATTCATAGATTGTAATCTAACGGTTTACGATGTGGGCGTAATGCAGATGCCAGTTTTTCAGCAACAAAAATTGCAATACCTACAGGATATCATCCTAGCTGAAGAACAGCTGTCACAGCTGTCTGTTACATCTGCTCTACCCTTAACTTACCACATCAGGTTTTTTAATGGTATGTATAATTTATAATACTTATTGTATTAGTGTTTGTCAACGGGCGATAGACGGCTCGAAAGTGGTAAAGTTCTGGGCACCCAGCTGAAGTGAAATTGGACTGGACATGTCTGTCGCATGCCTGATGAGCTGTGGGCCAAAATAACAACTATATGGAGGCCTGACACAGCGAGACGGCGTCGCGGCAGACCACGCAGGAGATGAAGCGATGTAATAACCACTATATGGAGCCCTGACACAGCGGGACGGCGTCATGGCAGACCACGAAGGAGATGACGCGATGCAATAACCACTATGTGGAGCCCTGACACAGCGAGACGGCGTCGCGGCAGACCACGCAGGAGATGGCGCGAAGAAATAGACACTTTTAACACAGATTGGCAAACAATAGCACAGGATCGTAGTGACTGGAGGATGCGAGGGGAGGCCTTTGCCCAGCAATGGGATGATTCAGGCTAACAGTAAAAGTAATATAAGTGTGATAATATTAGTGTGATGTGGCATAACATGGTGAAAAACATATATAACATACATATATAATTATATAAAATTTTAATAGTTTTAACGGTGCACCAGTAAAAAGTGGATTCATATAGTTTTCCTACTTATTCGCAACGTGTTTTGTAACATAAACTCTCGGAAGAAGAACTAAAGCAGCATGGAACTAAGGCTAAAAACGAAACGGTATCGTTTATACCAGTCTCATTCTTTTATATGAATGTATTCATGTGTTGGAATGAGACAAGCATATATATATCTGTTTTGATTTGTGTAACTCGTACCAGGCCAAATGTCAAACTAGGTACCAATTACTACTTCATTCATGGTACCAACATAGGGAGATGTACATTCATGATACCAATATTCAGGGTACGGAACGGAAAAACGACTGTCGTGTGACGATATATTTGTTTCTCTCTAACATAAGATAGCAAGCTATCTTCTAGGATAGGAGTAAGAAGGAACACTCTATGCTATTTTAGCATTCACTCCATACTAATATACCTCCATGCATAAACTACAGCTCCTGTCGGAGTGACATTACATTTTTACAAATATGTGTGTCGAGATCGTCGGACAAGAATTTAACGTTCATCCACCGCGTGACGTTATAAAATAATCCTTATGTTAGGGAGAATAAAGAATATTTTACGTAAAAAATTAGTAAGTAGTAAATTGTCACCTGTCCCAATTTGGTGCTACAGGTCCCTGAAATATTTGGAACACTGTTTCGTATTTATCGGACAGCGAATGGCATTTATCAGCTCACTTCTTAATTAAGGAACGTTTTGCTTGAGGCGCGAAATTTTATTGTGTTTTTGCTAATCACACACAGCTCATAACATCTTGAGATAGCGAAACATGATTTTTCGGAATCTAGGAGCGGAATCTAACCTAACACAAAAAAAGTGAAAGAAAAAGTGAAAAGTGAAAGTGTCATAAATATCATTAGTTTAGCTACAAATGTCAATGAATTAAAAAATCACTATAAATATCGTTGAATGAAATTCGTAGCTAAACTAATGATATTTATGAGACACTATCAATTAAAACATATGTGTTAGTTCTTCTTGTTTTCGTAAAATCAGGTTTCGCTATCGCTATATCAAAAAACGCAATAAAATTTGAGTAGTTCCTGTTTGTCCCCGTTCGGGGACAGTCAAAAATTTACAATTCCTATCAAATTTGAATTTCGCGCCACAGGCACAACGGGAAATGCTCTGAGGAGCTTTTCGATCTCATCCCCGCATCGATATTTTACCATCGCTCTTTCCGGCACCGTGACAAAGTTCTTCCACACATCATAGATCCCTGGGTTTCTCGTAAGACTCGTTTCTCGAGATCATTTCTTCCCCATACCTACAAACTATGGAATGAGCTTGCATCTGAGGTTTTCTCGCTTGGTTACATGTGTCGCTTCAAAAAAAATTATCATAAATTCCTTCTGGGTAGGCAGCGCATCGACATTCCCCCCGGTGTTGCCGGTGTCTATAAGCGACGGTGACCACTTTATATCAGGTGGGCCGTAAGATAGTTAGTCAATTAGTTTCATTAAAAAAAAACAGCCGAAACGTTGCACCTTAAGACACCACTAACAATATCAAGTTTCAACGATTCTTACTACGGTTTCTGGAATGTCCGAAAGGTTCCTTTACAAGTACTTCGAAAATAATTGGAGTAATACCTCATTTATGTTTATCTGCTTGTTGGTCGGTAATGTAGTTTAGCGATACGATTTCAACAGACTTCTCGTAATTCTGTTGATCTGGAACTTTGCAAACGATTGCTGCAATCTGTAATACTTACAGATCATTTATTTGTATGTGGTTGATATTGCTTTTTTCTGCCAATGAATTTGTTAGTTTCGGCAAAATAAACTTTAGGTGCACAGCCCAGAGTCCATAGTCAAGACTTGACTATAGATTTTTGTTTCGATGTTTAAGACTAGTATCTCCTTAGGCCCAGCACAGATTAAATAATAGTTACCCCAGTACTTCTTTCTACCAATAAATTTGTTAGTTTCGGCAAAATAAACTTTAGGCCCAGAGCCCAGAGTCCATAGTCAAGACTTGACTATCGATTTTAGTTTCGATGTTTAAGACAATAGTATCTCCTTAGTCCCAGTGCTTCTTTCTACCTATGAATTTGTTAGTTTCGGCAAAAATAAACTTTAGGTCCAGAGCCCAGAGTCCATAGTCAAAACTTGACTATAGATTTTTGTTTTGATATTCAATACAATACTATCTGCTTTGTCCCACTGCCCACGCAGTTCTTCAGCTAATTACATTTGGTTGTACAAAACTTAAATGTACGCCTTTTATATGAACATTGTGCTCTTATGAGGATACGCCCCAGTAATCCTTCAACATGCTTCAAATGTTAAAACAATAGGTATTCAAATTATAATCACTATCTTCATGTCCATCGTAATGAGCCTTGAATAATTTAATTTTATATTACATACTTTCAAGGGTCATTGTACACAATTTGTATATGGGTCAAGACTATGGTATCACACTTGTTAGATAGCCGTGGTGTGTTCGGCCTAAGAATAGACCCCTCCGTCTCCTCCTGTGGATTTCGTAAAAGCCGACTTAGGGATTACCCGGACTTGTTAATAAGATTCGTTGGTATAAGATTTGTGCTGGCTGATATCTTATTATGGAATATGTTATTGCTGGAAGAAAGCGTTAGCCGAGTCAGTCGTGGGAGGCAATGGCGGCGACGAGCTCACCACTTGTCACGTCTATATTCCACGATGGTTTAACCCACTATGAATAGAGGCCCATTGAAACTCTGTCTACCCTTTCGGGGAAAAAGGCGTGTGTCTATGAACGAATGAATACTTTCAAGGGTCATTGAACACAATTTTTTTATGGTCATCACACTTGTTAGATAAGATAAGATAAGATGATAGAAGGTGGTAACATCACTGTACTATTCTTCCATATAGTCCTATGTATCCTAAAGTTGTCTGGAAGAAATCGCTATAAGCGATAAGACTGTCCATTGTGCATAGCTATTATTTTTGTTATTAATTTAAGCTTTTGTATTTATATTTGTTTTATGTATACCTGTTATCAATATACGGGTGGTAGGTGTGACTTTTATGATAAACGTTTTTGATCGTTTTATTGGGTTGATAGATTTGTAATGTTTGTGTGCTACTATATAATGTATACTAAATAATTCAAGTGTAATTGTATACCTAAGTTTTTTGTAAAAATATATTTTTAAATGCGAGCTTTTATAAAATTAGTGATACCCTTGCGCCATCTCATCTGTCCGGGACATCAGTTAGGGCCGGTGCGGCGGCAGATTCCGCTGAGGACCTCAAAAGACGCAAATATGCAAGTCTCGACAGAGCTTACTTATTTGAGCCTTTCGGGGTCGAGACTCTGGGTCCGAGGGGTTCCGGGGCCCATCGCGTTTTCAAAATTCTTTCAGGGCATCTAGTCGAAGCGACGCGTGACCCGAGAGCTGGCTCTTATCTGGCTCAACGCATTAGTATTACCATTCAGCGTGGCAATGCAGCCAGCATCTTAGGGACGCTTCCGTCTGGTAGTGATTTGGATCAGTTGAGCTACCTTTAGATCGCTTGTAGCGGTCTTCAGGTAGCACAACTGTTTCATATGTATTTTGTACATACCTTGTATTATTCTTTCTGTAATTAAATGTATTATTAAATTAGTGATCGTAACCGTGTGCTGATCAAAATGAGCCTAAGCACGGCCAATCTACTATTATCCATCGAGGAGTTCCGTTGTCCACCTTCCGTCTCCATCAACAGATCAGCTCACTGTCATCACCATCATATTGTATTGTCATCGGAACTTGACAGGTATGCCAAATTTCAGCTCAATCGGTTGAGGATAACTGCTTTAAAATTGACAAACATACATAATAAAAGCTTGTAAAAAATAGTCGACCTAGAAAGACATCAAACACGGATAACACTTCTCTTTACTTCTTATGTCGGATTCAGCTTCCTTTGACAGAGTTCTAGATTACCAAATAAGGGTTCGATTACCGTCACAAAGTTGAGCTAAAACTGGATCGCAAAATGATAGATAAAAGCAATTCAACTGAGTTTATGCGCGGCCATGTTACCTCGGGGTATCCTATTAGGTTCCGACTGGGCTACTAGTTCACCGAGGAATGCTGCTGATCTCACTACTAATAGTCTCGTAACTCGAGTCTGAAAAGGCATTTGCAACTCTACGACAAACTAACATTTTAAACCGTAGAAAGTTAGACAACCACAATGTTCAAGAGATTTTTTGTCTCTTGTGACACGTAACTGTAGAAAAAAACTTGGGCCCTGAGTTGGCAACAATTTTCAATACCTAGAGGAAGATTCGTTGGTATAAGATTTGTCCTGGCTGCTAGCTTATTGAGGAATGTTTTATTACTGGAAGAAAGCGTTAGCTGAGTCAGTAGTGGGAAGCAATGATGGCGATGAGCTCGCCCCTTGTCACGTCTATATTCACACGATGTACACGTGTGCAACCTACGGTGAAATCTTTTATACCCAACTTCTCTAAACAGCTTCTTTGTTGGATTTTTTGACATTCCCCTTCTAGGACTACCTAACACTGTGCAAAAAATCAGAGACGAAGGAATTTATTTTGGAATTTCTATATAAACAAGCGCTTTATTAACTGCACTATTACTTAAAATGAGTAGTCTATTATTTATTTATTTAAAAAAATCACACAAGACGAAAGTGCTAGGAGGTCTTAATGTTAATAGCTTTTTCTTCCAGTCATCCTGGGCATGCAAAAAGATGACGAGGCGTCACAATCACAAACGATGTAAACGATAATTTATCAATAAAAATAAACAAAGCTGCAATTATTAAAATTATCTTTTCCTGTTTTTTTTTTTTTTTTTTTTTTTTAATAATTATACTAGAATGACGGAACAAGCAAATGGCCCACCTGATGTTAAGCGGTAACCTCTGCCTATGAACAGTGCATTACCTCATAAGTCACGTCCACCTAGGACGCACCCTATGTGGCATTGTACTGCGGCCGCCACCCTTAGACATAAAGGTGAAAAGAATCATGTGCCTGTAATTTCACCGGCACCCAGAAAACAGCAGTATAGCAGAAAACATTTAAATAGGTGATTAAAAGTGGCTACACGCATAATTTCCTGAGCTGATTTCTATCAGAATCTTTTTATATTCACCAGAGAAATTCATCAGAACTTGGAACAGTGCTCATTATGGTTCGTCAATCAGCAGGCAAAGAAACATTCAAATAAAATGATACCCACATCATAACACGATGAAACTTGATACTCATTTAGATAGGGATTTCAGATAGGAAGAAAATAACCGTTTTTTTTTTTTAAAAAGCCGGACATCATTTACACGTCGGCTGCGGATTTAATTAGCAATACAAACGTATAATTTAAAACACAAACGAATATGTATTCAAGAGTATGGGTAAAAAAAAATGCTGGGCAGTTCACACAACATCATCTAGCCCCAAGCTAAGCAGAGCTTGTGTTATGGGTAGGTACTAGTTAACACTCTTGTCCTGATTAAAGAAAGGCCCAGGAATTCAGGTCGGGTTTTTTCTCGAATGGTATTATCAATATAAATCACACTTTATTTTGAATAGTATAATGTCGGTTACGAATAATCACCACCATTTAAAAAAAATATTTACGAAATAATAACTCTACTAATTACAATAACAAACATAATAAAAAAATACAAATAGTACCTGTTTTATTTGCATTAAAATATCTTCGTTTTTATATTTTTTTCTTCTTTACCTTAAGTCACTTAAGTATAGGTAACCACTGTTTAAGTAAGTAAAGAACCGACAACCTTTGGGGTAAGCGAGTTCTTGAGTGGAGACCGCGTCTTGTCAAACGTAGCGTATGGGGCATCCTCTGGCTAGGTGGAGCAATCACCTACGAAAGTCGGCGGGCACAAAGTGCAGATGAGAAAAGCCGAAGACCGAGCTCAGTGGCACGTATTGAGAGAGGCCTATGTCCAGGAGTGGACTAGTGTGGGCTGATGATGACACCAGTGACTGTTAAATGACGACGACAAATACATAAGCCCAGCAGTGGGCTTAAAATAATGGCTCTTCACAGAATTATGATACCTACGTCAAATAGGATGATAACGTTAGCACGAAATAATAAGAAAAAACCTTACCAAATCTCAGCATGGCCGGACAGGGATCAAAAAGGCCGGACACCTGGCAACCCTCTTGGAGCCTTAAGCCGTCGACACACGAGGTAGTTTATGCTCAATAAATACACGCTTCCTCGCCCCACGCGGTTTTATGCACTACACGGACCGCCTTAACGTGATATCCTGCCATTAGAAAGTTTTTATGACTCTAGCGTATTATCATACATACATACATACATACATACATACATACATACATAGACACACGCCTTTTCCCCGAAGGGCTAGGCAGAGCCTCAATGGGCCTCTTTTCAGAGTGGGTTGCACCATCGTGGAATATAGACGTGACGAGCGGTGAGCTCATCGCCGCCATTGCTTCCCACGACTGACTCGGCTAACGCTTTCTTCCAGTAATAACACATTCCATATTAAGCTAGCAGCCAAAACTTATACCAACGAATCTTATCAACGAGTCCGGGTAAGGAGTCGGCTTTTACGACATCCACGGGAGGAGACGGAGGGGTATATTCTTAGGCCGGACACACCACGACGTATTATCGTTATCGATAATAAGGGGTGGCCTTCCCTATTCACCAATGTTCAAAAATTCATCGGTAGCCTTCAGACGTCCACTGCTGGACGAGCTCTCCCCCCTACAAAATACAAATGGGGGGCGGGATTTGCCAAAATTATGCATGGCAGACGGATTGGTGATCACAGTTTGGTGTTGAGTACCTCAGGTGGATGCTGTTGCCCATCCCATATCTTAGATGACTTGTACGTCATCCACGGGATGGGTCTTAAACACACACAAAGGGGTCTTAAACCTTAAAAATTGATCAAAGATAGAAAACAGTTTTTTATTTTTATTATTTGTATTTTTTTAGTAGTATTACTAGTGAGCTTTTTTGTGAATGTTTTCTTCCGGGGAGGTACTACTTCCACACCTATTTCTGCCGAAAAGCAGTAGTGCTCACATATCTGTGTTCTAAGAAAAACTATAAAATTTGATATCCGTTCAGTGTCTCGTTAGTGCAATTAGCCTCTAAGGAGTTGATGTAATTGAGAATAAGATACCTACACAGATGTATTAAGTTGTTTATCACCATACTAAGATAAAAATAAAGGTAGCAAATGCTTTGATCTCTTCAAATTGGTTCTCTTCTTGGAATACGTCAAGGAAGGACGTGACGTAACACTGGCCTATGAAGCTATTTCTCAAGCCATCTGTTCGACCCATAAAAGAGGCATCTATTCAAGAATTGATCTTAAACATACCGCGACTGAGAAATGCAATTAAGATTCCCGATTAATGACCCTATAATAAAGCAATGACAAAGGAGCAACGAATACGTTTGTCTTTTGCCGATAGAGAAATTTTATAGTCGTGCAAGTTTTCTTTGTATCTATAACATGAAATTTTGCACAATGAAGCCATAGTCCAGTCAAGTTAAGCATAAAAAGTGGGTCGTGCTTGCAAAATTTCTGATTCACGCTGATTTTTTATATGTTGTTAGGACATTAACATAAAAAAAACTGATTTGCAATTTTCCAAGTGCTGTGTGCGTTCGGCGGTGTGCCCAAAAACCATGAAATTATGAATTATGGTGGCATATATTTTTCAATGTTAGTAAGTTTGTAGTATTCAATTGTAATTATTCTTACTAAGCATAGTGTAGATAGACAATGTATTTTACTAACCCAATGATCCTTGTTGATTGAATAAATAAATGAAAAATAAATAATAAATAATAGCAACATAAACACCTTAGAAACTAACATACATATAAATAAGTAATAAATAAATAATGCTAGGCAGTTCACACAACATTATCTAGCCCCAAGCTAAGCAGAGCTTGTGTTATGGGTACTAGATAACTGATATACTTAACACAAATACATTACATAGATAGATATTTTTTATTATACATAGAAAATACCCAGAACACCCTGAACAAATATCTGCAAGATACACAAATATATTCTGCAGATCGCACAAATTTTTTTTTGAGTCTGGAATCGAACCCACAACCTTCTGCATCGCAGGCAAACCTTCGCTCGCCACGCCACAGAGGGCGTCATATGCCTAATTTGATTGCATTTTATACAAAGTATTTTTAGCAAAAAAAAAAAAAGAGTTACCAAGACAGTGCATACTACTAAATTCGGATGTACCTATTATTCGCTTGACTATGACTGTGTTTTAATATACTGTCGATTGAGGTTAAATTATTGCTTCATCACTTAGTATCATTTCTAGCATTAATAACACAATCGAACATCGACTAATTGCTCTACAAGTCATCTGGGACAAGGTCACGGGAATCACGAATCTGAGGCAATTATTCTGAGGCTTATCAAAGATTTTAGATACTTTTATTGTACCACATATAAGAGTGTGATACCGTGCTGTGCCGATATCGTGGTGTGTCCGGCCTAAGGGTAGAGTCCTCCGTCTCCTCCCGTGGATATTGCAAAAGCTGACTAAGTGATTACTCCAGGAGATAGGCAGAGAATCCAGCTGAGTCATCAATATTATCATAAACATCCTGTAGAAGTCCACTTCTGAACATAGGCCTTCGCCATAGAATGCTACGATGACTGGTCTTGAGCCGCCTCTATCCACCGAATTACTGTGTTTTATACATATTTTTCAATTTTAAAATTCTTTCACCACATAGGTTCTTTCACCATTTGTGACAAAGCAGTTTACCAATGACTTAATACAGGCTGACTAAAAAATACCCCGTGACAACGGAAGAAATAATATTTTCACACTACCTGCTCGACAATGTCCAATTACATATAACGTTAAGTAAAGCATTTCATGCAACTTCAACGTTAAGTAAAGCATTATCTCATTATGGACATAAAGTTGTATGAAACTCCCTAGGGAATAAAGTGATTTGAATATGGAACGTCAAATTCGTGTGGAAAGTCGTGGAAAACTCTAAGTAAAAAAATTCCCATATGACATTGTAAAGAGGTTTGTTCGAAAATCGAACTGGCCACCATAAGCAGAACTCAAAAAAAAGGAAAAGGTATGTTATCAAAGAATGAAACAAAACACGGTGTTGGGTGCTGTTAATTTCAGTGAATTTTAATTGTCTCGCAGAAGGTGTGAAAAGTAGAGTATGCTCCTCTGGAGTAAAGCCTGTCTTCGTCTTGGGCAGCTTGAACCCCTCGCTTCACTCAGGACTCTATATAACTCCCTCACTAAGAGTCCCTTGTTACGCTCAGGGTTCAATATGCCGCCCGCGACATAAGACAAGTGCTTTATCCCCTCAGTGAATAATCTAATATTTTATTTTATGTGAGGACCAATCCGCCTGCCAAGCGTGGTTATTATGGTAAATCCAATGACAATGGACATTTTATGCGGGTAGCCTAGTCCAACAGTGGACATGTAACGGCTGATAATGAAGTTCTAACTACTATATCAATGAAGTATGAAATCTAAATTCGGCTCGAACTGCAGTGGAAGTGGTATGCAACTGTCATAGTCCAGGAAGTAATTACACCGGCTCCATTAGAATAGCCGTGGTGCGACCATTCGTGGTCACAAGCTTAAAGAGACCAAGGCATGAGCTAGTAGCGTTTTTTTGTGAATGACGGAATAAGCAGATGGCTCACCAGCCCCCCTATTCCCTAACTGAAAGTCACTCGGTGACTAACGTTTGACAAGAATAATGATCATCAATTAAAAAAAAATAAGAATTGTCAATTGATGGTAATTTCACTAGTCAAACGTTGGTCACTGAGTGAGTTTCAAGATAGGGAATAGGGGGGCTGATGTTAAGCGGTAACCTCTGCCTTTAACACTGTGCCCGCCACCATGAGATAAAAAGATAAAGTCTCATGTACCTGTAATTTCACTGGCACCCCATACCCTTCAAACCGGAACACAGCAATGCAAGCACTACTGCTTTGAGGCAGAAATAGGTAGTAGTACTTCTCCGGACGAACTCTTTCACAAAAAAGCTCTTACTACTACTGCAATCCATATACAATATCGCCACAGATAACAAGTAAAAGCTTTTCTTGGCGTACTTCCTTCATCTCTTTCTAAGAATTTGTCTTTTGACTCTCATCATATGGGATAATATTTCAAACTTATAAATTGATCACCATCCAAAGCTTGTTTGGAAGAAATCGATTCTAAGCGATAAGACCTCCCATTGTACTTTAAATTACCATGTTATGTTTTGTTTATTATGGTTCACTAAATGTGGTTTAATACTTTTCACTTGCTCTGAACTGAGTTTGACTATTCAACTGTCTAAAACCTATTGTTTATACAGGGGTAACTAAAACATAATTTGAGAGTAACTACCATGCCATATCTGCGCTAAGCCTAAGCCTCTATTTAGTATGAATTGAAATATATTCCATACAAAAAGTTTATAGTGTTTTTGTGACGTCACCGCGTGGATGGCACTGAGAGACACTCAATTAGTTGTAGTTAAGTTAGATAATATAGTCTTTGCCTTTTGTATTTTTATATGCCTCTTATTTCTCTTTTCCTCCTCTGTTTTTTGTATGTTAGTTTTTATGTTATTTATGTTGTTATGGGCTTATTGTTTAGGTTTAGTACATTTCCCATTAAGCCTGAAATGAAGATATTACTTATTTACTTATTTATTTTTATTTGTTGAGTGTCACTTACTCTATCTATGTGTGCCGTTCTAAATCAACAACTTTTTTTCCTTCTTTCTTGCATTTGTTTCACAACCGTGCCTTGTCAGCGCCATGGCTTTGCACCTTAGAGCATTGCAGGCCTCCGCTTCACACAGCTAATATCCTGAAAGCTTTGCCATACTTTGCAGCCTTATCAAAACTTATTCCCATGACTTGGGCCAATCGCCAACGGAAGCTAAAACGATCTATTGTTCATAAAATCAATTGAAATTCAACTCAGTCATCGAACTTAGCTAAATAATAATGACCAGTCAACGTACTGTCTGATTACCCCTTTCCATCATCAGACATCTATTTCTGCCGCAAAGCAGTAGTGCTCGCATTGCTGTGCTCCAGTTTGAAGGCTATGTTTGCCGGTGAATGCAGAGGCAATGGTTTGCAGTTGGAAGTCGCTTAGAGGGTAATTGTCGAAATGTTTAATGTTGAACAAAATTGCTGCGCAAGAGCGTGTTTTGCATGGCGCCCATCATTACCAATAAGATACCGCGTTTTGTTCAAACGTTACCAGATTTAAATGCCTTTAAAAGAAAATTAAACAATGTATCGGCCAAGAAGGCTATATGATATATAAGGCTATCAATACGCTAGATGAGTTCTGACAGTTTTTTTTTTTATACTATTGAATGACGGTGCATGCAGATGGCCCACCTGATATTAAGCGGTAACCTCTGCCTATGAACAGTGCATTACCTCACAGGTCACGTCCACCTAGGACGCACCCTATGTGGCATTGCCCCGCGCCCGCCACCCTGAGACATAAAGATGAAAAGTCTCATGTGCCTGTAATTTCAGACCGTAATATAGTGTAATGGTATTTTAAGGTTTAATTTGACATTGTTCGTATTCTAAATAGATATTTAATTTGTTCTAAATTTATTATTTTTCATAAAAGTTTTACTAAATTCAAATAAAATGTATACTTAACTATATTGCATGCCAACTATTGCCAACATGGTATCATACTACTGGTCAACTTGTACGTATCATACTACAACTATCAATTTGCTGGATCTATCATACTATTTGTCACCTGTTTGATATGTACCCATATTTGTAATAAGTATTGGATTATGTATTTTTAGGGTTCCGTAGTCAAAGACAAGGGACCCTTATGGATTCGTCATGTCTGTCTGTCTGTCTGCCTGTCCGTGTATGTCACAGCCTTTTTTTCCGAAACTATAAGAGCTATACTGTTGAAACTTGGTAGGTAGATGTATTCTGTGAAACGCATTAAGATTTTAACTCAAAAATTTTAAAAAAACTATTATTTTTGGGGTTCCCCATACTTAGCACTGAAACTCAAAAAAAATTTTTTTTCCATTCCTATTCATGTGGGGTATCTATGGATAGGTTTTCAAAAATGATGTTGAGGTTTCTAATATCATTTTTTTCTAAACTGAATAGTTTGCGTGAGAGACACTTCCAAAGTGGTAATAAGTGTGTCCCCCCCCCATAACTTCTAAAATAAGAGAATTATAAAACTAAAAAAAAATATGATGTTTATTACTACTATATTATTACTATGTAAACTTCCAACCAAAATTGGTTTGAACGAGATCTAGTAAGTAGTTTTTTTTGAATACGTCCTAAATCGTTATCCATCCAAGAACTTTTATATTATGTTACTTGCTGCTACGGAACCCTTCATGGGCGAGTCCGACTCGCACATGGCCGCTTTTTTGTTTTGTTTTATTTTGCTAATAATGGCCAGTTCGATTTTCGAAACAAACCTATTTATTTACCTAATAATTTATTTATATATGCCATACTCCCACACGAATTTGACGTTACAAATTCAAATTCGTTTATTCCCTAGGGAGCTTCATACAACTTTATATCCCTTGGGAGATAATGCTTTGCTTTACCCTGAGGTTGCATGATGTGTAATTGGACATTGTCGAGCAGGTGGTGTGGAAAACCAATTAGATTCTTACTAACTAGAGTACCTACAAAGTTCTTTTTAATAGTCCCAAGTCTACAGTCAGCAAGTAACTTAGCGAAAAACTTTGCTTAAGTTCTCATGTAGTCGGTAGCTTGTTATTTGTTTTTAATTAGAAAGTTAAGCGTTTGTACGAGTCGGCACTTTGGGTGTTTTAACTTTTGCCTCTGAGCTGACGAAAAGTTGCAGATGAAAAGGACGTCGTGAGGTTACGCAGCTTCTTGTATACCTCACTAGTGGAATGCCGGAGACTTCTGTCGCGTAAAGTTTCTTCTTAGAAATCCCTTAGTCCGCTTGGACTACATCCACGGGAGGAGACGGAGAGGCCTATTTTTAGGCTGAAATTACCATGAAAAGTGTAGTTACAATCGACTGATCAGAATGTTTATCGATAAATTTACTAATATTAATAACGACTCGTTTCTCGAGATCCTTCCCCATACCTACAAACTATGGAATGAGCTTCCAACTGAGGTTTTCCTGCTTGGTTACGACATGTGTCGCTTCAAGAAAAATGTTCATAAATTCCTTCAGGGTAGGCAGCGCATCGACAATACCCCTGTGTTGCCGGTGTCTATAAGCGACGGTGACTACTTCACATCAGGTGGGGCCGTAAGCTAGTTTGTCTATTAGTTGCAAAAATAAAAATAAAACTTACTCGCCTTTTTCCCCGAAGCGGTGGTTATAGCCTCATTGGCCTATTTTCACCGTGAATCGCTGGAATATAGACCAGTGGCGAGTTCATCGCCGCCATTTCTTTCCTACAACCAACTCGGCCAAGGCTTTCTTTCAGTAATAGCACACTGCTATACAACCTCAAAAAAACTGCAACTGAACCGACACCACACATATTGAGTCGTAGCGCAGGTTCCTGGGAAGGCCTACGGTATCTAAAATGTGTCCCAGGTGATCTGGCGTCAGAGGGCAAATCCTTAGCTGACGTTGGTATCAATAATCTTTTGTGATACAACCCACAGACCGTTCACCGTAAGTTGGCACCTGCCATGGAGTATTTACAGGTGCCATCATACGGTGAACGAGCCGGACCGTTCACCGTAAGTTGGCACCTGCCATGGAGTATTTACAGGTGGCATCATACGGTGAACAAGTCGGACTGTTCATCGTAAGTTGACACCTGCCATGGAGTATTTACAGGTGCCATCTTACGGTGAACGAGCCGGACCGTTCACCGTAAGTTGGCACCTGCTATTGAGTATTTCCAGGTGCCAACTTACGGTGAACGAGCTGAGGGGTGAGTCTGAGTTTTGCAAACACCATTGTAACGGTGAACGTAACACGATCGTACGTGTATAACATAATAACTAGCTATTAATCTGTGCCAAAAACGTCACAGATTAATGGCTAGGTACTACGCAATACACGTACACTCGCCGTTACGATCATCGTTACGATGGTGTGTGTAAACTCGGACTTGCCCCTCTGTTAGCACCATGGACAAATCATATACCTGCGAAAACTGTCTTCTTGAAGAATATACACTGTGAGAGTGTAATATGATCTTTAAATAACGAGCAAATGATTTTCCAAAGAGGCAATCAAAACATCAAGTATACAAGGCTCATTTGCCTTGAAGGTCTATGAGATTTAATTTAAACTGTTTTGTTAAAGGAAAATCGTTTTAATGCTTTAAATGAAGTACCTACAGCTATCAATATTGAAAGAACGTCTTGATAGAGTTGGGAAAATTCGGCATCGGTAATTCGGTAGTTGACAGTTATCGATTGCCGGAAAATATACAACTTTGAAGCAACTTTATAAAAAAGGATGAGTAGAATTGTTTTTATTTATTCTTCGTAACTGTACTATTCCTATTTCATTATTTTGAACTACAAGAAAGAAAGAAAATATATGAATGACATTGGTAGTTAATTGGGTAAATTAAAATTGTTAATTAATTAGAAGCATAATATGAAATACTTCAATATTCATATTACAAAGTGAAGAAGTATTTTTTGTTACAATAATCACATTATCTCTATACAACACTCGAGCAAATTACAATTCTTTTACCCATCTGCAGATATAATTATGGATTTAAGCCGAGTTTTTGACCGGACAGAGGTATAAGTCGGACATGCACAACTCTAGTCGTGGTGTAACTAAACGTGAGTTGTTCAAGGATGCACTAATAAGAAATCGACATGAGCTTTAAGCACTTGTACCGAATAGTAATTTGTTTTGAATTCGATAAATTTATTTAATCAATACATACATTACTTACCTAATAGACACCTAGGTTTTCGGGGAAGAATCCCCGAAAACCTAGGCAGAACCTCAAGCAATAAATAAATATGTTAGTATGTAAAAACAAATACTTAAATACAAAAATATTATTAGGTAAGGGCAAAATAATGAGGTCTACATGATAACTTAATTCGGTATCTGTGGGAGAAAGTATTCCTCCAAGCCATAGACCCATGACGCGATGACAGCGACATTGGCAGCATTGTGACAATTACCGTGCAACAATAGAAAGAATCACTCACTCAAGGGGAAACAACCCATTGCGGTTGATTGAGGTAATACATATTACCTCAAAGAATCATTCTGCAATTTTTGAAAGCAACGTAATTTTTATTTAATTGCTCGCTGATGTGTTTTTTCGAGTTATTTCGTGTAATTTTAGTGGAATTTTAACCGGTGTAACTTGGATAAATAGCGCTACAGTGTGATTTAGTGAAACTTAAGTGAAGTCTTTTCGAAATGATGGATGTTTCCCTGTAAAAACTCGGTTTTTCTGCCACCATTTAAACTGGGTTATGACTTGACGGAGACGAGAGTCTCCGTCGTCAAGAGACACTTGACTATAAAAATTTAATTAATTACCTATATCACTTGACATTGGCGAAGTGGTTTGCACTCCTCAAAAACCATTATAAGAAGAGAAGAAGTGGAAGAAGATAAATAATCACACACTCAAACGAAAAAGAAGGAGAAGAAGAAATCAAGTGAATTCAATTCAATTCAATTCATTTATTCATACTATTGGCTCACTTGGAACACTTAGTCAAGTGAAGACAAGTTTATCGCCTAACAATTAAATTTATATCAAACAGGTTTTCAGGTGAGATAATGCCTAGTGCAACAAATATTACACAATACTACTAGTACCATCATCATCATCATAAGCCTGCATCAGTCCTGGACATAGGCCTCTCCCAATGCGCGCCATTTAGACCTAATTCCAGCTCTGCCCATCCACTGTCTACCAGCCGCCTTACGCAGATCGTCGCTCCACCTAGCCAGGGGGCGCCCCACACCACGTTTACCCAGACGTGGCCTCCACTCTACTACTAGTATACAGATTAATTACACCCTAGATTACAACATTGGATACGTTTGTTCCAAAAATTTCGTTACATCGGTAGAGTAATGCGGTTAAAACTGTGGGCGACTGCTAGTGATTTCATAATTCTTATCAGCAATCTTCAACAGTAGCAACGACAGGGTAATAAACTTTAACCTTTGGCACTTTACGACGCTAGTTTCACTTCGAATCACTTGCAATGTAAAATGAGCTTTATTTCTCTTTATTTAGATTCAATATAGATTGGATACTACGAGCTGTTTGAATTTTGACTGTTTGACCCATCTCACTTTGAGATGACCCAGATTTTGTCAACCCTACTTGCACCACACTCACCACACTGCCAAGGCTACATCCATTGCTGCATTCCTGTCCGATATTATTGACCCATCTCGCTATGAGATGGCCCAGATTTGTTTAGCCCTACTTGCACCAAACTGTCAAGTCTAAATCCCAATGCTGCATTGCTGTCCGATATTATTGACACATCTCGCTTTGAGATGGCCCAGATTTGTTTAGCCCTACTTGCACCAAACTGTCAAGTCTAAATCCCAATGCTGCATTGCTGTCCGATATTATTGACACATCTCGCTTTGAGATGGCCCAGATTTGTTTAGCCCTACTTGCACCAAACTGTCAAGTCTAAATCCCAATGCTGCATTGCTGTCCGATATTATTGACCCATCTCGCTTTGAGATGACCCAGAATTCATCAACCCTACTTGCACCACACTGTCCGGGCTACATCCATTGCTGCGTTCATGTCCGATATTATAGACCCATCTCGCTTTAAGATGACCCTGATTTTGTCAACCCTACTTGCACCACACCGTCAAGGCGACATCCATTGCTGCATCCCTGTCCATGTTTGAGTGCAACTTCT
The DNA here is from genome assembly GCA_932527175.1 of Operophtera brumata. Lineage (NCBI taxonomy): Eukaryota > Metazoa > Arthropoda > Insecta > Lepidoptera > Geometridae > Operophtera > Operophtera brumata. The sequence continues at coordinate 5,407,784 of OW052229.1, forward strand.
GAATGAAACTGTTATATATTCTTGCTCTCTGCATCGGTAGTATTGACTAACGCTGGCCGAAAGTTGGCAAATGTCCCGCTTGCCTTGACCGGTGAGTAGCTGAATAGGTGTTTAGTAGATCGCGTGGGCGGTGTGGACACGGCGTTAGATTGATTGATTGTTTAGGTCCAAACAGTCTATGTGATAAGTTTGAGTTATTGGAAACTAGCATCCTACTGCGGATTAGCTTGCTTTACACTGGAGTAAAAAGCCTAATAAGTATAATCAAAATATTGCGTAATTGAGTTACCAACAACCAAAAAATAATCTACAATAATGTTACAAGCATCAGCCCGTTTGTTTTAAACTTTAATAGACCTATGTTTGTCCACGATCCCGCCTGTTGGTAAGTGACGATGTTTTTTTTTTTTTTTACTACTTCAATGACGGAACAAGCAGATGGCCCACCAGATGTTAAGCGGTAACCTCTGCCTATGAACAGTGCATTACTACATAGGTCGCGTCCACCTAAGACGTGCCCTATGTGGCATTGCACTACGCCCGCCACCCCTATGGCCGATGTGGCCGAAGATGGAGCTCGAAGGTCTAGAAGGCACCTTATTCACTCTAGCCTTGAAGAGACCCAGATTAGTTTTCAGGAAAGACATACGACGGTAGGTAGTGCTGTGTGTTTTGCTCGCATTTGATATTATCTATCTATGTACCAAACTTCATCAAAATCGGTTTAGCTATTACAGCGTGATACAAACAAACTTTCGTATATTTATAACATTAGTAGGCAAGGATAATTAGGAAGGAATAGGGTAAATAAGAAGTAGGTATAGGAATATATCGACAAATTAAGAAAATAATTGCTCAGCATTCAGTTCTGATTTGATAATTTTTATACGTGCCAGTAGTTAAAATTGACTTGTAACTGATATTATCTCCTTATTTGCCAATAATACTGTAGTAATAACGCTGTAGTTACGAAACGAATTAACAATTTATCTATATCGTTCATCATACTACTGTGCGCTTATTGGTGTCGATGAATTGATATTATATCGATCGATAATCGTGTTACGCCCTGCGTATTTGTATCGATATATTTATCGTATGCGGCCGACACTATTGCAGTCGAAGTTATTGCGTTTGAGATTTTTTAGGTCAGTTATTCAATGTAATTTTTGTATTAATTAATTAATTGGAATGTTATTTTGTGATCGTATTTTTTACATACGTTCAAGTCAAGTTATTATTAAATTTTCCTACCGTTTATTTTATAATGTAAGTTTGTATAAAATGTTTTATGTTGTATTTTGTACATACCTTGTATTATTCTTTCTGTAAATAAATGTATACGTTTAGTTTTTTTTTTTTTCTTAAATTAATTATGATTCACATGGATCATTTAAGCAAATTATCAATGTGAAATTATCAAGCACTGAAAGTTTTTGGAAAAAAAGGACGTCCCTTTTTGCTAATTGCTATTTCGCTTTATTTCCCGATTTTACTCCCAAACTCGTTTGGGTACCGTGGACCTTATATGAAAATCGATTCATAATAATTAAACTTCAAAAATCTTTGACAAGTCCATCAAGGTGCACGAGGAATACAAATATTTTTATTAACAATTTTAAGATCAATCGCGTTTTATGATTTTAAGCAATTTTTTGATAAATACGAAATATCGGGTCCTCACTCACAATTTACCAGAAAATCTAAACGAAAATCCTTCGTCCTTTAAATTCCCACGGTAAACAGAAAGTATTAATACAGCTGTTCCATTTTTTTTCAGTCATTGTTACATAATTTTCACTTTTTTTTTGGAACAGCAGATAGCTTCCGAGTATCATGGCTGCTGTGACGACAGCAACATTCTAAGGCGAGGCTGAAAAACAGCGTGGCTGAGCCCTCGACCTTTTCTCTTACACTAGCCTAAATATTATAACTATACTTATAACCTTTGTTAGTAATGATAGTGTAAAGAAAAAATTAAATTTTTGTATTCTTGTAGGGAAACAGCCTATAAAATTTCATCGAAGTCTAATAAATTCAATTAGTGCAATGGTTACTAAGTAGCATAATTGTACGGAGCGCTCTCTACGCGAGTCCGACTCGAACTTGACCAGTTTTTATTATTATTTGTATACTAATAAAGACATCTTTAAATAACGAACGACTGATAATGTCAGGGTTGTTATTAAGTTATTAATGTAAGCTGTTTTTAACTTAATAGCCATCTTGGAGCGTTTTTGCCCTTAAATATACGAAGTACAGAATTAAGTTGTCAGTTTACAAAACGTTTAAACCTCCCAGTGGGTTTAGGTAAGTGTTAACTTAAATACTCAATTAATGTTAACTTTGGGGACATACTTTTACCATTGATTTATTAGGGCTCCGTACCCAAAGGGTAAAACGGGACCCTATTACTATGTCTCGGCTGTCCGTCTGTCTGTTTGTCAGTCTGCCTTCTGTCAAGAATACCTACTCCAAGTCATTTCGTCAATGTCAAATAATATTATTGAAATAAAAATAATTAAAATACACTGGTTTTTTAATAATACTGTTTTTACTAGCTTGACGTACAATTTTAAATATTACGTCTTTTGTTTTATGAAATACTTCTTTATTATTATTATTTGTTAATTATTTATCTATAATTATTTATTCGTTCGTTTTCGTATGAGGTAGTGCTGGCCTCTGGTGTAGGAGTTTGTCAAGCCGCCCGAGGGCCTCGGACATGGCTTATCGACTGCTATTAATCAATAACAGCCGGGACCGACAGCTTAACGTGCCCTCCAAAGCAGAGAGCGATGGAAATCCGCACATAACTTAGAAAAGTCATTGGTGCGGAGCCTAGGATCGAACCCGGTATCATTGGATTCTGAGTTGCACTATTGAACCGTTAGGCTACCATCGCTTTTTATTGTTAAGCAGACATCCGTGTTTTTCAGTTACATGGTTCCAGCGGAAGATCAGCGTTCAACACAACAAATGCTGAGCTGGACGCCAATTTGTGTCAGAGTGTTACGTGACTGGTACTAGGAGGCACAACTTAGTTTTATATTTCTTTGTTTCTCTCTGTGTGTGTGTCATTTTGTGTGGAATATTGTTTCCATGGTTTCTTGACACAAATAAATGATTTTTATTCCGCAACTAACTAACTTTTTAACTATCAGCGCATTATACGATGCGATTACGATGAGTTAGAAACAATAATACTGCATGAATCGAGTCACGTTCGGTACAGCGTCAGAATCTTATCTAGCAGCAAGATTTTTCTATCAAGTTGCTGATGCCGGAGGTGTAAATCATCAAAAGGCAGGAAAGATAATCAAAGATGATTACTATATTGAGAATAAGGTAACTGGTAATGACAATATAGAAGAAGCTGTAGTCACAGCCCAAGAAGTGGCTAGCATACTGAAGAAAAGTGACCTCACTCTTTCAAAATGGTCCTCAAACTGTCCTGAATTCATGAAACCTATTGAACCAAGCGAAAGAAGTACTCACGCACACTTGGATTTGATACTTGAAAGAACTGTAAAGGCATTAGGAGTAACATGGAACCTAAGAATCATCAAACGGTGGTATCATGTCCCATTAGAAGAGAATCCTGCAGACATAGAGTCCAGGGGCATGTGATCTTGCCGATCTGAAAGAGGCAGAGTTGTGGTGGAGAGGCCCAGCGTGGCTATCTGAAACAGAAATAAAATTAAAAACACAACTCTAACCTTGAAAAGGACGATATCCTCAGGGTGGGCGGTCATCTACGCCACGCAAATCTCGATGAACACACCAAAGATCATATAATTATGAGACAATGGAGGCGTAATGGATGTGTTACTTACCTACGTACCAAATTATACTTAAGCACCGCGAAGGGAAGAGGTATTAAAGCTCAGAAGGCATACGCGTCTGTGTTCATTCGCATTGTAGACAAGCACCTTGGTGATGATTCTCATACGAGAATGTACAGTATAGTCCTAGTAACATAACATGTAGTAAAAAGATAAATTTCCAAATTATGTCCCTTACCTATTGATACTGACTGAAATGTAATTTGTCTCTGGTGTATTATCTAATAAGCTACAAGTTTTTGCATGTAATGTTAACATTTTTGTGTACTTATTAGTAAAGTCTATGTAAATTTTGTTTTTGTAATGTATAAAGTACAAAATGTTATAGTTTGTTCAAAGCCATAACAACGCATCATATATAAACTATTATGCCAACTTAGAATCTATTTATGTATACCTGCCTAGTCTGCAATCAATTTCATTTTTATTTGTAAACAGTAAACTCATTCGTTTATAAATCATTGTAGGTAATTAGATTGAGTAGAAAAGGACCTATTGGTCCTTTTGGTGGGCGGAATGTTATGCAGTTCCTCCTAATTTGCATTATTTTCAAATCTAATATTTATAACTCCACCCTCGCAGTTAGGTAGATCAGTCGCAAATAAACACAATTGAGTGCACACGTCAAGTCAGTGGTTTTCTTACAATAATATCCCGCAAGCTAAACTCCACCTTAGGCACATCAACATAATATCATACATCTTTCTTTCTTTCTTTTAAAGTCATAACGCAGTTTAAAATGGTGGCATAAAAACCATTCCTTCATCAAACCTCATTCTTGTTGTGAAAGCATGTAACTCGTATCATTATCACTGAAGTCTCATTTTAATGTGATGGCTTCATTCGTATAACATGGTTATTATTTAAATTGCTAAGGTACTGCAAACTGACACGACATTAATGTGTTCTGACTAGTCGTAAGAGCCGAATAAGGGATTTTTCCCGGACTTGTTTGTGGGATTCGTTGGTATAAGATTTGTCCTGGCTGCTGGCTTATTTAAGGAATGTGTTATTACTGGAAGAAATCGTTAGCAGAGTCAGTCGTGGGAAGCAATGGCGGCGATGAGCTCACCACTTGTCACGTCTATATTCCACGATGGTGCAACCCACAGTGAAAAGAGGCCCATTTGAGTTTCTGCCTACCCCTTCGGGGAAAAAGGCGTGTGTCTATGTATGTATGTATGAATACTAGTATAGTTTTATTTTATTTGTGGTTCTGAAGTTCCTCAGTGCTTCGGTGAAAATGACGTTTGACTTTGTAAATGCATGATTAAAATAATAATTGGTTGCTTTGTACTTTAGAAGTGTTAAGGACGTCTAAAAGTACTTACTCAAAGAGTTAAGCTCAGGCCAAACCATCGCGTTCAGCCCGTGTCCGCGGTGGCGTGCACGATGGCGATCCATTGTCTTACCATTGATCACCACCGTGCATGCCTCTGAAGACGCGGGCTGAAAGCTATGGTTTGGCCTTAGCTTAATAAATACATAAAAGTGCAAGACTCGCATTTTTTTTTAAAGATTTTTTTTAACTTGTCCTGTTAGAATGTTAGTATGTGTGGAACAAATCTTAAAACTGAATTTTGAACCAGTTAATTTTGCTTACCTGTCAAGTTCCGATGACAATACAATATTATTAAGACAAGGAGCTGATCTGATGATGTAGGAAGGTGGACAACAGAACTCCTCGATGGATAATAGTAGACTGGCTGTGTTTAGGCTCATTGTGATCAGCACACGGTTCTGATCACTAATATTATAAAAGCTTGTATAGTAAAATATATTTACATCTCTCATATTCGGTAAGTAGGTCCTTATTACCCCCAAATGGGGCTTGTAGGTGACCAATTAGCGCTCTAGGGTAATAATGTAGCTAGAAAAGCCCTAGGGCGGTAAGTAATTAAAAAAAAACTTCACTCGTTATAAAAGTTCGCGTACATCTAACCATCATACTGGCAATAGACATCATGCATTCAGCCCAATGACAAAAGCGGTCGCTTCGCTATTCAGCCTTGTCTTCGTATGAGTATAATAGTCATTAATTTTAAATATCAAAAGGCGAAGCTCAATTTCGTTTTTGAAAAAAATAATTTAAAAAAAGATGAAAAAAGGCGGGAATAGAATACTTTTACTTTAAATATTCTTTGTTTTTGGGATTTTTTTATAATTACGTGCTAATTAGGAAAAAACACCTGTCCCTAAAATTTTAAAATTGTTCTCATTTCACTATAAATGTTAACTAATAAAATATTTTATTCTTGTAATGCCGGTTTTTTTCTACTTACCTCACAATCGAGATGTAAAGCAGAGTAGTTAGCTCGGGTGTAAGCATCAATGGCACCCTAAATATCTCGGGCTGCAATTGATGCCTTACAGCCCTTGGCTACTAATCAACTATTTCCCCAAATAAGTTATTTTCATTTTAATAAATGTCCAACATTAATGGGCCTACAACACATGTATGAAAATAACTGGCTTCCTCCTATAGCTGCTGAGATATAATTCTGTGACTGACAGACAGACGAATAGCGTAGGCTTAGCTAGGATCCAGTACGCACACTTTTTATAAGGAACCATAAAAAACCGCTTGTAAAAAACTTAATAAAGAAAAAGGTCCGACAAGGATTTTATTAAGTCTTATAAAATAGAACCTTTTGGTATGACGTGACGTCATCAAATTGGGATCATGTCTTTTAGAATTTTTTCTCTTAAAGCGTATTTTTTCGACTTTGTATACAAACATAACCATTCCTTTTGATGAGCATTTTCATTGTATTTTTTTTTCATAACCCTTTAACTAACTTCCGGTGTTACTTTCCTTGAGGAAAGGGCCAAGTACCTACCAGAAACTCGAGTCAGGTATTTCCAGAAAAACAAATTAAGGCGCTATAGGTTCAACGAACATTTTTGTATGAGGCGAAGAAGGCGAGCGCACGCTCTGATACCGTGTTTTTATGTATAAAAAATTTATATAAACACGTCGTTCAAAGTTTTGTTTAATTTTGTTGATGAATTCACTAACTTAAATAATAACTAATTTTCACTAGAAACGGGATATTTACCATGATTTTTGAGTTTTATATGTTCCCGATATTTCGGCACAGTTGCATGCGCCATGATCACGGGAGAACTGACTAAAGTCTTTGCGAGTAGATGTTATTGGCAGATATATCGATCTACCCTCTTTCTCACTCTTTTATTACGAACGATACCACTACCAAAAATTATTAAATTATGTAATTAATTAAATAATTTTTTCATTAATAATTATTTAATTACCGAAAATTATGTACATAACCATGATAGTTTCAAAAGTTAAATAATAACTGACATGAAACAAAATGTTTCAAAAATTAAAACGTGAGAGAAGTGAGTGAAAAATAGCATTTCAATTTTAAAAAGGAGGTATCTTTGTTATTTTTTTTTATCAAGTGAAGTTATTCAAATTTTGTATTGAATTATTGATTTCACTAGATAAAAAGCTCAAGAATATCATATATTTTTTTTCTTCATAGAAAACTATGAAAATTCTTATAAAAAAACTTTAAAATTCTAGAGACATTTGAGAACCTATCGCGCCTTAATACGGTATTTATAAATACATATCACCCATTAGTCACATACATAGTCCTGAACCCACACTAGGATTCCCTATGTCGGGTAACAGGAACTACGAGTACAATTTTAGTACATAGTTTTAGTAGTAGTAGAGCTTTTTTGTGTAAGAGTTCGTCCGGGGAAGTACTACCACCATACCTATTTCTGCCGCAAAGCAGTAGTGCTCGCATTGCTGTGTTCCGGTTTAAAGGGTACGGGTGCCGGTGAAATTACAGGCACATGAGACTTTTCATCTTTATGTCTCAGGGTGGCGGGCGCAGTGAAATGCCACATAGGGCGCGTCCTAGGTGGTCGTGACCTATGAGGTAATGCACTGTTCATAGGCAGAGGTTACCGCTTAACATCAGATGGGCCATTCGCTTGTTCCGTCATTCTAGTAGTATAAAAAAAAAAAAAAATGGTTGTACATATTTTTTTTTTCTGTTGTCCGTCTTCTGCTTCTCTCGCGTTTTAACAACGTCACAGTAGGCAGCAAGCGTAAGAGTATAGTATAGCTCAATCCAGGTCATAATCTATCTGTTTACCAATTTTTATCGAAACCGGTTCAGCCGGTAACTACCATCCAACAAACATCCAAACATCGTAAGTAACGTTTATAATAATATTAGTGGGATAAATCCCTAACTGCTCATTTAATTACAGATAGTTTTTTTTTTTTTTTTTAATACTAGTTGAATGACGGTACAAGCTGATGGCCCACCTGATGTTAAGCGGTAACCTCTGCCTATGAACTGTGCAATACCTCATAGGTCACGTCCACCTAGGACGCACCCTATGTTGCATTGCCCTGCGCCCGCCACCCTGAGACATAAAGATGAAAATTCTCATGTGTCTGTAAAAGTTCCCTAACCATAGGTCACCAGGCCCTTTTCAGACCAACGTACCTCAAGCTGCTCATTGAGCAGAGTGACCAAGACAGAACCAGTGACACGAAGTATACTAATACTTCGTGTCTTACAGATTCGCTAAATATTCAATTAGCTAAATATTGAAGACCTAAATAGTCTAGGAATGTCTTATGAGTCTTACCTAAATGGACTTGTTTGTAAGATTCGTTGGTATAAGATTTGTCCTGGCTGCGGGCTTATTATGGAATGTGTTATTACTGGAAGGAAGCGTTAGCCGAGTCAGTTATGGGAGCAATGGCGGAGATGAGCTCACCACTTGTCAAGTCTATATTCCACGATGGTGCAACCCATTGTGAAAAGAGGCTCATTGAGGCTCTACCTACACCTTCAGGGAAAAAGGCGTGTGTCTATGTAGTTGATACTAAAAGTAAGCTAAGTAAGCTGCTAAGGAGTGGAATACACTACCATCGTCTGTCTTTCCAGAAAACTATAATCTGGGTCTCTCCAAGTCAAGAGTGAATAGGTGCCTTCTAGACCCTTGTGCTCCACTTGTGATCTTCGGCCACATCGTTACTTACCAACAGGTGAGATCGTGGTCAAACAAAGGTCTATCAAAAAAAAAAAAAAGATTAAAAAAAAAAAAAAAACCTGTCTTTCTAGTAACAACATTGGTTGTCCGTTAAAAAAAAACATCATTTGTTACTCATTTTTATCGCCAAAAGGTCAACCATCAAAAACAAACACCTATCCTAAATCACTTGCCCAAGAGAAAGCTTGCAGCCCGCAGGTATAACTACATGGCTTATAATTATCGAAACATACCTTTTTATCAAGTCGAAAATTGCCGGATGATCGGATATAATAAGAATTGATTTTGGGGGGCGTTTCTACAGAGCTTGTTTGGGAAGTATCACGTGTGCATCATCATTTTCTGCTTGAATCATTATCATCATCATCATCATTCATGCTCCCAGGAACTTCACGATCTGATCACGCCATCTCCTTTTCATCAGACGCGGTGTGAGTTGCACTCTTTGGCGCTCAACTACCGTAGCAACACTTAAAATGCAGCCTTAGCTTCCTAAAATCCACAGTTGCTATTGACCCATCGAGTGACCCATCTCAAGCCCAACGCGAGCTATGGTTAGAGAAACACCCTCCCCCCCTAAACCTGCATAAAAACTCCCGCCAGGTAAATACCTCCCCTGGCGCACGTGGAAGTAGCTTAACCGACTTTGGATACAGGTGGGCTGCTGCAGGCTCAATAACAGTAAATGGGGCTACTCAGAAGAGACAGCGACATCCTTGCTGCGGAACTGATCCTCAAACAATGGCACACCTAATGACATGCCCAATGTGCCCCAACACCTGTACCTTCATTGACACATACACTGCATCTGACAACGACGTAGAAGTGGCAAAATTCTGGCAAAACAAGATATAAAATAGAAAAAACAAAGATCCACCATCGACACGATGAAAAAGAAGATCATAGGTCGAGCAGACGCACGGCTCGATACCATCCGTACCTCATTAGTATACTTTTTTATTCGTAGTAAACGTTTCAGCTCTACCTTTATAATGCGAGCTGCTAAGGAGTGGAACACACTACCGTAACTGTGTTTCCTGAAAACTATAATCTTGGTCTCTTCAAGGCTAGAGTGAATAGGTGCCTTCTAGACCTTTGTGCTCCATCTTCGGCCACGTCGTCACTTACCAACCGGTGAAATCGTGGTCAAACAAAGATCTATCAAAGTTAAAATAAGTTGTTTGTGAAAAATATTTATTTTAATACCTACAAGCTTTTATAAAATTAGTGATCATAACAGAATGCTGATCAAAATGAGCCTAAACACGGTCAGTCTACTATTATCTATCGAGGAGTTCTGTTGTCCACCTTCTGTCTCCATCATCAAATTGAGCTTATGTTATTTATTGAATTATTTATATATTATATTATGTTAGGTATTTATATATAGCTAGTTATTTAGAGTAGGTATTTAATTATGTTTATCCTTTAATCTCAACCTATAATTAATTTTAATAGCACTACCGCCCACTCTACATTACACAAAGGTTAGCTGGAAGAAAATGCTAATTAGCATTAAGTTCGCCTATGTACTACTTTTTGTCTTGTACAATAAATAATTTTATATCTATCTATCTATCTATCTATCAGATTAGCTCGCTGTCACCATCATATTGTATTGTCATCGGAACTTAACAGGCCAAATTTCAGCTCAATCGGTTGAGGATAGCTTCTTTTAAATTCAGTTGCAAGGTTCCAACCGGATTCCACCCAGCAAACATACAAGTTAAATAAGAGCTTGTATTAAAAAAAAACACCATTCCTGTGTCATTTAAAATGTCAATCTATCAACAATATTGGCCATTGGCACAGATAAAATAATACTATATATTACGAAAAACAGAAAAAACACGCTACTGTCATAAATATCAACGCAGGTGCAAAATAAATGCTTACTTTGTCAATATTACCTTTTAAATATTAAATCCCAAATAAATTCAGACTTTAAGAATTCCAACATAATTTTATGGCACATTATGAATTACGAGATACAATCTGGTGGATTCTGTAGGCATTTCCGGATGTATCTTGTTCATCTCTGCCACAACCGTAATTTTCTTTAATTCGTCATCTTGCGACCCGCTTTCGCAGGAAGGAATTTATTTTTCATTTTGTATTATTTTTACCATTAATCTAACAAAAAATACATATAAGGAGTATGCAAAGGAAAAAGAGTTTGAAAAATAATTTATATTTACGGAGCAATTAAAAAGTTAACCCAAGAAAATAAAGGTACGAATAAAAATAACTAATTTATATCGATAGTGTACGAATTTTAAACTCATCGTTCCAAAAATAAATTGGATTCTATAAAAATGACACAAAAAAAAACACCGAATAAAAAGAAAATGAATAATTAACATGTTAACGATAGTGTTCGAATTTTAAACTCATCGTTCCAAAAACAAATTGGAATCAATTAATCGAATCTGTCAAGCGGCAGGGTATGTCGAATTCGAATTTGGAAGTCCGATGAAACCATCGCTTCGGCTGTAATGAATCGGCGATTTGTTATCGGCATCGCTTATAATCGGTTTGCGGTCGACCGATTGTTTCTGAGTGCACCCTATTATGTGTGGTTCGATATTGAGAATGAGGTTTACTATTAACTAAGCGCGCACTACGACTTTTTCCAGTGCGATTATTTTGTCGCATAATACAACGTATGAGTTTCAGAACGATTTTTCAGTCGCATGTGCATGCTCTGTCAATTTACTGATACGTTGCATTTCTGCCATAAAAATATCGTGGGACAAAAAATCGTAGTGCGCGCTAGGCCTTATACTGTTTCTGTATAGCTACTATCATCTTCATCATCATCATCATCATCATGATCATCACCATGATCATCATCATCATCATCATCATCATCTTCATCATCATCATCATCATCAGCAGCATCATCACCATGATCATCATCATAATCATCATCATCATCATCATAATCATCATCATCATCATCATCATCATTATCATCATCATCATCAGCCTGTAGAAGTCCACCGAGGCCGCGGACAAAGTAACATTCTAATAGCGATGACGCTAGTAGAAAAGCAAAAAATGTATTAGATTGACGTAAGCTATCGAAATGTCACGTGGTCTATTGCATTGTTACGACTGTAGAAATGGAATCGCTTCGAAGCGAATGCTGTTTGGCTAAGCCGGTTGTTGGTCCTAGGCCTCCCCCATGGAATGCCATGATGAGCGGTGCCGAGCTGGCCGTCTCCATCCACCGAGTTTTGGTCTTTGGTCAATCCTTCCTATATACACTGCTTCGTCCGATTAGTGGGCGAAACTCGAGAACATTTGTCGACGGTTGTCAGTTCTGCGAGCTATAATGACCTGCCTAATCTGGGCCCTTTTTTGCTATGAACAAACGTGACACAACGCGTGCACGTTACCATATCTTCGTGGAATCATCGTTCAGAATACATTGTGACGTTACATGTTATTGGCAAGTAATCTCCTATGGTCATAGCGAAGCCCAGAGGGCTACATACATATGAATGATTTAGATTTATCCTCCTTTCCTTTATAGTACTACGAAACTACTATTTAAGTAGTTAATATTGAAATATACAAACATGTTGCAGTATTTACAATTAAAATATACAAACATAAAAACTTTCGTGAATCATATCATTAATTTTATAAAAACAGGAATTATTCACGTACCGTTATATTCACGGACATTGTTTCGACTCGTTTCGAGAGTCTTTTTTAAGGTGAATGAACGCGACGCACTCCCTCCGCGTCCCGTTTAGCACTAATCCGCTCAGTGCGAGCTGCTGCCCGCTTGGCTCGTGTAGTGGGCCGCGCGGGTAGGTTTATAGCTTGTGTTAAACGGTACGTGAAAAATTCCCGTTTTTATAAAATTAATATACAAACATGTTTGAGTATTTACCATTAAAGTATCTCGCAGAAGTAAACTAAAGGAGTATTTTCTAAATCAGTTACCCAGGTTTCGTTCTGCGACACTTGTCAATCAATGCACTTGCGCTTGCGACAGAATTAATAGGCCTCCATTCCGCTGCGGATACACTGAGGAGGATAACAAAGCGATGGTCATACAGGCGGAGCGAGTAGCGGAGCGATTGAGAGGATAATTGCGAGTGCGAGTGATTAGTGCAAACACAAGTAATTAATTTTGTAAAAATTAAAAAACCCTCAATGCAATGGAACGGCTGAACCGATTTTGATCAAACATAGCTAAGAACACTCCCGACAAGTTCAACTTTCAAACAAAAAAAAACGAACCAAATCGGTTTTTCCGTTCAGGAGCTACGATGCGACAGACAGACACACACACGCAGACACACACACATACACACAAAGACACGTCAAACTTATTACACCCCATCGTTTTTGCGTCGGGGGTTAAAAAAGTGTATGCGAGTATTTTCCAATACTGCTTATAGTACTAATCACTAAGCACCTATCAAAGTGCAAACTGGGCATTAGCTGTCAAAGCTCACTAATAATAAAATAAATAAATAATGCTGGACAGTTCACACAACATTATCTAGCCCCAAGCTAAGCAGAGCTTGTGTAATGGGTACTAGATAACTGATGTGATCCCCAGGAACATATCCTCAGATTACGATAAAATCCGTGTGGAGATGGGACTCTAAATTATTTATTTAGTACAGGCCCTCTTTTTGCTTATAGTTAGCATTGACGTGTCGTTTCGAAGTCCATCGCGCTTATTGGGATACTAACCGTAAACGTTTTTTTTATTTTTTTTTATGCTACTTGGATGACGGAACAAGCAAGAGGCCCACCTGATGTTAAGCGGTAACCTCTGCCTATGAACAGTGCATTACCTCAAAGGTCACGTCCACCTAGGACGCACCCTATGTGGCATTGCGCTGCGCCCGCCACCCTGAGACATAAAGATGAAAAGTCTCATGTGCCTGTAATTTCACCAGCACCCTTACCCTTCAAACCGGAACACAGAAATGCGAGCACTACTGCTTTGCGGCAGAAATAGGTATGGTGGTAGTACTTCCCCGGACGAGCTCTTTCACAAAAAAGCTCTACTACTACTCAAACGTAAACCCATTGTAGCAAAACCCATTAAAAAAACAGCAAATAGTTAAACTAACGGTAGCTCCCCACCCAGGCAAATAGGGTCTTAAATTAATACGGGTGTCCTAAGAAATAATTTCAAATGGGCGACGGAAATCATCCGCTGTTTCACCCACATTAGTCACCCGTACGAACTAAATTTTAGGATAAAAAATATCCATAGTTTTAGTCCAGGTATTAATCTATCTGTGTACTAAATTTCATCAAAATTGTACCACCTGTTTTGGCGTGGAATCACCGAAATAAACAGCAAACTTCTCAGATTTTTTGGGATTTTTGTAACTTACCACGCTTCGCTTATCGCGCTACTCATGGAATATCAAGTCCCTTATATTACCTGAATACCACAATTACTCAGCTAAATCGATAAATTATTGGAACGTACGAAAGGGTGGCAAGGTAATCGGTAGCTATTCGGCAAGAAATAATGCCAAAGATACACGAGGCTAGTATAAGTAAGCTAGTGAAGACTATTCACTGTAACATCAACTGTCCCTTCCAACACATTGGTAGCGATTTGAAGTTGCATTCTCTAAAGCTGAAGCTAACTAAACATATCACCATCCTTTTCTTTTATGTATAAAATGCAAAGGACCGGTATTATATTTTTAGCTTTAACTTTAGATAAGTAATACAATCAATCTCAAATCGCTAACAATATCATTCGTAAGGTCATTTAAATTTGCAATTCGCGGTAACATGTGACCACCATTTCATTACAAATAAATGAGTACCAATAACGTTCAACCCATTCAGGTATAATGTGTTTAAACAATAATCACTCCACGTTAGTAGCGAGAAGTGTACCTTAATTTATGACACATAATACAATAGCACTAAGGCTAAGGTCAGACAGACGCGGTCAGCCCGCGTCCGCGGTGGCGTGCACGGTGGCGATCCATTGTCTTACCGTGCACGCCACTGAGGACGCGGGCTAAACGCGTTGGTTTGGCCTTAGCTTAAGTCATAAGATATTCACTAGCCAAAAACATTATAATCTACGATGGACTGCATTCCACTATAAACGCCAAAATATGGCACTTTTATTTATTTTATTTTATTTTATTTATTTATTTTCAAAATTTTGGAGAAACTTACAGCTAGGTTTACAAAAATTCAGATAAAATATAAAGAACATGCCTGGATGGACAAGTGCATGTTTATTGACGGCTAATTAAAAGTTTCCGCAGATAGATATATAAAAAAAAAATAGCATTATACAAAGTAAGTTGAAGACTTATTGGAAATAACATATACATAATGACAAGAAAAATACTGAATAGAAATAAAAAACAATTAAAATTAAGTTAAGTTACAAATACATGTAGTAGCTTACACTTCAAAAAATGTATCACTAAGCAAGCGTCTAAGCTTACTTGTGCTGGTGTTGAATATGTCAACCTCACTGTTTCCATTAACTAAACAATTAAACGAACTAAACTTTTATTCGAACAATGACAAATGAATTCGATACACTACCGTTTAATACTCTAGTCCTTCAAATGTGTTCAATAATCAAGGAGCAATGGACGGATAAAACTTCAGAATTGTCACTCTTTATGCGTTTTGTCTCTCTTTTAGTTCGGATACTCGAAGTCCATTTACTTAGAAGTCAATGCCAGTAGCCTACAACTTTAGCTTCATCATTTTACACATTTTACTATCCTAGCTCGGTCTACTAGCCTCGTGTGTCTGGGTCCATGTACCCACTACCTGTAATAGTGGCGGTACTAGTTACTGTGTGCAATAAAGTATCTGTGTTGGATCTATTAATAAATTGCTGGGGTTAAGTTGATGCTGGGAAAGAATGACGGTACTTTTCATTGGTATGTAGGCGGTTTAATAATAATAAATAAATAGTGCTGGACAGTTCACACAACATTATCTAGCTATCTTTTGTGTTATGGGTACTAGATAACTGATATACTTAATACAATACATTAAATAGATAGATATTTTTTAATACGAGTATACATAGAAAATACACCCTGAACAAACATCTGCAGATTACATACATATTTGTCCCGAGGCAGGAATCGAACCCACAACCTTCTGCAACGCTGGTAAACCTTCGCCCACCGCGCCACAGAGGTCATCCAGAAGTGTAATAACGGACTATAAAGGACATTGCCAGTCTGGCAAGGAATTTGGTTCAAATGCTGCCCAGAAATGAAAAAGCTCCGGCGGCCTATAAACTCTGATACCAGAGTATGCCATTAACTCATACGAATTTATTTACTTTTAGCTGAAGATGCTGAAGATTAATCACATTAGAGTAAAATCCAAGACCACATTAGGCTTAAACACTTTTAAGACGCTATGTTAAAATTTTGGAATCGTTGCGTTACATGCTCACTCAGTAACAGTAAAGGTTACAAATTTTATGTTAATACAGTTATTACTTGAGGATGTAATCTAAATAAATCATAGACTTGAAACACGATTGGTGAAACTTTTCTCGATAGCATTATTTTTTTAAATTGGCCCTCCTAAAATCCGTTTTATGTACCTCGTTCGACTTAGAGAAAATATTAAGCGTTAATTTTTATACTATTCAGTAGGTAATCACATTAGAATAGAATAGAATATAATTATTCTTTATTGCACAAAACAAACAATGTACATAGGCGAACTTAATGCTAAGAAGCATTCTCTACCAGCTAACCTTTGTGTATTGTGGATACATTTATGTAACATGTATGTACAGATCTGTGATCGAAGGAATTACATATTAGATTTAATATTAACTTATAGTGTTACTAGCTGGCCCGCTCGCGACTTCGTCGACGCGTAGACTTTCATACAAACTTTAACACCCTTTTTCAACCCCTTAGGGTGCGAATTTTCAAAAATCGTTTCTTAGTGCGCGCCTACACCCCTTAATAAATGCTTGTGCCAAATTTCAGACCTCTCGGCCCAGTAGTTTCCGAGCTTTCGTGATGAGTGGTCAGTGAGTGAGTGGACTTCTCTTTTATATATTATATAGATATAGTGTTGCTGTTTGTTGTACCAAATAAATAATATAAATTAAAAATATATATATATGTATTTTTGCTATGCGTTTTGTTTCTCTTTTGGTTTGGACACTTATTTAGCGTTGACCCGTAAGCTAAGGCCAAACCAACGCGTTCAGCCCGCGTCCTCAGTGGCGTGCACGGTGTCGCCGTGCAAGAAACCGCAGACGCGGGCTGAACGCGTTGGTTTGGCCTTACCTTTAGTCCATTTAATATGAAGTCTGTGTGTATATACAAACAAATAATCCTAGCTTATTGAATTAGCATTAGAATTGATCATGCAAATTCCCTTCTGAAGTTTGGGTAAACTGCCAACTTTAAAGTGAGTTAGGGCTAGGAATAAACACGGCCCAGTGTTGAAAAGTAATTTCATAATTTTGCATGAATTTGTCTAAGTATTCCAGAAATGCAGCCTCTTATTTGATTTATGTGGAAAAGTTCTATACCTAGTGCATAGAACCTTATTTATCGGAACGGGTGCTCATTCTCTCGGGGACGCAAAAACGATGGGGTGTTATAAGTTTGACGTGTCTCTGTGTGTGTGTATGTCTGTCGCATCGTAGCTCCCAAACGGATGAACCGATTTCGATTTTTTGTTTTGTTGAATTTGGGAATTTGTCGGGATTGTTCTTAGCTATGTTTGATCAAAATCGGTTCAGCCGTTTTATTACTTCGAGGGTTTTTAATTTTTACAAAATTAATTATTTGTACTTCCTACCAAAGAGTGGAATATACTACCGTCATTTGTCTTTCCTGAAAACTATAATCTGGGTCCCTTCTAGGCTAGATTGAATAGGTGCCTTCTAGACCTTTGTGCTCCATCTTCGGCCACATCGTCACTTACCAACAGGTGAGACCGTGGTCAAACAAAGGTCTATAAAAAAAAACTTCTAAAGTACCTTTGTACCTGAGCCTTCAGTTTTCGTTTTTCAGCTCTTTTTACACCCTGTATGAAAGTACAGCTTGTAGTTTGCATATTGTTTTGGGCGGTGTGTCGATTATATTTCCAAGACAATGATCACGAAGAATGCGGAGTTCCTCTCGTGTTTTTGCGTCCATTGATTACAAAGACCTCCATTAAAGCGCTCATTTGCATAGCTTAATAACTTAATATCTGTCCGACCCCCAAATCTGGCCACACACCGCGTATAAGAACATTTCCTTTTTGTTCTTACGGTCCTTATTAGGAGTAAATAATTTATTTTGAGGTTATCCAACCATGAATGAAGCGAAAGTGAGCTTAATATTTTTGATAAAAGAAATTACGCTTGAAAATCTTTTATTGTTTCACTATTTTGGCCAAACGCAAAGAGATAATAAGAACATTAGGATTTTTTTAAATCAATAGTCTTATAATAGCAACCTACTCAATTGTAGCGTATTAACTTTTCCGATAACCTCTATAATTTTTAGTTTTTCTGTTAATTAAAATAATTTAGATTAAAATCTGTGACATCCCGAAATCCATTTAAAACACATATCACTAAACATGTTTTTAACCCCCGACGTAAAAACGAAGGGGTCACACACAAACAGACACGTCAAACTTATAACAGTTTGACGTGTCTGTTTGTGTGTGTTTGTGTGTGTGTGTGTGTGTGCGTGTGTGTATTTGTCTGTCCCATCGTAGCTCCCGAACGAATGAACCGATTTCAGTTTTTTTTTTGTTTGTACGGTGAATTTGTCGGGAGTGTTCTTAGCTATGTTTGATCAAAATCGGTTCAGCCGTTTCATTGCGTTGAGGGTTTTTTAATTTCTACAAAATTAATTACTTGTCTTTTAAGTATATAGTTCGTCTATTTTATTTTTAAGTCCTTTAAAAATAATGTCTCCTCAAATACAAATAGTCTCTCGAAAGATAAATAGGTAAGTAATTGTACACTTACGATCTCCGAGAGCTCTTACAGTTGTAATGGAATGTTGAATCTTTTACGGAGCGAATAAATGGACCATTAGGGTTCCGCATGAAAATGGGAAAATATTGGTTTAAGCATCGACGTAAATAAAATGAATGGACGGGCCTTAGGGAACGATAGTTTTGAAGCTTCTAAACAGACCTAGCTAGTATACTTCGCTTCAGTCAGTCTTTGTCACGGCAACGAGTGACGGCTATGCTGAAAAATACCAAAATTAGATACCTTGGTGATACAATGCCTTCCTGTGCTTTTCTGTAAGTGCAAACAACACAAGAAATACAAATAAAGCTTCAGGCATCGCATTTCATTCGTAAGTAAAGGTTTTGTAATATAATTTTCATCAATTGATAAAAATCTTATAAATCGTCGTGTAGTAAGAAAACTACATAAGTAACACATTTTGCGAAAACGACTTTATTGCATGGTTATGATGGCCCATACATGTCGATGGACACGTCTTGCTCTAGAGGTCGAGCGACAAGGAGGACGCCCCAGGACATTATCTCAATGTTCCCCACTCTTAATGAAAGTTAACAGACACAAGTTTATACTCGTAGATAGTTTTGATTTTAGTCGACATACCTTTTTCTTTTTGATACTTAGAATTATTGTGTTCCACAAATTGATTTCATTTTGTTGATTTTATAAGCATTAGTCGTATGATAAGTTTGTTATGTCACTTACTTTGAATTTATAAGTCTGCTAAAATAATGTAGGTGTTTCAGAAGTTTTCTAATATTCAGTCTTGATAAAAAGAAATGATTATTAAGACGACCTCTGTGGCGCGGCGGGCGAACGTTCGCCTGCGGCGCAGGAGGTTGCGGGTTCGATTCCCGCCTCGGAACAAATACTTGTGCGATCCGCAGATATTTGTTCAGGGTGTTCTGGGTATTTTCTATGTATAATAAAAAATATCTATCTATGTTAATATTGTATTAAGTGTATCAGTTGTCTAGTACCCATAACACAAGCTCTGCTTAGCTTGGGGCTAGATAATGTTGTGTGAACTGTCCAGAAATATTTATTTATTTATTATAAGTTGGTTTTATTTTAAAATGTATTTTAATATTATTTAAATCTATACCCATGGATAGGATTGTCATATTAAAATAAGTAAGTAATAGATCATTTCATGATTTCACTATTATGGGAAAATTAAATAATAGCACTTATCATTAGCTTTTTGAACCTCAGTGGAGATCATTGACGAAGGAAAACTAAACAATTGACATGCAAAAATAAATAACTGCATCAATTATTCAAAAATTTGGCGAGGGAAAAATACATAGTCGTTTTTTTATTTTTTTCTCTTAATCAAAAGAACTAAAATGTATTATCATTAAATTCAAAAATAGATACAGTACCAATCTATAACTTATCAAAACACGGACTGCAAAATTAGTTACGATAATAAAGTTATTGCCATTTTTGACGCAATAAAACAGTAAATCACGTTTTTCTCGCGATTTTGGTTTTGTTGTTGTTATTAGTTGTTTAGTTTTCCAACTACAGCGACGAAATATTTGACAAGACTTCACGCATGACGGATGGTCCGGTACAGACTGCAAAAAAATCTGATGCCGTATTGATTTAGAATTGTAATTTGCATTATTTACGTCAAAACATTGCTAAGCACGTCGCTTTAGGTAATTGCACATAATATGTAATGGCATGTTAATTAACCTTATAGCTTTCCAAAAGAAATCTAAGGTAAACAAAAATGGATAGAAGTCATAAGACGAGCAAGAACAGACGACTTTTGGAAGTGGAATACATTTTCCCGTATTTGCTCTGATAATTTTCTACACAATGAATTTTATACGCCAAAAAACGGTTAGTAGTAGTAGAGCTTTTTTGTGAAAGAGTTCGTCCGGGGAAGTACTACCACGATACCTGTTTCTGCCGCAAAGCAGTAGTGCTCGCATTGCTGTGTTCCGGTTTGAAGGGTAAGGGTGCCGATGAAATTACGGCCACATGGGACTTTTCATCTTTATGTTTCAGGGTGGCGGGCGCAGTGGAATGCCACATAGGGTGCGTCCTAGGTGGACGTGACCTGAGGTAATGCACTGTTCATAGGCAGAGGGTACCACTTAACATCAAGTGGGCCATCTTCTTGATCTGTCATTCCAAGTAGTATAAAAAAACTCATTGTGCAAAAGTCTTAAAACTACACTCTGCAGTTTCTTAAATACTGGAATTTTTATACATTTATGTTTTCGTACGATTTTTGTGATATTTTCTTAGTTTATTGAGTGATGAAAAATACCTGAAGACCTTAGGTGGACTTGCTTTTCTATTGATTTATATTGTGTATGTTTGAGAGCTGAAAAATAGATACATAACTACATAAAACAGAAGGGAACCATGTATTTTTGTAAAAGTTTCTTTCAATAATTGCATTTTTTTCGGCGATTTTTTGTACTATAAACCTACTGAAATAACTTTAGAAAACACATTGCATCTGTTAAAGTATTAAGTATTAAAAAAATACAGTTTTTAAGAAGTTCAATAATTTAATTTCACCTAGTTTATTTACAAGACCGCCAGGAGTGGCGCTATAGAGAAGAGGCCTTTACTCAGCAGTGGCTGGATAGATAGATAGATAGTTTATTTGTTGACCGTACCCTAAATCCGAATTGTCTTATTTTTCACGGACGTTTTGTACGGGTAAGGCCAGTCCATTTATTTTACTTTGGTCGAAGGGTTTAAGTACTACTAATATTCCTTTAGTTGTCAAAGGGTGCACCTTAGTGGCAAAAATTCACGACATTCCGATAAAATCCCCAATTTCCAGAATTTCCGAAATTCACCCTCTATGAGCGTGCAGTGTTTTTAACTTTGGTTGTAAAAAAACTCAACGCTGATAAAGTCACGGGCGTTTCACTCTGTGGTTTCACTACCGTAATAATAAATTCATCTTTTTTTATACTTCTAGGAATGGGTTATTACCGAAATCCCCTTTAACAATCCCCTTTAAAGGGGATTTCGGGAATTTTATTCCCGAAATCCCCTTGATTCTGAATGACGTGTCAAGCAGATGGCCAAACTGATGTTAAGCGGTACCCTATGCCTATGAACAGTGCATTATCACATAGGTCACGTCCACCTAGGACGCACCTTATGGTCCATTGCACTGTTCCCGCCACCCTTAGACATAAAGATGAAAAGTCTTATGTGCCTGTAATTTCACCGGCACCCGTAACCTTCAAACCGGAACACAGCAATGCGAGCACTATACTGCTTTGCAGCAGAAATAGGTATGGTGGTAGTACTTCCCCGGACGAACTCTTCCACAAAAAAGCTCTACTACTACTAGCCTAAACCGTTAGTCTTAAAAATCTGAAATTTGGAGGGGCAACCTGAAATTCTACATCCTTTTGTAGACAAGGGGTGCATCTAATTGACAAAAATTCACGAAATTCCGAAACCAACCCCAAATTCCGGAATTTCCGAACTTCACCCTTTATAAGCGTGCAGTGTGTTGAACTTTGTTTGTAAAAAATTACTACCGTAATAATAAATTCATTTTAATAAAATACCTTTTAGTTGTGGCATATT
This sequence comes from Operophtera brumata, assembly GCA_932527175.1. Classification (NCBI taxonomy): domain Eukaryota; kingdom Metazoa; phylum Arthropoda; class Insecta; order Lepidoptera; family Geometridae; genus Operophtera; species Operophtera brumata. The sequence continues at coordinate 5,430,257 of OW052229.1, forward strand.
ATTTATTGTTTCTTTCCGTATTGCAACTTCTTTGCGGTTGGGTGCAGGGTGCTGTGCCCCTCATCACTGCCAGTGCGGTACTGCTGTTGATCAGCTTGGTCACCACGGATTATCGTGCACCAGGGCTGCCGGTAGGATTTCCCGCCACGCTAGCCTTAATGATATCATTCGCCGGGCCCTTACCAGCGTTAACATTCCAGCCATTCTAGAACCGAATGGTCTGCTACGTGACGATGGTAAGCGGCCTGACGGCATGACTCTTGTTCCGTGGGAGAAGGGTAGGCCTTTGGTGTGGGACGCTACATGCGTTGATACCCTTGCGCCATCTCATCTGTCCGGGACATCAGTTAGGGCCGGTGCGGCGGCAGATTCCGCTGAGGACCTCAAAAGACGCAAATATGCAAGTCTCGACAGAGCTTACTTATTTGAGCCTTTCGGGGTCGAGACTCTGGGTCCGTGGGGTTCCGGGGCCCTTCGCGTTTTCAAAATTCTTTCAGGGCATCTGGTCGAAGCGACGCGTGACCCGAGAGCTGGCTCTTATCTGGCTCAACGCATTAGTATTGCCATTCAGCGTGGCAATGCAGCTAGCATCTTAGGGACGCTTCCGTCTGGTAGTGATTTGGATCAGTTGAGCTACCTTTAGATCGCTTGCAGCGGTCTTCAGGTAGCACATCTGTTTCATATGTATTTTGTACATACCTTGTATTATTCTTTCTGTAAATAAATGTATTTTTATTGTGTGGTTGTGGTATGAAACATGAAATAGTGGTTTCTCGCAAAATGCTGTCCTTTTCTCACGCGTCATAGGTGCCTTTCACATTTTAGACAGTTCCCTTCACCTTAAAATAAATATCGTTGTAAACTTGACCTATACACCAACATTGCCGCCCTGAACTTGAACCTCGCCCGACAATAGGTGTTATCGGTCTGGGAGATCGTTACAAAATAATTTTCACGTCCAAAATGCGATCGACCGATAGCCTAGCTAGAAGAACAAACAAACAACGATCTATTACGTGTCGTGATCACATGATAGCAATAACCTTGCCTGTTAGTAGTCTTACGCCTAAGTTCACGAACAAATAAATCGGTAGTTTACCGTAACCAATCGTCAAAGTGACAGATAACGTATGAAAACCTGTCAAAAAGAGTTGTTTGAGCTAAACAGCAGTTTAAACGTTCGTTATGTGATGGTGAACAGTGGCCTTAGTAGTAGTAGAGCTTTTTTGTGAAAGAGTGCGGCTGGGGAAGTACTACCTCCATACCTATTTCTGCCGCAAAGCAATAGTGCTCGCATTGCTGTGTTCCAGTTTGAAGGGAGGGTGCCGGTGAAATTACAGGCACATGAGACTTTTCATCCTTATGTGTCAGGGTGGCGGGCGCAGTGCAATGCCACATAGGGCGTATGGGTGGACATGACTGAAGAGTTTTACCAAAGTAAATACTTTTTACTTTGGTCGAAGAATGAAGAGTTATTGGCAGATAATTGAGTCCGGGTAATTAAGTAGGACTATAAATACCAAAGAAGTGACGAATGTGGTGCCATGATCTATTTCAGGCGACGAAGCGGCGCGCATTGGGATTTCCCTCCAACCTCTGGAAAAAAAAGGAATAAATGACCTACACTGAAAAAATACAAGCTGTTCGTGAAGAAATCTATCATAAATTGTTGCCATAGGCCACTTGCCATCGAGACACGTAATGGAACTTCCACTGTACAGCTATCCATCTTCAATTTTCCCAGCTGTATCTTAATCTACCAATTTCTATTTCATAATACACACAATACCCAGAGATTTATAGTGTTGCATAACTATCTGAGATCACAGCTCGGTGGGGACATCTAGGCAACTTTACGGGTAATTTGGCATACTTGTCAAGTTCAAATGACAATACTATATTATAGTGACAGCGAGCTGGTGGGTTACTATGAGCTCTTATTGCCATGCAGTTGATAAACTATTCAGTACAAAATATTGGTTCCGTGATGTCCGCAACTATATTTAAAGGCACAATCGCAGAGGGTCTACAGACTTCTGCGATTAAAGTTATTCAATGATGAAAAATGTCAACGATGAACCGATATTTTGTACTGAATAGTTTTTGAACTGAATGGATATAAGAGCTCATAGATAACCCCCCTGATCTAATGATTCAGACCCTTTATGGACAACGGATAAATAGTAGCCTGACCCTGTTTGGGTTAATTTTGATCAGCTAACGGTCAGGGCTGTCTTGACCTGTGGATGCAAGGGGTGCGGGCACCCAGGCGTGAGGTATAGGGATCTTGATGGATGGTGATGAGGAGCAGAGATCCCCTAATAAACCCGATAAACCTGGAAATCTTCGAATTTACGAAAAATAACTAGCAATAGTAGCCCGACTTCTGTACCTAGAATAGTTCGTATATATACCTATTTGTGCCGCAAAGCAGTAGTGCTCGAATTGCTGCGTTCCAGTTTGAAGGGTATGGTTGCCGGTGAAATTACAGGCACATGAGACTTTTCATCTTTATGTCTCATCTCAGGGTGGCGGCGCAGTGAAATGCCATATAGGATACGTCCTAGGTGGACGTGACCTATGTGAGAATGCACTGTTCATAGGCAGAGGGTACCGCTTAACATCAGGTGGGCCATATGCTTGAACCGTCATAAAAAGTTGTATACAAAAAAAACTACATCGTTTTTTTTACGTTTTCATTGTGCCCCGACCCGACTATCTAGTATCTTGCTAAACAGAAAACAATTTTGTTTCAAAAACTCTATTGCGCTGCCAAACGGCTATCTTCAAGGTAGCAGAATAGATTATTTTATGTATTTTTTTCTGGAGTAAAGTAAACCAGCTGCTTCTTTAAGAACCTGGATGTGACACAATGGGTCAACCTATAGCATCTAAAATATATCAAATTGTAAAGTAGATAGCACTTCTATTGTCGATATCGGCATTGTGGGGACAAACGTATAAATAAGGGAACATTGCTTGCGGTGTCATAATCGTCAAGTCATAAGAGGTGGGACGGAGTCGTAATCTTCACTAGCTACTAAGATCCATTCTAAGATTCTTCATTTCAACCCTGGGCTAGGAAAAGCGCCAAATTTTGGGCGGTGATCTTCTTCATCAGCCGGCAGACATCTACAACTAGACGTGACCTCTTCCATAAAAATTAATGGGGAGATTTGCTGTTATCACCACGCTTGGCATGCGGATTGGGGATCGCAGTGTCGATGTCAGGTATCTCCTGGTATCCTTCAGTCCGGTTTTACGAAATCCACGCGAGGAGACGGATGGTCTATTCTTTAGCCGGACACCATGGCTTATGTGAAAGTTACTCAATTCCATCTTGTAGAGAATCTAGTTTTAACTATAACTAAACTATACGATTAAACTATATCGAAATGCAGATTTCTGAAGATTTATCATAAGATGAATCTTTTACTTAGATTCTTCCAGTTCTTTGTTATAAATATTTCTTAATATATTTCAATATATTTCTTATATTTATATTTTATTAATTTCTTTGCAAACATGTAGACTCAGCAATAAACTATGGCTAGTAATTTCATTGCAATGGTTAAAGTAGTTGATGCAAGTCAAGGATCCCTAGACTTAAAAAGAACCAGTGACACGCAAGAAGTATGTATAAAAGAAAAGAAGAAATTAAGAGCTGAGCCGTATCAACACTCGTCTGCCTTTTATATAACAAGTCTGTAATTAAATTAACTTCTACACAAATTAAAAGAAAAATCTGTGAATTAGTTCCAAATTAACATTGACTTTAAATTGTTGAAAACTCTGGGAATCAATTTAGTATACTTTTAATCCGCGAACTTGGAGTTTAATTAAATGGCTGTAATTGGGGGAATGTAGTCCAGTGACAACGCAAAGAGACTAATAGTCTGGATGATTATATTAATGATATCTTTATTTCTGGCTTATCGAATACAAAACCTAAGCAAGAAGCCCATTTAAATGAATATCTTAAAGACTAACTACATATGTTTTCCAGCAAAAACGATCACCTTGAAATCATTTGAGGGATTTTGTTTCGGTTTCGTTTCCCTACAGCGTCAGTAAACAAAGCCAGCTGGCTAGAAATCCGGATAAAGAAGTTAATCCTTGTACGACGCCTGATGGATTTGAAATCAGTGGTCCTCTGTTGGTCTTCTACAGCTGGAGATACAGTATAATCGCCCTAAGCGCCCAGCCGTATTTGCTGCCTAATTCTTCTAGGTTTGGTTGCGACATTTTGAAGTTGAAAAAATTGGAGAAAATTCATCCAATATGTTCAACTGGTTGAACAGATAGTTGAACATATTGGAGTAGAGGGCGTTGGAGCAGGAGTAAATTTAGCTTATACTATAGTTTTATTTTATCTGTGCTTATATTAAGCGAATTCAAAATGATTACGAATAAAATACTTTCGTCTTTGTCGTTAAACCTTTCTATTTTATTAGTTCTTTGAAATATTGAGCTAAATAACTAGAAATTTTTACAAATGTTTTGGCAAGCAACATCTACTTTCAAGACATAACCCCAATTACCATGTTTTAACCGTTTCGGGTACTTTAAGGAACGTTATCCAAAAGGCTGGTCATTAGTTTACAAATTCAATTATTCTTGGGTCCTCTGGATAATTGAATAAAGTTATAATGGATAGAGTTGGTGAAGGTGCTTCTAACATCCGGGACCCTGACGCTCATCTAACGTTTCTGCAAAATTGGATTAGAAATTAATATGGAAAGGACGAATATTAGCGATGTTTAGGTAGTCTAAAATTGCTGTTATTCCCCTGGTGATACAGTTTGTTGAATAATGAACCAACACTTTTCTAAACAATTACACAGTATGCTAGCTTTATAAAACCAATTAAAGTTATGGTGTAGATATACTTACATACATAACCTGACACACGTAACATACGTAACTTGGTTACATATTAACTTGTAATTGGCTTTTTGTTTTTTAACTCTGTTTTTTATGTATTTATACGGGGTGTAACATAATATCCCTATAAGCCCGGGGTGGGGGTATTCTACACATCATGGCGAATAACTTTAGTTCTACGACTTTTTAAATTTCGCAGTTTTTAATTCATGAAATGTCACGTAAACATCCTGAAATTCCTCAAGAAATGTTCCTAACACGGCATGGGGGTGTTACGGTACGATATGGTACCTTACGTAGGGCTGCCTCACGTTGTGCTAGGTACATTTCTGGAAGAGTTTCAGGAATTTATCGCGGAATTTCAGGATTTTTATAAGGCATTTCATAAATTAAAAACTTCTAATTTTATAAAGTCCTAGAACTAAAGTTATTCGTCATGATGTGTAGAATACCCCCTCCCTGGGCTTATAAGGATATTATTTTACACCCTGTATATAGCTGTTGGTTTTCCTACTAAATAAATATAAATATAAATAAATAACCTTATAAAGTTATATTGTGAAAACTACAGAATTAACAGATTACATATATTTATTTCATAACAAATATTTTATTACAAATCTTCATACAAAAAAACGTCTGGCGCCGCACGAAAAAGCAGTTTTTATTGAATATCTCGTAAAATATAGATAATGTTGAAAAAAAACCTACAGTAAACCCTCGGCTGTGTTGTTTTTCATACGTGTAAGTATTACATTTAAATATCTTTTCGGTTTAAATAAATGTTTTGTTACCATTTATTCTTTGGAAAAAAGTCAAGCGTCCATTATGTCATTGTTGCCAACATCACCAAACCATTACCCCTACTGGTGGGAAGTATGATAGGCACGGGGAGAGGCATTGTGTTTTGGTGGCACAGTGCGCCGTACTAATAGCATCGTACGCACCTTCTGGTTTATTATATATTCTAAGGATTTAATCTAAACTAACTATGGACTTTGTCTGAAATAAATATATTATTATTATATTATTATTAATTACTGGCACATGAGACTTTTCATCTTTATGTCTCAGGGTGGCGGGCGCAGTGCAATGCCACATAGGGTGCGTCCTAGGTGGACGTGATCTATGAGGTAATGCACTGTTGATAGGCAGAGGTTACCGCTTAACATCAGATGGGCCTCTTGCTTGAACCGTCATCAAAGTAGTATAAAAAAAAAAAAAATATGCATAGCATTTATTTTTCATATGATATTAGCGGATTGCAATGCCACACAGGGTGCGTCCTACGTAGACGTGTAATTTCTACCTTTAAGTAGGTACCTATATAAAATCCAACTATTCATCTTGGAGACAGGATCGAACAGGACAATGGATCGATCTCAAGGGATCGAACAGGAACTACTCTTGCAACAGAGGGCCTACCACAGGCACAGAATACCACAGGATTGTAATTTGTTACAACTTTGCTACGTTTTTGTATGGAGAAAATGATGAGCGCCCCTAGCGGACTTGTTGAGAAACTCACTAAAACCATACATGAAAACAAATATTGACTCGGAATTTGATAGTCGGGATACCGAATGCAAAACTTAGACAAACCTGTGGTAGGCCCTGAATGAAATGTGTGAAATGTTGGAAGTTTGTTTGCGGTTTATTCCCAACGACTAAAACTGCCATCAATGGTGGTTTGTTTGTAGTGACGTATTTTGTAAAATCAGTCGCAACGACCTCCTGTGGTCACCTGTCTCCATCAACACACATCACCATCACCATAGATCACCACCCAGTTTAATATTGCATTTTTCATATTCCTCTCTTGCCTTATAACTTGTGGTGCCCATAAACTGACTCACGGGTATTCAATGTCGCTCCTTGTGTTACCTTTGGCACTTCCTATTTCACAACGAGACTCAAGTCAATAAACTAATATTGCGTATGATATACAGCGTTTAAGCCCTAGGGAGATTATTACCTATAGAAATTTCTATAGTTTATACAGTTTGCCCCGAAATTGTATATTATTTATAATTAAAAAGCTGTAGTGTGTCCAGCCTAAGAATAGACCCATCCGTCTCCTCCCGTGGATGTCGTAAAAGTCGACTAAGAGTTTACCCGGACTTTTTGATAAGATTCGTTGGTATAAGATTTGTCCTGGCTGCTAACTTATTACAGAATGTTTTATTACTGGAAGAAAGCGTTAGCCGAGTCAGTCGTGGGAAACATTGGGGGCGATGAGCTCACCACTTGTCACATCTATATTCCACGGTGGTGCAACCCACTGTGAAAAGAGGCCCATTGAGGCTCTGCCTACCCCTTCGGGGAAAAAGGCGTGTGTCTATGTATGTATGTATAAAGCGTTTAAACCCTAGGGCGATGTTTGCATAAAGACATTTCTGTAGCTCTTATTTGCACACCAAATAAAAAATACAAAAGGCAGGAACAAAATAAAATTAAAATATAGTACAATGGGCAGTCTTATCGCTAAAAGCGATTTCTTCAGACAGAATAAAACAAAATAAAAAACCGGTAAAATTTGGCTTGTCTAATCAGTAGGAAATGCCAGTGCTAGTTCTAAATTCCTGATTGTCTCTTCGAATCTTTTGTCTCAATCTTTATTTGAAGAAAGTGTAAAACAAGTAATATATACAAAATTTAAAAATAAAATAAACGGCTGAGATGTGTAAAGACCGTTGCTAACGATCGAAAGAAAGCTTAACTGATCCAAATTACTAGCAGATGAGTGCGTCCTTAGGATGTTGGCAGCATTGCAACGCTGAATGGCAATACTAATGCGTTGAGCCAGATAAGAGCCAGCTCTCGGGTCACGTGTCGCTTCGCCCAGATGACCTGTTTTTTTATTATGCGTTAGATTAGTCTTTAAATATACCTTAAGATCAGTTTATTTTTATAATTATAATTTTGCAACTTTATGTAAACTAGTAAGCCCGGTTTTCCCACTGAATCCCTAAGATCCATTAGATCCATTTTGCCAAGTGAAAATCAATACAACACGAACAAGAAGAAATTTAAAAGCTTTAAGAAACGGCTGAACCGATTTTGATAAAACATATATAAGAACCATCCCTAGAAAACCTGCTTTCAAATATAAAAAAAACACATTAAAATCGGTTCACCCATTCCACAGCCAGACACAGACATACAGACAGACAGATAGACATACACACATAGCGGTAAAACTTATAACACTCCTGTTTTACATTTTAAGTAGTTCCTGTTCGATCCCTTGGCTATGATCCTGTGGACTTTGATCGTCCTGTTCGATCCATTAACATTTTTAGGCAACTTTCTTATTCCTGTTGGATCCCTTGTCGATTTTGTTAGTGAAGTACAGTCGGCGTAAAAATAATAAATCTTTTGGGGGGTTTATAAACGAAACAAGTAATTAATTTAGTAAAAATTCAAAAAACCCTCAACGCAATGAAACGGCTGAACCGATTTTGATCAAACATAACTAAGAACACTCCCGAAAAATTCACCTTTCAAACAAACAAAAAAAAAAAACGGTTCATCCGTTCTGGAGCTACGATGGGACAGACACACACACACACACACACACAGATATGTCAAAATTATATCACCCCGTCGTTTTTGCGTCGAGGGTTAACAAAACAAAATCAATGCTACCTTTAGATTAACAATTCGAACCACAAGTCTGAATTTAGTCAATATATTTTAATTATAGCGTTTAATATTTAATATTTACTGAATAATGCATAAAGTTATTTTTATCGCTCAAAATCTATGTTAAGAATGTTAAATTATTCAACTTTTATTACTCAAACAGCGGTATTCTGTGATGACAAATTTTATTATCACGGAATTAAACCGCTAACAACTTTTATTATCGAAACTAAACCGAGAACTTGAATTTCCTCGTTTCACTTTCGATTTCGATTACGCTTTAATACTGAATTATATTTTACGACCTCCATTTCCGTTTAATGAAGTCTGTCACTATGATTGCGAGAAAATAAATTTAGTTTTTGTATGTTGCAGAAAAGTTAATTAACAATGAACATTCACTGGTGCATGTCGTCATACATACTTTTTTTTTTGCTGGAGATACATAGACACGAGTCGAGTATCTGTACATACATACATAGGCGAGTGTCTTTACATACATAGACACTCGCCTTTTTCCTCGAAGAGGTCGGCAGAACCTCCTCTTTTCACAATGGGTTGCACCATCGTGGAATAATGACATGTCACATCAATCACTTACAAAATGACTACCAAAAAACAGCTGTCGCTGTTCAAAAACAGCAGAGCAATATATACTGGATATAAAAAAACCTCAAATGCAAGTTATTAGGTCAAAAATACGATATACTAGCGATCTGCCTTAGCTTCGCAGCACAAGATAAAATATAAACCTTCTGGAAGCAATTATCTAAATGTTAGTTAAGGCGCTGTAGGTTCAACCAGTTTCAACGAACATTTTTGTATGAGCCTCGAAAGCGAGCGCACGCTCTGATACTGAGTTTTTGTGTATAAAAAATAACATAAAAGTGCCCTTTAGAGTTCTGTTAAATTTTGTTGATGACTTCACTAACTCAAATAATAATTAATAAGTTATTAAATGTTTCAATAATTAAAAAATGTAAGAAGTAAGTCTAAAATGGTATTTCAATTTGAAAAGGGTGGTATCTTTATTTATTTTTTATCGAGTGAAGTAATTCAAATAGTGTTTTGAATTTATGATTTCACTAGATAAAACAGAATACCATATATTTTTTCTTCTTGAAAACTGTAAGAACTCTTATCAAAAAATTAAAAATTCTAATACTCATTATAGACATGCTGTGAACCTATTTCGCCTTAAAACCGCTAAAAATCCAATTTTTTTCTTATGAAATCTTAAAAATTAACACAAAACTTGTTTTATACATTTAAAAGACCCTCATGGGTGTGTTCAAAGTGTATACAAACCTCCTTAGGAACTAACCAGAACAAACAGACAGAAAGATGCGGACTGTGAATTTGTTTTAAATTATGTATTTGATACAACGCTTACAAATATTGAATGCTGACTCTAGGGATAGGTAATTGCCTCTTTAGAGTGGTGTTTTTCTTTGTATGTAGATTTCTTATTTGATTTACGCACCATGAAGTCAATTGCAATTACGTTCTATAATAAAACAATGCGTGGATAGCATTAGCCCCTATTATTTATTTCAATCCATTTGCGAACTCTTGAAAAGCTAGAGGTAATACAGTACAAACTTGCAGCAATGTATTGTTTTTTTTATATTACTTGAATGACGTAACAAGCAGATGGCCCACCTGATGTTAAGCGTTAACCTCTGCCTATGAACAGTGCATTACCTCATAGGTCACGTCCACCTAGGATACGCCCTATGTGGCATTGTACTGCGCCCGCCACCCTGAGACATAAAGGTGAAAAGTCTCATGTGCCTGTAATTTCACCGGCACCCTTACCCTTCAAACCGGAACACAGCAATGCGACTTATGGTGGTAGTACTTCCCCGTACGAATTCTTTCACAAAAAAGCTCTACTACTACAAACTATGTATGTTGATTACCACCAATTTCACACTTTAGCAGTAACATTTTTCATACTACTTCTGAAGATTCGACTGGTTTCTTTATGTTATTTTTAATTGCAACGCGGCATGCTATCCGGTATCGATAAAAAGGGCTTTATGTTGCAAGAGCTTTAAAGTTGATATCTTATTAATTAATATTTGATTAGAAACTAGTTTCGTGCGAAGATTAAATTAGCAGATAAGAAATGTTAGAAAATCAAGCGCATTTGACGACCTCTGTGGCGCGGCGGGCGAAGCTTGGCCTGCGACGCAGGAGGTTGCGGGTTCGATTCCCGCCTCGGAACAAATATTTGTGCGATCGCAGATGTTTGTTCAGGGTGTTCTGGGTATTTTCTATGTATAATAAAAAATATCTATCTATGTAATATATTGTATTAAGTATATATAGTATAGTTATCTAGTACCCATAACACAAGCTCTGGTTAGCTTGGGGCTAGATAATGTTGTGTGAACTGTCCAGTATTATTTATTATTATTTATTTATTATTTACTTGTTACTTTAATTTCGTGGACCAAAATTGTATCATTGGTATTATTTCAGTTATTAGATGGACGGAAGATGGTTTTTTCACACTACTCGTAAATAAGATATACATACACGCCTTTTTCGCCGAAAGTGTAGACAGAGCCTCAAATGGGCCTCTTTTGACCGTGGGTTGCACCGTCGTGGGATATAGACGTGACAAGTGGTGAGCCCATCGCCGCCATTGCTTCCCACGACTGACTCTGCTAACGCTTTCTTTCAGTAATAATACATTCCTAAATAAGCTAGCAGCCAGGACAAATCTATAAGATATATATATAGATAGATAACAAAATTGCACATCAAACAGAAAATAATATATAAAATAACAATAACAGTAACAAACAATGGACAGCCTTTTCGTTAAAAGGGATCTCTTCCAGACAACCTTAAAATAATGTTATTTTTTATTTTACGACTTTTTTAAATAGGTAAATAAAATAAATAAATAATGCTGGACAAGTTAACACAACATTATCTAGCCCCAAGCTAAGCCAGACCTTGTGTTATGGGTACTAGATAACTGATATACTTAATATAATACATTACATAGATAGATATTTTTTATTATACATAGAAAATACCCAGAACACCCTGAACAAATATCTGCGATCGCACAAACATTTGTTCCGAGGCGGGAATCGAACCCGCAACCTCCTTATTTTCCTAAGGTAACCACTTTTATTTCAGCTAATCTGTCTGCTGGTTCTTCTATCCTAATGTGTGTAGAAACAGCCGTATTCTAGCTAGCAAACACATAATTATGTGACATCCTGTAGTTATTGCATTCATTTCACATAATTATAACTTTTCCGAATATAGCTCAAACAAGCTCAACTTTATTATTTTGCTCTATGTCGGTAACAGTACAGAAATAATTAATAATTAAAAACAACAAATATTCGGTCGAGTTGGAATCTGCTACTATCTGGATATCATCAATGCAATGAAATCCTTCGTACGTCGTGTCAATGGTTCTTTCCTGGTTATTGAAAAGGAGCCTCCTTGAGCCGCAATTTATACTGCCAACACACTGGTTCTTTCGCAATCGGACATAATAAAACATTCCTATCTATACGAGTACTTTTAATAAAACATCTTCCTTGCACTCGTTTCATAGAAAGCACTTGACACCAAAATCTTCTCATAAAATCTATACTCAGAGTAAATTTAGACCGACCAAGAATCAAACTTTGATCCAAAAATAACTCAAACATCAATCTCTAGTAATCGATTCGGGTCTTTTGATCCGATCGATTTCTCGTTAGATGCACAACGATTTTTAGCCGAGTACTTTATCTCGGGATGTTTATTACTGAAACGTAAATAAATAAATAAATAAATAAATAAGGCTGGACAAATTCACACAACATTATCTAGCCCCAAGCTAAGCCAGAGCTTTTGTTATGGGTACTAGATAACTGATATACTTAATATAATACATTACATAGATAGATATTTTTATTATGCATAGAAAACACCCAGAACACCCTGAACAAATATCTGCAGAACGCACAAATATTTGTTCCGAGGCGGGAATCGAACCCGCAACCTCCTGCGTCGCAGGCGAACCATCGCCAGCCGCGCCACAGAGGTCGTCAAAAAAGAAGTAAATAAAGAGTTTGATGCCCTTGAAAATAAATAATTATCTATTTATTATTATTATGAGCCTGTGGTGTCCCACTGCAGGACAAAGGCCTCCCTTCCTTCCTTCCATTCGTCTCTATTGTTGGCTATTCGGGACCAATCCTTCAAGTAGGAGTCTAGCTCATCCCGCCATCTCCGTCTGGGCCTTCCACGTGGCCGTCGTCTGTTTGGGATCCAATCTGTCGTGGTGTTTGCCCATAGTTCTTCTGGCATACGGCACACATGTCCAGCCCAGTCCCACTTAAGTTTAGCAGCTTTTTGAGCGACGTCAGCTATCTGTGTTTGGGAGCGTATTCTCGAGTTCCTTATTCGGTCCGTGAGTTTCACTCCTAGGATACTACGCTCCATACATATCCATATACATATATTAAAATGAACCGTGAATTAATACTGTGTGTCCGGCCTCAGAATATACCCCTCCGTCTCCTCCCGTGGATGTCGTAAAAGCCGACTAAGGGATTACCCGGACTTGTTAGTAAGTTACTGGAAGAAAGTGTTAACCAAGTAAACCGTGAGAAGCAATAAATAATAAAATAAATAAATAAAATAAATAATGCTGGACAGTTCACACAAAATTATCTAGCCCCAAGCTAAGCAGAGCTTGTGTTATGGGTACTAGATAACTGATATACTTAATACAATATGTTACATAGATAGATATTTTTTATTATACATAGAAAATACCCAGAACACCCTGAACAAATATCTGCGATCGCACAAATATTTGTTCCGAGGCGGGAATCGAACCCGCAACCTCCTGCGTCCCAGGCCAAGCTTCGCCCGCCGCGCCACAGAGGTCGGCAATGGCAGCGATGAGCTCACCACTTGTCACGTCTATATTCCCATGATGGTGCAACCCACGGTGAAACGAGGCCCATTGAGCTCTGCCTGGAAAAAGGCGTGGATCTATGTATGTATAAAAATGAATCCCTATTTCCCTTGGTCACGCTGCACGGTGCACCAAATTAGATATTTATTTTTTTGTTTTCGTTATTGTCAGGACGTAATTTTACAGCGTATAGGTTTGTAATTTGGAACCACTCGGATTAACGAAAACCGAATTGTGAGTCGAAATGACGTTTTTGTTTGCAGAAAATGATAAGCGCCCCTAGCGGACTTGTTGAGAAACATATATCGGCTTGCAAATCGATAGTCGGGATACTGAATGCAAAACTTAGACAAACCGCCGTCTAGACAAGGTTCAAAATGTTAGATCTAATCGATTCAGCTCCATTATTATGTCGTTTAACGTTCATAAAACTGTGACATTAGCCGCATGTGGAGCGCACCGTGAGTGAAGCTTTTCACCCCACAGGTTCTTATAAAACAATCACGACAAAATTCTTTTTGGAAACCTGATCTCAGGATAACCAGGAGATGACCGGTGTCCGGTGAACGAGACAATGCGTTTCAACGAGGAGATAGCCTCTGTCCATTTTACCCACACAATTCCTCATAACTGCACTTTAAATATTATTCCCAGCTTTATTGAGCTTTGTCGATAAAATACCTCGCATATCTCACAAATAATTCATAGGTCGCATTTACACTAAAAGCTGATTATTGTCGACTCATCATCATCATCCACAGCCTGACTTCACCCACTGCTGAGTATAGGCCTCTCTTTGCCTGTGCCATTACTTACGGTCCCGTGCCAGTATCATCCAGGTACGGCCCGCGACGCATGCGATATCGTCTGCCCATCTCGCTGATGGACGACCAACGTTTCTGTACCCAGTTCTTGGGCGCCATTCAGTTAGCGCCTTACTCCACCTATCGTCACCTCGTCTTGCCATGTGTCCTGCCGAACTCCATTTTAGTTCTGTTATATAATCCCAACATCTTTGAGCTTTGTTCAACTTCGTATCTCGACGTTGGGAACACGGTCTATAAGCTTGATGCCGAGTATGGCGCGTTCCATAGCTTTATGTGCAACTCTCATCCGTTACACAGGCTTTTCACAGCATTGCCGACTAATGATGCTTAACTAAAGGACCATTTACACACGAGCCATCCCACTAAGTCAAGCCATCGTTTTCTATTAATCAAATCCCTGTATTCAATTATAAAGGTATTAAATTCACTGGCTCAATGTCCTGGTTTAGTGGGTTGTCTCAATAATTGGCGTCGTGTAAATGATCCATTAGAAAGCAGGCACCAGCCACCTATCAAACTGGTAATCGCTTTCAATTACCAGTTCGCAGTGCATTGCAATGTATGTTTAAAATAATTATATTCTTGAAAAGAAGCTAAACTATGCAGCGCAATGTACTGCAAACTGGAAATCGAAAACTTTTACCAGATTGGTAGCCAGTTCTGTTCAGTAGCACCTAGCATTTATATACTTCAGCATGCCAAACTGTGCGCTTCTAAGCCACTGACCAAGCAAAGCTCCTGCCTGTGTAGCTTGGGCCTTAGATAGATAGATTAACACTTTATTTATAGAAAGAATAATACTACTAATACAAGGTATGTACAAAATACATATGAAACAATTGTGCTACCTGGAGACCGCTGCTAGTGATCTAAAGGTAGCTCAACTGATCCAAATCACTACCAGACGGAAGCGTCCCTAAGATGCTGGCTGCATTTATTGAGTACCACACAGAAACAACACAAAAAATAATAATAATAACATACAAAAACAGGTAAAACAATGGGCGGCCTTATCGCTGACAGCGATCTCTTCCAGGCAACCTTTGGATGGAACACGCAGTAAAACAGGTAGCAGGTTACCTTAGTGCAGGTAAACGGCAGTAAGTCGGTAACCAGCTTCTTATGTGAAGGTATAAATCCATCGGCCGCTCGCGTGCCCTATTTATAGTAGCAAAATTATAATCTCAGGTCAACATGGCGCCACAATTCCTGTTATTAATTATGTACAATTGTAGAATGTATTTTTGCGATAAAGGGTTATCAACAGGTTAGGTTTTATCGAAACGTTTTGTAAGCGGCATAGTCATTCTAATTTTTAACCTCAATCAAGTTTGAGGCTTTTGTGTGTTTGTCCGTCTGTATATGTCTGTGGTCTTAGCTCCAGAGCAGTGGCTCTGATTTCAATGAGGCTTCTTTGTATAAAAGCTGGTGTTTGCGAGGTGGTTCTTAGTTATGTTCGGAGGAAAATCGTGCAGCCGTTTAAAAAAAAAACCTGTATATCTAGACAACCTCTTCACCGATTTTGCTCATATTCAAAATTCGCGTTTAGAATGGGGAGCCATAGGCAAAACTAATCTCAGATGGCGCCACCATCGCTGGTGCTTGTCATTTAGTGGTCTTGTCTTTTTCTCATCAGAAGGGAAACGGTGTGTACCTTTATTTTTACACTGAATTGCATTACACAGAGGCATGTTTTATACCAGACTATTATTTAATGTTTATTTACAAAAATTATCCATTGATATTTGACACTTTTGACAGTTTTTTTTTAAACTTTGATATACCTTTGTTTTGCTACGAAACAGCACCAGCGATTATGCGCCACCTAGCGTGATAAATAAGCAGTGTGTCTCCCCATTGACTGTCGAGTATTATCAAAATCAATATTATACCAAATATTACCAAAATTAATTAAAATATTAATTAAAATTAAAATAAATAAATTAAAATAAAAATATTACCAAAATACTAACAAATATTATCAAAATCGGCCTATCAAAATCTCCTAACAAAAATCGCCGCCAAGTTTCACGCAGATCTGTTGTAAAACACGACCTGTAGAGGAGTACCAACAAACTGACAGAGAAAAGCAAATTGAACCTGAAGCAGAGACGCTTCGCTCGCTCAGTCAAATTAAACAGTTCCTACAATTAACAGTCTCCGTGGGTTCTCCATATATCGTGGTCGAGTTAAATATATTTAAATTTTGAAGTCTTATGTGCTCAAGATATATACAGGTACAAAATAAAAACGTAGTCTCCAGATTGATTAGCGGTTGATTGAGTTATAAATAGATTATTAGAAAAAATCTCATAAATCCCTGTCACCATTCCCTCCAAATCGTTAAACTGTCAATCTTTTTACGCTTTAAAATCGTGTGAACGCACACAGTCCGGGCTCTCATGTAAATTGTTAACCCATTTACAATTTCATACAGGGTGTCTCTAAAATAAAAAGCATCAATTTGTAGCACTGAAAATGCCCATGGCCCAACCGAATCACTAGACGTCCATTCATCTATTTTCCGCGATTTTCTATGCACTTAGAACAATTTTGGTTATTTTTATACAATATCTACAAAAACAAAGAATAAGTTGCAATATAACAGATCGATACATAAATATAAATAAAAACCGGCAAAGTGTGAGTCGGACTCGCGCCCGAAGGGTTCCTTACTTTTATCTATAAAAACGGCAAAAAAAAACACGTTAGTTATAATGCCCCCTTAAATATTTTGTTTTATTCTGTTTTTTAGTATTTGTTGTTATAGCGGCAACTGCGAACTCCATGGTACCACTATACCCAGACCCAGACCCGGAACATATATTTGCAGATCATACAAACATTTGTCCGGCAGCGAGAATCGAACCAGCAACTACTCGCATCTCAGCCAGCTACTCACCCGAGGCACTACAGAGGTCATCAGACGAGGTTATGACAAGTATTTTTATGAAGAATTGACATTGATAGATCAGTAGCGCTTGATACTATTTACTGAGTCACCCTGTATGCCTTGAACCCACTTGGGACCAGTCAGGCAGTGATTGACAGGTGACCGGTCTGTCATCGCCATGTTTAATTCATTCCTTCATTAAAAAGACTGAACTGCACGGTTGATTAATTTAACGTGATTTTAAATTCGATAATTTTAATCCTGTTAAAATATTTTTTTGGTAGGTTTGGTTTAATGTGATGCTTATGAAGTAAATAAGCGCTTTTTCTCACTTACTGACTACATAGCACAGTGCCTACCTATAAACACAAATCCATTGGCGCTCAAATCCATATGTTCGCCTATAGTCAGCAATGCCTTGACCAATTCGGCCATGGATCACGCTAACGCTACGGAATTTTCGGGTTCAAACTTTCGGTTCACATTTAATCGAATAATTTGTATTAATTAATAGAATCAAAGGTATAAAACGATTGAGACATAAACAAAACTAGGCAGTAGTAAAATATTCATCAAGCCAATTAAATCGCCTATTCAGTTAAGTGGCAGTCTAGTGGCCATCGCTCCCACACTAATTAATTAATCTTAATCATCGCATGACAATGTTCAAACTGCCTATGGACCTAGGAAATGCGTCATTCTGAACGTAAATGCTCTATCTCTGTCATCATCATCATCAGCCTGTAAAAGTCAGCTTTGAAAGAAGAAACAATAAATATTAATTTGTATCCATAAACACCTTGAAACAATGTAATTAATGATTTAGAAAACTATGAAGTAGGTACCCAGGTACTTACTAATAAAATTATGAATATGACTATGGCAGAAGTAAACATAAGTATAAGTAAATTACTACTAGGAAAGAATGATTTAAGATTGGTGGAGAAAGAGTGGAACAAGTAAAAAAGTTTGTATATTTGGGAACTCAATAGATGGCAAGCATGGAAATGATATGAAAGGGCGAGTAAATGCTGGAAACCAAGCACTTCATGCCTTTATGAGCAGCCGAACGTGCCCAAGGCACGACTGGCTTTAGAAGGGTGTTAGTACCGACACTAATTTATGGTTTCTAATGTTGGGTATCTATGTAAAAAAAATAAGTTAGTTTTGTTTTTCTATTCATCAGCTTCTCCTTGTTCTCGAGGCACCACACAGGCGCTTCCCACCTAGTAGTGAGAAGGAACATCAAACAAAGCGCGCGCCGTGTTTGTTACCTGATTACTTTAGGTTTGGTCGCGTTGGTATATTTAGTTTATAAGACGATTCAAAATGATCCCTGTAATTTAAATGAATACAATAGGTTGGTAGGTTCTTTAAGAATTGCATTTGTGAAATTAAAATTTGGATTGGTGGATGACACACTTGTGTATGACCCCGCGCGATCCCCATTGGCTACTTTGACTTTGACAAATTAACTTATCTATAACAATGAATTAACAACCTTCACGTGTCAGCGTTCATTGTACCTTTCACTTTAGGTATTGTTGCCAAATTGTAATTATCTAATCGTTATCTTAAATCTAAATAGAGCGAGCCGCCGTCTGTCGGCTTGTGTTCTATGATTACTTATTTTTTTGCGAGGCAATTAGTAACTGCCTCTCTATCTGTATAACGCACATAATCTTCATCATCAGTTATAAGGTTAATTTCCTATATATAATGTACACTATCTTGAGCTTTCTGTTTTTCCTGTTAAAACAATTTTTTGTTATTATTCATTTATTTTGTGATCATGTACTTACATATTTATTTGTGAATGAGTGTTACAGAACCATTAATTCACTAAATATTAGATTCTTATTCACTAAATAGTGTTTCTAGAAATAAATATACAAACATACGAACTGGCTCTTATCTGGCTCAAAGCATTAGTATTGCCATTCAGCGTGAAAAAAAACATACTATTTGATAAAATAAAGATGAATTTTACACGGTCTATTCTATCATTCATCTCTATAATAATTGTAATAAGAATGGATAAAATAAGGAATAAGTCTATAACAGGAAGTTTGAAAATTGCACCAAGTCACAGAAAAATTAAAAAGAAATCGTTTAGCTTGGTATGGGCATGTAATGAGAAGGGATGCAACGCGTGTGATTAAGAAAGTTATGAATATTAATGTTAGTGGATGGAAGGGAAGAGGAAGACCTAAGAAAAGATGGATGGATTGCATGAGAGATGATATAAATGAGAAGGGAGTGAATGATGAGGTGATGGCTGAATGGGGAGAGTGGAAGAAAAAGACGTACTGCGCCGAACCCAAGTTAATTGGGAGAAGGGCAAGAAAATGATGATGATCTCTGTAATAATTGGAAAAAGGAAGTCACGGGGTCCGGTAGCAGTCGATGTTTGAATGGGCGAAAAAAAACTTACCTTCTTGCACTCCTTCTCACCATCGAAATGTTCAAGCTAGCTTCTATACTAGAAAGTACTATAGTAGTAGTATATTTATGTCAATACCTACCTAATAAAAGCAATCACTTATCGTGTTACTAACAAACGCAGAACATCCTTCGAATATTACACCGTGTTTTGTCTCATTCAATCTAATTTGAAGCTGCTTGTCAATAAAAAAGACAAAACACTGTGTAAAAACAAAGTATAATATAACTCGCGTTTTATAATATCACGGTTAAGATATTGTAACAAATAACAACATTAACGTAATAAAGTACATTTTAATACCTCTAGATATATCCTAATCAATTTTAATTAAGTCAATAATCAATGCTGCAACCGAAATAATAACTTGTCAGGTTTAACGATCTACTAGCTTTAAAAGGGTTAATATTGTAACACATAGGTACCAATGTGCCACTAGGTATCCAGGTATATACAACACATGCGCTGATCTTATATGGGCTAACTAGCAAGAAACGTCCAACAAAGTGGGTAGATAAGTACTTAATAATATTATACGTTTCAACTCAGACCGTAATGAATTAAACTAATGATTGCAATGTCGGAGCTTATAATTTTACCTACCTTTCGGGGAAAATGGCGTGTGTCTGTGTATTTACGTATGTATTATAAGAACTTATTGGTTTATGTGTAAGCATAGTAAATCCCTGACAAAGTAAAGATAATTTGACGACCTCTGTGGCGCGGCGGGCGAAGCTTGGGCTGCGACGCAAGAGGTTGCGGGTTCGATTCCCGCCTCGGAACAAATATTTGTGCGATCGCAGATATTTGTTCAAGGTGTTCTGGGTATTTTCTATGTATAATAAAAAATATCTATCTGTGTAATATATTGTATTAAGTATATCAGTTATCTAGTACCCATAACACAAGCTCTGCTTAGTTTGGGGCTGGATAATGTTGTGTGAAAAAAAAAAAAAAAAAAAAAAAAAAAAAAAAAATTGATATCGAATGGAAGAGGTACAAATTCTACTATTCTTCTTTCTATTCTATTTGTAGTGGGAACTTCAATTTTATATACCTACCATCTATGTTTTTACTACTTATACCTACATTCTAATCAAATAAATAATTCATTCATGCATTCATTTTGTTATTTTACAGAAAGCAAATGTTAATAACTAAGTTAGTTATTAACATTTACAGCTTAGCTTACTTTATATTATAACAGCCAAAGAAAAAAAAACACACAAAAAAAACAACTACAAAAAAAAAAAACAAAAAAAAAAACAAAAAAAAACTAAAAAAAAACTAAACACTAACTAAATACTACATCGTAATTTGAAAGAAAGAAAGAAAGAAAGAAAGAAACGTTTATTTATGACTAAACAATCAAAGACACACACATGCAACACGCAAACATCATAAAATAAAAAACTAAAACAAAAAAAATTACACAGATATAAAAAATAAGGCAATTTGTGTGTGTGCCTGACGTAAGCCACAAAAGGGTCCTCAACTCAGCGTTTGCTGAATATAGTTAATTGTGTAGCGCAGTGTCTTTCAACCTTTTTCATGATGCGACCCCCCGGTATGACAAAATATTTCGCGAGTCCCCGACCCTTCGCTTTTTTATCATGTAAATAAACCCGGAATTTACAACTGAGGCTTTGAAGTGTTCGATTCCATTTGCCACCTCGTACTTATGCGAGTTGACATTTTCATCGATGGCCCAAATAAAAAGTAAGCAAAGAAATCGCTTCAATTAGCAAATACAGATCCACGATGGGAGAAATTGGTTAATCAAAAACAAGCACAACCTTCGCATTAACATGAGTCTTAGGATTTTACTTTTTGTTAATTTGTTTGTTTTTTTCTAAAGTTCTCTCGACCTCAGGCGACCCCCCACAGAAGATTCGCGACACACTGTAGCGCTTATTGTTGGTTCCGTAAACGTGACCGCTTTTCTAGAAGCTTCGCGACACACTGTAGCGCTTATTGTTGGTTCCGTAAACGTGACCGCTTTTCTTCTATAACTCGAAATTATTTCATCAGATCTCGAAATAACTTCAACTGGTCATCAAAAAACACATTACTCAAACAGAATAAAATATCTACTTAATCCATTTCTTAGCTTTGCAAATCCACATTATCTAATCGTCTAGACAATGAGAGAGAATCAGATAATTATTTCTCTTGCTCGAGGCCCCTCGTGGTTTATTTGAAGGCTGTGACGGCTGTACGTCTGATGAGGTTTTATTGTTGCTCGTTTTGCCCCACGGCTGGGTTTGGGAAATTAAATTCTGATGCATTGAGTAATTGGATTAAATATTATTTGCACGACTTCTCATGGGTTTCTATGATAGCTAACAAAAACGCAGAGCGGCAAAAACTGCGTGATTTAGACGCACTGTGAAAACAACTACAAAACACATCTACATCTTTACATCTTTAATTATGTTTTGTTGTGCCTATTCTAAGTGAAATAAACTTATATTTATCTTTAACTTATACCTACGTGCTGCAGAAAGCTAGAGAGAAGAAGTCGAAAGCTTCACTTAGAAATGTTCTTTATGATATATCAAGGTATCCAGACAGGCTTTTCATTTTCGAATTAAAAAAAAAGTAGTTCAATTTGACTCGATAGATGGCGCTGACGTATGCTTATCAAAATCAACAAATGCATTGTCTGTGCTTTTGTGTGATAGCAACAAAATACCACGAAAATATATCACTACGTTGTTGACTTTGACATTTCATTTTATTTTGAAAGCTAGGTTCAAAGCATCTTCATATATTAGCACGTGATTTGAAACGTCCGTTTAAACCCCTAATTATAAAATCGTTGAGTGACTGATTGGTTATCAAAACACAGTCTAAGCCATAAGTCCTAGAGACTTGACGGTCCTTTTCTGGTCTAAGGGAGCACTAATAAATTTAACGTAGCATTAAATTTAAAATCAAATCAATCAATCTATCGAAGAGTTGTGTTTTTATGGAAGTCAAAGGCATTCCACTATTGATAAAGAATCTTACTTATGTCATAAACGCGAACGTTTGGATGTTTAGATATTTTGTTGGTTTGTTACCCAAAGTAACGACCGAACCGATTTCGATGAAATTTGGTACACAAACCTGGTTTGAGACGGGCTACTTTTCATCTCGGTATAAGGCGAGCGTAGCTGCGGGCTTACGCTAGTTTGTGATAAAGATTTATTTGGTGCCTTTTTAACTAATAGCACTTCCTAAAACTGGTCAAAGTATTTCATTGATATAGTCATCGTGACTCTAATGATGTCTCAAGTGTTTTTCTACCTCAAGTTCTTTCTCAATCAGTGAGAGGTTTATTGCGTAACTACCTATGTTTGCTAAACAGCATCACAATTTCGATTTCATTTGATTCAAGTGTGAGAATTTTGGGTTGAAGTGACTATGGGCTGGCCATATAATTATAACAGACAATCGCGAGGAATTAAAGAATCTCGTGTCGCGAAATGAAAGATGCAATGTAGGACACCCACCATTGTATAGACCATCATGACATTGTAATCGTAGCAGGAAGGCGGTGGATGGAGGCAGCTCGTAGTGGATGTCCTGCAGTGGCCGTCAACTAGCTGATATCTCTCTTTCATTTACAATTGTGTCGTCAGAATACTTAAATAAGTAAAGTAAATAAAGCGATAGGTAGAACATTAATTATATAACGCTATTAATAACAATTATTTACACCACATTAATTAAAATACTGATAAAGATGTAAAATAATAAATGGATATGTTAAGGCCATTCTCTTATCAAACATTACCCTGTAACTGGTAGCAATGAATTATGCATATATGTGAAATCAAATCTAGCAGGATTTATTTGCAATGAATCCAAGTTTCTTATGAAGCATTTCTTTTGTTACAGGTATGTTTCTCGTCTATTTTGGTAACACCAGAGGGCTGCTAATGAAAAATATACATACAAGTTTTACAAAGGGAAGCAAAAGGTAAAAAAAAGATGAGTATATGTATACCTAAACTTAATCAAATATAATCAATAATCCTAGACCCAAAATTGTACCTTGAAGGACACCTCAGCTGTTGGAAATTGTTATGAGTACCTTAGTTATCAATATTGCTTAAACTTTTTCATTGAAATGATAATGCCTAAAAAATAATGTTAAAACACATAGGTAATGGTATTGTCATAACAATGAAATCTATCGATACACAATCGAAAGCTATTAGTAAATCAAGAACCTGATAACTTGATTAGCTCTTATACGATTTATCCCGTAAAACAACAACACAGGAACTGTATTAGAAATCTTAATTACTTCCACACCTTTAAAATTCAGTACAAAGTTAAGACAGTCAAGTTGTAAAGGAAACCATAACCATTATCGCCCGTGCTAAGCACCTTAGGGAGAAATTGAGAAACGCATAAAATCCAGATGAAATCACTCTGTCAATCACACACTGGTTGTTAACTGTAATAATTGAGTTAAGATGTACATTAAGCTGCAGCAATGTATTTGGATTTAGAAGTAAAGAAATATAGTCGATGATTTGGCATGGCTGTTAGTATAAACATAGCTGTCCAGACAAGACTGATGGACATAGAAATGTGAACGACAAACCAGATTTTCACAAAGTAATAGCATTTGTGAGAACAGCTAATAGATAAATGGAGATAGCAAGTATTGAGCTCATACAAGTTGAAACGTTTAACCATAATTATTCTATTAAACTAGATATGTCATGTTTCTTATAGATGATAAAATAAGTAGCAGGACGTACAATTCAAACATTTCAATTTGTGTTTTAACTCTATTATCCACATGCGCAAATACCTTAACATACTTATTATCTTTATTTTAAGAACCTCTAGGTATTTGTTTTCTTCTACTAGTATCAACATTGCGTAGATTATCTGAATCTTTAATTTCAGTATCTCTAGCTTCTATATCAGTTCATATAAGGTTGATTATGGCGTCATTCGTAGTAAGTGTGCTTATTTTTTATTTAAATTGCATGCCGACATGGTCCGTAGACTGCACGACGCGTAGATGTTGTGGTTTTTGCAACTGGTCGTCGATGTAGTGAGGGGATATGCTGCTACAGATAGTTATCGATAAAACCTAAGACCTAGAAAGCAAGGTCGAGTAATTTAATCTTTTAGTATGATGCTGTAGAGCACGTACGGTATACTTCTCGCTTGTGAGATGTAAATAGTGATGTGACACG
Organism: Operophtera brumata; assembly: GCA_932527175.1. Lineage (NCBI taxonomy): Eukaryota > Metazoa > Arthropoda > Insecta > Lepidoptera > Geometridae > Operophtera > Operophtera brumata. Next base: position 5,455,101 of record OW052229.1, read on the forward strand.
TAACACGTAGCACAAGTCACGACGACTAAGAATATCTACTCCTATAAATATTCTAGAATGCAAAATCGTGTACAAGGAATTCGTTTTATGATTAAAAAAGTAACAGGTAAATATTGGTTATAGGTATAGGTTTTTCTTGTTATGTTTTTTCCACACTTATGGGAAATTCTAACATTTTATAATTAACCTTTAACGCATCTTCGTATCATGAAGACAGTTGCGGATTCGAGTCCCGCGTGGTTGGTAATTTTTGAGATATTGTAGAAATCTTAGGTATTTTAAGTTTTTTTCACAAACTTTAATGCTTCCTAGGATAAGTGGGACACTAGTTAACCCTACCTTACCTACATATATACATAGACACACGGCCTTCCCCCGAAAGGCTAGGCACAGCCACAATATGTGCCTTTTCACACAATCGTGGGAATATATTCGTGACCAATGGTGAGCTCATCGCCGCCATTGCATTCGCACGACCAACTACGCTAACGCTTTCTTTCAGCAATATCACATTCCTAAATAAGCCAGTAGACGGTCAAAACCAACGAAAAAAGCCTAACAAAAAACCAATCCTACCAATATCAAAGTGAAATCTTGTTCTTTGTGGAAATTAAAAGAATAAAAAATGTTTTAGTCACAAAATAATATTTATTATATATTTTTTTTATTTTTTTTTTGTTTTAGTCACAGTTTAAACTAAGAGAAAACATAGATTAAGTGTCAGTTGTATGTTGGTTGTGTTTTGTGTTGTGAATCATATAAATATTGTTATTAACACACACCTGTTTTTCAAAGGCCCATGTACAGCCGCCATTTATCAAGCTATTATTTGTCGAATCCATCTGTACTGTACAAAAACAAATTGAACCGACTTGAAAAAATGGACTAAAACCTTAATCATTTTGGTTTAAATTCCCAATTTCTTGTAAATTATTAAAACTCAAGGTACAGCCTGAAAATAAACCTCATCATCTATTTTCCGATCCAATCTCGGGGATTAATTAAAGAGATTAACCTCGGCCGGGAGACAATTCATAATCTTGGCTGCTTTGGTTTCCATTTTCCTCAAGAAAATTACGAGTAGGCACCTACTCGTAATTTTCATTAGACATTACAGTTTCTCAGGTTGTTTTTGTAGATAAATAGATAGATTAACTCTTTATTGATCACCACACAGAAATAATACAAAAATAATAATAACATATTCAAAAACAGGCAAAACAATGGGTGGCCTTTGTATGTTTCGTTTTTTGTTGGCTATTTTTATAAATAATATATTTTCTATAAATAATGTGTCATATGACCTCCGGAAAAAACTTCCAAAGCCATTGACATTGATTACATAGACTTACCTACTTACTTTTAACTTTACTTTTTTTTTTTTTAACTTTTTACTTTTTACCAGATAGGGTTGGCCTCGTCAATTGGCTTCTTTTCACCGTGGGTCGCACGCACTATCGTGGGAATAAAGACGTGACAAGTAGTGAGCTCATCGCCACCATTGCTTCGCATGACTGACTCCGCTAACGCTTTCTTCCAGTAATAACAGCATGCCAGGAAAAATCTAATATAACGAATCTTACTAACAAGTTCGGTTGCTATGAACAGTGCATTACCTTTTTTTTTTTTTTGATACTACTGAATGACGGTACAAGCAGATGGCCTACCTGATGATAAGCGGTAACCTCTGCCTATGAACAGTGCATTACCTCATAGGTCACGTCCACCTAGGACGCGCCCTATGTGGCATTTGCACTGCGTCCGCCAGCCTGAGACATAAAGATGAAAAGACTCATGTGCCTGTAATTCCTTCAAACCGGAACATAGCAATGCGAGCACTACTGCTTTGCGGCAGAAATAGGTATTGTGGTAGTACTTTCCCGGACGAACTCTTTCACAAAGAAGCTCTACTACTACTAAAATCTACTACTACTATCTAGGTATATTATGACTATGACCTGATATGGAGACGAAAACGAGACGATCTCAGGACAGTTGACAATCTAACCGGTTGATACAAAATACATATAAAACAGTTGTGCTACCTGAAGACCGCTGCAAGCGATCTAATGGTAGCTCAACTGATCCAAATCACTACCAGACGGAAGCGTCCCTAAGATGCTGGCTGCATTGCCACGCTGAATGGCAATAACTTGATAATGGCAACCGGTTGACATACAACTTTTTTAGCAATAACGCATTCAACTAATATTACTAGCAATAACGCGACGTGTTATCTATTAATATTGTTAATTTCGTCTCTGCTAGGTACTTGTTTAAAAATCCAAGACTCGAAAGTCTCATAAAAACGTTGGTACCTAATTCAATAAATCATTACACAGATATATTTTAATACTATCTGTTCTGTTTTATGAAGTTCTTTTCTTCGCAGAAACAGCTTTAATTAAGCTTCAACATAATAATTAAGTTAATTTAATTCCAAACACGTGCTTCTCAAAATAGCAAAAAGCGTTCAACACGCAGCTCGCGTAACAAGCAATTTATTTTAATTTATCTGACACTAGAGATGTATTAGTTAGAAAGTACGAATTAATGAGTACTTCAATTAATTAAAAGTCCATGACTTAGCAATAGTAAACAAAACAGGACAATGATTGTAAAAGTAGAGACGATTTGGCTGTTTAATATCAATGATAAGAAAGATAGCGATGGCGCCGATTTTGTTTGGAATAATTCTGGCTAGACAGATGGGTCTACGGTTAGTATTCCATTTTACGGCGATGCGATTGAAACCGCCACTCCTTCCAGACATCACGGTCTTGAGCTATGTTTGCCTAGTGAGCCAGAAACTAATTCATCTCGCCATCTCCATTTTGGTGCCTTCTCGCTGGGTCAGGACGCCACTCGGTGGCTACCTTCGCCCACAGCTCGCTTGGCATGCGGCTGACGTGACCAGCCGAATCCCACTTCAGCTTAGCGGATTCGAAGCTACATCCACAATTTAGGATTGTGAGCGCAACGCAGTGTTTCGTATCCATGAGCCTCACACCCAGGATGCTGCGCTCTATCGCACGCTGGCAGAACTTGAGTTTAGACTTCGAAGCCGCGTCAAGGACCAAGTTTGCGCAACCATATGTCTAAAGTCAAAATCAAAAATATTTTATTAATTGAAATCCCAAGGATCGTTTTGAATTTAATAAAACTACATTGACTCCTGTTCCAACGCGACCAAACCTAGAAGAATCAGTCAACAAACATGGCTTGGCTTTATTTGATGATCCTTCTTACTAGGTGGAAAGCGCTTGTGTGGTAAGTAGTAACTAGTCAAGATGAAAAGAGAATCCGCATTTAATTTATAAGGTCGCATGATGTCGGTGGATGCGAGAGGCTCAAGACCAGTGACCTTCTACCAGTCTGATAGTGATGACGGGTCCAAGAAACTAACAATTACTAAGTGTAAGTGTTCACGTAAAGACTACGTTTAACGTGTCCTTGAATATATGAGGTACTTTCTACTTTTATGTGTTTGGAATACAGAAAATGCACTTGGGAAATTACTTATGGAACGTAAAGACCCAGGTTATAGCATAGTTAGTATGTAAAGACGGGTTATTTAGAATTTTATGGCATTTTAAGCGGAAGGTGTTGAATTTCAAATACATAAGTGAAAATCTATTAATAAATAATAAATAATAATGTTTGCGTCTCGTGTAACTGTATAAAATAACATGGTTTGCCGAGTCTCCCGTTTTTAAGGTATAAGATTTGTCCTGGCTGCTAGCTTATTATGGAATGTATTATTACTGGAAGAAAGCGTTAGTTGTGTCAGTCGTGGGAAGCAATGGCGGCGATGAGCTCACCACTTGTCACGTCTATATTCCACGATGGTGCAACCCACTGTGAAAAGCGGCCCATTGAGGCTCTGCCTAGCCCTTCGGGGAAAAAGGCGTGTGTCTATGTATGTTTGTATGTATGTTTGCCGAGTCTCCCGTTTTTAAGGCGTAGATTTCATATTTCAATTGCAGTACTTTAATAGTAGATTATGCACTATGGGAATAAAGCAGTCTTACGTCGTGGGCGGCATATTGAACCCGGAGCGTAACGAGAGACTCTAAAGTTAACTCCTGAGCGTAGCGAAATAATTATATAGAGTCCTGAGTGAAGCGAGGGGTCAAGCTGCCCAAGACGAAGACAAGCCTTATTCCAGAGGAGCATACTCTACTTTTCACAGCTTATACAATAGACAATAAAAATTCACTGAAAATCACAGCACCAAACACTGTCTTTTGTTTCACATTTTTTTGTAAACGCATTTTTGTTCTTTTTTATTATATCTATTTATGGTATCCAGATAGATGTAAAACAAACCTCTATACAATGCCATATGGGCATAGAGTTTTTTACGAGTTTCCACACGAATTTGACGTTTCAATTTCAAATCACTTTATTCTCTAGGGAGTTTCATACAACTATATTATATCCCTTAAGAAATAATAATTTACTTTACGTTGTGGTGCATGATACGTAATTGGACATTGTCGAGCAGGTGGTGTGAAAAATCTTTTTTCTCCATAAACTTGAACGAAAAAACTTTAAATACCAATAGGTTAAGTTAGGTTAAGTATATCAGTTGTCTAGTACCCATAACACAAGCTTTGCTTAGCTTGGGGCTAGATAATGTTGTGTTTTTTTGTTTTTTTTTTTTATATTGATAGACCTTTGTTTGACCACGATCTCACCTGTTGGTAAGTGACGATGTGGCCGAAGATGGAGCACAAAGGTCTAGAAGGTGTGAACTGTCCAGCATTATTTATATATTTTAATTCCCCCATCATTGCATTCTATGGGCGATACTCGTTCAACAGTGGACTTCTAAAGATGATGATGGTGATTACGATCATACCAGTAAGCTTAGTACCTACTCTACTCTATAGCTAGCTTGATATTACTCTGGATAGCTCCCATAATTGTTTACGAGTGACCCCTGTGCGGTGTCAATGGGCAATTTGCATGAGCCCGCTCCAATAAAACGGACCGTGTGTAACGTGCCTCAGGATGCGCTGTTTACATGACGGTGTGAAATTCTAGAATTCATTTTATGCCAGTACTTAAAAGGCAGACAACAGCAAAATTCCGTCATTAACTAACTCAGTAAAGTTCAGGTAAGTTAAAAAGTGTCAGAATATAGCGCTTGTGCAACGAAAAGTGAACGAAAATCACGAAAAATAGTATACAAGTAGTAAGTAAGTAGTTTAGTAGTAGTAGAGCTTTTTTGTGAAAGAGTTCGTCCGGGGAAGTACTACCACCATACCTATTTCTGCCGCAAAGCGGTAGTGCTTGCATTGCTGTGTTCCGGTTTGAAGGGTAAGGGTGCCGGTGAAATTACAGGCACATGAGACTTTACATCTTTATGTCTCAGGGTGGCGGGCGCAGTGCAATGCCACATAGGGCGCGTCCTAGGTGGACGTGACCTATGAGGTAATGCACTGTTCATAGGCAGAGGTTACCAGCTTAACATCAGGTGGGCCATCAGCTTGATCCGACACTCAAGTAGTATAAAAAAAAAAAAAAAAAACAATTGCCACGTAATCGAAAATATATATCTACTATGCTCTCTAAAATAATTATTATTATCAATTACGTTGGTAGGTAATATATTCACGTTACAAGCGCATTTTTCAGGTAAGTTTACGATTTTATTTTACCGATAAAAAAAAAGTGTTTTTTTTATACTACTTGAATGACGGAACAAGCAGATGGCCCACCTGATGTTAAGCGGTAACCTCTGCCTATATATGAACAGTGCATTACCACATAGGTCACGTCCACCTAGGACGCACCCTATGTGGCATTCCACTGCGCTCGACACCCTGAGACATAAAGATGAAAAGTCTCATGTGCCTGTAATTTCGCCGGCAGCCTTACCCTTCAAACCCACCAAGCAAGAGGTGTTTTTGGCTCTGTCGTGCCCTCGGAAATATGAAAAAGATTACAAGTTTTTATTTGTCATCAACAGTGAAGATACATACATACATAAACACACGACTTTTTCCCCGAAAGGGTAGGCAGAGCCTCAATGGGCCTCTTTTCATAGTGGGCATCATCGTGGTATATAGACGAGAAAAGAAAAGTGGTGAGCTCATCGCCGCTATTGCCTCCCACGACTGACTCTGCTAGTGCTTTCTTCCAATAATAACACATTCCATTATAAGCTAGCAGTCAGGACAAATCTTATACCAACGAATCTTATCAATGAGTCTGGGTAATCCTTTAGTCGGCTTTTACGACATCCACGGGAGGAGACGGAGGGGTCTATTCTGAGGCCGTCTTACCTTTCAATTTATTTCATGTCGTTTATTGAAAATAATTTTCGTCCAGGTTCTTAGTTATTATTGAAATGACAATAGGCATTGAATCGACAGTCACGTTCCGTATTGGCTGTTAAAACTTATGAAAAGTATCTGTTCAATACGTGAGGAAAAGTTTCGGCCTAGTTGTTACAAGTTATAATAAGGTTTATTACTTGTAACAAAGTTGAAAATGGGATAATGTCAAGCCAGACTAGTAGTAGTAGAGCTTTTTTGTGAAAGAGTTCGTCCGGGGAAGTACTACCACCATACCTATTTCTGCCGCAAAGCAGTAGTGCTCGCGTTGCTGTGTTCCGGTTTGAAGGGTAAGGGTGCCGGTGAAATTACAGGCACATGAGACTTTTCATCCTTATGTCTCAGGGTGGCGGGCGCAGTGCAATGCGACATAGGGCGCGTCCTAGGTGGACGTGACCTATGAGGTAATGCACTGTTCATAGGCAGAGGTTACCGCTTAACATCAGGTGGGCCATCGGCTTGTTCCGTCATTCAGTAGTATAAAAAAAAAACAAAAAAAAAATTCTTTTCGTTACAGCTTAGTGGGCTAATACAAGGTTTTTGCAAAAGACTCTTTCGAAAATTCGTGCGTCTTGAATTTCCAATTGTTATGCGATTTTGATGTGTAACATCTTTCCCCTCGCTTTCCTGCAACCTGTGTGAGTGATTTCGTAAACAGGGACGAAATTATGTAAATAGGAAGGGATGGTATAGGTCATATTACCTCACCTAGGTCGCGTCCACCTAGGACGCGACCTATGAGGTAATGCACTGTTTATAGGCAGAGGTTACCGCTTAACATCAGGTGGGCCATCTGCTTGTTCCGCCATTCTAGTAGTATAAAAAAATAAAAAAATAAAAAAGGAAGCGCGAATTTTTCCGAGAGGTTGGTACTATCAGCCATGTTGCTTGATACCAAGGTGGTGATACGTCAGATGTCACACATCATATGCGAATCTTAGAGTTTTTTTTTTCTGGTGCCAAATAATCAAAGTATGCGACTACTGTGAGGCTCCCTATTTTTTTTTTGGTATACAAAAATCCGTGTAGTACACCAAATGCCCGTGTAGTTAGTTGCTTCATAAACTTCTAAGGCTTGAGGCGTTCCAAAAAGCCAGATAAAACAGGATTTGAAATTTATCTTAAATCCTGTTTTTTAACCTCTACCATTTTTCCATACACATATATTGTATGGAAAAATGGTAGAGGTTTTCAAAGTGGCCGTTTTCCAGTGTATCTATAACCGAAAACAAAAACCCGTGTACACCACTCGCTTGTTACATTTGTAGATTAGAGCCTCAGAACACTGGTTGTGGTTGTGTGACCCTGACGTTACGTTCGTGGGTTTGAATCTACGTTGTGCACCTGTGGATCCTAGGTGTACCTATATATAATTCTACTACGTCAAATTTAATGCAGCCTTATGATTTCCTAAATATAACATCACTGACCGATCACCGGACACCATTGCTTTAACTTTTATAAACCCAGAAACAGAATTATTCTATCAAGAAACAACTAACAACTACGAGTACTAGTCCTCTCCATCCTAAGGTTGTCTAGAAGAAATCGCTATAAGCGATAAGACTGCCCATTCTGCATTTTTGTTATTAAGTTATCTTTTATATTTCTGTGTGTTATTTGTGTACAATAAAGAGTTAATCTATCTATCTATCTATCTAACAGAAATTCTAAATTTACCAAGTTTATAATTATAGTTATAAGCAATTCCCATCCTCAACCATTACTAACCGAGGGAGTGAACTTTTCCCCATTGTCATACGGACCACGTTTGAACATGTCCGCATTCTATGCTAGTTTATCGCACCATCTGTTTTCACCGCACTAGCATCGATGAGGCTTATTTCCAAGAGCTCCGAAAAGCTATAAAGCCTCTATAAATATTGCAATCGAAATAAAAAAATCTTTCAACAATTTACAGATTCTCATGTGCAATTTTAATTTTTAATTAACTTAATTGTTAAGGAAATGTGCAGTGGAAGCGTGCTGGGCCCATAACCTGTTATAAATGATGTACGCGAGACTTTTGATTTATTTATAACAATATTTCACCTCAACTGTCAACTTCCTAAATAGCTCAACTGCCCAACTGTCATCTGGTTAAAAAGGACCCACTTCCAACACAAAAAAAAGCGCCTGACAGTTAGCATTCTGGCTGCGCCTGCGCACACATCTGAGACGATTTCACACAAGTATCTTTACATTAGGGGTTGACAAAGAGTAGAGATGGGTCACAGACAGAATAGTAGTTAGTAAATTCAAGTAAGTACCTACCTAAGAGTGAGAAAACACACCAGTGTCTTCAGATAATCAAGTCCGGAACATGCATGACAAAAATACTGGTTATAAAATGAATTTTGTGACTTGTGCATAAAAGATTTAATATATCCCTTCATCACAGTAGCTTATACCTTAACTGGGACTGAACATCTGCCAAAGGCGATTGTGTTTTACTTGCCAGTACAGAAATTTAAAAAACATTTGCCTCATTATTCTCTGAAAGACCGATAATATCGAAATACTCGATGTAACATGAAGGGCAAAACACGGAAGATACTTAGCCCCAAGTAATAGTCTGATCAAGTCTCGGAACACCTACATATTATATCGGTGAACAATACACTTCATCAGGCTTTTGACCGCTCCAAATGGATATTGACAATCACCAATATGCTGGGTCACAAGTCACAATCCTAAGGAGCAAGGTAATTTAAGATAGGTAGGATAGCTCTTTATTGAACACCACATGATACTACTATACAAAAAAATTGAATTTCATAATTAGGGCTGTATAATTGGCGGCCATATTGTTAACAGCGATCTTTATCAGGCAGAAGTTTAGAAAACTAGAACCATAAAAAAACGATGCATGCTAAATAAAGCAATCCGCATTTAGCTCACGTAGGCCGCTTTTATTTCGTGGTCACAGCCTTCGACCAAAGTAAAATTTACGTCGATGGTCACAGCAGCTAGCTGCCGTGTAAATATTATGACAGCGAACGATCCAAAATAGGTTTTGAATTGGAGCGCTTGGGACTAAGCCATCGACACGTAGTGCTGTCAAGGATATCGATAGTCTGGGACTCGTTATCATGACAATCGATATTTGACTTGCGAGGTATGAAATTGTTTCGCATATCGATTTCATCTGAAGTTCTGGAGTTTGCGTTTAGTAAATGTTTGGTATTTGAAACGATTACGTTGATAAATTGTTCCTTGTTGTTGCAAATTTTGAAGCTAACATTGTAGTTAGCTATAGCATCATTCATTTATCAATCATTTCTGTAGCATAAAGAAATGCTAGAGGAAAAAAAAAACTTACTCGTATTTATTTTTTCCGCCTGCCTATGAAGTACAATTAATACTGAATGGACCCCAAAGAACAGGAGACGTCCTTGTGGTAGACCAAAATGATGGGGAACGAATTTGACACTTAAAAAAACATTCGAATCTATAAATTTACGAGAATATTGCGCTGTTAACTTTTCAAATTTAATTTATTGTTTTGTTATTGTTTCCATGAATTGTTATTTTACAAGTAAATGCCCCGTTTATCTTATTAAATGTCTCGGAGAGAGGGTCCTTGGATTGATACGTCTATTTTTATATATGTCAGGATTGTAAATAAATCTTTGAAATACTTACTATCAGCCTGTTGAAGTCCACTGCTGGACATAGGCCGCCCCATGGAATGCTATGACGAACGACCTTGATCCACCTCCATCCACAGACTTCTGAACGACGATCACGGTCGATCTAGAGACCTTCCTACACTGCGTCAGTCAGTGAGTGAGTGAGTGCGTCAGGTTCATGAGATACAGCCTGGCCAGCCTGTTCTGCGAGCTATATGCTACTTCTACTACCTACTTCGTGTCACTGGTTCTGTCTTGGTCACCCTGCGTTAGGTCAAATACCAGCTTATTATTATTAATTGTAATACTCATAACTTAAAATAGAATCAACAATTGGAGCCGTTCTCTGTGATCACTCTGTAGAGGCAACCAAGATTGCAAAATAATTATTGTAGAGAGGAATGAATGAATGAAAATTAAAATGGATTGCTAGTTAATACAGGAATTTAAGAAGCTGATTCGAAGCCTTTTAAATTCCTGTCGTTAATAGGAACACTACATATTCACTGTGACTTAAATTTTAGGATTGCGTTGGTTTCAACCATCGAGCAACGCAGGCCTCCGTACCGGAGGTTTCAACTCAATCCTAATTTTTTGATTCCTACTTTTTTATTTATTTAATTTAATTTAATTTCACTCCTAAATATCTGTTCTTGTTTAAGAACAGATATTTAGGTAAAATGGGTTGAAACGATACAATACCTAAATGGGTAGAAAATTATTGGGCAGAATCAAGAAGCACTCCTATTTGATATCAATAGGGTAGGATACCTACTTACTGGAAGCTCGCACCTACCTTTAGACGGCCAAGTAGCCGCTAGCGCTTTTATAGTATATTCTCAGCTAACCGTACCTCTATCAGATAATCCTTATGACCTTTAGAAAGCTATTCAGCAATAAGGAGACAACGGGAGCCCTCACAAATCATCCACACATGAGATGGCTATCGGCTAACGACGTTCTGAGCAAGAAAATAAGGCTTTCTCGGAGTAGAATGATCAGCTTTAAAAAATAAGTTTGTCTTCTGTTAGTACTTACCTAGAAGAGTATAGTGGAGCTTCCTATGAAAGAGTTCGTACGGAAAAATACCTACCTAGTACTCGGTAGACGTCATAGGGCTCTATCGAAATCAAGTCCCTGGAAGGTAAGCAGAACCTACAACACATATTAAGTCTCGACTTAGTGTAGGTGTTTGAATATTATATAAAGTCGAGAAATTTAAATATTATACAAGCCATTTTATGATTTCTTATTTGTAACTTTTAACCCCCGACGCAAAAACGACGGGTGTTATAAGTTAGAAGAGTCTGTGTGTGTATGTATGTGTGTGTGTGGATGTATGTCTGTCTGTCGCCTCGTTGCTCCCGAACGGATGAACCGATTTCTTTTTTTTTTGTTTGAAAGGTGTTTTTGTCGGGAGTGTTCTTAGCTATGTTTGATCAAAATCGGTACAGCCGCTTCATTGCGTTGAGGGTTTTTTTAATTTTTACAAAATTAATTACTTGTTATAAAGTGTGTGCTTGAAATGAAATTAATTACTGTTCTATTCTAGTCTATTCTAACCCATTATTTGTGCTACTTTTCTGCCATACCTATTTCTGCCCTACCTATTTCTGCCCTACCTATTTCTGCCGCAAAATAATTAGTGCTCGCATTGCTATGTTCCGGTTTGAAGGGAAAAAACCGGTGAAATTACAGGCCCATGAGACGTTTCATCTCTATGTCTCAGGGTGGCGGGGACAGTGCAATGCCGCATAGGGCAAGTTCTAGGTGGACGTGACCTGTGAGGTAATGGGATCATCATCTTGTTCTGTTGTTGTGTTGGTAAATAGGTAAGAGGTGTAGTTTATGCATAAGTACTTACCTATTTATGTATCGATTAAATTAGGTTAGTTAACAGTGCGAGTCAAGCGAATGTGAGTAACCATCACAAACCTACCTTGGTTTATGCGGTTACTACAAAACAATGAATGCAGATATTTGTTCAGGGTGTTCTGGGTATTTTTCTATGTATAATAAAAAATATTTATCTATGTAATATATAGTATTAAGTAATCAGTTATCTAGTACCCAAAACACAAGCTCTGCTTAGCTTGGGGCTAGATAATGTTGTGTGAACTGTCCAGCATTATTTATTTATTTATTTATTTAAATATGTAATTAAACTTTTTATTAATAAACATATATATATATCTATCTATTATCGCAGTAAAAAATAAAGTAAAAAAGGTACTACTGTGGAACATACATAAATACGTAAATACTAGAAATACATAGATAAAACTTTTAAAACTATCATGGTTATGTACATACTTTTCACTAGAAACGGGATATTTACTACGGGTTCTCCCGTGATCATGGCGCATGCAACTGTGCCGAAATATCGAACAAATAAAACTATCATGGTTATGTACATACTTTTCACTAGAAACGGGATATTTACTACGGGTTCTCCCGTGATCATGGCGCATGCAACTGTGCCGAAATATCGAACAAATAAAACTCAAGAATCATGGTAAATATCCCGTTTCTAGTGAAAACTATAATAGTATAATAAAAGTATAATAGTGAAAAGTAAGCATAGATAAACTGGTGAAAACATAACCCTTCCTTTTAACTTGGCCGTAGTCGGGTAAAAAGACGTTTAAAAAACAATCAGTCACGTGTACTTTTACTTTCATCTTTCAATTAGAGTATCTATAACGATTGCACGCACTTCACTAAACAGTCAATCAAATTGATTGTATCGCGACAACAATACGAATTACCTTCTGTACTAAAGTTTGGACAGTGTAGTAATACTGAATGGAAGTTTAACGTGAGTTAGAGTTATGGAGAGAGCTATGCTCTGAGCTTAGTACTGTGAAGATGACGAATTAATTATTTGACATTACATTTAAACCTTTATAGATTGGTTTTGTATTACAAGAGGGTTGTTATAAGTTTGACCGCTGTGTCAGGGTCTGTCTGTCTGCCTGCTGTGACACCGTAGGGGGTGATCCATTGGCGAGTAAAACCGCTGGTACGCCAGCGAGCCTGCAAACTTTTTATTTTTTTAAATTTCTTGGGTTTTTAATCTATAAGAGTTTCTGTCTCATACCACATACGGACAACATCAGAATCATATTAATATTTAAATTAATATATTAAGAATAGATGTAGATTAATGTTTAAAGTTTGTTTTTAGGGTTCTGTCCGTACCCAAAGGGTAAAACGGAACCCTATTACTAAGACTTCGCTGTCCGTCCGTCCGTCACCAGGCTGTATGTCATGAACCGTGATAGCTAGACAATTGAAATTTTCACATATGATGTATATCTGTTGCCGCTATAACAAAAGATAAAAAATAAAATAAAATAAATATTGAAGGGGCCTCCCATACAACAGACATGTTTTTTTTTCCGTTTTTATAGATAATGGTACGGAACCCTTCGTGCGCGAGTCCGACTCGCACTTGGCTGGATTTTTTATTTTGTTTATAAGCTACGCCTCATTTTTCTGCACGTTCAGGATGACTGGCAGATAATGCTGTTAGCATTAAGTCCTTCTAGCACCTTGAAGACACTCTTCGCATCAGCTGTTCCCCGCGTTAACCAAACTTAAAAAAAAACTAGCTCAAGACCGCAGGCTTAATTTCTCGCATTGGTTGAATTAATTAATTTTAAAGAATACCTATAAGAAATGCTATTGTGTTTTATGTTATTACCTTATATTAGTCAAAATAAAGCTTTTCAACTAGTAAGTCAAGCTTTTGGGTCTGTTTTTTTTTTCTGGTTCTCGGTGAAAAAAACAACGGTATCCCGCACCCCATTTAATATTACTTACTTGCCGACCCCTGCTGTATTACTACACTTTTGTACAACGCTGTAGATTGTATCGATGTGACAGTCGTATTCGAGTCCGATTGCATCGCCTTCCGAATGAGATCGCAATCGGGTTGTCGCTCGTGCGAACATGCCACTTGGAAGTCGGATGGAGATATAAGCCCTGCAATATATGGTTCAGGGTGGTGAGGCGATCCTGATTCACGCAGGCGTCATCACAGTTTTTTTTTATACTACTTGAATGACGGAACAAGCTGATTGCCCACCTGATGTTAAGTGGTACCCTCTGCCTATGAACAGTCTAGGTATTCGGGGTACAAGTGAGGTGGTTTAGTGAAGTGAAGTGTCATCCATAGATAATGCTGTCATCGAGACAGCCATGAGAGAGTATGAATTTTTAACACACCGAACTTTACCACAGTCAAATATTATCTTACTGCGCAACCCGCTGTGACCCGTGACTTTACCCCGTGACTCGCTTAGCGAGTTCACCGAGCCCCGAATACCACTGCTGTGCATTACCTCATAGGTCACGTCCACCTAGGACGCACCCTATGTGGCATTGCACTGCGTCCGCCACCCTGAGACAAAGATGAAAAGTCTCATGTGCCTGTAATTTCACCGGCACCCTTACCCTTCAAACTGGATCACAGCAATGCGAGCACTACTGCTTTGCGGCAGAAGTAGGTATGGTGGTAGTACTTCCCCGGACGGAATCTTTCACAAAAAAGCTCTACTACTACTTAGTTACGACCAAAAGATCAATTGACAGCAACTGTTACTGTACCTACATTAAAGAAGGAAGAGTAGTAATACCTATTGATGAATGAAAATTTGATTGCAAACAAATCAATGCCAAATCCATTGAGAGCTTCAACTCAGTTCGACCTTCACTGTCAAAAGTTCAGCAACCTCACTACCAAACAAACTGTGTAACGTACATATAAATTATTCTCAAAGATTGTATCTAATTTAGTTATTATGTAGTACGCTGTCTCCACAAAAACTGCGTCAATTTGTTCCGGTAAGTACGGAGCGTAGTCACGCTACGCGACTTTCAAGCAAGCTTCGTTACGTCACAATGTTACTCGAATTTGCTACTGACTTTTTGTTATTCTGTGACAGAAGTAACACGATGACATAGCTGTGTCATGACAATGACACTATATATTTACTGTGGCAATGTCGAGAATCGTGCGTGCCAAAATCTTGGAGAGCGTAACTTCTAGTAGTTACTGTAAAACCAGCGATTTTTTTTATAGTAGCGCCACCTAGCGATTTAACACCATAACACCTATCTAAAAATCATCGCCGATAAATCACAAACCGTAAAATGGGCCTCGGTAGTTTAGCATCAGTTTAGACAACTATATGGTTTAGCAGCTAGATGGGCAGACGATATCGCATGGGTCGCGGGCCGAACCTGGATGAGACTGGCACGGGGCCGTAAGGAATGGCACAGGCAAAGAGAGGCCTATACTCAGCAGTGGGTGAAGTCAGGCTGTGGATGATTAGACAACTATACCGAGCTAAAACACGTTTATAAATAAGGCAGGAATATACCCATTAAGTACTCAACCAACAGTTAGCAATGCCCTGAAGATTACCCAATCAAGTATTATTTAGCCATCAAAGTGCTCAAGTACTCAATTTATCAATCAAAGCAGAGTGCCACTGCCGGCTCAATATAGTTGCGTGTACACAATCATGCGATGCTACCTAGCTCATAGTAGCTGTTGCATGCAACCACGTACCTGAACCATAAATTCCTGGCTTCTTTATGATCCCACAGAGCAAATAATGCTTAGCTCACGTCTTGCAGGAGGTAGCGGGTTCGATTTCCGCCTCGGAACAAATATTTGTGCGATCTGCAAATATTTGTTCAGGGTGTTCCGGGTATTTTCTATGTATGTATAATACAAAATATCTATCTATGTAATGTATTGTATTAAGTACTAGCGACTCGTCCCGGCTTTGCACGGGTAGTTTCAGGATGAAAAACAGCCCCTCCTCCTAACCTCCCCCCCCCCTGGTAGCCTATGTCACTCAGGGTGAATGTAGCTTTCCAATGGTGAAACAATTTTTGAAATCGGCACAGTAGTTTTTAGTTTATACCTTACAAACATACACACACACAAAAATAGAAATCCTGTTTATAATATTATTGTAGATATCAGTTATCTAGTACCCATAACACAAGCTTTGCTTAGCTTTGGGCTAGATAATGTTGTGTGAACTGTACTTACAGCATTATTTATTCATTTATTTATAACCCCAGTGGAGGTTAAAGTTTCCCTGACATATATAACTGAGTTATTTTAAAACCAACTAACCTACCCCGACCGTATAAACAATGTCACATAGGGTGCGTCCTAGGTGGACGTGACCTATGAGGTAATGCCTTGTTAAAGGCAGAGGTTACCGCTTAACATCATGTGGGCCATATGCTTGTTTCATCATAAAAGCAGTTAAAAAAAAAGAATCGGCTTTGTTGCTTGCAATCTTATAATTCAGCTTGGGATCCTATTAGATAAGATCTCCTCTATTCAGTTTAATATTCCAAAAATAAGGACATGTTTGCTAGGTCTTGATATTTTTTTAATTTTAATATTAATTTTTCTTTGTCACAAAAACCTGTTAGATTGTTAATTTGCCGCTAATTAATATTTGCACGCTTTACAAGCCAAAGTATGAGCACACTGATCTTTGTACTACCTACCCATATTAAACCATACTTTATGAAATAAAGATATTCGAAGTTGTTTTTTTTTTTTTTTTTTTTTTTTTTATACTACTAGTATGACGGAACTAGCAAATGGCCCACCTGATGTTAAGCGGTAACCTCTGCCTATGAACTGTGCATTACCTCATAGGTCACGTCCACCTAGGACTCGCCCTATGTGGCATTGCACTGCGCCCGCCACCCAGAGACATAAAGATGAAAAGTCTCATGTGCCTGTAATTTCACCGGCACCCTTACCCTTCAAACCGGAACACAGCAATGCGAGCACTACTGCTTTGCGGAAGAAATAGGTATGGTGGTAGTACTTCCCCGCACGAACTCTTTCACAAAAAAGCTCTACTACGACTTAGTGATTTGATTTGAACTAAGTACAAAGCGAACATGATTTAAAAGCTTTTTGTTTGAAACAGCCAAAATAACAGATAATTTTGATTCAACTTGTAACCTCGTGACAGTAGACACTAAATATTGCCCCAATAACATGTATTACGAATAACATTACAGATGATTTATTATTTACTAGCGACTCGCCCCGGCTTCGCACCGGTAGCCCCCGGTGACCCCCCCCCCCCCCCCTCCTTATTACTTATTCTGCAATTCGGAGCGGAGAAGAATCCACCAAAAAAGAGATAACTAACATCGGGTCCAGCCGATCTTGAGTTATAAGTGGTGTAACTAACACGACTTCGTTGTATATACATAGATTTAAGACTTCTCTGGGAGTCAGGAGTCAGGATACAACTAACCCTGTTCAATAAAGCCTGCACAGTTGCAATAAGTTTCACACTATCCACACCTAACTCAGTAACTGCACGACAGCAGCCAGCACAAAATAGATTTGTAGTAGACAATTTATTGACAGCGTCCTTTCCCCATACAATTGTATGGTGGGAAAACGGCTGATTGAATTTCAATCCGCGATATTCAAATTGGCTATGTATGGTTATACAGGCACGGCAGAATAGTAGCAGTAATAGGCAGAAGTTTCACTTTGAGGAATGTGTCCAAATCGACGCCATTTTGACGAAAAGACGACCTCTTTGGCGCGGCGGGCGAGTACGAAACGTATGTACCAAGTAGAAAAGCTTTTTTTTGTGAAAGAGTTCGTCCAGGGAAGTAATACCTCCTTAATTTCTGCCGCAAAGCAGTAGTGCTCGCATTGCTGGGTTTCAGTTTGAAGGGTACGGGTGCCAGTGAAGTTACAGGCAAATGAGACTTATCATCTTTATGTCTCAGCATGGCGGGCGCAGTGCAATGCCACATAGGGTGCGTCCTAGGTGGACGTGACCTAGGTACTTAATGCATTGTTAAAGGCAGAGGTTACCGCTTAACATCAGGTCATCTGATTCTTCCATCCTTCACGTAGTTAAACGTTAGAAAAAACGATTTGGAGTGACACAGACCAGATTCAAGTAGAAATAAATGATTTGAATGAATTTATCGATTGAAAGCGATGAATCGAAGAGTTATTGGTCGTTTCTACTGTCACCGTTTGTCGAGGGCAGGTGGAAAATTATGTGATAGCAGACTGCTATCACATTAGTCGGGCTATAATTTGTATTCGCAACGGGATAGTGTGGAATGTGTCATTCGTAAACAGTTTAAGTGTTATGTTGTCACATTGTCTGAATGAAGTGATGAATGTGCTTTTAATGACATCACAGACTGGGAATAAATATGAGCGAGCTCTCTGAGTTAACTTGGAAGAATCGGCGTTTTTATGTATATATGTATGTATGTTTGTCCGAGCATAACTTCCGAACCGTTAATCCGATTTTCATGAAATTTGATTAGGGGGTAGATAATATTGGTACAATTTGTTGGGAAGGTTATGAGCTTATATCAGTCGGGGGGGTTGTTGAGATATTAGGGTCCAAGAGGGGAAAAAAATGTGAGAATATCAAATCAAATGGGGTGCCATATGAAAGCCCCTTGCTTCGACATTTCAATTTTTTTTTTATAATTTTTTAACTTATGTATTTTTTGAGATATTATGGTAAATCGAAAATGTAAAAAACAAAATCTCTAGAGTACTTCCACTAATCCTACAACGCTTAAATTTGGTATGTTTGTAGCTTTTATGACACAAATACTGAGAATAGTCTAAAATTGAAGAATTTCGAAAACAACTCTAAACAATGCATTATCATATGAGGAATCAAAAATACTGCAACACATCACGCTAATAATTGGAAAGGGTGAGCTGCGTCAAGTAAATTAGGAAGCGCTCACTTATAATGTGGGCCTCGCTCATTAATTCTAATTGAAGTTTATGATGCTAATTCATGGAGGGTAGTTGTTCACTTAGTTTCACTTTAACTTTGTTGTTTCCTTGTATGGACAAGGATATTACAATTCATCATTGTTTTTTTTATACAACTTTAGATAACGGATCTAGCAGATGGCCCACCTGATGTTAAGCGGTACCCTCTGCCTATGAACAGTGCATTATCACATATGTCACGTCCACGCGCCTTATGTGGCATTGCACTACGCCCGTCACCCTGAGACATAAAGATGGAAAGTATCATGTGCCTGTAATTACACGGGCATCCATACCCTTCAAACCGAAACACAGTAATGCGAGCACTACTGCTTTGCGGCAGAATTTGGTATGGTGGTAGTACATCTCTGTGCATAATCTTCCATCGTGCAGGAGTCAGGGCAGGATGGGCATGCAAGGGCATGTGGCATGGTTTGGGACTGGGCACCATAGCCGCATTGCGTCGCGGATGCTGTGATCATACCCCACTTGCTGAGATTGCACCTGCAGCGGCCGACTTGAGTGCGCAGTCTGTCCACACTGGCCAGGGTAATTGGTGGCCAGGGGGTAATTCCTGTGCAGGTGTTATATAGCCAGGTGGAGGGGCTTTTTTTAACGTCCATAGGTTGAGGCGAGCATCACTTGCATTAGTTGCATTACTTGAGGTGGCTGAAGTGGAGCGTAAAAAACCTTTACGGCTTATTAAGCGCTTTTTTGGTGAAACAGCGCCATACAGAGAATGTCGGTCATCAGATTCTTGTTTTTCTTTTTCTGTGCTACAAGCAACAGTAGTAGTGTAGTTTTAGTAGTAGTAGAGCTTTTTTGTGAAAGAGTTCGTCCGGGGAAGTACTACCACCATACTTATTTCTGCCGCAAAGCAGTATTGCTCGCATTGCTGTGTTCCGGTTTGAAGGGTTAGGGTGCCGGTGAAATTACAGGCACATGAGACTTTTCATCTTTATGTCTCAGGGTGGCGGGCGCAGTGCAATGCCACATAGGGTGCGTCCTAGGTGGACGTGACCTATGAGGTAATGCACTGTTCATAGGCAGAGGTTACCGCTTAACATCAGGTGGGCCTCTTGCTTGCTCCGTCATCCAAGTAGTATAAAAAAAAAAAAAAAAAAAAAAAAGGCTAAAGGCTTCCTTCAGTAAGTTTAGTAAACTACAATGCCATAAATCTCGCTACAGCACAAATCGGTGACTCGCATAATAATCGCTGCCAATTCTGTTCATGTGCCTAACTATCAACAATTCCCACGTGAGCATATTGTAAATAGCACAGATATAGCACGGCACAGCACAGTATAGCACTGATATAGCCCAGCTTTAACAAAGCGTTCATTTGTGATGTGTGGCGATCGAGAGTAAATATAGATGGTGCGGAGCCTACGAAGCCCGCATACGGCGATATAGTGCCTAGTGATGTGGTAAATATCGATAATCATAATCATATTATCATAATTATATTCAATAAAGTTTCAGGTATAACTAGGTCTTAAATCTAGTTTGATCTACCAAAACCTGGCTTTTACAGGCGTATGAACATTGAAAGCTAATGCCAAATGAGTCTATACAGACCGCTCACCGTATATAAGTTGGTACCTGCCATGGAGTATTTAGAGGTGCCATCTTACGGTGAACGAGCCGGAACGTTCACCGTCAGTTAGCACCTATTATTTATTTATTTATTTATTTAGTATTTACAGGTGTGTCTTACGGTGAACGAGCTGTATAATTAAACCAAATTTATCAAGGCAAACAACAAAAAGGTGACATTGTCATATTATGAGTAACAAAACACAACACAAATTAAATTATATAACCAAACAATTCATCAACGCTATAAATCAGTTCTCAGCAAGCCATCGTATCAAATTGGTTCTAAATCTAGGAAATGTCATGTCTTTGAACCCTTCAGGAATTTTATTAAAAAACTCCTTTAAATAACTATTATTTGAGGATAATGTCAATCTATTGTGGTTTAAATAATTTATTTTTATGTTGAAGTTGTACGCTATAATTTTGACTTCTACTTGCTTGCTGAAATACACCCATGTAACAAACGTGTTTTTTTGCCATTTTTATAGATAATGGTACGGAACTTTTCATGCGCGAGTCTGACTCGCAGTTGGCCGTTTTTTTAAAGCAAGTCATTTTGTACGATAGCGGTAAGACCTCAGGTTGGAGCTCAATCCAGAACTTGCACGTATATGGGGGAGAAAAACCGTGTTTCTGCGACCTTTACAATGTTGTCATGCGACGTCGAACCTGCAAAATGGTTGCTGGTTCTGCGAGCTCCACACAATGGCCTGCCCATTGCCACTTAAACTTGCTAATTTTGTGAGCTATTTTGGTGATTCACGTAGTTAAACTCGAAACATAACTCTCTCCTTAGCCCACTGCGCGACTTTTAGCTTTTGTATGAGGCCAATGAGATAGCGACCAGGAGATTTGTCTCAGAATCTCCTGCTCTACCGCTCACGTGGCAGCCAACCGCAATACAATACCAATTACACGATAGCTCCGCTGTTCCTTCCCTGTTCAAATAAAAAAAAACATCGATATCGCAATTTCCCTCACCAGTCCCAACACTACACAGTGGAAATCGGGTGTAGCAACATAAATAAAAGCTCGCGATAAAATTGTGATATAATTATTGCATGCACTGGATCTATGAAACGTGAGCTTCTAAACCATTACTGTGAGCACTAATCAATGGGCATAGAGTTCATTATTACTCGTACGGGTTAGGATGAGTCTTGTTCACTTGTAGGAGAGTTCCGTAGGAGTAAATAATGTTTTTCATTCCATCGATTCACATAGTGTGTAAAGTTCTCGACATACTAGAGGATTAGCAAGCTGAAGTGGCAGTGGGCTGGTCAAGTCTGCAGAAGAACCGATAACCGGTGGAGTAAACGAATTCTTGAGAAACGTAGTGTAGGGCATCCTCTGGCTAGGTGGAGCGATGACTTGCGCGGGGTGGCTGGCAGACGCTGGACGAGGAGAGCCGAAGACCGGACACTGTGGCGAGCCATGGGAGAGACCTATGTCCAGCAGTGGACTGCAGTAGGTTGATGATGATGATGAAGATGTCATAGTGTCTTAACTTCCCCAGACAAACTCTTTCACAAAAAACTCCACCTAACAAATCACGTGGTATCAGGATGAAAACAGTCAATGTATACAGACTTCACCATAAGATTTCCCCTACGATGGTTGGCACTATTCCCAAGGCTGGGGACATCTTACAGTGAACGGTCTGTAGATACATCCAGGTCATAACCTAAGTTTGCATCGAAGCTCATCCGCACATCATAGAACCCTGGGTTTCTCGAACGACTCGTTTCTCGAGATCACTAAACTTCTTCCCCATACCTACAAACTATGGAATGAGCTCCCATCTGAGGGTTTCCCGCTTGGTTACGACATGTATCGCTTCAAGGAAAATGTTCATTAATTCCTTCAGGGTAGGCAGCGCATCGACAATACCTTGGGTGTTGCCGGTGTCTATAAGCGACGGTGACCACTTTACATCAGGTGGGCCGTATGCTAGTTAGCCTATTTATTTCAAACAAAAAAAAACAGTTCGGCCGTATTAAAAAAAATATTAACATATTTCTGCACATCGTACCGTACAAACTTCAAAGCTTTTTAATTCTACTATGGAACCCTGAACAAGAGCAAAAAACAAGCGTTTACTCAAGTTATTAGCATGAGCTCACAGAGAGTTCCATAATTAGTGGGCAGAGCCGCCGCGCGCGGAGATTAAAAATAAGCAATATTAACTGCCAGCATTGGGTATGAACACCACCTACTGACCACTGGCATATTATGAATGTGAAGACACACGCACTTTCTGAGATAAGTCCGATCATGATCTTAGGATTGTATGTATTGCTCATGTATGAGCTATGTGATTCATTAGAAACTCTCACTATATACTGTAGCATCATTTACCCCAAATTAGATCAAAAACTTGCACCAAAATGGGTCGCAACCTCTCCTTATTTATGAGCTCGCTTAAACCCATATACCTAACTCTTCATAGCTCGCTTAAACCCGTAGCCCATAATCTACATAGCTCGCTTATACCAATAGTCCATACTCTATATAACTTGCTTAAATCCACAATTCGTACTCTCCGTAGCTCGCTTAAAATCACAGCCCGTACTTTTCATAGCTCGCTTAAACTCACAGCCTGTACTCTTCATAACTCGCTTAAGCCCATATCCCTTATGCTTCATAAAAGTCAAAAGCCAAAGTATTCATCAAATAAAAAAATAAAAAAAGTATTCATAATTTTATTCATCAAAATCACAAGGATCATTTTGAATCCTCGCATCATAGCTCGCGTAAACCCATATACCGTATGTTTCATAACTCGCCCCATACTATCCATAGCTCGCTTACCCTGTTGGTTCAGGCATGCTTCATTGCTTGCTCGGGACCTCTCAGCTATTTATACTACCAGCATATTACTACCTAGCGCGAAGTGAAGAGTTTTAATTAATTTGTTAGGCCTACATACTACACTTTGGAATAACGAATTTGGCAGCTGTTTTAAAATAGGTTTTAAGATTTGAATTAACCATTAATTAAAATAGGTTACGCTTATTTTAACCAACTAATTACGGTTAACCAATATTTGTTAAGGTCTTTTTGCTCTTATAAGGTTTTTCAGAATATGGATTATCATAGAATGTAAGTACTAACTACATTGAAAAAAAATTGTAAGTGACGATGTGACGAAGTAACTTTTCAGCACAAAGGTCTAGAAAGCACTAGTTTCCAGGAAAGACAGACGACGGTAGTGTATTCCACTCCTTAGCAGTTCTCATTATAAAGGTAGAACTGAAACGTTTAGAACGAATAGAAGGTATACTAATGAGGTAAGGAGGGATGTTGACACCCTGGCTCATGAATTCTTGTCCCACATTCTTGATGCGACAGCGTGGCCCACATGTAAAACCTTCTGTCAACCCGGCCCAAACTAATCGTAGACACAGATTAAGTAATAATGATTATGGTAAACTGGAGAAGGTACAGTCAGTAAAATAATTATTATCACAAAAATATGTTTTATTATTAATCAAGACACATCATAAAGTATACATAGCACATTATAATTATAATATAATGATATATAAGAACAGAACTTTCATTATCAGTGTCCCTACCCCACAAACAAAACCCCAACTATCTGTCTTTCAGCGAGATAAAATATTAAAAAAACTAAAATCCCCAAATCTCAAAAATATTCATAATTAAAAATCACCAAATCTCAAAAATCTCCAGAACTAAAATAATCCCCAAAATTAAAAAAACACCCAAATTATCAAGAAAAAAATCTCAATAATCCCGAGTCTAAAACCAAACCCAAACCCAGTCTCTCAAAAATCTCGAAAATCCCCAAAAGCTCAAAATCTACAAATCTCAAAAATACCTAAAATCTAAAAAACAAAAATACCTAAAAACAAAATCTTTAAAATTTTCATAAAGTTACGACTATACACCACGTACTTTACTATTATCCTGCTGATTTTTTCTAAAATGATACCAAGGCACAGTAATTTAAATTCTATAATGTTTAAAATGTACAAAATATAAAAAAAATAGAATTTTTACGTTATCTGCAGGGATTTGTCCTTATGATCACAGAAAATAAATCGGTTATCACAGGTGAGAGACACCGGGTATGAATGAAACCAAAATCAACAATAGAAAACAACAATCAGCTAATAAAAAATCAACGTTAAAAAACCAGGTACAGTAATATTTCTAACGCTCATACAACGATAAATAAGGGCTTAACATGCAAAATCGACTAGACTATTACCACAAATAATATAATTATAATTCAACGATTACACTTTCATACAATTATTATTCTTACATACATGCATTCACAGTTAAATTTTACACAGATTTAACCCGATGATTTTCTTTGACTGCTCTGTGCTTGCTTTATTTTAACATTTCTAAGCATAGTGCACACATTTATCTCGTTTTTTCATAGTACGTATAGGTACTTCTAATTAATTATTTGATGTTAAATTACAGAAAACTATGATATTAGTGATCACAGGGACCCACATATATCGATTTTGAGGATAAATAAAAAAAAATAAAAAAATGCTTGACAGCTCAATCAATCAATCAAACCAATCGATCAATCAAATTGTTTAATTGCTACAAATAGTGTTACAAAGATGTTATAATTTTTTTTAAAGTACCAACTATTTCTACCACTATGGGCATGCAAAAATTACATTTTAAAATATATTATTAAATTCCCAATACACACAACACAACACAACAGCACACAACATTACCTAACCCCAAGCTAAGCAGATCTTGTGTTATGGGTACTAGATAACTAATATACTTAATACAATATATTACATACCTAGACAGATATTTTGTATTATACATAGAAAATACCCAGAACACATATCAAATGAACAAATATCTGCGATCGCACAAATATTAATTAGGATAATATAGTAACCAGCGAGAGATGATAAAAAAATACCTACTCAATTATTTTACTGTTATGATGGATTTAGTTGGTAGGTACTTACTTCAAGAAAGACGAACGAAGTTTTGCTATCAACGAACACTTGCTCACAACTCACGCACGATCTATGTTAGCCAACCACTTAGACAAGACTAAAATGGCATGCAAAAAATAGTACAATTTAAAATGTAATTAGGGTAACCAATCAGCAGGACACACTTTTTTACCTGAACCCTTTTTTCCAAGGAGATTTCACGCTCATGATGCTATTGTCCTACTATACAGATGGGTTGTTACTTCTTAGAATAATGCTACTTAGGTGACAACGAGCTGTTGCATTTTTTTAAACTAGTAGTTCTACACATTTTATAGAAGCAATATATTAAATTAATTATAAATGTATTAAGTTTTTGCTCTGACTGTACATACAATGTACGTTTGTTCCCACAAAATGAAATGGGCCATGTAGTCAACGAAAAACTACATATTTTGGCTATTAATATCCTGGCCCATCGCCGTGGGCCAGGTAGTCAACGAAAATAATGAAAAATGGGACGCGCTGTCGTTGGGCCGCATAGCATGGGCCAGGCTGTCAACATCCCTTTTTTAAACTAGTAGTTCTACACATTTTATAGAAGCAATATATTAAATTAATTATAAATGTATTCAGTTTTTGCTCTGACTGTACATACAATGTACGTTTGTTCCCACAAAATGAAATGGGCCATGTAGTCAACGAAAAACTACATATTTTCGCTATTAATATCCTGGCCCATCGCCGTGGGCCAGGTAGTCAACGAAAATAATGAAAAATGGGACGCGCTGTCGTTGGGCCGCGTAGCATGGGCCAGGCTGTCAACATCCCGGTAAGGATGGTACCGAGCCGTGCGCCTGCTCGCCCTATGATGAAAAGGAGATCTTTGGTCAATATTTGATGTTATGAAAAACTATCACAAAAAAATACCTGTGTCCATTGGTGCAAAACCATTTGATTTAAAAGGAGTAACCCAGTCATTACAATCATCTGCCTCTGGAGCATCTACTTTATTGGAACTAAGTGTTGCTAAATGTGAGATCGCGTTTAGCTTTAGATACGTAAATGCCGATAGTATTGTTAAGACATTTAAGTCACTTAATATTAAAAATACTGAAGATCTTTGGGGAATAACCACAAAGGTGTTAGGTATTATAATTATTGATATTGCTCCATGCTTAGCCTACATTTTTAATAGATGTGTTGACGACGGAATCTTTCCAGATCTTATGAAACATAGTAAATTAATTCCTTTGTTCAAGTCTGGAAATGCAAAAGATCCAGCTAATTATAGGCCGATTTCTATATTGCCCGCGTTAAGTAAAATCTTTGAAAAACTTATTCTTACTCAATTATTGTCACACTTTAACTTCCACAGACTACTTCATAGTCATCAATTTGGATTTACCAAGGGTCGATCAACAGCTGATGCTGGTACCATGCTTTTGGAACACATATTTCAAGCATGGGAAAACTCGCAAGACGCGATCGGAGTATTCTGCGACCTATCCAAAGCATTCGACTGCGTGAGTCATGCTACTCTAATTTTGAAGTTAAAACATTATGGCATCCAAAATCAGGCAATTAACCTTGTAAATTCTTACTTATCCAATAGAGTACAAAAAGTTGACGTTGGTGGTGAAAGGTCTTCAGGATCGTCTATTGTTATGGGAGTGCCCCAGGGTTCAATACTAGGCCCATTTCTATTTTTAGTATACATTAACGATCTCCGTTTTATGTAAAAGACATATGTGATATAGTTTTATTTGCTGACGATACGTCTTTAATTTTCAAAGTTGATAGGTCAAAAGCTAATTACGATGATCTAAATAAATCACTATCGCGAGTTCTTGATTGGTTCACAGTAAATAATCTGTTGCTTAATGCTAAAAAAACTAAATGCATTAAATTCACTTTGCCAAATAAAAAACATTACCCAACTAATATTAAAGTAAATGGCGAGACACTCAATCTTGTAAACTCTACTGTTTTCTTAGGACTTAATATTGATGCAAGTTTGCAGTGGGGACCACAAATTGAGGTTGCGGGTAGACTTAGTTCCGCTGCATATGCAGTTCGTACGATAAGGCAGCTTACTGATGAAGCTACAGCTAGGCTAGTTTATTTTGGCTACTTCCATAGTGTTATGTCATATGGCATCATTCTGTGGGGGAAAGCAGCAGACATCCAAGCAATATTTGTTTTACAAAAACGGGCAATACGTGCCATTTATAAAATGAAGCCACGTGACTCCTTGAGGGAGCGTTTTAAGGAAATTAACATTCTCACCGTAATATCGCAATACATCTACGAAACCTTATTATATACACATAAACACTTAG
This sequence comes from Operophtera brumata, assembly GCA_932527175.1. Classification (NCBI taxonomy): domain Eukaryota; kingdom Metazoa; phylum Arthropoda; class Insecta; order Lepidoptera; family Geometridae; genus Operophtera; species Operophtera brumata. Next base: position 5,482,800 of record OW052229.1, read on the forward strand.
ATAGATTTATGAAAAAAAGTGACGTGCATTGTTTTAACACGAGAAATAAAAATAAACTGAGTATTCCCAAATTTAGATTAAAAAAAGTAAGTGGGTCTTTTATGGGGAATTCTGTTCGGTTCTATAATAAACTTCCAGAAAGTGCTTCTAAACTTTCGATTCGAAGATTTAAATTTTACATAAAGAATAATTTAATTAAGAAAGCGTATTACACACTACATGACTATGTTAATGATAAAGCCGCGTGGCCTGATGTCGCTCTGCCCCTCGACACCTAATTTGTCAATTTGCAATGTCTGTACCTGCATATAATTTATTACTGATGTGTTATTTATGTGTATATCAAGCGTAGTGTGTGCTGCCTTATGAACTTTTGCTGATTCTCTCTATCATCTTACTTTGACTGCCTACCGAAGTAAGGCTTTTAATTTGGTTTTCCTTTTTTCCTTGAATCAGCTTCAACTTGTTCTCGAGGCACTACACAGGCGCTCTCCACCTAGTAGTAAGAAGGATCATCAAAAGAAAAACAGACCGTGTTTGTTGCCTGATTCTTCTAGGTCTGGTTGCGTTGGAACAGGAGTAACTGTAAATTTATTTTTTAAGACGATTCAAAATGATCCTTGTGATTTCAATGAATAAAATACTTTTGACTTTGACTTTGACTTTGACTTTGGAGGTCAAAAGTAATTAAAGAACAAGACAACAGCTATTATAAATATTTAATTTCAAAACCTTTTCCTGTTCACTCAACTGTAAGAGAGTGAAACAAGATGAATAGAACATTTCAAGGTTTAAATAAATAACAGCAGAGGTCATCTCAAAATTTAATAACTTTTACATCTCTCATATTCGGTAAGTAGGTCCTTATTACCCCCAAATGGGGCTTGTAGGTGACCAATTAGCGCTCTAGGGTAATAATGTAGCTAGAAAAGCCCTAGGGCGGTAAGTAATTAAAAAAATTAACTTTACTCTTTAAAAAAGTTCGCGTACATCTAACCATCATACTGGCAATAAACATCATGCATTCAGCCCAATGACAAAAGAGGTCGCTTCGCTCGGAATAAGAACTAAACATTCATGTTGCTTCGCTATTCAGCCTTGTCTTCGTATGAGTATAATAGTCATCAATTTTAAATATCGAACGGCGAAGCTCAATTTCGTTTATGAAAAAAATAATTTAAAAAAAGATGAAAAAAGGCGGGAATAGAAAACTTTTACTTTAAATATTGTTTGTTTTTGGTTTTTTTTTATAATTACGTGCTAATTAGGAAAAAAACCTGAGTTCTGCAAGTGATGAAGATTATTTATTCTTGTAATGCCGGTTTTTTTCTACTTACCTCACAATCGAGATGTAAAGCAGAGTAGTTAGCTCGGGTGTAAGCATCAATGGCACCCTCGAACTATAGGCGCCCTCGCCTTACAGCCCTTGGCTACTAATCTACTATTGAGACAGGCAAATTACATTCGGAAGAAGATCATTAACAAACAAAAACTACCTGGGATTTATCTAACAAGCTCATGCTGGTTTTTGCTGTATTTTGAATGTAACTGTGAGGTTAGCCCATGATTCTGGGGGCTTAGCACACTAAGAATGTAACTGTGAGGTTAGCCCATGATTCTGGGGGCTTAGCACACTAAGAATGTAACTGTGAGGTTAGCCCATGATTCTGGGGGCTTAGCACACTAAGAATGTAACTGTGAGGTTAGCCCATGATTCTGGGGGCTTAGCACACTAAGAATGAAGATGAAAGGTGATGAAAGATAGTGAATATAGACGTGACAAGTGGTCATCGCCGTCATTGCTTCCCACGACCACAGAATATATACAGCCACGACTGGGTCAACTAACGCTTTTTTCCAAGAATTACACATTCCATAATAAGCAAGCTGCCAGGACAAATCTTATACCAACGAATCTTATCAACAAGTCCGGGTAAGCTTATACCAACGAATCTTATAAAATCACCTCTGTCTATTACGAAATAATTATTGAATGACTTTCAATTACTCCCAGGAATGAATGAAAGTAGACAAATATCCTGTCAGACATCAACGTATGAACATTTCAAGAACAATGGACAGGCTCATTGTATGAGTTTGATTGTATCTGATTACACAGAGATAAAGTAACACATCTATTTGTTTCTACATCATTGATAAAATACCTTATTAACGATACCCTATTGTTTTTGGATGATTATATTGATTACAAGACTGAGCGAAAGCTTGTGATGTGTGTGTGGCTTTCTATAGCTCTTTTTTATGTCCAGCTGTAGACTTTCTGGCTGATCATGATGATGATGATAGGGTCTTTGGTGTGATACCCTTGCGCTATCTCATCTACCCGGGACATCACTTAGGGTCAGTTCAGTAGCCGATCCGGCTGAGGATCTTAAAGTCTCAGCACATATTTTGGATGCGTGGAGGTCTCGCACAGTACGTTTCACGCACTCGTTTCTCCCGCGTACCTGCAGGGCGTTGAATGAGCTCCCGTCGGATGTCTTCCCACCGGCCTACAATATGGGTAAACATGAGAAATTTCAATAGGGCCTTAATAGTAGGTAGCGCGTTTGCAATACCGTGGGTGTTGCAGATGTCCATAGGCGGCGGTGACTGCTTTACATCAGGTGGTCTGCTTGTTTGTCACATTATAATATAAAAAAAGTCTTGACAGAGCTTATTTATTTGAGGCTTTCGGAGTCGAGAAGGATAACGGGGCCCATCATAGTTATTTCAGGGCGTTTTGTTGAAGCGACGCTTGACCCGAGAGCTCTTACCTGACTCAATGCAATGATATTGCCATTCAGCGTGGCAATGCAGCCAGCATCTTAGGGACGCTTCCGTCTGGTAGTGATTTGGATCAGTTGAGCTACATTTAGATTGTTTGCAACATAGGTCACGTCCACCTAGGACGCGCCCTAAGTGGCATTGCACTGCGCCCGCCACCCTGAGACATAAAAATGAAAAGTCTCATGTGCCTTTAATTTCACCGGCACCCTTACCTTTCAAACCGGAACACAGCCAGAAGCCACAGTCTTTTTGGCAGAAATAAGTATGGAGGTAGTATTTCCCCGGACACACTCTTTCACAAAAAAGCTCTACTACAATTAAAATATCCATATATCTAGAATATAGATTGTTGAACTGTTTCACTTGTATTTTTACAAACATATACATAGGCAGAGCCATCAATGGCCTTCTTTCTACCGTGGGAATATAGACGTGACAAGTGGTGAGCTTATCGCAGCCATTGCTTCTTACGACTGACTCGGCTAACGCTTTTTTCCAGTAATAACAAATTCCCTGATAACTTAAGGCAGCCAGAACTAATCTTATACGCGTATCAACGAATCTTACAAGTCCGGGTAATACCATGGTCGGCTTTTACGACATCCAGGGGGAGACGTAGGGTCTATTCTTAGGCCGGATACACCACGGCTTTGTATTTTAATTTTTTTGTAATTTACTTGTATTAAAAAGAAGAAGGTAAGTGGGAGGTAATTACCCCGTATCTTTTTTTACCAATATGTAATTTTCTCCACAATATTTATCGAAAAGTCTACAAAAAAATATTTATGGTAATCTAAGTCAAATAAAGCACATCCACTTTTTTTTTATATACAACTTATAATGTAAGAAATAAATACCCTCTGTTTTCGTAGTTACTACCATTTTTCGCCTTCAGTATATTGAAGAAGACAACGCCGACAGGACATTCTTTCTATTTTTGAAAACTACTTGCCTAATGATTTTTATACAAAAAAACGTGATTTTTGCTTATTTCTTGTTTCGCGAGCGCTATTCTGTCACTTTATAACTTACCTGAACTTTAATGAGTTAGATAGTGACGGAATTTGGCGACCATCGACGCTTTTACCAGATGGGGCCAAATGCACGGATTTTTTTGCAAGCAATTTTTAACCCCCGACGCAAAAACGACGGGGTGTTATAAGTTTGTCGTGTCTGTGTATGTGTGTGTGTGTCTGTCTGTCGCATCGTAGCTCCCGAACGGATGAACCGATTTCGTTTTTTTTTTGTTTGAAAGGTGCTTTTGTCTGAAGTGTTCTTAGCTATGTTTGATCAAAATCGGTTCAGCCGTTTCATTGCGTTGAGGGTTTTTTGAATTTTTATTAACTTTTTGAAAATACTCTATCACACTGCTGGGCTAAGGTCTTCCCCAATTCCTTCCACACTTTCTGATGAGGAAGTTTGCGCTCCATAAAACCGATAAATGACACTTTCCACTTTTCACATTGGAAAGAACCGAAAAACGATTGACACAGAATCCAATAAAATCGATATTTTTAATCAAATCTCGAAATACGAAATCATTATAGATCACAGATTTCATCGCGTTCAAGATGTTTCTAATAGGCTTAAGCCGGAAACCAGCCTCTCATCAACATAATTGATTTTCTTATAATATATAGGTACCTACATCGATATGAATAATGAATCAATCAAAATATCATTATGTGGTGTGCGGTGCAAGTTATAGAAGAATAAAGTTTTTACTAAGAATAAAATGGCGTGTGTCAGCCCCGACGCCCGACTGGAGTTTATTCCAGTTCAGTATAAGATGCGCGAATATGTTTTTTTTTTTAAAAATTATACTACTTGGAATGACTGATCAAGCTAATGGCCCACCTGATGTCAAGTGGTAACCTCTTCCTATGAACAGTGCATTACCTCATAGATCATGTCCACCTAGGACGCACCCTATGTGGCATTGCACTGCGTCCGCCATCCTGAGACATAAAGATGAAACTCTCATGTGCCTGTAATTTCACCAGCACCGGAACACAACAATGCGAGCAGTACTCCTTTGCGGCCGGAATATGTTGCACAGAAGGAAAACATAACGACTTCACTTTTTGGTAATGCTCGATTTTACAATTTCACTCCCACTATTTGCGTATAGTGGGCCTTATAGGAAAATCGATTCCTAGATAGTAAACAAAAAAAAGGAAATCGCTCCTTAGGATCTGTTCTTTCGTATCACTGGTTTTTTCTTGACTACTGTATTAACGCTAGTTCTCTTCCTAGTAAAGGGCTGAATCTAAGGAGCACATAAATATAATGTTTCGTGTGAAAGAAAAAGAAAAAAGAATTAGGAAGTTTTTAACTGCAATCTGATCTGGGGTCATAAATTGCGTAGTAGACTGAAGTTCGATTTCGATGTCCAGTTTGCTATTCATTGCGTAGAGTGTTTTGCAATGATCATGATGCAGCTGATCTGCAATGATCTGCGGGTCGTAGCTCTTGTTAAAAATACTCCTAGCTTTAATCATAAGTTACACTATGCAATATCTCCTAAAAAATAAAAGTAATAGCCTTGTAACAGCGATATCTCTTTTGACAACAACACCCAAATCCTAAAATGCCAGCTAGCAACTCCCACGTTCCCCGCTAACCACTTGCAACTTATACCAAATCCTATTTGCATACATTGCTCGCTCACAATGGATCACTTCCTTCCAACGATCAGCTGTTGCATTACTTTGACCATGCATACGCGCAATGTGCCCCATTGACTTAGAAAGCAGGTTGCCGCCTATTTTCTGGCGATAACATAACGTTAAACCAGTCACAAACATAGTCATGATCTCACATTAGGATGCCCCTTGTCGTGGGTATCACAACACACAGACCCAGAACAAATATTTGCAGATCATATAAACATTTGTCCTGAAGCGGGAATCGAACATGCAACTTCTCGCATCTCACCCAGCTACTCGCCTGCCGCGTCACAGAGGTCGTCTTAATTGTGCCTAGGTGTAAACTACGCTAACGTGGACAACGGGAAGGGATTTTGTGACTTCCCGCTAAGTTAAGCGACGCTAAGCATGTTGCTTTCGCTAGTGGCGCGAAATTATTATTTTTCGTGTTTTTTGCTCATCACAGCTTATCAACACTTCTCCAGATATCGAAAACTAATTTGCCGGTAATAGTTAAAAATAGTTTTTTTTTGATTGACACAAGTTTTGTTTTAGTGTATCACATATATATCATTAATTTAGCTACGATTGTGCGTCAATGGTTTTTTTGTTCAGTGTTTTTTTGTTTCAAGCACATTCATAGCCAAACTAATACTATAAATTAAAACTTTCGTGTTAGGTCATATAATTACCGGCAAATTAGTTTTCGATATCTGAAGAAGTGTTGATGAGCTGTGATGAGCAAAAAACACGATAAAAATAGAATTTCGCGCCACAAGCGAAAGCAGCCTCCTTAACACGGACAGCTAACTTTGAGAACGGGAAGGGATTTTGTGACTTCCCGATGCCCACGTTAACAAGGACAGCTAACGTGGACAACGGGAAGGGATTTTGTGACTGTCCGCTGTCTACGTTAACGTGGAGATCGGGAATAGACGTGGTGTGAAGCGCTAGCTGGTAGACAGAAGCCGATAACCTGCTTTCTTTGCAAATGTGGTACTACGATTTGCTTAATCGAGTTTGAAACAAAAACAGATGTTTTGTTTTAATAGAAAGGAAATGAAAGGCAGGCTTGAATGGATCAGATAACGTGTGCGAGAGAGTGATGTTGATGTGTCCGACACAGGTGATGCTCTTTTAAGTGATAGCACATCTATGCCTCCATAACCTAATTCTTTTTCTTGCTTCATTTTCCTCAATGCTTAGGGTCGTGGGCACCACGGATTTGCACCAACGAGAGATTGCTGGTGATTGGTCGGATCGCATAACAAATTATTATCTCTAAGTTAAAAAAATAGTTATCCAAAGGTTGTTTGGAAGAAATTGCTTCTAAGCGATTAGACCGCCCATTGTACTTTTAATTATATAGTTAAGTATTTTTTTTTTTGTATTTTTATTTATTAAGGTGTACAATAAAGTATTTTCTATCTATCTATCTAAAAGCTGACTATGGGATTACCCGGACTAGTTGATAAGATTCTTTGGTATAAGATTTGTTCTGGCTGCTAGCTTAGTTATTACTGGAAGAAAGTGTTAGCCGAGTCGGTCGTGGGAAGCACTGGCGGCGATGAGCTCACCACTTGTCACGTCTATATTCCACGATGGTGCAACCCACTGTGAAAAGAGGCCCATTGAAGCAATGGCGGCGATTACGACATCCACGTGAAGAGACGGAGCTGTACGGACACACCACATACTTTTGTCAAATATCGAATTAAACCTGTTGTCACATTCGTGGACACTTCGTCAGCACATGTCGCGGTATCTGAACTAATACCGTTACCACACGTGTTCATTGCAATTCAGATCGCGCGTGCATTGTTTGTTTTCGTGGTATCTTTGAGTTGAGTTCAAATCGTTGGCTGCATTTTGATAAGTTTAAATTGTTTTGCCTTAGAAAAGGACAAGGTTTTCTCTAAGTTCATATCATAAAGTTTATGGGGGTTAAAGCAGACTAGCTACTTTTAGTATCGGTGATTGTCGATTTAGTTGCTTTTCGTAAGCTTGATGCTGCGACCACAGATAAAATAATACGACTGCGACTGACCGTTCCCCCTATAATGTTTATTTCATTTTAATTTCAGTTCCTGCTCATTAGGTTAATTTTTATTTCATTTTAATTTATGCTCCTGCTCATTAGGTTAATTTTATTTCATTTTAATTTAAGCTCATGCTCATTAGATTAATTTTTATTTCATTTTTATTTAAGCTCCTACTCATTAGGTTAATTTTTATTACATTTTAATTTAAGCTCCTGGTCATAAGTTAATTTCTTGTTTCAGGTAAATATCACGCTTCAGCAATTATCTTCGGGTTTTTAAAAACTCCTTCAAGTAGGAGTGACGTAAGTAACATTTTTCTTACGTCATTTTAAAACTGGAAGTCGGGAAGACCGTTCGTCATGGTATTTTATGGGGGGGGGGGTAAATGATCAGCAGTGGACTTCAAGATGCTAATGACAGGCGTTGCGCACTCCGCACTTTAGGTATAAAGCTACAACTCCCGGCGGACTCGACTTGTTGAGTCAATTCAGTGAGTCAGACAAGATAAGGGTTACGCGATAGAGAGGTAACTACTGGGTGACTTTAGCTGTAGGTAATTAGCGCAGTGCGAGCTGAATTGCACTTTATTGTGTGAGGACAAAAGTAGCTATTTATTTAAATGATTTTGTGGAGTCAACCTTCTGCACCTATACTATTATGTATTCTGTGTATAAAACTCGAAAAATCCTAAACCTAAGATTCTCACGTATCCATAAAAGCGAAAGCAAATCCGTCTGATTGTTTATTACATTTTCCAAACAACGGTCACAGAATAACTCATGGTTATTATGCCACATGTAGCAGAATAACGAAGAGTCATTATGGTGTTAGTCGCAGCATAACGAATAGTTAATATGGTAATCTGTCGTAGTCATTGACAAATTACCATGAAGAAACAATTTGGTAACCGAGTCGAATCGGTGTGGGTGAAACGGTTTACTTTTATGAGCGAAATGCGAGTCGCAAGATTAGTAGGAATGTTTGTCATGCTCTGTATAAGATTATTTACTCCTTTATAAGACAAGAGTTATGAAAAAGCGGCCAAGTGCGAGTCGGACTCGCCCATGAAGGGTTCCGTAGCAGCAAGTAACATAATATAAAAGTTCTTGGATGGATTACGATTTATGACGTATTAAAAAAATAACTACTTACTAGATCTCATTCAAACCAATTTTATGTGGAAGTTTACATGGTAATGTACATCATCATGTAGTTTTATCATTCTCATTTTACCACTTTGGAAGTGACACTCGCGCAAACTACTCAGTATAGATTTATTTTTTATTAGAAACCTCAATATCATTTTTGAAGACCTATCCATAGGAAACCCACAAGTATGGATTTGAAGAAGAAAAAAAACGAGTTTTAGTTCTAAGTATCCAACCATCATTCCATTTTTCATGTCCACAGACATGACGAATCCACAAGGGTTCCGTATTTTGCCATTTGGCTACGGAACCCTAAAAAGCAATGGAGTTGGGCAGGAAATCGGTCTACAAGATACAAGATACAACAAGATACAAGAACTGAATTTAACAGAACTGTTCATTGTACTACTGAGAATAGACCCAGGAAATCTGGTTAGACATCAGGCAGTTAGAGTAAAGCCTTGACCGTTTAGTGGTTGAAGTCGGGCCGCAGGAATATCTCAGAAGGCGTGATGGGTGTATGACGTAAAGCCGCGTGACGATGTCATTCCACTAATGTCAATGTAGTAGGTAGTAGAGATTTTTGTTTAGTAGCAGTAGAGCTTTTTTTGTGAAAGAGTTCGTCCGGGGAAGTACTAACTCCATACCTATTTCTGCCGTAAAACAGTAGTGCTCGTATTTCTTGCTTAACATCAGGTGGGCCATCAGCTTGTTCCGTCATTCAAGTAGTAAAAAAAAAAAAAAAAAAAAGAAACTGTGTTCCGGTTGGAGGGTACGGGTGCCGGTGAAATTACAGGCACATGAGACTTATCAACTTTATGTCTCAGGGTGGCGGGCGCAGTGCGATGCCACATAGGGCGCGTCCTAGGTGGACGTGACCTATGAGTTAATACATTGTTAAAGGCAGAGGTTACTGCTTAACAACAGGTGGGCCTACTGCTTGACCAGTCATTCACGTACCTAGTAAAAAAAAAAAAAAACTATTTCTGCACCTGCATATTATTATTGATTTATTATTTATAAGTACATAGTTTTGAACTCATAGCCCGAAGACAGCCAAATAACCTTGAAAAACTGGTTGTAGTACCAAAAGTGGATGGAAATAGACCGCGCGGCCGATCACCTAGTCGCTGGTCTGAAGGCACTCACTGACCTCCCTATCACCGCTGCCCTGAGACAAGCCGGGGATAGAACAGCCTGGAAGAAGCTCGTCTGCATCTCTACTAAATCCTTTCAAGACGGGCACGACCTTCAGTAATGAATGAATAACGAAGAACAGAAGATAGCAAGACATTTATAAGTATATCAAGCGTAGCATGTGCCACCCTTTGTACTTTTGCTGATTCTCTTTTTTGACACCTTTCTAAATATCTACCGCCTAATATAAATCAGCCTTACTTTTATGACAGCATCAAGCAGCGAATTGCATAAAAATAATGTAAATTTTTATTACCAGCCGTAAAATATCCCCGTTTCCATGTGAAATAATTCATCTTTGAAGTATATTTCCGGGGTATTTACATAAAGAGTCATTATTTAAGGTCATTTTTAAATTTTTTTCCTTTTGTTCTGTTTCAAATCTTGCGAACCGATTTTGACCCGGTTCACGCATTACTGGAGAGACATACATACCTCCCACGGTAATACAATGTACGGTTATAGCGAGCTAGAAATGGCAGGTACTTTTTGGAGTTTACTCCTATTTTTTTAAGTCCCACGGTACGCAAATAACTGAGGAGTAAACTCGTCAAACAGTGAAGTCGTTATTTAAAAAAAAACAAAAAAAAAACGCCCATGTGCGAGTTGGACTCGCGCACGACGGGTTCCGTACAATTATATAAAAAAGCAGCAAAAAAACTCGTTTGTTGTATGGGAGCCCACTTAAATATTTATTTTATTCTATTTTTTTGTATTTGTTGTTATAGCGGCAACAGAAATACATAATCGCTGAAAATTTAAACTGTATAACTATCACGGTTCATGAGATACAGCCTGGTGACAGACGGACGGACAGCGGAGTCTTAGTAGTAGGGTCCCATTTTACCCTTTGGTTACGGAACATAAAAAAAAAACATGTGCTGAGCTCTCAGGCCCTTTTGTCATCGATGTAATCTTTTATTTCGTAGTAAGCTTTTTTTAACAAGACAATCTTCAGAGTTTTCTGAAATTAATTTTCAGATAGATTAACAATGTGGTCAGGTAATTTATAAAAAAAATTAGAACTTTGTCCTATGAACGACTTACGAACTCTGGCCAATCTAGTTGTAGTACCTGCAATCTTATTCCTGTTTCTAATATGTGTGTATGCTATAAATGACCCGATATTTATTTTATTTTATTTTGTATACTACTTGACGGATCAAGCGGATGGCCCACCTGATGTTAAGCGGTAACCTCTGCCTATGAACAGTGCATTCTCACATAGGTCACGTCCACTGCGCCCGCCACCCTGAGGCATAAAGATGAAAGTCTCATAGGCCTGTAATTTCACCGGCACCCATACCCTTCAAACCGGAACACAGCAATGCAAGCACTACTGCTTTGCGGCAGAAATAGGCATGGTGGTAGTTCTTCCCCGGACGAACTCTTTCACAAAAAAGCTCTACTACTACTAAAGCTAAATGGAGATAGAGAGGTCAATCTACCTCCAAATCTTTGATTACAGCTAGGTGGTCAAGCTATTCCCATTAAGCCATTATAAATCCCACAACATCAGATAATAAGCACGTGCTGTTAAGACATTATTACTTGATGAGGAGAAAATGAGGTTACTGACCCCGCTATCGTAGAGATCACATTCTCCCCATATCTCAATAACAGCTTCTGGAGATAACATCTCACACATCGAGGCTTTCTTACACATTGGTTGACTTGAGTTTAGACGTAATTACCGGTTAAGGTTCTATGATGAAAACATTAAACCCGGCCTTCCTATCCCGTTCTAAGAAAACATTATACTCGTAGAGGTCAAAATATAAGTCCGAACAGCTCGCTTCGTTTGCGCAGAAAAGCTCAGACTGATATCCGACAGTAGCCGAACGTATACTATAGCTCGGTCCCGCTCACTTCTATGAGTTGACTGGGTGATCAAGATGCCGCGATTTTGCCGCGAAATCAATTAGCCAATAACAGCGCCAGATTTTAGCGCACAATTGCTATTGGTAGAAAGAAGGGTCCCGCGCTATAGATGTTGGTCTACGACGCAGGTACAACAGGGCGACTTATATTTTGGGTAAAACTGTACCTATCCGTCTAGCGCTTAGTCTAGTAACATTGTGGAAATCCATTCTCAGATATTCAAAGAACAAAGAAATAAACAATTATTACTAAGCCAATTCACAATTCACACTCAAACCGCAGTTATAATGTGACACGACATTCGCACTCGTGTTCCTATGTGGTAATGCATTGTTAAAGGCAGAGGTTACCCCTTAAGGTGGGCCATATCCTGGTTCCCTAATTCACGTAGTTAAAAAAACATTATTCCTAAACATGCAAAAGTTTTTTTTTTCCTCTTTACATAACACTAGCGACTCGTCCCGGCGTCGCACGGGTAGTTTCAGGATGAAAAACAGCCCCCCCCCCCCTTCCTATCCCCTCCCCTGGTAGCCTATGTCACTCAGGGTGAATGTAGCTTTCCAATGGTGAAAGAATTTTTTAAATCGGCCCAGTACTTTTTGAGCCTATTCATTACAAACATACAAACATACAAAAATAGGTACAAATCTTTCCTCTTTATAATATTAGTGTTATAATGTGGGGCGGCAGGGTAGCGCCGAGCTACGATACCTATATTGCTTGCCGTAGGTACGTGCTCCAGGCGTAGATGGTGATGGCGCCTGCCTAGTTTTGGCTGGTCCCGTTCCGCTGTCCGGAGTAGATGATGGGAGACAGGAAGGTAGATGACCTTCAGGGAGCCTGTATCGCCCCGAGCCGTGATGCCTCGTCCTGCCTACAGTCGATTGGGGTGTGGGATTCTTCAGAAATGAAACGATACTTCCGTTGGTTGAATGGTGCTTAGCGAGGCTGGCAGACCGTGCATTCGTCGGGTCCGTTCCTGTTCGTAGTACTGGATGACTTGTGGAAGTGTTCAATGGGCTGCACCTCATACTGTTTCGCTCTTCCAGACTATTTCTTTCTTCTTCTCGCATATAGGAAAACACTCATTGATGCTTCCACAAGTCAATTTGCTTAGGAACCCCTGGGCGTTACCGCAACGAGAGCGGTGAAAGTTGAACGTAAACAGCCCTATTTTTGCTGTCCCTTGGACCTCAGTATGCCAACCTTTCTGACCATATCTCTTTATTTTCTTACATCTAAGTACATTGGTTACTATTTCTACGTACCTATTAGGTATAGCTACCTACCATATGTTTAATCTTTGTACATAGGTCCCTCGTTAGGTGGCTATATCGATTCTTATCCGCTAGTTTTACATTGTTACATAGTAAATGTACTTAGAAAGCCTTATATTTCTTGTTGGCCGGACTTGCCTTTCGGTTTATCCGGTCAACAAGACGCTGCCTACTCTTGCGCACGCGTCGACACTAGCGTGATGCTGTCTAGACGATAATTGGCCTTGGTAGAAGGATTTCAATGATGCGACCTTAGTACAGTGGGCGCGCCGGACCGAGTTTATAAATATTAGCAGCGGTCCGCCGTGTCTCCGCTCAGTATGCGCCAGACCTTCGCGCGTGCCACTACTGACGGAGACCAGCTATCCTGGGCTTAGCAGCTCACCAGGTCTTTACCCTTGACGTGCCCACGTACCACCAGCTGAGAATCCTTTACCAAGTCTGTGCCAATTACCTTTAGTTACCTAAGTACCTACTTTACCTTTTACCTGCTGGTACCTGTGTACCAGTAGGTACTACCTGTGGTACTCTGGCACCTTGACCAGAACCTCGCCCCCAGACTTACCTCCAGACCTTCGCGTCTGGTTACCTGTCTGGTATACCGGGCGGTTCATACCCCTACAGGAAGGTGAGGTTAAAGAAACGCATCTACCTGCCTACCCCTAACCTATGGTGGCACCAACGTCCTTTATTCACAATGTTCTAAGTAACTAAAGCCTGCCTATTGCTAATAATAAAGAGAATCGTTTATTTCAGCCAACTATTTTAAGTTATGATACCTATTCATGTTTGTCTTAAAATTACTTCTTAAGATCATCTAATCATCATCGCGAGTCGCGGACATCCTCTCCCCGATGCGCGGCATTGTCCTCTGGCCGCTTACTCGCTGCTCGGTAGAGTCGTGGTGGGATGACCGTCGCTCTGGCTCTCGATATGTAGAGGCGTCGTTGTAGTGGGAAGACCGTCGCTCAGCCCCCCGGAGTGAAGTGAAGTCCTAGCTCGGGGTACACGATGACCGGTGTCTGCTGTCTCACTGGCTCCCTGAGAGACATGAGGGTTGTCTCCAGGGACCAGGAGTATCGCCTTGGAGCAGGGTCGCTTGAACGTCCCATGCGACGTGCGTGCCTCGATGTTCCTCGTTCGGCCATCGGGTCCAGGGTAGGTACGGACCACGATGCCTCGAGGCCAGGTGTTTCTTGGGAGTGTGGGGTCCACTATGAGGATCGTGTCCCCACACTGCAAGTCTCGTTCAGTGATGTTGTGGTTGTTTCGTCTAGGTACGAGAGTTGGTAGGTACTCTCGCACCCATCTAGCCCAAAAGTGGTCGGCTAGTCTCTGCGCCGTCCGCCATGAGCGCCGGCCGCTGAGGTCCGCTTTGGTGTAAGCCCCCATCTCTAGAGCTCCGCAGGATTTCCCCATGAGGAAGTGATTTGGTGTAAGCGCCTCCTCTTCTGTGTCATCAGTGGTGATGAGTGGTCGCGAATTGATCACGTGCTCGGCCTCTAGCAGTAGCGTATGTAAGACCTCTTCCTTGGGGTGACGCTCTCTCAGTGTCACCGCTAGAGCCGTCTTGACTGATCGAACAAGACGCTCCCATGCTCCCCCTTGATTCGGGGCCCCCGGGCTGATGTACTTCCAGCGCAGGCCCATGGTTTTGGCCTCTCCCGCGAGGCCGCTGTCGGAATTGAGTTCTTCGACAGCCCCCCGTAGCTCCCTGTCAGCGCCGACGAAGTTCGTCCCGTTGTCGCTGAACATGGTACGCGGCATCCCCCGTCTGGCCGCCATCCTTCGTAGTGCTAATAACATTGAGTCTGTGGACAGAGAAGCAGCCAGCTCCAAGTGCACTGCCCTTGTAGCTAAGCAGGTAAACAAGGCCCCCCATCTCTTCTCGTGGCGGCGTCCCACCGTCACTGTCATGGGGCCGAAGTAGTCCACACCCGTATTAGTGAAGGGCGGCTCTCCCACCTTAAGTCGCTCTCTAGGCAAGTCCCCCGTCGGAAGTCGTTGAGGCCCCTCTCTGTGGACTCGACACCATTGGCAGCCATGTCTCGTTGCTCTCACCGCCGACCGAAGCCCCAGCACCCAGTACCTTTGACGTACCTCGTTTATTACTGTGGCGTGATTTCCATGATTGAATTTTTCATGAAAATGAGTGATGAGCAATCGAGTTAAGTAGTTCTTACTATCCAGTATGATAGGTCGCTTGTAGTCGCGATCTAACCCCACCGCTGCGTCGATCCTCCCCCGTATTCGCAGGAGTCCCCCTTCCTTGACGATATCCAATTTCTTTAACTTGCCTGAGTCCTCAAGGCAGCTCTCTCGTTGACTTCTCATTAGAGGTTCCCGTTCGGCTCTCTCTACGTAGGTAGCGTCTAGAGACAGAAACTTCTTACCAGTTTTCTTTTCTGTAGGCCTCTTGTAGAGCTGCTCTCGTTTTTTCTTAAAGACCCTTTTCCAAGTAGGGTCCTGTTCCTTTGCAGCTTGCACGAGCTCTACCTTACAGCGGCATAAGTCGATAAACTGGTATATCCGGGCAGTCGCTCTCAGGAGTCTCGTCCACCTCGAGAATCTAGTAGGGTCAGGGGTAGAGTACTCACAGACCCGAGCTGCCGCAGTGATGTGCAGCTCTCTTTCCTCTCCTGATTGCTCTCGCTTGAACGAGCGTACTGCCGGCCATTCTTCTTCTTCCTTTCCTAAGAACTCCGGGCCAATGAACCATCGATGCCCCCCGTTGAAGTCCTTAGGGATGTCTCTAGTAGAGTCATCCGCTGGGTTCTGACCTGTAGGTACCCAGCGCCATTGTTGAGGTCTTGTCGTATCTTCGATTTCCGCCAGACGATGTGCCACGAAAGACTTGAAGGTTCTTGGATCCGTTTTGATCCAAGAGAGCACCGTGCTAGAGTCTGTCCAATAAGTCTTACTTGTCGCCTTTAAGTCCATTTCCCGGTCGATAGAGTGCGCTAACCTCGCTCCCAACAGTGCAGCCTGCAGCTCTAGTCGTGGTATAGAGACTGGTTTCAACGGAGTGACTCTAGCCTTCCCGGCTAGTAGAGTCACCGTATACTGACCTTCTTGGTTTCTCTGTCTCCAGTAGACTGCACACGCGTAAGCTACCTCACTAGCGTCTGTGAAGACATGTAGCTCTCCCTCCGTTTGGTAAGGCGAGACGCATCTAGGGACTCGTAGATCGTCGAGTAGGTGTAAATTCTGAAGATACGTTTGCCATGAAGACTCGTCCGTCTGCTTTACCTTTTCGTCCCAACCGACGCCGCTCCTCCAGATGTCTTGTAGCAGTCTCTTCCCTTGGATTAGCACAGGCGACGCTAAGCCCAAGGGATCGAAGGTTGACATTACGGCGCTCGTGACTTGACGCTTCGTCGGAGTCTCCATTTGATCGACGACCTCTCTTACGTTTCTTAGATGGGTCCTGAATCCCATCTCGTCCTTTTCTGTGAACCAACGCAGCCCGAGGGTTCTTTCCTCTTTCGACCCGAGCTCTACCTGCGTGGTTACCTCTGTGGTGAGTCCTTTCTGGACTCTCTCTCTGTTCGATGCCCATCCCCTCAGCTGGAACCCGGCCTTTTGGTGGATGGTCTCTACCTCTTTCGATACTCGAAGCGCCTCTACCTCCGTTTCAAAGCAGTGAAGATAATCGTCCATGTAATGGTTTCTTACCACTGCTCTACCTGCTTCGGGGTATCTTTCCTGGAACTCTCGGGCGTTCAGGTTCTTCACGTAGATAGCTAGACTCGGTGAACAAGCGGCGCCGAAGATGACTGGCGTCATACGATACTCTTTCGGCGCTCCGGTTCGCTCCGCTCCTCTCCAGAGGAAACGCAAGCTGTCTCTATCTTCATACCTGATTTTGACTTGAAGGAACATTTCTTTAATATCGGATACCACGGCGACCGGTCTCTGCCTGAAGCGAAGAAGCACTCCAAACAGTGACTGAAGCAAGTCCGGTCCCGCTAGTAGAGCGTCGTTGAGACTCTTCCCTTTGAACTTAGCCGCCGCATCAAAGACTAACCTTTTCTTTTTCTTAGTGGGATGCGTCACGGCGAAGTGAGGTAGGTACCATTTCCTTGTTGACGACGACTCGTGAGTCACCTCCTCGGCATATCCGCTGTTGAAGAGGTTCTCTACCTGCCTTTGGTACTCCGATTTCAGCTCTAGATCCTTGTCAAGTTTCCGCTCTATGTTCCGAAGTCTGCTGAGCGCGGACTCATAGTTGTCCGGCATCGACTCTAGATCGCTCTTCCAGAGCAAACCTGTTTCGAAGCGTCCGTTCTCTAACCTTCGAGTATTCTTCTGTAGTATCTGCACGGCTCGTTCTTCAGAGTCCGTGCTCGGTCGACGCGGTTGAACCCCCAATGATTCAATCGCGAAGTGTTCCTTGATGAGCTGGTCCAGCTCATCATCACGAGTAGAGACGTGTGCGCAGGTAAGGTAGTTCATCTTCTGAGCCGCTCCTCCGTCCAGACCGTGAAGCACCCATCCTAGGTGCGTCAGTGAGGCAGCTGGCTGATTACGTTTACCTTTACGTGTCGCTCGTGATACTATCAGCTCCCAGTTGTCCTGCCCGATGAGCAGTCTCGGAGCTTCCTCTGCGTAGTGTAGCCTGCTTACCAGTTTCTGCAGATGCATACACTCTTCTAACCTTGACTTGTCGATCCGTTGAGGCGTCAGTCGCAACCGATCTATAGTGCGAGCCCCGCAGATCTTACGCCGTTGACTCTGGTGGAGGCCTCTAAGCTTCAAGTTCACCCGCATAGAGTCGTCCTTCTTGATGACTCTACCGCCGACTGTCTCTATTGAGAGAGCTTCCTTGGGTCCGTGAAGTCCAATTTCCTCTGCCACCGCCGAGTCGAGAAGGGTCACTGTTGAACCCTCGTCCAAAAGGGCCATTACCTTGGCCGTCCCCTTGGGCCCGTATATCTCTACAGGCACCATCTTTAAATACGCTCTCGCGCCCTTCGTAGCGTTCACCTGGCTTAGATGAACGTTGTTGGCCACTTCCTTGGCCCCTTCCTTGCTATTATCTGAACTGCTCTGATCCTTGGGCCCATGGTCTGGCTGCTTACCCTCTTCGTGCAGTAGGTGATGATGCCATCTTCTACATTGCTTACACGGTGGCCTTCGACAGCTCTCCTTCCTGTGTCTGGTTCTCAGACACTTAAAGCACAGACTAGCTTTCTTCACTATGACCCACCTGTCATTCACGCTAGCTTGCCGGAACTTCTTACACTCCTCTAGTGAGTGACTTCCTTCGCAATGCGGGCACGTATGTAGCTGCGTCTCTCTCTCCTTAGCGGCATGTGCGCTTTGACGCTGAGGGTGTATTACCTTCTTAGCTGTGGCCTCCTGGGAGGCATACGGGCCGCATCTCTCAGCTTCCCTGTTCAGGAACTGTGATATCAGCGATAAGTCCGGGTCCTCGTGCTCTGCTGCGAAGTCGTACCACCGGTACTTCAGTACCATGGGTAATTTATCAATTATTACCTTGATCATTTCCGGTGATTTCAGATAATGCGGTTTCTTTAGCCCATTGATCGTCGCGACGGTGTTGTTGATCACGCTGGCAAACACACACACATCTCGCGCGTTCTCCGTTGTTCTTGGCAGGTTCTTTACCTTTTCCAATTCTGCTAGAACTAGGGCGTCCGGCCTCCCATACCTGCGGCGTAGTGACTCTAGCACCTCACTAGGTGCGCACTCAGAATATAAAATACTCCTTACCGCTTCTTTGGCCGGTCCTCTGATCGCCTTCCTCAGCCGTGCCATATTCTGCACGGAACTGAATAGCGGCGCGGTGTCTTCGTACACCGTTCTGAAGGCCAACCATTCCCCACAGCTGCCGTCAAAGACTGGAAGCTCATGCATGTACACCGGTTGATGAGCAGTCCCCGATCTCGGCGCGGATGTGATGGCCCTCACGATCGCTTCGGCTAGAGCATCAGTGCCACTAGCCTCCATACCTTTAGGTGCTGTGTCCTCTGGCTTCACGCCGGCGGTGGCAGTTGGATCCTGAAGTTTTATGGCGCACTCCTTCGCGAGTACGTCACCTGGTCGCCCCTCCGCGGACGTCCCTTCTTCCCCTAGATGTCCTCCACCAGACATCCTGCCTACCGTAGCTTCCACCCAATCTCGGACACCTTCAGATCTACCTTCAGGTTCGTCCACAGCAGAGTCCAAGTCTGCCGCGTCCTCCTCGTCCAATCTCAACAGCTCCATGTCCGTCCTCGCTAGGTCGGCGGCGGCCTGGGCTTGTCTAAGCACCTGGCGGTTGAGTTCTGCTCGCAGCTCTACCTCACGTCTCTTCCTCGCCTTCTCCGCCAGCGAGGCACTCTTTGAGGCAGGGCGGGCCTTGGACTTACCAACTGTTCTCGTTCTCCTCTCACTTGGCTGCGCTTCCATGGTGTTATCAGTAGTACCTGTCGTTTTTGTCATCGTACCTTTAGTAGTATCCGAGCTACTGGCTACCCCTGAGATTCTGAAGTCCGAGTCCTCGGACATCAGTCCCTGACCCACAGCTGGTCGGACCGGAACCTCCGGTCGGGCTGGTGTAGGCCTCGACGCCTCCGTCGGGGTTGGCTGGGGTACCACTGGCTCCTCCATCGGTGGTCGACGTGATGTTCCTGCTTGGCTCCTGGTTACTGGCATCCCGTGACTGGTGTGTCTGTATCAGCAACGACTTACATAAACGCCAGTACGTCAGTCCAGGTCCGATGTTCCGATGGCCCAGGTCGATGATCCGGTTCGGTCCGCTTTGATCCGGTTCGGTTCGATCCGCTTTGGCTTGATCCGCTTTGACTTGATCCGCTTTGGCTCGATCCGCTTTGGCTCGATCCGCTTCAGGCTTGATCCGCTTCAGGCTTGATCCGCTTCAGTCCGATCCGCTTCGGTCCGATCCGGTTTGCTCCGTTGGTCCAGTGGTCCAGTGGTCCAGTGGTCCGCTATCAGGGAGCACCCGTAGATAACTGAAATTGAACAGTAATCGAATGAGTTTCGATTAGATACGCAGCGCCAGTACTTCGGTCGTGGTGTGATCCACTTGGACAGTACTAGCTGGTCAGAAGATCCGCTTCCCCTCGATGTGGTTGTCACAGCAGCTCCTGGTTCCGCTCTGGTTTCCAGCAGTACGGTATCCGGCGCTCGAAGGACCAGATATAATGTGGGGCGGCAGGGTAGCGCCGAGCTACGATACCTATATTGCTTGCCGTAGGTACGTGCTCCAGGCGTAGATGGTGATGGCGCCTGCCTAGTTTTGGCTGGTCCCGTTCCGCTGTCCGGAGTAGATGATGGGAGACAGGAAGGTAGATGACCTTCAGGGAGCCTGTATCGCCCCGAGCCGTGATGCCTCGTCCTGCCTACAGTCGATTGGGGTGTGGGATTCTTCAGAAATGAAACGATACTTCCGTTGGTTGAATGGTGCTTAGCGAGGCTGGCAGACCGTGCATTCGTCGGGTCCGTTCCTGTTCGTAGTACTGGATGACTTGTGGAAGTGTTCAATGGGCTGCACCTCATACTGTTTCGCTCTTCCAGACTATTTCTTTCTTCTTCTCGCATATAGGAAAACACTCATTGATGCTTCCACAAGTCAATTTGCTTAGGAACCCCTGGGCGTTACCGCAACGAGAGCGGTGAAAGTTGAACGTAAACAGCCCTATTTTTGCTGTCCCTTGGACCTCAGTATGCCAACCTTTCTGACCATATCTCTTTATTTTCTTACATCTAAGTACATTGGTTACTATTTCTACGTACCTATTAGGTATAGCTACCTACCATATGTTTAATCTTTGTACATAGGTCCCTCGTTAGGTGGCTATATCGATTCTTATCCGCTAGTTTTACATTGTTACATAGTAAATGTACTTAGAAAGCCTTATATTTCTTGTTGGCCGGACTTGCCTTTCGGTTTATCCGGTCAACAAGACGCTGCCTACTCTTGCGCACGCGTCGACACTAGCGTGATGCTGTCTAGACGATAATTGGCCTTGGTAGAAGGATTTCAATGATGCGACCTTAGTACAGTGGGCGCGCCGGACCGAGTTTATAAATATTAGCAGCGGTCCGCCGTGTCTCCGCTCAGTATGCGCCAGACCTTCGCGCGTGCCACTACTGACGGAGACCAGCTATCCTGGGCTTAGCAGCTCACCAGGTCTTTACCCTTGACGTGCCCACGTACCACCAGCTGAGAATCCTTTACCAAGTCTGTGCCAATTACCTTTAGTTACCTAAGTACCTACTTTACCTTTTACCTGCTGGTACCTGTGTACCAGTAGGTACTACCTGTGGTACTCTGGCACCTTGACCAGAACCTCGCCCCCAGACTTACCTCCAGACCTTCGCGTCTGGTTACCTGTCTGGTATACCGGGCGGTTCATACCCCTACAGGAAGGTGAGGTTAAAGAAACGCATCTACCTGCCTACCCCTAACCTATGGTGGCACCAACGTCCTTTATTCACAATGTTCTAAGTAACTAAAGCCTGCCTATTGCTAATAATAAAGAGAATCGTTTATTTCAGCCAACTATTTTAAGTTATGATACCTATTCATGTTTGTCTTAAAATTACTTCTTAAGATCATCTAATCATCATCGCGAGTCGCGGACAAGTGTAGATAACACCAGTCGCATACATAGTCCTGATCCCACACTAGGATTCCCTGTCGTGGGTATCAGAAACAACGAGTACCATAACATCCAGAACCGGAACAAAAATTTGCAGATCATACAAACATTTGTCCTGCAGCGGTATCGAACCCGCAACCTTTCTCATCTCAGCCGGCTACTCGCCCGACGCGCTACAGATGTCGTCTTTCTTGAGATATTGTCCCAAAACCGTGTAGAATTAAAATGTGAACTTTAAGGTGTTCAAAAAATCTACCTATATTAAAAAGTTTCCTACCTAAAGTAGGGTAGAAATCTCACTATTCACCTAGAATTCAAAACTGCATCCGCTCAGTATGTGAGTCAAAATCTCAAGTTCCACTTGCAGACAGTGCACTGCGCCCTGCTGTATGCATTACACATGAGGGCGCGAGGAAGCGGACGGACGGATATGTTTAAGTATGAAGATGTCACAGTTTAGTGTAGAACAGCTGGTACTTTAGAAACTGCCTGAAAAGTCGATTAAGGCCTTTTTCGCCAGATTCCTTTTTGGACGGATCTCGTTTTGAACAGATTCTTGTTTGAACAGATTCCTTTTTCAACGGAATTGCAAATTTAACTATAAAAAAGTACGGGTTTTCTTATGTAATTAATTAGTTGGAATACATTTTTTTTTAATGAGTTTTGTTGATTTGAATTAAATTGGTTTCTAATTGGGATTAACAATTCGGCTATCGTTACTGAGAAAGGTGGTTACGAAACTGTTATGAAAACTGTTAAAAGACTTTGTTTGTAACTTGGTTACTAGAAAAGACAACAATTTCTTCTAAGGTAACTGGTTATAAAACACAGTTACGATGGCGGCGGAAAGTTTTTTTTTTAAAATGTAATTGCTCGACAAACTGGCTTACGGCCCGTCTGATGGTAAGCGGTTACCGTCGCCTATTGACATCTGCAACACCAGAGGTATTGCCAATGCGTTGCCTGCCCTGAAGGACTCTTTTTACATATTTTTTGAAGCGGCTCATGTTGTTGATGTAATTAATTTTGGGTTATATCAGTGTCAAAAATAAACATCCAATCTTTCGCGTTGGTAATCAGTGGGGTGGTACGAGGTATTGTTAATAAATTCAGCTGCTCTGCCTAAGCTATGCCTACTTATAGAACACCCATCAATCAGACGTCAGCGTGCGGAAATGTGTGATGCTATCTGAAATTGATCATGCCTTTTAAGCAGCCATTGAAAGGATATACAATATTATTGGTTTATGTTGGACGTTTCAATGCTCAATATTGGATAAAATAATACAAAGCATTACCTACTTAAAAGTAAGGCAACGAGAGGAGTAAAAAGTAGAAAAGTATGAAAAGTTGGAAAGAGTAGGCATAAATGTATTACATGTCATAAATGTTATTGTCATAAATGGGTAGTGTCAGGATCCCCCCTCCCTCCCGTCCCCCCTAACCTTCCCCCCTGCCCAACACTACATCTATCCACACACCAGATACAAAAACCTGCTAAAGTAATTCCCTTTACATTATTTTACACCTTGGGTTTCATTATTGGAGTTTTAGTAAGGATCCCTAATTTTTTGAAATATAATATAGCCTATGTCACCCGGGGATAGTGTAGCTTGACAACAGTGATAGAACTTTTCAAATCGGTTCAGTAATTTCGGAGCCTATTCAATGCAAACAAACAATGAAATCTTTCCTCTTTATTATTAGTACAGATTTATATATATAAAACAAAGTCGTGTTAGTTACACCACTTACAACTCAAGAACGGGTGAACCGATTTGGTTGAAAATTGGTGGGGAGGTAGCTTAGAACCAGGAGATTGACATAGGGGAAGGATAAGGAGGGGGGGTCACCGGGGGCTACCCGTGCGAAGCCGGGGCAACTCGCTAGTAGGTTTACAAAATAATACTTCACCAGCAGCCATTAGACGTCCACTGCTGGACGAGGCCTCCCCTATAGAATGCAATGGAGGGGGTATGCCATAACTCCCCAGATGGATTGGTGATCGCAGTATTGAAAGAAAGAGAAAGACAAAGAGAAAGATAAATTAAACGAAATGAAAAAAATATTTGCTTGAATACAGGTATAAGTAGTTTGGATCTTCGACCAAAGTAAAATAAATGGACTGGCCTTACCCATACAAAACGTCCATAAAAAATAAGACAATTCGGATTTAGGGTACGGTCAACAAATAAACTATCTATCTATCCAGCCACTGCTGAGTAAAGGCCTCTTCTCTATAGCGCCACTCCTGGCGGTCTTGTAAATAAACTAGGTGAAATTAAATTATTGAACTTCTTAAAAACTGTATTTTTTTAATACTTAATACTTTAACAGATGCAATGTGTTTTCTAAAGTTATTTCAGTAGGTTTATAGAACAAAAAATCGCCGAAAAAAATGCAATTATTTAATGAAACTTTTACAAAAATACATGGTTCCCTTCTGTTTTATGTAGTTACGTATCTATTTTTCAGCTCTCAAACATACACAATATAAATCAATAGAAAAGCAAGTCCACCTAAGATCTTCAGCTCAATCAATTTGTGAAAAATATATTTTTCATCACTCAATAAACTAAGAAAATATCATAAAAATCGTACGGAAACATAAATGTATAAAAATTCCAGTATTTAAGAAACTGCAGAGTGCAGTTTTAAGAATTTTGCACAATGAGTTTTTTATACTACTTGGAATGACAGATCAAGAAGATGGCCGACCTGATGTTAAGTGGTACCCTCTGCCTATGAACAGTGCATTACCTCAGGTCACGTCCACCTAGGACGCGCCCTATGTGGCATTCCACTGCGCCCGCCACCCTGAAACATAAAGATGAAAAGTCCCATGTGGCCGTAATTTCATCGGCACCTTTACCCTTCAAACCGGAACACAGCAATGCGAGCACTACTGCTTTGCGGCAGAAACAGGTATGGTGGTAGTACTTCCCCGGACGAACTCTTTCACAAAAAAGCTCTACTACTACTAACCGTTTTTTGGCGTATAAAATTCATTGCGTAGAAAATTATCAGAGCAAATACGGGAAAATGTATTCCACTTCCAAAAGTCGTCTGTTCTTGCTCGTCTTATGACTTCTATCCATTTTTGTTTACCTTAGATTTCTTTTGGAAAGCTATAAGGTTAATTAACATGCCATTACATATTATATGCAATTACCTAAAGCGACGTGCTTAGCAATGTTTTGACGTAAATAATGCAAATTACAATTCTAAATCAATACGATACCCCTTAGGCATCAGATTTTTTTGCAGTCTGTACCGGACCATCCGACATGCGTGAAGTCTTGTCAAATATTTCGTCGCTGTAGTTGGAAAACTAAATAAGTAAAAACAACAACAAAACCAACATCGCGAGAAAAACGCGATTTACTGTTTTATTGCGTCAAAAATGGCAATAACTTTTTTATCGTAACTAATTTTTCAGTCCGTGTTTTGATATGTTATAGATTGGTACTGTATCTATTTTCGAATTTAATGATAATACATTTTAGTTCTTTTGATTAAGAGAAAAAAATAAAAAAACGACTATGTATTTTTCCCTCGCCAAAGTTTTGAATAATTGAAATGATCTATTATTTACTTATTTGAATATGACAATCCTATCCATGGGTATAGATTTATATAATATTAAAATACATTTTAAAATAAAACCAACTTATAATCATTTCTTTTCCTCTGCATGGTGATTACTTGGCTGGATGAAACTACTTTGGTTTTGGTTGATTGGTTGTGGTTGAGTTGTAGTGCTCATCCTTTGGTTGGCGCGTTCTGGTTTGCGCTGAGAAGCTTCTAAAGCGGTAAATTTTCTTTCTAAAAAGTCCAGGAACTCCTGTAAAATGGGTAGCTCTCTGGGCTTTCTGATGGACTTCATGTAGTCCTCAAACGACTCATTGTCGAGTTTTTGGGCTAATAAATGTACTAGGAGGGGATCCCATGTGGTTGTATCCACTCCCATGTTTTGAATTGCATGGAGACATTCCTTGGTAGTATCGTGTAGTTTTTTGATCATGCACAAAGACTTTTGTTGCATGCTGGGAAGGCCGAGTAGAATATTGATATGTGATGTGAAGATCCGCTTCTGGTTATCGTAGCGATGTTTCAGTATCTCCCAACACACCTCGTAGTTGTCAGAGCTGATCTGAAGATGGTGGATCAGACGCTCAGCTTCTCCTGTTACCTTTCCCTTTAAAAACTGCATCTTTTGGGCATTCGACAGTGAAGAACTCTTGTGGATGACCTCATTGAATAGATCCTTGAAAGAAGTCCATTGGTTATAATTACCATCGAATGCTGGAATCTCCATTTTTGGTGTATATTTCTCTCGGTGCGACACCGACCACATCTTGGTATTTATGGTGTTGGTCAATTCGTCGTGGATCTTTTCATGCTTGGTGAATTCGGCCTGGTATCGGCAGTCTCCTCCACCAAGCACTCCTTCTATCTCCCGATGGAGGGTATCAATGGTACTCCAACGACTGTCAAGAGATTTGAGAGCATTCTCAAACTGCCACTTGCTCTCAAACTGGTCTACATTTATTTTACTTACAGTTCTCATGAGAGCTTTAAAATTAATCGTTTGCCTCTCAATCTTCTCCATTTTGGTTTGGTGTAAAAATTGATAGGTAAGTAAATGTAAATGTTTCGCTTAGACCTGGTTAATCCAACTGGTTCTGGTTCACTGTTTCACTTGGTAGGCACTGGTAGGTAATGTTCGAAGGACCATGTAAAAAGAGGGGTCCTTTTGGGGTGGTATGGTGACCCTAGGACACTCTTTCTAGCTGTATAGTTTGTGGTATGGTTGAGGTATTTAAAAGTCTTGTATAAGATGGTAAATGGTTTGTATTAAGAGTCACAATATTACTTAACTCACTAATAATTGTATAACTATGATTTTACGGTATATTAATGGTATGTGGGTTGTGGTAGGTACATTAATGGTATGATTTTATGTGTGCCCGCGATGCCCGAAGGGCTGGTGATCGCGAACTGGCTCGGTTTTGGCAAATGCGTATTAAATGCAGACGTTGCTTAATACACATTTGCTGTGTTCGGTTAAAACCTGAACACGACTAATGCTTATAAAATCAACAAAATGAAAAAAAATTGTGGAACACAATAATTCTAAGTATCAAAAAGAAAAAGGTATGTCGAGTAAAATTAAAACTATCTACGAGTATAAACTTGTGTCTGTTAACTTTCATTCAGAGTGGGGAACATTGAGATAATGTCCTGGGGCGTAGTCCTCCTTGTCGCTCGTCCTCTAGAGCAAGACGTGTCCATAGACATGTATGGGCCATCATAACCATGCAATAAAGTCGATTTCACAAAATGTGTTAGTTATGTAGTTTTCCTACCACACGACGATTTATAAGTTTTTTATCAATTGATGAAAATTATATTACAAAACCTTTACTTACGAATTAAATGCGATGCCTGAGGCTTTATTTGTATTTCTTGTGTTGTTTGCACTTGCAGAAAAGCACAGGAAGGCATTGTATTACCAAGGTATCTAATTTTGGTATTTTTCAGCATAGCTGTCACTCGTTGCCGTGACAAAGACTGACTGAAGCGAAGTATACTAGCTAGGTCTGTTTAGAAGCTTCAAAACTATCGTTCCCTAAGGCCCGTCCATTCATTTTATTTACGTCGATGGTTTGGATCATATTCTATTATTGGTATCACTGCACTCGACTAATTTGTCGTGCAAATATTTTATTTTAGTTTTAGCATTATAATAATTAATAAATATGTTCTAATAATTCTTACAATATATAACTAATTTCATGCATTTAAATTAAATTGAATAAATACTAAAAACACGGTAAATAAAAAGTTATTAAATGTCAATGCAATGAAAATGAAAATAAAATTTGAGTAAATAGATCAATTTGCGAAGTACGCTATAACATTTAGAATTTGAATTTAAAATATTCGTCGATGGAATAAAAACATCTATCACATAGCCACCTTATTTATTTTTACATTCATTTTCCATTATAATATTTTATTTATAACTCAACCAACTAACATAGTTAAAAATAAAAGACAAAGCTTACTAATTTTTGCAATGAGTCTCAAAACGATCTGTGTCTCAGCGTGAGCCAGTTGTAAGCAAGTTACAACCAACGCTGGTCTTCCGACGGAGCCATTTGGTAACGTCACGGAAGACACAAGATAACACAAGACACAAAACAATCAAAAATATAACAAAAAAAGAAACAAAAAAGAAACATCTACGGCAACAGTTGCAAAACACAAGATTACGAAACGGGCATTACCATAATCCAGGTATTTACATTTACAAGTGTCGTGATTTCGATTCGATTCGATTAGTAGTAGTAGCACTACAAAGTTTAATTCTACTGGCAACACTTGCTCGCTCGTGATTGGTGAAAAACTGTGCACCAATCCCGAGCGGTCCAATCGAATTCATTCGCGATACGAGGCAGAAGGGTGGGAGGTAGCTTGGCTACGGAGGTTTTGAGAGCAGGCAGTTCGTCTGGAATAGCCGACGAATAAACTACTGTGAATATTATCCAGGTGTATTTGCTTCAATTACTCAGTTTCTGGAGAGTTCATTGTAGTTAGCCAACGAATAAACTACTGTGATTAATATCCTGACTTATTTACTTCACAAGTATGTAAATGTAAGTACCTGGAAACGTCAGACGTTTCCACATACATTACAAGAACTCAGGATGTGACGCTGAGTTGGTGTTTGTTCCCCATCCCCTGGTGTAATCCCTCGGCTTTTACTATATCCACGGGATATCCTTTATTGCAAGCACTATGTAATCGCATAACTTGTAGCTGACCGCGCCGCGTCTCGGCCGGTCCTACGTATCTAGAACTACCCACAATTGCTCATTTTTACATTTAATCTGTTACTTAATTTACTTTTCTCGATAATAAATAATGTTCATTATATACTCGTAATAATATTAATATTAGGAAGTTTAGCTGCCGTAACACAGGCACAACCTAGCACGGCGGCTAACAGAACTTGTAACTGAACTTGTATAGCATAACCTAACTAATTGTATTTTTGTATTTCTGTTTATTGTAAATGTGTTTTGATTAAATACTTTATACTTTATACTTTATACTTTATACTTTATACTTTATACTTATAAGGAGTTCAGGGAGTTCTTCGGACGCTTGTCACGAGACACCGCGCAGTTGCGTCATACGTCGCCGTCTACACGTGTGTATTAAATTAGAATAAAAGTGTTTTTATATGTATGTTAGTTTTAAGGTATTTATGTTGCTATGGGCTTATTGTTTAGGTTTTTGTACATTTTCAATAAGCCTGAAATAAATATATTTGATATTTGATTTGATTTATAATGCGAACTGCTAAGGTACGGAACTCTCTGCCGTCGTCTGTCTTTCCTGAAAACTATAATCTGGGTATCTTTAAGCCAAGAGTGAATAGGTGCCTTCTAGACCTTTGTGCTTCATCTTCGGCCACATATTCACTTAACAACAGGTGAGATCGTGGTCAAACGAAGATGGATGGGTTTATTCTTAGGCCAGACACGTCACAGCACTATACTCAATTATGTACTCGTACTTAATTATGTAGAAATATTTATGTGACGGGTGGCGAATATTGACACTGATATTGGTATACTGCCCTGACGGACGCCGTGAAACAAAATATAAACACATTGGAATTATATTTTAGGGGTAGTAGGTACTTTCTCGAAAAGCCACCCCTTTGAATTGCGCCTCAAATAAAGTCTGCATTATTTAATTTTGCGTTTTGAGAGTATCTTAGGAGTTGAGGCCTTACTACGTGACCCGTTTTGGTAAAAGAAAACCTCGAAAAATATGTTGGGTCTGTTTTTAACCCCCGACGAAAAACGAAGGGGTGTTATAAGTTTGACGTGTCTGTGTGTGTGTGTGTGTGTGTGTGTGTGTATGTGTCTGTCTGTCCCATAGTAGCTCCCGAACGGATGAAACGATTTCGTTTTTTTTTGTTTGAAATGTGTATTTTTCGGGAGTGTTCTTAGCTTTGTTTGATCAAAATCGGTTCAGCCGTTCAGCGTTGGGGGTTTTTTAATTTCTACAAAATTATTACTTGTTTCATGCAACATCGAACTTCATGCACAATGGCTTTTCAGTTTTTTTATAGTTGAGTTATTTCAGTTTCTTTTTTATGTTTATAATTTCGTACATGGACATACATAGACACACGCCTTTTTCCCCGAAAGGGTAGGCAGATCCTCAAAACTTTAACAATAAAAAGACATATTTTGTAATGTATTATTTGCAAAAACATGTCTAATTTTTGTACAGCAATTATTGCGAAGATGAAAAACTTACAGTAACCCAACAAATCTAAAATTATGAATGCTTTACATAATGCTTTGGAACACAAATATAGTCCTGGTCACATACATAGTCCTGATCCCGCACTAGGATCTCATGAATTTCGATGGTACTCGTAGCACAACACCCAGGTGCAAATATTACGATGGTACTCGTAGCACAACACCCAGGTTCAAATATTACGATGGTACTCGTAGCACAGCACCCAGGTGCAAATATTACGATGGTACTCGTAGCACAACACCCAGGTGCAAATATTACGATGGTACTCGTAGCACAACACCCAGGTGCAAATATTACGATGGTACTCGTAGCACAACACCCAGGTGCAAATATTACGATGGTACTCGTAGCACAACACCCAGGTGCAAATATTACGATGGTACTCGTAGCACAACACCCAGGTGCAAATATTATGATGGTACTCGTAGCGCAACACCCAGGTGCAAATATTACGATGGTACTCGTAGCACAACACCCAGGTGCAAATATTACGATGGTACTCGTAGCACAACACCCAGGAGCAAATATTACGATGGTACTCGTAGCACAACACCCAGGTGCAAATATTTGCAGATCATACAAACATTTGTACCACAGTGGGAATTGAACCCGCAATATATCGCATCTCCGTCAGCTGCTCGCCCGCCGCCACCGATTACGTCAAACAAGAGGTCGAAAAATAAAGGAAAAAGTCGAAAATTGAAGAATTATGGCTTTTTTACCCCTAGAATGTTACGATGAAGATTGTAGGAAAATTGCACTTTTCCGTTGCGCCCGCGCACTGCGACATAAGATGGAAATCTCATATCCCTGTAGTTTTAGTAGAGCTTTTTTGTGAAAGAGTTCATCCGGGGAAGTACTACCACCATACCTATTTCTGCCGCAAAGCAGTAGTGCTCGCATTGCTGTGTTCCGGTTTGAAGGGTAAGGGTGCCGGCGAAATTACAGGCACATGAGACTTTTTATCTTTATGTCTCAGGGTGGCGGGCGCAGTGCAATGCCACATAGGGTGCATCCTAGGTGGACGTGACCTATGAGGTAATGCACTGTTCATAGGCAGAGGTTACCACTTAACATCAGGTGGGCCATTTGCTAGTTCCGCCATTATAGTAGTATAAAAAAAAAAAAAAAGTTTAACCGGCTCCCATTGATGTACCCTACAAACTGGAACACAGAAATGCGAGCATTACCTACTGCATTGCTACAGAAATTGATAGAAATTACCTACCTACCTAAAAAATACATTTATTTACAGAAAGAATAATACAAGGTATGTACAAAATACATATGAAACAGTTGTGCTACCTGAAGACCGCTGCAAGCGATCTAAAGGTAGCTCAACTGATCCAAATCACTACCAGACGGAAGCGTCCCTAAGATGCTGGCTGCATTGCCACGCTGAATGGCAATAATGCGTTGAGCCAGATAAGAGCCTAAAAATGTCTACCTAAAAAATTCGGTTTTCCGAAATAAATATGTACAGGTATTTTCGAGAATACTTAGTAGCCCCATTTTATTTTTACTCAAAGTCAACATCTAGTCCCAAAGCGTGGGATTATGATCGTGTAATATAATTTTTCGAGCGCAAACGAGGTTTTGTTTCAGCTCTTTTCGTACGTGATTTTATACGAAATATTCTAATAGGGGTTGGGAGCTTATAAAGGGTTGGCAAATTTAATATTATATTCGCTTACAGTAAATTACAGCAACGTAAAATTCTGGTACATATACCGTGGCAGTCCCTACAAAATAATCACGGGATATTAGGCCCATGTCGACTTCTTTCTCATTTCAGTCGCTAGGTAATCCCTTTTGCCGCAAGCAAACGCAATTAGGTTAGAATGCCTTTTCACCATGTCTTTCAATTTTAAATTCCATAAGCTGAACGATATCTACACTTCTACACTAATATTATAAAGAGGAAAGATTTGTATTTTTGTGTGTGTGTATGTTTGTAATGAATAAACTCAAAAACTACTGTGCCGATTTCAAAAATTCTTTCACGATTGGAAAGCTACATTCACCTTGAGTGACAAAGGCTACCAGGGGGGGGGGGGATAGGAGGGGATGGGGGGGCGTTTTCATCCTGAAACTACCTGTGCGAAGCCGGGACGAGTCGCTAGTAATTTATATTTCTTTAACGTATATTTCATCTTATTTTTATGGCTTAAGCCAACGTTCTCAAGTATTCCAAAATGTTTCAGATACCTTTGAGTCATTTATGAACAACTTTGAAGTGCGCAATCTTAATTAGTAAACAATAAACTTGAAGTGCTATCTCATTGCGATATTATTTATGAATGGACTCAACACAAAAGCCTGATACAGGCATTAGTTTTGCGTTAGGAACGAAACTTGTTTTGTAGAACGCGACTTTTGGTCGAAATTGAATTATCGACTATTTCTCACAGACTTTACAATATTTATGGAAGCCTTCCAGTGTATTTATCTGACCAACTCATGCTTGCCTTAAACAATTTCTAATTAGGTCCAGAATGTCGGTTTAGACACGAATAATGAAATGTAGAAAAAGTCTACGCTTTTACTGGTTTTGCCTTAGACGTTTTTACAGTTGCATTGCAAGGATTGGGCCATTTTGCTTTCTGGTAGCCCATTAAATTAAATAACTTCTATCACCATCAAAATCAACAATGTCAATTAATTTATATTATCACGGATATTTTTGCTCGCGATTTTTCATCAAAATAATGTCATCAAAGTTTTTATTGGCCTACCTATAGATATTTATTATTTTTACGCCGACTGTACTTCACTAACAAAATCAACAAGGGATCCAACAGGAATTTGAAAGTTGACTACAAATGTTAATGGATCAAACAGGACGATCAAACTCCAATTGATCAATCTCAATGGATCAAACAGGAACTACTCATTTAACACGGGCTGCCTCCTGCGAACACGATTGTTGCCACACAGTCGAAACGTCGGGAAAATAAATAATAAGGTAACACGCTGTAAATACGTTATAATAAGTTTAAAAAAATACTAGTTTCAATTAAGGCCGTGTTGTTTGCACTGTGCTACTTCCTTTTGACTCTGCCCATATTTTTCCTAACTGGGCCAATCAATGCATACTCAAAGTGGGGTATAAAGAGTCGCAACTAAAAGTCGCGTCCGACAATAAGTCCGTAGCTTGAAACAATAACCCGTGGGCGTCCTTGGGGTCACGATCCGTATTGCACTACACTTATGTGTTGGTGTTGTAACTCCTATTTACGATGGCGGTTTCCTTTGCAATTTCATGTTGAAATTAACTTGTAGATTTCTGTGTAATTGTTGAGTGGGATTCATCTTAAGGCTGCACCGACACCAGGCAGAAATCTTCATACAAAAAAAACACCTTGCACCGCTCGAAAAAGTAGTTTTTATTGAATACTAGCGACTTGCCCGGGCTTCGCACGGGTAGCCCCCGGTGAAACCCCAACCCCCCTCCTACCCCTCCCTCCTCCTACCCCTTCCACCTATCTCAATTTCCTGGTTCTAAGCTACCTCCCCACCAATTTTCAGCCAAATCGGTTCACCCGTTCTTGAGTTATAAGTGGTGTAACTAACACGACTTTATTTTATTATATATATATATATATCTCGTAAAATATAGATAATTTTACAAAACCTTTACAAAGACTGTATGTCCTATGTTTTACCCAATAATATGCACTTTTTTAATAAACTAATCTAACAAAATTGATCTAGCCAAAACTTAGAGGTAACTTTGGATTGTATTGTCCTATCGTGTTTCTGGTACCCTTGGAATTATAATGTAGTATCCATGCATATTTATAATTTGAATATTGTACTTGATTTAGTCAGTTAAACATCAAATCTAAGATTGGTAATTTTGCGTTATACCCCACCTTAACAATCAGTCGATTTGAAAGGTAAACACGTTAATTTGGAATCATCCTTTTATGGAAAGGCTGGTTGTGTCAGACATGATGGATATTTGCCGACCGATTTCTGTAAATTATATTTTTAATAACGGTCGCATCGTACGATCTCAGAGCAGTAATAAATGCTCTAATCTTATGACGCACTGACTTGCAGGTACCTACAGCAAATCTTGCAAATAAATAAGTTTTTTTTACAAAATAATTTTTTTTCTTGACATCCCACTAATATATGTAGCAGTTTTCTTCCAAAAACCTCATTGTTTGTGCATACATGTTTGTGCATACTTTTCTTTTTTTTTTATGAAAGCAATAGGCAAACTAGCTTACGGCCCACTTGATGTAAAGTGGTCACCGTCGCTTATAGACACCGGCAACACCGGGGGTATTGTCGATGCGTTGCCTACCCAGAAGGAATTTATGAACATTTTTCTTGAAGCGACACATGTCGTAACCAAGCGGGAAAACCTCATATGACAAATCAGATGATACATTATGATAAATAACATGAATGAAGGAATGATTGAATATTCTTCATCTGTGAAAATTTCAACTGTCACAGTTCTCTTGTGCGATTTTACAAGGCCATACGAATAAAACGGTTCATGAGATACAGCCTGGTGGTAGACGGACAGACAGACAGACAGACAGACAGCTGAGCCTTAGTAATAGGTACCCTTCGGGCACGGAACCCTAAAAATACCCATGTCAAAAACCGTACGGTAAGGCTTGACTCGTTTTTGTCCCTTTCCAGACAAAAACCATTGACGCCCATTCATCGCCCATTGCCGTAGCTGTCAATCAAAAGTGACAGATTACCTGACGTAAAGTGAGGCACATGCGTATTGCGTACCCACCCATCTTCAATAATGCGATTTCTATTCAATGGTGGCCTCAGGCAATGAATCGATTAGTCCCGTACAAATACACGTGACCTACTTCAAGGATTGAGCAAACATAACCAAACAACGCACTGAATAAATACGGTACATAAGTAGACCGGTGGTCTATAATTGGAGTTATATAGTCCTCCTCATCGATTTCGAAGACGGCGACCCTAACTTTTTTTTATTATTTTTTATTATTTTTATTAATTATTGTTATTTCCTAGCGTGAGCTATATGGCTCGCTAGACCGAACTTTGTCTTTATTGAGTGTATGGAGCTCAATTCGTGTCCTATTTCTGTAATTTTCTGCCCTTTAGGCATTTATTCTGTGCTTTAGTGCTAAACAAGCGGACAAGTAAATAAACTATCGTCTACAGTAAACGCAACATCACAAATCATTAAAAGAGGTAATGATTTGATGACTGCAGGTGGTGTAAGGCTACCTCGAGCCGTATTCCAGAGCTTGTGGTCATCAGCCAGGTGGGCAGACGATATGAAGGCCATATACGGAAAGACTTCGCTCCTGCAAGGCGTGGAATGAGCTCCCGTTGGATGTCTTCCCACAAGGCTACAATATGGGTTAATTCAAGAGAAATATCAATAGGGCTCTTAATGGTAGGCAGCGCGTTTGCAATACCGTGGGTGTTGTAGACGTCTATAGGCGGCGGTGACTGCTTTACATCAGGCGGGGCGTCTGCTTGTTTGTCACGTAATAATATTTTAAAAAAAATACACCTAAAAATGTGCATAAATTCCTTCAGGGTAGGAGCATCGACCATACCCCGGGTGTTACCGGTGTCTATAAGCGACGGTGACCACTTCACATCAGGTGGGACGTATGCTAGTTAGCCTAAATATTTCATAAAAAATAAAAAATAAACCTATGCAAATAACCTAAGATCGATTGGTGAGACATTTGAGGCAGAAGGCTTATACCCAGCCGTGGTTATTTGACGTGAAATGATGATGATGAACCATTTTAATTGTTATTTTTCGGACCCTAACATAAAAGAGGTAAAAACAACTTGAAAAGACAAGGTTAACCCCAACGTGGGTCAATATTTGAGCTGCCAATAATGATGATGAGGATGATGATGATGATGATGATAATGATGATGATGATAATGATGATGATGATGATGATGAATATTGTCGAATCAGTTTGTTCATTAATTATCCGATTATAACGTAAAAGTGGGAAAAGCTACTTAAAAAGACAAGCTATAGAATTTCAAAAATGCTCCGAATCATTACTGTAGCTATAAAACAAATTTATCACCGTCTAATCAACCTTAAAATAACAGATTGGCTGATTAGGCCGGCGGGTAGAGAATTCTCATCGTAAACATCAAAATACTTTGAGAAATAACTTCTCACTTCAGAGGCAAAAAGGCAAGCTATGGAGAAGCAATTAATAGCTAATCGTAACCTGTGTTGTTTGCTAAGTGAGTTAGAGACGTTTATATTCCGTCATACCTCTAGATCGCTATCATTCGTCTACATTACTCGATGGCGGTACCTACCTAAGACTTTTCTATGAACCAGAAATTAGTAAGCAGAACCGTGAGATGATCAAAATGAGTGCAAACACAACCAGTCTACGATTAACCATCGACGAGTTCTGTTGGCCGCCTTCCGTCTCCACCATCCGATCAGCTCGCTGTCACCATAATATTGTATTTTCATCGGATCTTGAAAGGTATGCCAAATTTCAGGATATGGTCGAAAATTTGTATCGTCGGATTTGATTCCAGACGAAAAAACAATCAAACAGACGTAAATGTGAATTAAAGATAGCATTTCTGTCCGGACGGTTGTATTTTAATCAACATGAGTCCACAAGTCCTCATAATTATTTTGTTCAGTTCGGTACATCATTTCCACAGCCTGATCTTCGGGTTTTACGATTTCTGCCGGCAACTTTTCAATAGTTGAGACTTCTCAATAAATGGGACTACCGTCAGCAACTTTCCGTATTCCGTGCTCATGCTAGTTCATGTATTTACCGATAGACTATGTAGGCTTATTACTCTGATCTCACCTTAATCAGGTGATCTCGATGCGCGGGAGTTCAACCGTTAGTTCAATAGCGCTTTGTTTTTTGCTTCTATGGGCAAATGGAGTATTACCACAGCTTACCATGAGATTACGATCTGTTGCAACACTCACCATTGTGAAGTTTTTGTCGGCAGTGCAATGATCTTTTTTTTATATCTGTTTTTGCGTTGCACGGATGGTTTAATCTCAAGCTTTTGAGGAAATACGTTTAGCCTTGGTGTTGCAACACTGCTATCTAAATTATCTTTGTCATGTTTGAGATACCAACCAATAACATGAAACAGTCATATACATAGTCCTGCACCGCATTAGGATTTCTTGAGTCATGGGTATCAGGAACTACGAGTACCATGGTGCCAAACAACCAGCCCCGGAACGAATACTTTCAGTTCATGCACATATTTGACTCGCAGCGTCGAATCAGCACCTCCAGAAGGCTACTCGACAGCCTGAGCCACGATTTGATATTTCAGTTTCCCCTATGATCAGCTTCCGAAAGCTCCATAATGAGCATATAATTAACCAAAGACTCTATTTAAACAGAGGTTTAATAGAAGTCTTTGATATTAACCCACTGCCCCAAACCTCAGGTGGGATGATTATAGAAACGGACCAGTGACAATAGAATTTGCTGCAGATTTTGCCCAATTTTTGTCACTGATTGTAGTTTTGGATTATCCACATCCAATCAATCAATTAATCAATCAATCAAATTGTTTATTTGATACAAATAGTGTTACAAAGATGTTATAAATTTTTTTAAAGTACCAATTATTTCTACCACTATAGGCATGCAAAAATTACATTTTAAAATATATTATTAAAAAACTAGACCGTCACTGGAAGCTTTATATTGAGAAAGCATATCCGTTTCCGTCGTATTTCAACCAGTTTTCGTACTTTTAATCCGAGTATTTCCGATCCAGTGGCGACACCTGGCGGCCGCGCGCCATTTTAGTTTCATAAAATGAAGCGCGCCATCTTGACTTCATTGGCGTTTCGTATTCCGTCGAAGCAACTTGTGCGCAGCAGCTCCGTCCCTACCACTGTTGCGTATAAATACTTATATATATAATAATCCTAAAGTGAATAAGTGATGTTGATAATACGTAAGTAAAAGCTTGCAGTATTTAAAGTGGTTAAATTGTGCCGGGAACTGTAAGTACCCTCTATATACATTTAACCTTGTTAGTACTTGATCATTTGCTTTAACGGTTTTCCGTTCGGATCTCGTACATTGTTTTAAATTTACCAGTTTTAATTCGTACAGTGGTCGTGCATTTTTTGAGGTTACAGAACCACGTAGTTTGTAATGCAATAGATTAACGTTATTTATCTTATAGTAATGAATGCTAATGAGCCCAACACTGCAGCCAAGCCGCAGGCTGCAAGCACGCAAGCGTGTTCGAACCAATTCCAGCAGCAGCACATCGTTTTCGTCCACGCCGACTGTGGAACATGCCACTGGCAGGAAGTGGCAGCGCTGCCGCCACCGACAGGAAGCAAAGCGCGCCCATCGTCCTGCTGATGCTAGGCTGGATAAACTAGTCCAGGATATGGGTGAGCTCTAAAATACGGTAACCAATTTTATAACCTCAAACAATTCCGCTTGTCCCGATGGGGCGTCATTTTGTTCAGACATTAGCTGAGAGCTATACGAACAACATGATGTCGCTGATGAACAATGTCTTGACGATGAAGTTTAAATTTAAATCGGGACCTAATGTTTTTTTTTTTTATAAAGCTTATTTTCTGTGTTGTGCAATAAATTTTTTTCTATCTGTATATCACCTTTGATATCGAGATTAAAATAAAGGAAACAGCTATTCCAAAACATCCGATATCTTTTTTAAAATGCTACACGTAGTCCAGTGTTTAGGTATTACATCTTGGTCAGAGGTAAGATACGCTGATACACAAAAAGCATATTATAATCATACTCCAGGCTTGAAGGGCCTCGAAACAAACGAAAAGGTAAAAATATATGAAACCTTACGTCACCTTGCCCATGCTAATAGATCTTATGCAGCTATAACCTACTGCAAAATTAAATAAAAAGAAACGTTGCAGCTTGCAGGTAAGTATTCATAACTTTCTTGCTTGGGCTAAGCATACAGACATTAATTATGACAGATTAAGCGCGAAAATTTGATGAGTTCTTTCAAAAAGGGAATTTACATAATCTACACCTAGCCGAAAATATCGAAATGCGTCGGGGAAACTATAACAAGCCGAACAAGTTTGAGCCCCTTTAGTAAAAGCGACATTGAACAGAATGCTTATATATTTGAGTCTGAGCATATCACAGATACATTAGAAAAGGCCGGGGGAGTCCGCAAAGTTTTTGGCCACCAAAAACTAAGGGATTGATACAAGCAAGATCCAATCAACCTAACAGCCGCCCCTCGCGGGGGCAAGGCGTACGAAAACCCGCAGTTCCATCGCGTGGAATTCGATATTATTTTCAAGTACCAGGCTTACCCTATAACTTATGCACATGCATGCCTGTATCAACCCACCCTCGCGGGGTGGATACCACCATGTCGACTACCTATACAAAGGTCAACCCTCGAATATCCAGTATGAGCACCACAGTTTCAATGAAAGAGGGTCATTTCACAACCGAGGCTCGCGGCCCGATCGTGGAAGTAACCGAGGATGCTCTAATGCTTACAGGTTTCAGAGGAAATAAAAAAAGATACAAACAATGACTCTGAACGATTTTAAGCAGGTCAGTTAGCGCACTTCCACTTGCAGTGGAAGGAAATGAGAGCACCAGATATTGTGTTAAGGTTAATTCTGGGGTATCGCATACCTACCATTCTTTTAAAAACCTTGCTTTGTTTACCCAAATGTGATCAAAGGTCCCTTTCATACTCCTGTATTAGAGGAAAGATCTGTAAATGTAGAAAAAATTAAAATACAAGGCATTTTAAAAGTATCTCAACTCTCGCTAAGTTTCATATCCCCTCTGTTTCTGGTGCCAAAATCCGACAAATCAGCCCTATATTCAACCTCATAGCGCTAAACGACAATGTCATGACAGATCCCTTCCACCTCATAAACATGTATCGTATTCTGGATTTCTTGCATCCACAGGACTGCCTGTGCAAAGTAGATCTTTCCCAAGCTTATTTTCATCTAAAAATAACAAAGTCGCACAGGCGGTTCCTACGCCTTGTACCGCGAATTGCTAGAGGTGACTTGGCTCTCATTCGGGTTAAGCTCGGCGCCTAAAACCTTTTCAATACTGACAAATTGGGTGGCTCAAACATTACGAGAAAGATGGAAAGTAAAAATCCTTGTTTATCTCGTCAATTACCTTATAATACATTAAAGTGTACACATGTGTGTATGTGCTTCGCGAGCATGTCTAACTCACAGTACATAAGTTGCAAACTCTGGTTTGGAAAATAAATTTCGAGAAATCCGTTCTCAAACTTCAAAAAAGCATAATATATTTGGGAGTGTTGTGGAGACCGTGAGACAATCTAAAATCCCTGCCAATAGAAAAGTCGATGGCAATAATCACAAAAGTAAATCAGGTGCTCGATCAGAAAAATTAGATTCTAAAAGATTTACAAAGAATAATAGCACTCCTAATTTTCGCCAGCTTTGTTGTTCCTCGAGGACGGCTCAGTCATCGAAAGTTAATAATATTCATGAATTCACTACCAGACCTTTCATCAAAGGCTTACCAACTGCCTCAGGGTGTTTCCGAAGAACTGAGTTGGTGGACTTGAAATTGACAGTTTTCAACGATGCTACATCCATGGAGGAGGGTAATGAATGTCACACTGTCAACAGATGCATCAGACTTGGCTTGGGGGGCAAAACTAAACGATCTGGCCCTCTTGGGCACTTGGTCACAAGAAGAGCAAGCACTACACTGCAATCAAAAAGAGATGCTGGCCATACTCATGCCTGTCAGAGCAAAACTCATCGACTGCATCACAGTTCGATCCTCATACAATGCGACAACAGGACCGCAGTCGCTCATCTATGGAAAGAAGGAGGTACGAAATCATTACCCCTGATGGAAATAACTTGTCAAATTCTGAGTTTACTAGATCACCATCAAATACACTTCAGCATACACTATCTCCCAGGCAAATACAACAGTCATGCCGTTGTTGCATCATCGCCGACCGCCGGAGTGGCACCTTCTACCCAACTGTGTGGACATAATGTTTGCAAAGTGAAGTGAAGTGAGTGAGTTTGTGTAGTGATGTTTCCAATGATAAATTTGTTTGCCTCAGAAACCACGCATGTTGTTTTCAATTATGTATCTCGAGACCTGATAGACAGTCAATCTCTATTTTACAACGCGTTCAGTGTTCCATGGAACTACCCGCTCGCGTGGATGTTTTCCACCACCGTTCCTAATTCCAAAGTATGAGTCACCTAAATCAGTCGACGGGAATATACTTAATAGTAGTACCCCGATGGTAAATGGTATTTTGGCGATAGGATCTCAAAGCCTGCTCGCTGACAGCACCGTTAACCCTAAAAATCCTACAGAAACATCTAATAGACACGTCGACGGGACTCTCACCTCCGGGGGTCGAGAATATCACCCTTGAAGTGTGGAAATGAGGGGGTGGTCCGAGGTTATAGAAACGTGGAACACAGAACAATTATCCTTGCTTAGAAATATTCTTGGCTTAAGTCTACTCTGAAAACGAGGTGGCATGGAAACGTTGGACTTCTTGGACCAATTCGAAAAACTTTAACCTCTGAAAATCCTTCGGGTGCGCAACTAGCTCAATTTCTATTTGATTTACATTTAATTTATCACTTTTCATATTCTTTTGCACGAGTTTGTCGTTTCTACGCTATGTAACGCTGAAACATCCAGTCGCTTAAGTTCTCACATTCTCGTGAAACATAATAATTTTAAAGTCGATTGGCTTAAAAAATCCAAAGATTTCCAAACCACCCATCTGGGAAGTTAGTAAGCTTACGTCATTTCTAACTAACTACACAGTAGATATGAATAATTATTTCATTTATCGCGTCAGACCGCAATGTTATTACTGCTATGTTCAGGAAGACTCATACATGTCCTGACCTTACTTAGTTACATACAGTGTTAGATCCTACCCAGTGTGTTAGATATACGAATATAATATTTTGGCCACAGTTCAGTTCAAAGACTGTCAGCAGTAATTATAGACAGTCTGAAACCTACTTTTGATTACAAGTAAATCGTATTTAAATACCATATTATGGATAGAAAAAACTAAAGCATTATTAAATGAAAGACGTAACATGGCTAAATCATTTAATCTGTTTATTACAGTAAATACAGTAATGTTGAACGGAAAGTGCATGATGATTATGATGATGATGATGATAACAGTAAGAGGTGTGGCAATGCCCGCCGCGCGCACAGTTATAGCAGACTGGGTTAAACCTTTCAAAGAAGCTGGCATTACAGGCAGCTCCAGGAAGCGTCCGATCTGCTGTAGCTTCCAAAAGTTGGTTGGAAAAATCATCCCCTTCGTCGTCGTTTCGTATGAGGTAGTGCTGGCCTCTGTGTTCATCATCCCCTTGATAAACTTCCATGAAATCTTGTCCCGAGGGAATTGGTGAATAGCTAATACATTCCATTAGTTTTACAGACGAGAAGTAATTAACAGTAATCATTCTGAAAATGTTACTAAATTAATTAAGAATGTTGATTTTGGATGTTATTGATTGCTGGATAGAATACTTATATATTTAAGTTTTATGGTTGTAAAATATTACATGTACATGTAGTATGATACTTACAGTTGTTATTTTATAACGTTTTATCACATTGGCGTTAAATTAAGTTTTCTACTAATTTGCAAGTGGTGTCACCAGGCGATAACAAACAGGTCTCAATATAAAGCTTCCAGTGACGGTCTAGTTTTTTAATAGCAGCGTTTTACCTGAAATAAAACGCATATTAAAATACTTACCTCACTGGAAGCTTTCACTTTTAATTCTGCCTGGTGGAATTAAGCCAATGAAGTCAAGATGGCGCGCTTCATTTTATGAAACTAAAATGGCGCGCGGCCGCCAGGTGTCGCCACTGGATCGGAAATACTCGGATTAAAAGTACGAAAACTGGTTGAAATACGACGGAAACGGATATGCTTTCTCAATATAAAGCTTCCAGTGAGGTAAGTATTTTAATATGCGTTTTATTTCAGGTAAAACGCTGCTATTAAAATCCCAATAAATTACATATTTAGTTATTTTACGAATTATTACTAAAATCTAAGGACATTCACGTCGTTATTCTTGCCTGTGGAGCCCTCTATATCTCAAAATAACTCATA
Source organism: Operophtera brumata (assembly GCA_932527175.1). Lineage (NCBI taxonomy): Eukaryota > Metazoa > Arthropoda > Insecta > Lepidoptera > Geometridae > Operophtera > Operophtera brumata. The sequence continues at coordinate 5,525,929 of OW052229.1, forward strand.
TCCACCTCTATTGTGAACCGGAAGCTAATTCCGAAAGTAATTACAGAGGATATTAACCATCTATCATTACCATGGAATAATGCTGACTCAGGATTATTCCAGGAGGGTGACCCTATTTTGAAAGGAAAAAATATGGCCATTTATCATTCGAGTTTTGAATGGTGAAGAGGTAATCCTTCATAAGTTAATGTAATTAATATCCGTACTAATTGACTGAGCGAAGCGAGGTCTCAGAGTCTAACTGTGGCATTTGTATACAGGTCGTCCCAAGACTATGCGACAGGACGGGAAAGTACCTTAAATATTTTATATAGTATATTTTGCTGAAAGGAGACTTAATTTTATTTTTAAAAGTTAGTAATACTGTATTCAAAGATTTTCTATTAATTACTTCCTTTGTCTGGGAATCGAACAACACGCATTACGGGGGATGGACTTTCCCAATAACTGTTGATCGTAGTGACAGCCCTACTGACTGATGGATGCACATCATCCATTAATCATGTCACGTCATCAAACAGGTGTGGAGATCACCAACTTGATATGTGGGTTAACGATAGTGTGTAGTTTATAGTGGCTGATTTAAGTGTTTTGAAGAAATTAGATTGATTTTAATCAATAGTTTGTTTAGAGTCCTGCGATCATTAATTTTCAGTAGATTAATTAGTTTTGATAGTTTTACTAAGGTATAATTAAATTGTCTAGCAATGGAGAATAAAGTACCAGGGGATACAAGTTACGTCGCAAGTCGCAATGTCGTGGGCCACAATGTCAATAAAACTAATGCAAAATAGGGCGCAGTGACAGTGGGCCACAAAACCTCGTCAAAGGCAACATGTCCCTGGTACACAATGCTTCATCAATATTCAACCAAAAATCTCCCCTAAAAATTATGAATTGATGAATGAATGAATGAATGAATGAAAATACTTGATTCGAAGATGGATGAAGAATTTTCCTCATATAATTTGATGAAACGATAACATAAAATTTAAAACAAAAATGGTGTGTCTCAGCTCCGACGTGTGACTGGAGTTTACTCCAGACGTTGGTGCGCGAATATGCTGCGCAGAGGAAAAACATAACGGACTACAGTTTTTGTTAACGCTCGATTTTACGTTTTTACTCGCCATCTGTTTTTATACCGTGGGCCATAATATGAAAACCGATTCATAAGGAGAAAACAACTTTGTTTTGTTATATTAAGAACAACTACCATACACTTGAACCTCAAAGGAGCACTGAAATGCATTTGCTATATAACTCCATTGTCCAGCAAATACCTCACAACACTCCAGAACTAAATTCCAATCTAATTTGCGCTCTATCACAGTGGCGGAAGGTGGATTCAACTAATGGAGTTTACGCGTCCTTACTTTGTTGGCTTTGATGAAATCCTTTGATACTAAACGCTTACTCTACTTTATTGTGTGGCTTCCGTTTGAGCGATATCGATATTAATAAATAATAATAATAAATAAATAAATAAATAATGCTGGACGGTTCACACAACATTATCTAGCCCCAAGCTAAGCCAGAGCTTGTGTTATGGGTACTAGAATAACTGATATACTTAATATAATACAATACATAGATAGATATTTTTATTATGCATAGAAAACACCCAGAACACCCTGAACAAATATGTGCAGAACGCACAAATTATTTGTTCCGAGGCGGGAATCGAACCCGCAACCTCCTGCGTCGCAGGCGAACCATCACCAGCCGCGCCACAGAGGTCGTCATGATTATTAAAGTCCGGGGTAAGTTTTACGTTTATATTGATGTTTTTATTTTTAGGTATTTTGCTCCCGTAGAAAAATCTAAATTATACTTGCCACGGTTAAAGAACCAAGATCACCGACATAGTTCTCAGAAGTAGCAAGTGGCAAAAGTTCGTCCGGGGAAGTACTACCACCATACCTATTTCTGCCGCAAAGCAGTAGTGTTCGCATTGCTGTGTTCCGGTTTGAAGGGTAAGGGTGCCGGTGAAATTACAGGCACATGAGACTTTTCATCTATGTCTCAGGGTGGCGGGCGCAGTGCAATGCCACATAGGGTGCGTCCTAGGTGGACGTGACCTATGAGGTAATGCACTGTTCATAGGCAGAGGTTACCGCTTAACATCAGGTGGGCCTGTTGCTTGTTCCGTCACATAGTAGTATATAAAAAAAAAAAAAAAAAAAAATGGCAATGGGCAGGCCATTTAGCTCGCAGAACTCATAACTGTTGGGGAATAAAGGTTCTCGCGTGGTGACCATAATGCGAACGACACAAAGATTCATTATAAAGGTTGCAGGTTTTTTTTTAACTGCTTGAATGATAGCCCATCTGATGTGAAGCGATAACCTCTGCCTTTAACAATGCATTACTTCATAGGTCCCGTCCGCCTAGTACGCACACTATGTGGCTTTGCACTGCGCCCGCCACCCTGAGACATAAAGATGAAAAGTCTCATGTGCCTGTAATATCACCGGCACCCTTCAAACTGGAACACAGCAATGCGAGCACCACTGCTTTGCGGCAGAAATAGGTATGGTGGTAGTACTTCCCCGGACGAACTCTCTCACAAAAAAGCTCTACTACGTCTGAAATATTTATGATATGTTAATCTAACACGACGACCTCTGTGGCGCGCCGGGCTAAGCTTGGCTTGCGACGCAGGAGGTTGCGGGTTCGATTCCCGCCTCGGAACAAATATTTGTGCTATCGCAGATATTTGTTCAGGGTGTTCTGGGTATTTTCTAATGTATATATTATAATAAAAAATATCTATCTATGTAATATAATTGTATTAACTATATCAGTTATCTAGTACCCATAACACAAGCTCTGCTTAGCTTGGGGCTAGATAATGTTGTGTGAACTGTTCAGCATTATTTATTTATTTATTATTATTATATCATTTATTTCGGTTTCACACCATATTATGTTAGTAAAGAGTTGTTAGTAGACATTATCACATAGTATTTCTAAAACTAAAAATTATAATTATTAAATTATATCAAAATTAAATTATTAAAATTATTTGGCACACCGCATTGAGTGGCATGGCAGCACATGCGTTTTGGTCCAGTGACTGAGAATAGGACCATCTACCCGCAATTATTTATTATTATTAATATTTATGAAATTTTGCATTTTGTTTGGCAATTTTTTATTCATCACTGTTTTTATTCTAAATAAAAAACTTCATTTGTCTAAGTTCCTGCTTAGTAACTGTTAATGATGTCCATCGCATTAGTCATTATAACTCCTGTCACGGGAGGACCTTCATTAGGCTCACAACTTCACACAAAATTATAACTTTGTCAAAACTTTATAATGTTGGGGCGCCATTAGAGAATTGTTGACGTCATAGTACTCGGGTGCGTCATCAAAACTCTGCGTTACATAAATCAAGCTGAATTAAGCAATTTACCAGACTAAATGGCTTATACAGATGTTTGGTATCTCTACTAATTTGCTGAATAAAACAGATTAAAAGTGGCTTTTCGAGCACTTCAACTATTTTACACCACATTTATATTAACAGCAAAAAAATATGAAACATCTCTAAGTACCAAAGGAATAAGTTATTTTTAAAAAACATATTTTTGAATACAAACTTTCATAAAATTAGTGATCGTAACCGTGTGCTGATAAACATACATACATACATAAATAGACACACGCGTTTTTCCTCAAAGGGGAGCAGGCAGAGCCTCTATGGGCCTCTTTTCACAATGGGGTGTACCATCATGGGATTAAAGGCGCCACAAGTTGTGAGCTCATCGCCGCCATTTCTTCACACGACTGACTCGCCTGATGCTTTCTCCAGTAATAACACTAAGCTAGCAGCCAGGACAAATCTTATACCAGCGAATCTTACCAAAAGGTTAATAGTTAAGATTTCTTGCCTATCATCATTAGTTAGCAGTAGAGCTTTTTGTGAAAGAGTTCGTCTGGAGAAGTACTACCACCCTACCTATTTCTGCCGCAAAGCAGTAGTGCTCGCATTGCTGTGTTCGGTTTGAAGGGAATGGGTGCCGGTGAAATTACAGGCACATGAGACATTTCATCTTTATGGCGGGCGCAGTGCAATGCCACATAGGGTGCGGACGGTGGACCTAGGTGGACGTGACCTATGTGATAATGTACATTTTTTTTTTTTGTTTTTTTACAAATTTAGATGGCGGAACAAGCTGATGGCCCATCTAATGTTAAGCGGTTAATGTACCGCTTATCATTAGATGGGCCATCAGCTTGTTCCGCCATCTAAATTTGTAAAAAAACAAAAACCACATCTAATAAAAATCCTTGGCTTATACGAGTATGACAAGAAAAATCAGCTCACGCATTGAGTTTGAAATTAAATTGTGATCTAGTTTCGAACAAAGCCAATCTCGTTTGTATCAAGTTAAATTGGTCTGGATGAACTCTGATCCGCTCCTTTTAAAGCTATACGCAATTGCAATTTAAATTAGGTTTGTAGGTATGTTATGGTAGATAATATGCTCGAACTATGGCTAAAGTAGCAAGTCGTTAATATCGATCGATGGATCGAACAGGAACCATTTTTTTTTTTCATTTATTTGTCCGAAACACATGTTTACATATAGATGTTATAAAAGAGGAAGTATCATCATGTTTCGCCTTGTCAAGGCATACAAATAAAAAAAAAAAAAAAAAAAAAATTACATAATGAGTAGGTCAGGTAGTAACATAGTAATTACTTAAATTCATGAAATATCATGTAAGAGTTGTAAATGTAGTAAACGTCAAACAATTATTAAATACCGTAGAGCGAGAAATACTATACCTACTCTGTCTACGTTAAATACTATACCTACTCTGTCTACGTTAAATACTATACCTACTCTGTCTACGTTAAGTACTATACCTTATCTCTCTACGTTAAATACTATACCTACTCTGTCTACGTTAAATGCTATACCTACTCTGTCTACGTTAAATACAGCCGTCTTAAAATTCGTCCATAGAGTAGTAAGCTTTTTCCACCAGTAGTTTCGTCAGGGAGTTTTCAAATAATATATTAAAATTATTAATGGTTCGTATTTGTTTTTTTTATGCACTTTTCAAATTCCTGATGGGTCCCTTGACAGTTTTGTTAGTGAAGTACAGTCGGCGTAAAAATAATAAATCACTGTAGGTATTTGCCAATAAAAACTTTGATGAATTTATTTTGTAGAAAAATCGCGAGCGAAAATTTAAGGAAGAAAAACCTCGATTGAAAAACGCAACGAATACTGAAGGGAAAATATTTACGTAAATGGACGGAAACTGTCAATTTTTAGGTTAAGAAGTTATGTTAACATTTTGGAGTCAATAACGCTCACTCAATAACGGTAAAGGTTACACAACTTGATATTTACACAGTAATTACTTGTGGATGTAATCTAAGTAAATCAAGATCAGAAACACGATTGGTAAACCTTTTCTGGATAGATTTATTTTATGAAATTAGCCCTCCTAAAACCCGTTTTAGGTCCCTCCTACGAATAAAGAAAATATTAAGCGTAAATTTTCACACAATTCGGTAGTTAATCACATTACTTAGCTTAAAGTAGAAGGATTAATTTTTATATTTGCTACTTTAGAAGCAAAACGAAGTTTTATCATTTATCGCTTACGTCAGTTACTTCTGAGAGGCAGGAATTTATACCTCATCTCTTCCCACTTTCATGTGAGTAATAGCGTTGTCACTTTCTTGCAGCTATTATTTTCTTGCTAGACTCCGCCTATTCAATATTTTAACATTGATATTACGGGCCGAAAGGAAGTTAAATTAATGAAACCTAATTAAGAATGTTATAAGACAATGACTGAGGTGAAGGAGTCAGGATCATATCAAGTGGAAGTCCGTCACTGCCTACCCTTTCCAGAAACAGGCATAAGGTATAAGTAGTTATAATATTCCACGTTCTTGATAGCACGTTGCAAAGAAGGCTTACGAGGCTTTACTATTAGTTTCCAAAACGCTTTGCATAGTAAACGGATATTAATTAGAACTACGTTCTATAATATCGTAATGTTTAACCAATTTGTGGTGTAATCGTTTTCTAATTTGGATTTAAGGATATCAAATAGCAGTTTATGAAACTGTTACATAACAGGAGTTGCTGAAACATGGCTGTTTGGCGAGGTTCTTAATAGTTTCTAGTGCTCGCATTCCTTTGTTCCGGTTTGAAGGGTAAGGGTGCCGGTGAAATTACAGGCACATGAGACTTTTCATCTTTATGTCTCAGGGGGCGCAGTGAAATACCACATAGGGCGCGTCCTAGGTGGACGTGACCTATGAGGTTACGCACTGTTCATAGGCAGAGGTTACCGCTTAACATCAGGTGGGTCATCTGCTTGTACCGTCATTCAAGTTGTATATAAAAAATAAAAAAACCGCGAATGTAAATATTTGTTTATATTTTTTCACTAGAAACGGGTTATTTACATAAATATCATGGTAAATATCCCGTTTCTAGTGAAAGTATGTACATAACCATGATAGTTTCAAAAGTTATATCAGGTTCATGTTGCTGTATGTTCATAATCTAGTCATAGGTAATTAACGTAACAGATTGCGTTCTGGCGCGCCAAAAATATTTCCATTATTAGAAGAACTTGGCCAGATTTGGTGACGGCAGTTGGTGTAAGGCCCTGACTGAGTGGTGGCCGAGAGGGAGCACTAGAGGCCGTGGCAGACCATCAGCCAGGTGGGCCGATAGTATAGAAGAGGGAAATACCTGGATGCGAATCGCACAGAACCGATTGGAGTGGCATTTGAGGGGGGAGGCTTATACCCAGCAGTGGGCTATTATTTGAGCTGTCAATGATGATGATGATTTTTAAAAGTTAAACCACATTAAATTTTAATGAATAAATACCATCCAAAAATGCTTATTATTTATTAAAATAACAGTAATTACTGAGTAAACCCGACGCTATAAACACCTGCCCACACACTTACATTAAATAAAACCTCGTGTACACAGCGTTGGTTTACCAATCTCTAATTAAAAATATTACAAATAAAAGATCATATCGTGGGAATGAGATACTGGCCATTCGATCCTATTAACACAGCTTATAGTGGCAATAGCTAGTTCAGTTAGTACACTCTGTTCAGAGAGAGACCTGTGGTGCGATTTGAAGGCGCAACAAAAAAGGTAAATAAGCATTGCCTTTTTTGTTTAGCGGGCAATACAATAGTGCGTATGTTCCGTGTATGTCCTTTTACAACAGTTACTATTTCTTTAGTTTATGATTCAAAATGTGGGCAGTTCTAATCATAAACTAAATAAATAGTTATATAAACTAAAGAAAACGTTAGTTCACAATTTGGCCACGTCGGCTCTCATTCCGAACAGACTCTAAATAATCGTGTTTTACCAAAAACCTGGGTTTCCTTCCTGGGAAGGCCTACAGTATCAAAAATGTGTATCAGGCGTTGTGGCGTCAGTGGAGAGGGCAAATGCTTAGCTGACGCTGATAAATAATTTTTCGTAGATGCTATAAAGCCCATGGTGGAACGTCAAAGAAAAGGGCCTTGTGAATGCCGATGGTAAACGGATAGTCACCTTTTTTAACTAGAATGTAAGTACTAAGGATTTTTCCAATGTGGCTACCTGTTTCTCGCCGTGCTTACCTTTTGGCGTAATCGTAGGTACTTATACAAAAGGTAGCATGGAACTGGATTCGGATATAATAACCGTGCGTGGCCAACCTCTCGCGCCTGCTGATTTGCGAGTGCCAAGATCCGTTTATCGTAAGTTGGCACCTGCCATGGAGTATTTACAGGTGCCAGCTCGTTCACCGTAAGTTGGCACCTTCCATGGAGTATTTACAGGTGCCATCTTACGGTGAACGAGCTGTACCTTACCGTATGCGAACTTGACATGAACTAGCTCACTGTTTGTTATGCTGTGGTATGATCTTACATCGTACAATAATTATAAATTGTCAAGACAAGAGAAATGCGGTGTTGAAATTGACACCCGATATTTTATTATGACATCATAACTAGTTTTTGCCCGTGACTTCATACCCGTTAAAATTCCTTTGCTTGATCAATCAACTATCAACTACAAAATAAAAATATAACAAGTCTCAGTTACTATACTCTGACACCAGAGGCCAGCACTTCCGCATACGAAACGAAACGAACGAAATTACTATAGTTCTAACATTTTTTTTTTTACAACTTATTTTATTTATTTTATTTATTTATTTTATTTTATTTCTTCTTATTGGAAAGTAAAACGAGAATAGTAATATTGAATAGAATAGAAAAGAAAATACTTTATTGTGAGTACACCCTAATATATAATAAAATAAACAAGACTTAACTAAGTAATCATAAGTACCTACAATGGGTGGTCTTATTGCTTAGAAGCGATTTCTTCCAGACAACCTTTGGATGGAGAGAAATTACGAGTTCGGAAGAATGGCTGGGGTGTATGTATCGTTAATGTGGTTGGGTGAAATGAATTTGACCGAGCTTGTGTAAAAGTAGCCTTACAAGCCGGTGACATTCGTAATATCAAAAAACTGTCACTGTCAAAAAAATATATTGATGCTAGGACTCTTTCCACCATTTTCAAACTTTTATTTGATTTTAATTATTTGTCTAGTGTTTTTTTTTGTGTTATTTTGGTGGCATTTTAACCAATGTAGCTCGTCTATAAAGCACAAGTGTAGTGAAATTAAATGGTAGTCATTTGCGTGGCTTTTCAAATTGGTGGAAATTGTCTACCAAAGTTTTAGTAAAACGACCACTATTTTACTAATACATACTTGACTGTTACTTTGACGATTTGGAAGGAGTGTAACGTTGCAAATTATATTAAACATACAATAAATATACATACTTATAAATGAATAACGCACAAGCCGTGCGAAGCCATTTTTTTTTTATTCTGTCGTATAATCTGTCATCAGCCGTTAGTTGTCTACTGTTGGACGACGCCTACCCCATAGATTGCAATGCAGGTGGGCTAACTTGTTCCCGACTATCACGCAGTTATTTTTTTTTTTACAAAACATTTAATAATAGTCATGCAGGATTCTACTATAATAGTCATGCAGGATTCTATAATAGTCATGCAGGATTCTATTAGGTTTTACCTCATTGTTCTTCAGGCGATAATAAATAATGCTGGGCAATTCACACAACATTATCTAGCCCCAAGCTAAGCAGAGCTTGTGTTAAGGGTACTAGACAACTGATATACTAAATACAATATATTACATAGATAGATATTTTTTATTATACATAGAAAATACCCAGAACACCCTGAACAAATATCTGCGATCGCACAAATATTTGTTCAGAGTGCGGGAAGCGAACCCGCAACCTCCTGCGTCGCAGGCGGACGTTCGCCCGCCGCGCCTTAGAGATCGTCGAGGGGGTATTTGTTTGTTTCTAATTAAATTTATTTCAAACGTTTACTTTTTGTCTTGCTAAGCAGAACAGAATTCAACCACAAACTCAAAATCAATATTTAAGTAATTCATTGAAATCACAAGGATCATTTCTAAAACTACTGTTCCAATGCGACCAAAGCTAGAAGAATCAGAATTATTATTATTATTATTATTAATTAATAATTCCGGCATTGTTCCTGATTGTCCCCGTCCCCCCCCCCCCCTACCATAAATAATGGCGTAATCGTAGGTACTTATACAAAAGGTAGCATGGAACTGGATTCGGATATAATAACCGTGCGTGGCCAACCTCTCGCGCCTGCTGATTTGCGAGTGCCAAGATCCGTTTATCGTAAGTTGGCACCTGCCATGGAGTATTTACAGGTGCCAGCAAAAACCAACCTGTTTGTCAATGGCAATGGCAGATAATTTGACAAATACATTGTTATAAATCATAATAATATTATCTGATGAGTTGAGATCTTATAGGGAATTCAGCTGCCATTTTTGAAAGAAACGTCATCGTTTTTATTTAATTACATTGTAATGTGTTTTTTGAGTTATTTCGTGTAATTTTGGTGGCATTTTAACTGAATTAAATTGTATTGCGTGTCTTTAGAAAATTGTGGTTTTTTTCCTGGAAAAACTCGGTTTTTCTGCCACCATTTAAACTGGGTTATGACTTGACGGAAACTTTTGACGACTTGACTATACAAATATAATCATTTCAGTTGACCTTGGCGAAATTTTTTGGAGCACTCCTCAGAAGCCATTATATGAAGAAAAGAAAGAAGACATCTTACAGGGTAGGTATGGTAAATTAAGCAAGTAGGTTAACTCCAAATCTTCGTTCCCAATGAAAGCCAACAATAAACCATTTATTAAACGAAAGTACGTACTTCAATTCGAGATAAGGTTATTTATGTATTTGAGTCTTCTCAGTAATCCAAACCAGCTTTTATCGTTTCGGAAATAGTCCTTATCTCAATCGAGTTAAGGTTTGTGGTATTTCTGGGGGGTTTCCATATCACTTGTTAATTTGTCGGTGCACTTCTTTAATTTTGTATCTCGATTGGCCCAAATAAAGCGGCTTAAACGGTCACGAGCGATGTGTGAGACACACAGTATTTCTGGGTGGCGAATTTTTTGACAGGTTCTGCATTGTACCACTTGTTACTTAGGTTATTGTACTTTGTAAAGCAGACTCTTCTCTGCAACTAGGCCACCTGTGGGTCCTTTTTGCGTGACGGGTGAGGGTCCTAGTCCAGCCACCCGATGTCACCCAGGAAGACTAGCAAGCCTGCCGGAGCGTCCTCGGTGTGCCGACGTAGGTTTTCTAGGACGCCACGCTGCTGCACTCCAGGAGTACATGCTTTCCATGCATCCTTAGCATGTGACGACCTCTGTGGCGCGGCGGGTGAAGGTTCGCCTACGACGCAGGAGGTTGCGGTTTCCATTCCCGCCTCGGAACAAATATTTGTACTATCTGCAGATATTTGTTCAGGGTGTTCTGGGTATTTTATATGTATAATAAAAATTATCTATCTATGTAATGTATTGTATTAAGTACTAGCGACTCGCCCCGGCTTCGCACTGGTAGCCCCCGGTGACCCCCCCCCCCCTCCTACCCCTCCCCCCTATGTCAATCTCTTGGTTCCAAGCTACCTCCCCACCAATTTTCAGCCTAAGCGGTTCAGCCGTTCTTGAGTTATAAGTGGTGTAACTAACAGGACTTTGTTTTATATATATATATAGATATCAGTTATCTAGTACCCATAACACAAGCTCTGCTTAGCTTGGGGCTAGATAATGTTGTGTGAACTGTCCAGCATTATTTATTTATTTATTATATTATCAGATGTACCAAATACATAGTAGTTTACTCTAATATTCATGTTAAATAGCTGTGGTGTGTCCGGCCTAAGAATAGACCCCTCCGTCTCCTCCCGTGGATGTCGTAAAAGCCGACTAAGGGATAACCCGGACTTGTTGATAAGATTCGTTGGTATAAGATTTGTCCTGGCTGCTAGCTTATTATGGAATGTGTTATTACTGGAAGAAGGCGTTAGCCGAGTCAGTCGTGGGAAGCAATGGCGGCGATGAGCTCACCACTTGTCACGTCTATATTCCACGATGGTGCAACCCACTGTGAAAAGAGGCCCATTGAGGCTCTGCCTACCCCTTCGGGGAAAAAGGCGTGTGTCTATGTATGTATGTATGTATGTATGTACCAACTTTTATGTACAAATCTGTTTTTTTTTTTTTTTTTTTTTTTTTTAACATTGATAGACCTTTGTTTGACCACGATCTCACCTGTTGGTAAGTGACGATGTGGCCGAAGATGAAGCACAAAGGTCTAGAAGGCACCTATTCACTCTTGACTTGAAGATACCCAGATTATAGTTTTCAGGAAAGACAGACGACGGTAGTGTATTCCACTCCTTAGCAGTTTTCTTTGTTTACTTTATTGCTAGCTACTTTCTTGTAAATAATTGCAGGAAGTGGTTGGTTGAGTGAAGATACCAATTTTTTGCTCAAGACGTCAATTTATCTGTTTGTTCTGCTTATACTATTTGTTAACTTTAGAAGCAAAGTTACGCATAGCCAATTGGCAGCGGGCGATGAGGAGGAATACTACCCTCCGAGATACAGTTTAAAACTAGTTTGGAGTGGTAGGGCGAATCTAAATCTGCCACCAATTACCTACTAATAGCTACCTTTGCAGTGTAGACTAAACATAATGTTATTTTCAAATATTTCTGCCTAGAAACCTGCCTATAAATAGATAAATGCATTATAATAGTGAATTGATTTGTTGCCTACCTACTTTTATCTATTTTAATTAGGCACTTTAGAGGCAGCTAAGCAGTGTTTAGTTAGTAAGTTTGTTAAGATAGGAATTAGTGGTATGTATAAGTTTTTCTATAGAAATAAATATTTGATTTGATTTATTTGATATTTGATGTGACTTAACCGTCTACACGCAGAATGTTCAATACGCAAAACGTTCAAGTTGACTCGCTTTGTTTATTTAATTAATAGACGACTATATACCAAACCAGCATCTATAAAACACTTACTTTGACTCGACTCTGAAAGCAATTATCGCGTTTGATGAGGGTATCCCAATAAAGGTACAATTTGTCATGTTATTGAACTCTTTGATTTTGTTGTACTTTGATATAGAGACATCTAGAGGTTATCCGCAGTTAAACCCACGTTATTATCCCGAGGGAGTTAAGATTCGGGAGAAAAAGTAAACCTGTTTGAATGAATGAATGAATGAATGAATGAATGAATGAATGAATGAATGAATAAATGAATGAATGAATTATTTATTTGCTTAGAATGTAGGTATTATTAGTAAAAACACAGATGGTAGGTATTATATAAATTGAAGTTCCCAGTACATTCTGCCGAAGAATTCATTCATAATTTTTTTCTGTTCATTGTTTCTGTTTCAGTTCATTCATTTTCATTTTTAGAATCCAGGATTGAATCGATCTGTGTACAAAATGTCATCAAAATTGGCCCAGTTGTTTTGGCGTAAGAGCACGACCGACAAACGTCCAAACAAAGAAATAAATAGATAACGGTCCACTTTTATATATTTGTTGCGGTATTGTACTATTACTAGTACTCGTTGTAAGAAGGATCATCGAATAAAACGCGCGCCGTGTTTGAGTAGCACCTAATAGATCCCTTGGCTATGATCCTCTTCATCATCTTACTAATAGAACCATACAATTTTTAGGCCGTTTTCAATTTACTTATTAAATGGAATCGCCTTGCAATTAAGTGTCTGATTATTCTAGGTTTGTTCGCGTTGGAAGTTGGAACACGAGTAAACCTCTTCTCCCATTACGATACGCACAGGCGATTCAAGTATCCTGAAGGTATCCTGCAAGTCTCGGAGACTAGTCGCCGCCAAGTATCTCACATACATTTGAATGCAGGCTAGTGTGCGAGCCTGCATTCAAATGTATGTGAGATACAAGGCGGCGACTAGTCTCCGAGACTTGCAGGTTACTTGAATCGCCTACGCGTATCGTAATGGGAGAAGGGCTTAAGTTTGTTTTATAAGACGATACAAAATGATCCTTATGATTTCAATGAACAAAGTAGATTGAATTTTAATTGACATGAAACAATGTACTCGGTTTTAGCAGACATTTGAAACAATATTATAAGATTATATTTGGATTACCTCAAGCATGTGATTCGTCCGTTCATCATGTCATCGGTTTTTTCTAGGTCTTCCTTCTTTAGGTTAATGAACTTCAAGTATACTTATGAGGTCCTTTTGTTAGTTTGAGATGCCAGAATCAATTTCAGAAGTTAAAAGAATACCAAACAATATCCCCGACTTAAAAAACATGAAAAAGAAAATTGATATTCCAAACAAATACCATCAGCTTAACTTACTCCGGCAAAAAATAAATTGAAAGGGTTAAAAGAGAATTAAATATGGGGCGAGCGATGTAAAATGAATAGACAAACACACAATGGAAACATCCGTCTGTCTGTAATACAATCATTTTTAACAATGAGGCTATTAGTGTTTTTTAAAATATGTGAGGTTGAGATTTTGCTCCATTTTTATTTAAACTGCGTTTTGTGCGGGTGAGTATTGGGTACCTCTTTTGTGGCGCGAAATTCAAATTTGTTGGTGTTTTTTGTCTATTACAGTTCATTAAGGTGGTCGCTTTTCCATACAAACGTATTAGCACAAATATGGGCAAACAGAGTATAATTTTACACTGAAATGACTGTTGTTGGCTTTTATATTGGTCATTATTTGCGTCAACACATATTTGGTTGAAGAAAACAGTGGATTAATAGCGAAAATAACATCGAAATTTTAGTTCATTTATGTCAGTGTGTGAGTGTACACTGACAGTGTCACACACATAGCCGCAGATTAGATAACAGTAACATGTCACTTACACGCGACGTTGTCAGCTCGTGACTTACGCCGGCTAAGCGCTGTTGCCGCTTCGATCTGTCATATCATAATTAGCTCGGATAGAAAATATTAGAAAAACAAACATTTAGGATTGGACATGTGTATGCGAATCAGCCAGATAGCCGGAGGCCGCAATGCATTGCAAGGTCTCTACATATGAACTTTGTATAAATAATGGGAGAAAATTAAATTACAAACAACTAGACAGAAATTACAGACAAATATAATATTATCTTAATTACGTAAAAATTAAATTAAATACTACTAGCTGATCATAATTACCTATATATTTACGCACAAGGTTTTTTGAACTGAGACCTCACGAATACACACGGTTTAGGTAGGTTACCTTATTTATTTCGAAAAAATATCTATGTACATCCACATGTGGTTCGAAAAGTTAGACCTTCAACGTCGTTAAAATTCCTAGAAACGGGAGGTCAACAAAGAATGTTATACACTGGTTGTTATTTTATAGAGTAGGTACCTACAAGTTTCAAGATTCATAAATTTTAGACTTTTCCCAGTATTTGTATCATAAAAGCTACAAACGTAAAAAAAACAGCGTTGTAGGATTAGTGGAAGTACCCTAGAGGTTTTGTTTTTTTACATTTTTGATTTACCCTAACATCTCAGAAACTAAAATAGTTTTGAAATGTCGAAGCGAGGAACTTTCATATGACACCACATTTGATCTGATATTCTCACTTTTTTTTACCTCCTCTTGGACCCCAATATCTCAACAACCCCCCGACCGATATAGCTCATAACCTTACCAACAAATTGTACCAATACTATCACCTCCCAATCAAATTTCATGAAGATCGGATTAACGGTTCGGAAGTTATGCTCGGACAAACATACATACATACATACATACAAATGCCAATTCTTCCAAGTTGAATCAGAGAACTCGCTTCGCTCATTCAATATTTAAAAAAAAAAACATAGTATTGCCTTGTTTCAGTCGAAGATATGCAGATATTTCGGTTCAGATATGCAGGCCCAGGGTGGGTATTGAACATTTTGCCTCCTGCTTAGAAGACAAGAGTTCATCTTACTATGACATGTTATGTCTGTTCGTGTATGTCACAGCCACTTTTTTCCGAAACTATAGGATCTATGCTGTTGAAACTTGGTAAGTAGGTATATTCTGTGAACCGCATTCAGATTTTCACAAAAAAATAGAAAAAAACAAAAAAAAAATGGGGGTTCAGTTCTAAGTATTAGTACTTAGAACTGAAACTCAATTTTTTTTTTCATCAAACCCGTTGGTGTGGGGTATCTATGTATAGGTCTTCAAAAATGATATTGAGGTTTATAATATAACTTTTTTCTAAACTGAATAGTTTGCACGACAGACACTTCCAAAGTGGTAAAAAGTCCCCCCCCCCCCCAACCCCGTAACTTCTAAAATAAGAGAATGATAAAACTAAAAAAAAAATGTACATTACCATGTAAACTTCCAACGAAAATTGGTTTGAACGAGATCTAGTTAGTAGTTTTTTTTTAATACGTCATAAATCGTAAACCATCCAAGAACTTTGATATTATGTTACTTGCTGCTACGGAACCCTTCATGGGCGACTCCGACTCGCACTTGGCCACTTTTTTTTTTAATTTCCATAATATTATTTGCATGCAATGCATATCAGCCGGCCTAGCCAAAAGACATTCGCTTCGAAGCGATTCCATTCCTTTCTAGGCGCTAGTCCAGATGGTACGTTCCTAAGCACTAATTTATTACTAGTAGGTAATTGTGTTTATACTGTACTAGCCATTTCACCGCAGCTTGGCAAACAAACAAACAAACAAAACAACAAAGTTTACATATTTACAGGGAATTAATTTTGTAAAACTTAAAAAAAAACCGAACGAAATAAAACGGCTGAACCGATTTTGATCCAACAAAGCTAAGAACACTCCCGACAAATACACCTATCAAACAAAAACAAAAAACGATTTCGGTTCATCCGTTCGGGAGCCACGTTGGGACATACAGACACACACACACACACACACAGACACGTCAAATTTATAACACCCCTTCGTTTTTCGTCGGGGGTTCAAAAATACAAAATAATAGTGAAGATAAATAAAAAAGCATAAAAAAGATAAATATTTTATACATAGTGTAATACAAATTAACAATCTTTTTTTTAAGGAGAATTAGCCTTTTTGAAATGCAATCCTTTCCCTCATTGTCTCGCAAGTCGCAAAGGCCTCGAAATTAAAAATAATATAATTAATTTTTATTGAATGGGTTATCCTCTCTTTTAACCCCCGACGAAAAACGAAGGGGTATTATAAGTTTGACGTGTCTGTGTGTGTGTGTGTCTGTCTGTCCCATCGTAGCTCCCAAACGGATGAACCGAAATCGTTTTTTTTTGTTTGAAAGGTTTATTTTTCGGGAGTGTTCTTAGCTTTGTTTGATCAAAATCGGTTTAGCCGTTCAGCGTTGGGGTTTTTTTTTTAATTTTTACAAAATTAATTACTAACTCAACTATAATCTGGACCTCTTCAAGGCTAGAGTGAATAGGTGCCTTCTAGACCTTTGTGCTCCATCTTCGGCCGCATCGTCACTTACCAACAGGTGAGATCGTGCACAAACAAAGGTCTATCAATGTTAAAAAAAAAAAAAAAAAAAACTTGTTGAAAATAGGGTCAACTGCGGATTTCCTCAATGAAGAATTGTTACTTCGTCGGCTTTATTTCTCAAACTCAAGACATCACAATAATGGAAATGGAGCGCGACGAATTATTCCCATTTGTCACACTGATCTGTCCCCCCTAAGGTGACAGTTAGAACAAAAAAGTTGGATCTGTCCCCCTGTTGCGTGATTGGGTGATGGCTGGTACATTTGCGTGTAATTTTAATTTTAATTTTAGATTATTGTATGGAACCCTTCGTGCTAGAGTCCGACTAGCACTTGGCAGTTTATTTTTTATTTTTTATGATACAAATTGGCAAACTAGCATACGGCCTGATGTGAAGTGGTCACCGTCGCTTATAGACACCGGCAACACCGGGGGTAATTGTCGATGCGCTGCCTACCCTGAAGGAATTTATGACCATTTTTCATGAAATAAAACATGGTTACGTACGACATGTACGACACGGGAAAACCTCAGATGGAAGCTCATTCCATAGTTTATAGGCACAGAATAAATAATAGTACTTTATGGGGAAGAAATGATCTCGAGAAACGAGTCGTTCGAGAAACCCAGGGTTCTATGATGTGCGGATGAGCTTTGTCACGGTGCCGGGAAGAGCGATGGTAAAATCTCGATGCGAGGATGAGATCGGAAAGCTCGTCAGAACATTCCCCGTTGTAGAGGCGGTAGATCACGCAAAGAGATCCGATAGCTCTGCGTTGGCTAAGCGGTTCTAGAGTATCGGAGAGCTTGGGGTCACCGATGATGCTAATGGCTCTTCTCTGTAAGGAGTCAAAACGAAGCAGCTGGTACTTGGGTGCCCCGTGCCATAGATGGGAACAGTTTCTACGTGCGGCCTTACTTGTGCTTTGTAAAGCAATAGCCATTTATGGGGCGTAAAATAAAGTTTCTATGTGCATTATATTATGGGGGAGGCCTATGCCCAGCCGTGGACTTCAGTTGATCTAAACTGAATGATCTATCAATAAAAGCTGAAAGTAAATAAATCTTTAGAAAAAAAAGCGGCCAAGTGCGAGTCGGACTCGCCCATGAAGAGTTCCGTAGCAGCAAGTAACATAACATAAAAGTTCTTGGATGGTTTACAACTTATGATTTATTAAAAAAAACTACGTACTAGATCTCTTTCAAAACAATTTTCGTTGGAAGTTTACATGGTAATGTTCACCATTTTTTTTTGTTTAGTTTTATCATTCTCTCTCTCGCAAACTATTCAGTTTAGAAAAAAATGATATTAGAAACCTCAATATCATTTTCGAAGACCTATCCATTGATACCCCACACAGGTTTGATGAAAAAAAAATGTGTTTCAGTTTTAAGTATGGGGAACCCCAAAAACTTATTGTTTTTTTCTATTTTAGTGTGAAAATTAGTTTCGGAAAAAAGTGGCTGTGACATACACGGACAGACAGACATACATGACGAATCCATAAGGGTTCCGTATTTTTTTTTTTCGGAACCCTGAAAAACTACTTCATAGCTAGGAATTTATACCCAATACAACATAAATACATACATAGACACACGCCTTTTTCCCCGAAAGAGTAAGCAGAGCCTCTCATGTGCCTCTTTTCACTGTGGGTTGCACCATCGTGGGAAATACACGTGACAAGTGGTGAGCTCATCGCCGCCATTGCTTCCCACGACTGACTCTGCTAATGCTTTCTTCCAGTATAATACATTCCTGAAATAAGCTAGCAGTCAGGAACTACAAGCTAACTACAAGTCCAGGTATAAGACTTAATAAAATTAGTGTGCTGATGAAAATGAGCCTAAGCACGGCCAGTTTACTATTATCCATCGAGGAGTTCCGCTGTCCACGTTCCGTCTCCATCATCAGATCAGCTCGCTTTCACCATAGTATTGTACTGTCATCGGAACTAGATAGGTACGAGTATGCCAAATTTCAGCTCAATCGGATATCGCAGGAGACACCATTGTTGCCACCCGTGAAATATAGTAGTAGTAGAGCTTTTTTGTGTAAGAGTTCGTCCGGGGAAGTACTACCACCATACCTATTTCTGCCGCAAAGCAGTAGTCCTCGCATTGCTGTGTTCCGGTTTGAAGGGTAAGGGTGCCGGTGAAATTACAGGCACATGAGACGTTTCACCTTTATGTCTCAGGGTGGCGGGCGCAGTGCAATGCCACATAGGGCGCGTCCTAGGTGGACGTGACCTATGAGGTAATGCACTGTTCATAGGCAGAGGTTACCGCTTAACATCAGGTGGGCCATCAGCGTGTTCCGTCATTCTAGTAGTATAAAAAACAAAAAACATTCTGAATGCAATGCTTGACTTGTTGCTGAAAATACCGAAATTGATATATGTGTGCCTATAATATTTGAGGAGTTCCCTCAATCTTCATGGATTCCATCATCAGAAAAACATTTTAATGAAAATGGCACCAATCTGGAAGTATATCATGTAATTTTTTTTCCTAATCGTTACGTAAATGGTATGAGGTAACAAACATAATAAAAAACTCTGGAATTGATAACCTCCTCCATTTTTTGAGGTCGGTTAAGAATCGAGTACCTACTTTTTGATTTGAAATAAGGACACACCACAACACTCACTTCACAAACATAATATTGGCTGAAGCAGAATCAGTGTATTTTGTAGATCATTACAAAAACATTTATAAAAAAAAAATAGTCTGTATCGAACCCAGTACTGTGGGTTTAGTGTCGAGAGATCTAGTCACTGGTTCACAAAAAAAAAGTAAAAAAAAAATACAAAAAATATAGGCAGTATAGAATCGAACGCAGTAACGTGGGTTCAGAAGTTCTGAGTCGACAGTCCAAGCCGCTAGTCCAACTATTTTGAAATTCGCGCGCCGAAATTAGCTTATAGTTCTAATACAATAATATCCTTGACTGTGTGCGTGAGTAGGCTTTCATATTTTTCGGAATTTGCTCGGCACAAGTATGTTAAAACTAGAGACTAAAATAACCTGAAATATAGCTAGGTACATAGCAAATAAACCACCATTTGCGTGAACGTTAGTGTTATGACATAATATGCACATTTTAATTCATAAATACATAAAATACTTCAAAATTTGGCAACAGCGCCATCTATTGACGCTGTCGTGCCTAGCTGACCACGAGGAACAACCTTAACACTTCTTCAGATAGCGAAAGTTTAATTCGCGAGAATTAGGAGACTTAACACACATGTTTGAATTAATGGTATCTCATAAATATCATCAGTTATAGCGATGGTAGCCTAACGGTTCAATAGTGCAACTCAGAATCCAACGATACCGGGTTCGATCCTAGGCTCCGCACCAATGACTTTTCTAAGTTAGGTGCGGATTTCCATCGCTCTGTGCTTCGGAGGGCATGTTAAGCTATCGGTCCCGGCTGTTATTGATTAATAGCAGTCGATAAGCCATGTCAGTGGCCTTCGGGCGGCTTGACAAACTCCGACACCAGAGGCCAGCACTACCTCATACGAAACAAACACAGAAATCAGTTTAACTACGATACCCCTAAACAAAAAAAAAAACACTTTAAAAATGTGTTTAGGGGGATTTTAGCTAAACTGATGATATTTATGAGTTACTGAGAATTAAAACATGTGTGTTAGGTCTCCTAGTTCTCGCGAATTTATTTTTCGCTATCTGAAGAAGTGTTGATGAGCAGTAATGAGCAAAAAACACAAAAAATGAGAATTTCGCGCCACAAGCGTGAGCCACCTTACCAATAAAATCAAAAGAAAGTTAATATAAAAAAATACTTGAATAGGGTAAAAGGTAAGTCTCGAATGAGCCTTTCATCGAGTACAGAATTGAGAAAAAAAACTAAAATGAAGGCCGGCCACATACACTCGGAATTCTGTTTCGGAATTCCGAAATGGAATTTCTATATGAAATATCGAACGCAGTAAGTCCATACCATCGAGCAACGCAGGCCTCCGTACCGGAGGGGAGACGCCATAGAGCTGTCAACCGATACATATTTATTCAGAAATATTTGGGGGGGGCTTCACGCACTCACTTACACTTTAATGCACACTTTTGTAACCAGTCGTTCTACCGCTATAAACGCACACATCTATAAACAGCAACACATCAAAAATCTTTATACACACATAGATGCTTTCTGTGTACAAACATCATGTTATGTCACAAAATTGACAGTAACATCCGTTCTAGGGACTTCCAGCACTCAAGTCGATAAATGAATAGTATCGATAACTTTTTGGTAAGAACTTACTTTGCCTACCACCAAGGGCCATTTAAATGATTTAAGGGCGGCTAGGGATGAAGGGAGGGGTTGAACGCTCTCTGTGAAGGGGGAGTTGCGGAACCGCCCCACTTTTCGAGGATAGCATAGAGATCATTTTGTGGATAACTATGATATTTTAGATTAGTAAAAGGTAGTAGTAGGCTGGAGAGAGAGGGGGTAAACGCGGAAACTTAGAGTATAGAGAAAAATCAAGAAAATTTTGAGTACCCCAGGTACAACCTTACTTTACAACAACTCATGAGATGATTAGTTCTTGGGAAAATTGAATTAGAATTTTGTTCAAAGCTTACAATAATTTCATAAAACTATGGGCTGGCAAGTCAAAAGAGACGAAAGGAAAGAAAATGAAAAAACGCTTTACTTAGCTCCCGTCTTCCTACTAACCTACATAATCCATGACGGTTCTGGCCTCGAAATATACAATGTATTATATATATCTGTCATTCACTGTTATTGTCAAAAACCAAAAATCATGATCCCAAGTGCCAAAAAACTAGATTAGTCATTAAAATTTATAAATAGTTTTTTTTTTATTTCATGTATCATTATCCCACGACACAGGGGATCCTAGTGTGGGATCATAACTATGTAGGTATGTCTTGGGTGTGTTAAGTTATGTTGATGCTAAACGATGGTAGGTAAAGTAATACTTAGCGCTATATATAGTGAACAGAATATCGCGTTGAAAAAATTATACCTAGCTATATTTTTTTTTTTCATTCTTTTGTCAATCAAATAGGATTTGAATAGGAAAATCCCACGACACAGGACGGACACTCATGACACGACTTTTCTTGAAAAGGAGTAAACGAGTTCAAACTGGGAAATGCTTTTGTTAATTTATCGTGATAACGTATCCCACAACCTAGGTAGGCATGCAACTTTTTACGAAAAACTATCACACCTCTAGATTTGTAATATCACATAGTAATTTAAATTCATGTCTAGATAAGTTCACACATGAAAAAAGTAGTAAAAATAACTTGGAAGCCCTTGCAAGCCTAGCTAGTAATATCTTGGAGCAACACGGCCGCCGCTGGAGGTCACACGAGAGAAACACGAGGAGGTCGCGGCGGGGGGCGACATCAAGTAAAGGCGTTCCCCTCTGGGTATGCACAATTTCATTTGGGCATACGCGTTAGTAAAACTGTTTTACTAACTGTTTTAAAAACTATCCGTTGTAATTTAACATCGTGATTTAAATTCATGTCTGTGTTTAAATATAAAAAATCAAGGAAAATAAGCTTGCTAGCCCTCACCAAGCATGTTTTGCTTTTGCTAGTAATAAAATTGTATCATGATGGGCCAATTGCTCTGTCAGACTGAATCGATCGTGTGACGCATAGAGTAAAAAGTGTGACAGTGCTACAAATACTAAAATGCCGAATCGTTACATTTTCTGCTGTAAATCAAGGTCTGGAACATCGAATTTACGAAAAGATGGTGCTTTCTTTCACATTGTACCTAAGTGAATTTCATTATGTATATATATATTTATATATATAAATATTTACATACATACATACATAGACATACGCCTTTTTCCCCGAAAGGGTAGACAGAGCCTTAAATGGGCTTCTTTTCACCTTGGTTTTCACCAGTTCTCAATAATATATATTTATTATTATTTTATTTTTTGATGTTGGACACAGTTTACACATTATTATCTAGCCCCAAGCCAAGCAGAGCTTGTGTTATGGACTAGATAACTGATATCCCTAATACAGTACATTACATAGATATTTATTTTGTATTAACATAGAAAATATCCAGAACACCCTGAACAAATATCTGCAGATCGTACAAATATTTGTTCTGGGGCGGGAATCAAACCCGCAACCTCCTGCGTTACAGGCGAACCTTCGTCCACCGCGCCACATAGGGCGTCAATTTATGGCATAAAATGAGTAATTTCAAATTAAAATCATAACAGTTACCTACCTTGTTACATACCAATACCTTCATGGTGATTGGATTAACGGTTAGAAAGTTAGGTTAGGTTAGGCTATGGCGTCTCCCGAATAATATAAATCAAATTTCAATAGTTTGTAAAACATAATAAACGAGCATTTATTTTATCGATAAAAAATCTACTTTATTATTGAGGCACAACACTAATTTAGTAGTATATAAAAAAACACGGGCAACTTACTTTCAGGAATATTTGAGAAATAAAAAAAAAACTGTTAAATGAGCTCAAAGCAATTTCAGTGTGCATTGAGGCTGTTATTGTTACATACATACATACATAGACACACGCCTCTTTCCCCGAAGGGGTAGGCAGAGCCTTAATGGGCCTCTTTTCACAGTGGGTTGCACCATCGTGGGAGATAGACGTGACAAATAGTGAGCTCATCCCTGCCATTGCTTCCCACGACTGACTCAGCTAACGTTATTGTTATTGTTAGCAGTTGCTTATTTAATTATTTTTTATTACGGTTACCAACAGTCTACTCATGTATATATGAGGTACAAACTAAATACCTATCTTTAGCTACAGGAGAAACCAATAAGGGCCTTTCATTTTCAAATAAAAAAATGTAGTTTGATTTGGGTCAATTGATGGCCCTGACTCAACTGTGGTTGTTAAAATTAACAAATGCATCGTATGTTATTTTGTGTGATAGTAACAAAATACCACAAAAATATATCACTACGTTGTTGACTTTTACATGTCACTTTATTTATACAGTTAAGTACACAGCAGCGACATCTATTTTCAAGGGTTTATAGATGATTTGATATGGCCGTGAAAACCCCTCATTATAGGCAAACACAACGTGCGAAGATTGTACAGTAACCTAACAATTGGCGATCAACGATTTTTTTAAAGCATCTTTATTTACTTTTAACTGAAAAGAGTAAAGTTATTTAAGTATGATCAATATAACTGATTTTGATCAAATTAACCACGCAGTTTTATTCTTATTATAAACTAGAAGCAACCCGCGGTTTTACTCGCATAAGTCTTGATCCTGTGGGAACATCTAAATAAAATTTAAAACTATTCCAGTGGTCCAGCTATCGCCGTTCTTAAATTTCATCCAACCCTTAGAAAATTTTGCATTTATAATATTACATACATACACACATACGTAAACTCACGCCTGTTTCCCAGAGAAGTAGGCAAAGACCATGTATTTCCACTTGCTACGATCCTGGCATACCTGTTTTGCTTGATTCACTCACATCACATTCTTCATATATGCTCATCGGTTAAGGGCGCTCTTGGCCTGGCCATGCTCCAGATCGACCCTGATCTAGTCTGAATACCTTCACCGAGGTCTCCCCCTTCCAACTGTCCCATTCATGCTCATCTTATGAACTAGTTTCGTCAATCTACTATCATTCATCCTTTAACCAATAACCCAAACCATCCAAGCATATCTTTCTCAATCCTTGTCACTATACACGTGCTCTTTCATTTTACAATGCTTTCTTAACATACAGTTTCATATTCTATCTCTCAAAGTCCACCATACATACTTCTCAAACCTCTCATCTTCAGTGCATTTATTTTACTTTCATGTTTATTCTGCCTTAGCAACTTTCGCTACCACCATACATTAGTTTTGGCACTAACACTCCTCTATGCACATCCAGTCGTGCCTTTTTGGATACGTTCCGGCTGATAATAAGGCGTTAAGTTCACCTGGTTTCCAGAATTTACTCTCATTTAAATATCATCTTCATGCTTGCCATCTCTTGTAATCAAAGTTCCCAAATGTACAAACTTTTTCATGTTACACTTGTTGTTAATAGTAGTGTGATTTAATTCTAATTCTTTAAATATAGTTGCACATGACATTTACGTTGACATATCATCATACACCTCTGCGAGGCACAATTAATCCTTTTACCATACTGGTTCTTTCACCATTGGTCACTAGGCCCCTTTCAGGGACACTATATCTCAAGCTGGTCAGTGAACCAAGAAAGAGCCCGTGACACGAAGTAGTAGTAGTTAGTAGTTACCGGTTAGTTAGTGGTTACATAGCCATCAAATACAAATACACGTTATTCCACATGTCACATGATGTCGAACGTGTTTAATGAATAGTATTTAGTAATCAAGGATATTAAGTAATCATCCACATCTTGGCTTACTGACATTACACGTTATATACATGTTTACGTCAGCAGAATAAATCCTGAAATGCACATTGATGTATTATACACATTTATATCTAAGCTTTTGGTCACTTTTATGTCGCCCCTGTGTCACACGATTAAGTGGAGCTCGATTGAAGAGCGAGCAGGGCAGTCGTAAGGGAATTGGCTTTCATTGCGAATAAATCACGTAACTTGGCAGTGATTTTAGAGTAATGAATGACCAGTGTACTGAAGTGCAGTCGCAGTGAAGAGTGAACCAGTGTTATTGAATAAAATATTCACGGTTTGTTTTGTTAAACCGTTCAGTTTTATTATTTTACCCCGAACACGAACTCAAAAATTACAGAATCTGAGATGGCCACTTTTGTTTTTATACGGCTTAATTTTACTTGGTAAATTTTCATGCAATAAGTTATAATAATTTAATTGAAATTCAGGTACATGTGAAAGGAAACACTATCTTTTTGTAAATTTGATGATCCAATCATTTTTTTACAGCATAAAACTGAACAATTCGGCATTTTTCTTAGAGCACTATCTCCCACGCGAGTCGATTCAGTCTGACAGAGCGATCGGCGACAGCTAGTTTTTTATAAGCTGTATGCCCTCGAGGGCATTAAATTTAGAGGGGAACTACAGCGGGGAATGCCTTTGATGGCGTCTCCATTCCGTGTTGCTCGATGGTCCATACAAATCTATGGACCTACCACATACACTAGGTAATTTTCCGTACGGTTTTTTTTTCGATTCGTAATTCCGCATGATGGCCTGTACATTGCCTTGATAACCCGAATGAAAAAAAAACAAGTGTGTGGCGTCTGTACGGAATCCCGCGAAGGAATTTCGAAAAGGAATTCCGTTACGGTATTCTGAGTGTATGTGGAGGGCCTTACAGAGAAAAAAAATGTCTGTGCTGGAAGTGTCAGGAAGAGCTTTAAATGTGCGTCCTAAATAAACAATCCCTCTGTTTATTCAAAGATAATATATCGTTGTAATGGGATAGGCTCGTAATTGTGAAGCTGATTAAATGTAACTTTGTTGGTTTAACTTTAAAGGTGCGGATACAATTGAAGCCGAACATGTTCATTTATTTCATTTATTTAACAATCGTGTCTGAAACTTAGGTTATTATAAAAGTTATTTCTATTTTAAAAATTATTTTATTCATTGGTATCACAAGGACCATTTTGAATCGTCTTATAAACTAAATTTACTCCTGTTCCAACGCGACTAATCCTATAAGAATCAGGGCAATTAGTATTTCTTAAAATTTAGCAGTGAAAATCTAGTTATGCATGCAAAGTATATAATATAATCATGGGTTTTATATTTATTTAAATTTTATTGAAAACTCATTCAAATCGGTTGGACTCAATATTATCATGATAAAAGAAACTACAATCCAAAAGTACACTTTGTTCTCGTTTTTAGGGAAGAGTTACCCTATTTTGGATTAAAAACCGATACCTTATTCGACACCTTATTCATTTGGGTGATATTTATCACTCAAAACAAATTATCAAATAAATATTAAATGAAATGTATAAAAAATCTTGCCTGGTGAGTTCGAGCTTACAAAATCACGTCAAAGCTCACTCCCAGGCAGCCCCGCCCTTAAAAGTAAAAATATGGTAGAGTTTTTATGATACCCTACAGTGATGGATTTATGGTGTATCAGCTGATTTATTGTTGGTATAGTTAACGTGCTATAGTCAGGTATTATTTCTCTTTTACGGCTGCTTTTAATGCGGGTAGTAGGTGACCCGCGTATCGCTGCATGCAGGTTCAAATTCATGATTGTGTCAATACATCAAATCTCAGTTTTAGAAATAGTTTTTTCCTTTTCATTCATTATCATTATAATCATCAGCCAGTATAAGTCCACTGCTGGACATAATGCCTCCCCCACATTAAATGCCACGACGAACGGTACACGTGTAAATGATCAAAAAAAATATTATTTTTCAAGTGTAAATCACACTTTATGGATAACATAAAGAAGCGAAGATGCGGGTTCGAGTCCCGCTGGAACGAAATTTTTGTTTCACATTTAAATTTAAATAATCAAAGTTGGATTTGCCATGACACATTTTTACGACGCAGGAAGTTGCGGGTTCGATTTCAGCCTCGGAACAAATATTTGTACGATCTGCAGATATTTGTTCAAGGTATTTTATATGTATAATAAAAAATGTCTATCTATGTAATGTATTGTATTGAGTATATCTGTTATATAGTACCCATAACACAAGCTCTACTTAGCTTGGGGCTAGATAATGTTGTGTGAACTGTCCAGCATTATTTATTTTATTTATTTTATTTTATATTGGGGTGTTTGCCATTGTGGCAAATCATCCCCCCCCCCCCCCCCCCCCCATTACATTCTCTGGAGGAGGTCTCGTCCAGTACACGTGTAGGCTGCTGATTATGCTAATGAAACGAACTGCACCTTAATGTTTTTTTATTTTGTTTCAGGTATGAATTATGAAAACTCGCTGAGAAAATGCTTACAAAAATTCTTGTAGGTTCTACTTGTAACTTTTGAGAGCGCCTTATTCAGAAAATGCAGTATTCATTTTATGAATGCCTCGTCCAGAATATAGGTACAGCTATTCAAGAGTTCTATATACCATGTAAGTATCTATAGCCATACGATTCATATCCAATTTCGAGCAAAATGTGAATTTACTATCTACGTGTAAAAATTATCAAGTGGTAACTTTTGTATAGATCATAATGCGGGCTCCAGAGTCTTGTGTGATTCACGGCGTGAATTCACGCAGTAATTTTGCCGCGAAGTCGGCGCGAAATGCATTCACTATCGTTCACGCGCTCGTCGAGAATGGACCCAGAAATATGCACTGCTATCGCCGTGATGCTGTGCACTTTGCCTTACTACAATTACTAGGTACTAAAAGATTTAAAAAAATGGAGAAGGTGAAAATGGTGGTTGACAAAGATAAATCGCAACAGAACTAGGTATGTGGTACCTATGACAACAATGTCGATCCAGATGGCGCAATAGGCCGTTCAGCTCACTTTTTATTAATTTTAATAAATTAATAAAATAAATACAACCTCACGGCACCGAGTCTCGTGCGTTACTGTTTTTACGAACGACCGTGCGGGTGTGGATGCGTTCGCGTTCACGGGAGGTTCGCGCCCCGGGAACCTTTTGACGCGGGCGTAAATACCGACACCGAACGGGGAACAAGGCGTGAATAGGCGCGAAAGCCATCCACACTCGCGGTTTGTGGCTTTCACGGGTGTTCATGGCGCGAATGTGGAGCCCGTATAACAGAAAAGACAGACCTATTATACCGTTTCGACGTACGGAAACGACTTCTTCTAGAACTTAATTTGGTAAGTGATGAAGTAAAAGTTGACCTATTATGGTAACTTTGAAGTTAATGTTCTTTAGATTATTCCATTCAACTTAAAGAACAAGCTATTTGACGCCTACGCTGAAAACTAACCTACTCCTTCATTTAATGTTACTAAAGATACTTCTGAGAATTTATTCTAATTTCTGTTAGAAGTTGGTAATTTAGATGCTCTGATTTCTGCCTTGTTTGTTTTTCTGCTTGTGGTTACTTATCTTGTTTGTTTTTTCTTGGTTACCTTGGTTTAGATCAATGACTGACTTGAGGTATGATTGTCCTGAAAATGGCCTAATAAGTGATGATAAAAGAACCAGTGTGGTAAAAGAAATTAGTGTGCCTCGTATAATGGTTACTTTCATTGTTACCTTGACCAGTGTGTTTATTTTCATATCTTATAGCCTTCATATAATGTACTTGAAATTTTTAGGGGACATTTTTTATTCGGTATTAGGAGTCTATTTATTTCTTTTTCATGTATAATTGTATTAAGTATTGTATTTTGCAACGATACAATCCTTCCAAGTCGTCAAAGTCAAGTCATGTTTTAGTAAAACGGTGACCGTTTTACAAAAACTTTGGCATACTACTTTCACCAATTTGAAAAGTCACGCAATACACTTCCATTTAATTTCACTACACTTGTGTTAAAAGATGAGCTAGAATGGTTAAAATGCCACCAAAATTAAACAAAATATCTCAAAAAAAAATAGGAAATAAAATAAAATAAAAGTAGACTTCTCTTTTCCAAAATGGCGGAAAGAGTCTAAAATAGTCGCTTTTACATTTTGTCTGAACATCACCACGCTAGAAATTCTACGCTGCTTGTCAACAGATGGCGCTAGCTACTATTATTAATTATATTGCGACTATTCAACAACAGATGGCACTACAAGGCTCTAAATGCGTTTACGCGCCAGTCAGCCGGCGTAACACGCAATGTCTGGGCAGTTGATTTAGATTATATAGAGCAATTATAACTATGGACGAGGCATCTTCGGACGTAAAAAGTTGCAAGCAGTAGTCGGGAGACCTGGATTATAGTATGTTTTTTATCTGTTCCTGGGTCTTATGTTTTACAATGTTACTTATCTACTCAACATTTTAACCGTGTATTTTGTCCACAATGACCTCAAAAATGTGACAGATTTGTAATAGGGACTTCTGTGTTAGTCTTCAAAGAGCGCGTCTAAGGATTTGAATATATAATTATGTGAAAAGGTAAGCTTCTTACGAGACACCGGATCAGGACCAAGTTTATGGGTCGAGTTAAAGACGTTCGTAGAGGGTGTTGTATATTTTTTTGTTAATGGCTTCTGTGCATTAAGCAACAATTAAGCCAGTGTCATGTATAAGTAATTAATTAAATTATTCATGAATAACAAGTAATAATCAATAGTCAAGTTGTCAAGGGTCTCCGTCAAGTCATAACCCAGTTTAAATGGTGGCAGAAAAAAACTAGAAAGAATAAATCCACAATAAAAGACACGGTGAAGCCTCAACTATGCATTGTCTGCCTTAATCCCTAATTTTGACAAGTCAGTTGTGTCAATCACACTCTGTTGGAACATCTGGCCTTCGCTGTCTGTCTGGCTGTCTGTCACAGGAGTACACCTTACCGCTTTACATTTTACATGTCAAAATTGCGATTGTAGCGGTTGCTCCTGTATTTGGCCTTATAAGCCAACTTACGTGCCTAGTAGCCCCTAAGGATGTTTAGATAGATGTTGATGATGATGATGAAGACATGATGATATTGATCATCAGCCTATAGAAGTCTGCTGGACCTAGGTCTTTGCCATCGAATACTACGATGAACGGTCTTGAGCCACCTCCATCCACCGCCTTCCTGCGACCGTTACAATGTCGTCGGTTGTAAACAGTATTCTGTTAAAAGTAAACAAAACGGATTCCCATCCTAGTATCTTTGATATTCAAATAAGACGAATCTATACGAACAAATATTCCTTTATCTATTTTTTTTTTTAAATGTGAAATGGTATTAAAATTTAGTCAGAAACCGGGTTAAAAAGCATAAAAAATTACATATTACTAACATAACATAACATTCAAAACCTTTCAGTTCTACCTTTATAATGCGAACTGCTAAGGAGTGGAATACACCACCGTCGTCTGTCTTTCCTGAAAACTATAATCTGGGTCTCTTCAAGGCTAGAGTGAAAAGTTGCCTTCTAGACCTTTGTGCTCCATCTTCGGCCACATTGTCACTTACCAACAGGTGGGATCGAGGTCAAACAAGGTCCATCGACGTACAAAAAAAAAAAAATAGTAAACCATAGCCTGTACTTTGAAAGTAAAAAAAAATTTAAAAAAATAAACTAACTAAATTAGCCTGCCATTCTCTCCATTTGCACGCCGGCAGCGGCCAAACATATTGTGTCTTACTAATATTTATACCATCAATTTGTACATATGTTTAAGCAAATAAATTATCTTTATCTTCATCTTTAATGTAGGTATTACACAACCGGCTGTATAAGGCACCTACTTACTAATACGTAGTCTAAACCCACTTTTATGGGACTTAAAAGGGGTTTGATGAACCATATTAATAGTATCGGTAGCCAGTTTATGAAAGCTATTTGTCGGCACGGGCTTCCATTGTAAAGTATAATCCCTAAGAGTTACGGTAAAATATTACCTACTATTATCCAATAAGCGGATTTTAAATAATAATAGTGGATGTAAAATATTTTAAATGTTAGCTTCGGAATGGAGAATTGTCTAATAGGATTTCTCTAGTTATTTTTTGAATACTTTTTTCTCAACTACTGCATCGTCTCACCAGTTCTTTCTTAGTCACCCTGCGTTCTATCAGAAACCAACTTCAGTAGCAGTAGAGCTGTTCCTCCATACCTATTTCTGCAGCAAAGCGGTATTGCTCGGATTGTGTTCCGGTTTGAAGGGTATGGGTGCCGGTGAAATTACAGGTTCATGAACTTTTCATCTTTATGTCTCAGGGTGGCGGGCGCAGTGCAATGCCACATAGGGCGCGTCCTAGGTAGACGTGACCTATGTGGTAATGCGTTGTTAAAGGCGTACTATTATTTATTCTATGCTTATGACTAAAGACTTTTTCTGTGCTTATGATTTTTTTTTTCGTTTTTGTTGGCTCATTGTCATTTGACAGACAAAAATGAAAAATTAAAAACTTTTCCCCTAGGTGAAGAAAAACTATTTTTTCTTTGCTCTGGTACGCCACAATGACGGACTTTTTGAGCAAGAGGAGTGAAGATAATTTTTTTTTAGATCGACCTCTTCTTGATGTAAATCTATGTACATAACTGCCTGTAAAATTCCAGACAATTAATTCAATGTTACCAGATAATAAAATATTCAGAGTTGCCATACAAAAGACAACTTAAAAAACAAAATGTAAGGTATAATGAGATTATTCAGACTGAGACGTGGATGGAATCGAAATGGAAAATCAATGAATGAAGTATGTGCTTTTTGTGGTTTTACCTCAAGAATGCGGCTAAAGACAAGGACAATACGGTATATACCTATTAACACTTCACATATACACGCGTTTAAGCACATACATACACATACTCTATTGAGACAAGTAGTGTTTGAGTTTATACTTAGAAATAGTCACAAGAGTTAGGTATATCTCTTCTGACAACATAGAAAGCAGTTAAGCTTTTTTGTGAAAGAGTTCGTCCGGGGAAGTATTACCTCCATACCAAAGTTGCTGTGTTCCGGTTTGAAGGGTATGGTTGCCGGTGAAATTACAGGCTCATGAAACTTTTCATTTTTATGTCTCAGGGTGGCGGGCGCAGTGCAATGCCACATTGGGCGCGTCGTAGGTGGGCGTGATCTAAGAGATAATGCATTGTTAAGCGGTAACCTCTGCCTTTGAGATTACTGCTTAACATCAGATGGGCAATCTACTTGTTCCGTCATTCACGAAGTTAAAAAAACTTTAAGAATATCGTAAAAGCATGTCAATATAATTTCACTAGTAATAGTCTTGTAATAGTAATAATTTAATAGCCTTAGTTATAATTTCACTAATAATATTCTCAATCAAACAGTATCACGGGAAACAATGTTAGGTGCTTTCTTGTGGTCCCAAGGTTTTTGAAAAACTTAAAAGGATAAACGCCTACATATTATTTGTGACTGGAAAATGTTTAATGTATTTCCATTCACAATATGACACCAACAAAGTTAAACAGTTAACGGGAAAAGTCCGCAAACTTTTGGCTGTTCATTCAGTACTTGTTTTGTTCATTCAAGTACTTCTTTTTTTTTGTAAATCGTGGATACCCTTATAAAGTAGCGTCCGCATTCAATTCAATGATTTCGGAAAGTACAGACAGAAAGAAAAATATTTTATTCACACATGTCTGACGAAGAGGGATGGGCGGTCGGTAATGTTACTTTTATTTATGTCTTTTTGTCAATCAATGTCGATGGACGATCGTGATACTGTTTGTTTTGGATTAATATGGGGCTAGGTAGGTACTTGAAGTGGGCACTTTCTTGAAGATTTTGAACTTGGCCTTTTGATCGTTTTCATTAGAACAATTGCAAACAACTTTAAAAATACGTGCTCGAGTCTTTTCTTTTTCTTATAATGTAAGTCTTCAGTCCCAACTTTTAAAGGTTACCGTACCTTAAAACGTATTTTACAGAATGTTATCTCCATGCATAATGAATAGGTACCATGAAATTAAGCTCACCGCTATTCCAAATATACAATAAAAATAACTGAATATTAAATATTCAGTACAAATTAAATCTGCGTTATGTTTTTTTTGAATGGAATTAATAAAGATATTAATATATGTTTTCTTGACAAAATCCTAATAAATTTAAGGACATAAAACTCGTGTTTGAGTTTGTACGGTGACGCGTGCGTGACGCGTCGAAATAATAACATGGTAACTTTTTTGCGTAGATTCAATCTTTATCGAGTACTAATTTTCCATGTTTTTTTATGGTTTATTTGGAATAGTGGTGTAACTTGTCTGTATCTTGTGTAGTTTAGAACATATATTTAATAAGAACGTTAATAGATCTTCCGGCCTAGACAAGTGGCATTCGCTTAGAAGCGATTCCATTTCTACAGTCGTTATACAATACAATAGGCCTCAGAACAATCTTCGATTACATGTACACGGGAAATTTCTCTTATATTTTTCTTTATAATTGGCGCCGCACGGCTTATGCATTTGCCATTTTCAAGTTTTTTTTTTCATTCATGACTAGTCAATATAATTTGCAACGTTACACTCCTTCCAAGTCATCAAAGTCAAAGTCGAGTCATGTTTTAGTAAAACGGTTGCCGTTTTAAACTTTGTTAGACAATTTCAACCAATTTGAAAAGTCACGCAATTCACTTCCATTTCATTTCACTACAACTGTGCTTGTGTTGTTAAATGAGCTATATTGGTTAAAATGCCACCAAAATAACACAAAATAACTCAAATAAAAACACTAGGAAAAGAAATAAAATTAAAGTAGACGACATCTCTTTTCGAAAATAGCGGGAATAGTCATTTCTATTTCTATTATTTTTGTTTTATTATTCTTTTTAACTTCCATTTATTTTTTATTCTTGGTCACCAACATTTTTTTGTTGTCTCTACCAAGACAGTTTTTCTTATTCCATTTCATCCGTTCCATTGAACAGTACGTTCAGAGATTTAAGACAAGTAAGAGACAATACGACATTTTCTTAAATTTTATTTGTTTGGCAGTTTTCAAGTACAGGGTCTTGCGTCTCCGTCGTAAAGTTATCAATGGTTTTACATCAGCTCTGTGGCGCGGCGGGCGAAGGTTCGCCTGCGACGCAGGAGGTTGCGGGTTCGATTTCCGCCTCGGAACAAAAATTTGTGAGATCTGCAGATATTTGTTCCGGGTGTTCTGGGTGTTTTCTATGTATAATAAAAAATATCTATCTATGTAATGTATTGTGTTAAGTATATCAGTTATCTAGTACCCATACCACAAGCTCTGCTTAGTTTGGGGCTACATAATGTTGTGTGAACTGTCCAGCATTATTTATTTATTTCAAGAAAATGCTCAGGTACATTGTTGGTGAAATTTAACATCTTCTTTTTTATAACATTTGAAACTATCATGGTCATGTATAATACTTTTCATAAAACCCAACAAAACAAT
Organism: Operophtera brumata; assembly: GCA_932527175.1. Lineage (NCBI taxonomy): Eukaryota > Metazoa > Arthropoda > Insecta > Lepidoptera > Geometridae > Operophtera > Operophtera brumata. The sequence continues at coordinate 5,560,889 of OW052229.1, forward strand.
AATCATGGTAAATATCCCGTATTTAGACATCCACGGGAGGAGACGGAGGGGCTATTCTCAGGCCGGACACACCACGAACCTTACTTAATATATAATATTGTTATTTTAGCGTTGTTGTACCTTTTATGTACAGTATCGAATGGTTCATAAAAATTACAGCTATGGTGGTAAAACCAGTGTTTAATTTAAAATTGCCCGCTTAAGCTCGTCCCTTGCGGCAAATTTTGAAGGTTTTTCTACACTGGCGACATTGCCGGCATTGCAATACAGTGCAGTAAAAACAAACACTGACGTTTTGACTTTTATAAAACAAGTTTCAACTGGATTTTTTACACAATTATGGGCTGTTATAGTGTTTAATAATTCTTAACACGACCTAATTGGCCATCGTGAACGGCGCGTAATTTTTTGCGAACCTGAGTTACAAATTCAATAAATTATTTGTTTTTGAAATGGTCGCGAGAATGAAGAACTCTGTCCCGCTGTATAGCTCTGTCCCGTTCACATCTAAGAGTCGGGTGATGAACAAGATGGTGCACGACCGGCTGCGATTTTGCCGCGAAATAGCGCAAGATTTTAGGGCGCGATTGTTATTGGTAGAAAGAAGATTCCCGCGCTATAGAAATTGATCTACGGCGCATGATCGGGCGACTTAGATTTTGGGTATAACTGTATATTTCAGCGTCGTGAGAGGTGACTAATTGATTATTTACAAGCGTGTTTGTATGTCAGTGTATGTTCCGGGCAAATCTTGCAACTGAATTTTAAAGCAGTTATCCTCAACCAATTGAGTTTAAATTTTACATACATTTCAAGTTTTGATGACAATACGATATTATGGTGACAGCGACCTGATCTGATGATGGAGACGGAAGGTGGACAACGGAACTCCGCGATGGATAATAGGAGACTGTCCGTGTTTAGGCTCATTTCGATCAGCATACGGTTCCAATCACTAATTTTATAAAATGTACTTACATAATACCTAATGTATAGTTTTTATAACTTTTATACTTGTTAGTATTAATTTTCACTTTTCTCTTACGCAAAATAACGTGTATACAATTTCCTACCGAGACTAATTTTCTATCAAGCCACTTTCTTACATCACGTCCATCGCGCCCACTAGCTCAACTCCAGGCTTTGCCCGCGAAAGTACGGGTGTAATAGGCGAAAGTTTGCCACAAAATTTGAATACAATGGGGCACGCACACAATTTTACCATGAATAATACATAGAGCTATTGATCTGAATGGTTTTATGCAATGATGTTGTATAAGTTGTGATAATAATTGTGTTTAGTAAAATGCGTGTGGGTGACTGATTTCTAGACAAACGTTTCTTCATATCCGTATAAAATATTTAAAAAAAAAACCCCGTAATTTTTCGGTTTTCTATACAACATTTACAACGGAACACTAGACGACCTCTGTAGCGTATCGGGCGATAGCCGGCTGAGACGCGAAAGGTTGCGGGTTCGATTCCCGCTGCAGGACTAATGTTTGTATGATCTGCAAATATTTGTTCCGGGTCTGGATGTATTGGTACATGGTACTCGTAGTTTCTGATACCCACGACACAGGGAATCCTATTGTGGGATCAGGATTATGTGTGTGACTGTTAAGTGTTATGTTATGTTATGTTATATAGGCTGCTGTATTTTTGTAGACAGCCAGATACTCTTGAAAAACTGGTTGTAGTGGGAAAAGTGGATGGAAATAGACCACGCGGCCGATCACGTAGTCACTGGTCTAATCAAGTCAAGGCACTCACTGGCCTCCCTATCACCGCTGCCTTGAGACAAGCCGGGGATAGAACAGCGTGGAAGAAGCTCGTCTGCATCTCTACTAAATACTTTCAAGACGGGCACGACCTTCAGTAATGAATAATACGACGAAGAAGGAGTTACTTAGGGAAATACGTCATTGCACCCTAGATCCTGTTCATCCTGTGCTGGTCATCATCAAACCCTGGAGTCCTGGGTTAAAGACATGTCATGTCGTCTTAATTTGAAGTTTGACCTCAAACTTGAAGATTCGGATTCAGTAGTATCCTAGATCGTGTTCAAAATGAGACCCCAGTACCTGATGTCGTTAAAAATGAACATTTTGAGCTCAAACTTAAGGTAGCTGATGATCCTGGAAATGGCTGCACCAATTTTCACAAAGTATAGATAAGAACCATCTCGCAAAAACCCTCATTCATCCAAAAACTAATCAGAGCACCGTTCTGGAGCTACGTGGCAACAAATAAACATGCATGCAGACATACAGATAAACACACTAAGGCCATAACACCCCTTGTTTTACGCTCATAAATGCGGCTCTGCACCATTCATCAACACAATGAAAGCTGGGCACGGAGTGCAGACAGTCAAGAGCAGCCCTACCGGCTGCCTTACCACAACTGACACGTCGCCTGCTCAACCTTCTAAGAATAGACCTTCGCACCATCGTGCCGACACTCACAGGTCACTCTCTCCCGAACAAACAACTCTTCAACATCGAAGCCACAGACAGAACACTATGCAGAGGGTGTCTGAAGGTTATTTTGAATAATTTCTATAATTATTATTTATACTACGTACTACACCTATAAAAACATAAATTATGAATATATTACTAACCTTAGAATGTAAATTTTTCGAATAACTTTTATGCATATTACTACACCCTGACAGGGTAATTACATCTATTGTATCTGATGCATAAATAAATAAATATTTATTAGAATACTCTTAAAAATGGCTCTGTATAAAACTAAATTCAAAAAGCTTGGATAAGAGCAATAACGAAGCGCCGACAAAATTGAATCGTAAACCTTTTCAGTTAATATCAAAATATTCTTTCACATCAAAATAAAGTTAGACCTTTGATTAAATCCCTCATAAATTCAAAATGGATTGGGCCCTGATTACATTTCCATACCCTCTTTCAAATAGGTTTCGAGGCGAAAAGGTCGCGAGCGAGCAATATTTTGACGGCCGGGCCTACAATAGCTAATAGCTGTCAAAATGACAGCTATATTGGAAAATATTGTAAAGTACGTCATCCCTTTCAAGTTATTTCATTTCACAAATACAGGCTGGGGGAATCAATCTGCCATTTGTGAAAGAAATGTCGTATTTTTATTTAATTGCATTTTAATGTGTTTTTTCGAGTTATTTCGTGTAATTTTGGTGGCATTTTAACCGGTGTAACTTGGATAAATAGTACATGTCTGATGTTGTTAAATTTAAGTGTATTGCGTGTCTTCGCGAAATAGTGTTTTTTCCTGTATAAACTCTTTTTTTCTGCCTTAACTGAGTTATGACTTGACGGAGACTTTTGACGACGTGACTAATTTTATTACAAATTAATATCAATTGACATTGGCGGAATTGTTTGGAGCACTCCTCAGAAGCCATTATATAAAGAAGAAGAAGAAGAAGACTGTTTTTTTTGCTTAACAAAATTAAGTAAGTACATTAAGTACCTAAGTAAATAAAGTTTTTTTTTTAATATTGATAGACCTTTGTTGTACCACGATCTCGCCTGTTGGTAAGTAACGATGAGGCCAAAGATGGAGCACAACGGTCTAAAAGGCACCTGTTTACTCTAGCCTTGAAGAGACCCAGATTATAGTTTTCAGGAAAGACAGACGACGGTAGTTTATTCCACGTCAGCAGTTCGCATTATAAAGGTAGAACTGAAACGTTTAGTACGAATAGAGGGCATACTAATGAGGTAAGGATGGTATCGAGCCGTGCGTCTACTCATCCTACGATGAAAAGTCATCATTTTGCAAATAGGTAATTACTTTTGCTGTTGTTTGTAGGTAATGTCTCCGTGGTGTTTTCAGCCTAAGAATAGTCCCCTCCACCTCATTCCGTGGATGTTGTAAAAACCGAGGAATTACATCAGGGGATGGGCAAAAATAGGTAATGTCTCCGTGGTGTCTCCGGCCTAAGAATAGTCTCCTCCACCTCCTTCCGTGGATGTTGTAAAAGCCGAGGAATTCTAGATCAAGGGCTGGGAAGAATCAACAAGAATACGGCAATCACTAACCCGGCTGCCAAGCGTGGTGGTAATGGAAAATCCCGCCATTGTCCACCTCCATTGACGACCTCTGTGGCGCGGCGGGCGAAGGTTCGCCTGCGACACAGGAGGTTGCGGGTTTGATTCCCGCCTCGGAACAAATATTTGTGCGATCGCAGATATCTGATCAGGGTGTTCTGGGTATTTTCTATGTATAACAAAAAATATCTATCTATGTAATGTATTAAGTAAATCAGTTATCTAGTACCCATACCACAAGCTCTGCTTAGCTTGGGGCTAGATTATATTTTGTGAACTGCCCAGCATTATTCATTTTATATAATTATTTATTATATTTTATGGATCACAACAGTGGACATTTAAATATGATGATGTTTGCTACCTACGTATTTAAGTCCCGTTATTATTATGAAAGTATTACTGTTATAAAATTGTATATTCATTGTGTACTTATTCTTATCAAAACAAAAACAATAGCGATCCTAATGCTACCGTATTGACTGTCGAAGGGTCCAAACTCGATAACATAATAAATCGATGACCGGACTCTATCGTTGTCAGATTACGACAATTATATTACAATGAAGGGAGATGATTATTTTTATTCCCACCATTGTGTGTGACTTCTCACGGAAACCCGTAATGGATGATGCTGTTGAGTGTGATGACCGTATTGTTGGAACAAGAAAGTGTTACTGGGGTTTTTTATTTTTTTTAGACCTTTGTTTGACCACGATCTCACCTGTTGGTAAGTGACGTTGTGGCCGAAGATGGAGCACAAAGGTCTAGAAGCACCTATTCACTCGAGCATTGAAGAGACCCAGATTATAGTAATCAGGAAAGACAGACGACGGTAGTGTATTCCACTCCTTAGCAGTTTGCATTATGAAGGTAAAACTGAAACGTTTTGTACGAATAGAGGGTATACTAATAAAGTAAGGATGGTACCGAGCCGTACGCCGCTAGTCCTATGATAGAAAGGAGATGGTGGAATCAGATCATGAAGTTCCTGGGAGCATTCCCCGAAATGTAGCCTATAGAAGATCGAAAGGCACGCGACCTTATGGCGGTGCCATAAGGACCATTTTTACCCATGACAGAACGGAGAATAGTATGCGTTTAGGACGAGAGGTTTTTTTTATACAGCTTTAGATGACGGAACAAGCTGATGGCCCACCTGATGTTAAGTGGTACCCTCTGCCTATGAACAGTGCATTATCCCATAGGTCACGTCAACCAAATACGCGCCCCATGTCGCATTGCACTGCGCTCGTCACCCTGATACATATAAAGATGGAAAGTCTCATGTGCCTGTAATTTCACCGGCACCCACACTTTTCAAACGGAGGGGTAAATAAATATAAATATAAATAATTATAACATGATACTTCCAAAAGTTTAATAAATAAATATCCAAATTAGAATCACAATTCGTTTTGTAAGCTTTTGCCGAATTTTGCCGAATCTTGCCGAATCTTTCCGACGAAAGTAACTTACTCATTTTTCACACAAACAATAACAAATAGCAATCTTGGCATCGGAAATCCTACACAAGACAATAGGCCGCTGACAAACGAACACTGGCCGCAATTTGTCAGCTTTTTAGTACGTGATTTGTCAATTTTTGTCAGCTTTGTATGTGATTTGTCAAATTGTGTCAGATAAAGCGGACGGCTGGCCACCGGGCTTCCGATCGACTGTACTGATATTTCATGACATTTCTTTGTAAAGATAAAGTACCAAACCGTTGATAAATTAAAGTTAACTTCACAACTTTTCAATCCAATCAGTTTTTGTTGGTAAATTTATTTTTCAATAGAAGCTTATACGGAAATTTTGGATGTAAGTTCTATAAATCTTTAAATATTTTATTATTTTTAGAATCAACGGCGCGGCATGGGCGAAACCACCCTCTATAAGAATAGATTTTTGTAAATTCAACTCTTAGGGGGGTGAAAAGGGGTGAAAACCAACCATTGTAAGAAAAACCGGTAAAATGTAAGAAAAAAATAAAAAAAAGGGTAAATAAATTTTTCCCTGAACTACCCCCAAAAGCGGGTGCAATGAAGTGTAAAAGTTTGTATGGGAACTCTTTATAGCGGGGTACCTTTTTCTTGAAACTTGGTATGGGTACTTAAACTACAGAATACCTAATTGAACATATATTTTTAGGATTTTTCAAAATAACCCTTCAAAAAGGGTAAAAAGGGGTGACAACGTTTTAGTTTTTTTGTGATGTGATGCGTAGCAAAAAGCACGGGTATATAATGTATTATATACAGCTAGTACTTTATAAAAATGTACTTACATAACATCATACATACATACGTATTCTCACGCCTGCTTCCCGGAGGGATAGGCAGAGACCACGGATTTCCACTTGCTACGATCCTGACTGCTTCATTCACTCTCGTCACATTCTTCATACATGCTCGTCGGTTAAGGGTACTCTTGACTGAATCTGGTCTGGATATGACATTTACATTGACAGAAAGAATAATACAACTAATAAAAGTACTTAATTAAAGTGGGGTAAATTTTGTAAATAAATAAATGCTACTTATACTAAACTGCTTAAAAAATGATGACTTACATAAGTACCGAATATTGTGGCTCACCTTCGTCGGGCTATACATTACCGGTTGATAAAGAAAAGCTCGTTTTAAAAATATAACTGAGATAGCAATGTTTGCGTATCTCCGTCTAATCACATCAGATGTGAAGAATGCGTAGAACAAACACGATTTGCTGAGTTTCGTAAGTGTGATGGCTGTAACGTATGTACTTGTAACTGAACGTAATATTTGCGTTTCGTTGTTACGGCTCAGAATGTAAGCGAGAGCGGGATTATGAGCGGAGCGGGATGTGCGTATTAACTAAAGCCATTAAAATAATAAGGGTTAACTTTCGATACTTTAAACGTCTGAAAAATCGGTTTGGTAGCCAGCCTCACGAAAAATCCTACGGCTTGATGGCTACTTAGAGCTTTTTTGTGGAAGATTTCGTCCGGGGAAGTACTACTACCACCATACATATTTCTGCCGCAAAGCAGTAGTGCTCGCATTACTGTGTTCCGGTTTGGGTGCCGGTGAAATTACAGGCGCATGAGACTTTCCATCTTTATGTCTCAGGGTGACGGGCGCAGTGCAGTGCCACATATATTATGGTGACAGCGAGCTGATCTGATGATGGAGACGGATGGCGGATAGCGGAACTCTTCGATGGATGTAGAGTAGCTGTGTTTGGGCTCATTTTGATCAGGTCGCGGTTCTGCTTAATAATTTCACCATCATCATCATCAGTCAGGTGTTCACTTCTTCAAAAGCTTGTTTTGAAAAATATTTTTTCACCGAAATACTTATACATAGGTACATACATAGACACACGCCTTTTTCCCCGAAGGGGGGTAGGCAGAGCTTCAACGGGCCACTTTACACGGTGTATTGCACCATCGTGGAATATAGACGGGACAAGTGGTGAGTTCACTCCCGCCATTTCTTCCCACGGCTGACTCTGCTAACGCTTTCTTCCGTAATAAACATTACTTAAACTTTTCAACAAGTCCGGGTATACGATATCCAAGGGAGGATACGGAGTGGTCTATTCTTAGGCCGGACACACAACAGCCTAACTTATTTACTTAAATAATGATCTTATGAGTTAGTGTAGTGTAAACTATAGGTTGTCTGGAAGAGATCGCTTTTAGCGATAAGACCGCCCATAGTACATTGCTGTTGTTGTTTTTTGTTCTTTTATCTTTTTATTTGTCTATTTGGTGTGAAATAAAGTGTTTATCTATCTATCTATAGTGAAATGTATTGCAAACTAGTGCTTGCTAATAAGAACACAAGAACGAAGTGTCCTCCCCTTAAATAGAGACAGTAAGAAAACTGTCAATGGACACATTCTTAGGTATAATTTATGTTATAAATCTAGGTCAATGTTAAATTACTTATTAGCCTGCTTTATGGCTAGATTGAAATGAAATTGTACATTTATTATGTTCACTAAAATAAAAAAATAAAATAAAAACTTGGACCACACTCTCAAGAAGTAACGCAGAGATGATGTCACTCATCTCTGCGAGTGTTTGTGTACTGTTTAATATTTGGTAACTGGTATTAACAACTCTTGATATGAGTAGATGTTACAACATCTGTGAGTAACTTCTGCCCTAGAGGTGAGCTCATAGGTCCTTAGGGCCCTGATGTAGTGTCTCCTGGAATAATGGTACCTCGAGCAATGATCTGCGCCAGACGCATGACTGAGACTAAGGCCCTTCTCCCATTACGATACGCACAGGCGATTCAAGTATCCTGAAGGTATCCTGCAAGTCTCGGAGACTAGTCGCCGTCAAGTATCTCACATACATAAGCAATGCGGGCACTACTGCTTTGCGGCAGAAATAGGTATGGTGGTAGTACTTTCCCGGACGAACTATTTCACAAAAAAGCTCTACTACTACTAAAACTAACCATTTGGAACTCACCATTTGATTAACATTATTACTGTAACTTAATAAATCAAAATGAAATTCTGTTTGTTGGTACAGACTAGTATAGTATTCTTTTATCTGTGGTACAGTTGATCAAATTATGGACTCGTCATCGTTGTCGTTTCGTATGAGGTAGCTGGCCTCTGGTGTCAGAGTTTGTCAAGCCGCCCGAGGGCCTCTGACATTGCTTATCGACTGCTATGCTAAATAAGGACTGATTTGGGTATATATTTTGTTTTAATTATATTTGTTCGTATTAGACCGAATAAGATTTTTAGAAAAATAAAAATTGGAAAAGCTATCTGGAAAATAGGTAAATTCGGGAAAAACTGAAAGTGCTTTTACTTAGGGATTTTTATATAAACGCAAGACTATTGGACAACGTCTGTCGAGAGAAAGATTGAGCTATGATATGATGATATTTGGTGATTTTGTTGTGTGGATAAATGATGGGGGAGAGGCAGGGTGGGAAGGGTAGGGGGAGACGCGGCAAAACCGGGCAAAAGCTAGTCTAAAATAGAAACAATTCACTCGCAACTTACACCTAATACCCACCATAAATACTGCTTACTAGATAATAATTACCTGTCTGTTGCTTGACTTCATTTGAATATTCTCCGTGGCACGTTAAGCACAATGCACACCAAAGCTTTGCATACTTGCTATTAATACATGTCTGGAACTAATTACATACTCAGGCTTGTAATTTGTATTTCCGGACCATTGCAAAGTTTTTACTAGTCACACAGACTTAAGGCGTCGATAGATGTGAATTGGGGTATATTCGTAACCTTTTTTGTTAGTAATCTTTATCGAAAAATCTTGGAAAAAATATATATGTTTATCTACATTATGTAGAGCATGTCCTCTTCCGCTCACATTTTTCAGAAAATAATATAAATGTCAGAAAAAAATGTGCAAAGTACCCTCTCTTTATGTCGATTTCCTAAACTATTAATCATAATTTTTTGGTGTTACCATCAGTATATCAAATAATACAACACCGATGGTGCCTATCGCTTACTTTTTCAAATAAATTGCCAAATTTTTTTAATCATTTTTTTAAGTAATTGATGCTCGCAAATGGCTCACGCAGCTCCTCTGTCTCCCAATAGGTCAGTGCGGGACGAGGCGCTGTGCTGAACGGACCGGACCTTCTTCAAAATGCCTTCAACAGAATCAAAACGAGACATACGTTCGAATGTAACGTTTTTGGTTTAGGTTTAGATTTAGTTTAGCTGATGTAAAAACTGTATCGCGCTATTTTATGAACGCTTAAACCTTTAACGTTACTTCAAAGCTGAAAAGGGATCCTTGTTTGAAATGGACTCATGTTTCTGGATTGAGGAAGATAAGAGAAGGCATTAATGTTATCATATAGAAAAAACAAACTTTAAATTTAAAAATACTTAGTGAAATAATTATTGTGATATCTTAAAAACAGTATTATAATGATTTTTTAAACTTCGGAGTTTTTAAATTCTCAGGCCAATTCACGCAAGAATCCTTCAAACTAAACGAAAAGTTTAATCGATCGCTACATCAACGTATCTTTAAAAAAAGCTGAAACGTTTACGTTTGAATAAATAGCGCGGTATGTAATGTAAATAACGTAATGGTTGTGGTTTTGTTTTGGTATTATAGTTCAAAATTAGCGCGATATAAATACGAATAAAGTAATGGGTTTGGTTGTGGTTTTGTTTCGGTATTATCGTTCAAAATTAGCGCGATATAAATACAAATAAAGTAATGGGTTTGGTTGTGGTTTTGTTTCGGTATTATCGTTCAAAATTAGCGCGATATAAATACAAATAAAGTAATGGGTTTGGTTGTGGTTTTGTTTCGGTATTATCGTTCAAAATTAGCGCGATATGAAATTAAAAACGTAATGGTTTGATTGTGATTTTGTTTTGGTTTATCGTTCTAAATAAGGGTGATATGAAATGTGAATAACGTAATAGTTTTGGTTGTGGTTATGTTTTGATATTATCGTTCAAAATTACCCCAGTAAGCGAGCGGTCGCTCCATATAGATGTTTCAGTGGACAATACACCTTAATTTAAATATTATCCTTGACACGTAAATCTTACCTTTCATTATTGTAATTTGAAGTTAGTCATCGTATTGCAAATTTCATGAATTATTTAAGGGACAGTACATCAGTGCATTTTAAATTTTTAGGGCATTGATGAGTCTGATTGCAGAACGTGTCAGAAGTACGTGACAAATTTTTTAATGACAGTTGGAAATTTATTTATTATATTTAAAAGCTTTTACTCAAAAAGCTTTTTAGGATTCCGTTACCTAAATAGTACAAAGATTTTTATTATTTATCAAATCTACAGTTTGGTATATAACCACTATGCACTTGCCTGTAGCTGTCATATCTAGAAACGCGTAGTGAAGTGTATGTTGTACACCACAAAACCGCTAACGGCTCCCGGCAAGAAGAAATAAGTTTTCTGTTGAAATAGTGATTTGTGTTACTAGGGGCTAAAGAAATATTTTGTTCTTTGAGGGCTTTCTTTTGAATTCAGAGCGAAGCGAAGGATTATATAGCGAAGAATTCAATATGCGCCGCCCGAAAACAAAATATTTTGACCCACAATTTTTTAACACTACCTATAAGAAAAAGAAAAAGCTACGAGTACCTTTCAGCGCGCATTGTCGCCAAAGCCTAACCGGCCAGTAACTTCTCCATACATTATATGCTCTGTGGTTAACTGATGGGTTAACTTCTGGAAGAGAATGCTTTCTAGCATTAAGTTCGCCTTTGTACTTCTTTGTTTTATGTGCAATAAAGAATTTTCTATCCATCTATCTATATACTAATTTAACAAAGAGTTAGTATTTAGTACAAACTCCTTGCTAACCCAATCACAAAAATTTGTTTATCACCATAGAGAAATGAAAGCTAAATTAATTATGATCAGTTTATTTGCTAAATCATGGTAGGTACATGGAAGGCCTTATGTTATAGTGAGGAGCACATATGTTCTTGCTTCACAAGCATGCAAATGTTTTAAAATATGTACGAAGAATTAGGTAGAATTGAATGTCAGTTTTTTTTTTTATACTACTTGGATGACGGAACAAGCAAGAGGCCCACCTGATGTTAAGCGGTAACCTCAGGCCTATGAACGGTGCATAACCTCATAGGTCACGACCACCTAGGACGCACCCTATGTGGCATTGCACTGCGACCGCCACCCTGAGACATTAGGATGAAAAGTCTTAAGTGCCTGTAATTTCACCGGCACCCTTACCCTTCAAACCGGAACACAGCAATGCGAGCACTACTGCTTTGCGGCAGAAATATATATATAGATAGTGATATTCTATTCAACCTTCACGCTAACGCCTCCAATCTAACTTCGCTAATCTATCAGAAGCACGGATGTTGACCAACCAGAAGAGAGAAACCTCAAACTCCCTAGGGAGCAAACTTGAATTTTGGTCCCGTTATCCTCTACAGCCTCTACTTCTATTACTTCTACAACTTTGTTTTCCTAAATAAACAAAATAAGTACGAACTTTGATTTTGATAGTATGGTTTTTACTACTATTTAGAATTTCGTCCGGACGTTTATATGTTTAATCACTTTTCGAGTGAATCCGGGGCGGGTCACTAGGTGACTATAAAGTACTATCAATAATTTAACATCAGTAATTTCTACTAACATGTTTTTTTTTCAAAAATATGCTCTACGTCTTTCTAATCAAGATTTGAATTAGCTTGTGATTTTTAATGGGATGATAAAACATTAATTATGTGACGAGTATTTTAATTTTGATTAAATAATGTCTTCATTAATACACTAATTAGTAGACATTTTAAGTTATGGTTAAACTGGAACACAGTTATCTCACAAATCAGGTTTTTTGATTTCTAATATACGTAGAAGCTATACTCGTATATTTGAAGGGACGGACAGTCTTTAAAAAATTGTGGCCATCTATCAAAACTGTTGTAAAACTGTGTTTTTTTTAATTAATAGGAAGTCAAATCTCTACGTTCTAGGTATAGATAGATTCTATGTCTTCGTTCTATGTTCTATTCGTTCTATGTCGTGCAAATAATTTTAGTCCATCCCAAGGTTGTCTGGCAGAGATCGCTCATAGCGATAAGACTGCCCATTGTACTTCCGTGTTTAGTTTAATATTAATTATTAAATAGCTTATTTTCTGTGTTGTGCAATAAAGTGTTTCCTATCTATCTATCTATCTATCTATAGATAGATTAACTCTTTATTGTACACAAATAAACCAGAAATACATAACATAACTTAATAACAAAAATAACGGAAATGCACAATGGGCGGTCTTATCGCTTACAGCGATTTATTCCAGACAACTTTAAGATGGTGAGGACTATATGGATGAATAGGACAGTGCTGTGTTATCACCTTGACAAATACATATATAATTAAATATATAAAAAACTACATTATACCTAATATTTAAAATAAATACATAATATATACAACTTTTACTAACTTTTTCTAAAGTTAGTCATACAACGATTTGTGTATTGATTTTTCTGATTGTTATAATAACTGTGAAATAGTATAAAAGCTTTTAAATCAGTCATTACAATAACTAAATACATTTATTTACAGAAATAATAATACGACTAATACAATAATGCACAAGTATTTAAAAATACTAATTAAACAGGTGAGCTATCTGAAGACCGTTGCAAACGATCTAAAGGCAGCTCAACTGATCCAAATCACTTACACTAACTTGTTTTGTGATATTCAAGTCTTTACTATTATATGGCTTCAAATTTTGGGACCCACCTAGCACTAAATTATTTTATAACGAGAGGATCTATTCAATGTAATGAAAGGGGTTTTAAATTTTCATCCCCTTGAGAGTGAAAGGGAATCTCCATTAGCTATTAAACCATTAGTGACGTCACTAATGACCTCAATGTAATCACTTTTCAGGTTTTTTTAATCTTAAGTATTTTCTTTGGTAAGCTAAGTACAGATAATATTCTGTTTATATTTTAATGGCATATAATAAAAACATTATCTAAAATTGCTAACTCGAGTATGTTTTTAAACATAACAATTAACTCAGTAGTCGCTTCAGCAAACTGAAAACAAATATTGAAACAAGCACTACACTGACATTCTGACATTACCATCCAGTGCCTTGCACCGCTCTCATGGATGCGTGTCCAACTGGCCATTTCAGTTATACCTTTTTTTATATAATCCGTGCGTGTCCAGTCGGAACTGTGGTGACCCGCGCCGCCCCTACAACATCCGAAACGCGTTATTGTATTGTACGGGCCACAGACAAAAAGGCGGACAGACAGACAAACACACTATGACTTCAAACTTTAACACCTATCTTTTCTCACCCCTCGGGCGTTAAAAAGATTTCCCGACATTTAAAATTGGTTTTCAATGAGACTGATTCACTCCAGTTATACCCGTACCATCCGAGCTTGCGACTAAGCCTTCCGTTTGCGTGGCACTCAGAGAATATCAAATAACTAAACCCACCTACAGTGAAGAGACCACGTTTTAGACTGATATCGAACGGTTGACTATCGTCTGGATACAATCCTTTACGTTAATTAGTTTTGCTCTGTTTTTTATTACAAGATTTATAATAACTTGCAATGTATGTCCGGGTGGAATATGTTTGTCTGGGTGGAATCTTGAAACTAAATTCCTCAAGCGATTGAGCTGAAATTTGACATACCAGTCAAGTTTCGATGACTTTACAATATGATGGTGACAGCGAGCTGATCTGATGATTGAGACGGAAGGTGGGCAACGGAACTCCACGGTGGACTGACTGGCCGTGTTTAGGCTCAGTTTGATCAGCACAGGCACAGTCACAAATTAATAAAAGCCTGTATTGAAACATATATTTTTCTCAAAAAACTTATTTATTTATTTATTGTACAAAGCCAAATAGATTGTAGCAGAAATTTTATGCAAATAGCTTCTATATCTTGGAAAAAATTATATTGATTACGAGCCGTTTAGTTGGGAAATAAGAATTTTATGCAGTTGTTAAAAACTAAGAAAACAAGTAAAAAAAAACCCTCAACGCAATGAAACGGCTGAACTGATTTTGATCAAACATAACTAAAAACACTCCGGACAAATTAACCTTTCAAACATAAAAAAAACGAAATCGGTTCATGCGTTCGGGAGCTACGATGCCACAGCAGACACATACACACACGCACACACAGACACGTCAAATTTATAACACCCCGTCGTTTTTGCGTCGGGAGTTAAAAATGAGTTAAACTACTAACCTCAAAGTGAATGGACTTCGGGTCAGGAGCTCAAAAAGTGTCCAAACAAATAAATAAACAAAATGCATAAAAAAAAACCGTCTGCTGCTGCTTGATTATTTAACACATTTGAAGGTCCAGGGTGGTTACCCTTGACAACAGTTTCAATCCCAATCCAATCCCAATCCCAATCCAGTTTTCACAAAATTTAGCACTCTTCAATCAAAATCGAGATTCAAATTTAAATCGTGTACGCGACTGACATCTTGTGATGATTCCTATGACGTAGCTGTGGCTACACACAACGCAATAAAACTACCATTCATTACATTTGAAAATAACTTGCATAATCCTTATCATTTCACCTAATTATTACTTATTTGTGCCAAAACGCCAAAACGCTGTCAAAGCCTATCTGTTTTATTTACTTATTTGTGCTGTGTACAGTTTTTTGTCAAAATAAAAGTTTTACTTACTTACACTTACTTACTTATTTTCCCATATATCTTGGATTCGAGTATAGTCGATTTTGTTTAGTTCCTTAAAATTCCACCAGGTTCGCATCCAATCGTATGGCAGGATTGGATTCAAGAGTACCAAATGGCACGATTTGACAGCAAATCCCAAATTAGGATTGCGATCGAGTGTCAAGGGTAGCCACCTAGATTGTGGACCGGCAGTGTACCGAACTCATTTTTCATTGTTAGAATTTTGTAAGGTGCGATATTTTGGCGTTAGTAGTGTATGCGTTGCTAAGTCCATTGTAGAATTATTAGAAATACAAGCAGCGCCCCGCGGTTTCACTCCCCACCCAATTCTCGACCCCGTGGGAATATCGGGATAAAAATGTGCCTATGTGTTATTCCGGGAGTCCAGTTATCTCCATTCCAAATTTCATCCAAATCCATCTAGTAGTTTTTACGTGAAAGAGTAACAAACATCCATCCATCCATCCATCCATACTTACAAACGGATTAGCTCCGGGTGTTGTGGTACCAATGATACTCGTAGTTACTGTTACTCACGACAAAGGGAATCCTAGTGTGGGATCAGGATTATGTATGTTCTGTTATGTCAGGTGAGATCCTGGTCAAACAAAGGTCTATCAATGTTTTAAAAAAAAACTGTTTTGAGTAGGTACTCAGGAAACTGCTGCCTATCCCATGGTATAACCCTTAGTTGGCTTTCACAGAGGAGACACGGGTCCTATTCTTAGGCCGGAAGTACCACGTCATACAATAAATCATATAAAACAAAGTCGTGTTAGTTACACCACTTATAACACAAGACGGGTGAACCGATTGCTGAAAATTGGTGGGGAGGTAGCTTAGAAACAGGAAATTGACATAGGGGGGAGGGGTAGGAGGGGGGGGGGGGGGTCACCGGTGGCTACCCGTGCGAAGCCGGGGCTAGTCGCTAGTATTTCATAAAGACGCGAAATTATAAGACGTGATACTTTCCGAGAAGCGAAAGCCGGACTCCAAGTTGGCCCAATTTTCTGTCCATATTGGCCGAACAGGACCAACCTGAACAAAAAGTTTGACCGCAGTGGCCAAATGAGGAGTTAATTAATTGAATAAATGAGTAAATTGGCGGCATCCATGTCGCAATAATGTTTTTTCAATGGCGCTCGTCTTTGAGGGCTCGGTTTCACTCTGATCGCGAAAATGGTTGGTGTTTTACCGTAATTAATCATAATCGACACTTTTACTTGCAAAAATGAGTGTCCACACGAGCTGTCAGCAAAGCTGGTGACGAGAAGAAATGTATTTTTTTTAGTTTTTTTTACTTTTACCACAGAATAAATAATAGCTTTTACGACCAGGTCTGAAAACTCTTCAAATACTTTCAGTAAATTGCTCTCAATTTTGCATTCCATCATCATCAACCTGTAGAAGTCCACTGCTGGACATACATAGACTGTAAGTCCGTTCGTCGTGGCATTCTCTGACGACCTCTGTGGCGCGGCTGGCGATGATTCGCCTGCGACGCAGGAGGTTGCGGGTTCGATTCCCGCCTCAGAAAAAATTGTTGTGCGATCTGCAGATATTTGTTCAGGGTGTACTGGGTGTTTTCTATGTATAATAAAAAATATCTATATAAGTAATGTATTGTATTAAATATATCAGTACCCATAACACAAGCTCTGGCTTAGCTTGGGGCCAGATAATGTAGTGTGGACTTGTCCAGCATTATTTATTTATTATTTGTGCTGGGGATTTTTTAATTTTATTTTTTATACTACTTGGAATTGGAATGGCGGATCGGGCAGATGGCCCTCCTGAAGTTAAGTGGTACCCTCTGCCTATGAACAGTGCATTACCACATACGTCACGTCCACCTAGGACGCCTATGTGACATTGCACTGCGCCCGCCACCCTGAGACATAAAGATGAAAAGTCTCATGTACCTGTAATTTCACCGGCAACCATACCCTTCAAACCGGAACACAGCAATGCGAGCAATGCTTTGCGGCAGAAATAGGTATGGTGGTAGTACTTCCCCGGAAGAACTCTTTTTCAAAAAAGTTCTACTACTACTAAAACCATACCTAGAATGCCACAATTAACTGATTTGGCCTGCCTCCATCCACCGAGTTTCTGCAGTTCCGAGAAAAGTGGGGTCGCCGGGAACTGAAAGCCGTCTTGTTGGCTGACGGTAAGCCCACCAAAAGACCAAATTACCCCTTGACCATGTTGCCTACTTGAACCATAATTAACCACGCTTAGTTGATTGGTGTTAAGTACTCAAGTGGACGCTGCTGCCCATCCCCTGGTGCTATCTCTTAGCTGGTTTTTACATCCTCGGGAAGAGGAGTATATTTTTAGGCCGGATATACCACAGCTGCAATCACAATTTACCAACCAGTGAAAGGAAAAACCACAAAAAAGTGAAAATTATCATTTCAAAGTGATTATCCCATATTTGGCAATTCCAATCTAACAAAGCGTGCGTCGTTAAAACAGCCCGAGACTATACCACAGGCCGACCATTGACCATCTTGAAATTGCCCATAAAATGGAAGACACCCTGTCACTTTCTTCGAATTCGAAACCGTGTTTATAGACCAGGAGACCGGTGCATAAACTCATGCAAAATATCAGCGGAACAATCGTGAAAGCTTAAGGCCCCGTATAGGGTTCTTCAAAAGGGGTATTTGGAAGTTTTTAAAGAGTCGACAAGGCGCATTTGATGCCTCTGGTATTGCAGGCGTCCATAGGCTACGGTAACCGCTTATCAACGGGCATACTTGTTTGCTACGAGCTAGGTAGAATAAAAAATTGTGATGGACAGACGGATGGTGTTGGCTTAGTAATAGGGTTCCCTTTGTCACCCTTTCGGTACTGAACCTTAAAGGAACGGTGTGCTGATCAAAATGAATTCCAGTCTACTATAATCCATCGAAGAGTGCCGTTGGCCGCCTTCCGTCTCCATCATCAGATCAGCTCGCTGTCACCATAATGTTGTATTGTCATCGGAACTTGATAAGTCCAAATTTCAGCTTAATCGAAAACCGGGAGTGGGTCTTGAACTTGTAAGATGTGATTACAGCCATCGGGGCAGGTGAAAGTAAATTAAATAAATGTTTTTTAACCCCCGATGTGAAAACAAAGGGGTGTTATAAGTTTGACGTGTGTGTGTGTGTGTGTGTGTGTGTGTGTGTCTGTCTGTCCAACCGTAGCTCTCCCGAACGGATGAAACGTTTTTTTTTTGAAAGGTGAATTTTTCGGGAGTTTTCTTAGCTATGTTTAATCAAAATCGGTTCAGCCGTTTCATTGCGTTGAGGGTTTTTTATTTTTACAAAATCAATAACTTATTTTTATACTACTCAGAATGACTGATCAAGCAGATGGCCCATCTGATGATAAGCGGTACCCTCTGCCTATGAACAGTGCATTATCTCATAGGTCACGTCCACCTAGTACACGCCCTATGTGGCATTGCACTGTGCTCGCCACCCTGAGACATAAAGATGAAAGTCTAATGTGCCTGTAATTTCACCGGCACCATTCAAATCGGAACACAGTAATGTGAGCACTACTGCTTTGCGGCAGAAATAGGTATGTTGGTAGTACTTCCTTGGACGAACTCTTTCACAAAGAAGCTCTACTACTATTACTAAATTTCAGCTCAATCAGACACCGGGAAGTGGGTCAAATTTAACTAGTATAAGATGAGATTACAGACACTGGAACAGGTGAAAGTAAAATAAATAAAATAGGTTCAGCAGTTACAGCATATGGCGTGTTTTAATAAACAAACATCAACAATTTTGCATTTTTATGAATAGTACGAATAACAATTTAACGCCTACATGAGAAAATTGTATAATTATGATATTAAGTGAAAGTCTCCAAAGAAAAAAACGTAATAGCTTCTTTTAGAGCTTTCTTGGTGATATTGTTGGAAAAGTTATAAAATTATATTAAATATGCTGAGGAATTTAGAGTTTCAACATGGCTGATGATCTTTGTGGCTCAACGGGCGAGTAGCCGGCTGAGATCCGAGAGTAGCGGGTTCGATTCACGCTGCGAAACTAATGTTTGTGTGATCTACAAATATTTGTTCCGGGTATTGGGGTAGAAAATTAAAAGAAAGAAATAAAATGTATTTATTTCCCTCAAGACAACGCATATTAACACAGAAGTAATTAATTTTGAAAAAAATAAAAAATCCTCAACGCTATTAAACGGCTGAACCGATTCTGATCAAACATCGCTAAGAACACTCCCGAAAAATTCACAAACAAAAAACCACAAAAAATAAAAAAATCTAAGTAAATCGGTTCATCCGTTCGGGAGCTACGTTGTCACAGACAGACACACAACAGATACACACACAGACACACACACAGCCACACACAAAGCCCCCACACACAGATACACACACAGACACGCACACACAGTCTCGTCAAACTGATACCGTCACACCACGTCGTCGTTTTTGCGTCGGGGGTTAAAAATCAAAGAGCAAAAATCTTAGGTAGTATACAGGTTGGTAGTTCCTGATACCCACGACACAGGGTATACTAGTGTGGGTCAGGACTATGTATGTGACTGTTGGATGATGTTATCATCATCAACATCATTATCACTTCAGCGGGTGAAGTTACAGATACACAAAACGTTTTATCTTTATGTCTCAAGGTGACAGGTGTCATTATCACTTCAGCGGGTGAAGTTACAGATACACGAAACGTTTTATGTTCATGTCTCAAGGTGACAGGTGACATTATCACTTCAGCGGGTGAAGTTACAGATACACGAAACGTTTTATCTTTATGTCTCAAGGTGACAGGTGACGTGCAATACCACATAGGGTGCGTCCTAGGTGGACGGAACCTATATAAGGTAATGCATTGTTATGATTACCGCTAACTTCAGGTGGGCCATCTGATTGTTCAGCCATTCATTAATATATAAAAAAATAGTTGACGAAAACAGCTTCTGGAAATAGCACCGCCTTGGTTTGCCTCCATCCACCGACTTCTTGCGTCTGTTAAGAAGTCGTCGGTCTATCGAGAAGTGGACCTACCTACGACACTACGTTGTTAATACCACATCCAGACTGTACCTGTAACAGGTATCTCTGTTTTTGTCTGGACTTGCTAGTAACATTCGTTGGTATTAGATTTGTCCGGGCTGCCAGCTTATAGTTATTACTGGATGGCGTTAGCCGAGTTCGTGGGAAGCAATGGTAGCGATGAGCTCATCACTTGTCACGTCTGTATTCCCATGGTGCAACCCAGAGTGATGAAGAGGCCTATTGATCTCTGCCTACGCTTTAGGGGAAAAGGCGTGAGTCTATGTATGAAAATTTCCTACCGGCGGCTTTCTAGCTTTTACTCCTAAATTCTCATAGCCTCTGCAAAACTTCCACTAGTTTCTTTGAAAAGCCATTAAATACGAAATTTACACAGACCTCACCACTTCGTCACCCAACCACAGCTCGTTAACGAGTTACTAAGACTAAACCACAGCTCACTAAATAGTCAGTAAAGCTTCGGTCACAGCTTATTGAATAGTTATTATAGCTTCAGCTACTAAACATTTCATATCTTGAACGTTAAGAATTTTAAACACACATAAAATAGAGTTCTTGACTAGTCATGGTGGCTCGTAAAAACGTCGTAGGTCCCATGGTTTATAGCTAAACCCCCTATGGGGTCCCATGAATTTGTATGAGTTGGGATGGGACACTGTCCGTAAATAAAATTATCGGATAGAATGACAAGACGCGATACAAATTACGGTTAGTGAGGTTGCTCTTTGACAAACTGCTGGGTATTGTAAAACGCATTTTGCATTCGTCGTTTTTAAGTTAATTTTAGACTGCGAGTTTTATCAGCACAATTTGTTACATAGCTTCAGTCGAAAGTAATAAAATACCTACATTTTTGCCATATTAAACCAACTTGTGTTTGAATACTTTAATTATAGACGCTATGCCTTATAGGCTTCATGTAATTTTTAACGACTTTTCGATTCAAAAACATTCTCACAAAAAGTGATCACCCATCCAAAATTAACCTCGCTACCATGATTACTTAACTTAAAATTGGAAAAACGAGTTTTCCTCGGATCAAGGCTTTTTTTCCTAGATTGATTTTTTGCTGATTTTTATACAAATAATATACAAATATTGCTCGTTTAATAGTATAGAATATTACTAGACCTAAGATAGCCATGTACAATAGACAAAAATCTGAAAAATGAAATTGCCTTGGGTAAGTTCTTGGTGTTTCTCTTACTCAGGTTGTAATCGAAACACCGGTAAGCAATATCAATTTGCAATAGGATTAATGGGATGGTCAGCTAATATCGGTTACGATTTCGATCAATAATATTTCAAATAGACCGGTTGACACGTGAGCATTCGGGCACATTTGGTCTCCGGACGCAAGGATTTCAAGTCGTCTACATGGTTGTTGCCTATAATTTTGTTTATTTTTTCCAAAAAGTGGTGGACCCTACTTAAGTATAGTCTTTACTGAGCCGAAAACAGTACAAAAGGAAAATAAAGATAGATAAAATAAAGAGAAATAATATAAAATTAGGCATTAAGGATGAAAGGAAGCGGGCAAGCTTTTCAGTAAGACAGTATATACTTTTAAAAAAACCTTTGTTTTGTAAATAATTGGACTTGCCCTAGCCTTTGTAATGGACAGGGCTCAAACTTATCATCATCATAATCATCATCATCAGCATGTAGAAGTCCACTGTTGGACAAAGGCTAGAATGAAACAAGTGGCCATAGGCCAGATACTTACTAAAATAAAAAAGTTTTATAAAATAGATACCACTTCACGTGAGTTCAGTGAGTCGTTAGGGAGGAAAGGTTCCTAAGCGACGACCACAAACTGAACGAAGAGGGGAAGGAACCCCTCGATGGACCGAGGGCATTATGAAGGTTGCATGAAATCGGTGGATTTAGGTGATAGTTTATTAGGGAGGCCTATGTTCAACAGTGGACTTCAAAAGATGATGGCGATATGAAGTACGGTTGCAGAATTTGTAAAGGCACATCCCTATCAAACAGCAGCCTGTTAAAGTTATTTGTTCTTCGAGACATTGTTTTGCTTCTCTACAATGTGTTGAGACACCTTCACGTAAATTGAATTTCAAATTGCCATTTCATATGAAAGCAAGTCTTTGCATTTACATATAAAACAGGTTTCCGCAGGTGGCCGCCGGCTTTTTATCGGAACGAGGCTGCGTTCGGCTTTGGTGAACGATGATGGCTGATTAGGCGATATCCCGACTTCTGAACCTAAATTTCGTTCATTCTACGTCACATAGGCCGAGATAAATAGATCTAACTTAGCAAGTACTAATTTATTTTATTTTTATTTATTTTATTTTTACAATTTTAGAGAAACTAACAGCTAAACACAAACTATGGTATTTATATATAAAATAACATGTTTAAACCTAATGCTTAGTAGGTACTATCCCTGTCACTTTCACACACATCACACAATCAGCTATGCTAGAGAGGGACAGAGACAATGCTAATCATTAGTTACATCTATTTATCTCAGCCTTATTCTTTTTTTTTCTCTGATAGTGATAAAGTTGGTATGGCGACTTTGATAAATGTCTTTTGGCGGATAGTGAAAGCAACAGTGTGGTGAATGGCTTCAGTACGTCTCGTAGAAGTTCTAAGTTAGAATCCCGTAGTGGTGTACCGCGTAACCTATTAGTAATTTATCCGTTATATGATTTGTACGTCAATAGTAGGTACGATATTGTACCATGAGCTAGCTATATACGAAGCTAAAATATTACACAGGCATATATAAATTTATTCCGGTGGTTTCGAATTTACTTCATTGATAGTTGCACGGTACAACCATAATGTAGTACAACCAAGCTCATTACAATACCTACTAGGTACTACAAAAGTGAGAGGCATCGGCAAGCATCGGCTTTTTGAAACATAAATATGATTGCAAATGTGTGAAAAAGGGACAACTAGACACGAAAGACGACTGCCAAGGCATCTAACTTAAATCGTAGTATTGTACTAGGCTTGAAAAGTCAATCACTACAAACTCATTTTGTCGTTTGAAGCCCAGTAGCTTCGTTGTCACTCGAACAACTGGAGCGAAGCCGTAGACCCAACGCTGGTCATAAACCAATACATTACTCCCAAGGTACTTATGTGATACCCACATATGAAAACTAAAGTCGATCAACGATTCTTGGTATTTAGATAACTATGAGCTCGTACCGGTACGCGCCGGTAAACAAGCTATCTGCTTTCTGTGTGAATATGAATGGAAATCTTGGCGCGGTTTCACCCACGCATTTGTTCCAACAAAGTTCAAGTTTGTTATTCAATGAGAAACTATACAAAAGGGGACTCAAATAGCCTTTATTGACTTCATGGATCTGTACCACAGTGACTCCTTTCACTAGCAGTCCCAAGGACCTTATCAGGGCCACCGCAATTATCGTGGTCACTGACGGTGACGAATGAATGATGAAATCCTTTGAAAACTAAAAGATACAACGTGTAAAGCGCGGTTTATACAGAATTGACGTGGCGGTGGCATGGCGTGGCCATTATGTCACCTCGCAATATAAACTATAGAGGGTACCTTAGCGTCTGTTGTAATAATTTGTTTTATTCTATGTAACCTAAGCTTAAAACAAAAAACAAAAAAACGCTGCTGCATTACCCTCTCCACTCTGGTTTCAGATGAAAATCAGCGTTGGGTGATAATACACCCAACATAATTATTATGCAGAGCTGAACGCCATTTTGGCACACATGCACATGAGTCGATGATTTATTGTAGTTAAATTAGATATAAGTACTTAGTTTTTGCCTTTTGTATGTATTACGTGGTATTACCTATTATTTTTTATTTTATTTGTCGAGTGTTTTATGTCCTATCCATGTGTGCCGTTACAAATAAATAATTTTTCTTTCTTTTTTCTTTCTTTCTTTATTTATACTGCCTACTTTAGGTATTACTTTTTTTAGGTGCTTGTTTTTCTTTTTTTAATATTGTGTTTCCTTCTTTTGTATTTTCGGCTTTGTGTTTTTGTATTCATGTGTTATTTTGTGTCAAATAAGTGTTTTTCTATTTCTATTTCTATAGCGCACGTGGTGGCAGTTGCGAGGCGCAGACCCACGCTCCTCCTACCAAAAACTACCGTATGCATCATATATTAGGTTTTTACCGTCCGTCGTTGCCTCGTCCGCGCCCGATGTCACTTCTGTAGGTATAAAACGCGCTAATACTGCGGACTTATAAGACGAATGTTCGTTGCACGCTGTCGCGATACAAACTTGTGAAAAAGTGTTCGATTAACAGCATTCATCATCAGCATCATGCGGACAGCAAAGGCCTGGAACTCTCTTCCGGCTTCTTTATTCCCTTTATCGTACAACTTGGGCATCTTCAAACGAAGAGTTAATAGGCATCTTCTAGGCGAGCGTGCTTAAACAGACCTCATCGTTGCTTCCCATCAGGTGAGATGTAGACAAACGCAACCTTATTTTAGACTTAAAAAAACTGCATTTCTTGGAAGAAACACTTGCTTTGTATTTTATGACGAAGTGTTAATTATTATTCGCGCGGAATTGTCCCGACAAAACCCTTCGATGTACGTTAATTGACGATACAAGATGAAGATGATACGATTGATTGATTGTACAAGTGAACGGTATTTGAGTTCGCCCGAATGATTCACTATAATTATAACGACTTGACGCGTGATCAGAACGGACAAACCCGGCGAGATATGCCACGACGATGCGAACCTGCGCCGAATCCCGATAATGTGGCCGGAGCTTAAGGCGAAGAAAATAAAAGACGATAGATATTAATAAGTTCTTATAAGGCTCTTCCCGCCATTTTCGAAAAGAGACGTTGTCTACTTTTATTTTATTTCTTTTCCTAGTGTTTTCTTGGGTTATTTTGTGTTATTTTGGTGGCATTTTAACTAATGTAGCTCATTTAAAAAGCACAAGTGTAGTGAAATAAAATGGAAGTGAATTGCGTGACTTTTGAAATTGGTGGAAATTGTCTACCAAAGTTTTAGTAAAATTGGCCACCGTTTTACTAAAACATGACTCGACTGTGACTTTGACGACTTGGAAGGAGTGTAACGTTGCAAAATATATTGAAAATACAATATTATAGTGAAAATACAGATACTTGAAAATGACAAATGCATAAGCCGTGCGGTGCCAACATAAAGAAAAAAAAAAAGAAAAAAAAGTTCATAAAATAAACGACTGATAATCATGACTAAGAATTTTTTTAGGAGTGGAACAAAGGTTTATTGATTCGCGATCACATACCTACATAAAGAGGAATAACCCCTTTTCAATGGGCCAAATACATTATAGAGGTCTCAGGAAGGCGGTGAATGCAGGCGGCTCAAGACCATTCGTCGTGGCTTGCTACGGGAGTGGCCTATGTCCAGCAGTGGACTTCTGATGAAACTATTTCAGTCATCTAACTGAATTTAACATCCCACTAATATAGTTATGTCAACGGATGCTTGGATGTATGTTTAGTTACTCAATCACGCCAAATACAGAACCAATCTCGATGTTTGGTACACATATAGATTATGACCTGGGTCACAGATAAAATAATTCTATACCCTAGGTTGACTAATAGGCTACATTTTATCTACTACGACACTATAGTAATTACTCGTACATAAAACTCCCAACAGTCACATATATAAACCTGACCACCACTCTAGGGTCCCCTGTGTCTTTGGTATCAGGAACTACGAACGATACCATAAGACACAGACTCGGAAAAAATAATTGGATGATTTGCAGTTCTAAGTACTTGTCCAATGTAATTAAGGCGTGTGGTCCCCACATTTACACATGAATAGGTCAGCCGAGTGTTCCGGCCCACCGGGGAATAATCGCCTTACGTGGACGCGTGTCGAGTAGCCTTTAGATAGAGGCCATAGAAACGCAAACGTCGCGGTTTGGTTCACGCCAGGTCGTTTATATTTAGGACTTCACTCGCGTTTTACCCGGATAAAAAGTAACCTATAGCTCAATCCAGGTCATAATCTATTATATCGTGTTACTTTTCTCCCCCGTACGTGCAAGTTGTGAAATGGTCTCCCTACTGAGGTGTTTCCGCAAAACTACAACTCGAGCCGCTTCAAAATAAATGTAAAAAGAGTTCTTCAGGGCAGGCAACACATTGGCAATATCTCTGGTGTTGCAGATGTCAAATAGGCGACGGTCCACCATCAAGGCAGCCCTATGCCAGTTTGTCGAACCATTACATAAAAAAAAAATGTACCTATTAATTTTCTTCGAAATCCATTCCAAGAGTATAAAAAAATACTTATATCCACGTCAGCGCCCGCTCCGCTCATCACCGAACCCGCTTTCACACACAAGATTACGTCAACTTCGGTTCAAAATTGGGGATTATCTTATAAACTCTTAAATAGCTCGTTGATGCCTTGTAAGTCTCGTTACGGCAAGCGACTTCATGTAATGATTTTGATGTCAACGGCTTATCTCGGCCCCACACTTCGTATCATAATTTTGCTTCGTTAAGCTTCGTGTTCACTAGGGGAACAATGTCCCGGGACACGTGTCACCAGACGCGCGCGCGACGTCGTATGACTTAACGCTTGTCTTCACATGATTGTCGGGTGATGTCGCATGATGTGCCATACTTCAGAATGATATGTGGCCCACATCATAAAACGTTGCCACTATGGCTACAGTTGTACCGGGACATTTGTCCCCTAATAAATACGAGGCTGACTTCGTATCATAATTTTGCTTTGTTAAGCTTCGAGTTCACTTGGGGACCAATATCCCGGGACACGTGTCACCAGACGCGCGCGCGACGTCGCGTGTCTTGTTGCTTGTCTTCACATGATTGTCTAGCGACGTCGCTTAATGTCCCACACTTTAGTTTTTTTTTTTTTTTTTT